>CM057458.1:1190102500-1191352500 GCA_016271365.2 Neoceratodus forsteri | reverse complement strand
TATGGAGCCCTTGTAGCACCAGTGTTCCAGGGCTCAAGACCTTAGAAAGGGAAAATGCCTGACCCATGGGTGATGATCCTGGGCACATTTGGCACCTTACCTCCAGCCACTGTCTGCTTGTACTGTACTCTGGGAGGGGGTTGATCCACGGAGATAAAATTAGCCGAGGTAGGTGGCAGGGATTCTGGGGAGTGGGGCTGAGCCCGTCCTGGGGGAGGGTGTCCAGGTCAACAATGGAGTATAAACAAAAAAAAGGTAGTGGAAATTCTGGTGATGTTCCCAGAGATAGTGGGCAGGCATGTTCTGTTCAAAAACTGTATTTTAAAATGTCCTTGAACAACTGAATTGCATTTGCAGATGTCTTCAGTATCTGACTAATAGCCTTTTTAAATGGCGTAACAGATTTAACAATCCAAAATTTGACCAAGTTAGCCTATTGGTGCAGTGACGGCATTGCTGTTTGCAATGGTAGTGACGCTGGTTCATGAATATGCCTAGGCTATTTGAGGGCAGGCAGGTAAAAGAGGATTAAGTGTCACAGGAGGCTTTCCTTCTCCAGGGAAGGAGGGAGGGTTGTGCAGCCCGCTGCATTATCGCTATCTGGGTGGCCACAGATGACGCAGTTTGTGTACCCGTAGTGAGAACTGAGAGGGGAGTGCCCATGTGTGTCTGCATCAGGCATGCTGGCACCTAATGACCCATATGGTGCATTCCAGTTGGGTGGAACAAAATAGGAGGAAAAACTGCCTGTTCAGACAGATGACACACTGTCTGCCCCATGACCTGTAAGAGTCCCATCAGCCTCTTAAATGACCAAGATAACCCCTCCTGATGGGGTAGGGGGAGCAACGTCACATGGTCCTGGAGGATCAGAGTAGGATGAGCTCCGAGGTGAGGTAAGTGGCACTTACGGTAGGCAAAGGAGTTCCAGTTCGAGAGCCAATGTAGGTAAAAAGAGCTGGAGCAAGAAATAGGACTTGTGAATATTTTCGTTGATGCAGGTTTTTTTTTTTGTTTTGTTTTAGGTATGAAACCTTTCAAAGAAGACTGAGTCAAAACCCCAGTTTTTGGAAAACATGATTTAAATTTTTTCAGCTTGTATGCCACTGCCTCGTTGGAATTGTCTTTCAGACATCAGGTGAAACGGACAGAATACAGAACACTCAACAGAGTCTCCAAGATCATTTGTCAAGATTCTTTACAAATATATTTGAAAAAAGTAAACATTTTTTATTACAACAAACATTGGATTATACAAATTTTTTTTTTTATAATTTGTCTTTATTAACGTGTTCCAGTATGAACTGAAGTCTGATACATTAGAGAGAAAATAAATAAAAAACGTAATTATTTATCATTTACATAATCATACCAATAAATGACTGCGTTAAAAAAAATGTAATACAGTTTTCTCGTGCATTATATTTATGGTTGTCTTTCTAATTTCTGTCACCAAATCTGAGGTCCCTTATTGCATTATGGGCTTTCATGCAGTTGCAGGTCTCTTCTCCTGGCGGGTCTACCCTTATGTACTCTCAAGGGCTCACTTGGGACCCACTGGCCCCGGCCTTCCTGGGCACGAGCGCTTCTCCTACTCCTAGGAGCCCTTCTAATGAGGGTACCCCTGCTCACCCGGACAGACGTCACCCTAAAGACATTGGGGACATCTCGGCCACTGATGGGACAGTTCTGAGTCTTCCTCCATTCTGGCAGACTCCTCAGATTTTTTTTTTCTATTTTAGTCTTTGGTAACCAGATAAGGCCCACTACATACAAGTGCCTGTTTTCAGGGGCGACCTGGGAGCACTGCGCGGTTAAGTGACTTGCTCAGAGTTGCACAGTATGCAAGTGGAGGTTGTGAGAATCAAGCCCAGGTCTGGTCTGCTGGATGTACCAAACTCGTTCACAGCTCAGGTACGTAGTAATGTTCCCATATCTTTCCGATGATCCCCTGTTCATGGACATCATGAGGAATATTCAAGCCACTGTGGTGTGGGAGACTGAACAACAGGACCCAGAGCACCACCACCTGACAGTCTGCCTTTGTCAACATGACGCTCCCCCGTTGGTGGCCCACCCTTTTATCAAGTCTTACGAGGATGTGACCAAAGCTGCATGGCATCACCCCGATATGATCTCAGCGGTGTCCAGGAAGGCTCACGGCTTTACCATGCCCCAGCTGGCAAACCCCACTTTTGCGAGCAACCAGAAGTGGATTCGGTCATCAGCGCAGCCCATGACTGCACCAAGAGGCTGAAGAACCTCAGTGCCCTCCCTCCAGATAGGGAGTCTTGCAAACTGGACCAAATGGGCAAGTGGGCCTTTGCATCTACCACCTTTGCTATCAGGGCCATTAACTGTTTGGCCCGTATGGCGCAGTACCAAAACCTCTTGTCGGACCAGGCCCGGGGGGGGGGGCAGTCACAGCCATGCCAGACTCCTCCTCAAAGCAGCAAACCCTTCAGGTCCTTAAAACTGGGACAGAAGTCAGTACCCATGTCCTCAGAGCAGCCTATGATGCTGTGGATGCCTCAGGCTGAATGGCAGCTGCTGGCATCAATATGAGGCGCCATGCTTGGCTCAGTGTCCCAGGCTTTGCTCGCATCATCCAGTCTAATATTATGGATGCTCCCTTTCAGGGCCCTAAGCTGTTTGGGGGAGATGTTCAAGAGCTCTAGACTTCTGGGTAAGCCCTTAAGTCAGTCCACTCCAGTCTGCCCCAAGGCACAGCAGACTGAGGAACTGGATGCCTTACCTCACACCAAGCTGGCGACCCGGGTTTGGGAACAGACTTAGGTCATCAGGGAGCCAGCCGAGGGGGGGAGGGGGGAGTAGGATCGACTCCTCACCGGGGGGTGGTCGCCCTCCTGCAGTCTCTCTGCCGCCAGGTGGAGGTTCGGTGGTGACGCTGGCGGGTAAAGGGCAACTGGTAGGGTGGGGTGTCCCACAGTGCATGACGTGCACCTCCTCATGCGCACGCTTACACCAAGGACATAAGGGTTGCCGAAAATGGGTAAAAACTGCTAAACAAATAATAGAAAAAAAAAAAGGTCAGTCCATTCCATGAACCACACCCAGCCAAAGTTGGGTCAGAGGGCTCCTTTTTGCCATTCTTCCCATAGACTGGCCTGGCCCCCCCCAAGGCCCATGAGAAATGCAAGGAAGGGGATGCCCTCCTTGCCTCCACCCCGGCCACCACCTGAGCTGCAAGAGGTGCAACCGCAACCCAGTAAGGGGCTACCCCACCTCCTGACTCCTTTCCAAACCCCCCATCCCGAAGGTCTTCAGGAGGTAGTGATCGGGGATTATTTCTCCCTCCACCTGGACAGGTGGAGGGAGGTCACTACCGACAACTGGGTGCTGCAGCTCATTGAGCACGGCCACACTCTTGAGATTTTGGAGAGGCCTCCAGAACATCCTCCAGGTCTGTCTGCATATCCTCCAGGTCACGTTCGCCTCATACGGGCGGATATTCAGGCCTTACTGCAAAAGAAGGCCATAGAGCCCGCTTCACGGTCTTAATAGGGAAGGGGGTTCTGCTTCCAGTTCTTCCTGGTCTCCAAGCAGACAGATCTCCGACCCACCCTGGACTTGACCACCCTAAACCTGTACATAAGAGTACAAATGGTTCCAGATGGTCATCTTTTGGGGATTACTGCCCCTGCTTCATCAGGGGGGCTGACACTCTGCTCTTTGGCTATGCAGGATGCTTATCTGAGCATCAAAGTTTTGCATCCTACCGGCGTTTCCTACGCTTCCACTTCCAGAAAGAGCATTACCAGTTCTAGGGACATGGATATGTTGTTCAATCCACACTTACTGGCAGGTTCCTTGCTGCTTTAAATCTTGCCGGAAGGTCTTCAAGCTGGATCCTCCCACCCACCCAGGTGGTAAAACTCTCGGCTCCGCCCCATGATGCCAGATCTTCCTTGCCACTTGGAAGCTCAGGTTCCCTCCTTAGCGCTCTGCCTTTTAGGCTGGATTCACTCTCTTCGGTTAACCCGAAACTAATTTGACATTTTATAAGACTTCGGTCTGTATCTTTCCTCGCGGCTGTGATGTACAAATTGACTCCCGGATTTCGTCGATGCCCCTGTGGGCAGAAGGCGTCCCAGACTCAATCCATACGCCACATGCATTTATTGCCTTGGACTCAGCCATGACTCACAGGCTTGTGAGTTATTCAGATCCTTACCGGCCGGTCTTGGGACCGTGCTGCCGCGATTGCTGTTGGTGACCGAGGAAATGTTATCCTCCGGTCAAGTCGAAGGAGGGCCGTTGGGCGGTGTCCGTAGCGGTGGACTCGGCGGAACAACTAAAGCAGATGATCGCCCTCGAGGAGGAGGCGGCGGCCCAGGCCGCATCTTCATCTTCCTCGGTCGCGGCATTTATCCTGCTCTCCTTGGAATCCTCCTACACAGCTTCTTTCAAAGAGCTTTGTCAGTGCCTCTCCACCAAGGGAAAAGGCCCTTCGGGACATTCCTCTCGGTCCAGAAAGAAGGACCCCAAGGGTAAGTCCCACCGTTAACGTTCGTGGGAGTGGGAGAGGTCTCCTTCGCCAGAGAGTCGACACTCTACTCCGGTCGAGGTTGCGGCTAAGGCTGCTGGCTTCACAATGTCCCCATCAGTTCAGCCGGCTGAGACACCCGTTGACACGGTCAAGATTTTTCTTGACTCGTTGGATGGTCTGTCGACTGGAGAAGCCGACAACCCTTCTTCACTGGTTCCCCCGGTGGAAACCGAGGACTTGCTTGTGCCAGAGTCCCCGGTTAAGGTCCCTGAACCGAGGAAGGAGCGGGTTTCCCCCGGCCCCCTCAGACCCACCCTCGGAAACACCAAAGGTCTCGGACCCCTTCTCGGTCCAGCCGATCCCGCTGACATTGGTGGTCTCGGTCTCGGCACCGTGGAAAGCAGTGGCGCTGCTCATCCTCGTCTTCATCCTCTTCGGAGGATAGGCTCCGGCGCAAATTGCGTCGGTGCTATGAGGAGCTAATGTGGCAGCAGCTCCTTTTGACCGGGAATAGGCCGACTTCGTCATCTTCCCCGGCCATTAAGTGGCTGTCACTGGAGCGGCCGAAACAACCCCTCTCATCGGTCGAGGAGCCGAAGCCGGCACCGGTTGTTCGGCCGAAATCTGCTGCGCCACCCATCGTGGTGGAACCCCTGCCTCCACAACCTAAATTTGGGGCCTCGTCCAAGGATTCTCGGTCGGGTCAGGGCTTGCCCCATCGGTTGTCAGTTACCCTCACTCCCAGTCGACCTCGGCATGTGGAGGGTGGTTCAGGCGCTTGGCAGCTGTTCGCAGACTCCTCAGAGTCTGATGATGACTCCTCCTTGTTCTCCAGGCCACTTGACTTGGAGTCCACTGGGGGTCAGTCAGTGGACGAGAGTCCATCCTCGTTTTTGGGAATGCTTTGGCTCATCTCAGAATCCATTGGGATGAAGCTTGAACCCATATCAAAGTGGGCCATGTATCCCCTCACGGAGATACTGGACCGAGGGGATTCCCCCACGGAGACCTTCCTGGTGGCCGAAGCCCATGTTGGCCTGGCCCTGGAGCTATGGCAGCGGCTAGCGTCTTGTCCAGCACCTTTGGCCAGGACGGCTCGGAAGTATGCTGTCCCCACCGGTTCACTCTCCAGCTTCTCGAAGCACCCCTCTGCGGAGGGGCTTGTAACAAATGGCGTTTTCCGGCGTTCCGGGAACTCTCGGGACATGGACAAGCCTCCCGATAAGGAGTCCAAGAAGCTGGACTACTCTGGGCGGAAAGTTTATGTCACTTCCTCCCTTGGCCTTCGTCAGGCCAGCTCGGCCGTACTGATGGCACACTTTTCCCACGCCCTTTTGGGTTGCCTGGATGAGGTGATTCTTCATCTCCTGGCTGACCTCCAAACCACAGTCAAGCAGGTGTGGGATCAGGGAAGGGCGGTGGCCAAACAGCAGCTCCAGACTTCCCTGGACATCGCTGATTCATGTGCCCGGTCA
This sequence comes from Neoceratodus forsteri, assembly GCA_016271365.2. Classification (NCBI taxonomy): domain Eukaryota; kingdom Metazoa; phylum Chordata; order Ceratodontiformes; family Ceratodontidae; genus Neoceratodus; species Neoceratodus forsteri. The sequence goes on along the minus strand of CM057458.1, from coordinate 1,191,346,515 downwards.
GTAGCGGCTGCAGTGGCCATGCGCCGCAGAGCTTAGCTGCGGATCTCCACCTTCATGGTGGATACCCAGCACAAGCTGGCAGACGTCCCCTTCCTGGGTACTGACTTGTTCGGACTTGGGGTGGAAGGTCACCTCCAATGGATCGAGAAGTCCAGCGCCACCTTGGACTCTGTCACGTCTGCCCAGAAGGACAAAGGCAGCCCCACCCAGGGACCGTCTTCTACAAATTCTTGTGGATACCTGTAGTCTGTTCCAAACTTTGGGCATTACCATTGGTTGGCCCAAATCATTCCTCACCCCATGCCAGCACCTTTTATTGCATGGGGCAGTGCTGGACGTTGCTCAGGGCATGGCCTTTTTACCTTCTGACAGAGCTGAGCACCTGATGATTCAGGCTTGCTTTTTTTACTCCAACCATCATGTTCCAGTGAGGGCTTTCCTGAGGCTTTTGGGCCTCATGGCCGCAGCCATTTCTATGGTTCCCTTAGCCAGGCTGCACATGAGAATCCCTCAGGGGACACCTGCTGGTCCAGTGGGACCAATTTATGGATGCCTTTGACAAACTTGTGCTGCTATGAAATCAAGTCAGGAAGGTGCTATTGTGGTGGCTGGAGCCCAGCAACCTGTTTCAGGGAGTCCCTTTTTGTATACCTCCCCCTCAGAAGATTCTTATGACAGATGCCTCAGGCCTCAGTTGGGAAGCCCACATGGGGCCCACCAAATGCGAGGGACATGGTCCGAGTTAGAAAGGGATCTCCACATAAATATCCTGGTGATGCGAGCAGTTCTGTATGTCCTGCAGGCCTTTCAGACTCCGCTCTCCTCAGGTCGCTCTTGCTTTAGTCGGACATGTGCATAGTTTTATTATATAAACAAGCAGGGACTCATTCCTATCCCCTATGCAGGGAAGCGATGAGAGTCTGGTATTAGGCCATTGAGCACAGCCTGGAACTCTTGACCGTCCATGCTCCTGGCGACCAAAACATCCTGGCGTATAGCTTATGCTGCTCGCTGTCCAAAGCCCATGAGTGGGAACTTCTGGTCTCCATGGTAGAAGACCTATTCGACAACTGGGGTTGGCTTGAGTTGGACCTTTTTGTGTCCCCACACAATGCAGAACTGCCGCTTTTCTACTTACTAGATCCAAGGCCTGGAGTTTTCTGGCGAGGCATACTCTCTCTCTCTCTCTCATAGGGAGATTTCTCTATGCCTTCCCTCCCTTACTGCTCCTTCAACGAGTTCTGATCAAACTTCAGATGGAGGGGGCTACAATGATTCTCATCACCTCTTCTGGCCTCATCAAATCTGGTTCCCCTTGCTGCAACAACTGGTAGTGGAACCTCTGCTGTCCCTGACCTGTGCACAGACTCCCCCCAGGAGCAGGGCGCCCTGGTCCATTCGGACCTCATGTCTCTCCATTTCCATGCATGGCTTCTGTGGACATAGCCATTGCCGGATTTGGGGTCTCTCCCATAGTAGCAGTTGCCTTGGTGGCAGACAAGAAGCCCTCCCACTAGGGTCACCTGTTCTGTGAAATGGAAGCACTTCACTCTTTGGGCTGCATTGCACCATTTAGATCCCTTCACCTGTCCAGTGAATCAGGTGCTGGAGTACCTTCTGGTCCTCTCAGACTCTGGTTTACGGTACTCCTCTGTCAAAGTACATTTCTCTGCATATCCTGTGCCTGTGGATGGGCGCTTAATGGCCCAGCCCAATGTGTCATGCACATTCCTGCTAGCATTCTGCATTTGAAGCCCCCAGTCTAGGACCTGGTCGGCCTTGGGACCTTAATTGTGTGTTGGAAAAAACTGCCTCCCTTTGAACCGTCTGTGTCTTGCAAGCTACGCTTTCTGTCATGGAAAGCATTATTTTTAGTTGCCGTTACTTCTGCTCGAAGGATTTCCGAGCTTCAGACCCTCATGTAAGGAGCCTTATAGGGTTTTTCACAAAGACAGGGTGTCTTTGAGTACCAGTCCTAAGTTTCTTCCTAAGGTGGTGTCGGAGTTTACTTTGAATCAATCCACCTACCTGCTTATATATTATCTGGAGCATTCCAGTCAAGGGGAGGCATTCTTCAATATCTTAGATGTGCATAGAATCCTGAGGTGCTATACACACCAGACTAAGGACTCCCAGAGGTCCAATCAGTTTTTTGTTTCATTTGCCCCTGGGAAAGAGGCACTTCAGTGTCCAAACAGTGTTTGTCAAAGTGATTAGCCGATTGCATTGTCTATTGTTACCAAAAGTAAGGCAGGTAACTTTCTAGAGGGGTTAAAGGCCATTCCACAAGGGGTATGGCCAGATCAGTGGCTTGCTTCCTTAATGTGTCAGCCTCTGACATTTGCGTTGCTGCCACCTGGAGCACTGTCCACACTTTTATCAAGCATTACAATCTGAGCATCGCCTCTAGGCGTAGAGCCAACTTCGGCCTAGCTGTCCTCCAAGGCTTCCCTTCTCAGGTTATTTCTCCTGCCTGTAGTGCTAGTACAGCTTGGGACTCTGTCCTACCAGTGATGGCCTGCTGCAAGAGATACCCCCGAAGTAAAATAGTACAGTTATGTAAGAACTTAACATAACAGTAGATCTTCAAGAAAATCTCTTGCAGCAAGCCCTGCTTTCACTCCCTTCTTCCCCCTTCTCCTGTGTCTCTCTCCCCTTCCATAGGAGTGAACCTTCTGCCTTTACTTTCCCTGGTTATTGGGTTACCTCGTAGTCATCCTCTTTTCCCCTCTTCCAGTATCCTGCTTATGGTCTCCAGCGGGAGAACTGAGGACGGTGTGGGGGCTGCCTACCTTATATAGGATAGGCTGACGTTGGAGGTGGGTGGCCCCCTCTGGTAGACTGCTAGCTAGAAAGGTTTCTGTGTAGTCCTGGCGGCTGTGGGCTTAGTCCTACCAGTGATGGCCTGCTGCAAGAGATCCTCTCTTAGATCTACTGTTAGGGTAAGATCTTCAGTGGGGTTATCTCAGTCATCAGGTCACACCATAAGATCTTCACCATCGGTGAAGCGTTACAACTGAGGCGCCCATGCTATCGACTTCTGTCGACATCACCAACCCTATAAAGGCATGAGCGACCCCACTCCTTCCTCAGCTCTTTCCTGCTGTCGACTCACTTGCATGGTTCTCCACGGAAGGTCAGGCACAGTATTCGTGCCATTTTTCACCTACGTCTTTTTTTTCAGCATTTTTTTTATCTTTTTTTTTTTGAGGAGATTCTTCCAACTTGTTTGTGTTGAGAGTTAGTCCTTCTACCTCTCTCGTCCATTACTGCCACTGCGAAAAGAAGGTTGCCTCCCCAGATGAACACACTCTCTGTGACTGCTGTCTTGGTCCTGAACACGAAGTTTCTGACTGTGAGCTCTGCCAGAATTTTAACCAAAGAACCCTCGGGTGATGTAAAAGGACTCTTAAAAATTTCCTGACGGATCAACAGATAGCCAGCTCCGGGCAGGGGTTCTTCGGCGTCTCAGCCTCTCAGTTGCTGACCAGTCTGTTAAGCTCCTATGCCTCCAAGGCCCAAGACAAATCCTCTGGGAAAAGTCATAAAAAAGACCGAGATTGCGACTGCTCCCCCTGGCAACGATCTTGTTCCCGAAGGCCTCTTCTTCTTCTTCTTCCTCCTCTGGGGGATCCTCATCGGCTGTGGCTCCACTGACATGGAAAACTGCTGTTTAGGTCTCTGTGCCCACTAGACCCATATCGACAGCTTCTCTGCCTGATATTCAGGGCACCCAGCCTTCAACCTCCAGGTCATCGGCCCCTCCTTCATCAATGACTCTCCCGTTGAAGCCAGACCCTTCTCCCTCTAGGGCTACAGGCTTTTCGATTTCTTGGGATCCAGCAAGTGGGTTGTGAACACCTGTTCCATCGAACCCCCCTCTGTCAATGACCACCGTCTACTTGAACAAAGTCCTGCTTAAATTCACTAATGTGCTGGTACAGAAACTAGGTGCCTTTAGGCCCCCCTCACCGATGCCATCAGTGGCAGCTTTGTTGTCGACTTCTACTCATCGGCCACGGGAAGCTCTCTGTAAGCCGTCGGCACATCCGACGCCAGAGCTAAAAGTCAAAGAGGTCGACATCGAGGAGGAGTACCATCCACACCTCATTCTTCCTTATTCCTAGGTCTCCTGAGGACCCCACATTTTTCAGTGTGATGACACAGCTGTCCTCAGCTATGGGCTTCTACACTGAGTAAGAGGATGCCACTTGGAAAGAGCTGGTGGACATCCTGGAGATCCCTGGATCTCCCCCAAAAATCATTCCTCCAATCCTTCCTGCTCTGAGGAATGCAGCCTCAGCAGCCTGGCACAGACCAGACTTGGTGCGAGCTATGCATTGCAGAGCTGATAAACTTTATCATGCCCCCAAAGGTCTCCCCTGCTATGCTGCCCAGCCTGAGACAGACTCTGTGGTCATGCGGGTAGCTCCTGACAGGTTGAAGGTGCCTAAACACCTTAGTTCCCTTTCCCCAGATAAGGAGTCTCGCAGAATCAACCTCTGGGAAAAGAGGGTGTATGCTTCCTCCACTCTGGGTTAGAGGATTGCAAACTACCTGTCTTACATGGTGAAGTACCAAAATGCCAGTTGGAGAAAGGGCAGGGCCGTGGCACAGGCCCTTCCAGATGGCTCGCCAAAGCAAGAGCTGCTTTAGTGCCTCCAGGCCACTGAGGAAGTCAGTAAGCACCTTCTCGGGGCCCTCTACAATATGGCTGATACCATTCCCAGAGCTGCTGCTATGGGTACGTGCCCACATAGGCACTCCTGGCTGAGAGTATCCGATTTTGCTGCTGATGTTCGGCAAAAGGTGCTCAATTCCCCCTTCAGTGGTGCTAAGCTTTTTGGCCCTGATGTCCAGGATATTATTAAAGACCTGCAAGCACTGGGCAGGGCCCTCCAGTCTGTCCACTCCCTCTACCATACAAACCAACCGAGAGGCAGAGGACACCCTCCCTTTTGCAGAGTGCCCAGTAGGCCTGGTTCGGGTCCCCAGCCCCAATGAAAACGCAAGGCCCTGGGTGCCTCCCTTGGCAGTGCTGGAGCTGCGTCCAAGTGTCCCGGGAAAGATGGACCAGTCCAAGCGTCTGGCTCCACCTCCATTTGACTCCTTGCTGGACCCCCCCCCCTGGTCCCAGACTAGGAGGCAGTGGTCAAAGGTTGGTTCTCCTTCCACTTGAATCAATGGAGAACTATAACTTCAAATGGATGGATTCTGTAAATCATAGAGCAGAGCCACACCCTGGAGCTCATCTAGCTATCTCTGGAAACCCCTCCTTCACCCTCTAGTTATCCTCCGGCTCATTTGCCTGTTCTTTAGGAGGAGGTACAGTCCCTTCTACACAAGCAGGCCACTGAACCAGATGCCAGAGAAACAAGGGATTCTGTTCAAGGTTTTTCCTGGTACCCAAAAAGACCGTCGATTTGAGGCCCATTCTGGACCTATAGGACCTCAATGTGTACGTCCAGTACAAAAAACTCTGGATGGTAACTTTGCCAGGCCTGATGCCCCTCCTCAAAATGGGGGACGGGCTCTGCTCACTGGACATGCAGGACGCCTACCTGCACATCTTGGTCTTCCCTCCTCACAGGAAGTTTTTCCATTTTGCCTTTTCAGGCGAACATTATCAGTTCAAGACGCTGCCCTTTGATGTGTCCTCTTCGCCGTGAGCTTCTACCAAGTGCTTAGCAGCGCTCAGAGCAGCTCTCAGAAGGGAGGGTCTCTGTGTTTTCCCTTACCTTGATGATAGGCTCCTAAAGGCCCCGTCCAGGGAACAGCTTTTACTGGCTCTGGAGTGGACTGTATGGCTCTTCCACTCCCACTCCCTGGGCATCATGGTCAGTCTGCCCAAGTCTGTTCTGGTACCATCCCAAAGGCTGTAATATATAGGGGCGATCCAGGACTTGGAACAAGGAAGGCTTCTTGCTCCAAAACCAGACAGAGTGTCATAGCCTAAGCTCAGGAAGTTGCTCAAAGTTGCTACATTCCTGCCAGGGTGCATCTCAGATTACTGAGCCTGATGACGGCTGTCATACCCACTGTCCCACTGGTATTAATTCATATGCGCACTCTCCAGCAGATCATCCAGATACAGTGGGACCAGCACACGGACGAGTTAGATCATCCAGTCCTGGTCTCTTCTCCAGTCCACAAGGTACTGCCTCAGAGGTTGCCATGTGTGAAGAGCAGATGGACCACAGTAGGTTCTGGGAGTGTGAGGGTGGTGGAACAGAGGCATAGCCCCCGAGTTGTACCTCTACACAAATCATATGGCAGTCTGGCAAATCAAGGTTCCTCTATGATGACACCCTCAGTGGAGACCAAGAAGAATGCTGGGGACATCCACAAGGAGACCCACAAAAGAGTGGCAAGGGACACCACAGGGAAAAAACAACTTCTGATAGGGGACTCAATTGTTAGGGGTGTAGACCTGGGGAAGGGAGAGGAGAGGAGAGGGAAGTAAGGTGCCTGCCTGGTGCCATGGCTTGGAGGGACAGGAAGCAAATCCTCAGGATTGCAGAAGCAGCATCACAGGAGAGGGAACTAGATGTCATTGTCCACCTCGGGACAAATGACCTAGCTAGGCATGAGATCAGTGTAGTGCAGGATGAATTTGTGGAGTTGGGGAGGGGCCTCAGGTAGCAAGCATGGTAGTCTTCTCAGAGGTGCTGCCAGTCTATGGCAGGGGTGAGGCTAGGGTACTGCACACCATGCAGTTTAATGAATGGTTGCAAAACTGGTGCAGAGCACAGGGCTTTGGCTTCACTGGGGACTGGGGGTCCACCTGGAGAGATGAATGTCTATACTGGCATGATGGTCTGCATCTGTCCAGGAAGGGAAACAAGCTCATAGATGACAGGTTTAAATGCTTCCTTAGCAAGCTTTTAAACTAGCCAAGGGGGGAGGTGCTGATAGGAAACAGGAAAGTTCAAGCCTCCCCCCACAAAACATGGCAGGTAGTAGGGTAAACACTGAGGTACAGGGCTTGACAGAGGACAGGACGGGTAAATGGAAAAATGGACACGGGCAGTAAGAGCAGGGATGGGGTAAAAAAGGATAAAGCCAACATTAAATGGAGGGTAATGAGTACCAATGCCCGTAGTCTGGGAAACAAGCTTCCAGAGCTAGTAGCCCTGATGGAAGAGGAACACTTGGATATTGTGGCAGTCACAGAAACATGGTACACGGAGAACCATGACTGGGATGTCAACATACCAGGTACACAATCTACAGAAGGACAGGGAGGGTAAAGAGGAGGTGGAGTAGCTCTCTATAAGGAAGGGATCAAAGCTACAGAACTAAAAAGTAAAGGGGGAGGACAAGAGGCACTCTGGGTCACCTTGGAGACAGGGAATGGCATCACAATCCGCACAGGGGTTGTATACAGACCCCCCTTCTCAAGGGGAGGATATGGACAAGAAAATGATAGAGGGCATTCTCAAAATGGTTGAAAAAGGGGAGATACTGTTGATGGGGGACCTGAATATGCCAGTTGTTAGCTGGACGACATGGACTGCAGCCACATCCAAGAGCAGGGTCATTCTCGATGCCCTACAGGGGGCATGCTGTAGACAGCTAGTGGTGGAACCCACTCAGGAGGGAGCAATATTAGACCTGGTACTCTCAAATGGAGAGAGGATCACAAAATTAGAAGTCAGTAGACATCTGGGAACAAGCGACCACTGCACAGTTGCTTCATAATAAACACAACCATGGAGACAAGCCATACAAAGACAAGGATACTGGACTTTAGAAGGCTGACTTTGGCATAATGGGTGAATACCTGCGGAATGCATTAGCAAATGGCCAGAAAGGAGGGGCGGAAGAACAATGGAGAAAAATCAAAACTGCCATCATGGAGGCAACAAGCCTTTGTGTGAAACACAGAAAACAAAGCAGAATAAAAAAACACTATGGTTCTCAAAAGAGGTGTCCGGGAAGGTTAAGGAGAAAAAGGCTGCATTCAAAAAGTATAAGGAATCACAGAAGGAGCATGACAGGGAACTGTATTAATTAAAGCAGAAAGAAGTAGGGAAAGCAGTCAGAAAAGCAAAAGCCCAAACCGAGGAAAAATAGCCAACTCGGTTAAGAAGGGGGATAAAACCTTTTATAGGTACATTAGGGAGCATAGAAAGGTTAAGGGAGGGATAGTGAAGATTAGTAAAGGAGAGAGGAGGTGGGCAGAGGGAGACAGTGAAAAGGCAGAGATACTGAATGAATACTTTTGCTCAGTATTCACAAAAGAAGAAGAGGAGGAGTTACCTAAACCAAACAATAGAAGCACTCTGGGTAGTGGGGTTGACGCCAGTCCATTTACACAGGTGTAGCTAGGCATTTAAAATTTGTACACAGAGCAGCCACACTGCACCCCACTCATGTCGAGCCCCACCCCCCCAGTCCACACTTTTATTCTCATACACCCCCTATCACCCTCGGTGTCAGACTCACAGACTGGCTTTTGGTTACAATGTTGCATTGTGACAAGGCTCAGTACTACACACGGCAACAAGACTGGCTTTTGGTTACAATATTGCATTGTGACAAGCCTCTGTACCACATCAAGGTAGCCAGTCCCACAGAGGTCCATTCATACCAGTGCCTGTGCTCATATACTCTATCCACTCACTCAAGCTGAATCACCACACCAAAAGAAGTCAAGTAGTCAAATCAAACTCTGAATGGTAACATCCCTTCAGCAGTGTACCCTTACCAATTACATGAAAATGACAGTAACTATTTACATTACTTACCGTATAAGATGGTTGGGTTAGCTAGATGGTGCTCTGAACCTAAACCAGAACACCAAAACCAATCACCTTAACCACCTAAACCGTTCACACCAACTAGCCCAGTACCTCAGACTTTGTTACTTCAACAATTTACAATGTAAAATGCAACTATGAAGCATGCCAAGATGCAACACCAACAGAATAAACACAAAAGAATGCACAGCCTGACACCAACCGAAAGGCCACTCATACCCAAAGTAACCAAAATCACCCACTCTACAAAATGGTAACATAGTCACAGCAGTGTGCTAGTACAAACTAGTCCCATACCTTACAGAATTATGTATGTTTCCAGTTTAAAAATTGCAAATTGTGTAAATTGAGTGTTTCATTTAAGTATGGGCAACAAATCTAACAAAACAAGACACATCAAAAGTTGACCACCCACGCCAATCAGAATTAGTATACTCATACACAGCCAAATAACCACTCCGTCAATAGAAGAATGTATAATCAATTTCTTCTAATTTACTCAATACAGCAGAAACCAAGCAGTACATCAAACCACAGCACAGACAGTAAAACAAGCTCCGCTGGCAGAGGTCACCTTGTCGCAAAGTTAATCCGACGATCATTGCATGGGTCAAAATCCTTCAGTACTTGCTCCAGTTGACTGGGATATCGTGATGTAGATGCAGCAGTGCTAAACCGGTCAGTCGACTTTCACCCATACTGTTCCGTAGCCAGGTCTTTATTCTTCGCAGTGCACTAAATGATCTCTCTGCCATAGAAACGCAGACTGGCATTGTGGCCAAAACACAAAAAGCTGTGTTAATATCTGGGTAGAATGCAGGATTTACCAGAGATAATGTAGAGATGATGCTGTTTGGCTGTTTTTCTTTTGGGACAGACATTCACTTAGTTTTCTATCTCTGCAGTTCTGCTCTAAAGCTGTCCAGGCTGGAGAGGTCACCCTTGTATGCATTATACACAGCAGTCACCATTTCTTCAGAGTCCATAGCATGTAGTTTATGTGGCATCAAGTACTGCACGAGAAAACGTGGGCGGCATTCAATCAGCTGTTCCGACAGCTCTGAAATAACGTGGTCCAGGAAAGGAATGAAGATGTTTCTTCTGTGGTATTCCTGTGGATCCGATGCAGCAATATTGTTCCTCTGTGCTGGTCATCCACATATTCTTGGCATGGATTCTTCAACAAATGCACAACTTGCTAGCCAGTTTCACCTCATCATACAGAGCACAAAATCTGGTATTCGCATCCTCCATGCTTCAGTGTCTGAACCACAACATTTGCTTCTTCACATGCCTGAATCAAGTCAATATCCTCACGTTGCAGGTACAGATGAAGAGGTTTAGTAAGTTCCAGAATTGCTTCCACAGACACCAAACAAACGAGGAAATCAAATTTTGTGATGGAAAATTTAAATCTGCCGGCATCCTCATCAAAATCGGCAGCTTTCTCCAAGGTGCTGACTATCACAAGATATTTTGCTTTGAAACATCTAAGTGAAGCTGCTTGGCTTATCCATCGTGTATTCCCAGGGGCAGGCAAGACTGTACTGCGGTCTTCCTCCTCCTCCTCAGTCACATAGCAAGTTTGCGAATTCTTTCAGTTCTGTCAGATACACATTGCTGCGCTTGGCGGAGGATTTCAGTGTTGCAATTACTTTTCTGCATGTGTCAAACATATTTGAAATCTGGCTTGTTTTAGGAGTGAACAATTGCAGTGTTCAAATTATGTGCTTTGCAGGCACTGTAGGTAGCTTCAGGAAGGACTGCCGTATTCTGGCTTGCACTCCATTAAACTAGCCACTCATGTTGCTGCCTCGATCGTAGCCCTTGGCCCTCATGTATCCTTATCAGTACCCCAAGCAGTAAGTCTTTGCAAGAACAGTTCTGCAAGTGCTTGCCCAGTTGTCTGGAAGGCTTCACAACTCGATGAAATCTTCTGCAGTTGCACAGCCCATTTTCAGTTCGATGAACGTGATCGCATCGCAAGGGTTATCTGCTCTTTTGTGGCAATATCAGTGGTCCCATCTGCAATCAAGCTGAAGAATTTTGCCGCTTTGACCTGTGCCAGAATTGTTCTTTGAAGCTGTTGACCCATCAACTGTATCAACTCATTCTGAATTTGTGCCGAAGTATACTGTGCATTCCGTGGTGCTTAATCCAGGTGTTCTTTGAAGAGCTTGTCCAACTCAGCTGTGTATTGCAGAAGTGCACTGAACTTTCCAGTGGTCGGAAGCCTTCCTCTCAGTGCTATATTGTACCTTCCCGAAGGAGAATGATGTTCATAATGCGTCGCAGAGCATGCCTTGCTCGTTCAGTTGTTTTCTGATCCTGCTTTAAAAGGCACTGATAAGCCGTTGTCTGTCTTCCATCACATACGCTTACATATGCTTCTGCCCTTGCAGTGGCATTCCCACGTTCTTTTGAATTGTTGTGCCTGTCTAGAATCTTTTTCCCATTTGACCAGTCCATCATTGGTGTAGATACCCACACCGTTTCTTTGCAGGTGTTAAACACAAAACATGGTCCACAGAAGACTGCATCCAGATGCTTGGAGTATCATGCAAAATTGTACTCTCGCAGAAGCTGAGGATTGAAACGTCGATACTGCTGCTGCTGGCCACTGCAAGATTTCATCATTCATTTTGGAAACTGGAAGATCTTACTTCGAGATGGCTCTTGCAGTAGGTAATTACATATAGGACTGATGCCGGCAGGTGGCAGGACCCCGGAAAATTTCTAGCTAGCAGTCCTAGCGAGGACCGCCCCATCAGGTGACCGGCGTCAGGAGATGTCGGTAGGAGGGCGGTCCCAGACGCCCGCTTTTCCAGTTCTTTTCCGCCGTTAGCTCAGGTAGCGCCTCATGAAAAGTTCATGCTTCAGTCAGCCCTCACTTTGTCCTTTTTACCGAAAATCTTATTTTTTCTCGACATCAGTACTAACGCCGGTGTATGTCGCCCCCACACCCTCCGAGCACAAGAACAGCGATTCGATGCGGCTCCCAACTCATCAGACAAGGACGCCACTCTGCAGCCTGTTCTGCTTAGGCCCGGATCATCAAGTCGGTAAGTGCCAGCATTGCCTTAGCTTTAACGCGCCACCCGAAAAAGACGGCAGCAATCCCTGAGGCCCATATTCTTCAAAAGAAAATGAACTCTATGGAGAAGGAGCTCAAAAGCTAAGGCAGGCGTCCACTTCCCCAAAGGCCATCGAAAGAAGAAGGACAAGGAGAGGCACTCAGGACAAAGGGTTTTCCACCGCCTCCTCGGGAGTCGCGGGCATACAGGTAACATTCTCCGGGATCGAGCCTTGACGGCTGCCTTGAGGTTTCTGAGGGCGCGGCCCGCCTGCCTGGCTTGCGCTGGGGCCTTGAGGGCGCCCGGCAGTTGGAGTACCGCCTGGTTTAGCCGCAGGCTGCGGCCTACCATCGCGGGCGACTCTGGTAAGCTAGGCGCCGCCTCTGATGTCCGCCCGGAGAGGGCTGGTAAGATGTCTGATCCTTCGGGTGACGCAGGCTTCTTCCCCACCGACCAGCCGACCTTCCTCTCGACCTGCCTCCCGTGAAGGCTCGTAAGTCAGACGCCTGCCTCCGGTGCCTGCTGAGAGCACGCCTCACGCCACCGCCGGCTCGTCCGATGTCAGGTCGGCAGGGAACCCACGACGGATCCCTAACGTCCGTTGTTCCGGTTCACCGCAGCCTGCTGCTGCCGCCTGGGGAACCAGAGTCCCCCATCCTGACCTCGGGATTCCCCCCGTCCCTCGGGCACAGGTGGGGATCTTTGCCTCGTTAGTCTCCTCCATCTGGAGCGACGATCTGACGTTGGCTCCCCGGACGCTGGCTCCGACACGGCCCTCCTCCGCGGTACTCCCGCCAGGGCCTCCGCCACAGCCCTGATGTCAGCCTCACGACTATGGGAGAGTTCTTACTCCCATCGGCCCTCCCTCCGGCTCTCCGCTACGGACCCGCCCGCGAGGTTTCCAGCCGGGCCGCCTGCGCAGGCATCCCCTCGCTTCCGGTACCGGCCATCTTATTCGGGACACCGTGTACCTGGAATGTAGCACCTGGCGCCGGGCTTCCTGACACCGCAGAACTCGACGTCTCAATACCCGACGCCGGGTTACCCGCAGCCGGGATTTGGATACGCTCCATATGGGTATAACCCATATTCTTATCCCCCGCCTCCTCCTCCACCACCGCCCTTGCGGCCGACGGTGGACCTGCAGGAGACTCTGGCCTCCTGGTGGGATGAGGCCAAGGCTCAACTCACCAATGGGGTTGAGAGCCACCTTCCGTGACTGGTGCCGTCCCAGGTTCCTGTACACCCCAGGCGCGCACACTCCTCACCACCCCAGACTCCAGGGTTCTTCCGCTCTGGATCCTGTGAGAGGCAGGACACGATCCGGGGACTACCCAAGGGACCCGTTCCTCCTCTGGGTCGGGAAAGGGAGTCTTATTCTTTTTCTTCCTCCTCTTCACTCTTGGACTCCTCGGACTCTTCTGAGGGCTGCTCCGAGAGAGACAACGAGCCCTGCTCTCCGTCGAAGCCCCGGCCGAGGACTCCTCCGAAGTCTCCGGAGGATCCTTCTTTTACGGAGTTGCTTAGAAAAATCCAGGAGGTCCATCAGTGGCGCTTCTTGAACCAGATCCTCAGCTGCCTGAAACTCGTTGAACATCTTGATCTGCCCGTGACAGCTCCTACACTAGTGCCACCCCGGATAGAGCCTCTACACGCCGACCTTGTCACCACTATTAAGGGCGGAAACAATGCCGGATTCTAGCCCCACTTCCAAGGAAGTTGAACAGGCTATACTGTGGCTCCAGAGGGTGTTGATTTCCAGATTCTCACCGTGCCGACTTGGTCGTGATTAGCCGCTCATGGCCGGTCAGCGAACCAAAAGCATCTTTTAGCTCGTCACCTCCTGATAAGGAATCTCACCTTCTGGACCAGTACGGAAGAAAGATTTACGCTTCCTCCACACTGGGGATTCGGGCCCTGAACTACATTGGCCACATGGGGGACTACCAGAAGGCCATCCTTACTCAGGTGGAAACTGCTGGACTCTTGCCTGACTCCCAAGTCAAACAGGAGTTGGCTGATCTGCCCACTCTGCTCGTTCGCCAGGTCGCTACATGCTACGCAGACGACATACACGATGCAGTGGACACTGCTGGGCGGAGTTTGCCGCGAGGCTCACGGTGGTCGCGTTTGGCCTGTGTCAGGTCTGGTCCCGGAGGTGCATCTGTATCCAGGAAGCACTCCTTCCGGGAGTCGTGTTGGGGTGATGTCATGACATCATTACTGATTTGGTAAGAGAAGGATGGCCTGAAATCAGTGGATTCTATGTACCGTCCCCCATCAGCAGCAGCGCCGCCCCTTTCGCAGACAGAGAATCGCCAAAGCGCGAAACCCAGGAAGGCAGGCTACAAAACGCCGGGCTCCCACGCGGCTGCTAAGCCCCTCCGCCTAAAAGCGGTGTGGTGCTTCAGCTGCGGCTGCTGCCCCACATCACCTGACTCCTTCTCCTCCCACTGCCTCCGGACTCCTCTGAGGAACCAGTAGGAGGGGTGGCTTTCCCTCCACTTTCCGGAATGGGAGAGGATAACGTCAGATTCTTGGGTGCTCCAGCTGATTGCAGGAGGACACTCAATAGAGTTTCTTCAGAAACCACCCCACCACCCCCCTCTGAAGTTGTCATATTCACGGGAACACCGCCCTTGGTCCAGGAGGAAATTTCCTGCCTCTCTGCTGAAGCAAGCGATAGAGCCCATCCCCTCTCATCTTCAGGGACGGTTACTGTTCTCATTTTTCCTGGTCCCAAAGAAGACGGGAGATCTCAGACCGATTTTTAGATCTCAGTTCCCTGAATCTTTATGTAGAGTACAAAAGGTTCAGGATGCTCTGCAGAGCCTTCTGCTCCTCCGCTGGGTCAATGATGGTGCTCTGGATATGCAGGATGCCCATCTGCACATTCCCATTCACCCTCCCATCGCAGATAGTCACTTCATTTTGTTCCAGGGGACCACTACCAGTTCAAGGCACTCCTTGGTCTATCCTCTGCCCCTAGTATTTATCAAATGCCTGGCAGTGGTGGCGCCCACCTGCGCATCAGGAGTACAGGTGTTCCTTACCTGGACGACTGGCTCCTGGTGGCTCTTGTCCAGGAGGAACTCCTGCGTTTCCTCTCCCTCACCCAGCAGGTTTTTGCTTGCCTGGGTATTACCATCAGCCATTCCAAGTCTCATCTGGACCCTTCCCAGAGGCTACAGTTCATCGGGGCGATCCTCGATATATGACCATGGGCAAGGCCTTTCTGCCTCCAGACAGGACGGCCTCCCTTCAGACCCAGATATGTCTGTAGTCCGACAGCAGGATGGTCTCGGCGAGGTCGGTCCTTCGCCTTCTCGGGCTCATGGCGGCCGCTATACCGATGGTCCCCCGCGCTCGTCTCTACATGAGGATCTCTCAGTGGACTCTACGCTCTCAGTGGGATCAACTAGTGGACGACCTGGATCACTCAGTTCTGATCTCATCGCCGATGAGGCGAGACTTGCAATGGTGGATCGTTCAAGAGAACCTGTTTCTTTCGTCCTCCCCCTCCCAAACTCTAACCACAGATGCCTCAGGCGAAGGTTGGGGAGCCCATCTAGGCCCTCATCGGACCCAGGGCTCTTGGTCCAGGCTAGAACAAGCTCTTCACATCAATGTGCTCAAGCTTCGGGCAGTGTTCTACGCTCTCCAAGCCCTTCTCCAATACATCCTTCCCGGCCACTTAGCCATCCAGACGGACAACATGTGCGTCGTGTGGTACATCAATAAACAGGGAGGAACTCGGTCCTACCCTCTATGCAGGGAGGCAATGAGGGTTTGGGATTGGGCAACACAACACGACCTTCACCTCACGACGATTCACGTTCCAGGAGTCGACAACACCCTGGCAGACAGGCTAAGTCACTCTTCTGCTCTGACTTACGAGTGGGAACTGGACCAAGGGGTCCTAGACGGTATCTTCCAACTTTGGGGAACACCACAGGTCGACCTGTTCGCATCCCCCCAAAACGCAAAACTTCCTACCTTCTGCTCACTCATTCCAGATTGAGGCGCTTTCTGGAACGACGCTCTGTCTCTAGACTGGAAGGACAGATTCGTCTATGCCTTCCCCCAATTCCTCTTATCCCACAAGTCTTGGAGAAACTAGCTTCAGAAGGAGCGAGAATGATTCTGATCGCTCCTTTCTGGCCCAGGCAAATCTGGTTCTCTCTTCTACAACAATATTCAGAGGATCCTCCTCTTCCTCTTCCTCTATCTCTCGGTTTGTTGACCCAGGATCAGGGACCCTGGTCCATCCAGGCCTCAATCCTTCAACTGCATGCATGGCTCCTGCAGACCTAGCCCAATCCTGCTTTTGGTGTG
The DNA here is from genome assembly GCA_016271365.2 of Neoceratodus forsteri. Lineage (NCBI taxonomy): Eukaryota > Metazoa > Chordata > Ceratodontiformes > Ceratodontidae > Neoceratodus > Neoceratodus forsteri. The sequence continues at coordinate 1,191,330,344 of CM057458.1, read as the reverse complement.
TCTCCAAAGTGGCGAGATTTTAGTGGAGGCCAGAAACCTCCACCAGGTCCACTTATGCCATGGAAGTGGAAGAGATTCACATTTGGGCCACCTCCAAGAACGTGAGCCTTTCTCCTGTTCAAGCGGGCTTCTGCTGAAGTATTTACGCCATCTGTTCAACCTGGTCTCAGCTATTCCTCTTGAAGGTTCACATGCGGCTATCTCGCCTATCATGTTCCCTTCACAGGCAAAGCTTTTCTCAACTGGAGGTCTCTAAGACCTTTTTCAGAGGGTCTCCATCTGAGGCCCCCATCCGTTCTCCTGCCCCCTTGGGACTTGAATTTTGTTCTCTAGAAACTTACCTTCCTCCTTCGAACCTGCAGCTTCTGCAGATTTGAAGTTTCTTCTGTGAAAGACACTCTTCTTGGTGGCTATTACTTCGACTCGAAGAATCTCTGAGCTCCAGGCCCTGATGTGTAAAATCCCCTACTTGATCTTTCACAAGGAACGAGTTGCTCTTTGCACGAATCCTAAGTTTCTACCTAAAGTAGTAGCTGAGTCTACCTTAACTCAGTCCATAGAGCTACCTGCCTTTTTTACGCAGTACTCTAACCAAGGGGAATATTTACTCCATACTATGGATGTTCACTGGATTCTGAGATACTACACCAACAGGACGAAGGATCTCAGAAAGACTGATCAGTTGTTCATCTCTTTTGCTCAAAGGGAAGGCAATGCTGTTTCCAAGCAATGCCTGTCTAAGTGTTGGCTCATTGCATCACTTTCTGTTATGACAGTACCACAAGACCCTCCTGGTCAAGTCAGAGGCCACTCTATAAGAGGAGTAGCTGCCTCCTGCAGCTTGTTTCAAGAATGTGTCTGCGGGTAGACATATGCGTTGTTGCTACATGGACTTCTGCCTATACTTTTTACGTAAACTACTACAGTTTGGATATTGCCTCTCTCGGCCAGAGAGCAGGCTTCAGGTTAGTTGTTGTTTTGCAAGGCCTCTGCTCTTGAGGATTGTAATTGCTAGAGCTATTTCTTGGAGCAGTTTCTCCTCCCGGTGCCTTTTCTTTATTCCAGACTGCTTGGGATTCTGTCCTATATGTAATTACTTACTGCAAGAGCCCTCTCGAAGTAAGATAGTACAGTTACGTAAGGACTTACTGTAACAGTAGATCTTCGAGAGAGGCTCTTGCAGTAGGTAATACCTTCCTGCCCTAGGCTTTTTTCAGCTCCTTTTCCATATAGAGAAATATCCGCTCCTCTCTCGTCCGACCTCTTTTAGCCTGTGGTGGGAAAGAACTGGAAGGCGGGCGTCTGGAACCGCCTTTTAACTCGACGTCTCCTGACGCCGGTCACCTGACGGGGCGGTCCCTCGCCAGGGACTGCTAGCTAGAAATTTTTCCATGGGGTCCTGCCACCTCGTCCGGCGTCAGTCCTATATGTAATTACCTACTGCAAGATCCTCTCTCGAAGATCTACTGTTACGGTAAGTCCTTACATAACTGTACTTTTTGCGGTGGTTGCCATTGGCTTGTTAAGATTATCTTTTTTTGCACTTCTGTCAGTGTCTGGCAGTCATAGAACCCAATGTCTCCTTCATCGTGCACATGCAGATCTCTTAAATGGCTCTCTGTGGTGTAACAGGTTATTCACCCAAAGATGTGGTCCCAGGTACAGGTCCTGCTGCAGTATCAATATTTAAGGCTCCAACTACAGAAATTTCAGTTGGCTTTTCAGGGGCATAAACTTGAGCTGCCACAGCAGATTCGGATCCATTGCCAAGGACTTGCCTATAACGAAAACAAGATAAAAGAAAAAGTAACATTAGAGGAATGATAATTTGTCACTTTCAATGCCTACAAAACACTGTTCACTCAACAGGGTACTCTGTCACTTGCCAATTTATGACCAATGCACTGTATATAACGGTAAACCATTGTAGGCAGGGCAGTTTGTGTTGATGGACCCAGCTGATATGTGGTCTACCTCGTGATGGTAGCTGGGCGACTTCACATCAGGGTCCTGAAGTGAATATCAAAAGAAATGAAAAGCACCAATCATTACATACCATTCTACGAACTGAGAAAAAAAAAGACAGACCACTTTATACATACCATAGCAGGTGCCTTCACCATCAAGTCAGAATTCCATAGCCAGCAACTAACACTCCAGAACTAAATCACAGGCAGAAAAAGCACATCATATCATGGAACCATGACACACAAGTTACAAGTCCTCACCAAACACATGAATTACAATAGCTGCTTCATAAAGACTGCTGTTCTACAACAATGAAAATAAAGCAAACCAGTGAAGAGCTGGTTGCATAAATCGGACATAGGGGTTGGGGGTGTGTGATAACTCGTTTGATACTTCTCATTACACTTACATAAGGGCATCGGGCGTTCATAGGCAACTGTATCAGATAAGTTATCACACAGTCACCACCACCACCCTCCCCATCCCTTGTAAGGGGTTGGATGTATAACACTTTGAGGACTATGGGACTATACAGTTATTCCAAGTGGGCTTTAACCAGTTAAAGCAGGACATCAAAATAACTTACTGAGTTGAGGATGGTCCTTCATGGAGGTGTGCTGGTGTCGCGGCAGATGCAGGTGTTCCAACTTGGCTAAAATTAAACAGTGGTGTTAGATATAAACTGTAGAACAAAGGTGTGTTTGAAGGGCAATAAATGTCTTTATTAGCATACTTCACCTATTATATCTTACTCTTGCCAGTATTAGGCCATAAACTTACCAAACAGTATAGCACATTACACAGAAGCACAATGCAATGAACAATAAAATAAATGCTTCTAGTGTACTATTAAGGTATCAAAAGACCTAGAAATGAAAGAGATGCACAGATGTAAACTAATTATACTGTAATGAATACAACAGCAATTTCAATGAATGTTAATGACTGGTATCTCAATAGCTTACCAAGTTGAGGACGGTCCTTCAAGGTGCTCGATTGTTGTCACAGCAGATGCAGGTTTTTCAACGTGCCTGAAATTAAATAACAGTGATGTGAACTGCAGCAAAAAGGCACATACAAAAAGCAATGACATAGAATTTCTAATTAACACGAAAGATGCCTTTTAATTTATCTCTTACTGGTATGAAACCATAAGGTGACAAAAAACTATGGCCAATTACACAGAAGTAAAACTGAAAATATACGGGAGGGGGAGGGGCTAGTGTAAAATATGGCAACAAAAGTCCTACAAGAGAAAGACAGTCACAGAGGTGAGCTAGTTATATCACAACTATACCTGCCACTTTAATGCTGTTAGACACACGAGGGTTGGCATACTGTATAGAGTTTATTACTACATGTTTTCACTTACCGAATTAGAAAAGAGGCCAAACCCTTAGACAGCTGTGCTGTCTCCTCTTGCAGGGCACGTTTAGCTTTCCTCTGTTGGGCACCAGACAGTTTTCCCTTCTGTGCAGATTCCATCCTAGAAAGGCAAGTACAAAACCAGTTCGAAATCTAGCAGGAAATCTTGCTGGCTGGGAATTATAATACACATGCAATTAATTTCAACTTACATGTTTGGTATAAGAGACCACTGCTTTTCCAGTTAGCTATTCACTCGCTGTGTCAGAAAAGTTTCTGGATGGAAACCAGAAGGCAATGGTATGTCCTGCACTATGAAAATCAAACTATAGGGCCAAGTTCCAGAAACACTTTGTACAGAAAAATATTTTCATGATGCAGAGACAGCATAGTAGTATGCATGTGTGTTAATGCTTTTCTACTTAGAATTACTTAGTAGCAGTTAGCACCCTATTTTAAGTTGACTGTTGTTACCAATTCCTGGGTGCATATAAGCAACTGTTAATGAGTTTTTAACTTAGAGCAAACACAATGCCTCACACATTTGGAAAGTTCATAATGAGCAGCAATGACTGTGCCCTCAACATTTATCCAGTGAAGTAGAGCTGAATTACTACAAAGCAGTACTCAGTTTTGTATTCAGAAATGTGATGTTGCAGTAAAGCTAAAATATAATTAGTGTGAATCCAGTCTTTACTCTTTGTTATAACAGAAGTTGACCTTTAAAGGAGCTAGGAAATTGTTGCTGTACTTTACTGTTTAATAAATTAAAACTTGACAGTGGCCTGTGTGTTTGTGTGTTTTTTTTTTTATTTCAAGGTTTCTCATTTCTGATTCCAAAAGTCACCCTGTGGCAGTCACAATCTCAAAGGGCTCCACCTAGACCTGCCAGGGGGTAGTCTAAACCTACTGTGATAGCCTGGGAAACTGTTCTAGGTGGGCTTCATGTGGGGTCGGTGGGCAGAAGGGGCACAGAGAGGCATAGGGAGGATTTTTGTGTAAGCAGGACAGTAAAGGATTGTGTTGGCACCTGGCAGGGTACATATGCCTTCGCATGTTATACATAGGCATCCTGCCAGGTGCCTATGCACTCCCTTACTTCCCTGCTGACACAACAACCGTCCCTATGCCCCTCCTGCCCCAGCCCCTCTCCTGGCATGTATCCCCCCCCATCACCACCACCTATGCTGGCCCATCCCGTGTTGCACCAGCGGGAGGGGATCCAGGTCCTTGCAGCATGTGCCACTGCTGCACCATTGGTTAGGCATTGTGCCTCCTACCAAGTTTCACATATCATTTGGCCCGAATTGGCCGAATCACACCTGTGTACAAGTCCTCCAGGTCTGAAACCTCTAGCCTTTGTCAACCACAGCATGAGGCAGACAGACAAGATATTTGCATTTTAAACAGTGGCCACAGGGGAAGGCTTTGACATGGTGGCACTGCTGTTTTTCACCAATGCTCCCTACCCCAGCGCTCACAATAACAGGGCTTGAATGAGTGCCACATGCACGCACATGCATGCATGAGAGCAGCAATCATATACTGCCAGTGTCCACATACAAGGGTACTGAAAACTGTCAACAGCATGAAGATACAGTTTGTAACACTATACTGTGTGGTCACAGTGGTCTAAAAAGTGCACATTCCTAGTATAGCAGTTGATTGGCAGTAACTGAAAGCAGTGCTGTACCAGAGATGTGCACTTTAATGAGAAAGAACAATGATAAATCACTTGTTGCTGTACTGGTAGCAGACTGACCATATAATGTGTGGAGGCATTTCTTTACAGAGAGGGTGGTGGCAAAGTGGAGTGCACTACTGGCTGAGGTGGTGGCATGTAAAAATGGAATGCTTCAAGAAAGGGTGAGACAGGGCAGAGGGACGGGGTTGGGCAGCTGCTGAAAAGGGAGATAGCCGTAATCTCGAGCAGCCTAGACAGACAAGGACGGCCTTTTTCTGCTGGCAACTTTTGTATGTTTGTGGTCATAACTTATAACAGAAACCAAGGGCTTTTCACCTGTACTTCTGACCACTGGCATGTCAATCGATAGCTCAGCTCGACCCCAATGGGCCACAAGAACCACAGCATATGAAAGTACCCCAGCCCCCTTTTGTGAGGTCAGAAAATGAAGCCTGTGTGTGTCCCATAGACCTGTATTGGTGCCATTTGTCAATGACTGTTAGCACTATTTAGAGTTGGCACTTGGAAAAATGAAAGCAACCACTCCAGTAAAAAAGGACTGTTACTCAGCGTCTGCTTTGATTTTTCTACATGGCACATCTCAGTAGTACTAAAAGCCACAGGTATATCGCATACATACAGGTTAATGAAATGCACCCTCAGTATTCATTTTCTGACATCGCATGGGGGGGTCACAGTGAATGATTACGGCCAGTTGAGCAAGCAAACACAAAAGCCCAGGGACAGGCAAAGATAACAAAATACCTGTCCTTTGTGAAAACCAGCTGTCTGTCTATTTCGAGCCCTGGTGCCACAATATGCCTTTACATGTCTTAGTCATATGTAATACATAAATCGAAAATGCAAAATCAGAAATAAACTTTGGTATACACTCACAGCCCATTCACAATGCTACAGCCTTCCACTCCAAATCCACCCATGGCAGCACCACTGAGGACTGTCCAGAAATTTTGCCAATAATAAAAAACATTCTGTCTCTCTCACACACACACACAAAAGCCTTCAGCCATACCTCTCTGGCTCTGCTCCCATACCAAGAATATGCTGTGAATTTGGACATTAAAACTTAAATCCATAATATTCAACACACACACACACGTCTGCCACACATCCCAGACCAAACCCATTCCCGGTGCTACAGCCTCCCACTCCAAAACCACCCATGGCAGCCCAACTGCCAGACCGCCAAGAAATTTACCTAAAAAACAATAAAATAACATAATAAAAAGCAGGAGGCTCACTCTGTCCACCCCCCAGCACACTCAACACCAATGGGCGGCATGGGCCACAAGAACCATATCACACAGCACAGAATAATCAGCATGGCGGTTCAAAACCTGGGCATGCCACTAGAATGACAGGTTGTAGGCTGATACAGATTTGTCTAAACACCCTGTAAACAGTCAAAACACACACACACACACAGCCAGTCTACCTGCCACAGGGCACAGCCAGTCAAACCAAGCCCATTCCCCATACCGAATATTTTCCACTCTGAAACCACCCATAGCACCACCACCACCACCCCCCCATCCAGAAATGTTGCAAATAATAAAAAAACACACACGACAGATAGATACACAGAGACAGCCTCAAGCCACATCCATAAATAGGACACAGAAAAGAATAAGACTTCTACTCCTCTCTCTCCAGTCCACCCCCACCCATGGCTGCAGCAGCACCAATAAGGAACATTCAAACATGCTTTCTATATAAACACCCCCCCCCTGCACAGTCACACACAAAAGCTGTACCCAAAAGCCTCCTTATTACACTAATTCAGCAAATACTGTACTATAAAAATAGATTGAACAAACCTAGATCAGAAAGGAGGAGGTTTGGTGGTCAATGTCTTTCACTCTCCGACTGACAGTCTGGCTCTGCTGTGCAGTGTTCTAGTTGAACCTGGACAAACAAGTGAAAACAGCTCTTTTTTATCTATTTTTTGTTAGCAGCAAGCCAGCAGCCAACTACTTCCAGTTCGCAAATGCAGCAGTAGGCTAGGCACTAGGCAGGGGATCTCGACTAGTAGCTGACTTGCTGATTGCAGTTTTGCACTCTTCGAATCCCTCTTGGCCGACTAGGCTGTCTGATGAGACTCTGCTCCCTCCCTGGCCAAAGAAGCAATCGGCAAAAATCCAATGGTGAAACAGTGTCGCTTACGCTGCTGAGCTTCAGTCACAGTGCCGCTGTCTTAATTCTCCAGACGCTGGAAATCCGACTCCTCCGCTCCAGTCACTGGATAAATTACTGAAAACTGGGAAGAGCTGCACTAGAGGAATGCCTTTTATTCTACTGCCTCGGACCTGAGGGGGGACAGAAAAGATCAGGTACGAGGGGCGGAGGTGCGAGAAAGAGCACGGACCAAGTGGCACCATGCCATTGGTCTGACGGGCACACACACGTCACTACCTGTGTGACGTTTTTAACTGCTCGGTCCGTGCTATGGGGAACCGAACACACAAAGAGAATGGCATTGTTGAGGTGTGGTGGATGAGTGGCTCTGCTGCTCCAGGTGCAGGATTGATAGTTGGCGACGGCGTGTGTGGCTCTAAATGGGGAAATGAATCGCGATGGGACTCGGGGAGGCACAGCAGGATTCAGCCAGCCTAGGACCAGGGCTCGGAGTCGGGACAGAGAGAGAGAGAGAGTTAATACACCCCCCCCCCGCTTTAGTCACCTTAGGTTTTTCCTAGGTAGAGGCAGCCAAAGTGAAAAAAATACAGGAACTGGCTAGGCAGGCATCACATCAATTCACTAAATGGCACCCCCAGTACAGAAAAATTTACGCGATTGCGTACACTGCGTACCCCTGCCGACGCCCCTGATCATTCTGCCAAAATTATTGTACTTTTTTCAGAATATCCCTACTTTTCCTTCTGCCTTTTACTTTAAATCGTGGGATGAAATCATTTCAAACTTTATCTGGCATGGCCAGAGGCCTCGGATTAGGATGTCCTTGTTGCAACTCCCACTCTCCCAGTGTGGAGCCAACCTACCTAATCTGAAATCTTATGCTCTTGCAGCTTTCTTTAAAATATTGTCCCTATGGTTGGCTACAACTTTTGAAGCACCCTGGAAGGATCTGGAATTTGCGTTCAATGATCTATATGATATAACAAAGATAACTTTGGCCTTGGTAACTAAGATCCCTTGTTTGTGGGATTTTACACCCTTTACTGCCCAAATCTTGAAGCAATGGGTTGAAAAGGCAGCAGGGCTTTAGAGAATTTTTTTTTCTTCTATACACTAGTTTCAGAGGACGACAAGTTTTTTTCCCACTACTACAGACAATACTTTTGCAAAATGGAGGAGGGTGGGACTCCAATTTTTCAGGCCGTTCCTTTCTCGGGAGGGTATTGTTTCATTTGAAACCCATCAAACAATTTATGGCTTATCAGATAGTGACCTTTACAAATATACTCAGGTTAAAAATTATCTTCTGAGACAGAGGGATGTAGTGCCTAAACTGCCAGATCCTATCCCAATGTTTTGGAAATACCTTGAGGACACCATGTCCGGCTACGGGGACACCAGGTGAGACATTTATACCGGATCCTTAGGGAAGGGATGGGCGATTCATCGCTCTCAATTTTAAAGAGCTGGTGTAGGGATCTTGAAATAGAAATTTCAGAATGGGATTGGATGCAAGCCTCCCCACTGGCCTGTAGGATAACTCATTCTACTGTACAGTGTGAATTCGCCTGGAAATGTTGAGTCAGGTTTTTTCATTCTCCAGCTATCCTTACTAAGTATCTCCCCTCCTCATATGGTAGTTGTTGGAGGAATTGTGTGTGTTCACTCGCTGACCTTGGTCATATTTTTTGGATATGTCCACAGCTGACACCTTATTGGTGTATACTACAACAAGAGATATCATGGGGGGGGGGGCGCGCTAGAGAGCCCGAGCAAGGCGGTTGTCTGAAACTACAGCTCTAAACCAAATAAAGTTAAAGAATATAAAAAAGCTAATTTCAGGTGGTCCTGTCCAACAAAGAATATAGGGCTGAAAACCAGAAACTCTTGGGATTAATAATGGGTAATCTGAAGAAAGAAAAAGCAACACAAAATGGAACTAGGAGCAGAAATCCCCCTGGACACCCTGCCATGTGGTCTGCACAAGGCCGCAATGTCACAGAGGAAGACATAACTGGGGAAGAGACCTTACAAACCTTGGGCCATAAACTCAATCGACTCATTAGCTCAGTAGCTGGACTCTCGGAAAAATTCGACTCCTTAACAACTAGGGTCAATGTAATTGAAAAGGAAGTCAAGGTGGTAAAAACTGCAGTATCGGAGTCACAGAAGGGCTCAGAAGCAGCCATGGGGACTGCGGTCACCCTGGTGAAAGAAAATATACATCTGAGGAGCCGGCTTGAAATGCTTGAAAACCAAGCCAGGGCGGCAAACCTCCGTGTTATCAGGATCCTGGAACGCAGTGAGGGGGATCACTTAATTTCATTCCTTTCTGAGTGGCTGGAGCAGCAGCTGGGGCAACCCTACATTGACAGGCAAATAAAAATCCAGAAGGCTTACCGAGTTGCTTCGAGGGGCAGGCAAGTAAACCTAGAAGTCCCCAGAGCAATAGTGGCGGTCCTTGATGGTGTCGGATCCAGGGATCTCATTCTGAAGCTGGCCAGACAGAAAGGAGTCTTACTCTCCGAAGGTATTCGTGTACAGGTATACTCAAACTTGAGTTTTGCCATCCAACAGAAGAAGAAAAGATACGATGGGGTGAGAGCCCTCCTTCGGAGGCACAAATCTCCCATAATATGATCTTCCCTGTGCGTCTACGAATCCTGTATGAGGGGAAAGTTTTCATCTTCTCGGACCCTGGGGAAGCTCAGAAATGGGCTCACAAGTACAAGCCACTCCAGAGATGCAGGGAGTCCACAGATCAATCGGAGGCAGAAGAAATTGAAGATGGGGAAACCTGATTGTGGTATTGTTGGACTTACCAGTTTGTTGTGAGACATTAATATCTGTTAAAAAGTTAAAAGTAGAACAAGGTTTAAATTACAACTCTTACTAGATCGCTAAGTGCGAGGAATCTAATATATTTCCTTCTATGCCGTAAATACTTGTTTACAGGATAAAGACGTTATATAAATTATTCTAAAAATGTTAGCAACTTTCTGGAATTAATGATATAGTACTCAGTTGGGGAGAATGGGATGTGCTTTTTCTAAGCTTTTGGTTTAAAGCTTATTTTTAAATGTTAAATTGATGGGAATCACCAGTTATATACCTAATTATCTTTGTAAGGGCTTAAATAGTAGTCTTAGACAAACTAAACAATTTTTAAAGTCACCAGATAGGTGCCAGTACACCATAAATGCATGTACACTTATCTCCTTGGAAAAGGAGTTGTAATTTGTAACCCCTTTTGAGATAGAATTTAAATAATATGCAACTCATGGGCTTGTTAACTAGCTACAATGATTAGTTTATAAGTTGTGTTGAGAAGTTTATACTGAAAACCCTCCAGGGATGTGTCTTATAGATACAGTTTGATTAATTTAAAGTGTATGTATTAAGATGAGTGGCACCCTCATGTGGAATTTCTATGTATAACTCCTTAAGAACTGTAACAGGAAATCTTTTATAACGGTATGCTTTATTGAAAGACCAATAAACATAAAGTTAAAAACAACAACAAAAAAAAACCAAGAGATATCAGATTGCCTGGGTGCCCCTGTAGAGTTAACTGCCGAGATGGTCTTTTTGGCTTTTCCCCCAACCATCTTGGCACCGAACATTGTTACCTATTTATATTTTGGCAGCCAAAGAGGCTATAACAAGAAGATGGATGTCATCAGTTGTTCCCACTATTAAGGACTGGAGGGGGGTGGTTTCCGATATTTATTCTATGGAATCCCTCACGGATAAACTGCATAACAAAATTCCTGTGAATGAGGTGTTCTGGGGGCCATGGGTGATATATATATCAAGACACGACCCTGATTTTATTCCTTGATGTGTCATTCTGTATGGGTTTTCAGATGACTGAGGAAACTTAGTTCTGAGCAAATATGCAGGGGCAACCTTCACTTTTGTAATAATAGCTGTTGTCACAGGAAAGATCACATAATACATAGCGCAGAAGGGGGTGGAATGTTGTGAAATAATAAGCTCAGTCATATTGTAAATAGAGTTACTTTATTAAGACACAATGGCTTGGATGTATATCGTTTAATCAAATATAAATGTATTGTAAAGGATCTACATGTTGTAAGCCAACAAAGTTGTCTGTACCAGATTTGTGGTCACATCCAATAAATTAAAAAAAAAAAAAAAACACATCAGGAGTAGAGCCAGGGAGGTAGTGATGCTGCTTTTTGTATCTTTGGTGCGACTGCACCTGGACTGCTGTAGCTAGTTCTAGACACCGTACCAGAAGGCTGACCTGAGAAGGCTTGAGGGAGTCCAGAGGTGAGTAACTATGATGGTGGCTGGACTTGGGGACAGGACATATGAGGAAAGGCTCCAGGAATTGGGGTTGTATTCACTCCAATATAGGAGATTCAGGGGGAATTTGTGCCTTGTCGATAAGGCATTTGGTAACCAGGACCTTTGGGTGTGTATAGGACTAAGCTTGAGACCAGATTCAATACGGGTCAGGGGACATAGTATGCAGTTAAGAGGTGATCACTACAAAAAAATCAGAGAGGAACTTGGTTTTCTCAGAGGGTCATGTCCCGATGGAATTCATTGCCATCATCTGTTGTATCTAGCAGCACCATAAATCAATTTAATGTGGCATTAGACAGTCACCTCTCTGCTCACTGTTACAAAGTGGAGATTTAAATCTGGTGCAGGTAAATAAAAGGCTAACACTATCTGACCTGTTAAACATCTTGTGAGTCTTATGAAAGGGTCTTAACCTATACCACCTCAGTGCCAGGAGCCTACTCCCAAAGATCAGCCTCCTCAGAGTTTGGGTGTCCCAGCACTCCCCTGACATCCTCAGCATCGCCGAATCATGGCTGTCTCCCAGAAACTCCAACTTCGAACTCTCCTTACCCAGCTATCACCTCTACCGGCAGGACCACTCCAAGCGCGGTAGTGGTGTAGCCAGCTACTCCTGTCAAAACTTACCATGCTCACTTATAACTAGTGAGTCAGTTTCAAAGGCAGACGCGCTCCTCATTAAATTACTACTCCTCTCCTCTCTCTCCAATTTCACTGGTGTGCTCAACGCCTTCCCCAAAACCTACCCTTCCTCCATCGTCAACACTATCTCCTACATATCATCCCTCACCTCCTCCCGGGAACTTATTCTACTTGGTGCTTTCAACTTGAACTGGGCCTCCAATGTAGTAAGACCTACCATGCAACAACTCAAATCTCTAAACCCCCACCAGTTATAAGCGAACCCACCAGGCCCAACCCGCACTCCCATAACTACACCCTCTTAGATCGGATTCTTGCCTCACACCCCCACTGGATCTCCTCTACTGCTACACTCCCTGATATAATCAGCGACCACCTCATAACTTACTGCATGCACAAATTGCAGCTACCCCGCTCTTCCTCTACTTACCGTTGGGTCAGATCTTTATGCTCCCTAAACACCGCTGCACTCCTGCATGATCTTGCTTCCTCCAATTGGTCCCTGTTCTACTCTTTTACAGACATCAACACTGCACTCTCCCTCTTCTGCCACGTACTAAATAAAGCATGGAACACTCATGCCCCCTCCCGATGATGCAGAGTCAGACACTTCCACCATCCTTGGATATCAACTGACATCATCAAGCTCTGCACCTCTTGTGACAGTGCATTGACACACTATAAGGCTTTGCTCTCCCATACCAATCTCTCTACCTACCACGCTTTAAGAAACTCGTGCACCAAAGCAATTAGAGCAGCCAAAGCTCAGTACTTCAGGAATACTTTACAGGAAAACCTTAACTCACCCTCAATTTCTGGCAAACTCTCTTCCCTTTTCAATCCTCCCCCCTAAATCTTCCAACCCCTCCCTCCTCATTGACAATAAGCTAGTCTCTGACTCCCTCACTGTTGCCTCCACTCAAAACACTTTCTTCGCAACCCGTGCCCTTCCCTCCACCCCTGCTAACCCTCTCTCTTCTTTGCCCACTCCCACACCACCAAATGGCTTTCATTTCTCCCCCATCAGAGTCCATGAGGTTCTTAATGCCCTTCAGTCACTGAATCCTCACAGGTCCAGCCGTGACAGACTTGACCCTCTCCTCCTTCAAATCTCAGCCCCAGCCATTGCCCATCCCCTGTACTATCTGTTAAACCTCTCTTTCTCTCTTAGCACTGTCCCTGAGGCCTGGAAATCCACAAAAGTGATCCCCCTTCACAAAGGCAGTGACCACTCCACACCAGGAAATTACTGCCCCATCTCCCTCCTCCCTGTATTAGCCAAGTTCCAGGAGTCCGTAGTCCTAACCAGGCTCACCCACTTCCTCTCCTCCACCAACTTCCTCTCCCCCTACCAGTCCGGTTTTCAGAAAAATCACTTGACTGTCTCCTCCCTTCTCCGGGTCACAGATGCCATTTTTACTGACTGTCGTCAAGGTACAGGTCAGGAAGTATAAGAAAAACCAGGAGCAGTTGCAGAATTTGCAAAAAGTGTTTATTATTACTAGCAGTAACATAAAAAAAAAATAAGTGTTCAGAATAAACAGAGAAGATCCATCTGAGATTTCCTTCAATCTCTGTGTGTGTCAAAACATTGTAGCTCTCTCTTATAAGTCTTTGCAACCCCCCTTCCTTAACAAGCTTCCTGTTTTTTTTTGTAAAATGTTCTTGTATGTTTCAGACAGGTGCAGCAAGACCACAATGTCCCAGAACTGAGGCCCCTTCTCCACAACTTCTGAAAAAGGGCTTAAAAACTGCTCTCAGGTTAACCCCTTGAGTTCCCAATAGCTTTCTGCAATCATCTCAAACTATAATTATATACATTTCAACAGTAACACAATATAATTTCTAAACAAAGGGATCCCAATATCAGTTACATTTCCTCATAATGATTTGCATATATTTTTATACCAGCAAATATGCAAGGAGGAAAAGACAGAAACAGCAAGGGAGGACTGAGAGACAGTGAGAGGAAGAGAATTGCGAGACTGTCGGAGTGATCAAAACCTAGGTCTCACAGGAAAATTTGGTTGCGCAACCAGAAAGACAAGAGACAGGAAAGGAAAGAATAGAACAGATCCCTGCATTCAAACTTTCCATAACAACTGGGACAGGGTCCTATTCAACCCTGTCACACTGGCATGGACCAAGGTCACCTTACCTCTGCCATTTTCATCGACCTAGCTAAGGCCTTTCATTCCATTTCCTATCCTTTCCTCCTTACTAAACTAGGACTTGCTGGCCTTTCCCTCCTACAGTTGAGTGGTTCAGATCCTACCTGTCTGGTTGCACCCAACGTGTCCTGGCTGGAGAAGCCCCCCTCCCAATTCTAGCAGGTGTACCTCAAGGCTGTAGTCTAGGTCTCATCCTCATCTCTATCTTCCTCAACTATCTCCCTTCTGTCTGCTCCTCCTCCCAAATTCACCTTTATGCAGATGACACCATTCTCTGCACTTCAGGCCCCTCTGCCCCCATGGTGACTACACAGCTGTAAAATGACTTCACCCACATTCTACAATGGTTTCAAGCCAACAAACTTAAAGTCAATGCCAAGAAAACAGTATCCATGACTTTTGGCAACCCCCCAAAACTCTCCAAACTTTCCACACACCCCTCTTTCTCTACCCTCAGTGGCACCACACTGGATAGAGTCTCTGCCTACAAGTAGCAAGGCATCTGGCTAGACAGCTGCCTGGACTACACGACTCACATCGACTATATTCATTCTAAGCACTGCCCAAAGCTCGGTGCTCTTTACAGAAATAAAGATGCCCTCTCCCCCCCAGTCCGCCGTATACTACTCACAAAAATAATCTTACCTCTCTTCGACTATGCTGATGTCTATGGGTCTGCCTCCTCCTCCACCCTCTCCAGGCTGGATTCTCTAGTCAATGCCCTTTGCCATTTTGCCATAAATGCTCCCCCTAGGACTTACCACTTTACTCTTCTCTCTCTCCTCCCCAACCTCCCACCACCATCACTATGCCTCCACTATCGTAGCTTAATACTGGTTTGGCTCACTCACCCCATACCTCACCTCCCTCCCTCCTTTCCCCCACCTCCCACCCATCCTACCATCTCCACTCAAGAGACCCTCATACTTTTGCCCTTTCCCATCCCTACTGAAACTCTGGGCAAGCCGCTTCTCCTACCACTTCCCTCACAACTGGAACTCCCATCTATCATCACTCTGCCTGTTACCCTCACTAATCCTCTTTAAATTTGCCCTCTTCCACTCTCTACCTCCCTCCTGTTCTTGCTACCATCCAGGCTAAGTCTCTTGCTATCTATCACGCTGCTACAGACTTGCTAGCTCATAGTTAGCTAAAAGGCCATCTAATTGCTCTTGCTAAATGTACTGCATTGTACCACCCATATTTACTATGCATACCTCGATTTTTATTCTTATCTCTTGTATTATGTGTGTTACTTGTATGTTGGACTTGTATTTTTGCTTCTACCCAGGCTACTGTTACCAGCCTGACTATTTGTAATTTACTTCTTTCGTTCCCCTCCCCCGGTCACACCTGGAAATGAGCCTCATCCCAGTATGCCTCTCCTGGTCACCAAACTTTAGATAAATAAATAAAATAAATAAAACAGAGAGAAACAGGAAAAAACAACAATAAGGTGTGCCAAAGTACACACTGAGGAGAGAATAGCCCAAGCAGCAACAAAAGGGGAAAATACACTTTCTAGGTATGTCAGTGAAAACAGGAAGACCAGGGGAGGGATTGTAAGGTTAAAAAAGAATTGGATGGGGGGATTGTGCAGAGGGAGACCAAGAAAAGGCATACATCTTGAACAGATACTTCTGTCTTCCATGTTTACAGTGAAAAGAGAAAGTGAGGGGCCAGAAAAAAGTAACAGGAGTTCTGAAGGGAGGTGGCCTCTAGTCCTTTTTTTGGAGGATAGAGTCCTAAAGGTACTCACTAATCTGAATGCAAAGCAATGGGACCAGACAGGGTGTATCCTAAGGTATTGAGGGAGTTCAGCAAGGTACTAGCCGCACCTCTGACAGTCCTATTTAACAAATCATTGGAAACAGGAGTGGTACCAGAGGATTGGAGGAAGGGGGATGTAGTCCTACTTCACAAAAGTGGTAGCAGGGAAGAAGCTGGCAATTATAGGCCAGTCATACTGACATCAGTGGTGGGAAAGTTGATGGAATCACTGCTGAAGGAGACAATAGTGGAATATCTTGAATATCATGGGTTACAAGACCAGAGACAGCATGAATTCATGGGTGGGAGGTGTCAAACAGATCTGATAGATTTTTTGATTTGGTGTCCAAGGAATTATATCTGGTTGAGCAGTAGATGTGGCCTACTTAGCGTTCAGTAAGGCATTTGACACTGTTCCACACAGGAGACTATTGAGCAAGCTGGGTAGCTTAGGAGTGGGTCCAAAGGTGATGAACTGGGTAAGAAACTGGTTAGAGGATGGGAATCGGAGGGCAGTGGTAAATGGTATTCACTCTGAGGAGGGTAGGGTGACCAGCAGGATGCCTCAGGGATCAGTGTTGGGATCGATCCTCTTTAGTGCCTTTATAGGTGACATTGCAGAGGAGCTGGAGAGGATGGTCTGCCTCTTTGCAGATGACATCAAAATTTGTAATTGGGTGGATACTCTGGGGGGGTATAAAAGATGAGCACAGCCTGAAAAAACTTGAGGAGTGGTCAAGGGTATGGCAGCTATGTTTCAATGCAAAAAAGAGCAAAATCATGCACTTGGGTCACAGAATTCCAGGGGCAGAGTACAAAATGGGGGTAGTGTTATTGATATGAACATGCAAAATTTACCAGCAGAAAAAGGCCATTTGGTCTATCAAGTCTGCTCAATTATGCAGCTAGCAGCCCTATTCTGCAGCTGCCCCTCCCTGCTCACCCCCCTTCCTTTATCCTCCCTCTTGCCCTGTCCCAGCCCCTTTTGAAGCAGCTAACTGTTTTATAGGCTACTACCTCCACTGATAATGCGTTCCACCTTGCCACCACCCTCTCTGTATAAAAGTGTCTCCTCATTTCCTTCCTGAACCTTCCCCCCTCTAGTCTCATGTGATGGCCTCGAGTGTCCCTCCCACCCTTTCCCTGAATAGCCCCTCCATCCCAGTCTTGTTTATCCCTGTCATGTACTTGAATGTCTCGATCATATCTCCTCTCTCCCTCCTCTCCTTCAGCGAGTACATGTTTAACTCCTTTAGCTTACTCTCATACAGTAAGTCCCCAGCCCCTGGATCATCTTAGTTGCTCTGCACACCTTCCAGTAATTTAATGTCCCTTTTCAGGTATGGGTGCCAGTACTGCATGCAGTATTCGAGAGAAGGTCTAATCAGTGATCTATAAAGAGGCAGAATCACCTCCCCCCTCCTCAAAGTTATTCCCTTTGCTATGCAACCCAGCATTTTGTTGGCCACTGTTGCTGCCTTCCTACACTGTGCCGAGTTGTTCATTGATCCTGTGATGACCACCCCCAGATCCTTCTCCTCCTCACTCTCTGCCAGCTATACCATCCTAGCCGGTAGTTTCTCCTTGGATTTTGTGCTACAAAATGCAGTACCATACATTTTTTGGCATTGAACCCCAGCTGCCAAGTGTCCGACCAAGGGAAGCACCAAGGGAGGTAGACAGTGAAAATGCCAACCTCCTGCACAGCAATGGCACAATACCGATGCAGGTATTGTGCCGCATGATCTACGAGTGTTTTCTGTGGGGGACTCTGCCCCCCGCACCTCTGGACATTAGGATTATCAACTCCAGGTCAGAGCTTGTCTGGGGAGGGAAGGAGCAGAACACTGGGGGAAAGCGAAACACAGAAAAGGACCATGACAGAGACTGTCGCCGTAATGGTCTTTTTTCATGTTTTGCTCTTGGGGTGTCGAGCTGAAGAGGTGCACCGACGACTAAGTCTCCAGCTTTTTCAGATCTTCCTGCAGACCCCGCCACCCCTCTATGTCATCCACCACCAGCCCCATCTTGGTGTCGGCAAACAGGCAGATCCTGCTCTTGTGCCCATGGAAATGTCTGCAATAAAAATCCGAAATAACACTGGCCCCAGCACCAAGCCCTGTGGAACCCGCTCATTACTGCCCTTGGGGATGAGAGTTCCCCTGCCACCACCACCCTCTGCTGCCTTCCCTGCAGCCAGTTTGTCACCCATCCCACCATTTTTGGTCCCGCCCCTGTGCCTTCAAGTTTTATTCCAAGTCTTCCATGTGGCACTGAATCAAATGCCTTGCTGAAGTCCAGGTACATGACATCCACTGCATGGCTCTTGTCCATCTGCCTAGTCACCCAGTCATAGTAATCTACCAGGTTGGTTTGGAAGGATCTGCCCACGACAAAGCCATGCTGTCTACTGTCCTGCAGCCCATTGTACTTCAGCAGGGACACTAGCCTCTCCTTCAGGATCATTTCCATTAGCTTTCCCACGATGGACGTGAGGCTCACCGGTCTATAGTTCCCTGGTTCATCTTTGGGGCCACTCTTATGCAGGGGAACATGTGAGCCAACCCCCAGTCCTTGGGTACTCATCCCGAATTTAGTGAGGCATTGAATAGGCCTTCCAAGGGCCCTGCCAGGATCTCTGCTAGCTCCTTCAATACCCTGGGGTGAAAGCCATCCAGCCCTGGTGCCTTGTCCACCCTTAGCACTCTCAAGCCCTCCAGGACTCTAGCTTCTGTGATCTCCCTGCCCGTTACTCCCTCCCCAGCCTTTACTTCCCCCAACCCCTTGGGTAGCACTCCCCCTCTCTTCTTCATAAATATGGAGCAGAAGTAGTCATTGAGTGCTTTTGCCTATTTTCCTCCCTTCTCTACCAATCCCCGTCCTTCTTAATCCTTGCTATCTGTTCTTTACAGCTCCTTGTCTCCCTAACGTAGCTGAAGAAGCTCTTCTCCCCCTCCTTTATGCCTTGTGCTAGCCTGAGCTCTTTGATGGCTTTTGCTCTTCTTACTGCCCTTGTCACCTCCCTTGCCTCCTGCAGGTACTCTTCCCAATCTTCCTCCCTCCCCAATTTCCTGTATCTCCTAAAGGCCTCCCTTTCTCTCCTCACCTTTTCCACAGCCCCCTGCACATCCAGCTTGGCTTTTTTGGCCTGGCCTTTTCATTCTGAGTCTTGCTACAGGAATTGGTCACCTCTAGTATCCCCTTCT
This sequence comes from Neoceratodus forsteri, assembly GCA_016271365.2. Taxonomy (NCBI): domain Eukaryota; kingdom Metazoa; phylum Chordata; order Ceratodontiformes; family Ceratodontidae; genus Neoceratodus; species Neoceratodus forsteri. The sequence continues at coordinate 1,191,311,046 of CM057458.1, read as the reverse complement.
TTATGAGCTCCCATCTCTGGTCCATGCCCATACTAGACTGGATCCCGGCCAGGTACTCATTCACTACCTCCCCATCTTTGCAAAATCCGCCCACCTAAAATCCAGCACCTTCATGTTGGATGCCACCCCCTCTTTGCCCATCATCAACTGGAGCCATTCTGAATGATAATCACTCCCCGCTAAAGGTTCATCCACCTTGATATCCCTCACAATTTCCCCATTTGTGAGTGCCAGGTCTAGGGTGTCCCCCCCCCCAGTTGGTTTGCTGACCACCTGTATCAGGAAGCATTCCTGAAAGGTGTCCAGTAGTACCTGCTCCCTTTTACTACTGGTCACTGGGGTTCCCTAGTCTACCCCGGGCAGGTTTAAGTCTCTCACAACCACCACACTCCCCTTCCTGCATGCCTTTTTAATCTGCCTCTCAAGTTCCTTGTCCAACTCCTCTGACTGGGAGGGTGGCCTGTATACCACTCCCATCTGGAGAGTCCTATTCCTGGAATCCTGGATTAGCAGCCATAATGGCTCTGTTTTACCCTCCTCCCCCTCCTCCCTCATGCACTTCAGCCCCTCTCTCACGTATTATGCCACTCCCCCCGCTCCTGTTTTCCCTATCCCTGAGGAATATTCTGTACACTGGGACTGCCAGGTCCCATTCATGATATTCGGTGGCCCATGATTCCGTGATTGCTGCCATGTCCACCTCCCTCTCCACCATAAGGGCCAGTAGGTCATTCATTTTTATCCCCCAGGCTCCTAGCATTCATGGTGACCACCTTTCATCACTTTACCTTTCCTTCCCCATCTCTCTGCCCTCCACTTCCAGCGTTCCTTCTATTGCTTCTACCTAGTACATCACCTTTGTTCTGGGGGGTTAGCTTGCTTTGCTTCCCATCTCGTGGCCACTGTATGTCCTTCCACCACCTGCCACCCCCCTCTCCTAGCTTAAATGTCCAGCTATCTCAATATACTCCCCAAGCTTCCGTTTCAGCACCTTCTTGCCCTCTTCATTTAGGTGAAGTTTATCCTTAGGGTATAGGCTACTGTCCTCTCAGGTCTGTCCCCACCCTCCCTCTAACACATACCCATTGGTGTGACAATATTTGCCTAACCATTCATTACATTTCTTGATCCTTTGTTTTCTAGCCGTGCTCACCTTGGGCACTGGTAATACCTCAGAAAATGTTACTGATCTGCCCTCCCCATCGCATAAAGTTCCCAGCTCCTCAACCCTCTTTTGGACTACCTCTAATGTACTATCAGCCAGCTTGTTTGTCCTCAGATGTAGAATTAAATGAGGTCTCTCCCTTCCCCTTCTAGCATATTTCACGACTGATTGTCCCACTCTTTCAGCTGTCATCCATGGCATGGCCTCCCATATACGACTATGCCTTTCCCCTTGCTACCCCACCTTACCCCCGTAGTATTGAATTCCCCAGTACTAGTATTCCCCGCATATTTCCATCTGCCTACTTCCCCTTCCCTGTTTCTCTCCTGTCTGACTCCTCCTCCTCCTCCTCCAGCACATAATTCCCCCATCTGTCCCTGCTGCCATTTCTCTCCTGCCTGCCTCCTCCTCCAGCACATATTTTCCCCACCTGTCCCTGCCACCATTCCTCTCCTACCTGACTCCTCCTCCTACACATAATTCCCCCATCTGTCCTTGTTCATCTCCTGCCGAGCGCCTCCTCCTGCACACAATTCCCCCGTCTGTTCCTGTTGCCTTTCCCCCATCAGTGTTCTCCATTGCCACAGCTGCTATGCCCCTGATGTCTTCTCTATTCATCCGGCTCGGCTCCCCGCATACCTGCTCTGTTCGACCATCTCTCCTGCTGTGCACCTCTCTCCTTCACCCCTGCCACCCCCCCTTAGATCGGCTACCATCCCTTGTGCATTTCCCTCCCTTTCCCTCTCTTTCCTCCTCCTGGGTATCCTGCATCCCCTCCTCATCCACCAATGTCGCTAGCACCATAAACCTATTACCTGCATTGCTGCGCCTTGCTTCCTCCCTCCTGACTTAAGCCTTCCTTCCAGTGCTAGGCCCCTTGTTTGTTTTGCTCCCCTCCCCTCCCAACCCCTCCCTCGATCCGATGTACCTCCCTGTTGTGTCCTCATGATTCTCCCTGGGGAGGCCCTCCTGCCCTAGGTTCTCTCCCTCCACCCCCATCCTCTCCAACTCCCTCACAAGCCACAGCACTTCTGCCTCAAGACTCCTCAGCCTGTGACAGATTGGACACCCTCCTAGCTTCCACAATATGTTCATCCAAACCACCGCCCCACATCCATTGCAGCCCACTATTCTGCCCATTGTTAAACAGTACTATTTAGAAAATAGTTCTTTTTTTAAACTTTCTTTTTATTGTTTTTATATATTTACATACATCCAATCACAGTGCTACTGTTAACCACAGTACACTATTTTACTTCCATATATTCGAGAAAAAAAACAAGTCCAATTCATTAGGGGAAGAAAAGCAACTTATTTAACATTTTATTATTTACCTATTGTAAATGGCTAGACGTGCCTTTAATAATATTTTATTCCGATCTTATTATTTAACTATTATAAGTATATTTAATCCCCTCCCATCTATTCTGAAGCCATATTATTAATTAGTCTATAATTCTAAGACACAAAAGATCATCTGAGAGTATTCCCCAAAGTTTATAAATCCTCTTCTAAATCTTCTGCAGCCTCAGCTTCTTCAGCTATCTAGGACAGCTCTTTTTCTGAATTTGTTAATGATTCTGCATCAGAACTTTGCTCATACTATGCCCACAGAAAAGATGAAACTTGGTCAGGATCAAAAAAAATATGCTGTTGATTTTTTAAAGTTACTCGAACTTTAGCCGGAGCTAATAACTGAAACTAAGCACCAAGTTCCAGGAAGTCTTGCCTACATGCAAGCAATTTCCTCCTCTTTGCTTAGTTGAAAACGCAAAATCAGGATAAACATAAAAACGATGTGTTCTGTAAAATAATGTTTCTTTAATTCTGGAAGGTTTAATTATCAGGTCTCTGTCCGACTCAAAGGCCAGTGCTATAAATATTGTAATTTTTGCTTCAGGATCTGTTTCTGGTATTTTTATTGCAGCATTAGAGCCATCACTTGTTCTTTATCTTTTGGGAACTCTAAAAGCTTTTGTGATGAATGGTAAATTGTCAGCTGGCAAGTCATAGACTTGTATAAATAAATCTTTTACCATTTCCTGGGTATTTTCAAACTCTGTATCTAGTTTTAAAGGCAGCCCGACAATTCTAAGGTTCTGGTATCGAATCTGGTTCTCAAGCATTTCAGCTTTCCTATTAATGTCATAATTGTTTTTTTACCAGGCCTTGCATTGTTGCTTCCAAGCGTCCAGCCTTGCCAGATAAAGTAGTCAGTGTCTGCGAGTCTGATTTTACTTGCTGGTTAAGTGATTTCATGCTCTCTCTATTTGTTCTGGCTTCTTGCTGCAGAAAATCAACTTTAGCATTTAGTGCATCGAATCTTCTATCAAAACATTGAATCCAGTCCAAAATTTGGTCAATTGATCTTCCCAACATTTCCAGTGAGTTTTCCACTCAGCTTGATTTCTCCTCAAGAGGTAAAATCAGCATTTTCCTTAACGGACTGCCGCCATTTGATCTTCTTCTCCCGGTGTCCGTGGAATGGAAACAGCAGTAGCAGTCTGGTCAGATACTATTTCGGGTGTTATTTCTTCTGATACAGCTCCATAGGCTAACTGTTGTGTATACTTAATGGCAATTTTGCATGTGGTAATTGCAAATATTGCACTACCGTGTTGAAAAGTACAACATTCACATCAGTTAACACTACAAAAATATCCATAATGGGTTCTTTTTTTAGCTGTACCTCTGAGAACGTGGTGTATTTGGCAACATGTACATGTGGGGCATTTTACATTGGCAAAACTACACGCCAATTTAAAGTCAGAGTCAGAGAACATATGCATAGCATTGGCAAAAATGACAATAGGAGTGCACTGGCTATACATTGTTGTAAACACAAAATGGACAAAATGAAACATGAATTCAAATTCTGTGGGATTGAATTGGTAAAACTAGGTCCACAAGGGAGCAATATCAATGATTTGCTATTGAATAGAGAAGCATATTGGATTTATAGCCTTGGAGGTTTACAATTGCCAGGATTGAATGACAAGTTTGATGTTATGCCTCTTATCAATATGAGAAAGAAAAAATGATTTATATTTTTCTTAGATGTGATAATGCAGTTTGATATATTTGAGATGTAGCAATTTGTGATAATAGATGTTTAACATGTAATTATCAGTTCCTTAATATCTTTTTTTCTCTTTTCTTCTTTTTCTTTCCCCTAGATGGCTGTTTTCACATACACTGCCAGAAAATAATTTTTAAGCATCAATAATACAACATATTGGACTTCGACTAGTAAGTCTAGAGATTCACCTGGTCATAATGACTAATGATACGGATAAAGATAAGTAGACCAGGTTTCAATAAAAAGCATAAACATGATTTAATTTGAGAAGTAATAACAGTACATTAGTATGTCAGTCATTACAGATATAATATTTTTGTTCTTAATTGAAATATGCATTAGAAATATTTATATATGGTGATTTTTTGGGGTTCATAAGCTTTAAGTAATTTTTTTCCACTGAAGGGTTGTGTGTTTGTTTGTATCATGATGTATTATTAGCACGCCTTTTTGGGGTACTATCGCTTTAACTGTAAACTTTTTAAGGGCATGCAGTGTTGGTAGACCATCCTCCTGATGATGCACGGTGTGCGAAACTAGTAGAGGTTCTGTTCCCTGTACTGCTTGGCGGCTGTGCGATTTTTATGCACTAATTAAATTGTATATCGAATATACCTGTGGTGCCTTTGCTACGTTCTTACATTTTGACTATTTTGCAAGGTGGCACGTGTGTGTGGAGCTGAGGAGTCTGTATCTAGTTGGGCATTTACTTTCTTAATGCTCACCGATTGGTATTTCACAAGGCGTTGTGGTGTTGTGGCGTCTGACGCATTTTGGCTGACCTGATTTGCAGTATGTCCGTTTACCTGCATGTGCAATATATTCGTGGTAAACCATGCTCTGAGTACTCAGGACTACAACAAGAACTGTGAGTAAAAATTCTGACCTTTTCAGACTTACTGCTTATGGTAAATTGAGATCCACGGATGCACTTTGTGACACTGCATATACGGACATTTTCCTTCCCATTATACTTTCGACTTGAAACGATTACCATTATTGCCATTTCTTGCAATAAGTATTCCTGTATGAGATATGTCACAGGGGAATCATATGGCGTTTCAGTTGGGGAGGTTACAGAGTTAATGTCTACATCTGTATTTGCTACTGAGGTGAAGCGGAACTATTTAGTGAGCAACCAAACATTGCTACAGTGGAAAATCCTGTGGAAGAATCAGGTCTTGATACCAATAATACTTCCACCAACATTGATATTGCCTTTATCCAGTTCGAAAGGGCTACACTTAAAGGCAGATGCCATTACTGGAATAGGGTGTCTCTGGAGGCTTATTTGAAAGTTGGTAGATCTCCTCGTGGGTTGCGGGCCCTTAATACACAGGGCTATGGTACAGATCAGCCATCCTTTGTATCTGATTGGAATAAGGGGCTACAACTAGGAACGGATGCCTTGATTCAAGTAGTAATTAAGGATTATTTGGCACAGCAACCTACTATTGAGGCAAATATAAAAAGTAAAGAAGAAACTGTGTTACGCTTCAAGGAAGATCCGAGATTCCCTGTATATGAACATTTCCAGGGTACGATTAACAAGGAAGAAAATATAATCAAACAAAGAAAATTAAAGAAGTTTGAGAGAGATAAACAGGACTACCTTTTGGATTGAGTATTTACTTGGAAAAAAGAAGCCACATATAGTGAGGAGACAACAACATTTTGGTGGAAATAGAGGTAATTCCTACACGGGGGTAAGCTCGGGGCCTAAATCTATCTTGCGTAAGAGAGGGAATTCCCCATCTTCTTCTTACTATGCCAGCACTTGTGACTCTGACAACACTGAAGACCCATTCCTGGAGCATGAACAGGAGGAACCATCTACGAGATCTGTTACCCCCACCCCCCAGAAAACACAATACTTTCAATCCAGGAGAGGAGAGAAGCAAGTCCAGTTCCAGGAACCTAGGAATCAAGAAGTAAAAAACTGAGAGATTCAGGGAAACTTCAAACGCCCACATTATCAGTATTACCTTTGGACCCCAAATGGACTCAGAGGGGGGGCAAACAGTACCAGGCCAAGAAGAGGAAATCGAAGAGGAAATCAGAGGGGGACGCTTACGATAGTCCATACACCTGAGAATATTGTAATAAACATTTCTGAGGCAACTTTAACTGATATTGAGACTCGGGTATTGCAGAAGGGGTTGTCTTTTGTACCAACAGTGAATATTAATGAATTTGAAGTTTATCTGGACATTAAACGTTTATCAAGAACTTTGAACCTCAGGACATTTTTTGCTGCAGATATGGGTTATAATATTGTGGCAGATAATTATGAGCCTTTGGATACAGTAGAAACATTACCAGCGACATCTAGTGGTGCAACAACCTTAAGAACACTTTCCACATTTAATCCACCTTATTCAGATGTAGTTAAGATCTTTGAAAAAGCAGTATTGAATGATATATCAACTATTAATACTAATAATGAGGTGTCAAGTTATGTGAATTTATCTAATATTGAGAGGACAGCAATGAATTCTTTACAGGATAATTTATCGTTGGTTATTAAACCTGCGGATAAAGGTGGTGCCATAGTTATGGATGCAGTGAAATATATTAGTGAAATTAACAGACAACTACTAGATCAGAATTTTTACAGGAGACTCCAGAGGGATCCCATGAATAAATTCAAGTTAGAAATTGACCAAATGCTTGATCAAGCATTATTAGAAGGTGTAATAGACCAAAAGGAATATTCTTTTTTGGTGGTGACACACCCTGTAAGACCAACAATCTACATATTGCCAAAAATACATAAGGACTTGGAGAATCCTCCTGGGAGACCCATAGTTACAGGCATTGGTTCTATTACAGAACCATTATCTCGTTATGTGGATTCAAATATTAAGCAATATGTGCCAAAACTGCACTCATATGTCAGAGATTCTGCTGATATCCTGGGGATATTGGAGAAGGTACAGTTAGATACAAATTCCATCCTTGTTTCAATGGATATTGAGTCACTTTACTCCAATATACCCCATTCTCAAGGCCTATTGGCTCTAGACTATTGGTTAAATATGGATTCAACAATGGGTACACAAAAAAAGAGGTTTATTCTGGAATGTGCTGAGACTGTACTAGAAAAAAATGTGTTCTTGTTTCAGGGTGAGTATTATCTCCAGACTAAGGGTATGGCTACGTGTGCGACTTTTGCACCTAATTATGCTAACCTTTATTTGGGTTCCTGGGAGAAATCGGTGGTCTGTGACGCACAGGTCAATCCTTTCTACCATAGGATTGATCTGTGGCGTCGTTTTATTGACATTTTTTTAATATGGAAAGGCACTATTTGTGAACTAAGGGAATTTGTCACATATCTAGAAACAAGCAATTCTAACTTAAGATTTAGTGTAACAAGTGACAAAAATATGGTCACTTTTCTGGATCTGGAAATCAAGAGGGACACCAATGATGGCATTCACACATCCTTCTTTAAGAAAAGTACTGACAGGAATTCCCTTTTGAGTGCATCTAATTGTCATCCGAAACACATGATTAACAATATTCCCAGAGCCCAACTGCTTCAGGCACGGAGAAATTGCAGTATTGATACTGACTTTATGAAACAAGGCACAGATATGAGTGAACTTTTTCTGGATAGGGGGTACTCGAAAGATTTGGTGGAAGATGCCATGGTTGAAGTCTCTGAAATGAGTTGTGAGGACATTATGAAATCCAAAACCAAACATGGGGGAGATGATGATCAAATTTGTTTTGTCACCACATACTGTAAACAGGCTGCTGTAGTGGGTGATATAATCAAGGAACATTGGTCACCTTTGAATTTGGAACCAAAACTACAGGGGGTAGCCACTAAATTGCCACGCATAGTGTATCGTCGTGGCAAAAATATTGGGGATATTGTCACAAAAAGCCACCAATCTGTTCAGAGGATACAGAGGGATGTGAAAACGTGGTTACCATGTATACCTAATGGCAATTTTGCATGTGGTAATTGCAAATATTGCACTACCGTGTTGAAAAGTACAACATTCACATCAGTTAACACTACAAAAATATACACAATGGTTCTTTTTTTAGCTGTACCTCTGAGGACATGGTGTATTTGGCAACATGTCCATGTGGGGCATTTTACATTGGCAAAACTACACGCCAATTTAAAGTCAGAGTCGGAGAACATATGCGTAGCATTGGCAAAAATGACTACACGAGTGCACTGGCTATACATTGTTGTAAACACAAAATGGACAAAATGAAACATGAATTCAAATTCTGTGGGATTGAATTGATAAAACTAAGTCCACGAGGGGGCAATATCAATGATTTGCTATTGAATAGAGAAGCATATTGGATTTATAGCCTTGGAAGTTTACAATTGCCAGGATTGAATGACAAGTTTAATGTTATGCCTCTTATCAATATGAGAAAGAAAAAATTATTTATATTTTTCTTAGATGTGATAATGCAGTTTGATGTATTTGAGATGTAGCAATTTGTGATAATAGATGTTTAACATGTAATTATCAGTTCCTTAATATCTTTTTTCTCTTTTCTTCTTTTTCTTTCCCCTAGATGGCACTGTTTTTGCACATACACTGCCAGAAAATAATTTTTAAGCATCAGTAATACAACATATTGGACTTTGACTAGTAAGTCTAGAGATTCACCTGGTCATAATGACTAATGATACGGTTAAAGATAAGTAGACCAGGTTTCAATAAAAAGCATAAACATGATTTAATTTGAGAAGTAATAACAGTACATTTGTATGTTAGTCATTACAGATATAATACTTTTGTTTCTTAATTGAAATGTGCATTAGAAATGTTTATATATGGTGATTTTTTTGGGTTCATAAGCTTTATGTAATTTTTTTCCACTGAAGGGTTGTGTGTTTGTTTGTATCATGATGTATTATTAGCACTCCTGTTTGGGGTACTATCGCTTTAATTGCAAACTTTTTAATGGCATACAGTGTTGGTAGACCATCCTCCTGATGACGCACAGTGTGCAAAACTAGTAGAGGTTCTGTTCCCTGTACTGCTTGGCGGCTGTGCGATTTTTATGCACTAATTAAATTGTATATCGAATATACCTGTGGTGCCTTTGCTACTTTCTTACATTTTGACTATTTTGCAAGGTGGCTCGTGTGTGTGGAGCTGAGGATTCTGTATCTAGTTTAACTGTTGTGACTGTAGACTCTTTATAGCAGTTGAATTCTCTGACATGGTAGGCTGTAAAGGCTTCAGAGATATTCGGGGCTTTGCGTTCCATGTATGGGTGCCAGGTAACGTCCTAGCATTCCTCAAACTATCAGTGCGGTTCACTGGTTGAAATTGCTTTCGCAAGGGACGAATTCTAGAGGAGGTATATTCATCCGATGATGAGCTTGACCTGTTCTTTCTTTTCTCATTCATTTATACTGTTTCAATGGTGATTTTCAAAAGAAAACTCTCCTAGCATCTGGAGCTACTCAAAAAGGTGACTGTTCTAGTCGGCCATTCCGCTCCTCCCAGAAAATACAGTTCTAACTAGAAAACACAGGCCTAGAAAATGCAGTCCTAACTTAGGTTACCTACTAGCCCAGATCCTAACTAAAAATGTAATTCCAATTGTACTTGCAACAAAAAAATACCACACCAACTGTACACTGCAAGAAGCATGAAACAGTACCATCTATATCTTTTTTACCCACTATAGCTTGAGATGCTGCACCTTTTTTCTCACCCCCCCACAAACAGTAATGCTCATGAACAGTCTTACCATCAGCTTATAGTCCAAGTAGTGATCAGCTCCTTCCTAGCATTACTGCAGTTTGTCCCTGATGAGATTCCTGCCAGTGACCAGCTTCTCCTGGTTTATTTCCTGCCCTGTGCACTGAGCCCTGGCCTCTAGATGGCGGCATCCATCTCGATCCTACTTGGCCTGGTTTACTCTCTTCTATTTATTAGCTCCTCCTCCACCCAGGAGCATTTAATAGAGGTATGCTTATGCTGAGAGACAGGGTCTGAGCAGAGCGATCGAAGAGAGAAGTCGCCTCAGTGGAGATAGGAGCCCAGATTGTGCACTCCAACAGGGATTCACCCAGGTAGAACTGCTGTCATGGAAACCCTGTTTCTGCACCTGTCAGAGTCTGCCTTCCCTCCATGATTGGTCTCTCTCCCAGTCAGTGAAGATCAGTGAAGTTCAGCAGACAGTAAGGCTAGGGGCTGGACCGTACTTGGCATATGTTTCCCAGAGTTGCCCTTTGTGTCTGAGCTGTTGCCGTATGCCTCATATGACCACCAGGCAAGACAGAGACCTGGAGGTAATCATCTGTGATGACCTAAAGGTGGCCAGGCAGTGCAACAAGACAGTTGAGAGGGCTAGTAGGATGCTGGGATACGTAGAGAGCGGTATCACCAGCAGAAGGAAGGAGATGGTTCTGTCTTTGTATAGATCATTGGTAAGACCTCACCTAGAATATTGTGTACAGTTCTGGAGGCCATTTCTCTGAAAGGACATAGTCAGAGTGAAGGTGGTCCACAGGAGGGCAACCAAAATGGTGCGGGGTCTGCATCAAAAACCCTATGAAGAAAGACCAAAGCAATGCAATATGTACATCTGGAAGAGATGAGGGAATGGGGGGATATGATAGAGACCCTCAAATACTTCACAGGGGTAAACAAGGTAAAGGAGAAAAGTATCTTTCAGAAAAAAAGGTGTTCAGGAACAAAGGGGCATACTGTGATGTTGGAAGGGGCTAGATCTACGAGAAATGTGAGGAAGTACCTCTTCACAGAAAGAGGTGGATTCCTAAAACAGTCTACCAGTTGGAGGGGGCCAAAACAGTGGTGGGGTTCAAGAATTCATGGGAGAGATATAAGAGAATCTTAGTGGAATGGGATTGAGAGAGGGAGAAAGAGCCGGAGATCGAGTGGGGTGTGGTGGTACTGTAAGTAGGGAAAAATGGGCAAACTAGGTGGGCCAAGTGGTCCTTATCTGCCAACAAATTCTGTGTTTCCATGTATCTTTGAAATGACCCAGAAAAGTTAAGATGGAGGTGTTCCTCACTTGACTATTGGGTATCTCTGCAGTAATACCTATTGCCCTGGAGAACTGTCTTTGCTTGACTGACGGAAATATGCGTGAGCCTTTCTCTCGATGCCCAGTATGGCCTTAGTGGGATTATAACAATGTCCCTTGACACTCTCCATAAAATAAACTGTAGTATGCGAATCCTAGGCATGAAAAATGATGTACTGATGAAAAAGGTGGAAATGTTTGGAAAGTGGGATGTAGTGACCATCTGTCATTTGTACACTATTGTGTTTTTAGTGTGCTCTGTGCATTTATTAACTTATTTTCTTTGTATGTAACCCCTTCTCCCCCGCCCATGGTAGGGGTTTACCTGGCTCCCTTGTTCCATCTCAGAACACTGCTTACCATCCTGAATATGCACTCCGGTTCCGGGAATGCAGCCTGAAGGGGAACTGGAGGAATATGTTGGGGACTGCAATGCTGCCGTTGTGCGACAATCATCACAGCAATGTGCGCATGTTGGAGCAGCCGCCTGCTCAAATGTGGAAGCTGACTTCAGATCGGGTGTTGGATTGCAGCACTTATCTGCCACAGATTTCAATGCTGCAACTGCGGCCAAAACACCAGCAGCCCCTCTAGTGTGTATCAGCCCCAAGGGGACATCAGTAGGCATCAGGGGGCATGGAGGCATTAGGAGGGGAGGGGAAGGGAGAAAACAGGGACTTCATGACCTTGTTGACCCTGTGCCCTTAAGAACAGAGCTGCCACTAGCAGCATAGGGACTCTGCCTGTACAATGGAGGAAGGATGAAAACGGAGCTCCCAATGGGGAACACCAGGCCTCTGTCCACTCAACTCCACCACCGGCTAGTTAGGCACACATGTACCTACTACACCAAGGGGCAGTTTAAATAAAAAGCAGGGCATTAGCCCTATAAAACAAACTTTAAAATGCAGCAATTGTTTATTGTTTGTTTATTGATATTCTAGGATTACAATACTTTTGAGCCATGGCTCTTTTACAAAGGTTCCATGTCAACTTGGGAAAACAATGCAAGCATAACAGGCTTTGAAATAGGCAATTCAAGCAGTTGAAATACAATACATTTGGGGGGGCAGAAGGTACAGGACAGAAATATGTATGAACGATGCAGTACAGGGCATTGAGCAATGCAGTACAAAGGATTCAATGCAGTGTGATGCTGCTAGAAAACAGCCAGAGGACTGAAGGAGAGGTAACAGGGCAGGGCAAGGGATTAACAGGGAAGGTTGAGAGATTGAGGGGACACTAGAAAAAAACAGTGGAGCAGCCGAGGGTCTTGTCAGGTTTAAAGTGCTAAAGCCAGGAAGGGAGACAGGGCAGGGGGTAGGGGAAAGGTGTCATGGAGAGGGAGAAGTAAGTGCAAAAGGGGATAGCAGATTAGGAGCGACAGTCACAGGAGCTGGAGGCAGAGAGGTGGAGGCGAAGGTTGGTTTTGAACTGGCCTAGTCTTTGCAGCGAGGTGAAGTCTTTGTTGAGTCCATTAAACCAGGAGGGTGCATGGTGCACAAACGACCTTTGTCCCTGCGAGGTGCGGCACCGTGGTATGTGCAGATTGATTTTCAGAATCTCTGGTGAGGGGGGGGGATGCAGGCGGCATGTGGGGCGCTTGGACTCCTGGGGGTGCAAGGCCTAATGTGATCTTCTTGGCCATTAGGCAGGTATGGAACTTAATACGGTTTGTTGGAGCCAACCCGTTTGGGCGTAGGATGCACACGTGTGGGTAATATGGTGGGATCCAGTAATGAGACAGCAGGCTTTGCTTAGGGCCATGCATAGGCGCCTTAGGGCTGTGTCAGTAGCAGAGCCATAGACAACCAGCCCATAATCAATTAGAGAGACCACAGAGCTCTGTACAGCTATCCTTAAGGCATCTGAGGTGAGGCATTGCCTGTGCCTGTAGAGAAGGCCAATGCGCTTGTTAACAGCTTTGGCAACAGTGTCAGTGTGGATGCCATAGGTTAGGTGGCAGTCGAGAGTGATACCAAGATATTTAAAGGAGCGTACTTGGTCTAGGACAGTACCATGGCAGTTTGCTATTGAGATGGGTTGAGAACTATGCTTGTTACGGGAGCCACAGAAAAGCATCACCTTTGTTTTCTTGTAGTTGAGCACCCCTGGTTTTGTCTGTTAAACCATTTTTCAACGGAGGTGAAACCTATCTGGAACTTTTCTTGGAGTAGTAGGGGGTCATGGTGAGAGGTGTGAATGACTGCATCATCCGCGTATAGCAGAAGTTGTTCAGGACAGGATTGTGGGAGATTGTTCAAGAAAAGGCAGAAAAGGAGTGGCCCAAGAATGGATTCCTGCGGAACTCCTGAGCAGACGGGTCTAGCCTCAGAGAGGGTGTGAGTGATTTTCACCCTTTGTGAGCGGTTTTCCAGGTAGCTCTTAAACCAGGATGTAGCCTCAGCGGAGAGCCCAGCATTTTGAAGCTCAGTGATGAGTAGTTGGTGATGGACGGTGTCAAAAGCCTTAGACAGGTCAATGAAGACTGAACCAGTTAGTTGATTATTGTCAAGAGAGTTGTGGATTGCTCCCATGAATTCTAGGAGGGCCGAGGTAGTGCTGTGGCTTTTTCGGAAGCTGTGCTGCTGTTTACAGAGGATGTCGTGCTTAGCCAGGTATTCCCTCAGTTGGTCAGAGACTAATCACTTAATGGCCTTGGGGGGGGAGTATGGATATAGGCCTATAATTCCCAGGATGGGCCTTGTCCCCACTCTTGTGGACAGTCGTAACGGTGGCGGATTTCCATCTATCGGGGAACTGGCCGAGGGTGAGGGAGAGGTTGAAAATATGTGTAAGCGGAGGTAGCACTTCATTTAATGTGAAAGACAGTACTTTAAGGTCAAGAGTGTCCCCACTGGTTCTTGATCCTGCGATTGCTTTGCTGATATATTTGCGCACTACATGCATCCTGACTGCTTTGAAGTAAAATGGCAGGAGAGTTGCGGGGACAGGTTGGTGAGAGGAGGTACAGCAGAGGGGTCGGTGTTAAAGAAGTCATACGGGAGCACACTACTGAGGTCCGAGAAGGTTTTGTTAAATGTATTTGCTATGGTGGCTAGGTCCAGTGTTATAGTCCCATCCACTTCCAGCACGGTGGGTGATGTTTTGGATAATTTCCCCTTAATTTATTTTAGATTATCCCAGAAAGACTTCCCTTTACCACAGGTGTTTGTAACAGTATCTTTGTAGTAGCTGCTTTTTTTTAGGCATATTGCTTTAGTGCAGTAATTTCTAGCACGTTTGTAGTTCTGTATGTCTGCTCGCCTACCTGTGTCCCGAGCCCCTAGGTGGTCTCTAGATTTCATCAGTGCTAGGAGCTCCCCTGAGAGCCAAGGGTTGCAAAGCCCTTTGACTTTCCTCTTTTTAAAGGGGGCATAGGAGTCACAGGCAGCGTTGAAGGTGTTGATAAAGAACTGAAGTGCAGAGTTGACATCCGTTGCTAGGAAAATAGGGGACCAGTCATGTTGTCTGAGGTGGGACTTATGGTGCTTCAGTTGGCCACATGGGAGGATTCTGCTTGCAATTAGTTTGGGCGGTGGGATGTTGAATTTATCTGACCATTCACAGGTGACTGGAAAGTGGTCACTTAATGAGCTGGGAAGGAAGGAGACAAGGGAGATGCAGGCTGGGTGGTTTGTGAGGATCTAGTCGAGAAGGGAGCTGGTGCCAGCCTTATAGTTTTGCCTAGTGGGTGTAGCGACTAGCAGGGTGAGGTCGGCAGCTGAGATTGCATCCTTAAAGCTGTTTGTATCTGACTCAAGCCAATTTATGTTAAAATCACCCATAAGGATAGACTAGGAGACTGGGAGTTGTGAGCAGATGAGTCCAGGACATAGTTGAGACCTTTGCCTTGCTCCTTAGGTGGGATGTAGACAGCAGTGATAGTCAGCACCTTATTGTGGGCCCTGAGAAGAATTCTGATTGGTAAAATCTGGGCAGTCGAGTCTGAGGCGGGGGGGTTGAACAGGGTGCCCTAGGAGGGCATCTTTGAGGTAGATAGCACAGCCACCACCTCATTTAGAGGTCCTGTCTAGTCTGAAGACGTTATATCCTGGAAGAGCAATTGCGCTGTCTGGAATTTTAGGAGTGAGCCAGGTTTCAACAACCACAAGAACATCAGGGTTTTGTAGGTGGGTGAATATATGCAGGGCATCACGTTTTGGTAGGAGGCTACAAACGTTGAGTGCTGCAAAGGTAAGAGCCCCAGAACAACACTGTCTGTACCCGTTTCCTGGAATTGAGGGGCCAGGGTTTGGGTGAATATTGCCCGATAGTAGTAGTAGAAGGAGCAGGAGTTTCAGGGTGTTCCAACATAGATTTTTGAGGGAGAATTTCTTCATCAGCCTCTTACAGGAGCGAAAATTCTGTAATCGATCTTGATCCCTTGGAGAGGCAATGTGAGCCAGAGGCGAGAGTGGGAAGAGACGAGCGTAAGTCACCTTGCCATGATACCATGGGTGGTACCAGCTAGTCCTGGTGGAAGGACAATAATGATGGCAAAATCCCGAGTCGATGGTTCCTGTGTGGTGGTAGCTGTAATCCAATTTGTAGCTCCGAGGGAGTTTGGGGAAGCAGGATCCAGGTAGGTTAGACAATGGGATCAAGGAGGCGAGAAGAAATAGACAGAGGGGCAGGACGGAGGGGGCCATTGTGAGTAGGGAAGGGAGGGGTGCAGGGAATTAGATGGTCTGAGAAAGGGTGGGAGAGAGAAAAACAGTCAGGGACAGACATATAGATGTGAGGGGGTGAGTAGAGAGATAGCTAGGAAAGTGCAGTCTGGGCAGACAGACCAAGGAGCAGAAATTTGGGGGTGTGGTAAAGTCAGAGAGAGGGGTACAAAGAGGCACCACCAGGAGGCTGTAAGTGGAGGCAGAGGTGAGCAGGGGACAGAGGAGCGGGGGGACACAGGGTCTCTTGGCTAGGGATGTGGGTAGAGAGGAGCGCTGACAGCCAATAGAATGGAGGTAGCCAAGAGGGTGGGGCAAGGAGCGATTGAAGGAGGCCTGGGAGAGGGAGGGACAAAAACCCTAGCAGCTATAGCATCCGAAAAGAAACGGCGTAAGAGCCTAAAAGTCCATAGGAAAGTATGGGGAAAAGGCACTCCAATTAGCGGCAGCCTAGAGAGGAGGCAGACCAATCAGGACTTAGCTACCTAAGCTGCACCAATCAGAGGCTTCCCGCTCGAAATGGCTCCATGAATTCTACAGCGGTAGTACCTGGTAAGGGATCCGAGGATGAGTTCCAGGATGGCAGCCAGGAAATGGTGCAGGTGGCAGTGGCAGTGGTGGCGGTGGCTGCGGAGAAATGGCCACACGGCAAGTGAGAGCACCGTTGAGGCACGAGTCCCTGGGGGGAGGAAAGAAACAGAGGATTAATAAGGAAGCAGAGATGCAGGGGGTGGGTGGCTGGCGGCAGTCGTCAGAGGTGGTGGAGCGATCTGAGAGACACAAAGGCAGGAGATTACAGGCAGGCTGGGCGGTAACCGAGAAAGAAAAAAAAGACAAAGGGCAGTGGGAGGAGGTGTGAAATAATGAGGTGCAGGTCGTAGAGAGAGGGGAAGGGAAAAAATTGAGGACAGAAAGAAGCACAAAGGAGGCAAGGAGTAGAGATGGGGGAGGGCTAGGAAAGGTGGCTAGAGGAGGGAGCTAGTGGTAGGCAGAAAGACTTTGGTACAGGTACAAAGGGGAACTGGAGGCAAAAAGGTAGTGAGGAGAGGAAGAACTTAGAGCAACAGGAGTATCGAGAGATAGAAGCAGTAGCTTAGCTGTACACAATGCTTGCAGGCAGGCTAAACTTTACATAAAGCAATCAAGAATGGCTTAACTTTAAATAATAGTTAATACTTTACAGTCTGGTGGGCTTCACAAATCAATAAACAGTTTTTAGAAACAGGATTATAGTACAGTGCAATAAGCAGATACATCCCATAAATAAGATGAAAAACCCTAGCGGCTATAGCATCTGAAAAGAAAAGGCTTAAGAGCCTAAAAGTCCATAGGAAAGTATGGGGAAAAGGTGCTCCAATCAGCGGCAGCCTAGAGAGGAAGCAGACCAATCAGGACTTAGCTACCTAAGTCACACCAATCAGAGGCCTCCCGCTTGAGATGGCTCCGTGAATTCTACAGCGGTGTACCTGGTAAGGGATCCGAGGATGAGTTCCAGGAGGGCGGCCAGGAAATGTGCAGGTGTTGGTGGCAGTGTTGGCAGTGGCCGCAGAGAAATGGCCACACAGCAAGTGAGAGCACTGTTCAGGTGCGAGTCCCTGGTAAGGTATCAGGGATGAATTCCAGGAGGGCGGCCAGGAAATGGTGCAGGTGTCACTGGCAGCGGTGGCTGTGGAGAAATGGCGGCATGGCAAGGGAGAGCGCCGTTTAGGCACGAGTCCCTGGTAAGGGATCCGAGGATGAGTTCCAGGAGGGCAGCCAGGAAATGGTGCAGGTGTCAGTGGCAGCAGCGGTGGCGGCCATGGAGAAATGGCCGCACAGCAAGTGAGAGCACCGTTCGGGCGCGAGTCCCTGGTAAGGGATCTAAGGATGAGTTCCAGGAGGACGGCCAGGAAATGGTGCAGGTGTCAGTGGCAGCGGCGATCGCGGAGAAATGGCCACACAGCAAGTGAGAGCGCCGTTTAGGTGCGAGTCTGTGGTAAGGGATCCGAGTATGAGTTCCAGGATGGTGGTCAGGAAATGGTGCCAGTGGCAGCAGCGGTGGTGGCTGCGGAGAAATGGCCGCACGGCAAGTGAAAGCACCGTTCAGGCGTGAGTCCCTGGGGGGAGGAAAGAAACAGAGGATTAATAAGGAGGCAGAGATGCAGGGGGCGGGTGGCTGGCAGCAGTCGTCAGCAGGGGAGGAGCGATCTGAGAGACACAAAGGCAGGAGATTACAGGCAGGCTGGGCGGTGACCGAGAAAGAAAAAAAAGACAAAGGGCAGTGGGTGGAGAGTGAAATAATGAGATGCAGGTAGCAGGGAGAGGAGAAGGGAACAAATTAAGGACAGAGAGAAGCAAAAAGGAGGCAAGGTGTAGAGATGGAGGGAGGGCTAGGATAGGTGGCTAGAGGAGGGAGCTAGTGGTGGGCAGAAAGACTTTGGTACAGGTACAAAGGGGAACTGGAGGCAAAAGGGTAGTGAGGAGAGGAAGAACTTATGGCAACAGGAGTATAGAGAGATAGAAGCAGCAGCTTAGCTGTACAGAATGCTTGCAGGCAGGCTAAACTTTACATAAAGCAATCAAGAATGGCTTAACTTTAAATAATAGTTAACACTTTACAGTCTGGTGGGCTTCACAAATCAATAAACAGTTTTGAGAAACAGGATTATAGTACAGGGCAATAAGTAGATACATCCCAAAAATAAAATGAAAAACCCTAGTGGCTATAGCATCTGAAAAGAAAAGGCATAAGAGCCTAAAAGTCCATAGGAAAGTATGGGGAAAAGGCGCTCCAATCAGCAGCAGCCTAGAGAGGAAGCAGACCAATCAGGACTTAGCTACCTAAGTCACACCAATCAGAGGCCTTCCGCTCGAGATGGCTCCATGAATTCTACAGCGGTAGTACCTGGTAAGGGATCCGAGGATAAGTTCCAGGAGGGTGGCCAGGAAATGGTGCAGGTGTTGGTATCAGGATCGGCAGCGTCCATGGAGAAATGGTCGCACGGCAAGTGAGAGCGCCGTTCAGGCGCGAGTCCCTGGTAAGGGATCCGAGGATGAGTTCCAAGAGGGCAGCCGGGAAATGGTGCAGGTGTCGGTGGCAGCGGCGGTGGCCACAGAGAAATGGTCGCACGGCAAGTGAGAGCGCCGTTCAGGCGCGAGTCCCTGGTAAGAGATCCGAGGATGAGTTCCAGGAGGGCAGCCAGGAAATGGTGCAGGTGTCGGTGGCAGCGGCGGCGATGACTGCAGAGAAATGGCTGCATGGCAAGTGAGAGCACTGTTCAGGCGTGAGTCCCTGGGGGGGAGGAAAGAAACAGAGGATTAATAAGGAGGCAGAGATGCAGGGGGCGGGTGGCTGGAGGCAGTCGTCAGCAAGGGGGCGATCTGAGAGACACAAAGGCAGGAGAGTACAGGCAGGCTGGGCGGTGACCGAGAAAGAAAAAAAAACCAAAGGGCTGTGGGTGGAGGTGTGAAATAATGAAGTGCAGGTTGCAGGGAGAGAGGAAGGGAAAAAATTGACAGAGAGAAGCAAAAAGGAGGCAAGGAGTAGAGATGGGGGAGGGCTAGGATAGGTGGCTAGAGGAGGGAGCTAGTGGTAGGCAGAAAGACTTTGGTACAGGTACAAAGGGGAAATGGAAGCAAAAAGGTAGTGAGGAGAGGAAGAACTTAGGGCAACAGGAGTATCGAGAGATAGAAGCAGTAGCTTAGCTGTACACAATGCTTGCAGGCAGGCTAAACTTTACATAAAGCAATCAAGAATGGCTTAACTTTAAATAATAGTTAATACTTTACAGTCTGGTGAGCTTCACAAATCAATAAACAGTTTTTAGAAACAGGATTATAGTACAGTGCAATAAGCAGATACATCCCAAAAATAAAATGAAAAACCCTAGCGGCTATAGCATCCGAAAAGAAAAGGCGTATGAGCCTAAAAGTCCATAGGAAAGTATGGGGAAAAGGCGCTCCAATCAGCGGCAGCGTAGAGAGGAAGCAGACCAATCAGGACTTAGCTACCTAAGCCGCACCAATCAGAGGCCTCCCGCTAGAGAAAGCTCCGTGATTTCTACAGAGGTAGTACCTGGTAAGGGATCCGAGGATGAGTCCCAGAAGGGCGGCCAGGAAATGGTGCTGGTGTCGGAGGCAGCGGCAGCCACGGAGAAATGGCTGCATGGCAAGTGAGAGTGCCGTTTAGGTGTGAGTCCCTAGTAAGGAATCTGAGGATAAGTTTTAGGAGGGCGACCAGGAAATGGTGCAGGTGTCGGTGGCAGCTGCGGAGAAATGGGCACACGGCAAGTGACGGTGCTGTTCAGGCGCGAGTCCCTGGTAAGGGATCCAAGGATGAGTTCCAGGAGGGTGGCCAGGAAACGGTGCAGGTGTCAGTGGCGGCCATAAAGAAATGACCGCATGGCAAGAGAGAGCGCTGTTC
Organism: Neoceratodus forsteri; assembly: GCA_016271365.2. Taxonomy (NCBI): domain Eukaryota; kingdom Metazoa; phylum Chordata; order Ceratodontiformes; family Ceratodontidae; genus Neoceratodus; species Neoceratodus forsteri. Next base: position 1,191,290,683 of record CM057458.1, on the reverse strand, counting down.
AGGCTCGAGTCCCTGGTAAGGGATCCGAGGATGAGTTCTAGAAGGGCATCCAGGAAATGGTGCAGGTGTTGGTAGCAGCGGTGGCTGGGGAGAAATGGCCACACGGCAAGTGAGAGTGCCGTTCAGGTGCAAGTCCCTGGTAAGGGATCCGAGGATGAGTTCCAGGAGGGCAGCCAAGAAATGGTGCAGGTGTCGGTGGCAGCAGCGGCCGCGGAGAAATGGCCGCACAGCAAGTGAGAGCGCCATTCAGGCAACTGCATTTACTGAAATGCAGTCACCATCTTGTCGACCCCTGACCTTGCTGCCAACCAATCAGAGGTCAGGGATCTCGGCACCGGACAACAAGAGACTTCTGTGAGAATGAATGTGCTGTGTGCTTGGTGTCTTTTCAGACAATCTGTAGGGTGTCGAGTGAATGTTCTGAATATTAGTATGTTGGATTGATATCCGCCTGTACCCATCAAAAGCTGCCTTTGTCAGGGGAAAGTACCGAGGACAGTGATAAAATGGGATCTTGCAATTTAGCCCTTGAAAACAGAGGAGGGCTAGTGCATTGTGGGAGAGCCATGCAGTGAAGCCTGCCTGGGCTTCTGTAGCCATTAATAGGAAGTGACTTCAAAAGGTTTCTACAACCAGTGTGTTCAGAGACTTAAAGAGCTACTGGCATGTTCCAGGCAGGCGATACCTGGTCAGAACAGCGCATCACTTACAGCAAATGTAAGAAGCGTGCTGTATGAAGAGCCTATCATGGACCGTGACAGGGGTAGAACAGCGTAGTGCAGTAAATGCTACCCATGTAGCTGTCTGTGGTACAGGGAGTCAGTAAAGGGCATAGACAAGGGCTGAAAAAATTCAGAAGCTGACCGAGCTGCTCCCGTGGCGGGGAGGGATGAGGCATGGAGCAGCTTGGCCAGAATGGTGCTGGAGACCAGGGTTATGGTCCTGGTCTCCGATCTTTTTTTTTTGTGAGGCGGCTGTCATAGATTTTTGAAAGTCTTGTCTCGTGGACCAACCCCCTCCCCCCGACTTTATAACCTAACCCGTAATCCAACTCCAACTCGGAGTTGATTATTTTATGTTATGGGGGGTGTGGGGGCAGAGCCCCCCTTTAAAACATAAGTTTATTATTTTGTTTGGTAGTGGTCCTGCCTGTGTGTTGGGATCACTACCATGCGGTGATACTGCAGGAACTGTTGTTGCAGCAGTGTGTTGGCGAGCGCTATTGTTGCATTTGCTATTATGACCTAGTGCCGGGCAGGCAACTCATACCAAGGAGCTGCATGCCTGAGGAGCTAGTCTGGCTATTAACTGATTTTGTTTTGTGCACGATTAAATTAAAGTTTTATCTTATTATGCCCAGCTTGTAACTTCCATGTACAAGCCAAGCAGCCAAACAGTGCTGCAGCCCCACCCCTAAAAAAGCTTTTTGATGACACGAGGTAAGGAATGGGGCTGCAGGTGATCTATAAATTAGTAGGATTAGGGAGGGGGCTGTCTAAAGATACATATAATATCTGTGCTGGCAGTTATACATGTATGGGGCTAATATATAACTAGCTCGTCAGCATAGGCCTGCGCGGGGGGGGGGTCTACCCTGGCCCCAGGCCCCCCAGTTAAAAATAATCCTCCAACTAAATTATAATATAATTATATATGTCCCCAGACCCCCCTAGCTTTGTGGGGATTCTGGCCCCCCTCCTTGTTCGCTGACTCTGTGTACTCCTCTGCTCATCAGGCAGGCAACTCCTTGGTAAAAGTTGCCTCCATGAGACCGTATATCATGTCAGCTGCTCTTTAACTGTGTGTTTGCTCTCTGATGTATCAGGATAACATTTTCCTGACTGTGACCTGCCTTTAGAGGAAAGGAGGCAACCTTGTGCCACAGCTGCCTGTCTGTGGGCATCAGAGAGAAACTGTGTCATCGCTGCCAGCCTTGGGGATATCAGAGAGAACTTGAGTAAGAAAGCCTCCATCGAGAGAAGAAACCTGCGTCATCCAGCAGGCAGTCTAGAAGATGCCAGTTAGTGCTAATGCCAGGAACTAGCTATTGCCCCACACTAGGCTTTGGAGGTGTAGACGTGGGTGTGAGGTGTGTGACCCCTGCTGCTTAGACTGGTCTGAGCCATGGAGGAGGAAGAGGGAAGAGCCTGAGAGGTCCAGAAGGCTGCAAAAGCAGAGCCTGTGTTACATCTAGAGGCACCTGAGACCTGAAACATATTTGAGCTGCTCCACCTGCAAAACAACCAAGCCATCAATCTGAAAGAAACTGCATCTGCAGAGGAGAAAGAGAAGGAGCTCAGCTATAGGGAAGTGGTACAACTGAACCTTGAGTATCCTCAGAGCTTGCCGTGCAACTGGGGAAATTTGTACAAAGTTGCTACCAAATCTACTGATTTCATCAGTGGGACAGAAATTACAGATACCTTATTTGGAGGTTTTGCCATTTAAGCAATTGCATGGCCTATAGGGTTTTGGGTTGGAAAGTGTTTATCCTATTTGTTTTAAAGTGCACCATCACTGGCCAACCAGCTGTAATGTCACTAGGCCTGCACCATTCCAACGGCTAGGTACCCAATGAAGCAGCAGGAGCTCCCTTTACAGTGAAGTGTAAAAAATCATACCAGTAGGTAGCACCCCCAGTACAGATGGGCTGTTTGAATTATAAGGTTTACAGCTAAGACTTACATGTTTTGCATGGTGGTGGTGCAGGGGTACTGCTAATTGTTATTGCTATTATAGATGTTGCATAGCACGAGTCCAGTCAAGTACTGAATTTTTAGTCTTGCTTTTACAGTCATTGAGGTTTAGCCAAAATTCCTTTTGCGTTGCCTTCCCCCATCCCCTGTGAATATTCCCCAATAAAAGTTTTATTGCTATTTTGCATTGTCTCATGAGCATATTATTAGTGAAGATCAATATTTGCATTTTTGTTGAATTTAAGGTTTTACTATGATTTTCCATGTGAAGGGGGACACTATGGGGATTAGGAAAGGTACTGCATCCTTGGGGCTGTATCGCTCTGGCACCACGCCCACTTAAATTTTACTCTGGGAGGAGGCACCATGCTAATGTAAAAGATCTGGAAACAACTCCCCCCACCATCAGGACAAATCAGAACTCAGACCCCTCAACCTTGTTTGAGCCCACAAGGCAGGGGTAGTAACCGCAACATTCACAGTGACCCGAATAGAACATTGGAGGCAACGCTGGAATCTTCTGCTAACAGAAAGGCCCTTCATGGAGTTTAGTGCAACCGAGAGCAGTTTGGTTCCCCCAACCCCAAAACTAGTACCAGATGCCATGGCATGTGAAAGGTTGATCAGTTGGTGTATGGGTAAAGAGTTGGATCCTCTGAAGGCTGTATTGCTTCTTGGAGTTTTCCAAGGGACTAGTATTAGCGAAACTGAAGAAGTACTGTCCAGAGTGAAATGTGTCAGCAAAGCAGCTGTTTGAGGATGTTCCCTGGATAATAAATACCCAGAGCTTGACAGTATTGGTAGAGTGTCACAGTACTGTGGACGCCACTGAGGTGCCCAATATGTTGACCTCAGATGGAGACAGTGACAAGTAGACAATAGTGATGCATGCAAGTGTGACTACCCCAAAGCCGGAGTTTCTACCTCTGACCGAGAATCTTGAAGAAAGGTTCCATAAGTGGTTATGAGCTGAAGGGAAGTCAGCTGATGAAGCTCGGATGTTGTTAGGTGACCATGGGGTGCAATCTCTCATGGCATAGGAGCCAGACCAACCTATGCGCTACCCACATCTAATTCCTACAGACGGCTAAGAATATGTTCAGACATGAAACCCACTCTGGCAGCAGAAGATGACCTAGACACTTGGATGGATTATGCTGCCCCCTTGATCAAAGACTGGCAATGCTATGTAGCTGAGAAGAGAAAATGACTTGGAGAGATCCTCCATCGTCCTGCATTAGAGCCTATTCATTCCTTGAGGGCTACCGATCCTGAGGCTCCAGCACAGGGGTATTTGACTGCATTGGACAATATCTTTGGAAGCACAGTGCCTGGTGAAGATCTCTTTTGGAAGTTCAAAATGACAAAGCAATGGAAGGGAGTCCCATTGTCTACGTTTTTGAGCTGCATAGTGAGGGCATTGCAAAGAGTATTCTGCAAGGGGAGCATAGCATCCCAGTGTTTGAACCAGACACAGTTAGAACATGTGCTGAAGGCCACCTGCCACCCTACACTGTTAATTGTCAAGCTGCATCTGGCTGAGAGAAAGGACAACCCTCCATCTCAAGGAGTGTTAATGAGAGAAGTCCGAGAAGCTGCGGAAGAAGAGTAATGATGGGGAACCTACCATGCCTCTGCATCCGTTATGCAAGCTACTGACAATGTACAGTCAACAGAGGCTCAAGAGTTGAAAGCGCATATAAAAGAATACAAGAAGGTGATCAACAGTGTGAAAGTAGCCCCCAGAAGTGTACACTCTGACTACCAAAGACACTAAACAGCTTCGACTAGCCAGAATCCTTCCGTGATGGATGTAGGAGTGCAAGTACAGACATCACCTATAGACTGTGATCTTGGAACCAAGATGAATGAGCTGATTCATCTGGTAACTGAACTGAAAAGATTTCATCTGCAGACTGCGGACTAGCGGAAGGAGAGCACTCCAGAGTGACGACACGGTGCAGTCAGTGACTTGTCAGAACACCAAATGCATATCCTGCCAAGCAAAACAATTGAGACTGAAGACAACTACCTGATGCACCATCCAGATCATGCTTGTACAAGGAGGGTGTGTTCTGCTACAACTGCAGGAAAGATGGGCACATGAAGAATAAATATCTGTCACAGGAAGATCTGGCAAAAGTCAAAGACAAACTGTCTGACAGAATTCAGAAGCAGAGAAGCTTCACCAGGGCCCAGTAGGTGAGTGCACTGGAGTCCCATTTGCAAAATGCTCTGACCCATCTATAAAACCCTCAGTAGCCAAGGTCACTGTCAAGCCACAACAAGAGACTCTTCTCAAGAATCTTGACATGTTATTTGGCCTGTCAAACAAAATGACTTAAAATTAATGGTGTGTCAGCTGGAGCTGTTCTTGACAGTGGTTCTGAAGTTACCATCACAGTCAAGGACTGGTACAACAAGCACCTTTAAAGAACTGTAAGCTGGAGCCTTTGCAAGGTCTGAACATGCAGGGCATGAGTGACAAGTCCAACCACTATCTTGCTTACTTGAAAGTCTGGATCGCTTTTCCCTCTACAGTAGCTGGAGTTGATGACACGCTTAAAATGCTAGCACTGGTCTGTCCAGTCAAGAGTGTTCAATAATGTGCCCATCCTCATCACAACCAATGCACATATGTCTGGATGTCTAGTCCAATTCTATCAGGAGTGAGAGGCTCAGAGTTGGTGGAGCAATACCAGAGGCAGACGCAGAAGAAACCAGAGGACCAAGAAGACTCTGTTGGTATCGTCTAGCATCGCAAACCCGAAGAACTCGTCTTACCCGCTAATGCAGAGTGTGGCATCAGCAGATTAATTATACAGAAACAAGGCATGAAGAACCAGATCCTGATGATGGATACCCCTGAGAGTATGGCTTGCCAGTAGGGCTGCTGGTTAAACCCAGTGTGTTACCTGTGAGGGAACATGCCTATGTGAGAAGAGTCACCACCCAGGTAAAAAATGTGACTGAATGACATACTATTGTATGAAAAAGTTGAACATTGACCTGGGTGTATTGTGTAGACACAGCAGTACATGCCAACCTGGAAAATGAACATGTTGGGACTGACCCTGAATTCTTTGACTTTGGAGATTCCCCCATGCCTGAAACATGGAAGGTCAGAGTGAGACGGAAGTTGGCAGAATGAACCAAAGTCTTTTTCTTGCATGAGTAGGATGTTGGATGTGTCACTGGGAGGAACATCACATTAGATTTTATGATGAGTGCCTTTTCCAAGAACGATCTTGTCATCTGGCCCTGGCAGCCATTGATGACTTAAGACAACATCTTCAGGAATTGCTTGTGGCAGGCATCATTCAAGAATCGAGAAGTAATTATGCCTCTCCTATCATGGTATTGCGCAAGAAAAGTGGTAAAGTTCATATGTGTGTGTTGACTACCAGACTTTGGATAAGAGGACCACGCAGATCGCTGCACAATGCCAAGAATTTAGGCTGCATTACTCTGTCTTAATGGAAGTAAGTGACTCTCAGTTTTGGACTTGAGAAGCAGATTCTACCAGATCCTGATGACTCCTGAAGAAGTATACTGTGATATGGGCGAAGCAAATTGAACGACTCAAATATGAGTGACTCAATTTGCTCATCCGATGGAATAGCTACTGTTAAAGTATAGCGAGGAAATGGAGCAGTGATCAGTAAAGCGACAGAACAGCGAGGGTGAATGACGAGGGAGGGTATGGTCATGTGGGTTAAATGTGGAAATGAAGCCTGCTGCTGCCGAGCTGGTCATCTGGAGTGGTGGATATGGCCACCACTTGGAATGCCGATGGTGCCGGGTTCAGGACTGCCTGCAGGTATATCATTTTGTGTCTTGTGATGGTTGTTAGGTTTTTTATTTTATTGCCTGTTCCCTGGCTTCCCTGACTGTGGTGCCCCAGCCGCAGTAGGCCCCCTCTCGAGTATTCCCCTTTCCTGAGTGTCTGCCCAGTTGATTATAATAATATGGGGGGTGCGAGGGTGTTGCCCCCTGTGAAAGGGGGTGGGGGGCACAGCCCACCACATTAAATGTTTGATTCTGTTGTGTTGGTAGTGTAACCACCCCTACCCTTCTATCTGCACAACCACTCGCAAGTGGTGCTGCCTAAGGGACATAGGTTGGTGCCTGGGTTCATGGTTATAATTGGCTTGGCAAGTGGTGTGGTGCCTCCACCTATGGGGATCATTACAGCAGCATACTGCCAGGGTGCTTCCCCACAGGAAATGAAATACAGCCCCCTCCCACGGTGACAGGTGGAACAGTACACAATCCCCTTCCAACTTATTACTCTAAGCATGCAAATATTACACTACACAATAATGCAAATACTTCAGCAATTGTAGGAAAAATAACCAATAGGGTTTATTCTGGGGTCAGAAAAATAAAGTAAGGAGCAAGGGAAGCAAAGGGGAGTAAAACATTCAACAACCAGCCAATCATAAATACTGTAATCACGCAAATAAAAGAGAACACAGCACAAATTACAATCCAGTATTCCCTGTCCCATTCCCTCTCCCCCCCCCACCCACTGATGCACCAGTTAACCCCACAGTCTTTGTGGGAGCTCCCAAATCCCTTTTGTGTGCACAACAAGGAGTTGCAGGCCTGTGACGAGTAGACACTGGGTGCAGCACCATTGCAGTAGGTGGATGCTGCAGTTGCAAATTACAAAGTACACCAGTGGATGTAGATATACAGTTCATCCTGGCTGTAACTATTGCTGTGGGCTTAGCTAAGGTCACTCAGGAAGCCCAGATGGTAAACTACTAGCTAGCTAGCTGGACAGTTAGAAAAGCAATTGTTGGATAAAACCCAGTACTCACGCCCTTTAGGTGAACAGATGGTACAGGCGTTTTGGGACATCTCCCCTTGCTGGTAATTGGGTAGAATAATTGGACTGGTGTGGATGCGGATGATGATCCTTTTCACCCCACAGAGGGACTTGTCTTCATCCACCTCAGAAGGTAGGCCAGTAGTCGTCTTCACCACACAGAGGGACTTGTCTTCACCCACCTCAGAAGGTAGACCAGTAGTTGTCTTCACCACACAGAGGGACTTGTCTTCACCCAACTCAGAAGGTTGGCCAGCAGTTGTCTTCACCCCACAGAGGGACTTGCCTTCACCCACCTCAGAAGGTAGGCCATCAGTTAAGCAGGAAGGCAAGACCTCAGCACTCTGGTCCCCTGGCAAAAATCAAAGGCTTTTTGTATCAGGACAGTCAGGCAGTGGATTTTTCACCTCACATATACACAAATACTTATTCCAGCAGTCTCTGCAATCTTGGTTGCCAAACCACAGCAGTTCAGTCAAACAGGTAAATCCCCTTGTCTCTGGGATTTACCAGGAAGTTGGCAACAGTTTCTGAAGTTCTTTGTTTTGGCACAGACTAAATGGTTTTAGGCTGTGACAGCAACAGGAGCTGTCAAAATCAGTTGCTGTTGCTTCAGAATTTCACACAGACAAACCCAGGGTCAAACTGTCAACCCCAGAATGTTAGTTTGAATCTACAGCAACATCTCATTGGTCCACAGGGGTCTTGAGCTCCACCCCCTGATTGGACTACTGCAGCTACCAATAGGGTTCCTTGCTGTCTTCAGGCAGACCACCTCCAAGATGGCTGACCCCATACAGTACTGTTCATCTCAGTCCATTATTATAAAATGTGGAAAGTATTGGCAGCATCTGGCTGCATTGAGAGGACCCTCCTGGTCCCTTCTGGTGGTTGCTAGGGCCAGAGGGCACTTTGGGGGGACAGAAGCCCCATCAGGATCTCAGTTCTGTGAGTTCCTCAGCATGAGCTGAACTGAAAAATGGCAATCTCATCAACTAAGCATCCTGGGTCTTGTAGTCCAAGTGCCATTTTGTCCCCTGTACTCCCTGACCCACTGGAGGCTCGGATTGGGTTGTGGAGCCTTTAAAAGTTACTATTTTAATTGATTGTAGTTCCCCCAGCCCCCACTGGTGTCTGATGGGGAGGGCATCGGAAACATGGTGCTTCTGCTGCATGGCTGTCGGGAGCACTGTGGCGCCGAAACACAATTTGTGGCCTTTACTTTGCTCTGCACCCCACTGTGCAGCAGTTCTTGGGAGTGAGAAAGCTAACTCTCTGGTAGCTCACTGGCCTCATCCATCTTTATGAGGGGCCGAAACCAGTCTGTAGCATTCCCTGGCCCTGGCAGCAGTTCAGAATTGGGCCAGGGGAGCGTGGAAGCAAGCAGATGGCCGGCCGCACAGGATCAGGCGTTCAGGGCACTACAACACAGTTATTCTGCTCCCCAGCCCTGTTGCAGTCCAGGAGTGGGCCGGGGGAGTGAAGAAGTGCATCAGGACATGGAGGGGGCCCCTAAGGTAAGCTCCTGACTTGGCACGGGGGGGGTTACAGTAGAGTACTGTGTAGTACCATTGCTGTAATGGGGATTGCTGTGGTGGGTGTGTAGCAGATGTTGGATTTGGCGATATGTGCTCACTTTTATGTGAGTCGCCATCCCATTTTCGCTGTTATGACATGGAATCCCTGAAGACCGAGAGAAGACTGCTTTCATACTGTATGTCCATTCAGTTTTTTTGAATTCCTTCATATTCCTTAGGGCATATCTGATGTGCCAGCCACCTTTCAATGTCTAATGAAACATGCAGTTGGAGATGTGAACCTCTTAGAATGCCTGTTCTACCTTGACAATGTGATTGTGTTTGGAAAGACCCTGGAGGAGCATGATACTCACTTGATGAAGGTACTAAATCGACTGGAAGCGTTCAGGCCCAAACTATCGGCAAATGCCAATTTTTCCAAAGCTCTGTCAAGTATATGGGACATATTTTATCAGCCCAAGGGATTCAACAGATCCAAGCAAAGCTGAAGCTTTGACCACATGGCCTAAGCCAAAGAACCTGAAAGACTTATGGCATTTTCTAGGCTTCTGTGGGTATTATAGGTGTTTTAGCAAAGACTTTACCCAGGTGGTGAGACTGTTACTTAGTCTAACCCAAGGCTACCCACCAACAAACAAAGACAAAAAGAACTCTGCAGATACAGATCTGAACAAAAGGTATTTCAAGACAAGTGACCCATTCAGTCAGAGATTGGATGCCCATTGTGGTGTGTAATTCAAATAAATCATCTAATGTCTAACTAATGTACCAGTAATTGCACATGCAGATCCAGCAAAGCCCTACATCCTGCATACAGATGCCAGCTTCTGTGCACTTGGAACTGTACTGTATCAAAGGTATCCTGAGGGACTTTGGCAAGGTTAGGTAAGGTCAAATTTATTTATATAAGGCTCCCTTCCTGGGCTCAGGGCGCCTTTACAAAATTTCAACATAAGAATAAATTTTAAATCCATAACAATTAAAACACATTTAAACATCACAGACATTAAGCTTACAGAAATGCTTGTTCAAACAAGAACGTTTTCAGTTTTTTTTTTAAACCCTTCTACAGTCAGACTATCACATAGCCTTCGTCAGTTGGAATCTGAACACAGCCAAAAAGAACTACCCCATTTGCAAATTGGAGTTCCTTGCACCCAAATAGGCCACTGTGGACCAGTTTCACACATATCTGTGTGGAGCACACATCACTGTCAGAAAAGATATCCCCCAACATATGTAAAGGCAACCGCAAAGTTGGATGTTGCTGGACACAGATGGTCATCCACCTTGTCAACTTATGATTATTGTGTGGAATGCAGATCGGGCTTGAATCATGTGGATGCTGATGCCCTGTCACAACAACCCAGTGCATCAGCTACAGACACAAATGTGGGTGCGAATCCCAGAACAAACTGTTTGGCAGGGAAGCTCGACTTCCTGTGGACTTGTGTTTTAGTATGTCTGCTGATAGAGCTAGGCCAGAGACTTACCTATAGTATGTACAGAGATAGAAAGACTACTTAAATGCTGCCTTCAAGTTGGCCTCCGAGCTGCCGTAAAGCATAACAAAGCAAACAAAGAGATCTCTGCCTCATATTGCTTTGTGCAAAGCCCAAACCATATCACCCAGGTATTACAAAAGAATCAAGGCACATGAACTGTTGCTAGGAGATCATGCTTTGTTAAGAAACTTGGGACTGCAGGGGAAGCACAAAATTGCTGACCATTGGGGCAATATCCCATATGTTGTAATGGAACAAGTGCAAGATACACATGTGTATGAGACTTATCCAGAAGGAGAACCAAGTAAATAGTGGATTATCCACAGAAATCACTTGCTGCCTATTGGACAACTAGCCACCAATGACAAGGTAAAATCAGTAGAGCCTCAATACCCCAACTACTCACTCTGCCACACGCAGACAATAATCAAAGTAAAAGACAAGGCAATCTGAAGTTGTTCTATCCACAAATGATGGTCAAGCAGATCAGGGTAACTCAGACTCTGAAACAAAAGGAGGGCTGTACTATCCTACCAAGGATCTTGCCAGACTATTCAGAGGCTTGAACAGAACAAGTATTGTGTCAAATGTGCCTCTTGCTAAGTGTACCCCAAAAATAGTGGACTCTGAATCAGCACCAGATGTATACTTAGATAACAGGCCCGTAGCTAAGGAAGTGTAACAGGAAGAAAGTGGAGAACCTGCTGAAACTGCAGAAACAGTAGAAATTACAGAAGAAGTTGTGGAACCCACTTTGACTGCAGATGCTTCATTGCTGGTCGATGAAATTGGGAGTGCAAAGTCCGAGGAAGAAGTGACTGTTCTACTATGTCATTCTGAAAGAACTATCAAACCCTTGCTGAGGTTAACGTATGACTGTCCAGGTGCCCCTACCAATATACCAATGCACATGGTGCACAAAGGTATTTATGTCACACCCAGATCTTTGCCTCATATTGCCTTGTGCAAAGCCCAAACCATATCACCCAGAGTGGAATGCAAAGTAAAGGGTAAAGAGGGCGGCTGAAATGATGATATTGCATTGGTCAATATACAGTCTGGCTTAAAGCTATCACATTACCCATTCCTGTGATATCTTGATAGTTACTGTCATGACAGCTGTCTTGTAAATATGAAAGGCCTTTCATTTTCTGTTAGGCTAGTTGTATTTGTCTTAACTAGGATGTATTGTATGTCTATTCTAGTCAAGAAAAAAATGTCTAGAAAGACTGTGCATACTACCTGTCTGTTGTATTGTACACCATATACCATTATAAATGGACTCTCTTGAAGGACTTGACATGGACATCAATTATTTAGTTGGAGGAGAGGGTAACCCCCCCCATGGTGAGAGTTTACCTGGATTCCTTATTCCACTCCCAAACACTGCTTGCTAACCTTAATGCTCACTCTGATCCTGGGACTCTGACCTGAATGGGGATCGGAGGAGCATGGCGGGGACTGCTGTGCTGCTCCTGCATGACAATTATCGCACAGCAATGTGCAGATGTTTGAGCAGTCACCTGCTCAAACATGTGAGCTGACTCCAGCTTGGGTGTTTGACTGGAGTACCCGCCTGCTACAGATTTCAGTGCTGCACTTGTGCCCAACACACCAGTGGCCCCTCTGGTATGCTCCACCCCAAGGCATCATCGGTAGGTATCAGGGGGCATGGAGGCACTAGGAGGGGAAGGGAGAAAAAAGGGACTTCAGGACTTTGGTGACCCTGCGCCTTTAAGAACAGAGTAGCTGCCAACTGCATAGGGACTCTGCCTGTACAATGAGGGGAAGCATGAAAATGGAGCTCTCAACAGGGAGTGCAGGGCCTCTGTCTGTTCAACCGGATAGTTAGGCACATGTGCCTACTACACCAAGGGGTGGTTTAAATAAAAAGGAGGGCAGTGGCCCTATAAAACAAACTTTAAAATGCAGCAACTGTATTTACTGTAATACAGCCACCATCTTATCGACCCCTGACCTCACCACCAACGAATCAGAGGTCAAGGATCTCAGCACTGGACAACAAGAGACTTTTGGGAGAATGACTGTGTTGTGTGCTTGGTGCATTCTCTGTCAGCCAATAGGGCATCACAAAAATTATGAATATTAATATGTTGGATTGACAGCCCTATTGTACCAATCAAAAGCTGCCTTTGTTTTGGGAAAGTGCTGAGGGCAGTGATAGAATGGGTTGTTGTGAGTTAGACCTCAAAAAGAAAAAAGGACTAGTGTGTTGCAGGAGAGCCATGCAGTGAAGCTTGCCTGGGCTTCCACGACCATTAACAGGGAATGATTTCAAAAGGTTTTCACAACCAGTGTGCTCACTGAAGTGTCAGGACATTTTCCTGAGAGACTGTGACCTGCCTTTAGAGGAAAGGAGGTGACCTCATGCCACAGCTGCCTACCTTTGGGCACCAGAGAGAAACTGTGCCACGGCTGCCAGCCCTGTGGGCATCAGTGAGAACACAGGTGAAAAAGCCTCAACATGAGAAGAAACCAGCATCCTCCAGCAGACAGTCTGGGAGACGTCAGTTAGTACTAACACCAGGTACTAGCTGTCCCTCCACACTAGGGTTCGAAGGCCTGGACATGAGTGTGAGGTGTGTAGCCCCTACTCTTTAGAGTAGTCAGAGCCATGGAGAAAGAACAGGGAAGAGCCCGAGAGGTCCAGAAGGTTGCAACAGAAGAGCCTGAGTTACGTCCAGCAGCACCTGAGACCTGAAACATCTTTGAGCTGTCCCTCTGCAACAACCGAACCATCAACCTATGAGAAACTGCATCTGCAGAGGAGGAGGAGGAGAAGGAGACCAGCTTACAGGGAAGTGGTACAACAGAACTGTGAGTACTCTCAGGGCTTGCTGTGCAACTGGGGAAATTAAGTTGCCACCAAATCTTTAGATTTGGCCAACAGCCAGGAATTACAAATACCTAAGTTGATGGTTTTGCCATTTAAGCAACTGCATGGCCTTTGGGGTTTTGGGCTGGGAAGTGTTTATCTTGTTTGTTTTAAAGTGCACCACTGCTAGCCAACCAGCTCCAACATCACCAGGCCAGCACCATTCCAACTGCTGGGTACCCAATGAAGCACTGGGAGCTGCCTTTAGAGTTAAGGGTAAAATTCAATTCAACTCAGTTAATTTTTTTTATTTTACCAGGAAATACACCATTGAGAAGAACTCATTTACAAGGTGGTCCTAGGAGGACATGTACACAAAGTCATGGGAGAACAACAGTACAGATACAGAAAATAAAACAGTAAAATATACATCCATGTCATTAAATTATTATATAAAAAATTGCATTCAACAGTAACAATCCTCCTATGATACAGTATAATACAGTAAAAAGGAGAAAAAAGTACATTTAAAAGATAAGCCTACATAAGGTTGGTGATGCAAGGTGCTGGTAAGGACTAAGAGGGAATAGTAGGAAGAAGGCGGAGAAGGGTATATAGGGGAGTGGATAAAAGGAAAGGAAGGAAGAAATAGAGTGGTTTAGTGCAAGAGAAGTAAAGGCTGCTCGTATAATGATGGAATTTATACATAACAGTGGCAATCATCGTTCACATGACTACTCAGCAGGGCCTTAAAATGAGGTAGCCCAACCCAGAAAGTCAATTTTAAGGAATGTTGTAGTGTATTCCACAGGGAGGGTATGGTATGACATAGCTCAGTGCAGCTGAGCCAAAATGTGACCTGATCCTGGGGTCACCTAGAGTGATATATGCATATCTTCTGAGCTGGTAGACACAAGGTGTACATTTGAAGAGTGTGGAGATGTAGGGGGAAAGTTTATTTGAGATAGCTCTATAAGCCCAGAGGGCAGCGTTCCATGAATGCCTGGTAGCTACAGATGTCCAGCCAACAAGAGCATAGAGGTAGCAATGATGGGTGTTGTAAGGAGCATTAGATATAAATCTAAGAGCCCTATGTACTAACATATCAAGCTTTACTAATGCAAATTTAGAGTTGTGACTGTAAAGGAACTCGGCATAATCAAGCAAGGGCATAAAAGTTGTTTGCACCAGCCTTAATTTCTCGTCCTGGGTTAGAAGATGCTTAATCTGATAGAATAGGCCCAATCTTTGTCTTAATTTTTTTGCCAGCTCCTCTACTGTATGTGAGCAGAAAAGGAAAGTTTGCAATTGATCCAGAAACCTAAGCATTTGAATTTATCCACATTTTCCAATCTTTCTCCTAAGGTAGTTTTAATTTGTGGAAGGTTGATTAGGGGGTGGTTGTTAACTGTTTAGTATGTGGAGAAAGAAACATAACTTTTGCCTTTTTGGCATTAAGCAAAAGCTTTAGTTGGATCAGGTTTTGTTGTAGTAGGTTGAATTCATGTTGTATCTCTAGACATGCCGACTCCAGGGGAGGGCCAGGAGACATACAGCACAGAGTCATCTGCAAAGAGATGGACAATTGCCAACCTAATATTGTGATCAATGTTTTTTTGATATATATAGCAAATAGTAGGGGCCCCAGGATAGAACCCTGAGGCACACCTCTCTGCACACATTTTAAAGGGGAGAAATCATCCTGGGCTTTAACCTGTTGATTGCGACCTAGTAGGTAACTGGAAAACCACTTCATGGCAGGTTTATCAAGGCCAATGTTATGTAACATGCACAACAGTAGATCATGATCTACAGTACCGAATGCCTTGCTTAGATCAAGGAACAATGCACATACTGTATGTGATTCTTGGTGTGAAGGGGAAAGTTGCCAATCATTAGTAACTCTGGCCAAGGCGGATACAGTGCTGTGCTTGGGCCTGAAGCCAGACTGAAGAGGACTGAGCATATTAGTGGACTCAAGATATTCTCTCAGCTGAAAGTTAACAATTGTTTCTAATAATTTTGAAGGAATGGGTAGCCGTGAGATGGGTCTGTAGTTAAGATCACTAGGGTCGCCAGATTTAAAGAGAAGGAGAATGTGTGCCGTTTCCCACATAGAAGGAAGAACCCCTTGCGAGAGAGATTGAAGAGATGAGTAACAGGAGGTACCAGGTAGTAGTAACCAAGCTTTAGAAAGAACGGTTCTAGGAGGACGGCTTCTGCGCTTTTCCTAGTATCAAGGGTAATTAGGAGACCTTCCACCTGTTTAAGGGTAATAGAAGTAAGAAAATTTGGCAAAACAGGAAGAGGCATTAGTAGGAGAATAAAGTGGGCTACTGAAGTCAGGGTGCTGTAAAAGTTTACTAACAGAAAAGGTGCTGAAGGCAAGCCTTGTGGTAGAAAAGTGATTATTTAGTTGATCAAGGATACTGCCTTTATAAGCAAAAGTGTTATTACTGGCAATTATTTTATTGAGTAAGGCTGACGAGGAGCTGTGCCCTTAAATTTTTCTTAGAGTTTGCCAGAATTTACCTGCGTCATTAAAAGAGGAGTCCAGTGCTGACTTAAACTATTTTGCTTTTTCAGCACGAATTTGTTTTGTACAGTTGTTCCTGGCTACTCTGAAGGCTGCCCAATCAGATGGCATTTTTGATTTGCGTGAATGCTTCCAAAGAGCATCTCTGTTTATCAAAGCTGGATCATATGGTTTATCTCTTCCCTGATTTATCATTTTCAACAAGACAGTGCCAAAAGAAGTTTGACGGCGTCCGACGGAAGCTCAGAGATCTAAAAATCCCTCACACAGTTCTTTTTCCGGCTAAGCTGCGCATCGTCTTTCAGGACAAAGTGTTTGTCTTTACAGATCCTACTGACTCTGGAAAATGGGTCTCCCGCATAGAAGCCCAACAAGAAAATGCCAGAGAACAGCCCTCGGACAATGAATCTTTAGAAGAAACCTAAACGGGACAATATGGTAATTGCAATTTACACCAACTAGCAGATGTGTAGAATAAGTTACTTTGTTAAGTCCTCCTACTGTTTAAAGTAGTTAATTCCTGGACATTGGCTATAACTATGTGCTGCATAGATAGCTGTTATGCCTTATTAGTGCCTCTAGTCTGATAGGAGGCATTTTGAAGAATGGGGTGAATTTAGCTGTGCTCCCCGAAAGCTTTATTACAGTTTTAGCTACATAGAATGTAAGGTTTTGCTATCTCTGCATCTTAAGGACCCTTTAGGAGGTTGATACACTCTTCCTCCTGATAGTTACTCTTTTAAGAGACGAAGATGGACTCCAAGCTCTGTGAGCAAGGCAAGTTTGAAATGACTTTAGGATTTACTTTAAAGGTTTTTTATCCATCTGCTCGTGTTACAGCCACACAGAACTTTGGACTTTTAGTTGGACTTGATAATTGATTTCTCCCCTGAATTAAAGGGAATGCTTGGAGATACTGTTATCCTGAATATAATAGGAATGTATATTCCATTAAGTTTATGCTCTTATAGATGTTTCCAAGACGTACTGTATAATGACATGTGACTTACGTCCTAAATCAATAAATATAAAGTTTAAAAAAAAAAAAAAGAGGACCGGTCCCAGTACTGAACCCTGCAATACTCCGCTAGCAAACCCCTTTCTTCGGAGTGGACTCCGTTTACTATTACCCTCTGCGTCCTGTTGTCCAGTCATTTTTTTACCCAGGCTATCACCTTGGGACCCACTCCAAGGCTGGCTAACTTGTATATTAATCTTTTGAGTGGGACTGTGTCAAATGCCTTGCTAAAGTTTAGGTAGGCCATATCCATAGCCCCTCCCTGGTCTACTACTTTGGTCACCCAGTCAAAGAAATCTAGTAGATTCGTCTGACATGACCTTCCCACTGTGAATCCATGCTGCCTTGAGTCCTGTGCCCCGCTGGCCTCTAGGTACTCAACAATTCTTTCCTTCAGAAGTGATTCCATCATTTTCCCTACTACTGAGGTCAAACTAACAGGTCTGTAGTTTCCTGCCTCTGCCTTGCTCCCACTTTTGTGAAGTGGAATCACATCCACCCTCCTCCAGTCCTCAGGTACCACCCCATCCTCCCATGATTTGTTAAAGAGGGTAGTCAGTGGTGTCACTAGTTTCACCCTTAGTTCTTTTAGAATTCTTGGGTGAATCCTGTCGGGCCCCATTGCTTTGTCCACCTTCAGTTTTAAGAGTTCTTCCAGAACCCTTTCTTCTGTGAATGGACTGGCATCGATCCCCCTCCCCCCATCCAAAGTGTCTCTATTGTTTGGTTTAGGTACCTCCCCCTCTTCTTTTGTGAATACTGAGTGGAAGTATTCGTTCAGTATCCCTGCTTTTTCACTGTCACCCTCTGTCTACATTCCCTCCTCTTTATTAAGCCTCAGTATCCCTCCCCTGGTCTTTCTTTGATCCCTAATGTACCTATAAAAGGTTTTATCCCCCTTCTTAACACATTTAGCTATCTTTTCCTCAGTTTGGGCCTTTGCTATTCTGACTGCCTTCCCTGCCTCCTTCTGCTTTAACTGATAATAGTTCTCTGTCCTGCTCCTTCTGTGTTTTCTCATATTTCCTGAATGTTATCCTTTTCTCTTTAACCTTCTCTGCCACCTCTTTTGAGAACCATAGTGGCTTTTTCCTTCATTTTGTTTTGTTGATTTGCTTTACACAAAGGCTTATTGGCTCTGTAATGGCAGTTCTGATTTTTCTCCATTGTTCTTCCACCCCTTCTTCTTGCCTGTTTGCTAGTGCTTTTCTGAGGCACTCTCCCATTTTACCAAAGTCAGCCCTCCTAAAGTCCAGCACCCTTGCTTTTGTATGGCTTGACTCTACAGCTGTGTTTATTGTGAACCACACTGTTTGGTGGTTGCTTGTTCCCAGATGGCTACCCATTTCTAAATCTGAGAACCTCTCTCCATCCCCATTTGAAAGTACTAGGTCTAAGATTGCTCCCTCCCAAGTGGGTTCCAACACTAGCTGTCTGAGGCATGCCCCCTGTAGGGCATTGAGAATTACCCTGATCGTGGACATGGCTGCAGTAAAGGTGTTCTAGTTAACATCTGGCATATTCGGGTCCCCCATCAACAACATCTCTCCTTTTTCTGCCATTCTAAGGATTTCTTCTATCATTTTCTTGTCCATTGCCTCCCCCTGAGACAGGGGTCTGTAAACAACCCCTGTGCAAATTGTGGAGCCATTACCTGTCTCCAGGGTGACCCACAGTGCCTCCTCCCCTTCCTGTTTACCCTTTAGTTCTGTTGCTTTGATTTCTTCCCTTATGTACAGAGCTACGCCTCCTCCTCTTTTACCCTCCCGGTTCTTCCTGTAGATTGTGTACCCTGGTATGCTGACATCCCAGTCATGGTTCTCTGTGTACCATGTTTTTGTGACTGCCATGATATCCAGGTGTCCTTCCATCAAGGCCACAAGTTCAGGGAGCTTGTTACCCAGACTACGGGCACTGGTACTTATCGCTTGCCATTTTTTGATGACCTTACCCCTTTTAGGCCCATCCCTGTCCTTACTGCCTTTTTCTGGATTTACCCCTGTTCTGCTCCCTATAGACTTCTCGACCTTTGTGTCTACTTCGCTAACTAACCTGTTTTGTGAGGGGGGGGTGGCGCTGGGATTTCCCTGCTTCTCTTCAGTGCTTCCTCCCTTGGCTAGTTTAAGTGCTTGCCAAGGAAGCATTTAAACCTATAATCCAGAAACAGGTTGGTATCCTGATCATAAATCAATTGCTCTCCCCACCTACCTAAAAATAAATTTGCGTAATTAGGTGCAAAAGTGGCACCCATGGCATTGCCACTTATTTGATGGAAAACTTCTCCCAAAAAGGTGAATACATTGGATTCCAACACAAAACGTGCTAATTGAACAAGAAATTCAGTGATAGGAAAGGGGGGAAATTCCACCACAGATCTACAATCTAAAAATACAGCTACAGCCTCCAAACTCTCCATATGTGGAATCACAGTGTACAACAACTCGATGTCGAGCATGACTAAAATCTCATCTGGCAGCTGGCCCAGTGGTGCTGAGGGTTGAGGTGCAGGATGCCACACCTCGCCAACAACCTGTGTTCGGGAATGAGCATGGGCCGCTATGGGTCGGCAGGGGGGAGATGGATCGAGCATCCGATGGACTGCTCTCCATCTCCGGGGAGGGGGGAGACCTGCAACTGGTGCACGCCTGACCCCTAGCAGAGGATGGGGCTTGATGGCATGGCACTGCAAAAATGTGGGGCGGAGCATGGCAGATGCTTGATGTGGACATGCACGGGAGCGTGCGTGACCCCTGTCACAGGTGTCTTTGCACACTGCGCACCCGCAAGGGGAGAAAATGGAAAGAAAGTGGCAGCCAGGTCATGCGGCTTGATGGCTATCTGCCAGCATGTGCTGTCTCTACTGGCACCACCTGATCCGGATCCGTGCCTGGTGGGGGAGTTGGGGGCTCCTTTGCCTCCCCACCATGGGGGGTATGCTGTGGGAGAATACAAGGTGGTGGCCCAGGAGTTCGGAGTGGGTGGACAGCGGCCGGAGTAGGAAAAGGAGAGGAGTAGGAGCCAACCAGGGACCACAAGGAGTAAAAAGTAAGAGGAAAAAAAAGAGCTATCTCATCTGGCTTGATATGGAATTCCTGCACAACTGCCAAAAATTCAGTAGTATATTTTAAATATGACCTTAAATTTCTGACAAAAGGCTGAATAAATGAGTCAACATAAATGGAGAGTGGCTTTGTTAATGAATCCACACCATATACAATGGGCCTACCGGGTAAAGAAACCAAGCTTTTATGAATCTTAGGCAATAGGTAGATTGTAGGTTGTACTGGGTGTTCTTTTATCAAATAATCTTTTGTTCTTTGGTCAATCCAACCTTTTGTACATGCATCTGTGATATATGTATCGATAGCCTGCTTAAATCTTAACGTTGGATCTGAGCTAAGGCTTTTGTAAAAACGGGAGTCCGCCAACTGTCTGTAAACTTCCTGGTTATAATCTGACGTATTCATGATGACAATACTGTCGACTTTGTCAGCTTGTTTTATAGTCAGAGCCACATTTTCACCTAGACTCTTAAGTGCTTCCCTTTCAGCTCTGGTAAGGTTAACATATTGTGGGACAAATTGATTACCTGATATTCGGACAAACTCCCATTCACGAGCCTGCTGAAAAGTAAATACCACTGGGTTCATGGGGGGCATAAACCTCGATTTAGGCTGGAATGAAGAATTAACATTACCTCTTTCATTATCTATACTTTCTACACTTACATCCGTATTTTCAGTTTCAGCTTGTGCATCACAGCTACCCCCCAACCCCAATGTTTCATCTTGGTGAAAAAAACATTTTATTTTTTTTTTGTTGGTGTTATTTTATCCGGAGTCCGCCTCTACCATTGGACGTCTCCCCCACCTGCACTACCACGTAAAAGACCCCCTTCCCCTCAGCCCCCTCCGATGACTTACCCCTCGTGGCAGGGGGTGGGGAGCAACTCAACCCACTGACCAGGATCCAGTTCAGGGGAGCTGCCCCCGGTGGGGAGGCGAGGGTACAATCTTCATCCTCGGGGGGACTCCCTTTTTGGTAGTTTTCTCCCCTATGGAGAAGGGGGCATGCAAAGATGCCAGTGGAGGAGCACGCATGCGTCCGCAAGCATTCCTCCTGGCATCTACCCCATCTCTGCCCCTCTGCTTGCAGTGTCGGTGCACTGCCCCCCAGCCTCTGCTAGGGGCCAGAACACACTGAGCACTGACATTCCCCTACCCTGGAGAGGGAGACCAGTCCCTCAGACGCTCGATCCCTCTCCTCCCCTGCTGATCCCTGGTGGCCCGAGTCCGTTCCCAAACCTGGGTCACTGGCATGGCGCAAGGTGTGGTGTCCAGCGTCTCAACCCTCAGTGCCACCGGGCCAAAAAAAACATTTTAAGTTCAAATTTATAACAAACTTTTGCAGATCAATGTATAAATCCAAAAAAGACACATCATTGGTCGGAATAAATTTTAGACCTTTATTCTGAGATAATTATCACATCAGGGATACAGTGTAAAACCTAGGCTTGAACCAAATCTAATTTTAAGAATACTGCAAGGATTGATACGGAGTAGTCTGATGCCTTTTAGGTGGACCATGTCGGAGGGGGCTGCGATTAATGAGGGAGGCGCAGGGTTGAGTTCCACATTCCCAGAGCAAAGAAGAAGAAAAAGCTTCTTAAGTCTGCTAATAATAACTCTAACAAGCAGTAGCCATCCCTGTTTAAGGGGTCTTGGTCTACTACACGGTATATATGTTCTAGTAATAAAATGGGATAATGACAATGTATAGATTGCCACCCACGCTCGAATGGATAACAGTGTTACGCTACAAAATGCTGGCTGTGGATGAGGAAGTCTGACCTTAGGACCCAGGACAAACGTGCCTGAAAGATGGTGAAATAGCAGGCAAAGGGGTTTATCAGGGCCAGGTGCAGGAGGAGAGCCTAGGACCTGCAGAACAGGTAATATTCCAAAATTGGAATTTTTCAGCAGAGGATTTGGCAATGGGGTGCTGGAAAGGTGTAGCATGCCTAGCAGCATAAGGCAGACAGCACAGAGTTGCAGGCATGTCACAAATAAAATAATAACACAGGAGAGCCCATTTTGGTTATCTTAAGTATAAATAAGGTAAAAAAAAAAACGAAGGGTCTGCCTAAAAAGGGGGGAAGTAAAAATACAGTGGGACAGTCTAAAAATAAAGGAGATTAGGAAGCCTGCTAAATGGAAGATAAAAAATACAATATGGCAGTTGAATAATGAAAGAGATTGGGAAGCCTGCTAAAAAAGAGAAGAAGAGTACAGTGAGGCAGACAATATGTGAGGGCGGATAGGAAGCCTGCTAAATAGAAGGCAATGAAAGGACAATGTAATAGTTGATTAAAGAAAGAGATTAGGAAGCATGCTAAAAAAAGAGAAGAAAGTACAGTGAGACAGACAATATATGAGGGAGGTAAGGAAGCTTGCTATAAAGGAAGCTTAGTCCCTCTACTGGTACAGTAGTATAAGTTGCTAATGAAAAAGTGGGCACTTAAAAAAAAAAAGCTCAGTACTCGGCCACATCATGTGACCAGATATGACTATAAAAATAATATGCCAGATAAGGCGGCTGGGAGGGTGGGAGCAGGTGCAAAGCGCCGGCGGGAAGAAGAATTAAGCTAGCTAGTACAGAATGAGCTGGCTAACTACAGATTCCTGCACTTGTACCAGCAGGTGGCACCTAAACTTGTACCAGCAGGTGGCACCCTCAGCACAAGTGGGCTGTTTGAATTACAAGGTTTACGGCTACAGTTAAGGTTAACCTGTCTTGCCTGGTGGGGGCATTGGTAATTGTTATTGCTATTATAGAGGTTACATAGCCTGAGTCTGGTCAGACACTGAATTTTTAGTCTTGCCTTTCTTTACAGTCTTTGAGGTTTAGTCAAAATTCCTTTTGCGTTGCATTCCTCCATCCTTTGTGAGAATTCCCCAATAAATGTTTTCTTGCTATTTTACATTCTGTCACATGAGCATATTATTAGTGAAAGTCAATCATTGTATTTTTGTTGAATTTAAGGTTGCAGTCATAGGCGTCAGAGCCAGGGGGACGGGGGGTTAGGCGACCCCTCACTTTTGAAGCTGAAGGGTCAGACATTGAATTAAACAGTGCCCTGGGCTGTAGTGTTCTATGCAATTCTGACCCCCCACTTTTTGGTACACTCCTCTGCCACTGGTTGCAGTGTGATTTTCCATGTGAAGAGGGACACTGTGGGGAGATACTGTGTCCCAGAGGATGTACCACTCTGACACCAGGCCATGTTACATTTTACTCTGGCTGGAGGCACCACACTAAACGTAAAAGATTTGGAAATGGCCCTTCCCATTCAAGAAAAATCAGAACCCATGCCCCTCAACCTTGTTCAAGCCCACAAGGCAGGGGTAGTAACTGCAATATTCATGGTGATCCGGTTGCATGTATGTATTTTACAGTCGATTTGTAATGACCTGAGGTACAACAAATAAATCTTGAAACTGAAAACTGATTTTGTATGACATCACTAATACACTCTGGTTGCTAGAAGCAGAGCCTTCCTGTCTCCAACCGAAACCAAATCTATTCATACCTTCCAAGTCCTATTTTCAGGGAGGCTCCCTGATTTTGCCATTTTTATGTTTGCTTGCACACATGTGCAAGAAATACAGGTTACTCATCTGTAACAGGAGTTCTAGGAATGGTATATGTTGTTCATCCACACTTATTGGCAGGTTCCTTGCCACTTTAAATCTTGCCGGAAGGTCTTCAGGCTGGCTTCTCCCACCCACCCGGGTGGTAAAACTCTCGGCTCCGCCCCATGACGCCAGATCTAGCCTGCTGGAAGCTAGGTTGTGCATCGAAGCCAAGGAGGTCGGGTGGGTCGTAGGATGAACAACATATACCATTCCTAGAACACCTGTTACAGGTGAGTAACTCCTATTTCTAGGGACATGGATATGTTGTTCAATCCACACTCTATTGGCAGACTTCTAGCAGTTCTCCGGGAGGAGGAGGCATAAGACACCTGAGACTTACTTGGGAAAAGAGACTGGAGAATCAGAGGCCCCAAAAACCAGCATCCCGGCGACTCAAGGTCGATGTGGTAGTGGGTACAAAGGTATGTGCCGACTTCCAGGTAGCAGCCCTGCAGATATCCTGATAGGGACATCCTGGAAGCAGCTACTGATGCAGTGGTATGGCGGGTAGAATGAGCTCTTATCCTCTGGGAGGCTCCATGCCCGCCAACCTATAGCACAGAGCTCTATGCGGAAGGACCACCTGGTTGATTGTCTGCTTGGCTGCAGGTCTGCCAGGTGCGGCTTCAAGCGTAGGTGACAACAGCTGGTGAACCTCTCCCCAAACTTCAGCTGTCCGCTCCTTATAATAGCGCTCATCTAGGGTCAAAGTATGGAGCCTATATTGACCTCCGAGGTGTGATTGGGGTAGAACACGGCAGAGTCAACACCTGTTAAGGTGAAACTCCGACACCACCTTCGGAAGGAATTTCAGGTGGGGGCGCAGGACAACCTTGTCCCTGTGGAAGACCAGATAAGGAGACTCGATGGAAAGCGCCTGGAGCTCTCCCGTCCTTCTGGCTGATGTGATAGCCACCAAGAAGGCGGTCTTCCATGACAGGTGGGAAATATCGCACTGTGCATCGGTTCGAATGGCTTGTCCATGAGCTTGGCCAATACCAGCAGTAGATCCCACGGAGGTGGAGGTTCTCACACCAGAGGGGAAATGTGGCCAAGGCCTTTGAAAAAGCGCCCGACCACCTTTTCCTGCGCCACTGACTGCTTCCCGGCCCACGCCCGGTAAGCAGAGATGGCTGCCAGGTGCACCTTAAGGGTGGTCAACCGAAGCCCTTGCTGAGAAAGGGACCACAGGTAGTCCAGAATGCTTGCCAAGGGACAGGCGGAAGGTTCTGAGCCCTTCCCCTGACACCAAATGGAGAATCTCTTCCATTTGAAGGCATAGCAATTCCTGGTCGACTCCTTACAGGATGCCTCAACGATGTTGAGGACCTTGTCGGAAAGACCCAAGGCCTGGAACTCTAGTCACTCAGGAACCAGGCTGTCAGGTGCAGGGATTGAAGGTCCGGATGGAATACCTTCCCCTGGATGACTGAGATCAGGTCCAGGCGGGCTGGAAGCCGCCTCGGGAGCCTGGAGCTGAGGCTGAGGAGATCTGCATACCAGAACTGGCGGGGCCAGTCTGGAGCTACCAGAATCACCTGCGCCTTGTCCTTCCTCGCCTTGAGAAGCACCTTGTGGATCAAGGGAAATGGGGGAAAGGTGTAGAAGAGGCCCGGGGTCCACGGCCTCGAGAAGGCATCCCCCTGCAGTGAGCCCTGCTGAGGGGGGCGGGCATGGAACAGACTCAGCTTTGCATTTTCCCTGGAGGCAAACAGGTCCACCTGAGGTGTGCCCCAGTGGGAGAACAGGTCTTGTACTACCTCCGGCAGGAGAGACCACTCGTGAGACGCAGCCCCTATCCGGCTTAGGGCATCGGCCAGGGTGTTGGAGGCTCCTGCCACGTGAATGGCTAGGAGATCCACCTCCAGGCTGCGCATGAGAGACCATATGTGGAGAGCTTCCTTGCATAACAGCATGGAGCACGTCCAGCCCTGGTGGTTCAGATAGTACATGGTCGTGGTATTGTCCGTCTGCACCTGAACCACTTGACCCCGTAGAAATGGAGCGAAGGCAGTGAGAGCTAGACGGACTGCTCGGAGCTCCAGCAGGTTGATATGGCATCGGGACTCCCGAGGGGACCAGAGGCCGTGTGCTCAGTGCTCCCCCAGATGGGCACCCCAACCCATCAGAGATGCATCAGTCGATAGAGACACTGTCGGCTCGGGGCAGATGAACGGGATGCCCTCCTGCAGATGTGCCGGAACGATCCACCATTGGAGAGCATTCTGCATCTCCTGGGTCACTGTCACAGGCTGGTCCAACGGATCGCATCATTGTGACCACTGGCTGGCCAGTCCCCATTGAAGGGGACGCATGTACCAACGGGCCCAATGGACCACACTGGTGCAGGCCGCAATGAGGCACGGGAAGTCCCGGGCAGGGCGCAATTGCCCAAACAGAAATGATTGGGCAAAGGAGGAAAGAACCTCGGCCCTGTCTGCCGGGAGCCATGCTCTGGCTCATAGAGAGTCGAGCTCTGCCCCAATGAATTGTGTCACCTGCTTTGGCACGAGTTCCGACTTGGCCTTGTTGATGAGGAGGCCAATCTGAGAGCAAACCTGGAGGGCCAGATATCTGGACTGCTCCGCCTCCGCTCTGGAGGGGGCTGCAATCAGCCAGTTGTCCAGGTAGAGGTACACCTGGACCCTTCGGTGCTGCAGGAATGCTGTCACCACTGCCATGCATTTGGTGAAGACCCTGGGAGCTAGGGAGAGGCCAAAGGGCATGGCCTGGAACTCATAAAGGGATCCCTCCGCTCTGAAGTGGAGGAATCTCTGATGAGACGGACGGATTGGGACATGAAAGAACGCATCCTGGCAGTCCAGGGAACAGAACCACATGCCTCATTCCAAGGATGGGATTATCTGAGCCAGAGTGACCATCCTGAAGGTCCGAGATCTTAGGAACTTGTTCAGGTCATGCAGGTCTAGAATGGGGCACCAGCCTCCCGTCCATTTTGGGACCAGAAAGTACCTGGACACAAACCCCGGATCTGGAGGAGGATCTGCCACCTTCCTGATCACCTCTTTTTTGAGGAGCAGGGCAATATCGGTTCGGCAGGCCAACAGCGAGGCTGTGGACCCCGTGGACCCCTGAGGGGCGACGGCTCAAAAGGGCGGAGCCTGCTCAAACTCCAGAGGCAGGCCTTTTCCTACCACCTCCAACACCCAGCGGTCCAAGGTGATAGCGGACCAGGCGGAAAGGAAGTGGCGGAGCCATCCCCCCACGGGGGGAACCCAGTGGGGAGTGGCGAGGCTGGGGGCAGCACCCCTCAACCCATCACTGGGCAGGCTTGGAGGAGGAACTGGCTGAGGGACCTCCTGGGCCTTTACCTCCTTGCTTCCTGTTGGAGGAAGCTGCCGGCTTGGGTTTGGGACGCCAAGCGCGAGCCTGCTGGCCCTGTTGCTGGTGCTGCTGGGCCGGTCGAGATGCAGGGGCCAAAGGACGAAAGGACTTCTGCTGCTGATGGCGGCCTTTGTCCCCCTAGGTGGAGGTGACCAAGTCCAGGGTGGCATTGGACTTCTCGATCCGCTGGAGGTGTCCCTCCACTCCAGGGCCAAAGAGGTCAGTCCCCAAGAAGGGGACATCCGCCAACTTGTGCTGGGTATCCGCCGTGAAGGTGGATATCCTCAGCCACGCCCTGCGGCGCATGGCCACCGCGGCCGCTACTGACCTGGCACAGGAATCACCAATGTCCAGAGCAGTCTGAAGCTGCTGCTTCGCCACTGCCCTACCCTGGTCCCCACACCTGGTGGACCATGGTCTGCAGGTCAGTCGGGAGATGAGGGACAACCTCATCCAGGGAGCCCAAGAGGGCATGGGAGAAGTGTGCCATCAGCACAGCCGAGCTGGCCTGTCGGAGGCCGAGGGAGGATGCAGCGTACACTTTGTGCCCAGCAAAGTCCAGCTTTTTGGACTCTTTGTCGTGGGGCTTATACACATCCCGAGCATTACCGGAATGCCGGAAAACACTGTCGGTGACTAACCCCTCGGCAGAGGGGTGCTCCGAGAAACCGGGCAAAGAGCCAGTAGGGACCGCATACTTCCTGGCCATCCTGGCTGAGGGCGCAGGACAGGAAGCAGGCCACTGCCAAAGCTACAAGGCTTGGCCGACAATGGCCTCAGCCACCGGAAAGGCCTCCGTGGGGGAATCCCCTTGGTCCAGAATCTCCATCAGGGGATACTTGGTCCGTTTGGACACAGGCTCGAGCTGCATCCCGGTGGACTCCGAGATGAGTTGAAGCAGACCCAAGAAGGATGATGGGCTATCATCCAATGACTGGCCCCCGAAGGACTCCAGGTTGACCTGCCTGGAGAACAGGGAGGAGTCATCATCGGATTCCGAAGAGTCTGTGAAGAGGTGCCTCAGACGGTCGGGAGTGAGGGTGACCGACAACCTGTGGGGCAGGCCGTGACCCAACCGAGAATCCTTGGTCGGTGCCCCAGACTTCGGTTGTGGAGGCGGAGGTTCCACCACAATCGGTGGAGCAGCTGGTTTTGGCCGAGCAACCGGCCCTGGAGCGGGCAACTCGACTGGGGCGAGTGGTTGCTTCGGTCGTTCAGGCGACAGCCACTTGATGGCCGGGGTCTGGACTGGGGTTGGCTTAGGCCCAGACAACAGCAACTGCTGCCACATAAGCTCCTTGTAGCACTGGCGTAATTTATGCCGAAGCCTCCCCGCATCCAAGGAAGAGGATGAGGAGGAACGGTGTCACCGCTCACTTAGGTATCGAGACCGAGACTGCCGATGTCGGCGGGAACGGCTAGACTGAGAAGAGGTCCGAGACTGAGACCCTCGGGGGGGACCGAGGGTGGGTATGGGAAGGGCGGGACACCCGCCTTCCCTTGGCTCGGGCACTTTAACCGGGGACTGCGGCCCGGAAGGCACAAGCAGATCCTTGGTATCCACTGGGGGAACCGGTGAAGGAGTGTTGTCGGCTTCTCCAGTCGACAGCCCGTCTAACAGATGGAGAAAAATCTCGACTTCATCGACGGGAGTCTCAGCAGGCTGGCCTGACAGGGGCACCGTGAAGCCAGCGGCCTCAGCCGCAACCTCGACCGGAGTCGACGGTCGGCGGTCCGGGGAAGGGGACCTCTCCTGCTCCCACGAATGCTGACAGTGGGACTTACCTTTTGACTCCTCCTTCTTGGGCCAAGAAGAATGTCCCGATGGCCCCTCTCCCTTCATGGAAAGGGACTGACAAAACTCCTTGAACGAAGCCAAATACGAGGAACTCAGACAGAGCGGCATAAATGCCGCGGCTGAGGAGGAGGAAGATGTGGCCTGGGCCACCTCCTCCTTGAGGGTGATCATCTGCTCGAGCTGTTCCGACGAGCCAGCCGCCGCGGACACCACCCAATGAGCCTCTTTTGATTTTACCGGTGGGAAACGTTTCTCGAGGTACCCGAGCTTCAATCAGGCAGTGTGATTGTCCAGGACGTTGGCCGAGAAAGAGCGGCACAACTCACAGGCCTGCGGGTCATGATCTAGGCCTAGGCAGTAGACGCATGTGGAGTGCGGATCCGTCCTGGACATTTTCTGCCCGCAAGGGCACCTCCGAAAGCCAGGAGTAGATTTGTCCATTGCAGCCACGAGGGAGGAAGAAGACTGAAGTTTAGAAAACTTCAAAATCAATTTCGGATGAACCGAAAAGTTAGGATCCAGTCTAAAATGCAGAGCGCTAAGGAGGGAACCTGAGCTTCCAAGCGGTAAGGAAGATCTGGCGTTATGGGGCGGAGCCGAGAATTTTACCACCCAGGTGGGTGGGAGGAGCCAGCTTGAAGACCTTCTGGCAAGATTTAAAGTGGCAAGGAACCTGCCAATAAGTGTGGATTGAACAACATATCCATGTCCCTAGAAACATAGTGCCACTATACGAGTTTTCGTAGGTGTGCCTCCCCCACTTCCAATGCCCTGCTCCCTTTTGCAGGGCGCGGCTGCACCGCACCAATGAATGTCCAAGCTGTCTATGACAGCCATTCAGATGCAGTGGCGTACAGTTAAAAGGAAAACACTGCGGCTCGTGTAGGCAATTTGCATACTGCCGTCCGTTGGCAGTATGTAAATTGCCTATACGTCAGCGCTCACTGCATCCGAACTGCCATAGGCAGCTCGCCCCCCACTCACAGCTATGTAGCATGCTGGGAGCCCACCCCAGCATGCTCATGCAGTCTCGAGTCCCCCCACACACTGTATGGCCGACGGGGGTGCTCAGTCCTCCATCGGCTCCGCTGCCCCCCCCAACAGATTTCCAGGTGCCACGCTGGGAGCCCACCCCAGCATGGCAAAAGTGCATATGGTGACGGGATGCCCAATCCCCCATCGGCTCCACTGTACTCCCCCACACACACACACATTAAAAAAACCCGACTACCAGTTGCCACACTGGGAACCCACCCCAGTATGGCAAATGTCCCAAATATGTGACAAGTATCCAATCCCCGTCAGCTCCCCAAAACAACCTTCCAGCTGCCACACTGGAGCCCACCCCAGTATGGCAAAAGTCCAGCGTTGTCTTAAAATAAAATGACCTGTAAGAAAAACGGTCCCTCGCTGACTGTCTTGACCCCTCCCCACTCGCCCACCCTCTGTGCACCCTGCCTCCCACACCCCTCACCCCATACTTACCTCCGGAGTCTGGCATGATGATCTTCGGTGGACCGGGAACACGTCTGCACTCTTCAAAGCCGACCACAAACTGAGGAAATGCTGGTAAGCTGTATAATGGAATAAATAGGGTTTTTTCAACTTTGATAGATATCTCAGGCATTTTTGGGAATTTTTTCACCAAATTTTGAACATGGGGTTCTTGGGACCCCACCTCATGAATTCTGGCACTGTCATTTTGTTATTCAGTCCAAAAAGGTGATTTCATGGTCACTGCACGGAACCACCTTTCGGGACCAAGTAACGAAACAATGGTGTTACAGTTCATGAGGTAGGCCCCCCAAAACCCTATGTTGAAAATTTGGTGAAAGAATTCCTCAGAATGACTATTTTATGAGCGTGCGTTGCGCAGTTACTACGCATGCTTGTAACATTGCAAATTTTTAATATTTTCACTCCAGATTTTCAACATTGCCATTTTACCACACCTCCTTATGAGCAGTATAGCTGTCATTTTTCACATCTCACCTAAAATGTGTACGGCCATACAAGTAGCGCATAATGGCGAAATGGTAAAATCAATGTTCGGGGTAGATTAAGAAACTCAGTGACACTGTTCATGAGCAGAGGTCTTAAAATGGCTATGTTTGAAAATTTGAGGCAAAAGAATCCATAAACGGCCGATATTCTGGCGTGCATTCGCCAGTTTCCACACGGTAATGGATTCACGTATAATATTTTCAATCCAGATTTTCTACACTGGCATTTTTCACACCTCTTTATGAACAGTACAGCTGTAATTTTCACACCCTGGCCGAAATGTGCTTCCGCACTTCCGGCGAAGAAATGTATGGTCACTGTGGGAAATCAGTGTTCGGGACACATTAAGAAAATCACAGTGACACTGTTCATGAGCAGAGGTCCCAAACTGCCCGTGTTGACAATCTGCTATAAACAATACCCAAACTAATTACATTATGGGTGTGCATTGCGCGGTTTCTACGCACGTTCGTGACTTCGTCAATTTTTTTATATTTTCACTCCAGATTTTCAACATTGCCATTTTTTACACCTCCTCATGAACAGTACAGCTGTCATTTTTCACATCCTGTTCAAAATGTGTTTTTGCACCTGTGCTGCCAAATGGTGTAGTCACTGTGCAAAATCTGCTTTCGGCTAATGAACTGATATTGCACTGTTCATGAGGTGGGGGTCACAAAAAACTATGTTGAAAATTGGAGTGAAAATACCAATGAATGCCTGCGCCATTAGGGTTTCTGCCATAACGCCCCACCCTGTAGAGACTGACAGGCATCAGGGGTGTGACTTGGGATTGTCGCCTGTAATGCTCATACCATTCCACCCCCACCCACACCCTGCAGCCAGTGACAGGCATCAAGGTGTGCCTTGGACTCTTCGGCCCCAAAGTTCACCCCATTCTCCTATACTGCACCCATCTCATTGTATTTCCTTATGGAATGGGGTGAGCATAAGGCCCAAAGACCCCACTCAAGGCACACAGTGACACTTGTCAGTGTCTGCAGGGTAGGGTGTGGTGAAATGGCATGGCCGTTATGCCTGACAACCCAAAGACACACCCCAATGCCTGTCATTCTCTGCAGGATGGTGGTGGGGTTGGCTTTAGTTCAATACTTCACTGCCATTCCTATTATGCAGCTCTCCAACTCCCATACCTCTCAATCTCTTGCTTCATGAATCAGGGACAAGGCTTAAAAAAATCAGGGACAAAGACCACAAATCAGGGACACATCTTAAAAATTGGTACTATTCACTCAGAAATGTGACAGAATAAAGGGATATGTGTTAAGATGCATTTTCTGAAGAAGAACAAGTCTATAACTTTTTTGTTTGACATTTTTTTGTGATTTTAATCCCTACTGTTCTGTCACAAAAATGCTAATTTTATGAGGGACAGGGGAAATTTCTGAAGTAAAATCAGGGACGTCCCTGAAAATCAGGGACAGTTGACAGGTATGCTAACTCCTACACTACCAATGCCAATGCCAGCAAGCAAACATTTGGCATTGACAAATGCTTGTTTGAGCTTCCCTCTGCTTTTTATAGCATCAGTCCATGTCCCTAAAATCGTCAGCATCAAAGAACAGACATTTCCTTCTGTCTTTAAATGACTTAACAATGCATTTCTAGCACCTTACATTCAGTGAGACATATACATTAGGCTTCTGATTTCAGAAGTCTTGACTTGGAAGCTCTGTATTTTACAGGAGTGCAGCCAGAAATGTTGGTTTGAAACACATACATTTTATGTTATTACTTTAAATACTGGAACTTTAATTTAAAGGATCACAGGCTGCCAGTATCCAGCAGTGGCAGCTTTCAAATACAGCAGTGTTAAAGGGACACTGTTAACCCCCTTATGCCTCGAATTTTCCCAAGTTTGAACAACACGTTATGAGTGATCACATTCATACCTCTCAACCTCCTGCCTCAGAAATCAGGGACAAGGCTTAAAAAATCAGGGACAAAGGACCAAAATCGGGGACAAATCTTCAAAATTAATGATATCCACCCACAAAGCTGGTAGAATATGGGGCTTAGTGCAAAATGCATTTTCTAAAGAAGAACAAGTCTGTGACTTTAATGCTTGACATTATTTTGTGCTTACAATCCCTAGTGTTTAGCCATGGAAACAAAACTTTTAGGAGGGACAGAGTAAATTTTTGAGGCAAAATCAGGGATGCCCCCGAAAATCAGGGACAGTTGAGAGGTATGATCACATTCTGTAGAGACTGCTAATCTAGCTGGTTATTTGATTTTCATTCCTTTTTTCTTTAAAAAAGTGAAAAACCGACTGCCTACCATACTAATGTTACCACACTATAACATGTTTGTTTACATTTCCTGTTCAACTCCCACTGTATCTTTCCTGAATTTTGGAACACCCCCAACACAGTCTAGACACCCAAGAAGATGCACTAGGAAGAGAGGAGACTATCTCATCCAGAGTTACTGCAGCACTATTTGGGGGTGTTTGTCATGTTCAGGAAGTACTGGTATGCAATAAGAGTAGATTCATAGATTCATAGAGAACTGTGACAGCAGAAAAGGACCTATAGGCCCACCTAGTCTGCTCATTTGTCTAGCTAGGTGCTAGGACATGCACCCCTTCCCCCAACACTCTACTGTGGCTGTAGTAGATCAAACATTCAAAACAAGACCAGGTTGGGCATAACTACACCATTTGCATGCATCCAGTTCTACTAAGAAAGGAAGCAGATAAAACAACCAGCAACATAAATGAATTTTAGAGCATGTAAGCAATTATAAAACGTGTTTTTCAACTAGAAATGCTATGATGCAACATACCTCTCAACTGTCCCTGATTTTGCCTCAACATTTTGCTCCATCCCTCCTAAAATTATGTTCCCATGACCAAACATTGGGGGCTGTAAGCACAAAATAATGTCAAACATTACAGTTACAGACTTGTTCTTCCTTAGAAAATGCATTTTACATTAAGCCCCCTATTGTACCAGCTTCCTGAGTGGATACCACCAATTTTGAAGATGTGTCCCGGATTTTGGTCCTTTGTCCCTGATTTTTGAGGCAGGAGGTTGAGAGGTATGTGATGCAAAATGGGTTGACAGTGTCCCTTTAAACGCCCCTCTATTAGTACATATGATTCCACATCACAATGATATCGGCTTTGAAAAAAAAAATTATTTGGGATACGAACTTTTAAAAAAACTATACAGAAACGTGTGCTGTGAGTATACCTTCGTACACCCTTGCAGTCTTATAAACTGTTACCTTGAATAAAGTTGTGCAGAGCTCGATTGTGACGTCTCCCCTAGCAACAGGCCTCGATTTCTGGCGCGTCCTGGAGCGTCCTGGAAACAGCGCGTGCCCAGCCGGCAGCTCAGTCTCTGCTGAGCATCGGGGTGGCGGGTGCGTCAGTGGTGGACAGTGCAGATGAGATTGATACAGTGTGTACAGTACGTGTAAAGTAGTACAATGTAACTCTCAGCAGACGGACAGAGGAAGCTTTTTCTACCGGCGGCTGGAGGTTCAGGACGGCCTAAAGTTTACAACTCTGCTTATTTGTACGACACGTCTGAAAATGCTGGATATCATCCAATCGGCGATCCTGGAAAGTGGCAAAAGCAGTTTCCCAACCCTGCCCAGACTTTCGCAGGATGGTAAGGAGAAGTCAATTTTGCTTCTTGGAGACCAGAAGTACTTGACTTTGATTTGTATGCGGCCGTAAATATAGTTTTCACCTGGGTGCTGGGGCGGCTGAATACTGTACATGCCCCAGTTCCAACTGATTACTGTTTTATGTTAAGGATTCATCATCAGTGGTGTTGTATTTACTAGAAACGCATTAAAAAGGTTCCCGTTATGAACAGTACTACATTTGCTAGAAACGCATATGATTGAAAGAAATCATTAAAAACGTTTCTAGACTGTATGGTCATTTTTGAACAGGTAGCAATTGCAAACAATATTGTCTCGACTATTATAGAAGTCCAAAAAGTTAACTGATGCCCCCGCGTGTTCAAGGACTGGAACTCAGAATATAGGGATCCTTGCTTTAGTAGTTTTCTGAGATTCGGTGTTTAGAGCGAAAAAAACACACACACTGACTGGATGACCGATGGTTAAAAGCACATTATTATTAAGTATTATTGGGTTGCATTTGTTAATGTTCTGTCTCCGTGTGGTTGTTTCAATTTCAGATGTCTTTAATATCTGGGCAAATGTCGCTGAGTTTGTTGAACGGCAGATGGTCCTGCAGAAGGTGAGACTCTATCCTACAGTCCATCCCATATGTTTTATATTATATACTAAGACTAGGTGGGCCAAGCGGTCCTTATCTGCCGTCAAATTCTATGTTTCTATGTAAGAATATGTTAACCTACTGTATAATCAGACTCTTCAGAGTATAGATGAGCCATTCATATAATCAGACTCTTCACAAACACTTGGAGATCAGCGAGTTATTTCAGTTTACCCCCTCAGTATTACTTGATTTGATTGAATAGTTAGTATACTGAAGTAAATAAATGAAATATTATACCACTCTCTTTTGGAGCCACTGTTCAAGTAGATACAGTATGTTTGCTTTTACTAGAACAAGAAACACCTTGATTGACATTTGTTGACCAGGAAAAAAATAAACAGATTAAGGTAAAAGCCTTGTTTCCAATTAGCTTGTTGGAGGCAGCATGGGTACATACATGCAACATAAATAAATGTTACAAGCATAAAACAATTGTAAAACATTAGCTAGACATATTGATAATGCATATGGGGCACAAAAACCCTGGCACAATATATCACAGTATATCAGTTGGGGGGGTGAGGATATAGCATGCACCAAGCAGGAAAGGGATCTTGGAGTTATCATCTCTGTTGACCTCAAGGCAGTGAAACAGTGTGACAAGGCAGCAGGTAAAGCAAATAGGATGATGGGATGCATAGGCAGGGGCATCACCAGCAGGAAAAGGGAGGTCATAATTCCACTATACAAGACACTAGTGAGGCCGCACCTGGAGTACACTGTGCAGTTCTGGAGACCTTACCTACGTAAGGACATAGACAGGGTAGAGAAGGTTCAGAGGAGGGCAACAAAGATGGTGCATGGATTGCATCACAAGTCCTATGAGGACAGGTTGAAGGCACTGAACATGTACTCCCTGGAGAGGAGGAGAGAGAGGGATATGATAGAGACATACAAGTATCTTACAGGGAGGAACAGGGTGCAGGAATGCACTATTTTTAAAGGCGAAAAAGATGTTCCAGGACTAGAGGCATGGGATGAAGTTGGAGGGAGGACGATTCAGAGGAAGCGTGAGGAAGAATTTCTTCACTGAGCAGGTGGTGGACAAGTGGAACACCCTGCCAGAGGAAGTGGTGGGGGCTGAAACAATCACAGGATATAAGAATGCATGGGATAGACATAAAGG
This sequence comes from Neoceratodus forsteri, assembly GCA_016271365.2. Taxonomy (NCBI): domain Eukaryota; kingdom Metazoa; phylum Chordata; order Ceratodontiformes; family Ceratodontidae; genus Neoceratodus; species Neoceratodus forsteri. The sequence continues at coordinate 1,191,254,467 of CM057458.1, read as the reverse complement.
AATTCTGGAGGTCAGGGGTAAGGGGCAACAGACTTCCTGGAAAACATAAACTGAACTTACAAACTTAAATGGGCAGACTGGGTGGGCCATAGGCCCTTATCTGCCGACACTGTCTATGTATCTATCTATGTATCACTTACACACAAATTGCACATTCGGTCATCTACGTAAAACATTTATGCAGGTTCAATTAAAGCACCTTTCATGAAGTCTGAGCAGCATATGAAAAGTCACTTTCCTAATTCTTTTTGTTGCATCATTTTACCTGTAAGGGAGTACTTACAGTGTACAACTCCAGATGGTGCAAAGAATGACACAACTTTAGAAAACATATAGCATAATTGATTATAGGGGTTAAATTGGAACTGTTGAGAAAGATAACTCTTGTCTCTAGATGGGGGAGGGTGCTGTCATAGCTACAGTAGGTGGTGGGTCTCTTCTGTAATTCAATGAAAAGGAAGCAGGAACTCACACAGTTTTGTAAGATGAAGGGAACTGAGTCTTGTGGGTTGCTGCCCAGTTTAACTCCAGAACAGATGGCTAACCTAACCATGTTCAACATGTCCCTTAATGCAGAAGCACTGAAGCAAGGGATACGCTAAAAGCAAATTGGCTGTGAAGCTACGTGTTCAAGAAACACAAAATTACACCTACCCCATAACGTAGGGCATCATATGTAATATCACAGAATCATATACTCATAGAATGTGTCAGCTGATAAGGGCCAATGGGTCCACCCAGTCTGCCTATATTTTCTAACCTTCATTTTTTACTGCAGACCCTACTTGATCTATAGCGCAGTCTCATTCCCCATTCCTTATCTCTGTGATTCCCTTGTGCCTGTTCCCAGGCATTTTTGAACCCCACCACTGTTTTTGCCCCCACCACCTCCACTGGAAGGCTGTTCCAGGAATCCACCACCCTCTCCATGAAGTACTTCCTCGCATCCCTTCTGAATTTACCTCCCTTCAGCTTCATAGTGTCTCCCCTTGTTCTAAAGCACATTTTATATAGAATATATAGAATTAAATATGAACATATGAAGAAGCCAGCAGAAGAAGGCCATTTGGTTTATCAAGTCTGCTCATATTGCAGGATCCACGGCTTGAGCTAATGTCCCTGCCCTCCCTCCCCACTACTCCCATCCTCCTTACCCATGAGCCTTACCTTCCCCTATGCCTATTCCAGCCTCTCTTAAAGCTGCCCACTGTCTTCAATGAGATTACCTTTTCCAGCAGCACATTCCAAGTGTCTACCACCTGCTCTGTGAAGAAGCGCTTTCTGACCTCCCTCCTAAACCTCCCACCCTCCAGCTTAAGACTGTGCCTCCTTGTGTTATGGTCGACACTCAGTTTAAAGAGACTCTCCTTATCAACCTTATTTATCCCTTTCAAGTACTTGAAGGTCCTAGTCATGTCCCCTCTCTCTCTCCTGTCTTCCAGGGAGTACATGTTCAGTACCCTCAATCTCTCTTCGTATGCCTTACCCTGCTGACCCTCTATCATCTTTGTAGCCTTCTTCTGGACCTTCTCCAGTAGGTTAATGTACCTTTTGAGGTGTGGGCACCAGTACTGAACTCCACACTCTAGATGCAGCCTTACCAGTGACCTGTACAAGTAATATATATATGTATATAAAATATATGTAGGCAAGTTATCCTTCTCCTTTAGGCTCCCTGACCTATGGAACTGTCTTGCCCCATCTGCCTCTTGCCCACTGTTGAATCCCTCAAAAACACCTAAAACCCCTTCCCTCCCCCCATGTTTGTTTCCCTCCTCATCCTCCTTGAACCCCCATTCACCTCCCCTGAGCTGGTTCCCTCCTCCTCCTCTTTTAGCCCCTCTTCTCCCCTTCTGTCCCTCAGACTTTCCACCCCTCCCTTTTGACCATTCATGTGTGGCTCCCTGCTTCTGCTCCAGTTACTTTTGCCAGAGTGTATACATTGTACTTTCATACGTAACTACTGTATACATGGTTTACATCTGCTGTACTCTGGTACCTTATTGTAAATAGTTGTAAATCTATTTATTTTATTGTCACTAGTGCTAGGCAATCACCTCTGTACTAGTGTCAGGTAATCACCTATGTACATATTCACTTGTATTTATTGAAATATGTAGTATATACCTGCACTATTTGTGTACCTTAATGTATATTGTCTGTGTAATCACCATGTGTTTTATTGTATCTGTGCTGTACAATCTCCTATATTTGTCTTACTGTATTTTCTCCCCCCCCCCCCGGGTCATACCTGTGCCTTTCCTGGTTGCAAAATTTTAAATAAATAAAATAAATAAATATATACAATATACATATATATATATATGTATGTGTTTCTACAGAATTTAAATAGACTATACAGAAACATAGACAATGTTGGCAGAAAAAGAACATTGAGACATCCAGTTTGCCCAGTTTTACTCTATTCTACTCTACACCATGACTTTTTATCCAGACTGGGTTTTTGCCCTCTCCCCCCTCGCTGCCCTACTGCTACCCCTGCCCAAGAATTTATTAAGCCCTTTACTCTGTCCATGACGTGCTTTAGACCATTAATGTTTTTTTCCTTCCGCCACCTCTGCTGCTCAACCACTCTCTCGGTAAAGTAAACATTGTAGTATCCTTCCTGAATCCCCCCCTCCCACCACCAGCTGACATTCATGTCCCCTTGTTTTGACCTATCATTCCTGCTAAATAGTTCCTTGTAGTGTACCTTATTTATTCTTTTCAAGAACTTGAAGGTCAATATCATGACCCCCCTCCCTTCTGGCCTCCAGCGAGTTCTGTGCCTTAAGTTGATCCTCATAGGATCTGCTCTGTTGGTGCTGAATCATTTTATTTACCCTACACTGCACTGTTTCCAGCCTGCCTCTGTCTTTCCTCAGGGGAGGATCCCAAAACTGGGCCCAGTACTCCAGATGTGGTGTCAGCAGTGATCTATAGAGAGGTAGTATACCTCCTTTAACACTCCTCCCCCTTCCTCCTTACCCTCTCCCCCTTCCCCTTCTGAAATCTAGATTTAGTAGTTGCCGTATTGGTCCTTGCAAGAATAGATCCAGAAGCAAATGATTTGATACCTTTTAATGGACCAACATAGATGTAACAACAAGAACAAAGTGCTCTAGCTTTCAGACCAACTAGCTCCTTCTTCTTCTTGAGCTTTGAAGAAGGACTAGTTGGTACGAAAGCTAGAGCACTTTATTCTTGTTGTTACATCTATGTTGGTCCATTAAAAGGTATCAAATCATTTCCTTCCCCTTCTGGACTTTTCTTTGTACCCAACAAATGCCACTGGCTGCACCTGATTTGTTGTCCCTTCCTAGCTTACTCTTCCTATGGCTCCTTGTACCACAGTAATGTATGTATGTATGTAACTGTTCGGAATTGACTGTAACCTGTTTTGCTCTCCACCATTTAAACTTCATTGTTCTTTCATGTTGTATTGTTCTTCTGAGTGCCTTGTCTCCTATTGTCTCTCAACTGACGTGGAACCTTTGTAAAAAAGCCTTGGCTCAAAGGTATTTGTAATCCTAGACTTCAAATAAAATAAAAATAAATAAAAGTACTACCTCTTTCCTCCTGCTATCAAAACCCCTTTCAATACACCCCAACATTCTGGTTGCCTTGCTGTAAACCTTGTTACATTGGCTAGTTTGTTTTAGGGAGCCGCTTATGATGACCCCTAGGTCCCTTACTTGGAAGTAGTGGCCAGCCTAATCCCTTCCATACAATATTACTTTTCCTGGAGTTCTTTTTTCCTATGTGCATCACCATGTACTTTTTGGCATTGAATTTCAACAAACAATGTTCAAAAGAAAAGGGTGTGTGTGGGGGGGTGCTTCATTCAAAAATGGACAGACAATTGCTTGTATTGCTGCTGTTTCTTTTTTATTTTCATATTTTTTCAGGCAATAGATCTCAACATTTCACATATATAAATATATGTTTCCTCAGGAGAATGCCTTATGATCTATAGACAGTAAATACATAGAGAATACTGGATGGGCAACTATGCAGAACCAGTGCATTCTGCCACAGAAGGATTCTGATTCCCGCTAACCTCAAGAGTGAAGCTCGAGAGGTCCATGGGAATCAGAACCCTGAGGTGGCAAAACACACTGGTTGTGCATCGAGTTGCTCATCCTGTATTTTTTATAGTGTATAGGTACTGTGTGAAAAATGTGTTTTGTGAATTCCTTTGCTTTCAAAAAGAAACTGACTCATGCAGTCGCTAGAGGGTCTAGAATGCTGTTCTACCACAGTAGGGTAGAACAGCATTCCATGACCTTGGAACTGTGGTAGAACAACATTTTGAAAGGTATGGAATTCTATACAGAACAACACTCCAGTATACACTATATAATATTTTAATAATCTGTCCTAAATAGACACAATTTAAATTTGTACATTACTGACTTCAAATATAGGAATTAACTTGCTCAGATTGCTTGCTAGCACATTGCTAGAACATGCAGCTTGATGAACTTTTAGGTATTTTTAATCCTATACACAAAAGTAATAATAAAATGAAGTCAAAAAATAATTTCAAAATCTGTGATTTCATACCTGATTCTCAAAATACTTAATGAAGCGTTTTTTATCGAACTATAAGCAAATTATATATGTTGAAATGAAATTAAAATTGAAGTTAAATTTAAATATCTGTTGTAATTATAATAAAACATTTATAAGCTATTTCTTAATTTTAAATTTCAGTTCAATTGTGGCCATCTAGCACTGACCATCCGGCCCTCCCCAGGCCAGTACATCTACAACCATGCACCCCAAATAACTAGACTGAATGTGATAAACTTGTATAAACAATCTCTGTAATGTACAAATAAAACCCATGTGTATTTACCTATTAGTTGGCACTGCTGAGAGACATGTTCAGACTTTTTCTTAACCCAATAAATTGCATCTAAATTAGGTTGCAGCCTGCAGCTTAATTTCAGGCTGCAACCTAATTTAGGGGCAATTTGTTGGGACTGAGAGCACACAAGACATGTCGGCATGAATAACCCACTCTTGAGTAGCTGCAACTGCACTCAGTTAACATCTAGCATACCAGATCACATCAGAATATCTCCCCTTTTCCATCATTCTAAGCACACTTTCTATCATTTCTTGTCCATTTCCTCCCACTGGGGAGAGAGAGTCTGTATACAACCCCTATGGGACTAACAATTTGCCATTGCTGTCTCCAAATTTACCACGTGCTTCTTCTCCCCCCTATTTCCACTTTTGTTCTTGCTTTTGATTCCTTCCTATGTAAAACTACTCCTCTCTCCTCTTTTACTCCTGTAGATAATGTATCTGGTATGTTCGTCCCAGTCGGTTTTGTGTGTACATGTTTCTGTGACTGCCACGATATCAGATGTTCCTCCTCCATCAAGCCCACTAATTCAGAGCTTGCTACCCAGACTACGCGATGGTACTCATTGATCTCTTTTGATGACTTTACCTTCTGTTGCAGCATCCCATGACCTTTCTACCTCAGTCTTTTCTCATTAGTACTATTTTGTAGGAGGCTGGGATTTTCCTGCTGCTCATCAATTACCTCGCCCTTTGACTAGTTTAAGCTTGCCAATGAAGCATTAAACCCGATTGCTCATTTCCTTCCTGGACAGATGCAGACCATCCTGCAGTATAGGCTGGTGGCCCACAGGTGGGCCCAATCAAGCCAAACCCTGTGCTCCACACCATTTTCAACCATTCATTAAACTGCATGGTGCTAATTACCCTCGCCTCCCCATACCATTGACAGGCAGCACCTCTGAGGAAGGATACTATGTGTGCTACTTGTCTTAGGCCCTCCCAACTCTGTCCTCCTGCTCTAAATCTCACTGTGGGCCAGGCCATTGTCCCTATAGAGTGGACAATTCGTCCAGCTCAGACTCCCTTGCAGCTATTCTAGTGTCCTGAGGATCAAGCTACCTCCAAACTGGCACAGGCAGGCACCTTACTTCAGTTTCCAAGCTCCCCGGTTCTATCCCCATAATGAGTCCCCACCAGGGCTGCTTCCTTTCCCTGTGTCTCTGCACACGCCTTCTATAATAGGCCTCCTTGTGATTGTCAGTCTTCTCTGCGGGTGCATCCATGGGAGCTATGCTCCCCAGATGTCAATGGATTGTGAGTGGAACAATTGACTGGGTGTGCCTGCAAACACCTCACCTCCTGAGCCACTCAGGTCAACTGCTGGCTTTCTTCGCCCTCTCAGGGTATGGTGGTGGGCGCTGGTGCTCCCTGGATGGGGAGTTCCCTTCCTACTGTCAGTGTGGCCTGGGAAGGTTTCCTTACTACTGTCAGTGCGGCTGGCGGGCAACTTCCTCCCTCAGGGCAAGTTGTCTGCAAATGAACAACATCTCAGCCTCAGAAAGACTCCACGGAAGACTGTACCCCACAGCCATTACGTTACACTACTCCCACATGTTATCTTTTTTTGTTTGTTTTTGTGTGTGTGTGTGTGTGTGTGTGTGTGTGTGTGTGTGTGTCTTGTGCGTGTGTGTGATGGTTTGTTTATATGAAATATATATTATAATATATGTATATGATTGCTAGAGGATATAATGATGCACCTTGCACTCTTGAGGAAAATGTCAGAACTCAATGCAATTTCCAAGGTGGATGGGGTGAGAAGTGGGAGCTTGGGCCTAAACTTTGCCCTCACAACAATCAGCTAAGCTCTCACACCAGCTACGATGAATGCCCCTGTCAGCAAGATGCCCACAACAATTTGACAGAAAATACCCTGCTAATCAAACAGAGAAAATCAGACATCCAAGTCGAACAGGTAAACCTCTCAGCCCAAAAACAGCCCGGTGGTTTTGTTACAAGGAAAATCAAATATGCAGTTATTCAGCCCTTCTGAAGATCACGGACAAGATAACCAGTTTTGAAAACCCCTTCCTGAAGTAAAACCAAAATAATTAAACACAAAGCAATACCAATGTAAAAAGTAAGGAAGAAAGCACGTCTCAGATGCTTGAGCAAGAGAGAGAGAGATTAGTTGCAATATCTGGTCCAATATAAGTATATCATACAGCTTCTCAGTTGTTTGAAAGCACACCCAGTACACAACGGAAGATGGACTTCTGCCTGAAACGGATCACCAGTAGTTATAATAATTGATCAATGCTGAAATGGTCAAGCTAGAACAACTGGCTGTGATGAGTCTCCTGACTTGTGAAGACAATTCCCCCACTCCAGGCTATGTCTGGCATCCAGTACAAACTGCAGCCTTTGCTATTTTAAATCACAACCACCACCAAATATTGCAAAATATATTGATGCAGATTGTACCAGAATTTTAGTAATCAGTCCAGTTAGCCACAAAGGAAAATCAAATATGCAGTTATTTCAGCCCTTCTGAAGATGCTGACAAGATAAGCAGTTTTGAAAACCCTTCCTGAATTAAAAACTAAAATAATTAAACACAGAGCAATACCAATGTAAAGTAACTTCCCTGTGACAAGGAGATCCGACTCCGAGGTTTGATTCCAACAAAAGGACTGAGAAATCAGCTGGTGTGGAGCCAAAACTTCCCTCTCCAACAGCTGAAGAAATAGCCAAAAGCGATTAGGTGTCAGTGCTTTCCCGGTTCCGATGAACGGCACCATCAGAGTAAGCGTCGGTTGGCCGGTTCCACGGTTCAAGAGTATGGATGTAGAGGAACACAGAACCGGAGGAGGGGGAAGAGGAGTATGAGGAGAGTGAATGGATTTAAAGTCTGGATGTGCCCATTGACCCGACATCTCCCCAGACAGACCTTCAGGAGTGTCTCCTCCTAGGCTTTCTGAGTCCCCTCTCATTTTATGTTTTGTAAGAAAGGGCTGAAACCCTCCAGCTCCCTATGGAGGAAGTGTGGATGATCAAGAGGAGCCTGACTATGTGGAAATTATGGATATCCCAGAGTCAAGGAGGCTGTCTATTCCTTTGCATAAATATTTTGGGAAACAGACAGTTAACATTTTAAAAACTCCTCACACTATACCTCCTGTCGATAAGAGAATGGACAAGAGGTACACATTGTCAGGCTCTGATATGGAGTTCCTTACACAACAATGCAGCCATGTTGGGGTAGTGCGGGCTGCAGCCTGTGAAAAGGCAAATATTCCTTGGTTTCACACCCCTGACAAGGACTCCAGGAGGATTGATGCCATGGCAAAAACAGTACATGTGGCAGCATCCTTGGGACTCAGACAGGCAAATTATATGCTTATGTTGCTAGATATCGAAATCTAGATGGGATACTGTTATGGCTCTAGCAAAACAGGTCCCTGGCCAGTTTGCCACAGCTGGAGCAGGTGGCTACTGATGGTATTGAGGCATCCAAGGTGCAATTCATGCTGCAGTGGACTTAATGTGAGGTGTTATCAAGAGTCATGGCTACATCTGTGGCCTTAGAGAATGGCTTGGCTCAGATGTACTAGCCTGTCACAGATACCCAGACTAAGGCCATGGATTTTCCTGTTGTGGGTAATTCTTTGTTTGGGGAGCAGACAGAGAATTACATGAAGAAAATGGATGAGTGTAGGGACCACCTATAGGAGTGCTCAGGCCAAGGAAAGGCAGGCCACCTCAAAGGCAGCTTTCCAGGGGCAGGGGCAGGCCTTTTCTAGGCCTTTTACCAAGCCCAGGCCTCCTCTTCTGCTTATGTCATGCCCAGAGGGGTTCTTTAGAGGGAGAGGCAGACTGGGCAAGCAGGCCTGGCTTCCACCCCTCAGCCCAAAGCCCCTGCCAAGCAGGCACCCTGATGGGGTTGCAGGGCCGATTCTCAACTACCTCAGGGCAGGCTGGCTTACTTTGTCCAGGACTGAAGTCTCTGACATCAGACAAGTGGGTCCTGGAAGTAGTAAGCCAGGACTGGTTCTCAGCCTCAAAAAATTTCCAAAGATGAGAACCAGATCCTTTCCACCTGAAAATCCACCAGAGGCACTTGCCCTAGAGGCAGAGGTCTCTCTTCCTCCTGGCTCTTAGAGCTGTGTAAAGGGTTCCACCTACACCAGGGCAAAGGGTTGTACTCAGGTACTTCCTGCCCCAAAAGACAGGAGAATGGTGGCCCATCCTGATCTCAGACATTTAAACAAGCACCTTTTAAAACCAAAATTTAAAATGGTGACTCTGGGAATTATTCTACCCTCTAAGGCCAGGGGACTGGCTAGTCCCTGGACCTCAAGGATGCCTACTTCCATATATTCTCATTAGAAGCTCCCATCAGTACCTTAGATTCGAGCTGCCCTCAGGCCTATTACAGTTCAGAGCAATGCCCCTTGGCCTCCACCTCTGCCCAAGGGTATTCACAAAATGCCTGGCAGTAGCAGTTGTTTCAAGAAGGCAAAATTGCTATCTTCCCTTTATCTGACGACTGGGCTCATAGTAGGCCAGTCTCCAGACCAAGTCAAGTTATATCTACAGATAACTCAGCAACTGCTCACCTCTCTAGGTTTCCTTCTGAATCTTTAAAAGTCAGTTCTAGAGCCTGTCCAGCTCCTCACCTTCATAGGCGCAGAGCTGAACACAGAAAGCCAGAGCTCCTTCCTTTGGACAGGGCAAGGAACCTGGTCTCTCTGGCCTCCTCATTCCACCCTGCAGGTCTCTCGACCAGCAAGACATTTTTCACAGCTCCTAGGGCACATGGCTGCTTCTACAGCAGTAGTGCAGGAGCAAGATTTCAGATGAGGGACATCCAGTTCCATTTGAGAGCCTTTGGTCTCAAAGGAAAGACCCTCTAACCAAATTGATCCCAGTAACTCGAACCCTGATCCAGGCCCTACAGTGGTGGCAGGAGCAGAGCAATCTGAGACAAGGGGTTCCCTTTGTCACTCAGTCTTACCTTTAATCCTACTACAGATGCATCCTCTTGGGGTGGGAGCTCACATGGGCTTGACTCACTACCCAGGGATTGTGGTCCCCCAGGAATCTGTGCTCCACATCAATCTGTTGTAACTCAGAGCAGTTTTTCTAGCACTTCAAGTTTTTTCCAAATCTGTTCAGAACAAAGTTGTACAGGTCAGAACAGACAACACCACCACAATGTGGTATATCAACAAGCAAGGGGCACTCTGTCTATGGCCTTGTGCACTCAAGCAATGAAGTTGTGGTCTCTGGCTTACTCCCTGAACACCTCCCTTACGGCAGTTCACCTCCCAGGCAAGGACAATGTCCTGGCAGATGCTCTCAGCAGGATTTCCCAGGGCCATCACGAATGGTCACTGGACCCCCTGGTCCTGGAGGTGATATTTGCCAGATGGGGCACCCCGCAGATAGATCTTTTTGCAGCCCCAGACAATCACCAACTTCCCCTTTTTTGCTGCAGGCCCCCAGTGTTGGGCTCAGTCCCTCTGGATGCCTTAGTTCTCAATTGGGAAGGGAAGTTTCTCTATGCTTCCCTTCCCTCTCCTGTTCAAAGTGTTAGTCAAAATCAGATCTCAATCTTGCAAGATGATCCTGATTGCTCCAGATTGGGCCAGACAACCCTGGTATCCACTCCTACTGTCCTTAGCAGTCCATCTTCCCGTGTGTCTTCCCAGGAATCACAACCTGTTAACCTGTGCTCAAGGGAGGGTTTGGTACCCGAACCTCAAATCTCTCAATCTCAAGGACTGGCTCTTGAAGAGTTAAGAGTTTGCTGATCTACACCTCTCCCAAGGTGTAATGGATATACTAAATTCTTCTAGGAAGCCTTCCACCAGGGCTACCTATAATTCCAAATGGAAGAGGTTCTCCATATGGTGCTCTGGGAAGCATATTTCCCCAAAATCTGCTGATTTACCCACAGTCCTGGATTATATGGTCCATTTAAATACCTTGGGGCTGAGACCAGCCACCCTAAAAGTACATTTGGCAGCTGTGTCTGCTTTTATTTCCGCAGGTAAACCCTCTTCTCTTTCAGTTCATCCTGTATGCTCCAAGTTTTTTATGGGATTGCTTCACAACAACCCTCCATTCAGGGACCCTGCCCCTGCCTGGGATCTTAATGTTTGCATTGCTCAGCTTACTAACCCCCTTTGAGCCTTTGTCTTCAGCAGAACTTAAGTACTTGACTTGGAAGACTGTGTTTCTGGTAGCCATCACTTCCCAGACGCATAAGTGAATTACAAGCCTTGTCAGTGGGCCTGATTTTATCTCTTTTCACTTAGAGATAAGGTGGTCCTCAGGACTAACAGGAAGTTCTTGCCTAAGGTGGTTTCAGATTTCCACCTTAATCAATCTATGTCTCTTCCAGTGTACTTCACTGACCATTCGTCCTCTGGCGAGAAGAGGCTGCACAGCTTAGATGTGAAGAGAGCCCTTAGCTACTACATACAGCGTACCAAGGGTCACAGGTTTGACTCACTCCAACTTTTCCTCACTTATGGTGAAGTTGGCAAAGGGAAACCTGCCACTAAAAGATCCATTGCCAGGTGGATTGTCTCTTGTATCCAATTTTGTTATGAAAAACTGGGTAAGGTTCCTCCCGCAGGCCTGAGGGCTCACTCTACCAGGGGTACAGCTGCTTCCCTGGCTGCTGCCAGGGACATCCCTATCCTAGAGATATGTCAAGCAGCTACCTGGAAAAAACAGTTCACACTTTACCTAGCTGCTACTCCCTGGACATCCAGGCTAGGAGTGATGCTTGGTTTGGCACAGCTGTGCTTCAGAGCCTTTTCTTAAGTAGGTTATGTCCCTCCTCCATGGAGGTACTGCTGTGAAGTTCCAGATATGTCATAATATAGCAAGACTTCATGTTGTTTGAAGAAAAATTACTCACCTTAGTAATGTTGTTTCTTCTAATGGAGTCTTGCTATATTATGACTCCCCCCAGAACCTCTGTTTTTGGGATGTGGGTGGGCATGCAGTGTTGGGCGCTTAGTAGATGCCCACCTTGTTGTTTCACCCTCGCTTTTTGGGTGACTTGGTATAGGTTTTCATTTTGGGCTCTGACTTGAGTCTGTTTTGGGACCAAAAAATGTTCTTATGTTTAGTAGCCAGTTGGTTAGTGTAGGTTTACAGCTTCCACACAGGACCTCAGTGAGTTTCGCTCGTAAAGATCTGACGGTTTGAGTTTGAAGAACAACAGACAGAGTTTCAACCGAGCTCGAGCTCAGCGTTCCATGCCTGGCATGGAAAGTTAACTCTTTCACCTCTGGAGCAGTTCGAAGGTTGGGACTCAGTGCATATATCATAATATAGCAAGACTCCATTAGAAGAAACAACATTACTAAGGTGAGTAATTTTTTCATCTAGGTCATCCACCAACTGATCCAACCGAGACCGAAGGGTCCACTGAGAGATCCTCATTTGAAGCCGAGCACGAGGGACTGTTGGAATAGCAGCCGCCATGAACCCGAGGAGGCGAAGGACTGACCTGGCGCTGACCCGTCTGCGGCTGGACAACAGGCTGACCTGAGCCTGGAGTGTGGCCGCCCTGTCCAGTGGCAGGAATGCCATGCCGGAGGTCATGTCCAGGATTGCCCCAATAAACTGCAGCCTCTGGAATGGGATCAGATGAGACTTGTCCTGATTGATGGTAATACCTAGGCTGGTGAAAACTTGCAGGGTAAGGGAAACGAAGTGCAGGAGCTCCTCCCTGGATGGGGCCGCCAGGAGCCAGTCGTCCAGGTACAGGAAAACCTGCACCCCCTTAGTACACAGGTAGGCAGCTACCACCGAAAGGCATCTGGTGAACACTCGGGGTACCAAGGAAAGACCAAATGGGAGGGCCTTGAACTGGTAGCGGTCCCCCGGAACGAAAAACGTAGGTATTTGCAGTGGGAAGGGCGAATAGGGATATGCAGGTAAGCATCCTGCATGTCCAGAGCGCACAGCCACTCTCCCAGCCGAAGGAGGGTCAGAAGACTCTGCAAAGAGCATTCTGAACCTTCTGTACTCCACAAACAAGTTCAGGGGTCGAGAATCGGCCTCACGTCTCCCGACTTCTTCGGGACCAGGAAAAAATGGGAGTAGTAACCTGTCCCCCAAAGATGGGGTGGGACGGTCTCTATCGCCTCCTTCAGAAGAAGAGAAGATATCTCTTCCCGGACCAGAAGAAAGTGCTGTGGGGAGTAAGATGACCGGGGACCATGGGGGAGATTTTGAGGTGGTTTCTAAAGAAACTCTGAGTGTCCTTCTGCAATCAGCTGGAGCACCCAAGTGTCTGAAGTGATCCTCTCCCAACCCAGTAGATGGAAGCAGAATCTTCCTCCTACCAGTTCCTCTGGGAGACCCAGAGGTTGTGGGAGAGGAGAGGAGTCAGGAGGTGTGAGGCAGCGTCGCGGCTGAAGCTCCCGCTGCTTTTTTGGGTGGGGGGGGGCTTGGCAGCTGGAGGGACCTGAAATTTGTTGGCCCACTTTACCTGGGGTTTCGCCTTGGGCTGAGAATGTCGGCGAAAGGGATGACGCCGAGCTTGAGGGGGCCTAAACAAGGAGTCAACAGACTTAAGTGCTGTACCCTTCTCCTGCAGATCGGTGATGATGTCCTTGACATCGCCACCAAACAGCACTGAACCCCTGAAGGGTGCATCCTGGATAGCAGACTGCACCTCCGGGACCAAACCTGACACCCGGAAGCAGGCATGACACCACAATCCTACAGCAAAAGCAGAGCTCCGACCAGCAGCATCCACTGCATCATACGTGGCACGAAGCATGTGCCGACTGGCTGAACGCGCAGACCGGACTAGGTCAGCCTCTTCCTGCTTCGTCTGAGACTCAGGAAGGGAGTCCAATTTAGTTTCCACCTCGCTAATGATCGCCTCCCGGTAATCCCCCATGTGAGCAACGTAATTCAGGGCCCGGATTCCCAGAGTGAAAGAAGCATAGATCTTCTTCCCGTACTGGTCCGGAAGGCGGGATTCCTTGTCGGGTGATGACGAGCTCAAGTGTTTGGGGTTAGCCATCCAGCCGTGAGCGGTGCTAATCATGACCGAATCAGCTCTGGGGTGTGAATTAAAAGAGTTGACACCCTCCGGAGCCTGATATATCCTGTCAGACTTCCTAGGAAGGGGGCTAATGCTGACGGTTGCTTCCAAATGGTGGACACAAGGTCGGCATCAGGCTCAATCTAGGGTGGAACCAGAGTAGGAGCGGTCTCGGGCAGATCCAGGTGCGCAGCGAGTTTCTTACGCTGTGGCTCTGGCGCCAAGGATTGCCACTGATGAACAGCCTGGATTTTACGCAGCAACTCCATGAAAGAAGGATCCTCCAGAGGGGACTTCGGAGGAGTCCTTGGCCTGGGTTTGTCTGGAGTGCGTGGCTCTTCGTCTGGATCAGAATGACCATCGGAGTCATTCGAGCTGTCCAAGGAGGATGAAGAAGAGGACTCACCCTCCCCGAACAAGGGAAGAACGAACCCCTTGGGGAAGCGTATCCTGCCCTGCCCCCAGAGGGCTAGTCTCTGGTATCCGGGGGGGGGAGGGAGTCTCACCTCTGACGTAGGGGGTCCGGAATCGGGCCTGGCTTCGGAAGGCGGCTCTCTACCTCCCTGGTGAGCTGAGCCTTGGCCTCAGCCCGCCAGGAAGCCAGAGTCTCTTTCAAATCCACCGGCTGCTGAAGGGGCGGTGGAGGAGGAGGAGGGCGGTACGGATACTGGGGGTATCCATAAGACGCGTATCTGTAACCCGAAGGCTGGAAGCCCGGCGTTGGGTACTCTGGCATAGTGTACTGTGGCGTCTGGTAGGCCGGCCTCGGGTACTGGGGTGCCGGATACTGTGGGTCTGTGCAGGATGGCGTCGGATACCCAGGTACCAGGGGCTCTGAAGGAGCAGAGGGCCCTGGAAATGGCCCAGCAGGCGGGTCCAGAACGGTAGGCCCGGCATCTGGCAAGGGGATATTGTCAGGCATCGGGGTAAGCCGGCGTCGGCACTGGCATCCGAGGGTCCGATGTCAGGTCATCCGGCTCCACGGGAGGGAGACCCAATGGTAGCATGCCAACATCCTCCGTGTCACCCCGGGGAAGAAGGGTTACCACCCCTGGGGCCCAGTAAAGGAAACGCTGGGGCCTCAGAATGCAACGAGCGTTGCGGCAAGCTAGGGACGACGTAAAGGCCCAAAGAGTCCCGCACTGGCTCAGCCGACATCCGGCTTACCGGCAGGATCCGGGCGGACATCGGAGAAGCCGACATCCGACTTATCGTAACCTGCACTCGACAAAAGCCGCGATGGAGGGGAGGCTTTGGCGGGTGCTTTGGAAGCCACGTGCTGCCCCGAAGGGTCAGGCGTCTTATCAGCCTTACCCGGGCGGGCACTGGAGGAGCCGACGTCCGCCTTACCGGGGCTGCTCGGACCAGAAAGCCGCACGGTGGCGGCCTTACCAGGAACGGCTGCCTCCTTTGACTCAGAGGCTCCCGAGGGGCCCGAGCGCGAACACAACGGGAGGGTCAACGCCTCCTTGGAAGCCTCCAAGACAGCCGTCGTGGAACTGTCTTACGGGGGAGACATTACCTGCAGCACCGCGACCCCAGCCGAGGTTGCAGTGACCGTAGGAATACTGGTGCTTTTTCTTGCAGTGGCCCTCCAGAGAAGTAGAGGCCCGCCTGAGTTTTTGCAACTCCTTTTCCATGGAGATCATCTTGAGTTTGAGAACGTGGGCGTCCAGGGACTGCTGCCTCCACTTTTGGGTGGCAGAGTTGAACTTTTGGCAAAGCTGGCACTTCTCCACGGGGTGGTCGGGACCTAGGCATAAAAGCATTGGGAGCATCCGTCCTTGTGCGGAAGCTGGCGTCGCAGGAATCGCACTTGTTTTTGTGCTCTGAGGGAGTCGGAGGCGACATACACGGCAGCTGAGGAAGGCTGACGAAATTCTGAAGAAAAAGATCAAAATAGGCGGTAAAACTATCGACCGACTGCGAAGCAGTGAACTTAACCACAAGGCGCTGTACGAGCTAACAGCAGGAAAGAACTGGAAGGAGGGCATGGGGGACCGCCCCTTTTTACCGACGTCGGTCACCTGACATGGGGGCGGTCCCCCTTCAGAGACTGCTAGCTAGAAATTTTTCCGTGGGGTCCTGATGCCTGCCGGCTTCAGTCCTATTTGTAATTACCTATTACAAGAGCCCTCACGAAGTAAGATCTACTGTTACAGGTGAGTAATTGTTTTTCTAGGATCGTGGATATGTTGATCTATCCACACTTCTTGGCAGACTCCTAGTAGCTCTCCAGGAGGAGGGAGGCAAGACACACACCTCTTATTTAGGAAAAAGGGACTGAAGAACTGAGGCTTCAAAACCAGCATCCCAGCGTAACTCAAGGTCGGTGTGGTAATGGGAAATGAAGGTGTGTGCTGAATTCCAGGTTGCAGCCCTGCAGATTTCCTGGATAGGGACGTCCCTAGAAGCGGCCACCGACGCAGCGGTATGGCAGGTGGAATGAGCATTAAGCCCTACTGGAGGCGCCCCACCCCCAACCTATAGCTGAGGTCAATGCAAGATGTAATCCATCGAGCATTTGTCCACTTGGCTGTAGGTCTGCCAGGTGCGGCTTCGGTGTAGGTAACGAACAGCTGGCAAACCTCTTCTCGAACCTCCGCCATTCGCTCTTTGTAGTAGGCGAGCATGTGTCTCGGGTCCAAAGTATGGAGCCTGTACTCCGCCTCCGAGGTGTGACTGGGGTAGAACACTGGCAGAATAAATCACCTGGTTAAGGTGAAACTCCGACACCACTGGAAGGAATTTCGTAAAGGCTATGAGTCCTTGGAAGACCAGGTAAGGAGACTCGATAGAGAGTGCCTGTAACTCCCCAGTCCTTCTGGCTGACATGATAGTCACCAAGAAGGCAGTCTTCCACATCAAATGTGAGATGTCACATTTGTGCATCGATTCGAATGGCTTGCCCCTGAGCTTTGTCAAAACCAGCAGTAGATCCCACGGAGGTGGAGGTTCATGCACCAGAGGGGATATGTGATTTAGGCCTTAGAAGAAGTGCCAGACCACCTTCTCTTCTGCCACTGACTGCTGACCAGCCCGTGCCCAGTAAGCAGAGATGGCTGCCAGGTGCACTTTTAGGGTCATCGACTGAAGTCCCTCCTGGGAGAGGGACCAAGGAAAATCCAAAATGCTAGCCACTGGACAGGATGATGGGTCCAACCCTTTGCCCTGACACCAGATGGGGAATCTCTTCCATTTAAAAATATAGCATTTTCTGGTCGATTCTTAACAGGAAGCCTCAACAACGTTGCGGACCTCGTCGGAGAGACCAAAGGCCTGGAACTCTAGCCTCTCAGGAACCAAGCCGTCAGGAGCAGGTACTGAAGGTCCAGGTGGAGTACCTTCCCCTGATTGACAGAGAGCAGGTCCGGGCGTGCTGGAAGCCGCCTCGGGAGCCTGGAGCTGAGGCTGAGGAGATTTGGATACCAGAACTGGCGTGGCCAGTCTGAGGCTACCAGGATCCCCTGTGCCCTGTCCCCCCTGACCTTGATAAGCACTTTGTGAATCAAGGGAAAGCGTAGAAGAGGCCTGGGGTCCACAGCCTCAAGAAGGCATCCCCCTGCAGCAAACCCTGCTGAAGGGGGGGCGGGCATGATACAGCCTCAGCTTCACGTTCTCCCTGGAGGGAAACAGGTCCATCTGAGGGGGTACCCAGTGGGAGAACAGATCTTGTACTACTTCATGGTGGAGAGACCACTCATGAGATACCCCGCCTATCTGGCTGAGGGCATCAGCCTGCTGACTCGAGGCTCCTGCCACGTGAATGGTTAGATCATCTGCCTCCAAGCTGAGCACAAGGGACCAAATGTGAACAGCTTTCTTGCAGAGGGGCAAGGAGCGCATCCCGCCCTGCCTGTTGAGATAGTACTTGTGTGCTCCCAGGTCGCACCTAGAAACAAACTCCGGCTTAGTGTGCCTTTCCTGGTTAAACATTTTCCTCTTTCCCTTGCTTGGCTGTGGCGTTGTCCGTCTGGAGCCAGACCACTTGACCCCAAACAAACGGAGCAAATGCGGTCAGGGCTAATAGAACCGCTCGAAGCTTTAGCAGGTTGATGTGGAATTAGGACTCTTGGGGGGACCAGAGCCCGTGGGCTCTGTGCTCCCCCAGATGGGCACCCCAACCCAGAGAGGCATCAGTCGTCAGGATGACAGTCGGCTCGGGCGGACAAACGGGACCTCTTCTTGCAGGTGGGATGGGACAAGCCACCACTGGAGGTCGTCCCACATCCTTTGGGTCACAGTGACCAGCTGGTCAAGATGATCTGAGGGCTGAGACCACTGGCTGGCCAGTTCCCACTGGAGGAAACGCATATGCCAGTGGGCCCATTGGACCACGTTGGTGCAGGCTGTCATGTAGCCCAGAAAATGCAGGAAGGGCGCAACTGCCCAACCAGAAATGATTGGGCAAAGGAGGAGAGGACCTGCGCCCTGTCCACGGGAGCTGAGCTCTGGTTCGGCAGGAGTAGAGCTCTGCCCCGATGACCTGAATCGCCTGCGAAGGCACAAGTTCTGACTTGACCTCGTTGATCAGGAGGCCGAGGTCGTGGCAAGTCTGGAGGGCCAGATCCCTGGACCACTCCACCTCCCACCTGGAGGGACCCGCTATCAGCCAGTCGTCCAGGTAAGGGTACACCCGGACCCTCCCCAGTGCCTCAGGTAAGCCGCCACCACTATCATCCATTTGGTGAAGACCCTGGGGGCTGAAGACAGGCCGAAGGACATGGCTTGGAACTCGTAAAGGGTTCCCTCGGCTCGGAGAAGTGGAGGAACCATCGATGGGATGGACAGATCGGGTTGTGAAAGAAAGCGTCGTGAAGATCTAGGGAGCAGAACCACACTTCTTGCTCCAGGGGTAGTATGATCCAAGCCAGAGTGACCATCCGGCATGTACAGGACCTGAGGAACTTGTTCAGGTCGTGCAGATCTAGAATGGGGCACCAGACCCCTGTCCATTATGGTACCAGGAAGTACCTGGGAACGAACACCGGGTCTAAAGGTGGGTCTGCTACTCTGTGCGCCACCTCCCTGAGGAGGAGCTGAGCTAAGTCATCTCAGACAGCTGCCTGAGGCTGCAGACACCAGATCCCAGAATGGGGTGCGGGCTCGATATGGAGGGGCCTGCTCGAATTCCAGAGGCAGGCCTCGACCACTTCCAGAACCCAATGGTCCATGGTGATAGCTGACCAGGCTGAAAGGAAGTGGCTGACCAGACCCCCTCCACAGGAAGACCCAGGGGAGGTGTGACGGGATTGAGGGAGGTGCCCCCAAACCCGTCACTGGGCAGGCTTGGAGGAGGGTCCAGCAGAGGAGCCCCCAGGACCTTTCCCCCTGGACTTCCTGAACAAGGTGACCACAGACTTGGCCTGAGGATGCCAATTTTGAGTCTGCTGGCCCTACTGCTGCTGGGCCATGACACTTGGGGCCCTTGTCCTTCTGGTCAGATGTGGTGGAGTCCAAGGTGGCACTGGACTTCTCTATACACTGGAGGTAGCCCTCCACGCCAGGCCCGAACAGGTCGATGCCCAAGAAGGGGACATCTGCCAGTTTGTGCTGTGTATCAGCCATAAAGGTCGAGATGCGCAGCCAAGCCCTGCGGTGCATGGCCACTACCAAACGGGCACAGGAGTCACCAATGTCCACAGCTGTCTGGAGTTGTTGCTTCGCCACTGCCCTACCCTGGTCTCGGACTTGCCTGACCATGGTCTGGAGGCTCGCTGGGAGACAAGGGATCACCTCATTCAGGAAGCCCAAGAGGGCATGGGAGAACTGTGCCATGTTAATAGCCGAACTGACCTGACAAAGGCCAAAGGAGGAAGCTGCATAGACCTTCTTCCCGGAATGGTCCAATTGTTTAGATTCCTTGTCCGGGGATCTGTCCGCATCCCCTTTGTTGCCTGAGAGCCAAAAGACAGAGTCGGCCACCAACCCCACCGCAGAGGGGTGCTCCGAAAAACCCAAAGGGACCACATATTTGTGTGCCATGCGGGCAGAAGGTGCAGGGCAAGAGACAGGATGCTGCCACAGCTCCAAGGCTAGGCCCACAATGGCCTCAGCCACCGGAAAGGCCTCCATCAGAGTACTCCCTTTGTCCAGAATCTCTGTGAGGGGATACTTGGCCCGTTTCTGCACTGGCTCGAGCTCCATTCCCGTGGACTCAGAAATGAGCCGACAAATACCCGTCAGCGAGGTAGGGCCCTTGTCGACAGAGACCCCCAAGAGACTATGTCAACGGGACGATACCATGGAGAAATCTTCAGACTTCACAGAGTCCTCGAAAAGCGGTAAACAACCCATGTCACCCTCAGCCCACCTTGGGCGGTCGGGAGTACGAATGACCGACAATCGATGGGGCAGGCTTTCGGTCGGAGCCTCAGACTTTGGTTGCACGGGTGGCAGCTCCACCCTGGATCAGTGGAGTAGCCAGCTTTGGCTGAGCCAGTGGGGCCTTATCCGGCACCTTGGAGACGGTGGTCATGGCCGTTGGTCGCTCGGGCGAAAGCCACTTAATGGCTGGGGCAGAAACCGGAATCTGTTTAGACCCAGACAGTACCAACTGCTTCCACATAAGGTCTTCGTATGGCCGCCGCATGTGCCGGAATCTCTCATCAGAGGAGGACGACGAAGATGAGGAGCATGCCGCTTCACCATGGCGGCGCGAACGAGATCGCTGATGAGGGCAAGTCTTGTCCAACATCGAAGTCGAGGAAAGGGACCAAGACCGTCGGCCCGGACTGCAGAAGGAGTCAGGGGAAACCTGCGGCTACTCCTGGTCAGGTTCCTCGGTGGACGGGTCATGCCCAGCAGGCTGAGCAGACCCATCCGAGGGCACCGGAAGCACCAGCTTCCAAAATAAAGAATCATCGGCCAGATTGGACAACAACCCGCCAATCAGCTCGAGAAAAAAAATTTTTGCTGTGTCAACAGGCGTCTTAGCCAGCATCCTTGGATTTAACCAGCAGGTAACACTTTTCCGGTCGCCCCAGATGTAGTCGGGCAGCGCGGTCTTCCAGAACCAAAGGTGAAAAGGACCAACAGTGATCGCAAGCCTGCGGATCATGGTCGTGTCCCAGGCTGTAGACGCATGCAGCGTGTGGATCAGTGTGAGACATCTTCTGCCTGCAGGGGCACCGGCGAAACCCAGGAACCGATTTGTCTTCATCGCGGTAGCGAGAGAAGAAGGCGAAAATGAAACTCGAGAGTTTTAAAATAAGTTTTGGAAGCAAATCTGAAGATTCTAGAGCCTAGGCCTACTATACGCAGGAGCACTAAAGAAAGAAATTGAACCTTCTAGCGGAAAGGAAGATCTGGCGTCATGGGGCGGAGCCGAGGATTATACCACCCGGGTGGGTGGGAGAAGTCAGCTTGAAGACTTTCCGGCACATCTTACAGCGGCAAGGTACCTGCCAAGAAGCGTGGACAGAACAACATATCCACGATCGCAAAACATACAAATATCTGCACAGCATAAACAAGGTGGCTTGCAAGGATGTATTTCATTTTAAGTACAAATGCAGCCACGTGGAGGAATTCACTGAAACTGGCTGAGGGGAAGATTCAAAAAGGATGTCTGCACACATTTCTTCAATAAAAGGGTGATGGATAAGTGAAACAAGCTTTCAGAGGTGGTAGTGACAGCCAAAACAGGGTGGTGTGGGGGCAAAGAAGGTGGCACCGACAGTTGGCCATAGCAAGAGGGCCATGGGAAAATGTAAGGGAGAGGTAAGGCCACTACGACCTACGTAGGCAGGTAGGGTGGGCACACTGGATGGGCCACTGGGCCTTTTCCTGCTATCATGTTCTAGGTTTCTGTGGAACATTCTTGATCATTTTGTTGTTTCAGGCACAAAAAGTAGGACAAGACCACCAACTAGTTGCAGTGTAGCTTCAACGCCACTTCTGTTAAGACATCAGGAAACGTATCTAACACCACAGAGTCCTCATTAAATACCACATATGGTTCTTTTGATGAAGGAATCCTCTAGTTCTCTTACCCAACAGATGATGAGACAGTTCCAGAACACAGCCTTAAGTGTAAGGTATAATCAAGACACTCATAGTGGTTTGATATGTTCTTTGCCCATAGAACTTGGGATTTAAACTCCCAGGGGGTATTTTGTGTTTAATCACTGGAGCCAGTGTAGAGATTTCTCTGCGGAGTTGCACTTCCAAGATATACCCCTCGGGTGCCTGACCAAGTCCACTAAGGCCCCGAGAGCAGGTACTTCAACACTGATGGTACTAAAACTGTCTAAAACAGTCACATACTCATCATAACGGCAGATCATCGAGGATCTCTCTCATCAGGCCACACCTATGGAACTATAAGCCACTGGGTGCTAGGGCCACACAGAAACATTTGCCAAGCAGTCACCCAGGAGCCATCCATGACAACCTCAGACGTCACCTCGTGTAAATGTGGGCAGCCCCCATCTCCTCAGTTCCCTACAGAGATGATACTCAGAGGACCTCACTATAGGGAACCTGGAGAGAAGGCAGCAATCAGCAAAACCAGGCACAGCAGACAGCGACAGGTAGAACACAATGGAGAAAGGAGGAGCAAAAGCTAAGAGTTGCAGATCCGTAAGGGGGAAAGGAGGGTGGGATGGCACAGCATGATGAATGAAATTCTCTTCAAGATCTAGTGTTCCGCTGAGTACGTAACTTATATCTTCTTCAAGGATATCTCCTTCATCAGGCTGCACCTATGGAATGAGTACCAAGCAGTACTGACAGTGAGCAGTCTGGGTGGCTGGAGCTTACACGCTTAAGAAAGTGGGCCTTGCAGTACAGCTAGGCCAAAGCCATCCCGTGTACGAGACACAATGTCCAGACTGTAGTCTTTAGTGAAGGTGTGGACAGTACATCAGGTGGCAGTTGCACAGATGTCTGCAGTAGAAACATTGTTAACACAAGCCCAATGAGGTGGCCATGCCTCTTGTGGAATGGCCATGAACCACCCTAAAAGTTCCCTACTGTATTTCCTGTAACAAAAAGTAATACAGTTAGCTAGCCATTTAGATAAGCACTATTTGGGATGTGGTGCACCCTCTTTCCCAAGAGGAGAATGAAACAAAAAGCTGCAAGGACTTTAGTCCTTCATGCAGTGTATGTAGTACTAGAGTATTATATGTACATCTAGAGCATGGAGTAATGTTCCCCCTGGACTGGCATGCTCAGGATAATAAACTGGAAGGTAGATGGTTTGGTTTAAAGTAAACACAGACATCACCTTTGCAAGAAACTTAGGACTGGTGTGCAAAAACAGCCCGTCTTTGTGGAAAATCAAATAAGAAGGCTCACACACAGAGCCTGCAGCTCTGAAATCCTTCGAGCAGAAGTCACTGCAACTAAAAATAACACTTTCCAACAAAGCAGGCATAAGCTGCAAGTAACGGCTGGCTCAAAAGTAGCCAATGTAAGCTTCTCCAAAACAAAATTCAGGTCCCAAGCCAGGACACGTTTAGATGGGAGGCTTCAGAGGTAGAATGCCCCTCATTAACGTATGGGCCACCTCCAACTGGGCAACCGTACCACCACCTGCAGGCAAATGGAAAGCTGATATGTTAGATAGGTGCACCTTCAAAAAAATAAAGACAAAACTTTGTCTGCTCAGGACTTTGGTGTTTGAATGATTTGCTGAATGATCTGTTAGTGGATATTCAATTTCATTTCTAGTGCTGTGTTTGTATATAGCAGTCTAATTTTATTTTATTTTATATTATGATTTCACTGCCAACTACTATGTACTGGGATGTTGTTGTGCCATATCCTATTTGTAATGGTGCCCTGGGCCTCCAGGCAACAAAAATTAATAAACACATACTACCACAACCACCTTCACAGAGGACTACTGCAGGTCTGAATCTGATAAGGACAGCAGCTATTCGAGAAACTGACTGAACAGGTGAATGGACCCAAGTGGCGTGGGTAGGCCCTGGAGTGATCAAGCAGAAAAGTGGCACTTTAGCTCTGTCTGGTGACACAAAAAGGTCCAACTCAAAACGACACCAGCATTTGAACTGGTCTTCAACCTACTGTGGTCAGCAGTTCCCACTTGTGCATCCTGGACTGGGACCTGCTAGCTTGTCTGCCAAGACGTTTTGGACACCTGGAACATGTACTGCTGACAGTTCTAGACCATCTTCCAGAGGTCAATACCAAACTCGTATTGCTACCCTGCACAGCAGTTAGGAATAAGTCCCCCCTTGTTTGTTGATGTTATGCATCACGCTGACATTTCAGTCTGTATTAGCAGAGGACCTGGGGAGGGGTGGGTCTGGAAGACCTGGAGTCAGTACAGCACAGCCTGCATTTCTAGAACATTTATATGCAAATTGCTCTCCACTGGAGTCCACCTACTCTGCATCTGATAGGAGCCCCAGTGTGCACCTCACTCCATCCCCGAGGCATCTGTTGCAAGAATCTGGAGAGGAGGGAGGAGGAGGATTAGGAAGAGAACCCTCTTTAACAGGTTGCTGGGTTCTATTCAGCATGTCAGCACTTTACATACAGGAGACGTGACTAGAAAGTACAGTGACATAAGAACTTACCATAAAAGTAGATCTGCAAGGGGGGTCTCTTGCAGCAGGCCACACCTATGGAACTATAGCCGCCAGGCACTGGGACTATATGGAAACTTTTCTAGCTAGCAGTCTACCAGGGAGCCACCCACTCTGACATCATAGGCCAACGTCGACTTATTGTATAAGAGTAAGCAGCCCACGAGCCCTCCTCAGTTCTCCCACCGGAGACCATGAGCCACTTAGTCCCAGCAAAAGGAACTGAGGAGTAACCGAAGATTCCTCCGAAAGAAAAGAATGGAGAATGCAGTACAGACGCAGGAAGATCTCCCAGATCCAGGGGTAAGGAGGGGAGAGTCAGCATGGCTTCCCAGATCTACTGTTATGGTACCTTCTTATGTAACTATACTATCTGACTTCGAGGGCATCTCTTGCAGCAGGCCACACCTATGGAACAAGTCCCAAGCAGTTCTGACATCGAGAAATGCAATTTGGGCGGTAGAAAACCAAGAGCCTAAGAAAGTAGGCCTTGTAGAACAGCTAGACCAAAATTGGCCCTACGCCTAGAGGCAATGTCCAGACTATAGTGCTTGGTAAAGGTGTGGACAGCACACCAAGTGGCAGCATCACAAATTTCTGCTGACACTTTCCTGAAAAAGTAAGAAGTCCAGAGCGCGTGTCCCTCACTTGATACAACAATATGTAAAGTTCGGGGGCTGGTGGGCGAAGTCACAAGGTCAAAAAGTAGAAAGAAACCAGCCACTACTGTGGCTGGCTTCTTTCTACTTTTTGACATTCCTGAAAAAGGCAGTAAAGTGGCCATGCCCCTGGTGGAATGGCCATGAACAGCGCCAGGACGGTCCTTGCCATACTTCCTGTAGCAATAAGTGATGCAGTTGGCCACCCATTTGGACAAGCACTGTTTTGAAACAGGGATGCCCTCTTTCCCAGGAGCGTAAGAAACAAACAACTGTTTAGACTTTGTACAGTCCTTCATACAATGGGTATATTAACGCAGAATTCTATGCATATCTAAAGTGTGAAGCAATGCTTCCCCTGGATTGACATGCTCTGGGTAATAAACAGGAAGGTGGATGGACTGGTTTAAAGTAAACTCAGACACCGCCTTAGTAAGAAATTTGAGATTAGTATGCAAAGACACCCTTGCCTTTGTGGAAAACCAAATAAGGCTGCTCACACAACAGCGCCTGTAGCTCTGAAATTCTTTGAGCAGAAGTAACAGCAACTAAAAATAACGCTTTCTACAACAAACCATAGCTTGCATGTCACGGCCAGCTCAAAAGGAGACAAAGTAAGTTTTCCCAGCACAAAATTCAAGTCCCTAGGCAGGATTGGATTGCGGAAGGACACCTCCAGTTGTGCCATCATACGGCCAACAGTAGGCACATGAAAGGCAGAGATGCGCACCTTGGGGGGGGGGGGGTACTTCAGATCAGAAAGGGACATTAAGTACTCCAGAATCTGATTCACTGGACAAGTGAAGGGATCCAGCTTACGTGAAGCAACACACAGCGCAAAGCGTTTCCACTTCATAGAATAGGTGGCCCTAGTGAAATTCTTCCTAGCTGCCACCAGGACTTCAGCCACCTTGGTAGACACTCCGAAACGAGCCATGGCTATGTCCTCAGGAGCTAGGCATGAAGATGCAAGGATTTGAGGTCCAGATGGACCAAGGTGCGACGGTTCTGGGATAGCAAGCCAGTGCACAAAGGAAGAGGTACTGGAGGTTCCACAGTCTGCTGCTGCTGCAGCAAGGGAAACCAGATATGATGAGGCCAGAAGGAAGCTATGCAGATCATCAGTGCTCCTTCCATCTGGAGCTTGATCAGAACCCTACAAATTAGGAGGAAGGGATAAAATGTTTACAGAAACCTTCTTTCTAAGAGAGGGACAACGCATCTCGCCAGAAACCTCCAAGCCTTGGATTGAGCAGGCAAAAAAGCAGCAGTTTTGTGTCGAGTGGGGACGCAATAAGGTTCAACTCTGGACAACCCCACCCGTCGAACAGGTCTTCCACTACCAAGGTCAGCAGCTCCCACTCATGCATTCTGGACTGTGATCTGCTTAGCCGGGGCATGCCACCCTAACAGAGACATGCGTCGATATCGACTACAGTGCCATGTCGCCGTAGAAATGCTGCTGGAAGGGGGCAACCACTTCCCCCGACCTGCACCCCCTCCCGAACTAACTCTGACCTAGAGTTAGAAACCCTTTAGTTCAGGGGTGAAGCCCCTTCCCCCCCGGATGAAAAAAAAAACAAAAAAAACAGTTCCAAACTGTGTGGCTCCATGCCGACTGCAACTTGCGGTCAACATGGAACCCCATCACGGAAATGCAGGTCACAATATTTTTTGTCGCGCCGGCATATATAACCCCTTAGCTGGTATGCCAGAACATTTTGGTCACTTGGAACGTGGATGGTCAACAGTTCTACACCGTGTTCTAGAGCCCAGTACCAAACCCCCATCGCTTCTCTGCACAGGGTGTATGAATGAGTTCCCCTTGCTTGTTTATGTAGCACACCACACTGATGTACCCCTTCTGCACTAGCAGAGGCCCCAGGGACAGATGGTTCTGGAAGGCTTGCTGACCGTACAGAATGGCTCTCTTCTATAAAACATTTATGGGGAGGAAGCTCTCCACTGTGGTCCAAGTACCCTGGGTCTGATGAGGGCCCAGGTGTGCCCCCTCAGCCCATGCCTGAAGTGTCTTTGGTGAGGATCTGGACCCCCCCCCAGCCCATCCCCGAAGTGTCTGTGGTGAGGATCTAATGAGGAGAGGGGATTAGGAAAGGAACCCCTTTGAACAAACTGCTGGGTTCCATCCACCACTGAAGTACCTTCTTTATCGACAACGTGACTAGAACCATTTGTTCTAGATCGTCAGGGCACTGATCCCACTGGACCCACAATGTCCATCAGGGGATCCACACATGCAGTCTTGCCAGGGGAACCATAACAATAGCTGCCGCCACCAGGTCCAGTAGTCAAGAGGAATGTCTTGGCTGTGACACACCTGCTGCTATAAAGAACCTGGGCCTGAGCTAATCAGGCACACTGCCCTGTCCTGGGACAGAAACGCTGCTTCCTGAGCAGTGTCCAATATTGCTTCTATGTACTGGAGATGCTGACAAGGGGTCAGGACCAACTTGAGCAGACTGACCATAATCCCTAGGGCATGAAACAGCTGTCTGGTACGTGCTAGGATGAAAGACAGGTGCTCCTTGGACTGAGCTTTGAGAAATCAACTGTCCAGATAAGGGAAGACGTAGAGTCCCTCCCTCCTGAGTGATGTAGCCACTACTACTGAGCCTTTGGTAAAGACCTGTGGCACAGATTACAAGCCAAAGGAAAACACCCTGAACTGGTAGTGTTCCCCTGAAACAGAAAAGGACAGTTACCGAAGAACTTACCATAACAGTAGATCTTCCAGAGGAGCTTCTGCAGCAGGTAATACAATTAGAACTAAGGCCGCCAGGTGTTAGGACCCCACGGAAAGATTTTCTAACTAGCAGTCTGTGGCGGGGGACAGCCCCCGACCTCGGCTCCGCTCAACATCAGATGTGATATAAAGGAAGCTCCCAGCATACCTCAGTTCTCCCTGCGGAGACCCGGCTGAAAATTCAGATGGAGAACCGAGGAGGATCTCCCATCCCCAAAGTAGAGATATAATGTTTGTCCCTTGGACAGGAGAGTGGGAAAGCCACCTGCTGCAAGAGCTCCTTTCAAAGATCTACTGTTACAATAAGTTCTTACGTAACTGTACTATATCACGTCAAGAGGGAGCTCTTGCAGCAGGTAATACAATTAGGACTGAGTTCCAAGCAATGCCCAAGGACAGACCCTGATCAGAAGGGTGGAGGACAATAAAAAACTGTGGGAAACTAGGAGATAAGTCCTTCAAGGACTGCTAGGCCGAAACCTGCTCTCCTTCTGGAAACAATGTCCAGACTGTAGTGCCTCCAAAGGTACGCACTGAACTCCCAAGTAGCGGCCACACAGCGGTCCGTTGAAGATGCATTTCGAAGGGAAGCGAAAGATGTCGCCACCACTCTGGTGGAGTGACCACTCACCAGTCCCAGTAAGGGTTTATTGTGGTGCTGGTAGCAAAAAAGTGATGCAATGCACTAGCCACTTAGAGTTTGTTTTGTGACTGGTGCTCCAAGTTTCCTGTGGACAAAGGAGACAAACAAGTGGTCTGTCTGTCAGAAGTAGTCCTGGCCAGATAGTAATGCAAAATTCTATGTACATCCAGAGTATGTAACAATGCCTCCTCACTGTTCGAGTACTCTGGGTAATAAACTGGTAGTTGGATGTCCTGGTTCAATGTGAACTCAGACACTACCTTTGGGTTTGTATGCAGAGCTACTCTGTCCCTGTAAAAAAACAAGATAAGGCTCTTTACACATCAGAGCCTGCAACTCGGAAATACTCTGGGCAGAGGTAATGGCAATTAAAAATAACTACTTCCAAGACAGAAGGCGGAGCTCGCATCTTACGGCTGGTTCAAAAGGCGGCAAAGTGAGCTTTTCTAAAATGAACAGGAGGTCCCACAATGGCACTGGGTCTCTCCTGGGGGGGGGTTCATATGCAAGGTACCTCTCAGGAAGGTCTTGCAGATGTCCAGCTGTGCCAGAGTCTTCCCGTTTATTGGTGCATGGTAAGCGGACAGAGCATAGAGATGCACCTTTATGGACGAGTAACTGAAATGCAAGTCAGACAGGTGGAGAAGATACTCTAGCACAGACTCCACTGGACAACCTGGGAGATCCAGTGAATCGGAAAATCACCCATAAGCAGAAACACTTCCATTTCATGGCACAGGTCACCAAGGTAGAGGGCTTTCTCGCTGCCACAAGCACCTCTGCCACTCTAAGCGATACTCCAAACCTATCCCTAGCTACGTCCGCAGGAGCCAAGTATGCAGGTGTAGGGACCGGAGGTTCAGTGGACTAACGTCCCTTGCTCTAGGGAAAGCAAGTGAGTTGAGAGGGACAACGGAACAGGTGGTTCCGATGTTAGCTGTTGCAACAGAGGGAACCAAATCTGTCAAGGCCAGAATGGCACTACCAGTATCATCCTGGCCTCTTCTGCCTGCAACTTGAGCAGGACTCTCTGAAGCAGAGGGAAGGGAGTGAGGGAAAACATAGAGAAACCTCCCTGTCCAAGAGAGGAACATTGCGTCTTGCCAGAAAACACCAGGCCCTAGAGCTAGTGAGCAGAAACTGGGCAGTTTGGCATTCTGTGGGGATGCAAAGAGGTTCAGCTCTGGCTGACCCCACCTTATGACTAGGTCGTGTACGACTTCTTGCTGTAGTTCCCACTTGTGGTTCCGAGACTGACAATGACTTAAGCTGTCTGTGAGGAGGTTGTGGATGCCGGGAATATGGACTGTCGTGATGTCCAGCTTGTGATCTACTGCCCAGGACCAAATTCTCGTCACCTCTCTGCATAGGGAGTACGAATGTGTACCCCCTTGTTTGTTGAAATAGAAGACTACCAGGGTACTGTACAACTGGACCAGGAGAGGTCCGGGAAGGAGTACCCCTTGGAAAGCTTGAAGGGCGTACAGAACGGCTCTCATCTCCAAAATGTTTACGTGAAGAGCTCATTCTGTTGAGTTCCAGGAGCCCCTTATCTGATGCGAAGCAAGATGTGCTCCCCATCTCAGTCCTGATGCGTCAGTGGTGAGAGTCTGTAGTGGGTTGGGTCGCTGAAAGGGGACCCCTATTGCTGAGGTGGGGTGGGATGAGCCACCAAGTCATGGACTGTCGGACTGTGTTGGAGATCCAAATGGGTTCCTCCAACTTGTCTGTACCTTGATCCCTTTGCACCTTGAGGTGCCCCTGCAGGATCCTCAAGTTCAGATGTGAGAGTGGAACTGTAACAATAGCTGCTGCTGTGACCTAGCAGCTGTAGAACCACTCTTGATGGAACCAAGTCGGAGTCCTGTACCCTGCGAGTGACTTCTCTTAGCCTTGCTGCTCTGTCTTTGAGCAGAAAAGCTCTCCCTTGGACTGTGTCCAGGACTGCTCCAATGTACTGCAACCTTTGAACTGGCCATGGTTATGACTTGGGCAGGTTTAGAGTTTTGCCCAGAGTCTGGAATAGGCTGAATGTCTCCTCCAAGGTCGTGTTCAATTGGCCTTCTGCTGGTGCAGTAACAAGCCAATCGTCCAGGTATGGGTAAATGAAGTGACCCCGGGGGCCGCCGCTACCACTGCTAAACACTTGGTAAAAACCCTTAATGCAGAGCATAGACCGAATGGAAGCACCCTGAACTGATAGTGTCCTCCTTGGAAGGAGGAGCGTACATACTTCCTGTGGAATGGCAGGATCTTGATGAGCATACTGCATGTCTAGCAAGCAAAGCCAGTCTCCTTGGTGGAGCACTGGTAACAGGCTTGCCAGGGTCACCATTCTGAACAGTTTGTATTCTATAAAGGTGTTCAGATGACTCGTGTCCAGAATGGTACGGAGGTCTCCCATCTTTTTCAAGACATGAAAGAAACAGGAATAAAATCCCTTTCCCCTTTGAGCAAAATGAACCTCCTGTATAGCTCTTTTGTCCAGTAAGGCCTGTATCTCTGCCCTCAGGAGGACTGCATGGGAGGGTGAGCAGTGGAAGGGGACTGGTGGGTTGTCCGATGGAAACTGGGTGAACTCTAGGGAGTATCCTCTTTCTACTATCTGGAGGACCCATTGGTCCAATGTTATACTGGACCATCCGGATAGGTAGAGGGAGAATTTCCCTCCTACCACCTCCCCCTGCACAGGCTGTGGTGGTGGTTGGGGTCTAGGGAGTCAAGATGTGTTGGAATGGAGGGTGTAGGTAGGGGAGGTCTTGGTGCCTTGAGGTTTTTTGGGCCCTGGGTGCCTGAAGGGACAGGGTGGCCTTTCCTTTTGAAGACTCCCTTATGTTGTGTCTGGCACCTTCCTTGCTGTCCCGGATTTTTCCGAAAGGGACAGCGGCGTGTGGATTGAGGCTCGGACCAGTACATCCTGTGGACTTCACATACAGCTTTACCCGAATCTTGTGAAGTCCGGTGATTTGTTTTTTAGTGTCCTGACCAAACAGGACTGCTCCTTGAAAAGGAGCATCCAGGATAGCATCCTGAAGATCCTGTCAGAAGCTCAAAACCCTGAGCCAGGCATGCCTCCGCATGGAAATGCCCGTGGCCGCTGCTCTTGCTGCTGTATCTGAAGAGTCATAAAAACTCCTGAGGATGTGCTTATCCACATCCATGCCAGACCAAATCACAGCAAGGAGTTCCGCCTTGCCCTCCGAATCTGGCTGTGCCTTGGCCAGGTCCATTGCCTTTGCCCACAAGGATTTTTGGTAGGTGACCATGTAGGCCAGGAAGCTGAGTGACCTAACAGTGTAAGTAGCCGAGGAGTACACCTTGCGTCCCATTTGGTCCAATTCTTTAGATTCTGGGTCCGGTGGCTGGGCACTCACGTGGCATGGTTGTTGTGCCCTGCCATGGGCAGTTGTCAGGACTATCAAGTCTGCCTTTGGGTGTTCGCTCAGAAAAGGCTCCCCTTTTGGTGTCTTGTGAAGTCTACCAGTCTTACGAGAAACTGCAGTTGTAGAGGCCGGGTGTCTCCCATGTGGACTTGGTCACATCCTGAAATGGTTTCACCGAAGGGGTGGGGGGTGGGGATAACTAATGGCTGAGGATCTGTGGCTCCCAAGAATTTGGCCAGTCTGTGCCATTCTGGGTCTAATTCCTCACTGTCCCATTGGTAAAGTGCTTGAATATAGTGCATAATGTCCAAAAAGGACGGATCATCAGGGGGTGACCTCGGCGAGTCCCTCGGATTTGGAGACAGAATGGGGAGCTCGTCCTCTGAGGAACAGTCTGAAACAGAGTCCCTGCTTCGCCCAGAGGACAATGGCGGGCATCCACTGGAGGATGGACTGGATGATGGACGCTTTCTGTGGCCGTTCGACCCAGGCATCCGCCTGTCCCCTCTATCTTGTGGCCGGGTCTCCTTTGGCAGTAAAGGCTGCTCAGGAGTGAAGTCTCTAGGTGGAGAACGTACTGAGGATGGATCCCTTGGTCTGGGAAGAAGATCCCCTTTGATGGCATTCTACCATGCATTAAAAAGTGCTCCTACCTCAGCAAGTGGAACGATTGGCGGTGGAGACATCTGGTTGAAGCGCCGGAGGGTCCGGGCGTCTGGTCCACAGGTGGTGGTGACCAGTCCCCAGGCACTTTATCTGCGGTACATCAGGCTTCAGATCCTTGGTGTCTGGCGGCCTGACATCCGGTTCTTTTAATGGAGGCTGCTGGGCGTCCAGAACCCCCGTGTCTGGGGAATCGGTCGTCGGGGCCAACCCTTCGGGGCTAAGAGCCGGTCCTCAGGGGCCGACTGCCTTCCTTTTGCCAGAGGCGCTTGCTCTTTTTCCGACTCAGAGTCAGAATGCCCTGCCATCTGGGAAGCAGACAACGTCTGGTGTTCAGGTGGGGGTGGCGTCTGGTACCGGACGACTTCCCGGCATTTCGCTGGTTCGTCAAGCTTCTTGCATTTCTCAGACATCCCAGAAGTGGGCTCCATGGCAGACGCCTGTCCCTCACGGGTCGACCCATGTTTATGAGGTCGGTGGGCCAAGGAGATTTGGGTGGACGGCTGTCCCGTAGAAGAAGACTCCCAACCTTTCACCTGAGTAGAGGCAGTCGACTTCCTATGTGTGTCCCCAGAAGCTGCTTTGGTACGGGGATTCTGACCTCCCACCGGAGGTGGAAGTAGTAGACGGCCGGTGCAGCGACTTTGGGTGGGACTCCAATCTGGCCCTCTCCTTCTCCCGGTGGTGGTATCTCCCCTCCGGATCTCTTCTCCTGGGGGGGAGACTCCCTGGTTGAAGATAAACTGTGTCCAGATGGGGTCTACTGCATGGCAGCTACATGCTGCTTGAGGAGATGGGCCTACAAGGTGCTGGCGCGGTGAATCCTGGTCTTACTGTTGACTCTGAGGCAGTGCAGGCAATCGTCCAGCCGGTGGTCTCGGCCTAGGCATATCAGGCAGGCAGAATGGCCACTGTATCAATGAAGACATTAAACTTGAAGGAAAAACTGTCGAGGAAAGGTTGATACACAAGAAAAAACTGTGCGATGAGCAAGAAAAAAGGTGGTCCACTGCAACTATGGCGTCCGTAGATTCGATGTTCATCGGTCGACGGTGGAAAAAGAACTGAGGTGGCACCAAGGGACCATCCCATTTATATCACGCCTGACGTCGGGTGGAGCAGACGTCAGGGGCAGTCCCCCACCACAGACGCCTAGCTAGAAAACATTTCCGTGAGGTCCTAACCACTGGCGGCCATAGTCCTAATTGTTTTACCTGCTGTAAGAGCTCCCCCTCGAAGTGAGATCCTGAGATGCTTCCTGTAGGACTGACACACCTGGACATGCAGATACACATCCTGCATGTCCAGGGGGCATACCCAGTGCCCTTGCTGCAGGAGGGGCAGCACGCCTTTGCAGGGTGACCATCCTGAACTTCTTGCACTCAATACAGAAGTTCAGGTCCCTCACGTCAAGAATGGGCCTCAAGTCTCCTGTAGATCTGGGGACGGAGAAAAAATGAGAGTAGAACCTGTTTCTTTGCTCCCAGGGAACTGGTTCTGTGGCCTATTTTTCTGCTCAAGGTACAGACTTCCTCCAGCAGCACTGATATGTGGTCTGGAGAATAAGTGGAGGGAACTGGTGGCAGTTCTTGAGAGTTCTAGTATATGGCCATGCTCTATGAGCTGCAAGACCCAAGCATGTGTTATATATCCCTCCACCTATCCAGGTGAAGGGAGAAGTGAACCCCTACCACTACCACCTGAAGTGCTGGAGGGGAGGGGTCTGGCAAGGAGTTGGGCTGAGGCTGAACCTGTGTCCGGGGCCGCACCACCACCTCAGGGGGCTTTCCAGGTGGTGGATGTGGGGGCAGACAAAGCTGTTACTGTTCTGCACTTGGTCAGCTGTCTGGTGCCCGACTTGGGTCTGTGGGTGGCACAACGGAAAGGCACCCTCTGCCCACGTTTTGGTTGGGTGTGGAAGCGGGAGTGGACTGACCGCAGAGTCCAGTCCAAGGTTTGGAGGTCAGAAAGGATGTTCTGCGCATCTTCCCCAAGAGTTTATAACCTCTGAAAGGGACATTGAGAATGGACTGCTGAACATCACTGGCAAATCCTGACACCCTGAGCCAAGAATGCCTTCTGAGCCAGATGACAGCTGCAGCTGCTCTGGCTGAGGCATCTGAGATACTGTAGGCAGACCTCAAAAAATAGTGCTTACCTACATCTGCTCCAGTCTGGCAAGCCATCAGCATCTCCTTTTGAGGCCTTTCTCTTTGGCTTTCTTCCAGAGACTGTTCTAGAATTTGACCACATGGGCCTGACAATTGGCAATTCTGTGGCCAAAGCAAATACTTGCCCATGAGGTACAGTTTACTGGATTCCTTATCTGGGGGAAGAGCGGAGGGGTGCTGAGGTCTCTTAGACCTATCATGGGCTGCATTTATCACCACTGAATCCGCTTGTGGTTACCCTGTGAAAAAGGGCTTCACTGAGGGAGCCTGGTACAGTGCGTCTGCCTTTCTAGGCATGGCAGGGATCATACTCGGCCTGCACCATGCAGCCATAATGGCATCCTCTTATGCAGCCAGCAGAGGACGAATGATCAGAGGAATTTGGTAATTTCAGAAATTTGATCAGATTTCTCCTAGTAATATTGTGCTCCTCAGCATCGAACCCCATAGCTGCATTATCACTGAGATGAAGAAGGGGTCATTAGGAGGGGGGATCCTCGGGCTATACCTGGTGGATTCCATCCTCTCCTCCAGAGGAAATAATGGAGGTGGACCTAGATGAGCTCCTATCCCCATCTTCCTCCTCTTCCTCTTGCGGGATGAGGTCAGAATTGTATTCCAAACCCTTGTCGACAGGCTCTGAGTAATGCTGAGGGCAACGTGGATGTCGACACCCTAGAGTGAGCAGGGTACATCACCGAGGCAGGCGTCAACATGGGGGCTGGTCTGGCAGGCCCCATCGGTGGGCCCAGGAGGAGAAGCAAGGCGCTGAAAAAAATCCATAAGTGAGGAGAATATAGTCAGGATGTCAACAGATTTTGCATTGCTGAGGCGCCTTGCAACATCAATTGGGGAGGCTGGGTTCCTAGTGTTGATGAAATGGCCTATGAGGTCAACAGGGGAGGCCTGAGCCCAGACACTGACAGGCCATCGCCGGCCAAGGCAGGTAAGGCACAGTCCACTGCTAGCTGCCCCTGGGAAAGCAGGGGGTCCAGGTCCAAGTGGAAGGGGTGTCAGTGTTGGCAGGGGTGTCAAAACGCCAGACGTCGAGCTGTTGCCGGCCATGGAAGGTCCAACGGAATGCTCTGCCAAAGCCAGCCCTGGGAAAGAGAGGGGTGTGGGCAGCAGGAGGTGTCACTGACAAAGCAGACAATGGCACTGCAGCAGTCTGTCTCAGGAGCAGCGATCGTGGGTGCACTGGGGGGGGGGTGACCCATTCCTACTCTTCTCGCTCTCCCAGTGCTGGTTTCCCAGAGGACTTGTCACGGGCCTTGGAAGAATGACAGCTCATGGACAGTGCCGGTGATGTGGCAGAGCTTCCAGCCAGGAGCTCCCTCTCCATTCTGGACATCTTCTGTTCTAGGAGAAAGGACTGCAGAGCTTTCTGATGGTGCCACCAGGTAGCCAGTTTGAAGCTACGGCAGATCTCGCAGGCCTTAACATCGTGGGTCTCACCAACACAGCGGACACAGGCAGCGTGGCAGTAGATTTTTCCACCACAGTCGCAATATCGAAAAAGTTTGGCAGTCGGTTGGCATACACAATGACGTGAATCACTTTAAAAAATAAAATGACAACGAACTGGAGTGAGAAATAAAGGAAAGAAATTCAAAGATATGGCGGTTGACTCCATGGGATCTGACGCTTAATGGTCCATGGTGGGAAAATAACTGAGCAGGACGCTGGACCACCCATGTTTATATGCTGAGGATGTTGACGCATGACGTCATCAGGGGTGGCCCCTAGGTGATCCCAGTACTTGGTGGCTATAGTTCCATAGGTGTGGCCTAATGACATATCATCTATGAAGATCGGCCTTTTCCCCACTTCTGCTTGGTGTTCTTTTACCCAAAGCTGCATGTCTGTGGGAAAGATGCTTATGAATTGCTCCAATGCAAATATGCTGATGATCTGTGTGACTGTTTTGTTCTCTGGTTGGAGCCATTTATTGAGGCATTCTCCGAGTCGGGTGAAGCCTTCGAGGATTGTTGACTAAGTGGTACTTCTGGAAAAAATTCTCTACACTAAAGAGTCATTTGGAGGCAGGAATCTCTCTGCCTGCAGGTCTCTCCCGAGATGTCATATCTTCTCAAGATGTCTTGTAACAGGCTCAGGATGTAGAAATGAATTGCCAGGCAAAGACTTATTATAAAAGAGCAATCTTTTATTGGAAGAGGAGAGAAAAGTACAGTTACGCAAGAACTTACCGTAACAGTAGATCTTCGAGAACAGCTCTTGCAGCAGGTTACACCATTAGGACTGAAGCCGGCAGGCGCCAGGACCCTGGAGACTTTTCTAGCTAGCTATCTTCAGCGGGGACCGCCTCCGACGTCAGGCGTGGTACAAAAGGGGGCGGTCCCGCCAGAATCCCCAGTTCTCCCGCCGGAGACTCCCGGCCAGAGGTTGCAATAGCGGGGGAGACCGAGGATCCACCGTCAGAAGGCAAAAAGGAGTACGAAAACCCTGAGTAGAGAAAAGGGAATTTCCCTTACAAGTGAAAACTGACTCCTGCGCTCGCCCAGCCATGCGGAAGAAAGCAACATCCTGCTGTCTGATCATTCAGACTGGCTGGCTGAAATACTCACCATCCTTTCTTCCCTCACTCCTCCATCCTAGAGGAGAAACTGCGTGAGACCTCCTCAAGGGGATACCGGTGGGCGGGGTACCTGCTGCAAGAGCTGTTCTCGAAGATCTACTGTTACGGTAAGTTCTTACTGTAACTGTACTATCTTACTGAGATACAGCTCTTGCAGCAGGTTACACCATTAGGACTGATTCCCAAGCAGTAAAGCTTGACCCCTTCACATCGGGAGGAGGAAAGGAAGAAGAAACCGAGGAGCAGCCCAACCCCGATTCAGGACAGGAGGCCTTGCAGCACGGCCTGGCCGAAACAGCCCCTTCCTAGAGGCTATATCCAGACTGTAATGCCTGATAAAGGTATGCAGAGAGTTCCAAGTAGCTGCAGCGCAAATAGTTGAGGTTGAGACATTCTTGAGAGCTGCAAAAGAAGTGGCTACACCTCTAGTAGAATGGCCCCGACAGAACCCGGGAGGGGCTTTTGTTTGATTGGTAGCAATGAGAGATGCATTGCACAAGCCAGCGGGATAAGGATTGCTTTGACACTGGCCGACCTCTCATTCTCTTGCAAAGGACACAAAAGTTGTTCAAGCCCGAAAGGACTTAGTTCTATTGAGGTAATACCTCAGGCTGCTGTGAACATCAAGAGTATGGAGCAAAGCTCTCCTATTGGAATAGTTCGGAAGTAGACCGAAGGTCAATATCCTGATTTAAGGTCAGAGCTGAAACCACCTTAGGCAAAAACTTAGGATTCGCTCTCAGAGACGCCTGTCTCGTGAAAACCAAATAAGGCCCTACACATCAGGGCATGAAGCTCAGAAATCCTTCTGGCTGAAGTAACTGCAACTAAAAACAACGCCTTCCAAGACAGAAAACGAGCTCGAATCCACGGCTGGCTCAAAGGGAGGAGAGTGAGTTGCTCCAAAACAAAAGGAGATCCCATGGAGGAATCGGATCCTCATTAGGAGGCCTAAGGTGCAGCACCCTCTCAGGAACTCCCAGAAGCGCCCAGTTGAGCAATGGTGCAGTGGCCCACCGCTGGTGATAGGTCAAATAGCACAAAGGT
The DNA here is from genome assembly GCA_016271365.2 of Neoceratodus forsteri. NCBI lineage: Eukaryota > Metazoa > Chordata > Ceratodontiformes > Ceratodontidae > Neoceratodus > Neoceratodus forsteri. The sequence goes on along the minus strand of CM057458.1, from coordinate 1,191,216,079 downwards.
GTACTTTAATAGAGAAGTAGGCTAACCCCGAGTGAAAAGGGAGAGGAGGTAGTCCAAGACTGCCTCACAGGGCAACCTAAGTGAGAAAGGTCACGAGCCCGTGACCAAAGATAGAATCTGGCGCCCATTTCATGGCGGCAGCGTGAGTAGTCGCTTTCTGGCTGCAGAGAGTACCCTCTGCAACCTCCAGACCCCGTATCGATGATGCATACGTCTCTAGAGCCAAGCGTGCAGGTTCAAAGACCGCAGATCCGGATGTAATAGCGAACCTTGTTCCTGAGACAGAAGGTGAGAACTGCGCTGTAGTGGGAGTGGGGTTCCGTGACAGCCGCGCCAGCAATGGGAACCAGATTTGTCTGGGCCAGAATGGGGCCACCAGAATCAAACGCTCCGCTCCTGCGCAGTTTGAGCAGAACTCTCTGGATCAACGGGAAAGGAGGGAAGGCGTAGAGGAACCTGTTCTCCCAGGAGATGGATAACGCGTCTCGCCAGAAAACTCCAGGCCCTGGATCTAGCGAGCAGAAATTGGGCAGTTTTGCGTTGGATGGGGATGCGAATAAGTCTAACTCTGGAGTTCCCCATCGAAGGAACAGATCCTCTGCTACCTCCTGAAGAAGTTCCCACTCGTGGACTCTGGCCCGGGAGCGACTCAGGCCGTCCGCAATCGTGTTGTCCACGCCGGGAACGTGTACCGCGACTAGATTTGCGCCGTGTCCGACTACCCAATCCCACACTCTCATGGCCTCCCTGCAAAGGGGGTAAGAGTGTGCGCCTCCTTGTTTGTTGAGGTAGTACATCACCCTCGTGTTGTCCGTCTGAAGCAGGATGGTACACGGTGGGATTAAGGACTGGAAAGCCTGGAGAGCGTAGAGTACCGCTCTCATCTCCAGAACATTTATGTGCAGATGAACTTCCAGCGGACTCCATACGCCCTGAGACTTCACCCCATCTAGGTGAGCTCCCCACCCAAGACCTGAAGCGTCCGTGGTGAGGGTAATCTCCGGGGACAGCGCTGTGAAAGGGACGCCCTTGGAGAGCGACCCGGGGACTAACCACCATTGCCAGTCCTGAATCACTCGTTTTGTAATTCTGACCGGGTGCTGCAGATGGTCTTGCCTCTGGTCCCACTGCGCCTTGAGCATCCACTGCGCTACGCGCATGTGGAGCCGCGAGAGGACCGTGGGAATGGACGCAGCCATGGACCGAAAGAAGCGGACGGACCAACCTGGCCGGAGTGGTCTGATTCGCTGATAGGTCCTCTATAATGGACCTGATGCTCCACCTGTCGCCTGGGAGGAAGGCCTCCCTGGACCGTGTCCAGCACTGCGCCTATGAACTGCAGGTTCTGGCGACGTACCAAGACAGACTTCTCCTGGTTTATCAAAATCCCGAGCGATCCGAACAGGATCTGAGTGTCCTGGATCGCTTGCAGAAGCGCCTCTCTGGAGGCGGCCATGAGAAGCCAATCGTCGAGGTACGGGAACACATAGTGGCTCTTTCTCCTTAGAGCAGCTGCCACGACCGCCATGCATTTGGTGAAACCCTTGAGCGGATGACAGTCCGAAGGGAAGAGCTCGGAATTGGTAATGGTGGCCTAAGAACTCGAAGCGCAGGAACCTCTGATGCGCCTGAGCTATGGGGATGTGCAGGTAGGCATCCTGCATGTCTAAGGACGCTAAATAGGCGCCTTGTTTTAGCATGGGAATGAGACCCGGAAGGGTCACCATGCGAAACCTTTGTAGCTTAATCGACAGGTTGAGATCGCTAAGTCCAGAATTGACGGAGGTCCCTGTCTTTTGGGAACCAGGAAGAAGTGAGAATAATATCCCTTTCCTCTCTGGTCCCCTGGGACAGATTGAATCGCTCCCTTGTCCAAGAGAGCGACCACCTCTTGCCAAATCAAGTCGCGGTGCTGACCCGAGTATCGGGACAGCAGAGGAGGCCTTGAGGGTGGACGTTCTTCGAATTCTAAAAAGTGGCCTTTGCTGACCAATTGAAGAACCCACCTGTCGGTGGTTATTGCTTGCCAACCCGATAGGAAGCGGGCAATGCGACCCCCGACCGAAACGTCCCGTTGATCCTGAGGGCCGGGGCCGGAAAGGAGTCATGCTGTGGCGGCTGAAGGGCCCGCCGGCTGGGTAGCCTTGGAAGGACGTTGACCTCTGCCAGCGGGCTGCTTCCCCTGGGATCTGTGGAAGCCAGAGCCCCTATGCTGTGTGGCGGAACGGGGCTGTTGCCTCTGAGTCCGCCCACGAAAACGGCCTTGGGTCCTACGAAAGGATCCAGGCCTGGGCCGGTACATCGCCTGGACTGTCCGGACCGCCTTCCCAGCCTCTTGCAGTTTGGTAATTATACGTTCTGACGGATTACCAAACACCACCTCACCTTCAAAGGTAGCGTCCAAAATGTTCTTCTTGGACATCTGGGTGAAACCAGAGACACGGAGCCATGAGTGTCTCCGGCGCACACGCCTGAAGCAGCCGCCTTGGCTGACAAGTCCGCAGAATCATACGCTGCTCTGAGTACCTGGGTTCCCAGCCTGAACTCGTCCGGAAGAGCTGAAGCATCTCCTCCTTCTGCTCACCTTCCGGCAGCTTCTCAGCCGCCTCCAGCCCCTGTTCCCACAAAGCGTTCTGGAACTGAACCATGTGGGTGAGATAATTCAGGGACCTGATAGCGCAAGTCGCGGAAGCGTAAGTGCGCCTCCCCAGAGCGTCCAGCTGTTTGGACTCTGGGTCCGGTGGCAGAGCACTCAAATGCTGCGGTCTCTGGGACCGATCATGAGAGGCAGTAATGACCAGGGAGTCAGCCAGAGGTTGTTGAGATAGGTACTGGTCCCCCCTTGGGGCCCTGTACAGTCTATCCGCCTTCTTCGGCACCGCCGGGAGCGAGTGAGGACGCTTCCACGCCGCCTTGGTGACGTCCACAAAAGTGTCCACCAAGGGTGGCACCACCACAGGCTTAGGGTCCTTCTGCCGAAGATACTTTGCCAGGCGTAGCCTTTCAGGGTCAAGTTCCTCTGCTTCCCAACCCATATTTTCTTGGATATGTCTAAGGATATCCATGAAGGATGGATCGTCCGGAGGAGACCTTGGAGTCTCACGTGGGTCCGGCGAGGGAAGCGAGACCGGAGAAGGAGATCTAGAAGAAAAATAAGTAGATCCCGTAGCCTCCGACGACGGCGACCGACGTCGCCTCCTGGATCTCTTGGGACTGGGCGACCCGGAGGACGACGATCTGGACGGAGGTCTCCTTCTAGAATGTCTGCCCCTGGGAGGAGTCACAGGCTCCCTGGGGACGGAATGGCCAGCCGACCTCACAGGTGAAGGTGGGGCCGGGGCCGAAGCCACCGGAGGAGGAAGGACTGGGGGTACCACATCCTTCCTGACAGTAGCCCACCAGTAAGTGAACAGGTCCTTCACCTCGGCCAAGGACAGTCCCGACGTCGGCTCCGAGGACGAGGGCCGGACGTCAGGTCACGGCGACGGTACCACGGGATCTCGGGCTGGCGAGGACCCCGGTAGGCTCTTCGTGGCGGGGACGCCCGCCTGGACATCGGGCAAGGCCGAATCCTCCTCGATGGGGACTCCTATCCGACCCGGCGTCAGAGGGGCAGGAGCCCCGCTCAGAGCGTCGCGGACGTCGGTCCCCCCACCGACGTCCGATGCGATGAAGAGGCCGACGACGGCCGACCAACCGACGTCGGCTCAGAGGAACGCTGGCGTGCAACAGACGGCGGTCTGGCCGACGCCAGATCCCCCGGCTTCCTCAGCGGGGTGAGCTCCAAGGTCTTCCGGGGGGGAAGAGAGGAAGACCGGGCGCCGGGGCCCGAGGGGCGGGAGCCCGACTTGTGGTGGTGGCGTTCCCCCGACTTCGCCAAGGCCTTTTGGGCTGAAGAGGAAGACGACGGCCTGGCGGTGGAGGCCTGAGCAGAGTGTGCAGCGGGGGCTGCAGCCAGGGCTTGACGAAGACCTGGCGGAAAGCGGTCTGGCCGAGACCCCGAACTCCGGGAGACTCGGAGGCCCGAACCGGCGACCGGGCGGGATCCCTGGACCTCTTCTTCTTTTCCGCGTGCCGGTGCGTCCAATCCTCCTTGGAGGCCATCGCCCGGAGTTTTTCCTCAAGAAGAAAGGCTTGAAGGGCCTTCTGCCGGCGGATCCTGGTGCGGCTGTTGAACCCCTGGCAGAGGGAGCAGGCCTTGGTATCGTGGTCCGGGCCTAGACACCTGACGCACGCGGAGTGCGGGTCCTTAAAAGGAATTTGCTTGCCGCAAGCACACTTGGAGGAATGCCCGTCGGAGAGGACATCAGACGGTTGTCTTGATTGTAGAAGGAAATCTTCCTCAGAAGAATCGAAGAACTCGAAATTTTTTAGAAAGTACCGCAGCAGCCAGCGTAGCAAGAACTTTACCGGAGGGTGAGAAGCATGCACTGTCGCGGCGGGGAAGAACTGGGATTCTGGCGGGACCGCTTCTTTTAGTACCACGCCTGACGTCGGAGACGGGCCGACGTCGGGGGCGGTCCCCGCTGAAGATAGCTAGCTAGAAAAGTCTCCGGGGTCCTGGCGCCTGCCGGCTTCAGTCCTAATGGTGTAACCTGCTGCAAGAGCTGTATCTCGAAGTAAGATCTTTGAATTAGAGAAACTCTCAGAGGAAGGACTGTTTTCTTTGAACTGCCCATGTTTAAAAAGCATTCTGTATATTTTTATTTGTTATTGCAAATAAAATGCTACTTTCGAATTTTAATAACTGCTCCTGGTTTTCCTATGCTTTCTCACCTGAACTTCAATGACATTATGAGATGATGCCTTTTCAGGGGTACCTTATGCTAGTGGGGCTAACCGATTAAAAAAAAGACTGCCTTTTCATGTGAAAATTATAAAGACTGGCACATGATTTCTTTAGGTGCTGTTTCCTGCCTGGTGGGACTTATTTTTCCTGTGCGTTGTGTTCTCACAACACATGGATCCCAGCCAATAAGTACATAACATTTTATCTATTTTATAACTCCTCAAGTTTTCAGTTATTCTACTTCTCAGATGGTTTAGAGTTAAGATAATGATGAATTAATGTTTTTAAGGCTAGTTCTAGTGGAGTATGCATTGCATGCTAATGTTGATTTTAAACAGTTTCTTGTTCATGATCACATGAGTGACACTGCAAGGAGTTGATTTTCAAGCTGTCTGCTTATGTCTAACTGGAGAAAGCTGTACTGGTTTTCAGGTACATTTTTAGCTTTAAATCTATTTTTGATTTAAAATGTCACTGTGCAATCAACCATATATGTGTGACTTGATGTCATGAATTTATCTGAAGGTTTTGGTGCATATTAATGAGTACTGTGTAGAGTTTCAGGTAATGTGGTTTCCAGCTCCACTCTCATAGCAGCAGCTTGTTTGTCTGGTATCTAAAGCAGTTAGAGTAAATTCAAGATTTAAAGTCCACTCAGTAAGCAATAAGGCTTGTCTGACTTGCTTTCATGAGTGTATATCTGCAGTTTTAGTTGTATGTGTCACTCTGTGTTGTTTACTGTATAGTTAAGTGTGTTTGAAATGTACAGTATGTCGCTGTGTTTATTGTTTGAGGTTCCCGTTTGCTTTTTTCAGTTGCATTTTTGATCAGTGTGGTCAGGCAATATTAGGTTTTACCAGCTGCTGCATTTTTTTTGGGGCGCCTGTCAGAGGCATTTTGCTCAGCCGACCCAAATAATTTTTTTTTTTTTTTTTAATCAACAGGGGATACACTAAGAGTACAGTGGACAGAGCACTCTCACCGGTCAGTAACATGCCCCGTAACCTTTACCCCACAGCAAGGATACTGTCACGCAAGAACAACAGCAAATTCCACTAGTGCTTCCTTTCCATCAGAGCAGACCTTTTCTTCACAGGCTCATCACCAGTAACGTTCCCATTTTGCAAACTGACCCCAACATTGCTGCTTCCTTTACAGAACCACCTATTGCCCCCTACCGCCGGCCACCCAACCTGCAGAATCTCCTAGTTAAAAATCAGCCTACCTTCTCATAACAGTTCCTCCCTACTAGGTACCAAACCTTGCAAGAGGACTCACTGCTACACCTGCAAATTTATTTCCATTGTGACTGAAATTCAGGGGCCTACAGGTGTTTTTAACATCACCAAGGAGTTCTCATGCATCTCCACTAATACGGTGTATTGTATTCTTCGCAGGAAGTGTACAGCTATTTACATCGGAGAGACTGGTAGGCGTCTTGCTGAACGTTTCCGGGAACATTACAGAGCGGTCAGGAATGGTGACACTGCTAAACCCATTGTATCCCACTTTATCTCCAGGGACCACAGTGTCAATGACCTTTCTGTTTGTGTCCTTCAGCAGGGCTTCTGGGATTCTGACCATAGGAAAAACATAGAAGCCAAGCTTATCATCCACCTTAGCTGCCAGCAGCCCTCTCTCTGGTTTAAATGATAGACTTATTTTCCACTAACATCTTTCAGCCACCCCTTATTTTCCCTAACGTCTGCCTGTATCTGTACAGATTTAATTTCTTTTTTATTTTCACCATAAGTCTCCATCTCTGTCTCCTTCCCACACATCTGTCACCTTTCAGCCTTCTTACTAGGCCCTGTTAGTTATTCCCCACCTGGGGACTTCTCTTGCTCTTTCACTCTTATTTTGCTTTATCTTTCCCATCGTCACCTTTTTGTTTCACAGATTCTCTCAATCTTGCCATTTCTCACTTCTTCTCCCTAAGCCTCCCCCATTTTCTTTCCCCACATATAAATATCCCTTATTTTACCTCCCCTGTACACTAACTTGTTTTTTTTTTCTCTTTTAGATATTTCCTAAAGACCACCTAAGGTCAAAACATAGATTTTTAACTATTTTTTATTTTCTGCGTGCATTTAAATATAACCATTTTGTTTTGCTGTCAGAGGTATGTTCTATGATCTTTGGCCTCAACAGGTTTTTCCACAGATATCCCCTTTCAATAATCTAACCTCAAGGCAGGCTAAGATAGCACTATCTGACCAGGTTTCAACCAATGATGATATTAAATTGGTCATCAACTCATCATTAATAAAGTAAATACATACTTTCCCAAGGAATCCTGCCTTGCGAATGCAAACACCACTCTTCTTTCTCCCAACTCTTACTTATGGATATGCTGTCCTGTGTCCCAGGGACACAGAACTGGCTAAAATAAGGATCCCATAAACACAAACCGGCACCTGGCCCTCTGTACCACTAACAGGGATCCCTGCTGAGTGTTTGCCAAACTCAGGTGGCCCATGTTGAAATTCGGACTGCAACATGCGCTGCAAAACCTAACCATTAACATGGCAAATACTGTAAAACTACTTGATATCGCGTCGAGTTTATATCGCAGTCTGACTCTCATCTTCGGTAGTGCATCAAATTACCATCGCACTCTGCTACTGGCTGACAGCCTTCACAAAAGAGCCGGGCTCCAACCCGCGACCAAAAACCACTGCACTGCTTCTGAGGCCCGACCCACCTTCTGTCCAACAACCTCTCATCCAAACAAGGGAAAAAAAAAACTCCCAGCACCCGATACCAACCAGCCAGCCCAATCCTTCCCTGTTAACTTAAAAATATGTAAAGCGCTGCCGTCCACGAGCCATATTCCCAAACCCCACTGCAAACACCCAGTCACCCATGCCATTTCATTGTTTAGACTCACTGCAGCTGTGTGACTTTTGTCCCTGTTTATCTCTACACACTGCCTTCCTCCAAAATTAGGTCCAGAGCTGGCCGTGATTCCCATTCCTTTGGCGTGTTCCTCTCGTTCTTTCCCTAAGAACAGCAACAAACCTCCACTCTTCCAACTATGACCATGGATACTGCTGACTAGCAGATCTGCCCAGGCCCACAACAAACAGTCTAAAAATCTCTCCCCTGAACCTGGGGGATACAGGCAGGTCAGAAATTCATGTAAGCTCACAGACAAATTTCCCAGTAACTGGTAACTGCATTTCTCCTTTTTTTTTTTCTATCTCAAATACCATTCTCTTTACAAAACCTCTGGGACAAAATCCACCTGCAATTTTTATGTATACCTGCAGTCCCTTTGCCCAGGCACTTCATGAAGTGCTGGTACAGTGCGGTAAACATAATGTGCCTTAAAGGTACAGCGCGATAACAGCGATAATTTTTTTACAGTAACAAATTCAAGTTCTACAGTACATGACTACTACCCAGCCTGGCTTCCATTTTGACAAAGCAACATCCTCACCATAAACTGCGGCCTGTATCTTATAGTTCTAAGTACCATGCATGAAAGCTTTACTTTGCCTGCATATCTTATAACACATGTAACTAACACTAGAGTACAATATCTTTTTAAGTTGCAGCTTTCACTATGTAACGTCTGATCAACCTCCTGCCAATTCTGACGTCATGACATTTATGCACCTAACTCTGGTTGCCTCTGAAAAAGGGACATTCTGTTCCAGGGGCCTTACCTGGAAAATGAAAAAATAAAGTCCAGTTGTACTGTTCACTAACTGCTATTCAAATTTGTGCCTTCTGGTACTTAAACTATTGTGTACGGTCAGATTATTTTCGATCATCTTGCCTACATCTCTCTTGAAAAGGAAGTATTCACCTTCCCTGGATCTCCTGGCAAATAAGGGTTAAATATAAAACTACAAGTTGGGTGACAAAATTAAATGGCAGTACTAGGAGTGGTATATGATGTACATCCACATTTCTGGCAGTGTCCTTTCCCCTTTAAGGCTTGCCGGAACATCTTAAAGCTGGCTCCCCACCCACTCATGTGGCAACTCCCTCGGCGACACCCTGTGACGTCAAATCTTGCCCACTGGAAGCCAGATCAGTATGCCACTTGCCAGGGGAGGTCAGGTGGGTCAGTGTGGATGTACACCATATACCACTCCTAGAACTACTGTTATAAGTGAGTAACCTGTTTTTCTAGTGATGTGGATATGGTGTACTTATAAACACTTTTGGCAGACTCATAGCAGTTCTCTAGGAAGGGGAAAGGTGCACACCCCCTTAGGGAATAAAGATTGGAAAACTGAGGCCCCAATACCAGCATCCAGGCGTGACTGACGGTCAATGTTGTAGTGGGAAATGAAGGTGTGTGCTGATTTCCAGGTAGCAGACCTGCAGATTTCCTGGATAGTGTAAGAGGCTTGATGCTGTCCCTGGAAGCAGCCACCAATGCAGCAGTATGATGGGTGGAATGAGCCCTTAGCCCTACCGGAAGCTCCCTACTCACCAACCTATAGAAGAGGTCAATCCACCTGCAAATTGTTCACTTAGCTGCCAGTCTGCCATGTGCAGTTACAGCATAGGCGACAAATAGCTGGCGAACCTCTCCCCAAACTCAAGCAGTGCGCTTCTTATAGTAGGCTAGAGCTCACCGCAGGTCCAATGTATGGAGCCTGTGCTCAGCCTCTGAGGTGTGGTTGGAGAAGTATACCAGGTAAAAATCCGACACAACCTTTGGGAGGAACTTCGGGTTGGGGCGAAGGACAACCCTGTCCCTGTGGAAGACCAAGTAAAGACTCCAATGAGCGCACCTGAAGCTCACTGATCCTTCTGGCTGACGTGATAGCCACCAGGAAGGCAGTCTTCAATGACACGTGAAACATTTCACAATTGTACATCGGCTCAAAAATGGCTTGCCCATGAGCTTTGCCAACGCCAGCAACAAGTCCCAAGATGGTGCTGGTTCACGCACCAGAGGGAAAATGTGAAAAAGGCCTTTAAAGAAGTGCTAGACCATCTTCTCCTGCGCCACCAACTGCTGACCGGTCCGTGCCCAGTAAGCAGCGATCACAGGCATAGCGTTTAGGGGGATTTCCAGGCTTCAGCCCCACCCGACCCGCCAAGCTAAGCCCCAGTCTAAAAACAGGTTAACTGTCAAGGCCAACAGTTTTGAGCCTGAGAGCCCCCCCCCCCGAAACCCTATGCCCATGGCAGAGATGGCTGCCAGGTGCACATTGAGGGTCAACCGAAGGCTCGACTGGGAGAGGGACCAAAGGTAATCAAGAATGCTAGCCACTAGACAAGATAAGAGGTTGAGCCCCTTGTTCTGGCACAAATGGAGAACCGCTTCCATTTGAAGGCATAGCATTTTCGGGTCAACTCCTTTCAGTGTACCTCGACCACAGCAAGGACATCTTCAGTGAGATCTAAAGCCTGGAACTCTAGCCGCTCAGGAACCAAGCTGTCAGGTGCAGGGATTGAAGGTCCGGATGGAGTACCTTCCCTTGACAGATGGATAGCAGGTCAGGGCAGCGAGGAAGACGCCTTGGCAGTCTGATACTGAGTTTGAGATCGGGGTACCAGAACTGGTGTGGCCAGTCTGAAGCCACCAGGATCACCACTGCCTTGTCCCTCCTTTCCTTGAGCAACACTTTGTGGATCAAGGTAAATGATGAGAAGGCATACAGGAGACTTGGGGTCCAGGGCCTCAAGAAGGCATTCCCCTGCAGCATTCTCTACTGAGGGGGGCGGGCACAGAAATACAGGTTACTCACCTGTAACAGGAGTTCTAGGAATGGTATATGTTGTTCATCCACACTTTCTGGCAGGTATCCTTGTCGCTTTAAATCTTGCCGGAAGGTCTTCAAGGTGGCTCCTCCCACCCACCCGGGTGGTAAAACTCTCGGCTCCGCCCCATGACGCCAGATCTGGCCCGCTGGAAGCTCAGGTTGTGCGTCGAAGCCGGGGAGGTCGGGTGGGTCGTGTGGATGAACAACATATACCATTCCTAGAACTCCTGTTACAGGTGAGTAACCTGTATTTCTAGGGACATGGAGATGTTGTTCATCCACACTCTCTGGCAGACTCCTAGCAGTTCTCCGGGAGGAGGGAGGCAAGGCGCACACTCCCAATACTTACTTGGGAAACAGAGATTGGAGAACTGAGGCCCCAAAACCAGCATCCCGGCGTGACTCAAGGTCGATGTGGTAGTGGGTAATAAAGGTATGTGCCGACTTCCAGGTAGCAGCCCTGCAGATATCCTGGATAGGGACGTCCCTGGAAGCAGCGGTATGGCGGGTAGAATGAGCTCTATCCCTCTGGGAGGCTCCATTCCTGCCCACCTATAGCAGAGATCTATGCAGCAGGTGACCCCACCTGCTTATCGTCTGCTTGGCTGCAGGTCTGCCAGGTGCGGCTTCAGCGTAGGTGACAAACAGCTGGCGAACCTCTCCCCGAACTTCAGCCGTCCACTCCTTCTAATAAGCAAGCGCTCGTCTAGGGTCCAAAGTATGGAGCCTATACTCGGCCTCCGAGGTGTGATTGGGGTAGAACACCGGCAGAGTCAACACCTGGTTAAGGTGAAACTCCGACACCACCTACGGAAGGAATTTCGGGTGGGGGCGAAGGACAACCTTGTCCCTGTGGAAGACCAGGTAGGGAGGCTCGATGGAAAGCGCCTGGAGCTCTCCCATCCTTCTTGCTGATGTGATAGCCACCAAGAAGGCGGTCTTCGACGACAGGTGTGAAAGATCACACCTGTGCACTGGTTCGAATGGCTTGCCCATGAGCTTGGCCAATACCAGCAGCAGATCCCACGGAGGTGGAGGTTCTCGCACCGAAGGGGAAATGTGGTCAAGGCCTTTCAAAAAGCACCCTACCACCTTCTCCTGTGCCACCGACTGCTTGCCGGCCCGCGCACGGTAAGCAGAGATGGCTGCCAGGTGCACCTTAAGGGTCGTCGACCTAAGCCCTTGCTGAGGAAGGGACCACAGGTAGTCCAGAATGCTTGCCAAGGGGCAGTCGGAAGAGTCCAAGCCCTTCCCCTGACACCAAATGGAAAAACTCTTCCATTTGAAGGCATAGCATTTTCTGGTCGACTCCTTACGGGACGCCTCAACGACGTTGAGGACCTCGTCAGAAAGACCCAAGGCCTGGAACTCTAGCCGCTCAGGAACCAGGCCGTCAGGTGCAGGGACTGAGGGTTCGGATGGAATACCTTCCCCTGATTGACTGAGATCAGGTCCGGGCGGGCTGGAAGCTGCCTCGGGAGCCTGGAGCTGAGGCTGAGGAGATCTGGATACCAGAACTGGCAGGGCCAGTCTGGGGCTACCAGAATCACCTGCGCCTTGTCCCTCCTCGCCTTGAGAAGCACCTTGTGGATCAAGGGAAATGGGGGGAAAGGCGTAGAAGAGGCCCAGGGTCCACGGGCTCGAGAAGGCATCCCCCTGCAGCGAGCCCTGCTGAGGGGGCCGGGCATAGAACAGACTCAGCTTCACATTCTCCCAGGAGGCAAACAGGTCCACCTGAGGCGTGCCCCAGTGGGAGAAGAGATCTTGTACTACCTCCGGCAGGAGAGACCACTCGTGAGACGCAGCCCCTATCTGGCTTAGGGTATCGGCCAGGATGTTGGAGGCTCCTGCCACGTGAATGGCTAGGAGATCCGCCTCCAGGCTGCACACTAGGGACCAAATGCGGAGAGCTTCCCTGCATAACAGCAAGGAGCGTGTCCCGCCCTGGCGGTTCAGATAGTACATGGTCGTGGTGTTGTCGGTCTGGACCTGAACCACTTGACCCCGTAGAAACGGAGCGAAGGCAGTGAGAGCTAGACGGACCGCTCGGAGCTCCAGCAGGTTGATGTGGCATCGGGACTCACGAGGGGACCAGAGGCCGTGCGCTCGGTGTTCCCCCAGATGGGCACCCCAACCCATCAAAGATGCGTCAGTTGAGAGAGAGAGAGACCGTCGGCTCGGGGCGGATGAACGGGATACCCTCCTGCAGATGAGCTGGAACGATCCACCACTGGAGAGCGTTACACATCTCCTGGGTCACTGTCACGGGCCGGTCCAACAGATCACGGCGTTGTGACCATTGGCTGGCCAGTCCCCACTGAAGGGGACGATGTACCAACGGGCCCAACGGACCACGCTGGTGCAGGCCGCCATGAGGCCCAGGAGGCACAGGAAGTCCCGGGCAGGGCGCAATTGCCCAACCAGAAATGATTGGGCAAAGGAGGAAAGAACCTCGGCCCTGTCCGCCGGGAGCCGTGCTCTGGCTCGCAGAGAGTCGAGCTCTGCCCCGATGTACAGAATCACCTGCTTTGGCACGAGTTCCGACTTGGCCTCGTTGATGAGGAGGCCAACCTGAGAGCAAACCTGGAGGGCCAGATCTCTGGACCGCTCCACCTCCTGTCTGGAGGGGGCTGCTATCAGCCAATCATCCAGGTAAGGGTACACCCGGACCCCTCGCCGCAGCAGGAATGCTGTCACCACTGCCATGCATTTGGTGAAGACCCTGGGAGCTAGGAAGAGGCCGAAGGGCATGGCTCGGAACTCGTAAAGGGATCCCTCCACTCTGAAGTGGAGGAATCTCTGATGGGACGGACGGATTGGGACGTGAAAGAACGCGTCCTGGAGGTCCAGGGAGCAGAACCACATGCCTCGTTCCAAGGATGGGATTATCTGAGCCAGAGTGACCATCCTGAAGGTCCGGGACCTTAGGAACTAGTTCAGGTCGTGCAGGTCAAGAATGGGGCACCAGCCCCCTGTCCGTTTTGGGACCAGGAAGTACCTGGACACAAACCTCGGGTCTGGAGGAGGATTCGCCACCTTCCTGATTACCTCTTTTTCAAGGAGCAGGGCAATATCGCCCAGCGGGCCGACAGCGAGGCTGCGGACCCCGTGGCCCCCCGAGGGGCGACGGCTCAAAAAGGTGAACCTGCTCGAACTCCAGAGGCAGGCCTTTTCCTACCACCTCCAACACCCAGCGGTCCGTGGTGATAGCGGACCAGGCGGAAAGGAAGTGGCGGAGCCATCCCCCGGGGGGAACCCAGGGGGGAGTGACGAGGTTGGGGCGGCACCTCAACCAGTCACTGGGCAGGCTTGGAGGAAGAACTGCCGAGGACCTCCCGGCCTTTACCTCCTTGCTTCCTGTTGGAAGAAGCCATCTGCTTGCTTGGGACGCCACGAGCCTGCTGGGCCCTGTTGCTGGTGCTGCTACCGCCGGCGACAGGACTGAGGATGAAAAGGACTTCTGCTGCTGACGGTAGCCTTGGTCCCTCTGGGATGAGGTGACCGCAGTCCAGAGTGGTACCGACTTCTCAATCCGCTGGAGGTGTCCCTCCACCCAGGGCCGAGAGGTCAGTCCCCAAGAGGGGCGTCACCAACTTTGTGCTGGCTATCCGCGAGGCGGATATCCTCAGCCATGCGCCCGCGCCGTGATGTAATACCGCGGCCGCTACTGACCTGGCAGTGAATCACCATGTCCAGAGCAGTCTGAGTTGCTGCTCTGCACCGCCCTACCCTTGGTCCCAACCTGGCGGACCCCGTGGTCTGCAGGTCAAAATGTGGGAGATGAGGAACAACCTCATCCAGGAGCCCATGAGGCGTGGGAGAAGTGTGCCATCAGCACGGCCAAGCTGGCCTGTCGGAGACAGAGAAAGAGGACTTAGCGTACACCTTGTGCCCGCAAAGTCAGCTTTTGGACTCCTTGTCGGGGCTTGTCACATCCGAGCATTACCGGGCGGCGAGGAAGCTGTTGGTGACTAACCCCTCAGCAAGGGTGTTCGAAACCGGCAAAGAGCGGTAGGGACCGTCATGCTTCCGCCATCCTGGCGAGAGGCAGGACAGGAAGCAGGCCGCCAAAGCTCCAAGGCTGGGCTGACAATGGCCTCAGCCACCGGAAAGGCCTCCGTGGGAGAATCCTCATGTCCAGAATCTCCGTCAAGGAATTACTTGGCCGTTCTGGACATGGGCTCGAGCTTCATCGTGGACTCAGGATGAGTCGAAGCAGACTTGTAGAAGGACGATGGGCTATCATCCACTGGACTGGCTCTCTGGAGGACTCCAGATCGCACTGCCTGAGAACAGGGAGGAATCATCGTCGGATTCCGAAGAGTAAAGCGAAGAGCTGCCTCGATTCTCACGCCACCCTCCACCTGCCGAGGATGGTCAGGAGTGAGGGTGACCAGCTGTCCTGCGGAGCAGGCCATGACTCGACTTGAGAATTTCTTGGTCGGTGCCCTGACTTAGGTTGTGGAGGTGGAGGTTCCATCACAATCGGTGGACCAGCTGGTTTCAAGTCAGAACCGCCCCTGCCGGGCAATCCCGACTGAACGCAGTGCTTGCTTCGGCTGCCCGCGACAGCCAGTTGATGGCCGGGTCTTGGCCGGGTCGGCTTAGGCCCGGATAACAGCAACTGCTGCCACATCAACCTCAGATGCCGGGCGCATCTTGCGCCAGAGCCTCCTCGCCTGGAGGAGGAGGATGAGGAAGAACGCGCCGCCACTTACCGGTAATGAGATCGAGAACGCTCGATGTCGGGCGAACAGCTGACCGAGAAGAGGTCCGAGACCGAGGGTGGTCTGGGAAGGGGCGGGGATACCTGCCTTCCCTCGCTCGAACTTTAATCGGGACCGCGGTCCCGAGGAGCAGGCAGATCCTCTGTATCCACCAGGGAGCCGGTGAAGTAGGGTTGTCGGCTTCTCCAGTGACAGCTCATCTAATGGATCGAGAAAAATCTCACTTGCCGACAGGAGTCTCGCAGGCTGGCCTGACGGGCACCAGGAAGCCAGCGGCCTCAGCCAATCTCGATCAAGTCAACGGTCGGCTGCCCGGGAGGGGGGACCTCTCTACTCCCACGAACACCGCATTTATGGGACCTACCTTTTGATTCCCTTTTCGCGTAGAAGAATGTCCCAAGGCCCTTCTCCATTTGTGAAAGGGACTGGCAAAGCTCCCCTGAACGGCTTTATATGAGGAACTCAGAGAGAGCGGATAAAATGCCGCCGAGGAGGAAGAAGATGCGGCCTGGGCTGCTTCCTCCTCGAGGCGATCATCTGCTCGAAGCTGCTCAGCCGAGCCAGCCGGGCCATGACACCGACCAACGAGCCTTGATTTAACGGCGAAAACGCCCGGGCGCCGAGCTTCAGAACAGGCAGCGCGATCGTCTGCGAACACTGGCCGAGAAAGAACGTGCATAACCGTGACGTGGAGTGCGGATCTGTCCTGGACATTTTCTGTCCGCAAGGGCACCTCCGAAAGCCGGGAACAGATTGTCCATCGCAGCCACGAGGGAAAAAGACGACCAAGTTTAGAAACTTCAAAATCTCAATTTCAGACTAACTCAAGAACTAGGATCCAGTCTAAAAACGCAGAGCGCTAAGGAGGGAACCTGAGCTTCCAAGCCGTAATGGTGGGTGATCTGGCGCCATGGGGCGAGCCGAGTCTTACCACCCAGGGTGGGAGGAGCTAGCTTGAAGACCTTCCGGCAAGAATTAAAGCGGCAAGGATACCTGCCAGAGAGTGTGGATGAACAACATATCCATGTCCCTTGAACCTGTATTTCTAGGGACATGGATATGTTGTTCATCCACACTTTCTGGCAGACTCCTAGCAGTTCTCTGGGAGGAGGGAGGCAAGACGCACACCCCCTACTTAGGAAATAGAGACTGGAGAACCGAGGCCCCAAAAGCAGCATCCCAGCATGACTCAAGGCTCTATGTGGTAGTGGGTTATAAAAGGTATGTGCCGACTCCAGGTAGCAGCCTTGCAGATATCCTGGATAGGGACATCCGAAGCAGCTAATGATGGAGTGGTTTGGCGGTAGAATTTATTTTATCCTCTGGGAGGCTCCATGCCCGCCAAACTATAGTAGAGATCTATGCAGGAGGTGACCTACCTGCTTATCGTCCGCTATTGCAGGTCTGCCAGGTGTGCTTCAGCATAGGTGACAAACAGCTGGAGAACTCTCCTGAATCTCAGCTGCAGGCTCCTTATAGTAAGCGCAGCACCCTTCTAGGGTCCAGAGTATGGAGCCCATATCTCCGGGAGGTGATTGGGGGTAGAACACCGGCAGAGTCAACACCTGGTTAAGGTGAAACTCCCATGCTGTAATCACCGGAAGGAATTTTAGTGGGGGCGCAGGGACAACCTTTGTCTCTGTGGGAGACCACAGGTAAGGAGACTCGATGGAAAGTGCCTGGAGCTCTCCCCATCTCTTCCGGCTGGACGTGATAGCCACCAAGAAGGCGCTTCCACGCAGGTAAGAGATGTCACACCTGTGCACTGGGTCTCAATGGCTTGCTCATGAGCTTTGCCAATACCAGCAGTAGATCCCACGGAGGTGGAGGTTCACCACCGGAGGATATGTGATCCAGGCCTTTGTGCCGCCCGACCACCTCTCTCCTCCTGCGCCACCCCACTGCTTCCCGACCGCTACCGTAAGCAGAGATGGCTGCCAGGGTGCACCTTTAGGGTCGCTCTACCCAAGCCCTTGCTGAGAAAGGGACCATAGGTAGTCCAAGATGCTTGCCAAGGAACAGGAGGAAGGTCCAGGCCTCCTGACACGAAATGGAGAATTTCTTCCATTTGAAGGCATAGCATTTTCTGGTCGACTTATGGGACGCCCAACTACATTGAGGACTCTCGCCGAAAGGACCCAAGGCCTGGAACTCTAGCCCCAGGAACGGCAGGTCAGGTGTAGGGATTGAAGGTCCGGATGGAACACCTTCCCTGATTGACTGATAACAGGTCCGGGCGAGTGAAGCCGCCTCGGGAGCCTGGAGCTGAGGCTGAGGAGATCTGGATACCAGCATTGGCGGGGCCAGTCTGGGGCTACCAGAATCACCTGCGCCTTGTCCCTTCTCGTCTTGAGAAGTACCTTGTGGATCAAGGGAAATGGGGGAAAGGCGTAGAAGAGGCCCGGGGCCCACGGCCTCAAGAAGGCATCCCCCTGCAGCGAACCCTGCTGAGGGGGGCAGGCATGAAACAGCCTCAGCTTCGCATTCTCTCTGGAAGCAAACAGGTCCACCTGAGGTGTGCCCCAGTGGGAGAAGAGATCTTGTACTACCTCCAGCAGGGGAGACCACTCATGGGACACAGCCCCTATCCGGCTTAGGGCATCGGCCAGAGTGTTGGAGGCTCCTGCCAAATGGATGGCTAGGAGATCCGCCTCCAGGTTGCGCATGAGTGACCAAACGCGGAGAGCTTCCTTGCACAGAGGCATGGAGCGTGTCCCGCCCTGGCGGTTTAGGTAGTACATGGTTGTGGTATTGTCCATCTGGACCTGAACCACTTGACCTCAGAGAAACGGAGCAAAGGCGGTGAGGCTAGACGAACACTTCAAGCTCCAGCAGGTTGATATGGCATCGGGACTCCTGAGGGGACCAGAGGCCTGGCGCCTGTGCTCCCCAGATGGGCACCCCAACCCATCAGAGAGGCATCGGTCGATAGAGAGACCGTCGGCTCGGGGCAGACAAACGGGATGCCCTCCTGCAAACGGGCTGGAACGGTCCACCACTGGAGAGCGTTCCACATCCTCTGGGTCACCGTCATTGGCTGATCCAATGGATCGCAGCGCTGTGACCACTGGCTGGCCAATCCCCACTGAAGGGGACGCATGTGCCAGCGGGCCCAACGGACCATGCTAGTGCAGGCCGCCATGAGACCCAGGAGGCACAGGAAGTCCCGGGCAGGGCGCAATTGCCCAACCAGAAATGATTGGGCAAAGGAGGAAAGAACCTCGGCCCTGTCCGCCTGGAGCCTGCTCTGGCTCAAGAGAGTCGAAAGCTCTGGCCCGATGTACAGAATCACCTGCTTCGGTCCAGTCCGACTTGGCCTCATTGATGAGAAAGCCGATCTGAGAGCAAACCTGGAGGGCCAGATCTCTGGACCGCTCCACCTCCTGTCTGAAGGGGGCTGCTATCAGCCAATCGTCCAGGTAAGGGTACACCCGAACCCCTCGGCGCCGCAGGAATGCTGTCACCACTGCCATGCATTTGGTGAAGACCCCTGGAGCAAGGGAAAGGCTAAAGGGCATGGCTCGGAACTGTAGGGATCCCTCCACCGGAAGTGAAGGAATCTCTGGTGAGACGGACGGACAGGGACGTGAAAGAATGCGTCCTGTAGGTCCAGAGAACAGAACCACACGCCTCGTTCCAGGGATGGTATTATCTGAGCCAGAGTGACCATCCTGAAGGTCCGAGACCTTAGGAACTTGTTTAGGTCGTGCAGGTTGAGAATGGGGCACCAGCCCCCGTCCGTTTTGGGACCAAGAAGTACCTGGACACAAACCCCGGGTCTGAGGGAGGGTCCGCCACCTCTCTGATCACCCCTTCTCGAGGAGCAGAGCGGCGTCGGCTCGGGTGAGCAGACAGTGAGGCAGCGGATTCAGAGGCCCCCGGGAGGTGACAGCTCGGAAGGGCGGGCCTGCTCGGAACTCCAGAGGCAGGTCTTTCTCTCCTTTCTCCAGCACCCACCGGTCTGTGGTGATAGCGACCAGGCGGAAAGGAAGTGGCGGAGCCGCCTCTAATGGGGAACCGGGTGGAGTGACGAGGTTGGGCGACACCCTCAACCCATCACTGGGAAGGCTTGAGGAGGGAACGCCAAGGAACCTCCTGGCCTTTGCCTGCTTCTGGAAAGGAAGCCGCAGACTTGGCTTTGGGATGCCAAGTAGCCTGCCTGGCCCCTGATGCTGCTGGGCCAGACGTGACGTGGGCAGACGGACAAGTGTCGGGTTATGTCTGCGCTCTGTCCTGGGCGGAGGAGACAGAGTCCAGAGTGATTGAACTTTTCGATCCTCTGGAGGTGACTCCTCCACCCAGGGCCAAGAGGTCGGTCCCCAAGAAGGGGACATCCGCCAACTTGTGCTGGGTATCCGCTGTGAAGGTGGATATCCTCAGCCATGCCCGACGGGCGCATGTACACTGCGGCCACGATCGACCTGGCACATGAGCCGATGTCCAGAGTGTCTGAAGTTGCTGCTGGCTACTGCCTCGCCCTGGTCCTCAAGCACCTGCTTGACCGTGATCTGCGCAGCCGGGAGATGAGGACCACCGTCCAGGAGCCCAACAGGGATGAGAGAAGTGTGCATCAGCACGCCTGCTGGCCTGACCAAGGCCAAGGGAGGATGCAGCGAGACTTTGGCGCGGGCGAGTCCAACTTCTTGGACCTTGTGGAGGCTTGTCTATTGCCCCGGCGCTTTCCGCACGCCGGAAGACGCTGTCTGTAACCAACCACTTGGCTGAGGGGTGTTCCAAAAACCGACAGGAACCGCTAGGGGACCGCCAGACCGCCATATCCTGGTCAAGGCGCAGGGCAGGAAGCTGCCAGAGCCCAAGGCCAGGCTGACAATGGCCTCGGCCACCGGAAAGGCCTCCGTGGAGAATCGGTCCAATATCTCCATTAGGGATACTTGGTCTGCTTGGATACGGGTTGAGCTGCATCCCGGTGGACTCCGAGATGAGCCTAAGCAACTGCATGAAGGACGATGGGTTATCGCCCAGCGACTGACCTCGGAGGACTCCAGGTTGACCTGTTCGAGAACAGGGAGGAATCGGGCTGCCGGACTCTGACAAGTCCGCAAAGAGCTGTTTTTCTTCCGTTACTCTCCATCTGCCGAGGGCGGTGTCGGAAGTGAGGGTGACAGATAGCCTACGGGCAGGCTCCTGGCCCGACCGAGAATTCTTGGTCGGGCCCCACCTCCGGCTGTGGAGGCGGAGGTTCCACCAGAATCGTGGGGCAGTCGTGTTTCGTCGAGCAACAGGCCTGGGGCAGGCGCCCGGCTAGGGCGAGGGTTGCTTCGCCACGCCGGTGACAGCCACTTGATGGCCGGGGAAGGCGATGACGCCGGCTTGCTCCCCGGACAGGCGAGCTGTTGACACATGAGGGGTCTCGTAGCACCGACGCAACTGCGTCAAGCTTCTCCTCGTCCGAGGAGGAAGACGAGACAAGCGTGACGCCACATTATGGTACTGAGACCGCCGTTCGTGGCAGGATTGACTGGACTGTGAAGATGTCCAAGACAGAGAACCTCGCGCTCGAGGAGGGTACTGGGACAGGGCGGGGAGACCCGCCCCTCGCTCGGCAGTTCCGACCATGGACCCGGAACCAAGGCACAGGCAAGTCCATGGTAACCTCGATCTCGCCGGGAACTGGGAGTGAGGTTGTCGTTCACTGTCGACAACCCGTCAGACGGGTCGAGAAAAATCTCGACCGCGCCGACGGGTACTCGGTCAACTGACCTGACGGGACACCGTGAGGCCAGTGGCCAAAGCTGAAGGATCGACCAGGTCGGTGGCCTACTACTCAGGAGGGGGACCTCCGCCCCCAAGAGTTGCCAACGGAGGGACTTACCTTTAGAGTCGCCCTTCTGGACTGAGAGGAAAGTCCTGATGGCCCCTCCCTTGGTGGAAAGGGACTGATAGAGCCCTCAAAGGAAGCTGAATAGGAGGATCCCAAGGAGAGCGGATAAAGGCCGCGCCGAGGAAGACAAAGATGCGCCTGCGCCCACCTCCTCCTCGAGGCGTATCATCTGCTCGAGCTGTTCCGCCTAGCCAGCCGCCGACACCGCCAGACGGGTCCTTCTACTTCACCAGTGGGAACGCTTCAGGGCGCCCAAGTTGTAAACGGGCGGCGCGGTCCTCCAGGACGTAGACCAAGAAGGAAGAGCACAGGTCGCAGGCCTGCGGGTCATGCTCAAGGCCTAAGCAGTAGACGCACGTGGAGTGCGGATACGTCCGAGACATCTTCTGCCCGCATGGGCACCTCCGAAAACCGGGAGTCGATTTGTCCATCGTAGCCGAGAGGAAATTGACCGAAGTCTTGAAAACCTTAAACTTTATTTCGGTAAGTCAAGAATTAGGAACTAGTCTTATATGAGAGCGTTAAGGAGGAAACCTGAGCTTCTAAGCGGTAAGGAAGATCTGGCGTCATGGGCGGAGCCGAGAGTTTTACCACCCGGGTGGGTGGGAGGAGCCAGCCTGAAGACCTTCCGGCAAGATTTAAAGCGGCAAGGATACCTGCCAGAAAGTGTGGGTGAACAACATATCCATGTCCCTAGAAAGTACAGTTACGTAAGAACTTACCGTAACAGTAGATCTTCGAGAACAGCTCTTGCACCAGGTTACACCATTAGGATTGAAGCCATCAGGTGTCAGAACCCCATGGAAATTTTCTAGCTAGCAGTCTTCAGCAGGGACCGCCTCCGACGTCAGTCTCGTCCCCGACATCAGGCGTAGTACATAAGGAGGCGGTCCCCCCACAATCCTCAGTTCTCCCGCCGGAGACTCCCAGCCGCTGGATGACATCAGAAGAGGAGACCAAGGATCCGCCACCAGATGGCCAAGACTGTAAAATCGGAACGTCCCATCCCGTAAGATGGGTGTTTGGCTACGACCTACCTCCAAAAGAAGGGGGATGGTGGGCGGGAAGGTATCTGCTACAAGAGCTGTTTCAAGATCCACTGTTACAGTAAGTTCTTACGTAACTGTACTATCTTACTTCGAGATACAGCTCTTGCAACAGGTTACACCATTAGAACTGATTTCCAAGCAATAGTGGCAATCCTGCGCCACTGGGAGGAGGAAAGGCAGAGATCTCGATACTACTCGAGCCTAGGACAGAAGTCCCTGAAGGACGGCTAGACCGAACCCTGCTCTTCGCCTCGATGCAATGTCCAGACTGTAATGCCTGATAAAGGTATGCACAGAACTCCAAGTAGCTGCAGCACAAATAACTGAGGTGGAGACGTTCTTTAACGCCGCAAAAGAAGTAGCCACCCCTCTTGTGGAATGACCCTTGACCGCGCCCGGTAAGGGTTTATTGCGCTTGTCATTAACAGAAAGTGATGCACTGGATGAGCCACCTCGAGAGTAACTGTTTGGAGACAGGAGCTCCTTTCATTCTGTGAGAAAAGGAAACAAAAAGTTGGTCCGCCTTTCGAAACTGTTTGGTTCTGGTCAGATAATATCTGAGGCACCGATGCACATTAAAGGGTGTGCAGAAAGGCTTCTCCTCGATTAAGTGTACCTTGGGAAACACACTGGTAGATCGATATCCAGATTAAGCGTGAGGGCTGAAACCACCTTGGGCAAAAACTTTGGGTTTGTCCTTAGGGATACCCTGCCCTGATGGAAAATCAAATAAGGCTCTTTGCACATTAGAGCATGCAATTCAGAGATCCTTCTCGCCGAAGTAACAGCAACCAAAAATAAAGTTTTCCAAGAGAGAGAAAACGTAGCTCGCAATCCGCGGCTGATTCAAAAGGTGGCAGCATAAGCTGCTCCATGACGAAGGGTAAGTCCCAAGGAGGAATCGGATCCTTGATGGCCAGCCTAAGGTGGAGGACTCCCCTTAAAAAGGCACGAGTAGTGTCCAGCTGGGCCACCGTCCGATGGCCCAACGGGGCATGGTAAGCAGAAATTGCACAAAGGCGCACTTTAATCGCGGAGTAAGCTGTCTGAATGAAAAGGAAAGCAGGTAGTCCAGAACCAGCTTTTTGGGACAGTCTAACGGCGAGCAACCGCGCACTTGAGCCCACAAACAGAATCTACGCTATTTCATGGCGTACGTTGCGTGGGTTGCCAGTTTTCTGGCGGCAGAGAGTACATCCGCCACTTCTTGTGAGACCCCGTATCGCATCATGGCTGTCTCTAGCGTGCAGGTTCAATGAACGTAAGTCTGGATGGACCAATGAACCCGCCTCCTGAGACAATAGATGGGAGCCGATTGGCAAAGGAACTGGAGGCTCCCGGGATAGCTGATGCAGAAGAGGGAACCAAATTTGTCTGGGCCAGAAAGGCGCAATCAAAATGAGCGTCGCTTGCTCCCTCCGAAGTTTTAAGAGAACTCTCTGTATCAACGGGAAAGGAGGGAAGCATAGAGGAATCTGCCCACCCAGGAGAGGGACAACGCGTCTCGCCAGAAAACACCAGGCCCTGGGATCTAGCGAGCAAAAACTGGGCAGTTTTGCATTGGATAGGGACGCGAAAAGGTCTAACTCTGGAGTGCCCCATCTGGGAAACAGATCCTCTGCCACCTCCTATAGAAATTTCCACTCGTGGACTCTGGCCTGAGAGCGACTCAGACTGTCTGTGACGGTGTTGTCCACTCCCGGGACGTGTACTTCAATTAGGTTTGCGCCGTGTTGCAATATCCACCCCCACACTCTCATGGCCTCCCTGCAAAGCGGGCAGGAGTGAGTGCCTCCTTGTTTGTTGAGGTAATACATCACCGCAGTATTGTCTGTCTGTAACAGGAGTGTACCAGGTGGAATCTCCGACTGCAAGGCCTGCAGAGCGTAAAGGACTGCCCTCATATCCAAAATGTTGATGTGGAGATGAGACTCCTGGGCTGTCCAAAGGCCCCGAGACCGAACACCGTCCAGTTGTGCTCCCCACCTGAGCCCTGAGGCGTCTGTGGAGAGTCACAGTCGGAGACGGCGCTACGAAGGGAACCCCCGCGGAGAGGTTCCCCGGATCTAGCCACCATTGCCAATCCCGAATCACGGCATTCGTGATTCGAACTGGCTGCTGCAGATGGTCTTGCCTTTGGTCCCATTGCACCCTTAGCATCCACTGGGTTACCCGCATGTGGAGCCGTGCCATCGGGACTGTTGCAATGGCCGCAGCCATGTGTCCGAGCAGGTGAAGGACCAATCTGCCGGGACAGTCTTCTTCACCGACAGGTCCCTGATGAGGGATCTGAGGTGTTCCGTTCTGTCCGAGGGAAGAAAAGCTTTCCCTCTGACGGTGTCCAGAACTGCTCCTATAAACTGCAGTTTCTGGGACGGCACCAGGAGTGACTTCTCGAAGTTGATGAGGATACCCAGTGATTGAGAAAGGACTGGGTGCAGTGAATGGCCGCCATCAGTGCCTCCCTGAGGGTGCCACGAAGCCAGTCGTCCAGGTATGGGAACACGTAGTGGCCTTGTCTCCTCAGAGACGCCGCTACGACCGCCATGCACTTCGTAAAAACGTGAGGTGCCGATGACAGCCCGAAGGGAAGAGCTCGGAACTGATAATGGCGGCTCTGAAACTCGAAGCGCTGGAACCTCCGGTGCGCTTGAGCAATTGGAATGTGCAGATAGGTGTCCTGCATGTCCAAAGACGCCAGAAAGGCGTCTCGCTTCAACATGTGAATTAGGACCGACTTGCGCCATCAGGTCACCATGTGGAAGCGTTTGTAAGTGACAGACAGGTTGAGGTCGCTGAGGTCCAGTATTGGACGGAGGTCCCCTGTTTTCTTTGAAACCAGGAAGAAGTGAGAATAGTACCCTAGTCCTCTCTGGTTCTCTCGAACGTGCACTAAGGCTTCTTCTTCCAGAAGTGCGAGCACCTCCTGCTGTATGAGCAGGGCGCCGACCCGAGTAGCGGAAAGCAGGGAGGTCTTGGTGGGCTGCCTACAAATTCTATATAGTGGCATTTTTGACCAGTTGCAGCATCCACCTGTCAGTCAGATCGACAGCCACCCTGGCAGGTGGCGCATGGCGCGCACTCGACCTTCTTTCCCGCTGATCCTGAGGAGGGGCGGGGCCGAAGGAGTCATGCTGTGGCAGCGTTCGATCCAGCAGGCTGGGCCGACTTTGCAAATTGTTGGCCTCTGTCTGGGGATGACTTGGCCTGGGCTTTACGGGTGAAACTGCCCCTCTGCTGTTGGCCGGAACGTGGCTGTTGTCTTTGTATCCAGCCGTGAAAGCGTCTCTGGTTCCTACGAAAGGAACTGGGCCAAGACCTGTACATGGCCTGTACAGATCTGACTGCCTTCCCTGAGTCCGAAAGTTTGGTGATGACCTTCTCGGAGGTTTCACTAAATAGGACCTCACCGTAGTAAGGGACATCTAAGATGTTCTTCTGGACGTCCAGGGTAAAGCCGGAGACACGAAGCCAAGGGTGTCACCGGAAACACACGCCTAAGGCTGCAGCTCTGGCCGAAGAGTCCGCAGAATCATATGCGGCTCTGAGCACCTGAGTCCCCACATCTGAACCCTTGCGGAGGAGGTTCAAGAGCTCCTCCTTTTGGTCGCCATCTGGCATCTTCTCGACCAGGTCCTGTCCCTGTTCCCACAGTGCGTTCTGGAATTGAACCATGTGAGTGAGGTAATTCAGTGACCTGATGGCGCAAGTCGCAGCCGTGTACATGTGCCTACCCAAGACATCCAATTGTTTGGACTCCGGGTCCGGTGACTGTGTGCTCAAATGCTGAGGTCTCCGAGACCAGTCATGTGAGGCAGTGATGACCAGGGAGTCAGCCAGAGGATGGTTCACCAGATACTGGTCCTCCCTAGGGGCCTTGAATAGGCGGCCAGCCTTCTTCGGCACTGCTGGAGTAGAATGCGGACGTTTCCAGGCAGCCTTGGTGATGTCCGCAAAGGTATCCACCAAGGGTGGTACTACCACAGGCTTTGGGTCTTTCTGCCGAAGGTAGCGGGCAAGGCATTGTCTCTCGGGGTCGAGCTCTTCAGCATCCCACCCCATATTCTCCTGGATCTGCCTCATGATCTCTGGGAAAGAGGGATAAGACCTAGGTAGGTCGTGTGGGTCCGGAGAGGGAATGCTGATGGGAGAAGGAGATCTGGAGCACCCTGAGGTGTCAGATCTAGAATCCTCCCCAGAAGGGGTGTACCGGTGTTGTCTGGTTCTCTTAGGACTGGGTGACCCTGAGGTGGATCTAGAGGGAGGTCTTCTCCTGTCTGAGGATCTGCCCCGAGGAGGTGGTGTTCGCTCCTTGGGGGTTGGCGACCGTCCTACGGGCCCCTTGGGCGGAGGAGGGGGCGTAGGCGTTGAAGGAGTGGGTGGAGGCAGAGCCGTAGTAGGAGGAGGGTGTGTGGTGACCACATCTTTTCTGAAGGTGTCCCGCCAAAAGGTAAAGAGCTCCTTTACCTCTGCCAAGTTCATGCCAGACGACGGGCCAGGCGCCAGTGGCCTGTCGCCGGGTCCCTGGGGGTCTTCCGCTCCGGGGAAGGTTCCCGTGGGAGCCCAGCGTCTCCGGTGTCACCCGCCTGGTCCTCTGGCTGCGTGATATCCTCCTCCGATGAGTCCTTCCGACCGACGTCAGCCGGCGACGATGGTGCGGTCCTCCTCTCTGGGGTAGCCGACATCGGTCCCCTGGCCAACATCCCTGGAGGCGAACACCTGGCCGGCGACGGGTGTTTAGCTGTCGCCGGCTCCTGGGAGTGCCGGTGATGCTTGGTCGACGTCGGGTCTGGCGTCCGTTTGAGGGACGTCAGGTCCTTGGTCTTGCAAGGAACCGGGTCCAACCCACGCAGAGGCTGGGAAACCGACCTGGCATCGGAGTCCCAATGGCGGGAGGAAGATTTGTGGCGCTCCCCAGACTGAGACCAGGCCTTAGATGGAGTGGACGATGCCAACGGCCTGGAATTCTTAAGCGGCTGCAGAGAAGAGGAGCCGCTAGAGGATCTGACCTGAACTGGAGGAGGATGCGATTGAGCCCTGGAGGGAGAGCGGTCTGACCGCGAGCCGGAGCTTCGGGCCCTCGCCGGGACCTGGGCCTTTCCTTCTCCCGGTGTTTATCCCAGTGCTTGTGGGTTTTACCCGACGACTCCCCCCTGGAGGAAGGTTCCTTGTCCATGGTCTTCAGTTTCTCCTCTAAGAGAAACGCTTGAAGGGCCTCCTGGCGGCGGATCCTAGTGCGACTGTTAAAGCCCTGGCAAAAGGAGCAGGCATTGGTGTCATGTTCCGGGCCTAGGCGGCGCACGCACGCTGAGTGAGGACCCTTGAAGGGGATCTGTTTGCCACAGGCACACTTCGATTGGTGACCTTCCAGAGAAGTATTTGGAGAGGACATCAGTTGGATCCAAAATTGAGAAGACAGACAAGAACGTCGTAGCTCTAAGGTCATCGCACGCTAGAAAAGGACCAAGAAGCCGATACTTGCGATGTCGGGAAAAGAACTGAGGATTGTGGGGGGACCGCCTCCTTATGTACTACGCCTAACATCCGGGCCGGGACCGACGTCGGAGGCAGTCCCCACTGAAGACTGCTAGCTAGAAAATTTCCGTGGGGTCCTGATGCCTGATGGCTTCAGTCTTAATGGCATAACCTGCTGCAAGAGCTGCATCTCGAAATAAGATCAGCCTCAGCATTGCCTTCTCCCTAGAGACAAAACAGATCCGCCAGAGGGGTGTCCCACTAGGAGAACAGGTTGCGAGATGCCTCACCCACACAGCTAAGAGCGTCCACCAGCTGCTTGGAGACAACAACCACATGGATGGCCAGGAGATCGGCCTTCAAGCTACGCATGAGGGTCCACATGCAGAGAGCTTCCCTGCACACAGGAAGGGAGTACATCCCGCCCTGCTTACTGAAGTAGTACATGGTCATGGTCTTGTCCTTCTGGACCTGACCACCAGACCCCAAATGTGTGAAGCAAAAGCAGTCAGCACCAGCCGAACTTCCTGAAGCTCCAACAGGTTGATGTGGCACGGGGAGTCCAGAGCCCGTGGACGCTGTGTTCCCCCAGGTGGGCACCCCAGGCCATGAGAGAGGCATCGGTCGACAGGATGGCCATCTGCTCTGGGCAGTCAAATAGGGTACCTTCCTGCAGATGTTCTGGGACTAACCCGCACTGGAAAGCATCCCACATCAGCTGGGTCACAGTGACCAGCTGGTCATAGTGCCCTTACGCTGAGATCATTGCATGCCAGCTCCCACTGCAGGAAGCACAGTCTCCAGCGGGCCCAACAGACCACGTTGGTGCAAACTACCATGTATCCCAGCAGGCACAGGAAGTCCCGAGCAGGGTGCAACTGCCCAACCCGGAATTCTTGGGCAAAGGAGGAGAGCACCTCCGCCCTGTCCTCCAGCAGTAGAGCCCTGGCTGTGCAGGAGTGTAGCTCAGCCCCGATGAAGCTGATCACCTGTGAGGGTACGAGTTCTGACTTGGCCTCGTTGACCAGGAGGCCAAGGAAGACGTAGGTCTGGAGAGCAAGGTCCCTGGCACTCTCCACCTCCTGCATGGAGGGGACCCACAATCAGCCAGTTGTCCAAGTAGGGGTAATCCCGGACTCTTCGACGTCTCGGGTAAGCTGCCACCACTGTGATGCATTTGGTGAAGACACTGGGTACCGAGGACAGGCCGAATGGCATGGCCAGGAACTTGTAGAGGATCCCCTCCACCCAGAACCGGATGAACAGGCGGTGGGACGGACCGATTGGGACATGAAAAAACATGTGTCCTGAAGATCAAGGGAGCAAAACAACATGTTTTGCTCAAGAGATGGTATGATCCGAGAGATCGACCGTGAAGGTGTGCAGCCTAATGAACTTGTTCAGGTTGTGCAGATCTAAGACAGGGCTCAAGCCACCCGTCCGTTTTGGCACCAGGAAGTACCTAGAGACAAACCTTGGGTGTTCTGGAGGGTCCAAAACAGGTGCCGCGACCTCCTTGTGGAGGAGCTGGGCTACGTCATCCCAAAGGACCAACAGGATGCCAGACACTATGCCTCTCGTGGGGTGTGAGCTCAGAAGGGCAGGTACGCCTCAAACTCCATAGGCAGACCCTGACCGCCCACCTCTAAGACCCACCTGTCCATGGTAACAACGGACCAGGCAGAAAGGAAGTGATGGAGCCAGCCCCCCATGGGAGCACCCCACAACCCGTCACTGGCAGGCTTGGAGTTAGTGGAGGACCAGGCTGAAGAGCCACCAAGGCCTCATCCTCCAGGCGTGTGGAAGACTGTGGCAACAGACTTCGGTAGAGGTTGCTAGGCTTGAGCCTGCTGTCCAGCTTGGGTCTAGGCTGGTCTGGCCGCAGAAGCAGAGGCGCCGAAAGAGCTTCTTCTTATGCTGCTAAAATCCCTTGGTATCCCTCTGAGCGGAGCGGATATCATAGAGTCCAATTTGGCATTGGACTTCTTGATGTGAGTGAGGTGCCCTTTGACCCCAAGCCCGAACAAGTCGGTACCCAGGAAGCTGACATCCACCAGCTTGTGCTGGGAATCCACCAAGAAGGTCAAGATTCGCAGCCAAGCCCTGTGGTGCATGGCTACCTCAACCATCACAGACCTGGCACACATGTTGCCAATGTCCATGGCCATCTGAAGCTGTATGACTACAGCTCAACCCTGGTCCTGGACCTACTTGACCGTGGTTTGGAGGTCCACTGGGAAATGAGGGAGGACCCAATCGAGCGTGCCCAGAAGGGAACGGAAAAAGTGGGCCACTAAAAGGGCCAAACCTGCCTGGTGAAGGCCAAGAGAGGAAGCAGCATACACCTTTTTGGCCAAATGGTCCAGCTTCTTGGACTCCTTATCGGGCAGTTGTCAACGTCACCCACGTTGTCCGAGCACCTAAACACAGAATCTGCCACAAGGGCCTCAGCTGGGGGGTGCTCTGGGAACCCCGAAGGGGACCCGATAGGAACTGCATACTTGCGAGCCATCCGTGCCGAACACACAGAACAGGAGGCCAGATGCTGCCACAGCTCCAAGACAAGGCCAAGAATGGCCTATGCCACCGGGAATGCCTCAGGACATCACCATGGTCCACGATCTCAATGAATGGGCAACATGCCCGCTTCTGAATGGGATCCATTTTGAGACCCATGAACTCCAAGATAAGATGGAACAAGTCCATAAAGGAGGTAGGGCCTTCCTCCCCCAAAAGATACCCGGTCAACTCCAAGTCCACTGAACTACAGCTCAAGCAGGAGCCCTCTGACTCTGCAGACTCGTCAAAAAGGGGTCTACCGCCAGAGTCCCCACTAACCCACTGAGGAATGTCAAGGGCTAGACAGCCAATGGGGCAGACCTGAGGCCAGGCGGGGCTACTTGGTCAGAGTGCAAGTCTCTGCTTGTTTCTGCAGCAGCTCCACCCAAATCGGCGGAGAAGCCGGTGGAGGCCGGGTCCGGACCAGACAGTTGGCTCCTGCAGAGGCGGAGAAGGTGTTGGCCTCTGTGGGGAGCCAAGTGATGGCCGGGGTCGAAGCCGGAACAGGCTTCATCCCAGTAAACATGAGCTACTGCCACATCAAGTCCTCACAGCATCAACGCAACTTGTGCCCAAGTCTCTCCTCACCTGAGGATGAAGAGTAGCGGTGCCGCCGCTTCCCCCAGCGCGAGCATCAACGCTGACGCAGTCTGCTCGATTCAGGGGGTGCAGAGTTGGACCATGACCTCGACCGCTGGGGAGGACTGGCGGTGGGTCTCTGAGAGACCCGGCGAATGCAGAGGATCCCCTCGGTCTGAGGTCTCCCAAGGGAGGGTTGGCGGATCAGCAGACTGATCGGTCCTGCCTTTGACTTGGGACAGATGTCCTGGATAGGGAGGTGTCTGCCTCTTCGGGCGATAACATGTTGATCGGCTCGAGAAACATCTCGGCTGGCAGACTGACCCAAGTCTCGACCACATGGCCCAAGAGGGAGACCGTGGAGCCGGCAGCCTGGGCTGAAGCATCAATCAAAACTAAAACCTCCAGCAAAGTGTAGGAATTGGAGGCCCGAGAGCACTCCCGATCCTATGATTGACGGCGAGACTGTTTTTTGGTCTCTTTTTCAGACTTAGATTTGTGCTTAGAGGGATCCTGCCCATGAGTGGGAAGGGCCTGGCACAGTTCTTTGAATGCCCCAGTAAAGGAGGCACCCAAGGAAAGCAGCAAAAAGGCTGAAGCCAAGGAAGCAAGAGCGGCGGCCTGAGCTGTGACCTCCTTGAATGCTGCAAGTTGTTCAGCGGACCCCATAGCTGCAGAGACCACCCAACGGGCGTCTTTGGATTTGACCGGCAGGTCCTGATCGTCCAGACAACCTAGCTGTAGGCGGGCACGGTGACCCTTCAAAGTGGATGGCTGAAAAGTGCAGCAAATACCGCAGGCCTAGGGATTATGCTCGTGGCCCAGGCAGGACACGCACATGGTTTGTGGATCCATCCAGGACATCCTTCTGCCAGCTGACATTTCCAGAAACCCCGAGCAGACTTTGCGTCGTCAATGTCGACGGCGAGAAGAAAAAAATCTGAAAATTACTTTTTTTATTACAATTCTTAAAAAATAAAGCAAGGGGCCACTTCAGCACAAGAAAAAAAGGAGGGAACCTTCTTCCAGTATAAAGGAAGATCTGACGCCAACAAGTTGGTGCCAAAGGAGTTACCACCTGGATGGGTGGGAGAAGCCAGCTTGAAGACATTCCAGCAAGCCTTAAAGGATAGCTAAACCATCTTTGTACCTTTTTTTTTTTTAATTACTCCATAGGCTTATAAAGGAGAGACTGTTTACATTTATACCAAAACTACATTTATTAAAGTAGAAGAAATGCATTTTCATAACATTTGAAAATTGTAAACACAGCCTCTTCTGATTCAAAAGTCCTGTTCTCAGAATTCTAAAATGGCTTTGATGTCAAAGATGAGCGAGATGCCAACTACGCAGATATATTCTACTCTACTAACCGTATTTAAATGTGAATAACTTTAAAATGAAAAATGATAGCATGGTACTGTGAGCATGAAAGTTGTTCAGCACAAAACTATCTACAAAATGAGTGGTGTTTCATTTATAGATACCTTTTAGTTTTGTTTTTTTAAATTAGCAAAAAACAGGCAGGAATAATTAAAAAAAAATGTCTAAAAAAGATGGTTTAGGTATCCTTTAAAGAGGAAAAGACACTGCCAGTAGAGTGGATAAGTACGCTATATTCACGTCCCTAGAATGCATAGTTTTCCAGGTAGCTGCTTTGCAGATCTCTAACAAGAGGAAATCCCTTCCAGCTGCCAGAGAAGCAGCAGTGTCACTAATGGCATGTTCAGAGACCTTGAAGTGGTAACTTGCCAGCTTTGGAGTAACAGAACTGGATGCAGGAGACTATCCAGTGGACCACAGCCCTCACAGACGCTAGTCTGTCCTTTCCCACTTCACCAGATGTTAGGAACAGTTGTGAATAGGAGGACCTGAGGTCCTTAGTGTGATCCAGACAGCAATTGGGTGCCCTCTGAACAGCCAAACTGTGGAGTCTCCACTCGCCATACTGGTCTTTGTTGTGAGGAACACTGTAAGAGTAACTGATTCAAAAACGGCTCAGACACCACCTTAGGAAGGAATTTCCTGTTAGTCCTAAGGATTACCCTATCCTTGTGGATGTTAATGTAACCCCAGGAAGACCGACTTCCAGGAAATATAACTTAGATGAGCCGTAGCCATGGACTCAAAGGGGACTCCATGAGCTTGGCTATGCACAACTATGAATCCCTGGCGGGACTGGTTTCTCAACAGAAGGCTACAGATGCAGTAGATCCCTGAGGAGCTTATGGAAAAAGGAGGTACGAGTCAGCAATTTTCTCACTACCTGCCGAAATACAGGCAGAAATAGTTGCCCAGTACACTTTAAGGGTTGAGGGACTGAGGCTTGAAGGCCTGCTAGTGAACCAAGAGCACAGGGGGAGGAGAGCTGTTTAGGAGCACACCTCAAGGAAAAAAAACATTTTTCATTTGGAAGTATATGTCCTCCTGGTAACAGACTTCCTCGAGAACCTGAGGACCTCCTCTGAGAATCAGAATCACAGTACTCTAATTCTGCAAGAATCACACCTTGAGACCCAGTGAATTGAAGTCTGGAAAGGATACCCTGTCCTGGGACATGGTGAGAAGGTTACGTCTGTGTGACAGACGGACAGGCTGCCTGGTGGAGATGCCCAGGAGCAAGGAGTACCAGGGCTGTCGGGCTCAGTCCTGGGCCATTAGTATCATGGTTGCAGACTGGCTCCTCGATTTCAGGAGAATTAAGTGTTTTGGGAGATTATAGAAGAACCTCCCTGACCAGGCAAGGATCGGAGTGCCCAGAGGGACTGAACCCATTGATGAAGGCCTGCAACAAAAGAGGGAGCTGGTGATTCTTCTCAGAAGCAATCAGATCTATTTCCGGTGTGCCCCCTCTTCTGAATATTGTGGCCAACATCTATTTGTTTAGACACCATTCATAAAACCCCTGGCAGATCCTGCTGAGCGAGCCTACCAGGAAAATTGCTGAAAGCTGTACTCTTGTGGAATAGACCAGATCTTCATAGCTTCTGTGCACAGCTTTGAGGACCCCATGCCTTCCTGTTTGTTGCTGCAGGATATGGCAGTATTGTTGCCTGTTCTGAACCAAACTGACTTTTTATTTGAGGAGTGAAGACCTGGAGGGCGAGTGACCGCCCTGAGCACCATGAGGATTATATGCTCCCTGGATTCCTATGGGGATTGTTCTCCACTCACCACCTGGTTGTCCAGGTGTGGGCCCTCCAGCCCAGTAGGGAAACATCTGTGTGGGGAACTGTTGGTGAAAAAAACATCCCCTCCCTGAGGTTGTGGCTTTCTTCTACTTGTAGAGCTTGTAGCAAAATGTTTGCTACTGGCAAAAACCTTGATAGAGGGTGTCACTCTTGGTATTGATGGACTCTGAAATGATACTGGATGTCCCGCGTTTAAAATGGTGACACTACGGCTGTGGTGGAAGCCATATGACCCAGGGGTTATAGGAAAATGCTCTGCTGGATTGGGCTGAAAGGTGTTCGCCATGCCTAGAGAGCTTTCTGTTCTTTCTGTGGAAGGAATGCTTTGCCCAGGGAAAACATTTAACTACTCTATGAACTCTAGCACCTGCACTGCTTGTGCCTGGAACTCCTGGGTATTTATGAGAAACCTCAGTGTCCCCAAGGTACTCTACATAAGCCCAAGAGTGTGTCTGACTTGCTCCCATGTCTGGTTCTGATAGCAACGTGGAAATATGCATCCTCCAGGTCCAAAGAACCCATCCAGACTCCCTGTTGCAGAGATGGTATCACTGTGCACAGGGTGATTGATCACTTTGATCCAAAAAGGGTCATAATCCCCCCCCCCTTTTCCCTTTTGAGTGAGAAAGTATCTGAGAAGGGACTCCTGCTACGTTTGCAAGTAGCAACATTTTGACCGACTCCAAGGAGGACAGGAATTCCTGCAGATCTGCAGTCTGGGGAAACTTCTGAACTGCAGTATTAGCCTCTGGCTCACTGCTTCCAGTACTCGCTTGAGGACATGATTTCCCGTGTCCAAGGGAGCCGGAGATGCAGGGGAAAGTCTTTCCTCCCAGAGAAAAAGAGTGGCCCATCAGAACAGCTCGGCTGGTGTTCCTGGCTGCATCAAGCCCTATGGGGTGGGGTTGGATCAGCCTGCTTGTAAGCTCTTCTGCCCCAGCCCCTCCAGTAACCCTCCATGTTAGAATAACACAGGACATGGGTATGGATACGAGGACCCGCCTCTGTCATGTTACTGAACAAATAGTTCTCACATGGAATGCTATAGCTTTCGCCTGGGTGGCCTGGAGCAAGTTAGTGGTCCTTGGCAACCAATCACCTTAGAAAGATGATATGGGTCATAACCCCAAATGCAGTGTTGTTAATACCTACTGCAATGTGGGACTGATAGTTGATGGAGACAAGAGCTGTTCTGGCGCTGCCTAGAGAATGCTGAGCCTGGTAGCCTGAAGAGAATTTAGGAGGTCATATATGCCCATTAGTTGCTCTCATAAGGTCACTTAGCGGGGTCAACCCCTTCATGTCCAAAAGACCAAACTCCTCCACATGCACCACGTCTTCCTGGGTGGAGAGACCAAGGGTGTTAGCTAATTACCTCACAAAGGGGTAGGAAAAAACAAACAGTTCCTAGGGAGGGGAAGCAAACCAGTGTTCAGAAGAACCACTGGTTCAATCAGTTACCCTTCCTCCTTCATAGTGAAAGCTGCTACCTGGTCCTCCAGAACCGGAGAGGGAGGGAAAAGACTGCAGGAGGAACCTGCATGCCCACAGGACACCCATGAGAACTGCCAAGACCTAGTCATGCCCGCCAGTAGAGGGCATTTTCTACTTTGTCCACGGACAGCTTTTCCTTTTTCAGAAAGGAGGGATGGCGACATGCTCTCTACCTTTTAATAGTTTCTTTCGTCTTGGAACTGATACTGGAGACTGCTCAAAAGAGCTTTTATGCTTAGCCACCTGACGATTCCTTTGTGTGTTTTTTTTATTTTTGCTGTTTGTTTTGTTTAGAAATCCTGAAAAAGTACAGTTACGTAAGAACTTACCGTTAACAGTA
The DNA here is from genome assembly GCA_016271365.2 of Neoceratodus forsteri. Taxonomy (NCBI): domain Eukaryota; kingdom Metazoa; phylum Chordata; order Ceratodontiformes; family Ceratodontidae; genus Neoceratodus; species Neoceratodus forsteri. The sequence goes on along the minus strand of CM057458.1, from coordinate 1,191,180,302 downwards.
GATCTTCAAGAGAAGCTCTTGCAGCAGGTAACACAATTAGGATTGACGTCACCTGGTGGCAGCCTCTGGCAGTTCTTTTCTCCAGCAGAACCGACGTGGGAACGCCCCGCTCCATCAGCTCCACGCCTGATGTCACCCTACATAAGGGAGGAGTTCCCCACTTGCTCCAGTTCTTGCACGCCCCCCACCCCTACCCCCGCCAGGCAAAGACACGGTAACGGGCAACAGCCAGAAAGAATGATCCAAAATCTTCCTCACAATGGAGGGAAAGCCAGTCTGGAAAAGGCCCGATTCCTGGGGGAAGGAGGGCAGGAAATACATGTGCTGCAAGAGCTTGTCTCGAAGATCTACTGTTTCTGTAAGTTCTTACGTAGCTGTACTATCTTACTCCGGGAGGAAGCTCTTGCAGCAGGTAACACAATTAGGACAGATTCCCAAACAGTATAAATTTATAACAACTCCTAGGGGGTGAAAGGTATGTAAAGGAACAGAGAGGATCCCTCAGGAAACCAGGCCCTGCAAAACTGCGAGGCCAAAACCAGCTCTGCGTCTGGAAATGATGTCAAGGCTGTAATGCCTGAAGAAGGTATGAACAGAACTCCAGGTAGCAGCAGCACAAATGTCTGCTGCAGGGATCCATTTCAGCGCTCCGAAAGAAGCAGTGACAGCTCTGGTACAGTAAGCTTTAACCGGTCCTGGGGTAGAACTGTTATGCTTCTGATAGCAAAAAGTAATGCAATGGATCAACCAGCGCGACAGCGTCTGTTTGGTGACTGGGCAACCCAAGGACCTTTGCGCAAAGGATACAAAAAATTTATCAGATTTCCTGTCCAGTTTGGTCCTGGCCAAATAACATCGGAGAACCCTGTGGATGTCCAAGGAGTGAAGCAGGGCTTCCCCCCCATTAGAATGCTCTGGGTAGTACACCGGAAGCTGTACGGATTGGTTGAGGGTGAGCTCTGAAACCACCTTCGGTAGAAACTTCGGGTTAGTGCGAAGGTCAACCCTATCCTTATGAAAAATTAGGTAGGGCTCCTTACACATGAGGTCTTGAAGTTCTGAAATGCGCCGCGCTGAATTAATGGTTACCAAAAGCAGAGTTTTCCAGGATAGGAAACGAAGCTCAGCCTCCATAGCCGGTTGGGGGAAGGGTGTAAGCTGCTTCAGTATGAAAAGGAGATCCCAGAGGGGCACAGGATCCCGTATGGGAGGTCTGATATGCAGAACACCTCGCAGGAAGGCTTTAGAGACCTCCATCTGAGCCACAGTCTTATCCAGCACTGGCAAGTGATAAGTGGAGATGGCAGCCAGGTGTACCCTGATGGAGGAATAACTGAGATCTGACTCCGAAAGGGAGAGCAGGTATTCCAAAATGGAGTTAACCGGACAGACCAGCGGATCCACCCTCTAGGCTGCAGCCCAGATACAGAAACATTTCCACTTCACGAAGCGAGTGCAGATTCGGATGGAACAGGGACCCACTGTCCTGGGACAGAAGATGAGAGGACAATGGAAGAGGCAGCGGAGGCTCTGCCGCTAAACGCTGAAGCAAAGGAAACCAAATCTGTCAAGGCCATAGCGTGCGATCAGAATGAGGGTGTAAGGTTCTGACTGCGCTTTGAGGAGAACCTTCTGCAGTAGTAGGAAGGGAGGGAAAGCGTAGAGAAACCTCCCTTTCCAGGAAAGGGACAACGCGTCGTGCCAAAAAGCTCCAGGCTCTGGACCTAGTGAGCAAAAACTGGGCAGCTGTGTTGAACTGCAACGCAAAGAGATCTAGCTCTGGTGTTCCCCACCGGCAGAAGATGTGATCTGCGACTCTGTCCTGCTGAGAGCATCAGCTAACACATTTTGTTCTCCTGGAGCGTGTACTACAGTTAGCGTGAGCTGGTGCTCCAAAGCCCAATCCCACACCCACGTAGCTTCCTGGCAGAAAGGATACGAGTGTGTGCCACCCTGTTTGTTGATGAAGAACATCAACAAACTCTTGTCTGTCTGGACCAACAGGGGAGCCCTGCGCTAGGACAGAGACCAGGGCTTGAAGGGCATAAAGGACCACTCTTCAGCTCCAGAACATTAATATGCAGATCTTCCTCTATTGGGGACCAGGAGCCCCGAATGCTATGTCCCCAAGTGGGCACCCCATCCAGAAGACGACGTGGCCGTGGTCAAAATCTGGGTCGGTGCCCCTGTGTGGAAGGAGATACCCACCCGCAAATTTTGTGATGACATCCACCAGCACAATTCTCGGTGGATTGGCTCAGAGATCCAGATCGAGGCATCCAAGCTGTCTAGCGTTTGATCCCACTGAACTCTTAGCGACCACTAGGTGGTTCTCATGCGTAGTCGCACCACAGTGACCGACCCCTATGGCAGCTGCCATATGTCCCAACAGCCAGAGGAGAAGCCTTGCAGGGACTCTTGAGGCTGAAGAGATCTTGTATGCCAGGACCTGAATCCTACCTGCTCTGCGGAGGGAAGAAACACTTCCCCCCCGAGAGTGGTATCCAGAACAGCTCCAATGAACTGGAGGTTCTGGGACGAGAGAAGATGAGATTTGTGCCTGCTGACAGTGATCCCCAGGTGCTGAAACAGTGAAATGGAGTCCCTGATGATTTTCAACAGGCGGGACCTGGAGGGAGCCAGGAGGAGCCAGTCGTTCAGATAAGGAAACACGAAGTGGCGCCATCTCCGCAATGCCGCGGCAACCACTGCAGACACTTGGTGAAGACCCTGGGGGCTGAAGAGAGACCAAAGGGAAGGACTCAGAAAGTAGTTCCATAGGAACTTACCGCAACAGTAGATCTTCGAGAGAGGTTCCTTCAACAGGTCATCACATATAGGACTGGCGCCACCTGGTGTCGGGCTGAACAGCAGACTTTTCTAGCAATACCTGATGGGGGACCACCCACCCATCACGTGACTGACGTCAGCGTGACTGTATATAGTGAGCGGTCCCCATGCCCGCCCTCCAGTTCTTCTGCCGGAGCCAGGAAGAGACCACACAGCAGAAGCGAACAGGAATTGGAGTCCCTGTAAACATAATGAGGGAAAGGAGGGAGGGAAAAATATGACCTACTGAGAGAACCTCTCTCGAAGATTTACTGCTATGATAAGTTACTACATAACTGTATTATCTTACTTCGAGAGGGTTCCTTCAGTAGATCATCACATACAGGACAGAGTCCCAAGCAGTCCCTCCAGAGAGAACCAAAAGAAAACTAGGGAGGAGGAAGCTAACTCCAGCAGAACAACTGGATTCCAGCATGGACCCAGCCTAGGACAAAAAGTCCTGCAGGACGGTTAATCCAGAACCTGCCCTCCGCCTAGAAGCAATGTGCAGACTGTAATGTTTGGTAAAGGTGTGGACAGAACTCCAAGTAACGGCAGCACAGATGTCTGCTGCGGAAACATTCCTAAGGAAAGCCACAGAAGCAGCCATGCCCCTAGTAGAATGACCTCTTATGGAACCTGGAAGAGGCTTATCGTACTTCTGGTAACCGTACCGGATGCAGTTGCCCAACCATTTGGAAAGGCCCTGCTTAGAAACCGGTTTGCCCCTCGACCTGGGGGCGAAGGATACAAACAACTGATCACAAGAGAGGAGCTCTTTAGTCCGGTGAGTATAGCACCAGAGGATCCGATGAACATCCACCGTGTGAAGGAGTGCCTCACCCTTGTTAGAAAGGGACGGGTAGTAAACTGGAAGCTTTACTGATTGATTCAGTGTGGATTCCGATACCACCTTGGGAAGGAACTTTGGATGCGTCCGAAGGACCACCCAGTCTCTATGGAAAATCAAACTGGGCTCCTTGCAGACTAGAGCATGAAGTTCCGAAATCCTTCAGACGGAGGTGATAGCCACCAGAAAGACAGTCCATGAAAGGAAGTGCAGATCACAGCTCATAGCCAGTTTGGAGAGGGGCAGGGTGAGCTTTTCCAGAACGAAGTTCAAGTCCCAAGGTGGAGTTGGGCTACGGATGGGGGGCAGGGTTCAGATGGAGGATGCCTTTCAGAAAGGTCTTGGAGACCTCCAGCTGAGCCATGGGTTTACCATCCACTAGTTTGTGGTACGCGGAAATGGCCGAGATATGGACCTTCAAAAAAGAATAGGACAGACGGGAGTCTGCTAAATGAAGGAGGTACTCCAAGACTTGAGGGGCTGAACAGTAGAAAGGGTCCCAACCCTGTGCGGAAACCCAAATTGAAAACTGCTTCCACTTCATAGCATAAGTGGAATGGGTGGACGGTTTCCTGGACTCGATGGGGACTTGAGCTACTCTAGAGGAGACCCCAAAGCGAGAAATCACCATGTCTGAAGGAGCCACGCATGAAGATGCAGGGTCCTGAGCCCCAGATGGACCAGCCTGCCCTGATCGTGGGTCAGAGGAAGTGGAACCGGTGGTTCCCTGGAGAGCTGTTGTAACAGCGGGAACCAAGTCTGTCACAGGCAGAGGGGAGCAATGAGGATCATTTTTGCTCCTTCGGCCTGAAGTTTGAGAAGAACTCTCTGTAGAATGGGAAACAGAAGGAAAGTGTACAAGAATTTCCCTGTCCAGGATAGAGACAACGGGTCATTCCAAAAAGCATGTGGCTCTGGAACAAGCGAGCAAAACTTGGGAAGTTTTGCATTGGATTGGGAGGTGAAGAGGACGATTTCCGGACGCCCCCAATTTTGGAAGATGGAGTCCTCCACTTCCTGATGCAATTCCCATTCGTAGGCAAGGGTTCGAGTTCTGCTGAGACTGTCCACCAAGACGTTTAGAATGCCCAGAACGTGCACAGCCACTAGGAACAGAATGTGCTGGACTGCCCAGTTCTACACCCGAGTAGCTTCCCTGCAAAGGGGGTACGAATGGGTTCCTCCTTGTTTGTTGATGTACCAAACTACTGACATGTTGTCCGTTTGGATAAGCAGAGTTCCCTTGGGTAGCAGGGTCTGAAAAGCCTGGAGGGCACATAGGAGCGCCCTGAGCTCCAGAACATTGCTGTGGAGAGAAGCCTCCAACCCTGTCCAAAGGCCTTGAGCTTGCTAATCCCCCAGATGGGCCCCCCACCCATTGTTCGAGGCATCTGTTGTGAGGGTAGCTGCCGGTGAAGGATTTCGGAACCGAAGTCCCAGGGAAAGATTGTGGGGATTCTCCCACCACTGTAAATCCCTCTGGGCCGCTGAGGAGATCAAAACCGGATGCTCCAGGTCGTCCAGGAGCTGATCCCACTGCACCCTTAAAGACCACTGCGTGATTCGCATGTGCAGCCCTGCTAGGGGAACAGTCCTGATGGCGGCTGCCATCAGCCCTAAAAGTCGAAGAACCTCCCGGGCAGGGATTGGCCTGAGAGAGGCTACTTTGTGAGCCTGACTGATTAGGGTCTCCACCCTGTCGGGCGGAAGGAAGACTCTGCACTGGACTGTATCCAGAATTGCCCCGATAAACTGCAGTCTCTGGGATGGTACTAGAGACGACTTGGGAATACTGACCGTTATCACCAGTCAATTGAAAAGATCCAGTGAAAAGTTCAGAGCTTCCAATTTAACAGATCCCTGGACGGGGCTGAGATCAGCCAGTCGTCCAGGTAAGGAGCCTACAATACCCCTGCAGCACAAAAGCCACCACTGACAGGCACTTGGTAAAAACCAGGGTGCTAACACAGACCAAAGGGGCGATGATACTGGAAATGCTCCCTTGGTAACAAAATGCAGGAAACGGCGGTGGCTGGGGAAGATTGGGATGTGCAGATATGCATCCTGCATGTCCAAGGTGCACAGCCAATGATTCTCCAACAGCAGAGGAAGTAGACTCTGCAGCGTCAGCATGCGGAACTTCTTGTACTCTACATACTAGTTAAGGTGATTCAAATCGAGAATGGGTCTGAAGTCCCCGGTCTTTTTTGGAACCAGGAAAAAATGGGCGTAAAACCCTTTTCCCCTTTGTCCAAAGGGGACTGGTTTGATTGCTTTTTTTCAGCAAGAGCGTACCGATCTCCTCGCGAACTAGGAGGGCCTGGTCCAGGGAGTTAGAGGACCTCCTCGGACGAGTATCCGTTGGGGGGGGTCTCCAGAAATTCAATGGTGTGCCCGGACACTAATTGCAGAACCCACTCATCTGAAGTGATCGCCCTCCACTCCTGCACGTGGTGGGTGAACCTTCCCCCCACCTGCTCCCCGTTGAGAGATTGAGGGTGCAGTGGGGCTGGGGAGTCAAGAAGTGGCAGGGCGTGCGGGAGGAGGTCCTCCCAAACATTGCTGATTCTTGGGAGCGCAGGGGGGTAGCGGTCGTAGCGGTACCCGTGGCCTTACGCTTAGTTTGGAGTCTCTGTTGAGCGTTCCTCCGCTGCCTCTCAGTCATTTTCCGAAAGGGCTGCTGCTGCTGTTGAGTGCCCGATCGGTAAATGGACCTAACGGATTTAAGGACCACGCCTTTGTCTTGTAAATCCATTATGATGTCCTTGTTATCTCCTCCAAAAAGAAGGACAGAGCCCCTGAAGGGGGCATCCTAAAATCGCCAACCAGACTTCGTCGGCAAGTCCAGAGAAACGAGGCCAGGAGTGCCGAAGGGCAACCGAATCGACAGAGTCGTAAGTGGCTCTAACAGCATGCCTACAGGAGATCTCAGAAAGGCGGAGATCCTTAGCAAGTTCTTCCTTAAGGGGTGATGGGTCCATTGACTGGACCCTCACCTCCAACCTGGCCACGGTCCGTTTCTGGCGAGATAACATATGGGCCACGTAACTAAGGGAGCGAAGGGCACATGTGGCCGAGTAGACCACCTTCCCGAACTGGTCCATCAACCTCGACTCCTTGTCCGGAGGTGTTGTGCTCGTGTGCTTGGGAGCTGTGGAGCGGTCATGAGCAGCCGAGATGACAACACAGTCTGCCTTCGGATGAGCCTTTAAAAAAGGTGCGTCCTTAGTCACCCAGTAGAGCCTGTCCGCCCTCTTGGGGACAGCCGGGATCGAATGAGTCATCTACCAGACAGTGGTGGTGAGGTCTTGGTGAGGACCCATCCACGGGGGTACCGGAATAGACAGCAGAGACTCTAAATCCAGATGCTCCGCGAATCTTTGCTGCATGGGATGCTGGTCCTCCAACTCCCAGCTGAAATTATCTCTTAAGGTGCTCAAGAGGTCTGAAAAGGAAGGATCCTCCAGAGGGGATTTTGGGGAGGTCCTTCCTTTCATGTCCTCTGGGTCCTCCACAGGTTCCTCCTCCTCGGAGTCCTCCCTCCCATCGGAACTGTCTTCCGTCTCCTCAACAGGGCGCCGATGGAAAACCTGCAAGGGAACGTCCAGCTGAGTCTTCCCCAAGATTAGCACGGTTGAAACAGAACAGCTAGGGGAAGGGGGATCTAGGAAGCTGCGGCAGACTGGCTTCTAGATCGGTAACCAGCTCTGACCTGGCCCCCTGCCACCAAGACTGAATTAAGGTCTTGAAATCCGGGACCACCAGAGGAGGGGGAGCAGGGGCCGGTTGAGGCTGGGGGAGGGTGACGGAGGGGTAAAACCCCTGGAAACCCATATAAGGGGAAATGGTTTGTATCCATGAAACTGCCCAAATTGGCTCAATCAGGTGGAACCCCGGGGTAGGGATCCCCAGGATACCCAAAGAGATAATGAGAGACAGTTCGGGGCCTAGATTCCCGACGATGGATCAGGCGTCATGGGGGGGGCCCCCACGTCGGATCCGCTGTTGTATATATAGGCAGAGGGTCCGGCGTCGGAACAGTCCACAATGAAGGAACCGACGTCAGCACTGGCACGACCTGATCCGGCACTGGAAAAGGATCCAGCGTTGGAGGGGCCGGCGTCGGAATCAGACGAGGGAGCTCCGGCATCGGGGTCAGGGTTAAAGGCCTGTCTTCGGGATCACTGGAGTCTGGGAAGGTGCCGGTGTCCCGCCGGAAAGCAGAGGGGCCTCCACAGGAAGGCCAGACTGTTGTGAAGGAGCCTCCTGATCTGGGACCCCCGAGGGGGAGTACAGAGAAGTACCCACAATATCGAGAGGCTCAATGGGTTCTCAGAGACTATCACCGGACGCATCCATGGAGGAGTGCGAGGACGTGGGCGTAGTGGAAGGAGGGAGAGGGGCCTTCTCCCTTTGGGCCCACCGGACATCGGGTGAGACCCTGTTAGGCCCCGACGGGGGAACCACGCCCGTGCGGTCGTCAGAGACGGCTGACTTAGCGGGCAGGGCCACGTGGTCAGGAGAGGAGCCCCTGGCAGACTTATCGACCGTGGTTGGGTGACTGCCCCCAGTCGAGGGAGTTGACTTAGCAGCGTGATCGCCAGAGGAGCTGGCGGACGACTTAGCTGTTTAAGTCTTTTCCAACTTACCGTCCGTCTTCGGCGGCAAATGGGCCTTCTTTGTGGACAGCCTGGAGATCATGAGCCAGCCTGCCCTTAGTCTTCTTGTGCTTTTTGAAGGGGAAGATTTTCGGACTAATCCTCACGGCGCTCCATCTTTTGCTCCAGGGAGGCCAGACGAGTTTTGAGGAGGTGGGCCTCCAATGCCTGCTGTCTTCGTTTTTTAGTGGCCTGGTTGAACAACTGGCAATCAGGGCAGAAGGAGATAGGATGGTTTGGGCCTAGGCAGAAAATGCACTATTGATGACAGTCTTTGTGGGGATCTGCATGCCACAAGCTGAGCACTTTTTCTTTGGAGAAGACAAAAAAAAAAAAAAATCAAACGATTTGAAAAGAACTGCGGGGGAAAACACCCGACGCAAACTAACTTTCTCGAAGATCACTACTGGAAGTCTGCGATGCGACTGACACGAAGCAACAGTGGGAAAGAACTGGAGGGCAGGCATGGGGATCGCTCACTATATACAGTCATGCTGACGTCAGTCACATGACGCCGGGTGGGCGGTCCCCCATCAGGTATTGCTAGAAAAGTCTGCCGTGCGGTCCGACACCAGGTGGCACCAGTCCTATATGTGATGACCTACTGAAGGAACCCTCTCGAAGTAAGATCTCATAGTCCTCGTCTTTGAAACTGAACCTCAGAAATCTTCGATGACCCCTGGAGATAGGGATATGCAAATAGGCATCCTGCATGTCCAGGGACGCCAGCCAGTCTCCCGCCGAGATGAGGGGCAGAAGAGTGGGGAGGAAGACCATCCTGAATCTCCGATAGGAGACAATCTGTTCAGATCGCTGAGGTCCAGAATGGGCCTGAGGTCTCCCGACTGCTTTGGGACTAAGAAGAAGTGGGAGAAGAACCCCCTCTCTCACTCAGCTGGGTGTACCGGCTCAATGGCGCTTTTGCCTAAAAGGGATAATATCCACCTTCTGACCAGCACTTGGTGTTCCCTGGGATAACAGGATGGGGCGGTGGTCTGTTCAGCGGAATGATGTCTAACTCTATGGAGTGCCCGAACTCCACAAGCTCGAGGACCCACTGGTGGGAGGTAATTTGACTCCACACATCTGCGTAGAGGGAAGAGCAGCTTCCAACCTGCTCTCCTGGCGAGGTGTCTAGGGGAGAAGGGTGGCCTGAATAGTCAGGCGGTGGAAGGGGGAGGGAGGGCGGCAGTGGCTGCCTTGGCCTGTCTAGAGGAGGAGGCAGAGGATCCTCTGGCTCTGCCCCGTGACTGAAGCCACCTCGCTGCGAGTGGGGCTGGAAGAGAGGCTGATGTCCCCCACAGCCACGAAAACGAGGCTTACGAGAATGCCCGTTTTGGGCAGTACATGGACTGCATGGTTCGGATGGCCTTTCCGTAGTCCTGTAGCCTGGTGATGATCTTCTCCGTGTCCTCGCCGAAGAGCACAGAGCCCTTGAAGGGAGCATCCAGAATGTCTGAACATCTGGATCGAACCCAAAGACCGGAAGCCAAGCATGGCATCTGAGGCAAATGCCAGTGGCAGCCGCCCTGGAAGAGGTGTCCGCAGAGTCATAGGCTGACCTCAGAATGTGGGTACCCACGTCTAAGCTGGTGTGAAGCAGTTTCACTAGCTCTGTCTGCTGAGGGCAGGCTGACATGTTTTGCACAATGTCCAATCCTTGTTCCTAAAGGGCGTTTTGGAATTGGGCCGTGTGTGTCAGGAACTAGACACTTCTCATACTGCAGGTGGCAGCAGAGTACACCTTGCGCCCCATGAAATCCAGCCGCTTTGACTCTCTGTCAGGCGGCTGGATGCTCAGGCGTTTGGGCCTCTGCCAACGATCATGAGCTACCAAAATCACCACTTAGTCTGCTGCGGGTGGTTCGGCCAAGAAGAGGTGGTCCTTAGGGGCCCGGTAGAGCCGATGAGCCTTCCTGGGCACGGCAGAGGAGTAGTGAGGTCGCTTCCAGGTCGCGAACGTGACGTCCTCAAAGGTGTCGACCATGGGAGGGATGACCACTGGCTTAGGGTCTTTTTGGCGAAGGTATTTAGCCAACCGCAGTCGCTCAGGGTCCAGGGCCTCAGTGTCCCAGCCCATGTTGGCCTGGATGTGCCTCATCACCTCCATGAAGCTAGGGTCATCCGGAGGAAATTTTGGGTTTCTCCTGTGCCCCCTAAATCCAGGTTGATGTCAGAGTCTGTACGGGAAGTGTCTGAGTTCACATAAGAATCTGAGGCCGAAAGCCATTTCCTCTTACACCTCATGTCCGGAGTTGGAGAGCGGGAGGAATGCTGCACCTGGTCCTCCTGCATCTCTTGTCCTTGTGCTTCTTAAGTGCTGGCTCCTTCCCTGCCTCTTAGTTGGAAGGCTCAGAGGCATCCAGCACGGGCACCGGAGTGGACGTGGGAGGAGGTGCCCCCGCTGGAAGATCACGTTTTACTATGTCCCACTAGTGGGAGAAGAGCTCCTTCACCTTCGAAAGGTTCAATTTAGGAGAACCAGGTGCAGGGGGCAGAGGAGTACCAGAGCCAGCCCAGTCGTCTGATCCGAACCCTTGTCTCCGGTGTCGATGGGCACCGGCGTACTCCTAATGGGTGGCATCGGAGGGGCGTCTGCTCCTCAGTCATCGGGCTCTGACGTCAGGTGGACCAGCGACTGTAGTAATAGGGTCGGGAGGACTTTGACCGGCAGGATAGCCTTCGTCATAGTGGCCGGGGGGCGCTGGCAGACATCGGTCCAGCGTCCACTTGTCCATGGAGCCAGACTGGCGTTCCTCGGAGGCGTGAGCCTTGGGACGGTCCGATTTATGCTTCAAGGATTTCTCAACCGAGCGTCTGTCAGTCGCTGAAGGCGGGTGTCGGTCGGAGTCCTTAGATTTCGGCGGCAAGGATGAGGCCATGGCGCCTGAACACCCGTATTCCTTACTTGAGTCCTAGGAGTCTGCCTTGGAAGAAGAGGCTGAGCGGGAGGAGTGCTTACATGTGCCCGTCGAGAGAGTCTTCTCGGCGGGCAGATGCACCTTCAGAGGTTGGAGGGTGGTCCCTGAAGACCTGGAGGTAGAGAATTCCATGAGCGGTTTGAAGGTCGTGAGGCGGGAATCATGCCCAGATGACCCGTACTTCAAGACAGAGGACCGCAGCCTAGAGTGGGACCTTTCTTTCTCCTGGTATTCCCGGAGCTTGTGGGCGGAAAGATGATCGGAATCCCCCGAGGATGAGGCCCGTTCCATTGCAGCCAATTTGGATTCTGCTAAGAAGGCAGAGAGAGAGACTTCTGATGCCTGATACTCAGGCGTAGGCTCGTGGTCGCCCGAGTCAGAAGAGACATGCGGAATGGCCGCCCCTTCGAGGTTATCTGTCGCCCACAGGAGCACTTGTTGACGAGCCCTTGGAGGAAGATGACATAGATGCTGAAAACAACGAAGAAAATCAGTGGACAAGGAAGGAGAGCGATCGGTATCTGAGCTGTAACTAAAGGCAACCAACCCTGACCGTGAGGTGGGAAAGAACTGGAGCACGTGGGGAATTCCTCCCTTATACAGGGTGACATCGGGGGTGGAGCCAGTGTCGGCGGGGGGCATTCCCCACGTCAATACTGCTGGAGAAAAGAATTGCCGGAGGCTCCCACCAGGTGGCGTCAGTCCTAACTGTGTTACCTGCTGCAAGCACTTCCTCTTGAAGCAGAAGTGACAATAAAGGGACTGCCCTTAATTTAAATGAGGAGGCCCTTATCAGCACTTTTTTTTCTTCTCTTTTTAAAGAAACTCATAGCCTGAAAGGCCTTGGTAAAAACTGCCAGCTTTAGTAATGTACTTTGCAGAGAGCATTTTTACTCTGTCCACAGATGGCTCCTTTGCTTTTTTGTTATTTTATATTTGAGCAGGTACCAAGCTGGAACCTGCTTGGAAAATATTTTGTGCTCTGACATATGAGGGGCATGACTGATATCACTTAGGCTTCTTTTTACAGTTTTGGACCAAGCTGCTGCATAGGTGTAGGCAGGCATACTCCAAGCACTCCATGGTGTGCAATTTTATTTCAGGAGGGGTAGCAAAAAGGCTCTGACCTACTTCCTTTTTCCATGAAAACTAAGAAAGAAAATAATGAGCCTTTCTGTAATTTTATTCATAGGAATCGAAAATGTACCTATGCATGGCAACAAACACTGTCATGAGATACTAAAGTTGTATTTATTGTGCCAAATGAAGCAACACACACAGTCCTGGTGTATATTTGTATATTGTCTAGCTACACCCTGGGGTAGCTCACCCTAATGGGGGTAGCAGTGAGTCCACTTGGTGTGCAGGTCTGAAATCCCTGGCTACACCCTTGAGCTGCTGCAAATCTCACAATCGAGAAAAAACATGCTATGGACCTGGCCACTTCAACACCGACCGTGGCTATCTGCTTTTTCCAAGAGCTACAACAATTCACACAATTTTTAAGACCAGTAGGTCCCTATTAATTGGGTCTGTGACATGCTAATTTTATAGGCCAAAAAACGCCAAAGAGGAAAAACACACCACTGCAGTCCCATGAAAAAGCAAGACGGCTACTGAGTGAAAACATATCTCCAAACTTTTTTTTTTCTTTTTTTTGTTGACAGGAGACTAAACTATCGGCTCGGTTCCCAGGTATTGGGAGCCAAGACTCCCACACAAGGGATACGCAGCAATTGAGACGGATAAAAATAAAGTGTTAAAGAAATTAAAGTACTTAAGTAAAAACGTGGTTTAGTAGAACCGCCATGAAAACTGACTATTAGGTACCGAAAAAAAGTACAGTTACATAAGAACTTATCGTAACAGTAGATCTTCGAGAAAGGTTTTTGAAGTAGGTAATTACATATAGAACTGAAACCAGCAGGCGTCAGGACCCAACGGAAAAAATTCTAGCTAGCAGTCTCTGGTAGGGGCCCGCCCCCACATCAGGTGACCGACATCAGGTGACACCAGTATAAAGGGGCGGTCCCACACATCACCTTCCAGTTCTTTCCCAAGGGCCAAAAAAGGCAAGATGAGAGAGAGATGGATATTTCCCTACCAGGAAAAGAAGCTGAAAAAGCTAAGGGGGATGGAGGCATTATCTACTGCAAGAGCCTCTCTCGAAGACCTACTGTTATGGTAAGTTCTTATGTTAACTGTACTATCTTACTTTGAGATGGCTCTTGAAGTAAGTAATTACATATAGGACTGAGTCTCAAGCAGTCTGGAACAAGGAAAAGCACTCTGGAGGAAGAAAACTACCAACCTCCAACTGTAAGGGTCTTAAGAAAGAAGACCTTGCAAAAGAAGCCAACCCGAAGCCTGCTCTACGGCGAGAGGCAATGTCCAAACTGTAGTGTTTCGTAAAGGTGTGGACGGTAGTTCAAGTTGTGGCTGTGCAGATGTCTGCCACTGACACATTCTTGAAACAAGCTGCAGAGGCGGCTACTCCTCTGGTGGAGTGACCTCTGACCTGACCCAGCAGGGTCTTGTGGTACTTGTAACAAAAAGTGATGCAATGAGCCAACCATTTCAACAGGAATTGTTTAGAAACAGCACTGCCTTCCCTTTTGTGAGCAAAAGAGACAAAGCTGATCAGACTTCCTGAGATCCTCAGTCCGAGTGGTATAGTATCTCAGTATTCTGTGAACATCCAAAGTATGCAAGACGTCCTCCCCTTGATTGGAGTGTTGCGTAAAGAAGGCAGGTAGCTCAATGGGTGAGGATCATCCGAGCTCCTTCTAAGCTGAGTTTGTGTAAGACCCTCGGAAATCAAAGGAATCAACGGGAAGACATAGACAAATCTGCTCTTCCAGTCAAAGACAGAGCGTCCTGCCAAAAAATGCCTCACCCTGGAGCGAAGGCGGGAAGCTTTGCGTTGTAAGGGGACGCAAACAGGTCTACCTGAGGGGTTCCCCAGCACAGGAAGATGTCGTCTGCTAACCCTTGATCCAGTTCCCATTCGTGGGCCTTTACTGAGGACCGGACGAGGTGGTCCTCCAGCGTGTTTTCGACCCCCGGAACATGAACTGCCATCAGGTGAAGGCTGTGCTGAACAGCCCAGTTCCAAACTCTCACTGCTTCCCTGCACAGTGAGTAGGAACACATCTCTCCCTGCTTGTTGATGTACCAGACTACACACATGTTGTCCATCTGGATGGTCAGATGACCAGGAAGGATGTAAGAGTTTAGAGCCTGGAGAGCATACAGAACGGCTCTGAGCATGAGCACATTTACATGAACAGTCTGGACCAGGAGCCCAGAGTTCTGAGAGACCCTTGATGGGCTTCCCCAGCCTTTCCCCGAGGCATCTGTTGTCCATGTTTGGGAAGGGGGTTCGAAGCAGAAGGGAACTCCCCGGTAAAGGTTCTCTTGCACCATCCACCATTGCAAGTCCAGGACCACGGGATCGAAGACCAGAACTTCCTGGTCTAGGTCATCCAATGTCTGGTCTCACTGAGACTGAAGTGTCCATTGAGAAATCCTCATATGAAGCAGAGCGCGAGGGACTGTCGGAATAGCAGCCGCCATGAGCCTCAGAAGGCGTAGGACCGACCTGCGCTGACCTTCTGTGACTGGACAACAGACTCGCATGAGTCTGGAGGGCGTCCACTCTGTCCGGAGGCAGAAAGGCCTTGCCAACGGTCATGTCCAGGATCCCCCCTATAAACTGGAGCCTTGGCAAGGGTCCAGATGGGACTTGGCCTGGTTGATGGTGATACCCACACTGGTGAAAACCTGCAGGGTAAGGGAAATGGAGCGCAGAAGTTCCTTCCTGGAGGGGGCCACCAGGAGCCAATCGTCCAGGTATGGGAATTACTGTACCCCCAGGTACGCAGGTGGACCACCACGGAAAGACATTTGGTGAACACTCAGGGAGCTGAGGAAAGACCAAATGGGAGGGCCCTGGATTGGTAGTGGTCCCCCCAGAATGAAAAACAAAGGAATTTGCACTGGGAAGGGCGGATGGGGATATGCAGGTAGGCATCCTGCATATTCAGCGCACACAGCCACTGTCCCTGCCAGAGGAGCGGCAGAAGGCTCTGCAGGGAGAGCATTCTGAAACACTTGTATTTGACGAACATGTTCAGGGAGCTGAGATCTAAAATAGGCCTCACATCTCCAGTTTTCTTTGGAACTAGGAAGAAATGAGAATAGTAACCTGTGCCCCAAAGGTGGGTCGGGATAGGCTCTAACGCCTCCTTCGATAGAAGGGAGGAAATTTCTTCTATGACCAGAGGAAGATGTTCCAGGGACTAAGACGACCTGGAGGGTGGTTTTCTGGGTGGTTTCTGGAGAAACTCGATTGAGTGTCCTGCTGCTATCAGTTGGAGCACCCAAGCATCTGATGTAATCCTCTCCCAACCTGGTAGATGGAAGGAGAACTTACCTCCTACTGGTTCCTCTGGGAGGTCCAGAGGCTGTGGGAGAAGAAAGGAGTCAGGAGGTGTGAGACAACATCGCAGCTGAAGCTCCCGCCGCTTTTGGTTTGGGGGGGCTTGCAGCGGCGCCCGACGTTTGTTGGACAGCTTGCCCTGAGGTTTCGCTTCAGGCTGAGAACGTCTGCGAAAAGGGCAACGC
Organism: Neoceratodus forsteri; assembly: GCA_016271365.2. Classification (NCBI taxonomy): domain Eukaryota; kingdom Metazoa; phylum Chordata; order Ceratodontiformes; family Ceratodontidae; genus Neoceratodus; species Neoceratodus forsteri. The sequence goes on along the minus strand of CM057458.1, from coordinate 1,191,164,418 downwards.
TGTCCCTGAGGGTGCCTATACAAAGAGTCAACAGTCTTAAGTGTAGTGCCATTCTCTTGCAGGTCTGTGATAATGCCCTTGACATCTCCACCTAACAGCACAGAACCCCTGAAGGGTGCATCCTGGATAACTGATTGCGCCACTGGGACCAATCCTGACACCAAAGACCTACGGCAAACGCCGAGCTCCGACCTGCTGTGTCCACTGCATCGTACGTGGCACGGAGCATTTGCCGACTAGCCGAATGAGCAGAACGGACAAGATCGCCACTTCCGGCTTGGTCTGACACTCAGGAAGGTAGACCAATTTGGATTCCACCTGACTCAGGATAGTCTTCTGGTAGTCCTCCATACGTGCAACATAGTTCAGGGCCCTGATCCCGAGAGTGGAAGAAGCATACACCTTCCTCCCATACTGGACCAGAAGACGGGATTCCTTGTCAGGGGGAGATGAGCAGAGATGTTTTGGGTTTGTCGTCCATCCGTGAGCGGCGCTAATCACGACCGAGTCGGTCATCAGGTGTGTGTTCAAGGAATCCGAACCCTCAGGAGACTGGTATAGCCTATCCACCTTCCTCGGAAGGGGGGGCTAACGCGGACGGTCATTTCCAAATGGTGGAAACAAGGTCGCCGTGAGGCTCGATCCAGGGTGGAATTAATGTCGGAGCAGTTTCGGGCAGATCCAAATGAGCAGCGAGCTTCTTCCGCTGTGTATCTAGCTCCAGCGACTGCCACTGGTGGACTTCCTGGATTTTTCTCAGCAACTTCAGAAACGGAGGATCTTCCGGAAGAGACTTCGGAGGAGTCCTGGGCCTGGTACAGTCAGAAGTCTGTGGCTCGTCGTCAGGATCAGAGCACCCCTCGGTATCTAAGTCAGAGGTCTCTGATGAAGAGGATGAAGACCCATCCTGGCACAGGGAAGGAACGGACCCCTCTGGCAACCCTCAAGGAAGCGTGTCCTCCCCGGCCCTGGCACCCGAGGGCTCACCTCTGGTGTCAGGTAAGGGGGAGGGAGTCTCTCGTTTCCGTCGACAGGGATCCAGTAGCAGCCTGGTGTCGACAGATGGCTCTCCACCTCCCTGGTTAGCTGAGCCTTGGCCTCGCCCCACCAGGCAGCCAGAGTCGCCTTCAAGTCCACCGGCGGCTGGGGCAGCGGTAAAGGAGGGGGATACGGATACTGAGGGTATCCGTACAGCAAGTATCCATAGCCCGATGGCCCCGGTGTCCAGTACTGCAGCGCAGGATAATGTGGTCCCGGGTAGGACGGCATCGGATAGGACGGAATCGGATACCCGAAAACCAGGGTCTTTGCTGGAGCAGAAGGCCCTGGAAGAGGCCAAGCAAGCGGGGCAGGAACAGGTGGCCTCACAGGCGTCTGGTCTGGCGTAGGGACAGCGTCCAGTAATGGGATGTCGCCTGGCATCAGGTAGGCCGGTGTCGAAGCCAGTGTCAGAGGGTCCGCCATCAGGGGATCCGGCCCTGTGGGAGGGAGACCTGATGGAAGTGTCCTCTGTGTCGCCCGGGGAAGGAGGACTGAAATCCCCCGGGGTCCAACAGGGGAAACGCTGGAGCCTCGGTTGTCGATGGCGGACCGGTCGACAGGGTCCGGTGTCGGTTCCAACGCCGTATGAGCATCGGAGGGGCCAATGTCCGCCTTACCGGCGGGATCCAGGCGGACATCGGAGGAGCCGGGCATCCGACTTGTCGGATCAGGAGTCCGAAGGCCGCATGGAAGGAGTGGCCTTGGCGGGTGTCTTTGGGACTGCATGCTCCCCTGAAGGGGCAGGCATCTTACTGGCCCTCTCCGGGTGGACGGTGGCACCGGCGTCAGAGTTAGCGGACCCGCTCGACCCAGAGGAACGCACGATGGCGGCCTCCCCAGGAGCGGTAGTCTCCTTTGTCCCGGAGACACCTGAGGGACCCCGAGCACGAGCCCGACAGGAGGAACGCGGAGGGGAACGTTACCTGTAACACGGCGACTCCGGCCAGAGTCACGGTGGCCGTGTAAGTGGAGTCCCGGTCCTGCTGCTTCTTGCAGTGACCCACAGGGGAAGTTGAGGCCTGCCTGAGCTTCTTCAGCTCCTTTTCCATGGAGAGCATCTTTTTCTTTAAAATATGGGCCTCGAGGGACTGCTGTCTCCATTTGCGGGTGGCAGCGCTGAACTGTTGACTGTGCTGGCACTTCTCCCCGGGGTGATCCAGGACTAGACAGAAGACGCACTGGGAATGACCACCCTTATGCGGGAGCTGGGCGCTGCATGAGTCTCACTTGTTTTTGTGAGAACCGGAGGGAGTAGGGGACGACATACACGCAATGTTGAAGAAATGAACGAGAGATGTGAAAACAAATTTGGTAAATAAAACAGATGACAGACTGACGAAGCAGTAAGAACTTAACTACGAGGCGCTTTCGCAAGCTAACGGCAGGAAAGAACTGGAAGGTGGGCGTGGGGACCACCCCTTTATACTGACATCACCTGCCATCCGTCACCTGATATAGGGGCGGTCCCCCGCCAGAGACTGCTAGCTAGAAATTTTTTCGTGGGGTCCTGAGGGCTGCCAGCTTCAGTCCTATATGTAATTACCTACTGCAAGAGCCCTCTCGAAGTAAGATATTTCAATCACTAGAGGAACTGGAGAAAATAAAGAGAAATCACCTAAAATTAAGTTACTGACAGCAACAGAGCATAACAAACGAAAAATAAAGCGCATTACCGAAGAATAAATCAGAAGTACAAGTAAAAATCAGCAAGAAGCAGGACAGCTGTTGGGGTGACTTGCTTCCTCAGGTGTAGAAATAGACTGGCCATTCAGCGGCAGAGCACAGCGCCACCATGTGGACAGAATGTGAAAAGAGTTTCATGTTACATTATATACATAAATTTCACGCTCTCTGGGGTAGTTTGTGATGTCAGGCTAGCTGCATATGTCAAGCATTCCTGGGGTTTGAATGCGTGTTTATAGTGCATCAACACTAGATAAAAATAACCACTGCAATTTCCAGTGCTCTGCCATTTTTAGCTCTGGGACTCGGACTACATAACCATTACAATTCCAAATACAATCAGTGACATATTGTTTAAAATGCATTATATGGAATCTTCATTTACATCCATAACGTACACTTGATATACATAGTGCAATACTATAAACAAAAGTTAGGGATGTGACATGCTGTACAACATACCTTTACACACTGCATTGTGATGGGATTGATTATTCGGATGATGCCTCTTGACCCAGCAATAGCCAGGAGGGGATGACTAGTGTTGCTGTCATATGACCATGCACACGTATAAAAATTTTCATCTGCCTGAACAGCTTAATTAAGGACCATTACAGATGACACACCCATAGAAACAGCCAGTAGCATTCTTCCCGCAGACACAAAAATTCAGACTACAATGGCTGGTAACAGTATGCATAGTGCTCCAGGTAGCTGCCTGACAAACATCAGCCAGTACCTTTTTATTTCCTTTTTTTTTTTTTTTTTTAAGCACATGAAGCAGCAGTTCCATGAACAGAATGCTCCTTGGTGTACATACAGTTTCTTTCTGACAATCCTTTGACATGCACCCACATCATTAAGAAGGCAGTTTAGCCTAGTAGTTAGAGCACAGTACTGTGAATCTGAACAGCATGTATCATCTCTTTGCCCTTTGAAACTCCCTGTGCATCTGCAGCTTGTTGGCACAACCAATCACATCGCCTGTAACCAGGGGTCGGAAGACAGCCGTGGTCGTTAGATCGAGCATCCCAAGGGACGCTCTCCACTTCCTTGCCGTCCTCAGCACAATACCACCAACCTGGGTGACCAAAGGTGGTAGTGTGGTGAAGGATGCCTGGGAGGGAGGGAAGGAGGGATGCAAGGCTGGGAAAAGGCGTGCACACTCTACGTGCCCACGCGCCTTGGTCCTCCTGGGCGAGCCTGCATCCAGTGGGAGGGAAAGAAGAAACTAAAATCACCCAAACCAAGCAGGATGACTCACCACCCACTTCATAAGTTCAGCACCGTCAACTGTGGCTACCACTAGCACCGGGAAAAATATTAGCTTGATGTTTCTTCGAGAGGTCTCGCTGCCGGCCCAGGGACCCTGATAAAAGAGCCCCGCCATGGGCTGGGGGGTAAGCCAAGTGGGTACTCAGGACAGTGAGGGTAAGTCCCAGGGATGGCGGGTGAAAGGGCTGCTGGTGTGGTAGGTCGAGGAAGAAGGCCAGATTAAGAGAAGAGGGATAAACATCGAAATTAAAAAAAATTAAAAACTCTCCCTGTGCATCTGAAAATGGCTTAACAGTCTTTCCCGTCCCTCTCCCGAACTGTAAAGAACTTTGAGATACGGTATAAAAGATTCCTAAAAAAAAAAAAAAAAATTATTTTTCCTTTCCTTTAATGTCTAGGTAATGTAATCAAAGAGGCAGTTTTCCCCACCCCACTGATACAAATCGAAGACTTATTTACGGCACATGATGCTGACCTCCTGAACTACCACACCAATCTTTTCAAAGTGAGCTACGCTGAGTACCAATTTTGAGACCCCACACAACTGCAGCCCCCATGCCCCCTCCCAAGCACAAGGCCTTGACTGCTTTTAGGAACTGGTGAAGCAGATAAAATCCTTGTGTGAAGGCCACCCAAGATCTTGAGTATGCAAGAGGTAGGGCCTGGGGTATTCAATGACCTCATCATTACAATTTTCTAGCCTCCATTCCACCCATACAAAGAAAGACCAACAGATATTCCCATTCACTCCAAAACAACTGGAAGATAATTTCAAGGAAGCATGCAGGAAAAATTGGATTCATAAAAGAAAAGGGTTTAACAGGCAGTCTGGCATGGAGATAGAAACAGCAACCACCTGCAAAGTCCCTATCCAAGGAATCCACAACACTGTCTTTAGGGTTTCTGAGACTGACAAAAAGGTAGAACCTCAGGTTCTGATGCTCCACCTTTGCTAACACCACAGAGTCGAAGGGACCAGGAAAAGAAAACCACAAAGTTCAAAAACTTCTAAGAAAAGGGTTCACCTATGGCGCACCTAATTCCTTTGTGAGAGCACGAATGAGGTGACCTCTTCTTCTAACAGAAAGATACGATGTCACGGAACAGAGTTTGGGTATATACCACCCCGGTAGAGATAGCAGATTAGCTTCAAGATATCTGATAAATCGGCACTTCTGGTGAAACTGACAATGTATGGCTAGTGAACTGCATCCAGGCCACTAACAAAGGTATAAATGACTGGCAGTGAAAAAGAGTGGACTGTAGAATCAAAATCTGGAGCGGCCCTATTTATTTAGTTTTTGTTAAAGGGAACGTCCCCTCAACCTATTTTCAGAATACCTGAGTAAGCTTGTAGGTATGAACGATTCCCTCTCTTACATTACACCCCCCCCAAAAAATGTCACCCTAATTGAACTTTAACTCACTATTACCTGGGCATCCATTCTGTATCAGGTAAACAATGTATAGTCTGGACTTCATATGAAACTATTGGAAGTAATGAGTTAAATGAAGTTGCTTCACTCTGTTCTGCCCTTGTGAGAAATCCTCTGACATCACTGCAAAGATCCTGATCCCTCTTATGCAAGGCATCATGGGAGCTGATGATGTGTACATGCACAAGCCAGCAGAAGTGCTACTGTCAGTCAGTTCTGTTGTATGTCTCAAGTCCCTGTATTCTTGTCTTGTGCTGGCCAAACTTTTCAAGGTAAGCTCTCTAATGCTTTCTGTTGTTTGAAGTGTTTCGGAGTTGGAAGGATGCTGGTGCTCGCGAAGTTTTGTTATTCATCTGACTAGCTCATTAAGTGCTAGGAGCTCTTTGCTTACTTCCAGTCCATTTGATGTGCAAAAAACACACACCAACCCCCATATTTCTTTCTGTGAGTGAGGTCACGTCCTTTGCAATGGCGTCAAACAGGTTTTCACCCCAGGGCAGAACACAGTGAAGCAACATCATTTAAATTAATATGAATTTAGAGGGCTGCAAGAGACAGAATCATTGTTAATGCCTACACACTTCACTGGCAAATAGAAAAATGGCTGATTGGACTTTTCCTTTAGCCAGGTAGGAGCACTACACAAGAAATATTTTCAGGCACAACCCAGAAGATTATAAACGTTCAAAAATTCCATAATGCTTAATAGTAGTGATACTGTATCCCTATCACTGTTTTACAAGAGTCTACTGTGGAATCAGAAGTCATGGCATTGATACAGTGGGTATTTTCCGATACCGTGAACACTGGTTCATGGTATTCCACTGTGTTCAGACCCCTCAACTAAGTGTATTTGTAGGGACAACTGTCCCTTCCATGCCAACTCTCGCTGATGCACGACTTGGAGCCTTTTTTTTGGTACAAAACTTGCTTCTTCTGTAATACTGTGGTATGACAACCACAGTATTACTTGTGACGCTTATCATACTGTCAGAATTTCATACCATCACATCCCTACTTAACAGATAATACTATGTAATGCAGAAGTTAATAAAACCCAGAATGTGACAAATGTAACAGTGTCCTACAAAGCAGGTAAAGTGCATAACAACACAGATAGGTTAACATGAGTACACTGCAAGAAGCCATGCATCTGGTCGGCCCGGTGGCGCAGAGGGTTGAGGTGCTGGATGCCACACCTCGTGCCACGCCAGCGACCCAGGTTCGGGAACGAGCCCCGGGCGGCGGGGGGAATATTTAGCATCCGTAGGACTGCTCTCTCTTCCTGGGGAGGGTTTGAGGAGTCATCACTCACAGAGCGGCCATTGGGGGCGTGTTATTTAGCGACGCTTCAAATGCTGAGGGTGGAGTTGCGGCATTACGTTGCCTTGACAAGCCGCACTCCACGGGGGGTCAGGAAAAACAGAGGAAAAACCCCATTCCTGGGGACAGAGGAAGGCACCTCGACTGCCCAACAGCCCACACTTCCAATACCGAGCTCTCTTCCTCTCCACAGGGCCACTCGTGTGCCGGGCACTTTGCCCTACAGATAGAGCGCCCTGGTCGGATAGGGCGGCCCTACCTCCGGAGGTGGTGCTCGGTGGCACAAGGGAGAGGGACTAGTCATGGGGGAAGGTAAGAGGCTGGGTATCCCAGGATGCTGGAAGGAGTTCTCCAGAATTGGAAACAGAGTTAGAAGAGAAGCCATGCATTTACATACTTTTTTTTTTTAACAAAAGTTGTGAAGATAAAATACAATTGTGATAGAAGTAAACAACTTACAACAGGGAGTAAGGCCATGAGCATTATAACACAAGTGAAGCAACAAAAGAGTACATTGGTGATGTGAAAGTCACATTAACATTACGGTACACAGTCTCAGGTGCAGGAACATTTATCAGTGGAACTTAGGAGACGCTGAAAGGTTTGATGCATTTTACTGGACCAACAAGTGTCTTGTACAAAGACAGTATTGTACACAAGCTTTCGGGGTCTCACAGGTCCCTTCTTCAGGTGAACAACAAAACTGAGCAACATAAGCAGCATTTATATATATATATACTGTGGAGCAATGTGAAAAATAACAGGAAGGGTAGAATGGCATGAAATGTGAAGTTTGGAAGTGATGAAGGGAACACAGAACAAGGAGGCCCTGAGATCAAAGTCTGTATAAGTTGCACAGTAATAAAAACAAGGGGGGGGGGTGGCAACAGAATAGGTAATCAGACAGGAACACAGATAAAGACCCGAGATAAAAGTTGTTTAAAGTATGCAGGAAGGGTAACTAGAAAGTGTGAAGAAATGCAAGGGAAGCTATGAAGGAGCACAAAAACAAAGGCCTAGATTAGTATACACAGTGAGGTGTAAGAATTGATCAAGGGGTGGGCAAGATTGAAGCTGTAAAGATATTAGTAAGAGAGGCAGGAAGGATGCTAGAAACAGGCGATTAGAAACCGAGCAGATGAGCGCACACACACACACAAAAAAAAAAACTTGGTTAACAAGTAACATAATATTTAGTTTACCACAGTGCGTCATAAATCCAGTCATAAATTCAGTCCACAAATGTTAGATTTAAACTGTTTATTTCAATTCCCATGTCCTTCTGTCCTGTGTGTTTTGGAAGCTGCCTCTCAGTTTCAGAACAGATAAGTCAGAAAAGGAATGATCTGTTTGCGACAAATGCTGCCTGACTGGTGTGCTTCTAACTTGGTTTATTATTGTGTGTTGGTGGTGGTTCATCCTGGTTTTCAGTGGTTGCCTGGTTTCCCCAATATAGCATCCATTAGTGCACTTCTTACACTAAATTAGGTAAATCACACTGCTGGACTGACGTGTAGGATCCACCGATTTTTACTGTGCTGTTCTGGCTTGTCTCGATGGTGGTCTGTGTGCATACATGGGTGCAGGTCTTGCATCTTACCATGTTGCATGGTGCCTTCCCTCTTGTTTTCTGGTTGTTTTGATCTGCTGGGAGTTTATGAAATATCATGTTTGAGAGGTTGGGGGCTGCTTATAGGCCATGACAGGTGGTTCAGGGACGATGGCCTCCAGTATTTCATCTTCTCTCAGCATGGGTTGTAGTTCTTTAATAATTTGCAAAAGTCGTTTTAGCATGGGGTTGTGACAACTAGGGGTGTGTGATCAGTTTGATCTTTGTGCCTGTATTCCAGCAGATTTTCTTGTGGTATTTGTATGGCCTGTTCAAATTGTCTTGTCAATTTGTCTTGGGGAATGGCCCTGCCAGATTAGGGAATTCTGTAGTGAGGAGAGCTGTCTGTCTCTTGTTCTCTCATCAGAGCAGATTCGATGGTATCGAACGGCCTGACTGTAGATTACAGATTTTGCTTGTATGTGTTGGATGGAAAAGTACAATTACGTAGGAACTTACCATAACAGTAAATTTTCGAGAGAGGTTCCTTCAGTAGGTCATTACATATAAGGACTGGTGTCGGGCCACATGGCAGACTTTTCTAGCAATCCCTGATGGGGGGTCCCCACACTTGCCCTCCAGTTCTCCAGCCAGAGCCAGGAAGAGGCCTGACAGCAGCAGCAAACAGGATTTGGAGTCCCTGTGTAATAAATAAAATGAAGGGAAGGAGGAAGGGAAAAATATGACCTACTGAAGAAACCGCTCTGGAAGATCTACTGTCACAGCAAGTTCCTACGTAACTGCACTATCTTACTTCAAGAGGGTTCTTTCAGTAGGTCATTACATACAGGACTGAGTTCCAAGCAGTCCCTTCAAAGACAGACCAAGAGAAACAAGGGAGGAGGAGGAAAAACAACTCCAGCAGAAACTGGGAACAAGAATGGACCTAGCCTAGGACAGAAGGCCCTGCAAGTCAGCTAGGCCAAAGCCTGCCCACTACCTAGAAGCAACGTACAGACTGTAGTGTTTAGTAAGGGCGTGGACAGAACTCCAAGAGGTTGCGGTGCAGATATCAGACACAGAGACATTCCGCAAAAAGGCAGCGGAAGCAGTCATGCCCCTAGCAGAATGACCTCTGATGGGACCCAGCAGAGGTTTTCATACTTCTGGTAATACCAAATACAGTTGCCAAACCATTTGAAGAGGCACTGCTTCGAAACCGCTTTGCACTTCGACCTGGGGGCAAAAGAAACAAAAAGTTGATCGCAGCTACGGAAATCCTTGGTTCGGTGTGCGTAGCACCGAAGGATCCAAATGACGTCCATGGTGTGCAGGAGTGCCTCACCTCAGTTCAAAGGGGACGGAAAGTAAACTGGAAGCTCTACTGATTGGTTCAGTGTGGCTTCTGACACCACCTTGGGTAAAAACTTAGGATTTGTCCTGAGGACCGCCCGGTCCTTGTGGAAAATAAGAGAAGGCTCTTTACAAACCAGAGCGTGAAGCTCAGAAATCCTTCGCACTGACATAATGGCAACTAAAAATAACGTCTTCCAGGAAAGGAAGCGCAAATCACAGCTCATCGCCGGTTCAAATGGGGGGGGGAAGAGTGAGCTTCTCCAACACAAAGTTCAAATCTCAAGGTGAGGTTGGGCTGCGGAAGGGGGGTTTCAGATGGCGGATCCCTTTCAGAAAGGTTTTTGAGACCTCCAACTAAGCCATGGGTTTATCATCCACCTGCTCATGGTATACCGAAATTGCCAAAAGGTGGACCTTCAAGGAGGAATATGACAGGCCTGAGTCTGACAGACGAAGGAGGTATTCCATGACTTGTGGGGCAGAACAAGAAAAGGGGTTCCACTTCTTGGAAGTCACCCAGATGGAAAAACGTTTCCACTTCATGGCATAAGTGGAACAAGTGGAGGGTTTTCTAGCCTCTAGAAGAACCTGAGCTACTCGAGAGGAGATCCCAAAGTAATAAATCGCTATGTCTGCAGGAGCCACGCGTGAAGATGCAGGGTCCTGAGCCCCGGATCAACAAGGTGACCTTGATCCTGAGTCAAGAGGGACTGGTGGTTCCCTCGATAGCTGTTGTAGCAGTGGGAAACAAAGTTGTCTTAGTCAGACAGAGACAATGAGAATCATCCTCACCTTCTCTGCCTGAAGCTTGAAGCTTGAGAAGGACCCTCTGGAGCATGGGAAAAGGAGGGAAGGCGTACACAAATTTCCCTGTCCAGGAGAGAAACTGCGCGTCGTGCCAGAAAGCACCATGCCCTGGAATGAGCAAGCAAAAACTGGGAAGTTTTGCACTGTATTGGGAGGCGAAAAGGTCGAGTTCCGGATGCTCCCATCTTAGGAAGAGAGATTCTGCCACTTCCTGATTTAATTCCCATTTGTGAGTTAGGGTCAGAGACCGTCCGCCAGGACATTTTGAGCACATGGAACATGCATGGCCACTAGGGCCAGATCATGCTAGACCGCCCAGTTCCATACCCGCATCGCCTCCCTGCACAGGGGGTACAAGCAAGTTCCTTGTTTGTTGAGGTACCAAACTACTGACATATTGTCCATTTGGGCCAGCAGTGAACCCTTGGGAAGTAGGGTCTGTAAGGCGTGCAAGACTGCCTCATCTCCAGAACATTGATATGCAATGATGCTTCCAAGCTGGACCACAGTTCTTGAGCATGCTGCTCCCTTACATGTGCTCCCCATCCCATGTTCGATGCATCTGTAGTTAGGGATACCAAAGAGGCTGGGCTCCTGAAAGGAAGACCCAATGAAAGGTTGCAGGGGTCCCTTCACCACAGCAATTATTTTTGAACTGCTGATGACACCAGGAGCTGATCCCACTGCACCCGCAAGGACCACTGAGTAACTCATGTGGAGCCTTGCCAGGGGAACAGTAGTGATGGAGGCTGCCATCAGGCCAAGAAGGCGGAGAACCTCCCAGGCCGGGATGGTCCTGGACGAAGCCACCCACGAAGCCTGACGGATCAGGGTCTCCACCCTCTCTGCAGGAAGGAAGGCTCTGCATTGGACCATATCCAAAACTGCCCCAATGAATTGTAGTCTCTGGGACGGGGTCATGGATGACTTGAGAATACTGACTGTAATCCCCAGTCTGCCAAAGAGGTCCAGGGTAAAGGAGAGAGCCTCCAGTAAAGAGTTCCTGGATGGGGCTAAAAATCAGCCAATCATCCAGGTAAGGGAAAACCGCAATACCCTGGCGGTGTACAGAGGACGCCACCACCGCCAGGCACTTAGTATACACCCGAGGTGCAGAGGACAGACCTAAAGGGAGTGCCCGAAACTGGAAGTGCTCCCCTTGGAATTGGAACCGCAGGAAACAGCGGTGGCTGGGGAAGATCGGTATGTGCAGGTAAGCATCCTGCATGTCCAGAGCACACAACCAATGATTCTCCAGAAGGAGTGGAAGACGACTCTGGAGCATCAAAATCCGGAACCTTCGGTACTCGACAAACCAATTGAGGCTGCTCAAGTCGAGAATGGGTCTGAAGTCCCTAATCATTTTTGGAACCAGGAAAAAATGGGAGCAGAACCCCATGCCCCTTTGCCAGAGGGGAACGTGCTCTATTGCTTCCTTGAGCAAGAGGCTTTGAACTTCTTCTCGAACGAGAAGAAAAAATTACTCACCTTAGTAATGTTGTTTCTTCTAATGGAGTCTTGCTATATTATGACAATTGCAGTTTGTCCCAGCCTTAGAACTGCTCCAGAGGTGAAAGAGTTAACTTCCATGCCAGGCATGGAACTTGGAGCGCAAGCTCGGTTAGAGAAGCTCTGTCTGTATAATTTCAAACTGAAACTGTCAAATCTTTACGAGCAAAACTCACTAAGGTTCTGTGTGGAAGCTGTAAACCTACACTAGCCAACTGGCTACTTAAATATTAACACATTTTCTGGTCCCAACACCAAGACTCAAGTCAGGGGACCAGAAAATAAGATAAGATAAAACACAACACCCAAACACCCCAAAAAGAAGGGGTGGAAAACACAAGATGGGCATCAATAAGTGCCAACACTGGACTGCCCACCCCATCCCCAGAGTAGAGGTTCTGAGAGGGGCAGGCTGGGGAGGTCATAATATAGCAAGACTCCATTAGAAGAAACAACATTACTAAGGTGAGTAATTTTTTCTTCAAACAACATGAAGTCTTGCTATATTATGACAATTGCAGACTACACAGCAGTACCTCCATGGAGGAGGGACAGAACCTACTTAGGAAATAGGCTCTGAAGCACAGCTGTTCCAAATCGAGCATCCCTCCTGGCCTGGATGTCCAGGGAGTAATGCTTACTGAAAGTATGTACTGTTTTCCAAGTAGCTGCTTGACATATCTCTAAGATAGGGATGTCCCGGGACGCAGCTGTACCTCTGGTAGAGTGAGCCCTCAGGCCTGAAGGGGGAACCTTACCCAGTTTTTGATAGCAAAATTGGATACAAGAGACAATCCACCTGGCAATGGATCTCTTAGTGGCAGGTTTCCCTTTCCCAACCTCACCATAAGTGAGAAAGAGTTGGAGGGAGTCAAACCTGTGACCCTTAGTCCGCTCTATGTAGTAACTAAGGGCCCTCTTAACATCTAAACTGTGTAGCCTCCTCTCGCCAGAGGAGGAGTGGTCAGTGAAGAACACTGGAAGAGAAATAGATTGATTAAGGTGGAAATCTGAAACCACCTTAGGCAAAAACTTCCTGTTAGTCCTGAGGACTACCTTATCCCTGTGAAAGGAGATAAAGTCAGTCTCCACTGACAAAGCTTGTAACTCACTTATGCGCCTGGCAGAAGTGATAGCTACTAGAAACACAGTTTTCCAAGTCAAGTACTTAAGCTCTGCCGAAGACAGAGGTTCAAAGGGGGGTTGCATCAGCTGAGCAATGCAAACATTAAGATCCCAGGCAGGGGCAGGGTCCCTGAATGGCGGATTGGTATGAAGCAATCCCTTGAAAAACTTGGAAAATACAGGGTGAGCAGAAAGAGAAGAGGGCTTCCCTGCTGAAATAAAAGCAGAGACAGCTGCCAAATGCACTTTCAGGGTAGCTGGTCTCAGCCCCAAAGAATTTAGATGGACCATATAGTCCAAGACAGTGGGCAAATCAGCAGATTCTGGGGAAATATGCTTCCCACAGCACCATATGGAAAACCTTTTCCATTTAGAGTTATAAGTAGCCCTGGTGGAAGGCTTCCTAGAAGCTTTCAAAATTTCGAGAACACCTTGAGAAAGGTGTAGGTCAGCAAACTCTAACTCCTCAAGAGCCAGGCCTTGAGGTTGAGGGATTTGAGACTCGGATACCAAACTCTCCCCTGGGCACAGGTTAACAAATTGTGGTTCCTGGGAGACACAGGGAAGATGGACTGCTAAGGACAGAAGGAGTGGGTACCAGGGCTGTCTGGCCCAATCTGGAGCAATCAGAATCATCTTGCAGGGTTGAGATCTGATTTTGACTAGCACCTTGAACAGGAGAGGGAAGGGGGGGGAAGGTATAGAGGAACTTCCCTTCCCAATCGAGAAGGAAGGCATCCAGGGGGACTGAGCCACACTGGGGGCCTGCAACAAAAAAGCGGAAGTTGATGATTGTCTGGGGCTGCAAAAAGATCTATCTGAGGGGTGCCCCACCTGGCAAAAACTAACCCCAGTACTAAGGGATCCAGTGACCATTCGTGATGGCCCTGGGAAATCCTGCTGAGAGCATCTGCCAGGACATTGTCCTTGCCTGGGAGGTGAACTGTTATGAGGGAGATGTTCAGGGAATAAGCCAGAGACCACAACTTCATTGCCTCGGTGTACAAGGCCGAAGACCGAGTGCCCCCTTGTTTGTTGATGTACCACATTGTAGTGGTGTTGTCTGTTCTGACCTGTACCACTTTGTTCTGAACAGATGCAGAAAAAACCTGAAGTGCTAGAAAAACAGCTCTGAGTTCCAACAGATTGATGTGGAGCAGAGATTCCTGAGGGGACCACAATCCCTGGGTGGAGAGGTCGCCCATGTGAGCTCCCCATCCCAAAAGGGACGCATCTGTAGTAAGGGTCAAGGAGTGAGATTGAGGGATGAAAGGAACCCTTGTCTCAGGTTGCTCTGATCCTGCCACCACTGCAGGGCCTGGATCAGGGTTCGAGTTACTGGGATCAACTTGGATAGGATCTCTTCTTTGAGACCAAAGGCTCTCAAATGGAACTGAATGTCCCTCATCTGAAATCTTGCTCCTTGCACTACAGCTGTGGAGCAGCCATGTGTCCTAGGAGCTAGAAAATGCCTTGCTGGTCGAGAGACCTGCAAGGTGAAGGAGGAGGCCAGGGCCACCAGGGTCCTTACCCTTTCTAGGGGAAGGAAAGCTCTGGCCTGCTTTGTGTCCAGTTCTGCGCCTATGAAGGTGAGTAGCTGGACAGGTTCTAGAACTGACTTTGGAAGATTGAGAAGAAAACCTAGAGAGGTAAGCAGCTGCTGGGTAACCTGCAGGTGTGATCTGACCTGGTCTGGAGACTGACCCACAATGAGCCAGTCGTCTAGGTAGGGAAAGATGGCAATCTTTTGCCTTCTTAAGTGAGCAACTGCTACCGCCAGGCATTTTGTGAATACCCTTGGGGCAGAGGGCACAAGGGCATTGCTCTGAACTGATAATGGCCTGAGGGCAGTTCGAATCTGAGGTACTTTCAGTGGGAGCTTGATAAGAACATGGAAGTAGGCATCCTTGAGGTCCAGGGAAGCTAGCCAGTCCTCTGGCCTTAGGGAGGGTAAAATCATTCCCAGAGTCACCATTTTGAATTTTGGTTTTAAAAGGTGCTTGTTCAGATATCTTAGGTCCAGGATGGGCGCCATTCTCCTGTCTTTTTTAGGGTAAGAAAGTACCTGGAGTACAGTCCCTTGCCCTGGTGTAGGGGAGAAACCCTTTCTACAGCCCTGAGAGCAAGGAGGGTTGAGACTTCTGTTTCCAAAGCAAGAGTCTCTAGTGGATTTGCAGGTGGAAAAGATCTGATTCTCATCTTTGGAAATTTTTTGAAGCTGAGAACCAGTCCCTGGCTTACTACTTCCAGGACCCACTTGTCTGATGTTAAAGACTCCCAGTCCTGGACGAAGTAAGCCAGCCTGTCCCCTACAGGTAATGGAGAATCGGCCCTGGGCATCCCATCAGGGTGCCTGTTTGGCAGGGGCTTTAGGCTGAGGGGTGGGAGCAGGCCTGCTTGTACCCCGTCTGCCTCTCCCTCTGAAGAACCCCCTCTGAACATAAGCTGAAGAGGAGGCCTGGGCCTGGTAAAAAGACCTGTGAAAAGGCCTGCCCCTGGGGGGCTGCCTCTGAGGAGTGGCTTGCCTTTCCTTGGCCCGTGCACTCCTATAAGTGGTTCTATATTCATCCGTTTTCTTCATATAATTCTCTGTCTGCTCCCCAAACAGAGAATTTCCCACCACAGGAAAATCCATGGCCTTAGCCTGGGTATCCTGTGACAAACTAGTACACCTGAGCCAAGCCAATCTACGAAAAGCCACAGATGTAGCCATGACTCTTGAAGATACGTCATTAGAATCCACTGCAGCACGGAATTGCACCTTAGATGCCTCAATACCATCAGCAGCCACCTGGTCCAGCTCCTTGGCAAGCTGGCCAGGGGCCTGTTTAGCTAAAGCCATGACAGTATCCCATCTGGATTTCTGGTATCTTGCAACATAGGCCATATAATTTGCCTTCTGAGTCCCAAGAAGCGCTGACATGTATTGTTTAGCCATGCATCAATCCTCCTGGAATCCTTGTCAGGAGGTGTGAAGCCAGGAATATTAGCCTTATCACAGGCTGCAGCCTGCACTACCCCAACATGCTGCATTGCTGTGAAAGAAACTCTGTATCAGGACCTGACAAAGTGTACCTCCTGTCCATCTTTTATCCACAGGAGGCACAGAATTAGAGCTTTAAAATTTTTATTATTTGTTTCCTAAAGGATTTATGTAAAGGAATAGACAATCTCCTGGACTCTGGGATATCCATCATCTCCACATAGTCAGGCTCCTCTTGCTCATCCACAGCTTCCTCCAAAGGGAGCTGGAGGGTTTCAACAACTTTTTATAAAACAGAAAATGAGAAGGGACTCAGAAAGCCTAGGGGAGACTCTCCTAAAGGTCTGTCTGGAGAGATGTCGGTTCAATGGGCACATCAGACTTTCAAAATCACATTCACACTGTTCATAATCATCCTCCCCTCCTCCGGTTCATAAAACTCCTCTATATCATATTCTTGAACTGAGAACCGCCGAACCGACCTTTACCAGATAGTGGCGGTTCGATCGAACCGGGAAAGCGACTGGACAATTTGGATCGCTTTGGCTATCTCTGCAGCAGTTGGAGAAAGAATTTTTGACTCCACACCTGCTGATTTTCTAGTTCTCTTTGCTGGAACTGGCTCCTCTGAGTCAGCTTTTCGTTTGCCCGAGGAAGTCTCGCCCTGGTCAGAGGGCACTCCCTCCGGTTCGGTTGGCACCGAACCGGGCTGGCCATCCAGGTCAGCGGACTTTTTGGCCTCTCGTTCCCTGAGCCTACCAACTCTCTTATCCAGGGTAGCTGCAGGGAAAGTCTTGCAAATCTGGCAGTCTGCATTGAGGTGGTCAAACCCCAGACAATAAACACATGTGGTGTGTGGGTCAGCCTTGGCAAAGGCTTCCCCACAGACACTACAGTGTTGAAACCCAGTGGGCCCGGTTTTTCTTTTGGGTTTCTCAGACATAATGCCAGCCTAACCAAAAACTTGCCCTTTTCCAGCAAATGCCAGGCAAGACACCCTTATCGGTTCCCAACCGTGTCATGGGTCGTGGAAAAAAACGTAATGAAATCCGTTTTTTTCAGAACCGATAAGAACCGGGAACCGCACTCTAAATGACTTAAAATGATTTTTGAATAATGTTTTAAAACAACCTGATCGGTTCAAACCGAACCGATAACACATTTACAAGTTCCACACAGAAAGTAAAATCTGTCTATTACTTACAATACCACAGACAGAGCTTGAACCGACCGGTTTGCGGTTAAAATAAATATAATCGCGGTTGAATTAACCGAGAAAAAACACTCTTTAACCGACAAATGAACCGAGCAGTAGGAGGAATCTCCGGAGCGACTGTTCAGTGAGGCAGAGTAAAGAATCTGACAGTTTCAGTTTGAAATTATACAGACAGAGCTTCTCTAACCGAGCTTGCGCTCCAAGTTCCATGCCTGGCATGGAAGTTAACTCTTTCACCTCCGGAGCAGTTCTAAGGCTGGGACAAACTGCAATTGTCATAATATAGCAAGACTTCATGTTGTTTGAAGAGCCTGATCCCTGGAGTAAGAAGACCTTTTTGGCGGAGATTCTGGAGGAATTTCAAGAAACTCTATAGTGTGTCCAACGGACACCAGCTGCAGGACCCATGCGTCGGAGGTTATTGCCTTCCATTCCTGCGTATGACGGGTGAACCCCCCCCCAACCTGCTCCTCGTCATGAGACTGAGGAGTTAGTGGTGACAGGGAGTCAGGAAGTAGCAGGACGTTCGGGGGAGGACCTCCTGAATGTCTCTGGTTTTTGGAGGCCGGAGGAGTGGCAGAACCCATGGCCTTGCGTTTACCCTGGCGTTGAGCCGGGGCCTGCTTCCCCTGCCTCCAGGTCCTTTTCTGATAGGGCTGCTGCTGCTGTTCGGTGCCCAATCGGTACATGGACCTTACTGATCTTAAGGCAAGACCTCCGTCTTGGAGATCAGTAATAATGTCTTTGTGTCGCCACCAAAAAGCACAGAGCCCCGAAAAGGGGCGTCCTGAATCGCACGAACTGTACGCTGCTTAAAGGCCAGAGATGCGAACCAGGAATGCCGCCTTAAGGCAGCGGCAGTTGCAAGCGCTGAGCTACAGAACTGACGGAGTCATATGTGGCTCGCAAAGCATGCCTACAGGAGAAGTGAGAGAGGTGAAGATCCTTGGCAAGCTCCTCCTTAAGGCCCGAAGGGTCCATAGCCTGGACCCGGGCCTCTAGCCTGGGAAAGGTAGCTTTTTGGTGTGACACCATGTGGGCCACATAGTTAAGGGACCGAAGCGCACATCTGGCGGAAGCGTAAACCTTCCTGCCGAACTGGTCCATCTGTCTCGACTCTCTGTCAGGAGGAGAAGTGCTCATGTGCTTGGATGCGGACGAGCTATCACGAGCAGCGGAGAACGAAAGAGTGCACCTTGGGATGTGTCTTGAGGAAAGGAGCTTCCTTCGGCGCCCGGTATACCTTGTCCGCCCTCTAGAGGTCAGCTGGGAGAGAAGAGGCATCTGCCAGACTGCAGTGATGAGGTCCACTCCATGGGGGGACTGGGACTGGAGACGGAGATTGTGAGTACAGGTGTTTGGCCAGTCTCTGTCTCATGAGGTCCTGATCCTCTGACTCCCAGTCGAACAAATCCTTCATGGACCTCAACAGATCCGAGAAGGCAGGGTCCTCCGGAGAGGATTTGGGGAACCTTGTCTTTCAGACCCTCTGGATCCTCCAAAACATCCTCTGCCAACTTAACGGCATCCTCGTCACCACCATCATCATCATCATCCGCTCCCTCGTCCGAAGGCCACGAATGTCCGGGAGGACAATGGTTTAACGTGCCATCCCTGAGATACAAACCGTAGAAGGTGAGGAGCTCCTCAAGGACAGATCTAGGAGAGTGTGGATGCGGGAGTCCACTCGCCAGATCTGATACCAATTCCAAGAGCACCCCCTGCCACCGAGACTGGATTAAATTCCTGAAATCTGGCATAACCAGAGGTGGTGGAGGAGGTAGAGGCTGAGGGGGTGGAGGCGAGTAATGATATCCTTGGTAACCCTGGAAATGGAAGGATTGTATCCAGGGTAATACTGTCCCTGAGAACTCCAATCAAGAGGAGGACCAGCCGGGTAGTGATCCCCACGGTACCCAGGTGGGCAGTGTGGAACAGTACGGTGTCTGGAAAATATCCCCGTCGTCAGGGGGTCTGATGGAGGGGGAACCCATGTCGGACCCGTCCTCATGTAAATTGGTGGTGGGTCCGGTGTCGGTATAGCCAGCGTCAGCGACACATACATTGGGACCAGGACCACCCGATCCAGCACCGGAAGGTGGGAACCCAATGGAGGAACTGGGTCTGGCGTCAGAGCCGACGGCTGAGGCAGACCACTGGCCCAGGCTGAGGAAGTCATTGGAGGTCCCGGCATCGGTATGGGATTGCTGGATCCAACGGTGGGATCGGGGCCGGAATATTCGCCAGGTCTGAAGGGATCCCATCTGATAGGGGAGATGGGGCCTCCACCGTAAGGCCAGACAGCCAAGGAGGAGCCTCCTGTCCATGACCTTGTCAGGAGAGTGCGGAACTGACCCAGAGGATGGATCTTCAATATCGAGGGTTCCCACACTATCCTCGCCAGAGAGGCAATTTCCCCCGGTTCTGCCGGACGTCGGGTGTGGCGCCGTTAGACCCAGATGGGAGAACCACGCCTGAGCTGCCGTCAGAGACAGGCGTCTTACCAGACTGAGCCGGGCAGGCGGGGAAGGGGCCCCTGGCCGACTTCTCAGCTGTAACCGGGCGGGTTCCCCGAGCCGACCTACCAGTGGCCAAGTGGGCCCTGGAGGAGCCAAGGGCGACTTACCGGTTGGCGCGGTGCGGCCACTGAGGAGCCGACGGATGACTGACCTGCGGCAGGTTTGTCAGACTTACCATCCGAACATTTCTTAGGCAGTGGCTGTAAGGCCTTGCTCGCTGAGGGCTGCGAGGCTTCAGACTGGGCCTCCGTGGAGCGGTCCCGCTCCCTGGATTTCTCCTTGTGGTGTTTCTTGGAGGGAGAAGATTTTTCTGAGAAGGACTTGCGGATCTTGTCCATTTGCTTCTCAAGGGAAGCTAGGCGGACTTTTAAAAGATGGGCCTCCAAAGCCTGCAGTCCCCGCTTTTTGGTGGCCTGGTTGAAAGTTTGGCACTCCGAGCAGGATGAGGCAGGATGGTCTGGGCCCAAACAGATCACGCACTTCAGATGTCCGTCCTTATGAGGAATTTACGTGCCGCAGGACGAGCACTTAGGAGAAGACATAAGCGAAAAAACTGAAAAGGAATAGCGAAGGAACTATCACGACGATCGCTACTGGAAGTCTGTGTGACTGATACGAGGAGACGGTGGGAAATAACTGGTGGGCAGGCATGGGGACCACCAACTATATACGGCCACGCTGATGTCAGGTGGGCGGTACCCCATCAGGGATTGCTAGAAAAGTCTGCTGTGCGGCCCGATGCCAGGTGGCGCCAGTCCTATATGTAATGACCTACTGAAGGAACCATCTCAAAGAAAGATCTGGAATTATGCAGGCAGTGGTGCCTGTCAGTGAGTTTTCTGTAAAGAGCAGTTTGTATATTTCCATTTTTAGTGATACTGACTGCAGTATTTAGAAAATTTGTGCTGGTGCTGGAGTATTCAATAGAGTTTTATAGAGTGATGAAAGTTGTTAAAATCATGATGGAACTTTTTGAGGGAGTCTTCACCTTCTGTCCAAATCAGGAATATGTCATCTATATACTGGAGGTAGACTGATGGTTTATAGGGACATCATTTAAAAAAATCTTATAAACAAGTCATGAAAAGATCTGCATATTGTGGCGCCATTGTTGTGCCCGTGGCTGTCCCCATGATCAGTAAAAAGTGCTTGCCATTAAAAGTGAAGTTACTGTGTGTCGGAATGAATTTTATTAGAGTGCTGATGGTTGTTCCTGGAATGTCTCTTAAGGATGTGTTGTCCTGTAAAAATTTCCGATTATCACTTTTATTGGCATCCCCCTTATTTTTATTACTCTGCAACTTATACAGACTTTGATCTCAGAGCCCCCCCTTGTTCTGTGTTCCTTTCATCACTTCCAAACTTCATATTTCCTGCCATTTTCCCTTCCTGTAATTCTCTTCAATTATTTTTCAGATTGCTCCACGGTATATTTAAATGCTGCTTATGGTGCTCAGTTTTGTTAATTCACCTGAAGAAGGGACCTGTGAGGCCCCGAAAGTTTGTGTACTATACCATCTCCGTACAAGGCACATGTTGGTCCAATAAAAGGCATCAGACCTTCCAGAGTCTCCTTTTTCCAAGGACCAATACAACTTATCTCTCTTTTTACAAAATCAGTGAAACTTAAAAACTTCTAAATTCTCTCTTAAAACGGGTGGGACTGAGACTCACAAGTTAGGTGAAAGGGAGTTCCATACCCTCGGTGGAAAGAAGGCAAAGTCTTGCTCACTCATTCTAGTGAAGCACTTGGGAAAAGTCAGAAGTGACAGACCACTGGATCACAGGAGGTAGGTTTGGTCAGAAAGTGTAAACGGAGCAGTCAGGGCAGCATGTTTGGATTACTTACTAATGTTGTCAATAGCATAGCCCAGGGTACAGAGCCCATGTGAGGTGGTGAACAGCCAACCTAGGCTGGAGTACAGTGTACAGTGGTGGGTCATCTAGGGAGTGGACAAGGCAGAACGACAAATGTTACTGTAGGCGATATTCTATTTGGATAATTGTATATACTGGCCTGACAGAGTGGGATGAGTCCTATATGTAAGGCTTGGTAACAAGCCACCCTGTACTATGGCAAACCTTGCAGTGGAGTCCAAGCATATTTGACACTGTATGCTAGTCCAGATTGTAGTGATGTGGCTTTAAATTTGTTCCAGTACTTTTCCCAAGGTATCACAATGCCTGACAGACTAAAGGTAAGGCTGTGTACAAATACTGTAAGTGCCGATTCCTCTCACTCTGCAGGTTAAGGTAATCACCTTAATCGTGACGAACAACAAAAGGTACTAACTTCAGTGTATGTGGGGAGGTTCCATTATCCTAGTTAAAACTAGACAAACCCCAAACTGGTATAATGTGACTTATGTCTCTCAACAGTATGTCAGTGTCTAATAAGTGCAGAGGATATTTCAGAGTAATTCAAAGTAAGGATATGCATCAAATTTCACAAAATGAGTATGCTGTAAGAAGCTCTTCGGAAATACCAACCGACATGAACCTAAAGCTAAAATTAATTTAGGTATAAAACATGCTTGCTTTTCCTTAGGAGGGTGCAGAGTGCGAAAACTCCATGACATACTATGATCCCAGCCAACTCCCGTGTAGAATTCTGAGGTTTGCACTCAGGGGGACCTGGAGACTCTGGAAAGATGGTCTAGAAAGTGGAAGCTGAGGTTCAATGCAGGGAAATGCAAGGTACTCCACCTGGGGGCCAGAAACCCGGGCCAAGTGTACACCCTTGGGGGAATGCTACAAGTCTCGATGGCTGAGAGAGACCTGGGGGTGGTGGTGGATGTCAAGATGAACAACTCAGAGACTTGTAGGAGGGCAGCAGCCAAGGCCAACAGGATGCTGGGATGCATCGCTAGGGGATCACCTCCAGAAGGAGAGAAGTGATACTCCCTCTTATAACTGCTTGGTGAGGCACGCACCTTGAATACTGCGTGCAGTTTTGGAGCCACATTAAAGGGACATTAAACTCCTGGAGAGGGTCCAGAGGAGAACCAAAATGATTTGGGGTTTGGGGGACAGGACCTATGAGGAGAGGCTCGAAGAGCTAAATATATACACATTGGAAGAGAGAAGGACCGGGGGACATGATAGGAGGTCTTCAGGTACATGAAGAGGGTAAATAGGGAGGAAGAGTCAGGGTGCTTGAGAAGGAAGAGAGCAGGGACCACTAGAGGACGGGTGGAAGCTGGAGGGAAGTTTCAGGGGAGAAAGGAGGAGGTACTTCACTGAGAGGTGGTGGAGCCATGGAATGCGCGGCCTAGGGGGCTGGTGGAGGCAGAGACGGTGGAGGGGTTCAAGATGGGGTGGGACAGGTACAGGGGAAGGGTTCTGGAAGCAAAATCCAATGCAGCAAGAATATCCAGAACTGGGAAGGGAGAAGCCTGAGAAGGTGAGGGGGGCAGCAAGGTCAGCACCCAGGGTGGGGGCTGACCAAACGAGCAGACACAAAAGACCGTTAGGCCTATTCTGCTGGCATTTTAGTATGTTAGTATGTAAACCCCAGTCTTCTATGACATAGTGCAATGGCATGCAAGGTCCCGGAACCACTTTGGCAGACCCTTTTTTGAACAGGAAACTATTCAGTGAACTACCTATTCATTTCGGTCAACATTCTGCTCAATACTCCTGGAAGGACTAATGTCTTTCAAAGTTGAAGTAAAATCCATGTATCGATTTTTAATAATTGCAATAAAGTACAGTTACACAAGAACTTACCTAACAGTAGATCTTCGAGAGAGGCTCTTGCAGTAGGTAATTACCATTAGGACTAGGCCACCAGGCGCTAGGACCACATGGAAAACTTTAGCTAGCAGTGTCTGGCAGGGAACCACCCACCAGACGTCTCCTGACCGATGCCAGCGTGACACTATATAGTGAGCGGTCCCCGCGTCTGCCCTCCAGTTCTCCTGCCAGAGACCCAGAAAGGTGCGACAAGAGAAGGAGTGGGTCCTGGAGCCAATAAAAGGCTATGTAAGAAGGAGCAGCAGAAAAGACTCAGGGGGAAGGTGGGAGGGAAAGCAGTACCTACTGCAAGAGCCTCTCGAAGATTTACTGTTACGGTAAGTTCTTACATAACTGTACTATCTTACTTCGAGAGGGCTCTTGCAGTAGGCAACTACCATTAGGACAGAGTCTCAAGCAGTCAAGGTCAGACAAGTCCGAAATATGGGAGGCAGGAAAAGATCTGCAGTGGATAGGGATCCAAGACAGAAGTCCATGAAGGACGGCGTGGCCAAAGCCAGTCCTATGCCTAGAAGCAATGTCCAAACTGTAATGCTTAGTGAAGGTGTGGACAGAACTCCAAGTGGCTGCTGCACAGATATCAGTGGTAGACGCATTTCGGAAACAAGCAGTAGATGCAACCATGTCTCTGGTTCAATGTGCTTCAACTTCCCCTGGAAGTGGCTCGTTATACTTCTGATAACACAGGATGCAGATTACCAACCATTTGGACAAAGACTATTTAGAAACAGCAGCTCCCTCTCTTTTGGGCTCAAAAGAAACGAACAGCTGATCCATTTTATGGACTAACCTCGTCCGGTTAGTGTAGCAATGCAAAATTCTATGTACATCTAAGGTATGTACAGTGCCTTAAGAAAATATTCACCCCCCTTGGATTTTGTCACATTTTGTTGTGTTACTACAAATTTTAATGCATTGAAATGTTTTTCCCCTTGATTCACACAGCATACTCAACAATTTAAAGGGACAAAAATATTTTATTAACAAAATTTATGAAACATTAAAAACTTGAAATAGCTTGTTTACTTAAGTATTCACCCCGAGTCAGTACTTTGTGAAGCGCCTTTGGCAGCAATTACAGCTATGAGTCTTCTTGGTATGTCTGTATCAGCTTTGCACATCTGGATTTGGGGATTTTCACCTCATTCTTCCTTGCAGATTTGCTCAAGCTCTGTCAAGTTGGATGCGAGGCGTCGGTGAACTACAATCTTTAAGGCTTTCCACAGATTCTCAATGAGTTCAAGTCTGGGCTTTGGCTGGCCACTCAAGGACATTCACCTTCTTGTTCTGAAGCCACTCCAGTGTTGCTTTGGCTATATGTCTTAGAGTCGTTGTCCTGTTGGAATGTAAATCTTCGCCCCAGTCCAAGGCCTATTGCAGACTGATGCAGGTTCTCCTCAAGGATGTGCCTGTATTTGGCTCCATTCATTGTTCCTCCATCCTGACAAGTGCCCCAGTCCATGCCGCTGAAAAGCATCCCCATAACATGATGCTGCCACCACCATGCTTCATGGTAGGGATGGTGTTACACGGGTGATGAGCTGTGTTCAGTTTGTGCCAGGCATAGCACTTTGCATTCAGGCCAAAGAGTTCAATTTATGTTTCATCAGACCAGAGAATCTTTTGCCACATGGTCTCAGAGTCTGCCACGTGCCTTCTTGCAAACTCCAGGCATGCTATTATGTGGCCTTTTCTCAGGAGTGGCTTCCGTCTAGCCACTCTCCCATACAGGCTATATCTGTGAAGTGCTACAGAGATTGTTGTCCTCAGGACAGGTTCTCCCATCTCAGTCATGGAACTCCGTAGTTCTGTCAGGGTGGTCATTGGGTTCTTGGTCACTTCTCTGACCAAGGTCCTTCTTGCCTGGTTGCTCAGTTTGGGAGGATGGCCTGCTCTAGGAAGAGTCTGGGTGGTTCCGTAATCTTTCCATTTCCTAATGATGGACTTGACTGTGCTCCTGGGAACTTTCAATACCCTAGAAATGTTTTTATACCCCTCCCCAGATCTATGCCTTCTCACAATTCTATCACGGAGTTCTACGGACTGCTCCTTGGTCTTCATGGTACAGTTTCTGCTCTGACATGCACTGTCAACAGTGGGACCTTATATAGACAGGTGTATTTCCTCTGAAATCATGTCAACCATTTGAACTGACCACAGGTGGACTCCATTCAAGTTTAGAGTGATCTCACAAGGAAATTGGATGCACTGAGCTCAATTTGAGTGTCATAGCAAAGTGGGTGAATACTTATCAAATCAAGACATTTCAGGTTTTTATTTTAAATTACGTGTACAAAAAAATCCAGAAGTTTCATTCCACTTTGACATTATAGAGTAATTTGTGTAGATACGTGACAAAAAATCCCATATAAATGTATTTTAATTTGAGTTTGCAACATCACAAAATGTGACAAAATCCAAGGGGGGGTGAATACTTTCTGAAGGCACTGTAGAATCGTTTCCCCTGATTAGAATGAGGGTAATACACTGGTAAGTATATGGTCTGATTCAACGTGAACTCAGAAACCACTTTTGGTAAAAACTTAGGATTTGTACGGAGAGCCACCCGGTCTCTGTGGAAAACCAAATAAGGCTCCTTACACATCAAGGCCTGAAGCTCAGAAATCCTTCGAGCAGACAGGAAGTAGCAGGAACCCTGGAGCAAGCTACCAGTTGGGGAGAGAGCGGCTGGCAGTTACTAAGGAAGAGAGGAACTTGGGTGTCATAATCACAGATGGCCTGAAGACCACAAGGCAGACAGCCAAGGTGGTGGGGAAGGCCACTGGGATGTTGGGATGCATTGGAAGGGGAATCACAAGCTGAAGGAGGAAGGTGATAGTTACACTATACAGGACCCTGGTGAGGCCTCACCTTGAGTACTGTGTCCAGTTCTGGAGGCCACACCTTCATAAGGACATTGACAAAATAGAGACTGTGCAGAGGAGGGCAACCAAAATGGTGAAGGGTCCACATCACAAACCTCACAAGGAAAGAGTCAGAGACCTCAATTTGTACATGCTGGAGCAAAGGAGGGAGGGGGTGACACGACAGAAACATTCAAATACCTCAACGGCATGAACAAGGTGGAAGGGGACAACATATTCCTGTTTAAAAACAGTGCCAGAACAAGAGGGCATGATATGAGACTGATGGGTGGCCGCGTAAGGAGTAATGTCAGGGAGTTTTATTTATTTATTTTTATTTTTATTTTTTACAGAGAGGGTGGTGGATGCATGGAATAGCCTGCCCCAGGAAGTCATGGCCGCCCGTACGGTGGCAGGCTTCAAACATGCATGGGACAGGAATAAAGGAATATTAGAGATGGGACGAAAAAGCTAAAGTAAGTGACCAGATAGGGTCACTAGCTGCTTCGACAGGTACCATAAACTGGCAGACTGGATGGTCCTGGCGGCTCTTATCTGCTGACAGTATCTATGTAACAGCAACTAAAAAAGCATTTTCCACGAAAGATAGCGCATGTTCAAAGAGAGGGTTGTGGATGTATGGAACAGCCTTCCTGAGGAGGTTGTGGAGTCAGGAACAGTGGGAGAATTCAAGAATGTATGGGACAGGCATAAAGCAATTCTAGTGCAGGGTAGGAGGAAGTAAGCTGATGATTAACTAGAATCTGCAGCTTATCCATCAGGTAGGAAAATGGGCAGACTAGATGGGCCAAGCGGTCCTTACCTGCCGTCAAATTCTATGTTTCTATGTCGCAACTCACAGCCAGTTCAAAGGGAGGCAAGAGCGAGTTTCTCAAGAATGAAATTCAGATCCCAGGGAGAAGCAGGGTTCCTCACTTTGGGGGGGAGGGGCGTGTTCAAATGGGAGTATCCCTCTCAGGAAGGTTATGGATACCTCCAACTGTGCCAAACATGTGCCATCCACCACAGTGTGGTAGGTAAAATACCAAAAAAGACCAAGAATGCTATTGCGACACTGCGAGTGGGGCAAGATGGCGGCGATGCTGTGCCGCGATCTCGGAGCGTTTTAACGCTGCCCCGGGAAATCCGAATTGTGTGTGTTCGTTTTTAGTTTTCGACGTTTTTAGCCTTTATCCAGTTTTTTGGTTTGCGATCATTTCTCAGGAAAGAACCGGGGGTTTTTCAATACTTTCCTTGCATTCTCTCTGCATTTTTGTATTCCATAAGGTGACGGACTGCATTATTGTGTTACGACAAAGCTGCAGCCAGGTTCTTATGTTTCGAATCCCCCCCTTTCCTCCGTTAGTGCCGGCTGTTGTCTGACCGGTATCGGCGCTTTATTGGAGGTCTCTTCCTTTGGATTAAGGGACTGGCTTCATTGGTGTAGTGGAGCGAAGCGGAGCAGAGGACCGGTACCGTGGGGATTGATTGTTCTACTACTGCGAATTGGACCTGCGGTGTTCGATCTGATCCCGAAGGATTGTGGAACCTGAGAGGACTTTTTCCCTGGAATTGGACCTGCTTTTGAGTTACTTGTGTCCTGGATAGAATTTTGGGGCTGTCAGCTCCTGGCTGCCTTGTAGGCCTTTGGCTCGTATCTGTGGGGTGCCCTTTGGACACCTATCCTCTGTAAGGTGGTGGGCTGGGCAGTTGCGGCTATTTGGCGGCAGGCCTCCTGGCTCTTCTGATCCGCACCGGTACAGCTGGAGAGCTGACCAGGCGGCGGTAAGGTCCATTGAGAGGAGGGTTGTTTTTGGGGTTAGTTCACGGTACCGGCAGTGGCCTTTTGAGTTCCCTCCTTTTTCGTGGATCTATCTTGGATCTCGTGGATGGCTTTCTAGCCTCCGCCAGTACCTGAGCCACTCTGGAGGAGACTCCAAAACTCGAAACAGCTATGTGATCAGGTGCCACACGTGAAGGTGAAGGGACTTGAGGCCTGGATGGACCAGGGTGCCCAGTTCCTGAGTTAGAAAGTTCTGGCAGAAAGGTAGTGGAACCAAAGGTTCCACCGTCAACTGCTGAAGCAGAGAGAGAACCAAATATGGGGAGGCCAGTAAGGTGTGATCAGGATCATGTGTGCCCCCTCCACCTAGAGTTTCAGCAGGACTCTCTGCAACAGTGGAAAGGGAGGGAAGGCATACAAGAACCTCCCTGTCCAACAAAGAGAGTGCGTTTCACCAGAAAGCACCACGCCCTGGAACGAGCAAGCAGAAACTGGGTAGTTTTGCACTGGATGGGGATGTGAACAGATCGAGGTCTGGCCGACCCCAAAGATTGAAGATTTCCTCTACCACTGACTTTCTCAGTTGTCACTTGTGAGCCTTGGCTTGGGTGCAGCTGAGGCTGTCACCCAGGATGTTTTGAATGCCCAGAAAGTGCACTGCTGAGAGATGTAGGCAGTGTTGGACTGCCCAGAACCACACACACATTGCTTCCCGACACAGGGGATATAAGTGTGTGCCTCATTTTTTCAGGTATCAGACTACGCACATGTCCGTCTGGATCAGGAGAAAGCCTGGTCTGAGGAGGGGCTGGAAGGCCTGTAAAGTGTACAGCACTGCTCTCATCTCTAGCACACTGATATGTTGAGAGAGTTCTTTCCGCGACGGGGACCCCTGCGTCCTGTGATCTCCTAAATGTGCTCCCCAACCCAGTGCCAAAGCATCCATTGTCAGAGTCTGGGAGGGGGGAGGAGGTTGAAACGGGACATCTCTGTTGAGGCTGTCCAGGATCTGCCACCATAAGGGATCTCGGGTCATAGGACTGGAGACCAAGATCATGTGATCCAGGTAGTCTGACCTCTGATCCCACCGTACCTGAAGTATCCACTGCATGATCCGCATGTGGAGTCTGGCCAGGTGAAAGGTCGGGATGGCTGCAGCCATGAGATCCAGAAGACGTACGACTAATCTTGCCATAGTCCGACATTGGGAGGCCACAAAGTTGGCTTGCCTTTTCAGAGTTTCCGCTCTATCCGGTGGGAGAAGGCTCTTCCTTGGACCGTATCCAGCACTGATCCAATGAATTGCAGGCACTGTGATAGCGAAAGGTGAGACTTGGGGTGATTCACTGTGATGCACACTTGGTTGAACAGGTCCAGGGTAGCAGACAGGGAGCCTACAAGACTATCCCTCGACGAGGCTGACAGAAGCCAGTTGTCTAGGTACAGGAACACATGGATGCCCTGATGGCGTAATGCTGCAGCTACCACTGCTAGGCACTTTGTGAACCCCCTGGGTGCCAATGAAAGGCCAAAAGGGAGAGCTTTGAATTGAAAGTGCTTTCCCAGGAATGTAAACCTGAGGAAGCAGCGGTGGGATGGAAAATTGGGATATGTAGGTAGGCATTCTGCATATCCAGGGCACAAAGCCAGTGTCCCTAGTGTAGCAAGGGAACGAGGCCTGGAATGGTCAGCATGCATAACTTCTTGTACTCCGTACAGGTTCAGGTTGCTCAGGTCTAAGACTGATTGAAGATCGCCCATCTTTTTGGGCACCAGGAAGAAATGGGAGTAATATCCCTTGCCTGCCTGAGTCTGAGGAATAAGCTCTACTATGGCTGCTTTTCTTAGCAGAGTTTTGATTTTCTCTCTGACAAGATCAATGTGTTCCGGAGGATAATGAGAGGGACCTGGAGAGTTTTCTGGAAGTCTCTCTAGAAATTCTATTGTGTGACCTTGGGCTATGAGCTCAAGTACCCACGAATCTGATGTGATTGACTCCCAACTCAGTAGGTGGTTTGCAAACCTGCCCCCTACGGTTCTCCTGAGTTGGCAATGGAGCAGGAGGGCCTGCTGCAAGTCAGGATGTAGTAGGTAGGTAGAAGGCCACCCCAGAGGCTTCCTGGGACTTGGCGGGGGCTGCACCTCCTGAGGAGACCAACATTTGTTCTGGTATCGGTTGGGTTGCTGTTTTTGTTGACACCTTTGGTACCCCAGAAATGGCTGCTTGGGCTTATTAGGAGGCTTATACATTAACTAGACAGAGCGTAATGCTCTTCCCTTGTCTTGTAAGTCAGTGATGATGTCTGACATCACCCCCAAAGAGAACATGTCCCCCGAATGGGATGCCTTGGATGGCAGGCTGGGCTTTGGATGCCAGGCCAGAAATTCTCAGCCATGAGTGTCTGCATAGGCTCACGACGGTCACCATGCCGCGGGCTGAAGCATCCATGGCATCATAGGTGGCACTTAGGGCATGACGGCTGGCCAATCTGACCATATGAGCAATGTCTGTTTACAGGTCCAAGTCAGGTGGAGCCTCGATTTTGGATTCTAACTGGCCCAGAATAGACTTCTGGTAGGCCACCATATGAGCCACATAGTTAAGGGGTCAAAGGCTATTGCAGAGGACAAACAGAATTTATGTCCAAATTGGTCTAGCTGCCTCGAGTCCTTGTATGGAGGAGAGGTGCTCAGATGTTTAGGATTGGCAGAGCGGTCATAAGCTGGTCGAACAACCACTGAGTCAGCTTTGGGATGGATGCTGAGGTGATCTTTTCCTTCAGGAGTGTGATAAAGTCTGTCAGCCTTTCTGGATACGGCAGTTAGAGAAGAAGGCTGTTTACAGATAGTGGAGGCCAAGTCCTTATGAGGGCCTATCCATGGGGAAACGAGTGTTGGAAACTGAGCCATCAAATCAAGATGCTCAGCAAGCCTCTGACGTTGAGGATCTTTTTCCTCTGTCTTCCAATCATATGCCTCCTGAATCTTTCTGAGGAGCTCCATCAGGGAAGAGTCCCTTGGAGGGGACTTGGGGGATTCCTTCGGCATAGGTTCCTCTGGAATAGGGGACTCGTAATCGAGCCCTATGTGGAGGAGACTGACTCAGATTCCGATGTCTGGCACCTGTCAGATCTTCCATCCTTAGGATGTGGAATCTCAATGGCCACCGGGAGCCCTCTAGAATGGTTGGGCAAAGTGATGATCTCATGAGACCTACCAGAGGTCGATGGGCGAGACTCCGCCGACAAAAGAGACCTTGTCGGTTCTAAGGGGATCGTCTAAAGCATAGCCACCAGCTGACATCTGTCCTGTTCGGAGGCAAATTATGCCTTGGCTTCGTTCCCCTAAGAGCTTAACATCGCCTGCAGCTCCACCCGAGACTGAAGTGGCGGAGGCGGTGGGAGCAGCTAAAAAATAGAAGTATACCCGGACGGAGGGTAACCCAGCACAGGGTATTGAGACATCTGGTACCCCAGCGTAGGATATCCCGGCGGATAGTTAAGGGATGGATAGACCGGCGTCGGGTAGCCTGGAGTCTGGAACCCTAGCGGCAGATACCCTGGGGAATGATAATGTGGCGTGGGGCAGTCTGGCATCGGGTAGCTCGGCGGAGGACCCGAGGGGCCTGGCAATGGCTCATTGGCAGAACCTGGCAAAGGAAAATCCAGCGTCTAACCTCCAGGCAGAGGGTCCATTGTCGGCCCTGAAAGGATGAAAGGTCCCGTCGGGGTCTGGGGAGGAGTGGAGGGCCCAGACGGAGGGACGCCATGTGCAGGCACTGGGCCCAAGGGAGGCTCTGGCATTGGGCGATCCGGCGTCAGCAGCGAGGTCGTGTCGACGAGCGGCTGCTCTCTCCCCTCCAGTTCTGGGCGTGCAGGGGAATCCGGCAGGTCCACTACCGGAGGTGGGGAGGGAGGCTGTGGCACAGGCGGCAGCTGGTCCAGAGGCTCAACATCAGGCCTGTTGCTGGGGCATGACAAGAGGGTCCGGGGCTGGGCGTTCGCCAGTGCCCAACTTATCAGCTGTGGCCGGGCAGCTGACAGAGGAGCTGGCAACTGACTTAATGGCCCTGCCACTCACTTTAGACCCGGTGGTTTTGCTGGGCCTAATGGCAGCAGGAGTCTCCAGCTTCCAGAGACTCCCACGGAACCGAGACCAGCTCCAGCGAGGCACTCACAGTTGTTGCTCGGCGAGCAGAGAGCCATCTTGGCGGGAGGGATGCTCGGGGAAATCGCCGGCGTCTGCAGTCCCCGAGGGGACTCGCGGGCAGGAAGGACACCGATCCTGGTCCCTATGTCTCTCCTTAGCCTTCTTCTTGCGATGTCCCTCTATTGAAGTGGAAGAACTCCTGAGTTTCTGCACCTCCTTCTCCATGGAGGCCATTTTTTCTTTTAAAATATGGACTTCCAGGGCCTGTTGACGGCATTTCCATGTGGCCTGGTTGAAACTCTGACAGGCCTCACAGTCCTCAGTCTTGTGCTCCGGTCCCAGTCATAACAGGCAGAGGGAATGGCCGTCTTTGTGAGTGAGCTAAGATCCACAGGAGTCACACTTATTTTTATGCGAATCGGAAGGCGTCGGAGATGACATACACGAAGTGTAGAAATACAAACATTCTAAGAAATTAAAAAAAAAAAACTAGTAGAAATACTCATCCAAAATGGCGTCAACAGCAGCAGCAGCGTTCTCCACGAGGTCCAACGTGCACAGGTCGATGACAGGAAAGAACTGGAGGGTGGGCGTGGGGACCGTTCGCTACACAGCATCATACTAACTTCAGTTACGCGACGTTGGGTGGGCGGTCCCCCACCAGACACTGCTAGCTAAAGTTTTCCGTGTGATCCTAGCGCCTGGCAGCTTAGTACTAATGGTAATTACAGTACCTACTGCAAGAGCCCTCTCGAAGTAAGATCTAGCATTGCAGGAGGAAAAGAAGGTAATAGCAGTTTTGAAGTGTAGCAGTATAAGCCAACAATCTACACAACTGAACAGCAATTTAAAAAAAAAAAAAAAAAACATGAAGATTATCTTTGGCAAACTGAAGATATTTTGAGTTCTCTATAGGCAATCTTGCCCTTTCAATCTTCCTTTCCATGGAATGCTGGAAATAACTAAAATCAGAGAACATTAAGGTGGTGGTTCTCGAACCCCAAATTCTGGTGGCCTCCAGAACTTATTGGCAGCCTCACTCATTTTTTCACCGCAGACCCCCAATATACTTCTTTTCACAAAGTATACATTTAACAAAGTCTCCAATGTATTTTTACTTAGAATGCATCTCCCATGTTTGCATACAGAAAAAAATTGTTCGTTTCTTTACCTTTGCAATTGGGGCTCTAAAGAGCTCTGTGACCCAGCCACAGTGCTTTCATTTGGGAAACACTGCACTAGTAACTACTTAACCTGGTCAGTACTTCCTGTATCTCCACAGATATGGATGAACATTATAAGACATTTCCTAGCCCTCCTTTCCCAGTCAGAAAAAAAAATTCAGAAAGCTTTCATTTACTTGCATAAAATACCCCTCACTCAAGTTTGTCAAGCATTCCAATGTGTAAAGGCCTAGCCTAAATCACAAAACTTCTAAAGGATACATCCGCATCTACATAGGACTGCAGTAAACGTATTTCTCCTTGGGAATGACATTCATATAAGGTCACCTGGAAAAAAAAAAAAAGATTCAATATTAATACACGGGACTTTACAGCTATTCTCTACATTAACCAGACATCACATTATAAGTACAAAGCAAATAAATTAACAGTTTATGGAAAATGCTTGGTTATAAGAACAGTGTTTCTATTTATCACATAGTAACAGCACAGGAACCCCAGATTTTTTTTTTACAAGTTTGATCTGAAAAGCACAGTGATATACAAATCTTTAAAATAAAAAAAAAAAGTCTGCTTTCTACCCATCCCAATCGTACCAGCAGTAGTGAACTGGGCTATCATTAGAGAGACTCTTGGTTTGCACCACACACAGTGCTCTCAGAAACCGAAGGTGAGGCAGCTACTCACCTAACCACAAAAATATCTCCTTGCACAGGTGATGGGAGCAGTCTGATGTTGCAGGTGACTAGGCGACGTGGGATACCTTTTACAGGAAGGAAGTAGGTAGGGGGTTGGGGGGGACACACAGGAGATATGGGGCAGATCAAGGCAGGATGATGTGCTCAAGGGTCCTAGTCTTAGGACTCCAAATATGTCTCTGTAGCTGTGATGGGGGGGCTGATAATCTGTTTGGTGCTGCAAGGGACCCCAAAATGAAAGGTGAACTTTAACAATATGTATAATTACATCTCAGAGTCAAATAATTTTAACTTATACTATAAATAGAACAACATACAGGTCCCTACCTGTTGCAATGCTGTAACTCCAGTAAAGGATTCAAGTGATATCCAAATCTCAAGAGTGAATCTCGAGAGGTTTCAGACGTCAGTGAAATCCAAGATGGGATTTTCAGTACTGTAGTAGACAGGGACCTATAAGTTTACCCCCCCCAAAAAAAAAAAAAATACATGGGTCTTTATCCACACCATGCACTACCTCCCCAACTCTGTCTCAAAACTGAGGAAAGCCGATGTCAGTTTCTTCACATACCTACTATTCAAATCCCCCGGACACAACGGCGACGCAAAAAAGTCAGAGTGACTTCAGTGTCTTCATCAAGGACAATGGGGATGGCATGAAGTGCAAAATGTGCCTATGCACAGATGGCATCAAGCTCTGCGGGAGAGTGGACACAGCAGAAGGGATACAGGACCTACAGGAAGATCTGGAAAAGCTGAGGAGGTAGTCCAGGATTTGGCAGCTTGGCTTCAATGCCAAGAAATGCATATTGGAGCCAAGAATCCCAAGACAGAGTACTACCTGGGTGGAGTCCGAATATCTGAATAAGAGGAGAAGAAGGACCTGGGAGTGATTATCACTAGTGACCTGAAGCACTCCATGCAGTGTAAGAAAGCAGCAGCAAATGCAAACAAGATGCTGGGGTGCATATCTAGGGGGATCAGTAGTAGGAGAGAGGAGGTTATACTGCCCTCGTACAAGTCCCTGATAAGGTCTCATCTAGAGTATGGAGTTCAGTACTGGTGCCTACACCTCAAAAAGAACATTAACTTGCTGGAGTAGGTCCAGAGGAGAGCTACAAAGATGATAGCAGGTCAGCAAGGCAAGGTATATGTGGAGAGGTTGAGGGCACTGAATATGTACTCCCTAAAAGACAAGGGGGGGGGAGAAGGGGGGGACATAATTGGAACCTTCAAGTACTTGAAACGGATGAATAAGGTGGATAAGGAGAGTCTCTTTAAGCTGAGTAGCAACCATAACACGAGGGGGCACAGTCTTAAGCTGGAGGGTGGAAGGTTTAGGAGCGAGGTCAGGAAGCACTTCTTCACAGAGAGGGTGGTGAACACTTGGAATGCTCTGCCGGAAGAGGTGATGTCACTGAAGACAGTGGGCAGCTTTAAGAGAGGCTGGGATAGGCACAGGGAGAAACTAAGGATCATGTGTAGGGAGGATGGGAGGAGTAGGGAGGGAGGGCAGAGACAGTAGCTCAAGCTGTGGACTCTGCAATACGAGCAGACTAGATAGGCCAAATGGCCTTCTGCTGGCTTCTTCGTATGTATGTGCAAAGCTGCTGGGCAAACACCACTTCTCACCATCACTGTCATCCAGACATGATAAATGTCTGCAAACAGAAGCTGAATTTCAGCTCCGCTGCCGCGCCTTTATTCGATCCGTGTCAGGTTGACCAACGTAACGTTTTTTGTGTGTTGCTTTCTCCCTTGTCCTCCACCAACCTGGATAAGAGTTGCCATTTCCCACCACTACTATACGCTACTGCTCTCAATCCATTTCCTCCAAGAGCTGCTTATAGTGTCTCTTCCTTTACAGCAATGGTTTTAAAACTACTGTGAAACTAGTGCAAGCCTCATGGATTCAAAGTCATACCATCATCGATCTCATGCAAGAGCGATAGTACTGTATTAGGACTTCTTGATATCAGTACGATTCTTATTATGAGTTTCAAATTACACTGTACTCCTATGGGGCAAACACACCTAAACACAGGTTACTCACCTGTAACAGGAGTTCTAGGAATAGTATATGTTGTTCATCCACACTTACTGGCAGGTTCCTTGCCGCTTTAAATCTTGCCGGAAGGTCTTCAAACTGGCTCCTCCCACCCACCCGGGTGAGTGAGCCTCAGCTCCGGCCCCGCGCCAGATCCTAGCCCGCTGGAAGCCAGGTTGTGCGTCGAAGCCGGGGAGGTCGGGTGGATGAACAACATATACCATTCCTAGAACTCCTGTTACAGGTGAGTAACCTGCATTTCTAGAGACATGGATATGTTGTTCATCCACACTGTCTGGCAGACTCCTAGCAGTTCTCTGGGAGGTGGGAGGCAAGGCGCACACACCCTACTTAGGGAATAAAGACTGGAGAACTGAGGCCCCAAAACCAGCATCCCGGCGTGACTCAAGGTCAATGTGGTAGTGGGTAATGAAGGTATGTGCCGACTTCCAGGTACAGCCCTGCAGATATCCTGGATAGGGACATCCCTGGAAGCAGCCACCGATGCAGCGGTATGGCGGGTAAAATGAGCTCTTATCCCTCTGGGAGGCTCCATGCCTGCCCACCTATAGCAGAGATCTATGCAGCAGGTGACCCACCTGCTTATCGTCCGCTTGGCTGCAGGTCTGCCAGATGCGGCTTCAGCGTAGGTGACAAACAGCTGGCGAACCTCTCCCCGAACTTCAGCCGTCCGCTCCTTATAATAAGCGAGCACTCTTCTAGGGTCTAAAGTATGGAGCCTATATTCGGCCTCCAAGGTGAGATTGGGGTAGAACACCGGCAGAGTCAACACCTGGTTAAGGTGAAACTCCGACACCACCTTCGGAAGGAACTTCGGGTTGGGGGCGCAGGACAATCTTGTCCCTGTGGAAGACCAGATAAGGAGACTCGATGGAAAGCGACTGGAGCTCTCCCATCCTTCTGGCTGACGTGATAGCCACAAAGAAGGCGGTCTTCCACGACGGGTGGGAGATATCGCACCTGTGCATTGGTTCGAATGGCTTGCCCATGAGCTTGGCCAATACCAGCAGTAGATCCCATGGAGGTGGAGGTTCTCACACCGGAGGGAAAATGTGATCAAGGCCTTTGAAAAAGCACCAGACCACCTTCTCCTGCACCACAGACCGCTTCCCGGCCCGCACCCGATAAGCAGAGATGGCTGCCAGGTGCACCTTAAGGGTCGTTGACCGAAGCCCTTGCTGAGAAAGGGACCACACGTAGTCCAGAATGCTTGCCAAGGAACAGGAGGAAGGGTCCAGGTCCTTTCCCTGACACCAAATGGAGAATCTCTTCCATTTGAAGACATAGCATTTTCTGGTCGACTCCTTACGGGACGCCTCAACAACGTTGAGGACCTTGTCGGAAAGACCCAAGGCCTGGAACTCTAGCTGCTCAGGAACCAGGCCGTCAGGTGCAGGGATTGAAGGTCCGGATGGAACACCTTCCCCTGACTTGACGGAGATCAGGTCCGGGCGGGCTGGAAGCTGCCTCGGGAGCCTGGAGCTGAGACTGAGGAGATCTGGATACCAGAACTGGCGGGGCCAGTCTGGGGCTACCAGAATCACCTGCGCCTTGTCCCTCCTCACCTTGAGAAGCACCTTGCAGATCAAGGGAAATGGGGGAAAGGCGCAGAAGAGGCCCGGGGTCCACGACCTCGAGAAGACATCCCCCTGCAGCGAGCCCTGCTGAGGGGGGCGGACATGGAACAGTCTCAGCTTCACATTCTCCCTGGAGGTAAACAGGTCCGCCTGAGGCGTGCCCCAAAGGGAGAAGAGATCTTGTACTACCTCCGGCAGGAGAGACCACTCGTGAGACGCAGCCCCTATCCGGCTTAGGGCATCGGCCAGGGTGTTGGAGGCTCCTGCCACGTGAATGGCTAGGAGATCCACCTCCAGGCTGTGCACGAGGGACCATATGCGGAGAGCTTCCTTGCATAACAGCACGGAGCGCGTCCTGCCCTGGTGGTTTAGGTAGTACATGGTAGTGGTATTGTCCGTCTGGACCTGAACCACTTGACCCCCATAGAAACGGAGCGAGGACAGTGAGAGCTAGGCGGACCGGTCGATATGGCATCGGGACTCCCGAGGGGACCAGAGGCTGTGCGCTCTATGCTCCACCAGATGGACACCCCAACCCATCAGAGATGCATCGGTTGATAGAGAGACCGTCGGCTCAGGGCGGACGAATGGGATGCCCTCCTGCAGATATGCCAGAACGGTCCACCACTGGAGAGCGTTCCACATCTCCTGGGTCACTGTCACGGGCTGGTCCAATGGATCGCAGCATTGTGACCACTGGCTGGCCAGTCCCCATTGAAGGGGACGCATGTACCAACGGCCCAACGGACCACGCTGGTGCAGGCCGCCATGAGGCCCAGGAGGTGCAGGAAGTCCCAGGCAGGGCACGATTGCCCAACCAGAAATGACTGGGCAAAGGAGGAAAGAACCTCGGCCCTGTCCGCCGGGAGCCAAGCTCTGGTTCGAAGAGAGTCAAGCTCTGCCCCGATGAAGAGCATCACCTGCTTCAGCACGAATTCCGACTTGGCCTCGTTGATGAGGAGGCCAATCTGAGAGCAAACCTGGAGGGCCAAATCTCTGGAGTGCTCCACCTCCGCTCTGGAGGGGGCTGCAATCAGCCAGTCGTCCAGGTAGGGGTACACCCCGACCCTTCGGCGCCGCAGGAATGCTGTCACCACTGCCGTGCTTTTGGTGAAGACCCTGGGAGCTAGAGAGAGGCCTAAGGGCATGGCCCGGAACTTGTAAAGGGATCCCTCCACTCTGAAGCGGAGGAATCTCTGATGAGACGGATGGATCGGGATGTGAAAGAACGCGTCCTGGAGGTCCAGGGAACAGAACCACACGCCTCATTCCAAGGATGGGATTATCTGAGCCAGAGTGACCATCCTGAAGGTCCGAGACCTTAGGAACCTGTTCAGGTCGTGCAGGTTGAGGATGGGGCCAGCCCCATCTGTTTTGGGACCAGGAAATACCTGGACACAAACCCAGGGTCTGGAGGAGGATCCGCCACCTTCCTGATCACCTCTTTCTCGAGGAGCAGGGCAATATCGGCTCAGCGGGCCGACAGCAAGCTGGACCCTGGACCCGGGGGTGACGGTTCGAAGGGAGGGGTCTGTCGAATCCAGAGGCAGGCCCTTCCTACCACCTC
The DNA here is from genome assembly GCA_016271365.2 of Neoceratodus forsteri. NCBI lineage: Eukaryota > Metazoa > Chordata > Ceratodontiformes > Ceratodontidae > Neoceratodus > Neoceratodus forsteri. Next base: position 1,191,124,950 of record CM057458.1, on the reverse strand, counting down.
CAACACCCAACAGTCCGTGGTGATAGCGGACCAGGCGGAAAGAAGTGGCAGAGCCGACCCCCACGGGGGGGAACCCAGGGAAGGGTGATGAGGTTGGGGGTAACACCCCTCAACCAGTCACTGGGCAGGCTTGGAGGAGGAACCGGCCTAGGGCCCTCCTGGGTGTTTACCTCCTTGCTTCCTGTTGGAGGAAGCCGCCGGCTCGTGTTTGGGAAGCCAAGCACGAGCCTGCTGGCCCTGTTGCTGGTGCTGTTGGGCCAGTCGTGCTGCAGGGGCCGAAGGACGAAAGGACTTATGCTGTTGACAGCAGCCTTTATTCCTCTGGGTGGAGGTGACAGAATCCAGAGTGGCATTGGACTTTTCGATCTGCTGGAGGTGTCCCTCCACTCCAGGGCCGAAGAGGTCAGTCCCCAAGAAGGGGACGTCTGCCAACTTGTGCTGGGCATCCACCGTGAAGGTGGATATCCTCAGCCACACCCTGCGGCGCATGGCCACCGCAGCCGCTACTGACCTGGCACAGGAATCACCTATGTCCAGAGCAGTCTGAAGCTGCTGCTTCGCCACCGCCCTACCCTGGTCCCGCACCTGATGGACCGTGGTATGCAGGTCAGCCAGGAGATGAGGGACAACCTCATCCAGGGAGCCCATGAGGGCATGGGAGAAGTGTGCCATCAGCACGGCCGAGCTGGCCTGTCTGAGGCAGAGGGAGGATGCAACGTACACCTTGCGCCCGCCAAAGTCCAGCTTTTTGGACTCTTTGTCGGGGGACCTATCCATGTCCCGAGTGTTTCCGGAATGCCGGAAGACGCTATTCTGTGACTAACCCCTCGGCAGAGGGTGCTCGAAAACCGGCAAAGAGCCGGTAGGGACCGGATACTTCCTGGCCATCCTGGCCAAGGGCGAGGACAGGAAGCAGGCTGCTGCCAGCTCCAAGCTGGGCCGACAATAGCCTCAGCCACAGGGAAGGCCTCCGTAGGTGAATCCCCTCGGTCCAGTATCTCCGTCAGGGGATACTTGGCCCGTTTGGACACGGGCACGAGCTGCATCCCGGTGGACTCCGAGATGAGTCGAAGCAGACCCATGGAGGACGATGGGCTATCGTCCAATGACTGGCTCACGAAGGACTCCAGGTCGACCTGTCTGGAGAACAGGAAGGAGTTGTCATCGGACTCCGAAGAGTCTGTGAAGAGCTGCCTCGGGCCTGAGTCACCCTCCACCTGCTGGGGACGGCCGGAAGTGAGGGTGACCGACAACCTGTGGGGCAGGCCGTGACCAAACAGAGAATCCTTGGTCGGTGCCCCAGACTTCGATTGTGGAGGCGGAGGTTCCACCACAATCGGTGGAGCAGCTAGTTTCGGCCAAACAACTGGCCCAGAAATGGGCATCTCGACAGCGGTGAGCGGTTGCCTCGGCCAACAGCCACTTGATCGCCGGGGGATGAGTCGGAGTTGACTTACTCCCAGACAACAGTAACTGCTGCCACATAAGCTCCTCGTAACGCTGACGCAATTTACATCGAAGCCTCTCCTCATCCAAGGAGGACGACGAGGAGAAACGGTGTCGCCGCTTACTTCGGTACCGAGACGGAGACCGCCGATGTCGGCGGGAACGGCTTGACCGAGATGAAGTCCGAGACCCTCGGGGTGACCGAGGTCGGGGGACACCCGCTCTTCCCTCGGCTCGGGCACTTTAGCCGGGGATTGCCGCCCCGAAGGCGCAGGCATATCCTCGGTCTCCACCAGGAGAACCGGCGAAGATGGGCTGTCTGCTTCACCAGTCGACAACCCGTCCGACGGGTCGAGGAATATCTCGACTGCATCGACGGGAGTCTCGGCAGGCTGGCCTGATGAGGACGTCGTGAAGCCAGCAGCCTGAGCCGCAACTTCGACCGAAGTTGACATTCGGCTGTCCGGGGAAGGAGACCTCTCCCACTCCCACGAACGCCGACGGTGGGACTTACCCTTCGACTCCTTCTTCTTGAGCAGAGGGGAATGTCCCGATGGCCCCTCTCCCTTTGTGGAAAGGGACTGACAAAACTCCTTGAACGAAACCGAGTACGAGGAACTCTGAGAGAGCAGGGTAAATGCAGCGGCCGAGGAAGAGGAAGATGCAGTCTGGGCCGCCTCCTCCTAGGGCGATCATATGCTCGAGCTGCTCAGACGAGCCAGCCGCCGGACACCGCCCAACGAGCCTCTTTGGATTTTACCAGCAGGTAACGCTTCTCGGGGCACCCTAGGTTCAATCGGGCAGCGCGATCCTCCAGGACGGTGGCCAAAAAAGAGCGGCACAACTCGCAGGCCTGCGGGTCGTGGTCTAAGCCTAGGCAGTAGACACATGTGGAGTGCAGATCTGTCCTGGACATTTTCTGCCCGCAAGGGCACCTCTGAAAGCCGGGGATCGATTTGTCCATTGCAGCCGCAAGGGATAATGAAGACCGAAGTTTAGAAAACTTCAAAACTAGTTTCGGACGAACCGAAGAGTTAGGAACCAGTCTAAAACGCAGAGCGCTAAGGAGGGAACCTGAGCTTCCAATCGGTAAGGAAGATCTGTCGTCATGGGGCGGAGCCGAGAGTTTTACCACCCGGGTGGGTGGGAGGAGCCAGCTTGAAGACCTTCCGGCAAGATTTAAAGCGGCAAGGAACCTGACAATAAGTGTGGATGAACAACATAGCCATGTCCCTAGAACCACGTATTACAATTTACTTACACTTAAAAGTACTCGAATACAAAATGGGTTTCAGGGGACCACTGCATTGAAAAGCTGACCTCCAGTGGTTTTGATCATACAGAACACAAACTGTGATGACTGGGAAGAAGCCCTAGCAGACTGTACAGACTTATTAAAAAGCATCGGCAATGTCATATCTTAATCTTAATAAATTAGGAGAGAGGGAAGTAACTGTTTATCGCTGATGTGAGTTGCTCTTTTTCAGGAGATGTAGGTAGTTTACTTATAATGTCCCCAGCAAAGGTGCCCACCGTACGCTGGAATTTCAGCATATGTCCCATGTAGTTAAGTATTCTAATTTTTAGTGTGTTTAGAGCAAGCACTTTCTTTCCCATATAATCAAAACGTTTAGGGTCAGCGGATTGATCCGTCCCCTCCAATGGTCTGCATCAGGACCGGGGTCCTAGGTAAAGAGGTATCGACAACTGGTCGGTCGCCTCAAGAAAAATCTTAGCTGGGGCTCTGACCAGCATCAGGGCCGACAGGCCCCAACAGGGTTACTGTAGAGCCAGCAGCCAAGGCTGAGGATTTGACCCAAGTCAAATCTGGATTAGTGCGGGAATCGGAGGCCCTCAACCGAGAGCGCTCCCGATCCCATGATAGATGACAAGTCTTTTCTTTCTTAAGTCTCTTTTTTAGATTTGCAAGTGGGTCCCTGACTGAAGGTCTGCAGGGACTAGCACAATTCCTTGAAGGAGCATGTAAATGTCAAGCACAGCTGAAGCGGCACGAAAGCAGAAGCCGAGGAGGAATCGGCCATGACCTGGGCTGCCTCGTCTTCGAAGGTCGCAAGCTGCTCAGCAGACCGCGCAGCCGCAGGGTCCACTCAACGGGCATCTTTGGATTTGACCAGCGTGTTCGCTTGCGCCGGGTGGCCCAGTTTCAGGCAGGTGAGACAGTCCTCTAGGACGGTAGAATGAAACAAATGGTAAAAGTCACAAGCCTGATGATCATGGTTGTGCCCCAGGCAGTAGATGCATGTGGCATGTGGGTCGGTCCTAGACGTCTTCTGCCCACAAGGGCACTGGTGGAACCCAGGAGCAGACTTATCCATTGCGGTCACAATCGAAGAGCGAGTTGAAGGCGAGACTCGTGACAGTTAGTTTGGAAGTAATTCCAAAGAATTTAAGCACTAGGGCCTACTCAATGCGGGAGCGGTAAGGAGGGAATCTGCTTCTTCCAGCAGAAAGGAAGATCTGGCATCATAGGGCAGAGCCGAGGGAGTTACCACCCGGGTGGGTGGGAGGAGCCAGCTTGATGACTTTCCAGCACATCTTGAAGGGAAAGGACACTGCCAGAAAGTGTGGCTAGATCATCATATCCACGTCCCTAGAAAATACACATTTAATCTATATGTGAAACTGGGTTCTCTTCATTTGCAAATATATGTAATTGTACCGTTGAAATGAATGCAGAAAGCCGTTTGGGTTTATCTGGAACACACGGGGTTAATCTTGAGACGCATTTTGACCTCCACGAGCTCGTCTGCAGAATTATCTACAGGAAATCAGCCCTGGGACAGGACGTCTTAATTGGGTGCACCTGTTAAGAATACTGATATACTCTTCAGGCAGGTCACAGGATAGAACTAGACAGTCTTAATACAGTTTGTGGAACACAGGTGATATAATTTAGAAGTACATTAGGATGCAAAATTTAACTGCCAAGGAAAAATACCTCCTAAAAAGAGAGCAACGTTTTGTTTAGAGATAGAAAGAGTTCGAAATTTTAAAGACTCTTAGATGAAGGACTTCCGTTTGTTTGAACTGCCTTATCAGGAGTTATCCTGCACAATTTCTTCTTCTTTTTTTTTATTATTCATAATAAAACACTTGTGAATTTTAGAACTTCTCTTGCTTTGTTTATGCTTCCTGACCTACACAGAGAGAAACCGAATAAAACTTTTTTTCACGGTTACAACTGCATTGGGCTGCAAAGGCAGACCGCAAAGATCTCAAACTGATTAACGTTAGGGAGATTCAGTAGTATATCAGGTTGTTCTTTAATCAGTTTGTGGCCCTGACAGCAAATGACCACTTGTCCAGCCGAGTATCCCAGAAAGGAGGTTTAAGGGTATTTCTAGCCTTGTTCCTGGTGTTGTACTGGTTGGAGAGATTGCAGAATCGATTTGTTAATGTAGGGGGTGTTGAGCCCAGGAACGCCTTCTGGCTACCAAACAAAGGGAGCTTTATTCAGCTGAATAAAGGTAGCTGGTTAGTGAGTGCATAAAGGGTACAACTAGGAGTGTGGTTATCTGCACCAAGTACAAAAGCGACACGCCAGTTTTACCCTGTTTAGCATCATGTCACAGGCAGCTGCGTAGACATGGAGACCATAATCTACAAGAGGTAGAATGAAACTGGCCACAACAAAGCATCCACCCCATCCTCAGTGAGATTTTTACGGTTACAATACAGGGCACCCAGTCTTTTATTAACTATGGCCACCAGACTGTCAACATAGAGGCAAAAGATATGGTGCCATCCAGAGTTACTCCAAGGCATTTAATTGAAGGTCTCCACCTGTTCCAACGTTATGAACTTGGCCATTGCGGACAACAAAGAGTGGAACTTTCCTCTTCTGTGGGAGGCTAGAGAAGAGTATGGTCTTTCTTTTTGGTAACAGCAGATCTGTTTTTTGATGGAGAACCAGCTTTCCAGTACTACCTAAAGTTACTATGGAGAGCAGTGGTAAGGCTGTCACGGTCAGGAGTTTTGAAAAAGATGATTGCATCATCGTCGAAGAAGAGTGCACTGGTTGTCTGACAAGCATCGGCCAGCTGATTTATGAAAAGGCCAAATAAGACTGGGCCCAAGATGGAGCCTTAGGGGACACCAATGGATACTCCCTAGCACCGACTCTACAGTGCATGTCTGGAATCCTGGCTTTGAATTTTCGAGTGCTTATTTTAAATAGGTAGAGCGCTCATTTTCAAATGGGGATCAGTTTCATAAGCTCAGTTAACATTTTAAAAACAGAAGGTGCGACAAACTTACTCCTGAATAAGTTTACCCTGTGGCTCTGTGCCATGTCACCTTGTGGAGCGTCAGCGGGAGGCATTCAGGTCAAGATGACAAATGTATATTTAGTTTAAACAAAGGCTACAAGTTACTTTTTGGCAACTACTATATTGGCATCTTTGCATTTTGCGGGCAGAGTAGTTTACAAGAAGATCACAGGTAACGTACTGTGATTGAGCTGGAAATCATTTAAAAAAAAAAAAAAAAGGCTGACAGTGTACTTTTAAGCCAAGACAATTTTCACCCAGTCCCCACCTGTAGGACAGGGTACAGCTGTTTAATATTGCTCCTTAACTGCAGGCCTGGCTGGCTTACCATAGTTCCTTAGTTACCAGTGTTGTTCCCCATTTATTGTTTTAGCGCGGTGGGCCAGCACCATATATATTTTTTCCCCATAAATCTATCCTCCCCGCCACGGTGCAGCCCGAACTTTTTATCACCACTCTATGCTTTTTTCAAGCATCCTATTTTTTTGTTACCATCAGTCTAATTTTTTTTTATAAAATCCTCCAAAACAGCCTTTTACCACCATCCTTTACTGCACTACTACTACTACCCGTTTGACACCAGTGCTCTAAACCTTACTCGAAACTGCTTATGTACATGTACAGTGTATTTAGGAAGCTCAAGAAATAATACACCTTTGGCCCTGATCACTACAACCACGTCCCTATATTTGCTGGCTATGGGAACCCTGAAGGACCTACAGTTTTCACTACATTTTAATTTCCTACTTACTGTTCACACTCCTGGGTTCAGTTCCTGCCAGCTTCCTCCCTACTCGTAACAGCCTAGAGGTAGCTACTGTTTAAAACTCCCCACATGGATCCCACTATGCTAGTAGTGCAGAGTGCACAGAGTGGGAGCTACTTCTATGTTTTTATTATACTTTACGGACAGCTGTAGACCCAAACTGTCAGTACACCCACTTTCCACATTCAACACTACTAAAGTAGAAGTGCACCATAAAGCAAGGGTACGTGTTTGTTCTGCGTCTATACTACGTGCTGCTGTTATAGTGTAGTAATTAATACATTTTCTGCACTATTCCAGGTTTGTGCAAGTTTTTTATTGCTTTTCTGCCTGGGGGCAGTACGTGGTGGTGTGTGTGCCTGTGCAGGTAGATATCTTGTCCCTGATCCTGCCACAATGATCCAAGCTGTTTTTCACCCTCAACCCCTAACATATATATTGAATCCTGAGGAAGTTGGGGCCTGCTGCAAGGGTTAAGCTGTAGCAAGAGCTGGGAGAATGGACCTGTGTTAGTGGTAGGCATACTGGCTTAGTGTTGGAGCAGGAAATGGAAGCAGTACATAGAAATATAGAACATAGAACCTGTCAGCAGATAAGGACCACTAGGCCCTTCCAGTCTGCCCGTAGGCCCTATACACTGTATGTGGCCACTGACCCTATGTGATCAATGGCTTTTCATCACTCCTTCCCCTCCCCAGCTTCCCTTGTGCCTGTCCCAGGCATGCTTAAACCCCTCCACTGTGCTTGCCCCCACTACCTCCTGTGGCAGACTATTCCAAGGGTCAACTACCCTTTCTGTGTAGAAAAACTTCCTCACATGACCTCTTAATCTACCCCCTTCTAATTTCATATTGTGCCCCCTTGTTCTAGTACTTTTTCTACATTGGAAAAGTCCCCCACCTGCAGCTTGTTTATGCCCTTGAGGTACTTGAAAGTTTCAATCATGTCCCCCTCACTGTCTCCTCTCCTCCAGTGAGTACATACTGAAGTCCCTTAGTCTCTCCTCATATTTTGTGGTGCAAGCCCTGCACCATCTTTGTTGCCCTTCTCTGGCTAGTCTCTACCTTATCTATGTCCTTGAGCAGGTGTGGCCTCCAGAACTGCATGCAGTACTCCAGGTGAGGCCTTACAATGTTTTATACAATGGCATCACCACCTCCCACTAGTGATATCTCTGCCTATGCAACCCAGCATGCCACTGGCTCTCCCTGCCACCTCTGTGCACTGCTTTGTTACCATAAGGTCATCAGAGATGATAACCTCTTGGTCCCATAGGTGACAGTGACAGTCAGCTCCTCCCCCCCAACCTGTAGCTCCCCCAGGGTTCTCTCTACCCAGGTGCATTATTTTGCACTTTGCACTGAACCTCAGTTGCCACATCTCCAACCATCTTTCAAGCTTATGGAAGGTAGCCATGTGCCTTACCAGGGATAAGTATGTATAAAAACAAATTTCTGCTTCACAGCTTAGAAGATCTGGTGTAGCGTAGGGAAAGGAGAACTGTTTACCTAGGAAATGCACACTAAGTCAAAGCTTGTTTCCAGGTGCAACCTGGGAGCACAAGGAAGCTAAGTGACTTGCTCACGGTCACACAGTATATGCAAGCTGGGGCTGTAGGATTCAAACCCAGGTCTCCTGGTTTGCAGCTCAGTGCTCTTAACCACTATACTATACTGCCTCCTTAATTTGATTAGCAGTCAGTAAAAACTGGTTATAATTAGTATGGAATTATTGTCAAACATTGCTTTAGACACTTTATAATAAGGAAGGGCCCCTGAATCATTTTTTTACCCTCAAAAGATTTACCAGGGAAGACATACTGTACTGAAACAGCTCATTTTCAAATGTGTCATGGGAAGGGAGAATGGAAGGGTTACAACAAACAGCTTACGATAATCAAAATAATACAAGTTAATTATAGTATCGACGACAACAGAAAACTGCACAATCAAGTGCAGGTGGTAAAACTGCTGTGTGAACAAAGCACTAGCGGTTAAGGAATAAAAGTGCAGATGGAGGCCAAAACTGTAGAGTAAAGAGGATGTCACTGAGTACGTTGGGTAGGGTAGAATGGTAAAAGTTAACGGGGGGGGTACTGGGACAAATTTACAGAAGGAGCAGTGGCAAAGGAGGACGTGGGGCTAAGGGGCAGCAAAAATACAGCCCACACCAGGATCAAGGGAACATGGAGTTGAGAATAGAATTCACGGACAAGATATTTGAATGAGTGGAAGGAAAGGCAGTACGAATGGAAGGGGGAGAGAAAGTAGGGAGACGGAAGGGCAATGCAACATGGCCGGCAGAGGATATTCATTAATTTTATTAATTTGTTAATCAAGCAGGTGCACTGATCTCAGGAACTGTTTTCAGGCACAACCTGAGCCATAAAGCTGACACAAACAAAGTAAAAGTACAAGTGAGAAACACAAATACAGGTTACTCACCTGTAACGGGAGTTCTAGGAATGGTATATGTTGTTCATCCACACTTACTGGCAGGTTCCTTGCTGCTTTAAATCTTGCCGGAAGGTCTTCAGGCTGGCTCCTCCCACCCAACCGAGTGATAAAACTCTCGGCTCCGCCCCATGACGCCAGATCTAGTCCGCTGGAAGCCAGGTTATGCGTCGAAGCCAGGGAGGTCGGGTGAGTTGTGTGGAATAACAACATATACCATTCCTTGAACTCCTGTTACAGGTGAGTAACCTGTACTTCTAGGGACATGAATATGTTGTTCTATCCACACTTACTGGCAGACTCTTAGCAGTTCTCTGGGAGGAGGGAGGCAAGGCGCACACACCCTATTTAGGGAACAAAGACTGGAGAACTGAGGTCCCAAAACCAGCATCCCGGCGTGACTCAAGGTCGATGTGGTAGTGGGTAATGAAGGTGTGTGCGGACTTCCAGGTAGCAGCCCTGCAGATTTCCTGGATAGGGATGTCCTTGGAAGCAGCCACCGAAGCAGCGGTATGGCAGGTAGAATGAGCTCTTATCCCTTTGGGAGGCTCCATGCCCACCAACCGATAGAGATCTATGCAGGAGGTGACCCACCTGCCTGTCGCCCGTTTGGCTGCAGGTCTGACACGTGCAGCTTCAGCGTAGGTGACAAACAGCTGGCGAACCTTTCCCCGAACTTCATCTGTTTGCGCCTTATAATAAGCGAGCGCTCTTCTAGGGTCCAAAGTATGGAGCATAAATTCGGCCTCTGAGGTGTGACTGGGGTAGAACACTGGCAGAGTCAACACCTGGTTAAGGTGAAACTCCGACACCACCTTCGGAAGGAATTTTGGGTGGGTGCGCGCAGGACAACCTTGTCCCTGTGGAAGACCAGATAGGGAGACTCGATGGAAAGTACCTGGAGCTCTCCCATCCTTCTGGCTGACATGATAGCCACCAAGAAGGCGGTTTTCCACGACAGGTGAGAGATGTCATACCTGTGCATCGGTTCGAATGGCTTACCCATGAGCTTAGCCAATACCAGCAGCAGATCCCACAGAGGTGGAGGTTCTCGCACCGAAAGGGATATGTGATCAAGGCCTTTGAAAAAGCGCCTGACCACCTTCTCCTGCGCCACCGACTGCTTCCCGGCCCGCGCCCGGTAAGCGGAGACGGCTGCCAGGTGCACCTTAAGGGTCGTCGATAAAAAGCTCTAGCTGAGAAAGGGACCACAGGTAGTCCAGAATGCTGGCCAAGGAACAGGAGTAAGGGTCCAACCCTTTATCCTGACACCAAATGGAGAATCTCTTCCATTTGAAAGGCGTAGCATTTCCTGGTCGACTCATTACGGGATGCCTCAACAACGTTGAGGACCTTAACGGAAAGACCCAAGGCCTGGAACTCTAGCCGCTAAGGAACCAGGCCGTCCGGTGCAGGGATTGACGGTCCGGGTGGAGAACCTTCCCCTGGTTGACTGAGATCAGGTCCAGGCGGGCTGGAAGCCGCCTCGGGAGTCTGGAGCCGAGGCTGAGGAGATCTGGATACCAGAACTGGCGGGGCGAGTCTGGGGCTACCAGAATCACTTGCGCCTTGTCCCTCCTCGCCTTGAGAAGCACCTTGAGGATCAAGGGAAATGGGGTGAAAGGCGCAGAAGAGGCCCGGGGTCCACAGCCTGGAGAAGGCATCCCCCTGCAGTGAGCCCTGCTGAGGGGGCCGGGCATGAAACAGCTTCAGCTTCGCATTCTCCCTGGAGGCAAACAGGTCCACCTGAGGTGTGCCCCAGTGGGAGAACAGATCGTGTACTACATCCGGCAGGACAGACCACTCATGGGATGCAGCACCTATCCAGCTTAGGGCATCGGCCAGAGTGTTGAAGGCTACTGCCACATGGATGGCTAAGAGATCCGCCTCCAGTCTGCTCACGAGGGACCAAGTGTGGAGAGCTTCCTTGCAAAGGGGCAAGGAGCACGTCCTGCCCTGGCAGTTTAGGTAGTACATGGTTGTGGTATTGTCCGTCTGAACCTGGACCACTTGACCACGTACAAATGGAGCGAAGGCGGTGAGGGCTAGTTGGATCACTCGAAGCTCCAGCAGGTTGATGTGGCATCGAGACTCCTGAGGGGACCAGAGGCCATGCGCTCTGTGCTCCCCCAGATGGGCACCCCAACCCATCAGAGAGGCGGTCGTTAGAGTGACCGTCGGCTCTGTGCAAACGGGATGCCCTCCTGCAGATGAGGTGAAACGATCCACCACTAGAGAACGTTCCACACCTCCTGGGTCACTGCCACTGGCTGGTCCAGAGGACCAGAGCGCTGTGACCATTGGCAGGCCAGTCCCCTTTGAATGGGACGCATGTGCCACCGGGGCCAATGGACCACGCTGGTGCAGGCCGCTATGAGGCCCAGGAGGCGCAGGAAATCCCAGGCAGGGCGCAACTGCCCAACCAGAAATGATTGGGCAAAGGAGGAAAGAACCTCAGCGCTGTCCACCGGGAGCAGTGCTCTGGCTCAAAGAGAGTCAAGCTCTGCCCCGATGAATTGAATCACCTGCGTTGGTACGAGTTCTGATTTGGCCTCGTTGATGAGGAGGCCAATATGAGAGCAAACCTGGAGGGCCAGATCCCTGGACCGCTCCACCTCCGATCTGGAGGGGTCTGCAATCAGCCAGTAGTCCAGATAAGGGTACACTCGGAACCTTCGGCGCCAAAGAAATGCTGTCACCACTGCCATGCATTTGGTGAAGACCCTGGGAGCTGGAGAGTGGCCGAAGGGCATGGCCCAGAACTCGTAAAGGGGTCCCTCTGCCCTGAAGTGGAGGAATTGCTGGTGAGACGGACGGATTGGGACATGAAAGAACGCGTCCAGGAGGTCCAGGGAACAGAACCACACGCCTCATTCCAAGGATGGGAATGATCTGAGCCAGAGTGACCATCCTAAAGATTCGAGACCTTAGGAACTTGTTCAGGTCATATAGGTCTAGAATGGGGCACCAGCCCCCCGTCCGTTTCGGGACCAGGAAATACCTGGACACTAACCCTGGGTCTGGTGGAGGATCAGCCACCTCCCTGATCACCTCCTTCTGGAGGAGCAGGGCAATGTCGGCTCGACGAGCCGACAGAGGCCGCGGACCCCGTAGCCCCCCACGGGGCGACGGCTCGATAGGGTGGGGCCTGCTCGAATTCCAGAGGCAGACACTTTCCTACCACTTCCAACACCCAACGGTCCATGGTGATAGTGGACCAGGTAGAAAGGAAGTGGCGGAGCCTCCAGGGCCTTTCCCTCCCGGCTTCCTGCTGGAGGAAGCTGCAGACTTGGCATTGGGGTGCCAAGTGCGAGCCTGCTGGCCCTGATGCTGGTGTTGCTGGGCCGGACATGCTGCAGGGGCAGAAGGCCAAAAGGGCTTACGCTGCTGCTGGCGGCCTTTGTCCTTCTGTGCAGACGTGACCGAGTCCAAGGTGGCACTGGACTTCTTGATCCTTTGTAAATGACCCTCCATCCCGGGACCGAACAAGTCTGTACCCAGGAAGGGAACGTCTGCCAGCTTGTGCTGGGTATCCGCCGTGAAGGTGGAGATCCGCAGCCAAGCTCTGCAGCGCATGGCCACTGTGGCCGCTACTGACCGGGCACAGGAGTCTCCAATGTCAAGAGCAGTTTGGAGCTGTTGCTTTGCTACTGCCCTTCCCTGATCCTGCACTTGCTTGACCATAGTCTGGAGGTCAGCCGGGAGATGAGGAATCACCTCATCCAGGGAGCCCAAAAAAGCGTGGGAAGTGTGTGCCATCAGTATGGCCGAACTGGCCTGATGAAGGCCTAAGGAGGATGCAGCGTAGACTTTACGCCCGGAGTAGTCCAGTTTCTTGGACTCTATCGGGAGGCTTGTCCACGTCCCGAGCATTTCCGGAATCCCGGAAAACACTATCGGTCACTAGCCCCTCCGCAGAGGGATTCTCTGAGAATCCGGAGAGTGAGCTGGTGGGGACAGCATACTTCTTGGCCATCCTGGCCGAAGGAGCTGGACAGGAAGCCAACCGCTGCCATAACTCCAGAGCCGGGACAACAATGGCTTCGGCCACAGGAAAGGCCTCTGTAGGGGAATACCCTCGGTCCAGTATCTCCGTGAGAGGATACCTGGCCCACTTCGAAACGGGTTCAAGCTTCATCCCAGTAGATTCTGAGATGAGCCGAAGCATTCCCATGAACGAGGATGGGCTCTCATCCACCAACTGTCCACCAGTGGACTCCAGGTCAAGAGGCCTGGAGAATAGGGAAGAGTCATCGTCAGACTCAGAGGAGTCTGCAAACAGCTGCGGAGGACGATCGGGAATGAGGGTGACTGACAACCGATGGGGCAACCCCTGACCCGAACGAGAATCCTTGGTTGGAGCCCCAGATTTTGGTTGTGGAGCGGGGTTCCACTACAATAGGTGGTGCAGCTGGATTCGGCCGAACAACTGGCGGCTTGGCTCTCGATGACAACGAGGGTTGTTTGACGCTCAGGTGACAACCACTTAATGGCAGGGAACCTCACTGAGGTCAGCTTGTTCGGTCAAAGGGCTGCTACCACATCAGATCCTCATAGCACCGAGCGCAATCTCGCCCAGAGCTGATCCTCCGAAGAGGACGAAAACGAGGATGAGCGGCGCCGCCGCTTTCCTCAGTGCCAAGACCGAGACCGCCAGTGTCTGCGGGATCGGCTGGACCGAGAAGAGGTCCGATACAGTTAGCGTTTCAGAGGGTGGGTCTGGGATGGAGCGGGGGAAACCAGTTCCTCCCTCAGCTCGGGAACCTTAACCGGGGACTCCAGCACAGGAGGCACAGGCAAGTCCTCGGTTTCCACTGCGGGAACCGGTGAAGAAGGGTTGTCGGCTTCTCCAGTCGACAGCCCATCCAACGGGTCGAGAAAAATCTCAACTATGTCGACGGGTGTCTTGGCTGACCTGACGGGGACACCGTGAAGCCAGCGGCCTTAGCTGCAACCTCGACCGAAGTCGGAGAGTTGACTATCTGGGGAAGGGGACCTCTCCCGCTCCCATGAACGTCGACGGTGGGACTTATCCTTCGAGTCCTTTTTCTTGGACCAAGAGGAATGTCCCGATGGCCCCTCTCCATTACTAGAGAAGGACTGACAAAGCTCCTTAAATGAAGCCGTGTAGGAGGATCCCAAAGAGAGCGGGATAAATGCTGCAACCGAGGAAGAAGATGCGGCCTGGGCCGCCTCCTCAAGGGCGATCATTTGCTCAAGTTGCTCAGCCGAGCCCGCCACCGCGGACACCGGCCAGCGGGCTCCTTCGACTTTAGCCCAGAGGAATACATCTCTCGCCCGTGTTTTAGTCTAGCAGCACAGTCTTCAAGAACGCTGACTGAGTAGGACTTGCACACAGTCCATGAGCCTGCAGATTGTGATCGAGCCCAAAGCAGTAAACACACGTGGAGTCGGATCGGTCCAAGACATCTTCTGTCTGCAAGGGCACCAACAACCGAGTCGACTCTTGTCCATCACAGCCGCCAAGGAAGAAAAGACCCAAGTCTAGTAAACTAAGTATGAGTTTCGGTTTAACAGACGAGTTAGGATCCAGGCCTAAAACACAGAGCGCAAAGGAAGGAACCTGAGCTTCCAAGCGGTAAGGAAGATCTGGCGTCATGGGGCGGAGCTGAATGTTTTATCACCCGGGTGGGTGGGAGGAGCCAGCTTGAAGACCTTCCAGCAAGATTTAAAGCAGCAAGGAACCTGCCAGTAAGTGTGGATAGAACAACATATCCATGTCCCTAGAAATACTGTTTTCTTGCAAATGTCTCCAGTAATACTCAAGGGAAAACACAATAAGTAAATATAAGCCAGATTCTGTCCAAATATTCAATTTTGCAAATTCCCCAAAGACACTAAACAATCACTTTAATACAACTTTACTGACCAATATATGGTAGCTGAACATTTTACACAAAATACAGCACAGACATGGATCCCTGAACATCACTGTAGACTGAAATGGTACATAGTCTTAACAAGCAAATCAAAATCATTTATTTAAATAACCTGCTCAACAAAGCAGACAAGATTATAGTTCATACCCACCCTGTTACTGCCCACTGTAGCAAAAACTAGAGGATCTCCTTCTTTGCTGTGCCAGTTAAACTGCACTCCGAATAATGGCTGGCAATGGTCTTCCTACAAAGATGGAAAAGAAAAACCAAAAAAGTGAAAACAAACCAAATACTCTAGATATACAGGTCAAAAGAAATGACACAATATGTAAAATATCTTCAGCCAATACCTGCAGCGCTGTTTGTCCCATCCCATAAAGCAATAAACATAGCACTCCAGCACTTAACAGAGAAACATACAAGTTGTGGGCAGATAAGGACCTCTTGACACGCCTAGTCTGACCTATTCTCCCTACCTACTGTGCCACCACAGACCCTACTCTATCTCCGGTCTTTCCCCCCCATTGCCTTATTCCTAAGGTTCCCTTATGTCTATCCCATGCATGCTTGAATCCTGTTACCGTTTTAGCACCCACCATCTCCACTAGGAGGCTGTTCCAGGCGTCCACCACCCTTTCTGTGAAGTAGTGTTTCCTCATATACCATCAGAGTCCGGCCCTCCAGCTTCATAGCGTGACCCCTTGTCCTCGGGCATCTTTTTCTATGTAAAATGCTACCCTCATGTACCTTATTAACACCTGTGAGGTATCTGAATGTTTATCATGTCCCCCCTTTCATGTGAGGTAGTTAAATGTTTTATCATGCCCCCCAATTCCTCCTTTCCTTTATAGAGTACATATTTAATTCCTTGAGTCTTTCCTCATAGGATTTTTGATGCAGGCCCTGCACCATTTTGGTTGCCCTCTTCTGTACCACCTCCATCCGATCCATGTCCTTCCAGAGATGAGAGCACCAGAACTAGACACAGTACTCGACGTAGGGCCTCACCAGCGATCTATACAGGGGTAACAACATCTCCCTCTTTTTGCTGGTGATACCCTCCCTATGCACACAAGCATATTCCTGTCTTTCCCCACTGCCTTATCACACTGCTTTGCTACCTTCAGGTCATCAAAAAATGAATATCCCCACGTCGCTTTTCTGTTTTGTGGTTGCCAATACCTCCCCGCCCAATTGGTACATTGTCCATGGGTTTCTTTGCCCCAAGTGCATGATTTTGCACTTTTTCTGCATTGAAACCCAGTTGCCAAACCCTTGACCAGTCTTCCAGCTTTTCCAGATTGTCCCTCATCTCCCCCCCCCCACACCGCCCGTGTGTCCAATCTGCTGCAGATTTTCATGTCGTCCGGGAACAGGCATACTTTCCCTTCCAGCCCTCCTGCAATGTCAGTGTTTTAAATTCCTTTACAAAACGGGTTGGGAGACACTAACAGAAGGCTAAGAGAATATTCAACTTTTTTGTTAAAGAGGGATGATCAGCAATAAGGGCCCCATTCACACTGAAGTATGGGACTGGTTCCAATTTACACTTTGCATGCAAAAAGTATTTTTTTTTTTCTATTTTGAAATTACTTACTGTTTACTGCAATACAGTAAATTGTATCAGATGGATTTTGCTGACCTGGAAACAGACACTATCTGTAAAGAATAGTTACCTACCATAACAGTAGATCTTCCAGAGACTCTCCTCCACTGAGCCACCCTTTGAAACAGTAGGCCCATTGGCATCAGGACCACCAGAAACGTTTGTCAGCGGGGGCCGCCCATGTCAACATGCATCGTCACTACCTATATAAACAAGAGCGGTCCCATCATGCCTCAGTATCCCACCAAAGATCAGCTCAGATGATCACTGGAATGACAGGGACTTAAGCAACAAGAACAAAAAAAAAAAAAAAGCACACAGTATAGAAGCTTGAGTAATATACTGCCGAAATCAGGCATGACAGGAGAACCAGCATGCAAGCGCAGAATGTGGTTCAGTGGAGATTCTCTTCAAGATCTACTGTTACAAGTAAGTATTCTATCTTCCTTGAGGATATCTCCCTTTATTCAGCCACAACATGAAATGATTCCAGAGCAATACCAAAGCACCAAGGAGGAAGGAGCTAAATTCCCAGATTAAGGCGGCTTTGTAGGACAGTGAGGCCGATTCCAGCACACCTACAAGAGAACGTCCAAACTGCATTCATTACAGAATGTAAGAACAGTACTCTTGAGTGGCAGCAGCACAGATGTAAGCAGTGAATACATTGTGAAAAAAAATCAAATCATAATGTATTTATATTGCCCTTTTCAAGTGCCAAAGTGCAAATACATAAAAACATACATCAATAATAAATAGGATATAAAATATAAAACACAGTTAAAAAGGCAGCAAAGTTGGAACTAATCAAAAGCCGATACAAACAAAAAACTCTTCAAAGAAGCCGTAAAGGATTATGTGGACAGGCACTCCCTAATCAGACGAGGTAGAGAATTCCACAGGATTGGAGCCACAAAAGAAACTCTGGCCCCAGAAGATTGAAGACGAACCCTGGGAATCTCTAGCAATCCCTCGTCGGCGGAACGGAGTACTACTCCACGGGTGAACTGAGCATGGATGGAACCAGGAAGGTGCTTCTGAGAGCAGAAAGTAATGCAGCAGGACAACCATTTGAAAAGTCCCTGCTTTAAAATAAATGAGCCTACCAACCTTGAGTCAAAAGCCACAAACAGCTAAGAGTATTTCCTACAATCCTTAAAGATACCAATGCAATGACTGACGAACATCGAGCGTGTGCAGACAATGTTCCCCACTATACGTGTGAGTCAAAAAGTACACCAGGATATCAATAGTCGGATTTAGTGTACACACAAACTATCTCTGATAAAAAATGAGGACTGGTAACCCATTCCTTGTGAAAAACAAGGAGGCTCCATTACCAGGGCTTGCAATTCAGAAATACATCTAGCCGACATCATAGCCACGAGGAACAATGTCTTCCAATAAAGAAAGTGCAGCTCACAAGTAGCAGCACTCTAGAAAGGAGGCACAGTAAGGAGCTCCAGAACCAGATTAAAGTGTCACAATATAACCAAATCACGAACCGGGAGGTAAAGAGGTAAAATACCTCTGAGGAACTAAAGAGAAACCTTAAGCTTAGCCACATTTTGCCATCACTGAGGGCATAAAACACCAACACCGCAGCCAAGTTAATCTTTATAGATCAATACCCAAGGCCCCTACCTGTAAGGGACAGGAGGTAGTCCATAACTTGACTGAATGGACATGAAAAGCAGTCCAACTGACAGGCTGTACACCAAAGTGAAAAATTTTTCCATTTTTGCGAGTAAGTGTAATAGACAGCTTACGAGCCACTAGCACAACAGAAGCAACCACCGGGAGAACCTCACAGGAGAGCTCTACACCATCAGGAGCCAGTTGTGGAGGTACAGGGATTGAAGGTCTGGACGCACCAGAGAGACCTGCTCCTGTGACAGAAATCCCTCCCATGAAAAAGAGAGAGAGAATTAGACAAGGGGTTCCACTGCAAACTGTTAAAGCAGAGGGAACTAGATGTGACAGGGCCACAAACAGGGTGGCTGACCCGGCCCGCAACTTGACCAGAACCCTCTGTATCAGAGGTAATGTGTACATGAACCTCCCTCTCCAGAAGAGGGACAGAGTGTCTTCCCAATAAACTAGAGGCCCTGGCGTCATCGAGCAGAAAAGCAGCAGTTTTGCATTGTGTGGAGATGCAAAGAGGTAGAGTTCCGGGCAACCCAAGTTTGTGAAGAGGGTGCTCACAATGGCATCCAACAACTCCCTTTCATGGCAGAGTGCCTGGGACCACCAGAGATGGTCCACTAAGGTACTGAAGGTACCAAGCAGAAAGACAGACAACAGGAACACACTGTGTTCCACAGCCCAGTGGGAGACTTATCGCCTCTCTGCAAAGAGGATATGAATGGACTCCGCCTTGGTAGTTGATGTACATTACCAAACTGGTGTCTGTATGGTTACACAGCTGGTGACCCCGAGTGCGAGTAGCGGCCTGTAGGCCAAGCAGAACAGCCCTTATCTCCACAGTGCTGCTGTTAAGAAATGTAGCTAACGAGGATCACTGACCCAGAATCCAGATGAGGCCCAGATGGGCATCCCACCCCGAAGCTGCGTTAATTTGAATATTCCAGCAGCTCATAGGGTAGGAGGGGAGTAGTAAAAGAGAAAGTACTTACAGTAGGGGACCTTAATCTGCTGGACGTTAATTAGGATATCCCAACAGCTAGTAGCACTACGAGTCAAACTATGCTTGACACACTACAAGACAACCTGTTGGTTCAGCTAGTCTGTGAACCTACAAAGCAGGATAAAATCCTACATCTGATACATTACCAACTACATCCGAGTTAGTAACAGTAAAGAACTCACTGGGGTCCAGTAATGAAAATATGGTGCTGTTCCAGCTCTCAAGAGAGTACCTAAGTACCCCATCAAGGGCAGTACTAACAGACCTAAAACATGCAGGTTTTAACAGTACGAAATAAACTGTCAAGGAAAAATTATTGAAAATGAACTAGACAAAAGGAGTTGAAGAGAAATGGGGATTGACTGCAGAGACCGTTCGAGGCAACTGACATGTATGGCAAACAAAATAGATTACCAAACATAATTAGAGACCTATCAGATTCACAAAGAATGTAAGCAAGCCTCTGAGGGGAAAAAGAAGTGCATCATTCCACACTTAAGGAAGCTAGTGGAGGTGAAAAGGGGCGACTGCTGATGTAGAAGAACAGTTATGTAAGAACTTACCATAACAGTAGATCTTTGAGGGGACTTCAGTCATCAGGTCACACTGTAAGAACTTCACTGCTGGTGAAGCAGGATCCACATAAGATTTTCAGCTGTACAACTGGGGCCACCCACGCCATCGTCTGTCGACGCCATCAACCCTACAAAAACGTGAGCGGTCCCGCTCCCTCCTTAGTTTTTACCCATGGAGACAAAGGGAGCATAGCTCTAGCCATGGGGGACACAAAGAGGTGCTCAGGCGTATAAGAAAGGCTGGATACACCACATAGCCAGTTTCAGTAACGAGCCCCAAGAAGGGGGATGGTGGGAGGGAAAACAGACCTGATGACTGAGATCCCACGAAAATCTACTGTTACGGTAAATTCTTATGTAACTGTTCTATCTTCGGGGGGATCTCAGTCATCAGGTCACACCGTATGAACGGATCCCAAGCAGTTACAGGTGCAGCAAGACAGTCTGTGAGGATGGCCAACCCTAAACTTAAGACAGGAGGCCCTACAGCACAGCCCTGCCAAATCCTGCACGGGCTCTTGAGGCAATGTCCAGACTGTAGTGCTTGGTGAAAGTATGGATGGTACTCCAGGTGGCAGTCGCACAGATGTCAGCAGCTGAAACCCCAAGAAAACAAGCTACATAGGTAGCCATACCTCTGGTAGAATTAGCTTTAACCACTCCAGGTAACTCTCTGCCATATCTGAAAGAACTGGAAGGGGACAGGATCAGTTGTGTTCCAGGACAGTAGCTGCTGCTGTTGTTTTCACAGGGTTCTTGTGGATTTTACTTGGTAGGTTAGTTCTTTTCTTTCTTACTTCTAAGGGGCTAGCAGGGTATTGTTTTGGGTGCTGTTGGATGTTTGTAAACTGATTTGGTGGTTGTAAGTGGGGCTCATTTTGTGGATGTTTCACTGTGTAACAGGCTGCGCTGGTAGAGGCCTAGTTCTTCTGATTTAAAACCTATTTGGTGGGATTTGCTTGGGCCTAGTTCTTTGGCTGCTGGGCTTGGAGGAGACACAGGGCTGATCACTCTCTCTCGAGGTCAGGTGTCTGCCCAAGACCCACCCTCCCACCTCCCCTCCCCAGAAGTCTGCGAATTTATAGGGGAACACCTGCCCTGCAATTGGAGGAAAAGGCTGCAGGTGCAGCTCATGTAGTTCTAGCCACTGGGGGTAGGATTTAAAGGCTGGGAGAGAGGAGCTTTGGGAGTTGTTCATTTCCCTTATAAGTTTAATGTGTTGTACTGCACCTAGTAACAGGGTTACTGGTGTACAGTGGGACTGTCTGTAAGATTAGTGGGTGACCTGATTAGGCAGTAGGGGTATCTTGGAATAGGGGGGAACCTGGTGGCTCACCCAAGAAAACCTATTTGGAAGGGGATGGAACCACACATCATTAGGGCCGGCATCTTTGGGAGGGTGGTGGGGTGCACAGGGTGTGGAGCAGCCATGATACTGGACTGGGCTTGGAAGTTCGGTGGTTGCCCAGTGTGCTACCAGCTAGCACAGCTTAGGGAGGAGGTTGCGGGGATTAGGAGAAAGCTGGAGGAAGGGGGTGGTATGGTTGGGGAAGGGGGCTGGGAATCTCCCACAGGGTTGCACCAAGCACTGGGGGTGGGGGCATAGGTAAAGGAGTGCAGGAGAATACTCAGGAGTCACATAGGGAATCTGGCAGAGGGGGTCCAAAAGGACACCACCAAGGAAGCAGGCAGGTAACTGGGGGCCCTCACAAAGGGGGGACGGAGGGACAACATTCTCAGGAAGTAGGCAGATGGCCAGGGCTGGACAGAAGGAAGCAAGGCGGGAAGTGGATCAGACCTTACACTCAGTAACCGCCTCAATTCTCTTCTTCTGCTCAAGGATGAGGGGGTGATGTAGCTTGACAGGGTAGTTAGAGATGGAAAGGGAGTGGGAGGCAGGGGCCAGATAGCAGGAAGAACAGGGGGACCTGGAATGCAGGGAGAATGGGGAGCAGTGAATCAGAGCAGGTTGGGCAGGGGAAGAGGGAGGAAGCGCAAGGAGAAGGACCAGTTGGGAGGAAAGGTAAAGGAGAAGGACCAGAAGTACAAGGAGGATTCAGTAAAGGGAGCTGAGGGTTTAGGCCAGGGGAGCACGACGACCAAGGAGGAACTAAATGGAGACAGGAAGGAAGGGAGGATGAGCCAGGCTAGTTTTGCAGATGGGGAGAAGGACCAGTTGTGAGCAGTGAGGGGGTGGCAAGGAACAGAAGGATACTCAGGAGGAGGAGAGGCATAGGATTGGAGAGGAGGGGTGTGGCACCCAGAAAGGGGAGGAACAGGAGCCAGCTGGGTGGAGGGGCCTGTAGAAAGGATGAGGGACATGGAGGGACGGAGGAAAGGGTGGTCAGAGTGCTCCTGCTGGGATTCTATGATCAGGGGTATCAAATGGGATGAGAGGAGAAGCCTGGCCAGTTAGAACAAGATGCTTCCCTGGACTAGCAGTTGCACAGGGCTACACAGGTATATCAGCTGGCAAAGGATTGTGGGGTTCCCAGACATACTGGTCCACCTGGTACAAATGACATTGAGGGAAATAGCGAGCTAGAGATACAGGCAAGATTCAGGGAGCTCGCCAGGGTCTGTCATGACATAGGATGCACAGTTTCCTTCTCAGAAATCCTGCCAGTGCCAAGGGCTAGTGGGGAACACAAAAGGAAAATTAGGGAGATAAACCAGTGGCTCAGGGAGTGGTGTGAGGCCAGAGGGTATGGGTTGATGGGGGATTGGGGGGAGACCTGGGAGGATAAGGAGCTGTATGCTAGAGATAGACTACATCTCAATTTGGAGGGGAGGGGAATCCTTAAGTTGAAAATAGAGGGGTTCATTGGTGAAAAGTGGGGTTTAAACTTGTGAAGGGGGGTGGGATGGGAGAAAAGGCTGTCAAGAGGGTGCCGATAAAGGAGGGACTCTGTCTCAACCCCCCTGGGGACCAGGAGGATTGCAGGAAAAGGCCAACTGGCAAAGTGCAGACCAGGGGACAACAGAATCCCCATGGGAACATGAGCAGGGGAAATGGAACTATAGGGAAAGGGTGGAAGGTAGTCCTGCTAAATGCCAGGAGCTTGGGCAATAAAATGCCTGAGCTCCAGGCGATGCTAACTGAGGGAGCAGTGGATGTGGCAGAGGTCACTGAGACTTGGGCCACTGCAAGACATGACTGGGACCTGAACCTGGAGGGATACACTATGTTCAGGAAGGACAGGGAGGGGAAGGGGAGGAGGGGTAGCAATGATAGTCAAAAACTACATTGGCATAGGGGGAGTAGAGGAGGCGGAGGGAACCGTGGAGGCGATTTGGGTCACCTTGATAACAAGGGGGCAAGAGAGTAAAAATAGGAGTGGTGTATAGACCCCCTGCCCTGGCGGAGGAGCTGGAGAGCAGTCTGGTGGCAGATGTTAGGAGACACTGCAGACTGGGCAGAGGAACGGTGGTGGTGTTGGGGGACTTAAACATGCCAGGAACAGACTGGGAGACTATGACATCCTCTGTGACCAGGGAACAGAGGTTGTTGGATGTCTTTCAAGACGCGTTCCTAACTCAGCAGGTGAGGGAACCGACCAGGGAGGCATGGGTACTGGATGTGGTCCTGGCAGACAGTGACCAGATTGGGGAGCCTGGGGTGAGGGACCCATTGGCGGGGAGTGACCATGCCACGGTCTGGTTCTGCCTGGACCTAGGAGGGTAGAAGGCTGCACAAAGACAGAAGTAACCGACTTCAGGGGGATTTTAAGGAAATGGAAGGATCCTTAAGGAGCATTTGGATGGGATTGGGTCAGACATGGACGCTGGTAGCAGGTGGGAAATCATCAGGAGAGGGGTGCAGGATGCTACCAGCACCTGTGCAAGAGTAAGACGAAAATGCGGTAGGGCCCAAAAACCCTGTTGGTGGACCAAGGAGGTCCAGGAGGTGGTGCGGGGAAAGAAAGCAGCCTATAAGCAATTCAAGTGCTTCAAGGAGTGAAAGGGATCGAGGAGCAGGCTGATGGCTAGAAGGGCCACTAGAGTGGTGAGGGCGGCTAAGGCAAGGAAGGAGCAGAACCTGGCCAGGGAAATTAGGAGAGGGAACAAGGGTTCTTTAGATACACTGGGAAAAAGCGAAGGGTGAAGGGGCAGATTAGCAGGATTAAATTAGGGAGATGGGCACAAGACCCGGGGAGCAGGCTGAGGTACTAAATGAGTACTTCACCTCAGTTTTACTAGGGAAATGGGGTGCTGCATCATACATGGAGGAGACGGAGATACTGAGGAGGGGGGACCCTACCAATCGGCAGGTCTGGGAGAGGGGAGGCATCACTGGCAGGTGGGGGAGGGCTAAGCAGGGAGAGGGGTACGGAAGTGGAAATCACAGCTGAGAGAGTGAGGAAGCCTCAGCTCCTTAAGACGGAGAAAGCACCGGGCCGGATAAATTACATCCCAGAGTGCTGAAGGAACTTGCAGATGTCCTGGCAAAACCCTGGCAGAGCTTTTCACCATCTCTCTGAGGACAGGGTGGGTGCCCCAAGACTGGAAGGTGGCGCATATAGTGCCTATCCACAAGGGGGGATCAAGGGAGGTGGCAGGGAACTACAGGCCTGTCAGCCTGACCTCGGTGGTGGGCAAGGTGATGGAGGGCATTGTCAAGGAGAGGCTAGGGGGGGACCTGGATAAGTCAGGGTGCCTGGACGATAGACAGCATGGATTCATCCCGGGGAAATCATGTCAGACAAACCTGGTGGAGTTCTATGACTGGGTGACAAGTGCCTTGGACCTGGGTAGACCAGCAGATGTCCTCTTTCTGGACTTCAGCAAGGCATTTGACTCTGTTCCTCACGTGGGCCTGTTGGATAAGCTGGGAGAAATGGGGGTGGGGAACCAGATGATCAGATGAATAGGCAATTGGCTCCAGGACCGGACCCAGAGGGTCGTAGTTGGTGGGATAGTCTCATCCCCAAGGAGGGTCATTAGTGGGGTCCCACAGGAATCAGTCCTTGGGCCCCTTCTGTCCAACGCCTACGTATCTGACATAAGGACAGGAATCAGGAGTGAGATGAGTCTCTTTGCAGATGACTCGAAACTGGGGGCGGTGGTGGATGGGGAGGAGGGAGGGTGGCCCTAGGGGGACCTGGAGCTCTGGAAGATGGTCTAGAAAGTGGAAGCTGAGGTTCAATGCAGGAAAGGAAATTACGTACCTACCAGAATTCTTGATCTTCTCTTGTATCTTCACCATTCATTGCTTCCTGGGTGTCGAGGCTACAGCACCATCGGGAGCTTTTTTTTTTTTTTTTTTTGTAAAGTTGTTTGAATCTGCCCTCGATTGCGAGCGTCACGCCATGCGAGGGGCGGCCGATTAATAGCGACCGACTCCTCCTCCAACTCAGTTCTGTGAGCCGGAGAGGCAAAAGTGAAAGCAGAAAATATAGATAGCGAGGCAAGATAGCGAGGATAGCAAAACAAGGAAGAATGAACTGAAAAGGAATAAGCCGATGGAGGAAGGACAGAGGAGATAAGAACATCCCAGCCTAGGAGTGCAGGGCCTCCTTACCTGGGCGACTCTAGGAGGAGAGATGAGTAAGAAATGAGAAAATAAAGAAGAAGAAGAAAGAGAAGAGAGATGGGATGTTGAAAGGACCAGAAGGCCCAAGAGCATAGTTAGCTTGTAGCTGAAGGCTCGACTAAAGGGAAAGCAAGAATCCCGGAGATAGAGCTGAAGAGAAGGTTCACCAACCCGCTAGACAGACTCAGGAGGCATAGTCCTCATCTTCAACATGCCATTGTGCTTGACACCCACCTCGGCTCCTGGCCGCAGGGCGCTTTAAGTGGAGGACAGCGGAGGTGGAAGAATAAAACCAGCAGCATGAGAGCGCTGCTCAGGGTTTAGAAATGAAAATGTAAGCCTTTCAGGCGTTTCAAGATAGAAATGGGACTCAGACTGACTGGCTAAGGCCGGGCAAGGCTTAGGCTGGCTAAAATTGGATATGGTCAGCAGAGCTCTACTGTAAAAATTGTCCAGGAGGACACTTAAAGGAGAAACCACTAGCAAAACAGCGAGAGGATAGCCTACCTTCTCATTTGCTTTGTTTGATTTCTCCATTTTTTTTTTTTAGTAGATGCATGACCAGATACCAAGATGCCTACAGCAGTCGGAGAGTTCCCTCAGCATTTTTTTTTTTTTAAAGAAAGGAACAGACGTACTCGTTCCTCTGCTCTCCAAGATAAGAATAGAGGGAAACAGATTTCAGGGCAACTATCTGAACACGGGATTGCAGGATCAAAACTGAATAGCCTGAGCCAGGCCAAAAACCCCAGAGGTATCTTGCCATAAGAATAGCAAGAGATAGTTGTGCAGTCTGATCGCCAATGCAATCCACGAGATGGCCCATGAATCTTAGAGTAAGTAATTTTCTGGATTTTAGAACCCCCTCAAAAGATATTTTTTTTTTTGTCTTTTTTTTTTTTTGGAAAATTTAAGGAAATTTTCCTATATTTCATATAAATGCAGAGAGAGGAAGGAGACGGGAGGTGGAGAAGCCACAGGAAGAGGCACTGAGGGGATGGTGGGCGGGTGTAAGTAATGAATGGTGAAGATACAAGAGAAGATCAAGAATTACGGTAGGTACGTAATTTTCCTATCTTCCTTGTCAATCTTCACCATTCATTACTCCGGGTGAGTACAAGCTCCTCTCCCCTGGAGGAAGAGCCATACCCTGAGGGAACAAGACCCCCAGCCTTCTGCTGGTGAGAAACAGAAGGAGAAGACCCTGGCTTATTCAGAAAGCCTAAGAGGAGAAGAGTCAGGAGGTGCCTCCCGAGGACGAGGAGACGGAGGGAGCCCCAAAGTCTCCTAGCTCTGGAAGAGAAAGGCAGGTCCCCGGAAGGCGGAGGCGAATCACCTCGCCCGGGCCAGGGGTGACAACCTGGAAAAGCAAGCCATGCCGTCCGCCTGATGCAGATGGCTGTCCCGCAAGCCTGGAAGCCACCTCATGGCGTCGTGGATGCTGCCTTGGCAGTTCTTGCCAGCTCCAGGCCTACCGCCCGGAGAGGGCAGCGGCTTGTCTGGTTCGCTCCGTATCAGGCATAGATGCCAGCAGCTGGGACATCATCGACCACAGATGCGGTTGTAGGCAGCGTGGTGAGCCTGATGATGTGCAATACAAGCACTGCCACGAGCAGAGAACACTCTTCGCCCCCAGGTCGAACTGGAGAGTCAGTCCAATTGGTAGGTCGTGCGCCAGGCATGGCGCCCAGAAGGAGTATCCAGTATACCAAACCTGAGGACTGGGTTGGGAGAACCTAGAGACTCAGAGGGCACAATACCTCGCTGGCAGTCCGCGGGGCTGGGGAAAAGCGGCAGGGGACTGCCATGACGGATGAGCGCCTCCTGGAAGAGATAGGCCAGGAAGGTACCACCAGATGCTGGGCACTGAACTCACCAAGGAATTCAGCGTCTCTCCGTCGGTATTGTCTCTTGACGTAGGAAACTGGAGATCCTCACCATCCTCGGGAGGAAGCTGATATTCTGTGAAATCAGCATGGAGGACAGATGAGCAGGGGTTCCTCTCCCTCGGAGGAGGAGGCGAGGATGATGGGAACTGGAATGCCAGAAAGTTCCTGCGGCGGTGGGGAGAGCCGAAGACCAGCTCATGCATGTACCTAGCATTATGGGGAGGCCATAGAACCCCTGAACTGCTGCCAGGATAGCGGACCCGTGGGGCCGACATGCCTGGGAGTGGGGTGGTGAAGGCAGAGAGATGGAGAGGGGCACCTCAGCGGAGGCAACTGCTCTCGCGAGGCTCTGGAATCGGGGAAAGGAGCCCTGGAGGGGATCCGGAAATCAGACCAGGCCGCAGAGCGGAACTCTGGGAAGCGGAGCCTGGAAGAGCCCTGGGGAGGAACCTCCCCTGTGACGCCTTGAGACTGCATGGATCCAGAAGGGCAGTCCGCACAAACGCCTGAAGGACACCCTAGAACCCTGGAGGGAGGCGAGGCTCTGCACTTGCTCCTGGCCACCCCGAGGTGGCCAGGGAAGACCGAGCAACAGACCCCTGCCCCGACCTCGGACTCAGAGGGCCCTCCTCCTCGACCACAGCGTTCCCCTATCCTAGAGGTGACAGCACCCGTAAGGTATGTCACCGGGCCTCAGAGAGGGCCTCCCCTGCACGTCACCCAGCGCCTGCCCCCAGGCTCCGGCCACCCCAGCCGGAAACCCTCAGGAGGCGACGAGGAGGGACAGAGGAGGGACCCCGCGCTGGCACCTCTAGCCACAGGACCCAGACTCCGAAGTGGGAGTGCCAGGATGAGTCCCATCACAGATCATCGCCTCGAGGAGACCAGAGACCAGCAGGACCTCAATGCTGGCCACCCAAAGTCCCGAGACTACGAGGCATGAAGCAACCCAGTACCAAAGGCGCCGCTCCGCCTCCCACTCACGCGAACAGCAGGCCTAACCACCACACCGCCGCGAGCCGGCACCGCCTGGAAGAAGACCAGGCCTGGCGCGGCGACAGCAGCGCAGCCGCGGCCCGCTCAGCGCCGCCATCCGCTCAACGCCGCCAGAACGCGCCAAAACCGCGGCACCGCCAGCAGCGCCGCCCCAATCACAGCGCAACGACAGCGCCCGGCAGTCACAGCGCCACCGGCAGCGCCGCTCTGGAACACACCGAGCAGCGCCGGGACTCACGGCGCGGAAGCAGGCGCCGTCTACAGATCACCAGCACAAGACGGTGCCCAGAATCAACAGCGCCCGCAGCGTCAAATCACCGAAACTAAACCCAAAACAAAGCCAGCTCGCCACGAAAGCCTGCACCTCGAGAGACAACCGGCGATGTCAGCGCAACCGCCAGAAAGAAGGACTCTGGCCTCCCGACCACCGCAGAAGGGCCTCCTCGTGACAGAAAAGCGAGGTCCTCCTCTCAGACCGTACAGGCCGGGAGGAGACCCGAGAAGACTAGAGGCTTACCCCAAGGGCTCCTTGGCTTGTGTGTCCCCGAAGGTCGGCCCAGGCTTGCCGAGCTTGAATCTTGTGAGGCTTAGGAGACCACAGCGGTCCGCGGAGAGGAAACAAGTACGAATCCATGTCATGGTTGGGTCCCAGACGCGAAGACAAGCGTCATGCCGGTCGAGGGCAGAAATGCGGCCACAGTAACACCGGCCACCGCCACGCGGCCCGTCTGGCAAACACGCGAAGCCCGGACCCGACACATAACGTAAATCAACAAGAAAATAGTAGGAAAACACACCGCGCCGCTTAAAAGAAAAAGAACGGTCTTACCGATCGGCGAGTGTGTGGAAAAGAGGAGTCGCTGGACGAGTGGAGAATGGACGCTCCGAAAACAGGTGCTGCCTCGAGCGGGAGAAACAGAACTGAGTTGAGGAGGAGTCGGTCGCGAGCTAACGGCCGCCTTTGCGACGCATGACGCCGCCTCGAGGGCGGGCCAAGGGCAACTTTTTAAAAAAAAAAAAAAGATCTCGTGATGCGCCCCCCGGCTTACACCCAGGAAGTAATGAATGGTGAAGATTGACAAGGAAGATATGCAAGGTACTCCACCTGGAGGCCAGAAACCCAGGTCAAGTGTACACCCTGGGGGAATGCTACAAGTCTCGATGGCTGAGAGGGACCTGGGGTGGTGGTGGATGTCAAGATGAACAACTCTGAAACTTGTAGGAGGGCAGCAGCCAAGGCCAACAGGATGCTGGGATGCATCGCTGGGGGATCACCTCCAGAAGGAGGAGTGATACTCCCTCTGTATAACTGCTTGGTGAGGCCGCACCTTGAGTACTGCATGCAGTTTTGGAGGCCACACTTAAAGCGGGACATTAACCTCCTGTAGAGGGTCCAGAGGAGGGCAACCAAAGTGATTTGGGGCTTGGGAGACAGGACCTATGAGGAGAGGCTCGAAGAGCTAAATATGTACACATTGGAAGAGAGAAGGGACCGGGGGGACATGATAGAGGTCTTTAGGTACATGAAGAGGGTAAATAGGGGAGGAACAGTTGGGGTGCTTCAAAGGAAGGAGGAAGGGGCCACTAGAGGGCATGGCTGGAAGCTGGAGGGGGGAAGATTCAGGGGAGAAAGGAGGAGGTGCTACTTCACTGAGAGGGTGGTGGAGCCATGGAATGCACTGCCTAGGGGGCTGGTGGAGGCAGAGACAGTGGAGGGGTTCAAGAGGGGGTGGGACAGGTACAGGGGAAGGGTTCTGGAAGCAAAATCCAATGCAGCAAGAATATCCGGAACTGGGAAGGGAGAAGCCAGAGAAGGCGAGGGGGACAGCAAGGTCAGCACCCAGGTTGGGGACTGACCAAACGAGCAGACGCGAAAGACCATTAGGCCTATTCTGCTGGCATTTTAGTATGTTAGTATCTGTTGTAGAAGAGCACATTACAATTAGCCAACCATTTAGATAAACATTGCTTAGAAACCTATCACCCGCTCTACCCAAGGTGAAAGAAAAAACTGCTTCTACATTCATTGGTTCGGAGCAGGTGATACTTCAAAGTTCTGCGCATATCCAACGGATGGAGCAGTGCTTCCCCTGGATTGGCACCCTCGGGAAAATAAACAAGAAGGTGGATAGATTGGCTAAGGGTAAATTCAGACACCACCTTAGGGAGAAAACACAGGTTACTCACCTGCAACAGTAGTTCTAGGAGTGGTATATATTGTTCATCCACACTTTCTGGCAGAGTCCTTTCCCCTTTAAGAAGTACCGGAAAGTCTTCAAGCTGGCACCTAACACCCACCCGGGTGGTATATCCCTCAGCTCCGCTCCATGACATCATATCTTGCCCGCTAGAAGCAGAGGTGTGCGCCTAAGCCCGGGAAGGTCGGGTGGGTCCGTGTGGATGAACAACGTATATCACTCCTAGAACTACTGTTACAGGTGAGTAATCTGTGTTTCTAGGGACGTGGATGTGTTGTTCTATCCACACTATCTGGCAGACTCCTAGCAGTTCTCCGGAAGAAGGGAGGTAAGGTGCACACCCTCTATTTAGCAAACAGAGATTGTGGAACTAAGGCCCCAAAACCAGCACCCCTGTATTACTCGAGGTTAGTCTGGTAATGGGACATGAAGGTGTGTATACAGGCTTCCAGGTAGCAGCCCTCCAGATTTCCTGGATAGGGTCGTCCCTAGAAGCAGCCACCAACGCAGCGGTATGGCGGGTGGAATGAGCCCTTAGCCCTCCGTGAGGCTCCTTACCCACTAACCTATAGCAAGATCAATGCAGGAAGTGAACTACCTACCAACTGTCCACTTAGCTGCACGTCTGCCAGGTGCAGCTTCAGCATAGGTGACACACAGCTGGCGAACCTCTCCCCAAACTTCAGCCATGCGCTCTTTGTAATAAGTGAGCTCTTGCCTCGAGGTCAGGTATGAGCCTGTTTTAAGCCTCCGAGGTGTTCGTTGCCCAGACAGTAGCGCGCAGAGTGGCATGGGGGTCGGCACGACATCTCTGCCCGCACACGCACTGGCTAAACCGCCTCAGACCTGTCCTCCATCGCGGTCAGGTAACTTGAGACAAAACCGAAACGGTTGTGAAGTTTTTTGAAGCAATCCAAAAGGATCAAAAAGTGCTAGGGCATACAACGCAGGAGAACAAAGGAGGGAACCTGTTTCTCCCAGCAGAAAGGAAGATCTGGCATCATGGGTCAGAGCCGAGGGATATACCAACCAAGTGGGTGGGGGGAGCCAGCCTGAAGACTCTCCGGCACTTCTTAAAGGGGAAAAGGACTCTGCCAGATAGTGTGGATAGAACATCATATCTACATTCCTAGAACTTAAGGTTTGTGCACAAACACACCTCGTCTGTGTGAAAAACCAAATAAGGCTCCTCGCACCAGAGGGCCTGAAGCTCGGAAATCTTTCGAGCAGAAGTAATAGCAATCAAACATACTGCTTTCCAAGAAAAGAAGCATAGCTTGCAAGTCATGGCTGGCTCAAAAGGAGACAGGGTCAGCTTCTCCAAAACAAAATTAAAATCCCATGCCAGGACAGGGGAACAGATTGGGGGTTTCAGATGCAGGATGCCCCTCAAAAAGGTATGGGAAACATCCAGCTGAGCTATGGTACAGTTGGTCACCCACAGGCTCTTGAAAAGCCGAGACAGCCGAAAGGCGCATCTCGAGGGAGGAATACTGGAAACCTGAATCAGACAGTGATATCAGGTAGTCCAGAATCTGGCTCACAGGACAGATGAAAGTGTCCAGATTATGCTTGGCAGCCCAAATGGCAAACCTCTTCCACTTCATGGCACAAGTGGTGCAAGTGGAAGGTTTCGGAGCGGCCACTAGAACATCCACTACCCTATTGGAACCCCCAAATCTGGGGATGGCTATGTTCTCAGGAGCCAAGCATGTAGATGAAGGGACTTGAGGTTGGATGAACCAAGGTCCCCTGATCATGGGTCAACAGGTTCCTACAGAGAGGGAGTGGGACCGGGGGTTCCTCTACCAGCTGCTGTAATGCTGGAAACCATATCGGACGAGACTAGAATGGAGCTACCAGGATCATGCTGGCCCCCTCCATCTGCAATCTGGTTAGCACCCTCTGAATCAGAAGAAATGGAGGGAAGGCTTAAAGGAACCTCCCAGTCAAGGAAAGGGACAACGCATCTTGCCCAAAAACTGAAGGCCCTGTATCAAGCGAGCAAAAAGGAAAAATTACTCACCATAGTAATCTTCTTTCTTCCAAGGTGTCCTTTAGCATCAGGAACTATAGCAGTCAGATGGATAGCTAGCACTGCCCCAGAGGTGGAATGTATGGTAATAAGATTTATGAATTAGCCAATCAGATTGAAGCTATGGAATGTGCTGAGCAGTGAGAGGGAAGGAGGCTTCAGAATTTTTTCAAAGCTAGGATAGGTAAATACCCACAGGAAAGAATCAACGGGAATAAAAACATTTATAATAACCAGAATGATAACCATAAAAACTTTGCTCACAATGCAATCCAAAGCTTAACATATTGAAAATTTTTAACGCAAAAGACAGAGCCTTCTTCTGAAGGTTATCTGGGAAGGATAGGTGGGAGCTTACTGATGCTAAAGGACACCTTGGAAGAAAGAAGATTACTACAGTGAGTAATTTTTGCTTCTTACCCAAGGGGTCCTTTAGCATCAGTAACTATAGCAGACTACAAAACAGTGCTGATGTGAGGCGGGTAGTGAACCTATTTAGGAAAAAGGCTCCACAGAACCGCCCTACCAAAACTGGCATCAGACCCAGACTGCACATCTAAGTAATAATGCTTAGTGAAAATGTGCACAATCTTCCAATTTGCTGCTCTGCAGAATTCCACAAGGGGGCTGTCCTTAGCAGCTGCCACAGAAGCAGAAGTACCCCTAGTAGAGAGCTCTGAGGCCCTCAGGGGGCTGCTTGCCAGCCCTGTCATAACAGAATCAAATGCAGGAGACTATCCAGTGAGAGAAGGTTCTCTTAGTGGCTGGTCTTCCTCTACCTACCTCCCCACAGGTGAGGAACAGCTGTGTAGAAGAGCCCCTGGTCTTTTGGTGTGGTCCACATAGTAGAACAGGACCCTTTTGACATTCAGACCGTGGAGCTTTTGCGCCCCTGGAGTGGATTTTCTGTGAAAAACACAGGTAAAGTGATGAACTGATTAAGGTGGAATTCAGAAATCACCTTAGGCAAGAACTTTCTGCAAATCCTGAGCTCAATCTTGTCCCTGTGTGGGATGAAATAGTTGGGCTCAGTGCAGAGAGCCTGCAGCTCTGAAATCTTTCTAGCAGAGGTAATGGCCACTAAAAACACCGTTTTCCAGGTCACATACTTAGAAAAATAGAATTTGACGGCAGATGAGAACCGCTTGGCCCACTTAGTCTGCCCATTTCCATATCTAATGAATAGGCTGCAGATCCTAGTTAACCAACAGCCTATTTCCTCCAACCCCCACTAGAATTGCCTTATGTCTGTCCCATGCATTCTTGAATTCCCCCACTGTTTCTGACTCCACTACCTCCTCAGGAAGGCTGTTCCATGTATCCATAGCCCTCTCCGTGAAAAAATACTTCCTCGCATTACCTCTGAGCCATCCCCCTTCTAACTTCAAATTGTGCCCCCTTGTTCTTGCACATCTCTTTTTCTGAAAGATGCTATCGTCTTGGACTCTTAATTCCCTTGATGTACTTGAAAGTTTCTATTATGTACCCCCTCTCCCTCCTCTCCTCGAGTGTATACACATTTAATCTCTATTTGTGTTTCTTCTGGTGCAGACCCTGCACCATTTTAGTTGCCCTCCTCTGGACAGCCTACATCCTATGTCCTTGTGGAGATGGGGTCTCCAGAACTGGACGCAGTACTCTAGATGGGATCTCACCAACTGTCTGTACAGAGGGATAACAACTTTCTGTTTTCTACTGGTGATGCCTCTCCCTATGCATCCCAGTATCCCACCAGCCCTCCTTACTGCCTTCTCATATTGCTTGCCCACCTTAAGGTCACCTGATATGACTACCCTCAGGTCCCTTAGCATTTCTGTTATTATCTCACCCCCTATTGTGTACTCTTCCCCTGGATTTTTGTTTCCCAGGTGCATTACTTTGCACTTCTTTGCATTGAATCTAAGCTGCCATACATTTAACCATTCCTCCAACCTTGCCAAGTCTCTCTACATCCTTTCCACCCCACCTTCTGTATCAGCCCTGAAGATCTTTGTGTCGTCTGCAAAGAGACATACTTTTCCTTCCAGTCCCTCAGCAATGTCACTTATAAAGACATTAAAGAGGACTGGTCCCAGTACTGAACCCTGCAATACCCCACTAGTAACCCCACTTTCTTCAGAGTGAACTCTGTTTACTCTTACCCTCTGTATCCTGTTGTCCAGCCAGTTTTTTTTTTTTTTTTATCTAGGCTACCACTTTGGGACCCACTCCAAAGCTGGCTAACGTGTATATTCATCTTTTGTGTGGGACTGTGTCAAATGCCTTGCCAAAGTCTAGGTAGGCCATATCCACAGCCACTCCCTGGTCTACTACATTGGTCACCCAGTCAAAGAAATTTATTAGATTCGTCTGACACAACCTTCCTGCTGTGAATCCATGCTGCCTTGGGTCCTGTGCCCCACTGGCCTCTAGGAACTCAATAATTCTTTCCTTTAGAAGTGATTCCATCATTTTCCATACCACTGAGGTCAAACTAACAGGTCTGTAGTTTCCTGCCTCTGTGTTTCTCCCACTTTTGTAAAGGGGAATCACATCTGCCCTCCTCCAGTACCTCACCATCTTCCCATGATTTACTAAAAAGGGTAGTCAGTGGTGTCACTAGTTCTACCCTTAGTTCTTTTACAATGCTTGGGTGAATCCAGTCTACGAGTCGAAGCCATGGGCTCAAAAGGAGACTCCATAAGTTTGGCAATACAGAGATTCAAACTCCAAGGGGGCACAGGTTCCCTTACTGGAGGTTGGGCATGAAGGAGACCTCTGAAAAACTGTTTGAAAACCGGTTGTGAATAGACCGACTTGGTCTTCCCCACTGAAAGATAGGCTGAACCAGTAGCCAGGTGAAGTTTCAAGGAAGAGGGTTTCAAGCCTGAGTACTGTAGGTGTACCACGTAATCCAAGATGTTAGGAATCAAAGCCTTAAGAGGATTAATGTGCTTCTGATAGTGCCAGATAGAAACTCTTTTCCATCTGGCTGCATAAATCTTTTTTGTACTAGGCTTTTTGGACATCCTCAGGATCTTCAGCACTTGCTCGCAGTACTAAGAATCAGGAAACCTGAGCTCCTCAAGAGCCAAACTTTGAGGTGAAGGGATTTTAGGTCTGGATAAGACACCCCTGTCTGTGGAAGAGACAGAAGGGAGTGACTCAGAGGAAGACAAATAGGCTTGTTGCATGACCTGGACATCAGCAGAGGGCATCATGCCTGTCTCAGCCAGTCTGGTGCCACCACTATCATTACTGCAGGCTGATCTCTGAGCTTTAGCAAAGTTCTGAAAATTAAAGAAAAAGGAGGAAAGCTATAAAGGAACCTTTCTGTCCAATCCAGTGCTAGGGTGTCTGCTGGAAAAGTTCCCAGTACTGGGGGCCTGCAACAGAACAGAGGAAGTTGATGGTTCAGGTGCGAGGTGAACAGATCCACTTCTGGTGTGCCTCACCTCCTGAACACTGTGGCCAACACTTGTTTGTTTAGGTACCATTCGCTGTGCCTCTAGTTGATGTGACTGGGAGCATCTGCTAGGGTATAGTCTTTCCCTGGGAGATGTATGGCTGAAAGACTGACCCCCAGGAAATAGGCTAGGCCCTGAAATCCTCATAGCCTCCAGTCATACGATGGTGGACCATGTGCCACCCTGCTTGTTTATGTAAAACATAGCAGTGGTGTTGTCTGTTCCTATTTGAACTGTTGGTCCCTTTATCTTTGGAGCAAAAGCCTTGAGAGCCAGATAAATGGCCCTGAGTTCCAGCAGACTGATGTGGGACTGTGACTCTTGTGGAGTACAACAGCCACTGACAGAACAGTCATCCATGTGAGCTCCCCATCCAAGCAGAGAAGCATCTGTAGTGATGATTTTTGAGGGGGGAGAAAACCTGGAAGGGAACCACTACTGACAGGTTGGTGGAATCCTTCCATCAGTCCAGAAACTGTGGCAAGTAATTTGCAACTGGGATCTGTTTGGACAGGGAATCCATGCTTTGGGACCAGCAAGACCTCAAGTAATGCTGAATGCCCCTCTTTCTGAATCTGACCCCCGGAGACCACCGCTGACATAGATGCCATGTGGCCCAGTAGCTGCAGGAAATGCTTGGCTGGCCTGGGCTGACCTAGGACAAATGAGTTTGCCACGGACAGGAAATACAGGTTACTCACCTGTAACAGGAGTTCTGGGAATGGTATATGTTGTTCATCCACACTTATAGGCAGGTTCCTTGCCGCTTTAAATCTTGCCGGAAGGTCTTCAAGCTGGCTCCTCCCACCCACCCGGGTGTTAGACTCTCGGCTCCGCCCCATGATGCCAGATCTGGCCGCTGGGCTCAGGTTGTGCGTCGGCGGGAGGTGGGTGGGTGGGTATGGATGAACAACATATACCATTCCCAGAACTCCTGTTACAGGTGAGTAACCTGTATTTAGGGACATGGATATGTTGTTCATCCACACTTATTGGCAGACTCTAGCAGTTCTCCGGGAGGAGGGAGGCAAGGCGCACACCCCTACTTAGGGAATAAAGACTGAGAACCGAGGCCCCAAAACCAGCATCTCGGCGTGACTCAAGGTCGATGTGGTAATGGGTACTAAAGATGTGTGCTGACTTCCAGGTAGCAGCCCTGCAGATTTCCTGGATAGGGACATCCCTGGAAGCAGCCACGAAGCAGCAGTATGGCGGGTAGAATGAGCTCTTATCCTCTGGGAGGCTCCATGCCCGCCAACTTATAGCAGCGATCTATGCAGGGAGGTGACCCACCTGCCTATCACCGCTTGGCTGCAGATCTGCCAGGTGCGGCTTCAGCGTGGGTGACAAACAGCTGGCGAACCTCTCCCGATTTCAGCCGTGCGCCCTTATAATAAGCGGCGCCTCCACGGTCCAGAGTATGGAGCCTATATTCGGCCTCCGAGGTGTGATTGGGGTAGAACACCGGCAGAGTCAGCACCTGGTTAAGGTGAAACTCAGACACCACCTTCGGAAGGAATTTCGGGTGGGGGCGCAGGACAACCTTGTCCCTGTGGAAGACCAGGTAAGGAGACTCGATGCAAAGCACCTAGAGCTCTCCCATCCTTCTGGTTGACGTGATAGCCACCAAGAAGGCGGTCTTCCACGACAGGTGAGAGAGATCACACCTGTGCACTGGTTCGAATGGCTTGCCCATGAGCTTTGCCAGTACCAGCAGTAAATCCCACGGAGGTGGAGGTTCTCGCACCGGAGGGGAAATGTGATCAAGGCCTTTGAAAAAGCGCCCGACCACCTTTTCCTGCGCCACCGACTGCTTCCCGGCCCGCGCCCGCTAAGCAGAGGTGGCTGCCAGGTGCACCTTTAGGGTCGTCGACCTAAGCCCTTGACTAGAAAGGGACCATAAATAGTCCAAAATGCTTGCCACAGAACAGGAGGAAGGGTCCAAGCCCTTGCCCTGACACCAAATGGAGAATCTCTTCCATTTGAAGGCGTAGCATTTTCTGGTCCGACTCTACGGGACGCCTCCAACAACATTGAGGACCTCGTCGGAAAGACCCAAGGCCTGGAACTCTGGCAGCTCAGGAACCAGGCCGTCAGGTGCGAGGGATTGAAGGTCCGGATGGAACACCTTCCCTGATTGACTGAGAAGCAGGTCGGGCGAGCTGGAAGCTGCCTCGGGAGCCTGGAGCTGAGGCTGAGGAGATCTGGTACCAGAACTGCGGGGCCAGTCTTGGGCTATCAGAATCACCTGCGCCTTGTCCCTCCTCGCCTTGAGAAGCACCTTGTGAATCAAGGAAAATGGGGAAAGGATAAAGAGGCCGGGGTCCACAGCCTGAGAAGGCATCCCTGCAGCGAGCCCTGAGGGGGCGGGCATAAACAGCCTCAGCTGCTCTCCCTGGAGGCAAACAGGTCCACCTGAGGTGTGCCCAGTGGGAGAACAGATCTTGTACTACCTCGCAGGAGAGACCACTCGTGAGATGCAGCCCCTATCCGCTCAGGGCATCGGCCAGGGTGTTGGAGGCCCTGCCACATGAATGGCTAGGAGATCCGCCTCCAGGCTGCGCATGGGTGACCAAATGCGGAGAGCTTCCTTGCATAGAAGCATGGAGCGCGTCCCGCCCTGGCGGTTCAGGTAGTACATGGTCGTGGTATTGTCCGTCTGGACACGGACCACTTGACCCGGAGAAACGGAGCAAAGGCGGTGAGAGCTAGGCGGACCGCTCGGAGCTCCAGCAGGTTGATGTGGCATCGGGACTCCCGCGGGGACCAGAGGCCGTGCACTCGGTGTTCCCCCAGATGGGCACCTAACCCATCAGAGAGGCATCGGTCGAGAGAGACCGTCGGCTCGGGGCGGACAAACGGGATGCCCTCCTGCAGATGAGATGGAACGGTCCACCACCGGAGAGCGTTCCACATCTCCTGGGTCACCATCACTAGCTGGTCCAATGGATCGCAGCGTTGTGACCACTGGCTGGCCAGTCCCCACTGAAGGGGGCGCATGTGCCAGCGTGCCCAACGGACCACGCTGGTACAGGCCGCCATGAGACCCAGGAGGCGCAGGAAGTCCCGGGCAGGGCGCGATTGCCCAACCAGAAATGATTGGGCAAAGGAGGTAAGAACTCGGCCC
Organism: Neoceratodus forsteri; assembly: GCA_016271365.2. NCBI lineage: Eukaryota > Metazoa > Chordata > Ceratodontiformes > Ceratodontidae > Neoceratodus > Neoceratodus forsteri. Next base: position 1,191,086,044 of record CM057458.1, on the reverse strand, counting down.
TGTCCGCCGAGCCGTGCTCTGGCTCAAGAGAGTCGAGCTCTGCCCGATGAACAGGATCACCTGCTTCGGCTCGAGTTCCGACTTGGCCTCGTTGATGAGAAGGCCAACTCGAGAGCAAACCTGGAGGGCCAGATCTCTGGACCGCTCCACCTCCCTGCCTGGAGGAGGCTGCTATCAGCCAATCGTCCAGGTAAGGGTACACCCGGACCCCTCGGCGCCGCAGGAATGCTGTCACCACTGCCATGCATTTGGTGAAGACCCTGGGAGCTGGAGATAAGCCGAAGGGCATGGCTCGGAACTCGAAGAGGGATCCCTCCGCTCGAAAGCGGAGGAATCTCCGATGTGACGGACGGATAGGGACGTGAAAGAACGCGTCCTGTAGGTCCAGAGAGCAGAACCACACGCCGTGTTCCAGAGATGGTATTATCTGCGCCAGAGTGACCATCCTGAAGGTTCGAGACCTTAGGAACTTGTTCAGGTCGTGTAGGTCGAGAATGGGGCGCCAGCCCCCATCCGTTTCGGAACCAGGAAATACCTGGACACGAACCCCGGGTCTGAAGGGGGGTCCTCCACCTCCGTGATCACCTCCTTTTGGAGGAGGAGAGCGATGTCAGCTCGGCAAGCCGCCAGTGAGGCTGCGGACCCCGAGGCCCCCCGAGGTGCGACGGCTCTGAAGGGCGGGGCCTGCTCGAATTCCAGAGGTAGGCCTTTTCCCACCACCTCCAGTACCCACCTGTCCGTGGTAACAGCGGACCAGGCGGAAAGGAAGTGTCTGAGCCGTCCCCACAGGGGAACCAGGTGAGGTGACAGGGATGGGGGCGACACCCTCAGCCCGTCACTGGGCAGGCTTGGAGGAGGAACCGCTGAGGGACCTCCTGGGCCTTCCTCCCTGCTTCCTGTTGGAGGAAGCCGAAGGCTGGGTTTGGGATACCAAGGTCGAGCCTGCTGGCCCGGACGTTGCTGGGCCGGCGGCGCCCATGGCGCAGCAGGACCGAAGGGCTAGGCTGTGGCTATGCCTTGTCCTTCTGAGCGGAAGAGACAGAGTCCAAGGTAGCATTGGACTCTCGATCCTCTGCAGGTGACCTTCCATCCCAGGGCGAAGAGGTCAATCCCAAAGGGAACATCCGCCAACTTGTGCTGGGTATCCGAGGTAAAGGTGGATATCCTCAGCCAAGACCACGCAGCATGGCCACTGCGGCCGCCACAGACCCTGGCGACATGAGTCCTCAAGTTCAACGCAGTCTGGAGCTGCTGTTTGGCCACCGCCTGCCCTGGTCCCGCACCTGCCCGACCGTAGTCTGCAGATCTGCGGGAAGATGAGGGACAACCTCATCCAGGGAGCCCAACAGGGCGTGAGAAAATGTGCCATGAGGATGGCCGAACTGGCCTGACGAAGACCGAGGAGGACGTAGCATAGACTTTCCGCCCGGCATAATCCAATTTCTTGATTCCCTTGTCGGAGGTTTGTCGACATCCCTGGCGCTCCCAGCACGCTGAAAACGCTGTTGGTAACCAACCCTCGGCCGAGGGGTGTTCCAAAACCAGACAGGGAACCAGTAGGACTGCACCTTCCTGGCCAACCTGGCAAGGCGCAGGGCAGGAAGCAGGGCAGCTGCCAAAGTTCCAAGGCCGGACCCACAATGGCTTCGGCCACCGGAAAGGCCTCCGTAGGAGAATCCCCTCGGTCCAGAATCTCCGTGAGGGGATACCTGGCCCGTTTAGAAACGGGTTCGAGCTTCATCCCGGTGGACTCCGAGATGAGTCGAAGCAACCCTAAGAAGGACGAAGGGCTATCGTCCATTGACTGCCCTCCCGAGAACTCCAAGTCCATGCGCTTGGAGAAGAGGGAGGAACCATCATCGGACTCAGAAGAGTCCTCAAAGAGCTGCCTCGGGCCTGAGCCACCCTCCACCTGCCGAGGTTTATCGGGAGTGAGGGTGACAGACAGCCTATGGGCAAACCCAAGGCCGACCGAGAATTTTGGTCGAGCCCCAACTAATGGCTGTGGAGGCGGAGATTCCACCAGAATCAGTGGGCAGCTGGAATTGGTCAACAACCGCCTGAGAACAGGCTCTCGACTACAATGAGGGGTTGTTTCGGCTGCTCCGGTGACAGCCACTTAATGGCCGGGGAAGACGACTGGGACGGCTTATTCCCGGTCAAAAGGAGCTGTTGCCACATGAGTTCCTCGTACCTCCGAGGCAACTTGCGCCGAAGCCTCCCCTCGTCCGAGGAAGAGGAAGAGCGGTGGCGCCGCTTGCCTCGGTGCCGAGACCGAGACCGCCTATGTCAGCGGGATCGGTTGGACCGCGAGGATGTCCGAGACCGAGACCGAGAGTCTCGACTAGGCCGAGGAAGGCGAGGAGAAGTGTCGGAAATCGACACTCCCCTCGGCTCGGACGATCCCACCGAAGGCTCCGGAACCGGAGGCACAGACGAGCAGCCAGGATCCTCAACTCCACCGGGAAACGGGATTCTCAGCTTCTCAGCCGACAACCCGTCCTAACGGGTCGAAAAATTCGACCGTCGTGAGTCTCGTCAACTGGCCTGGACGGGGACACCGTGAAGCCAGTGGCCGAGCTGAGGGTCTGACCAAGTCGACTGTCGACAAGGGGAGGATCTTTCCTGCTCCCAAGGCGTCGACGGAGAGACTTACTTTGCTCTTTTGGACCTGGAAAAAGGTCCGAAGAGTTGGACCCTCACCTTTGGTCGAGAGGGTCAGACAAAGCTCCTTAAAAGAAGCCGGTAGCGAGGCACCGAGAGAGCGGGACAAATGTCGAGCCGAGGTAGAAGCGGCCACGCCACTCTTCGAGGGCGATCATCTGCTCGAGCTGATCCGCTGAGCCCGCCACCGCTGACAATCCAATCGGGCCTCTTTAGATTTCACCGTGAATTTTTCTCGGGCGCCCCAGTTGTAACCGGGCAGCACGGCCTCAAGGACGAGGTCGAAAGGAAGAGCACAAGTCGCAGGCCCGCGGGTCGTGCTCAGGGCCCAGGCAGTAGACGACGTGGAGTGCGGATCCGCCCAGACATCTTCTGCCCGCAAGGGCACCTCCCAAAACCGGAGTCGACGGTTCATCGCAGCCAGGAGAAGAAGACCGAAGTCTTTTTAGCAAAAACCTTTTTGATTTCGAACTTTCGAAGAATTAGGAACCAGTCTTAAACGCAGCGCGTTAAGGAGGGAACCTGAGCTTCCAAGCGGTACGGAAGATCTGGCGTCATGGGGCGGAGCCGAGAGTTTTACCACCCGGGTGGGTGGGAGGAGCCAGCTTGAAGACCTTCCGGCAAGATTTAAAGCGGCAAGGAACCTGCCTATAAGTGTGGATGAACAACATATCCATGTCCCTAGAAATTTTGAATCCTTTCCAAGGGTAGAAAGGCTCTGCTGTGCAAGTGTCCAGCTGTGCCCCTATGAAGGTGAGAAGCTGGGCTGGTGCTAACTGGGACTGCTTTAGATTTATAATGAAGCCCAAAGATTACAATGTCCTTTGTTAAGGAAAGGGTCAGTTCCAGAAGTGGAGGAGACTTTGCTACTACGAGCTAGTCGTCCAAGTATGGGTAAACTGATATCGCATTTTTCTTAAGTGAGCTGCCACTACAACTAGACATTCTGTAAAATACCCTTGGGGCAGATGTTAGGCCAAAGGGGATGGCTGCAAACTGGTAGTGCCCTGATGGAAGTTTGAACCTTAGGAACTTCCTGTGGACCAACCTGATGGGGATATGAAAGTAAGCATCTTTCAGATCTAAGCAGGCTTGCCAGTCTTCCTGCTGCAAAGACTGAATCACTAGATTCAGAGTGACCATCTCAAATTTCAATTTCAAAAGGTGCCCGTTTAGGAACCTGAGGTCTAAAATAGGCTGCCACTCCCCATTCTTCTTTCGAGTCAGGAAGTACCTAAAGTAGAGTCCTTTGTACCTTTGATAAACAGGCACTCTCTCCACTACTTTTGCTTCCAAAAGATGCTTTACTTCCAATTCCAACAGAAATTTCTCTGTTGAAGTTAGAGGTGTGGAAATCTGAGTTCCTTTTATGGCTGGCATCTTTTTAAATTGAAGAGACAGGCCCTTTTCCACTACCTCCAGGACCCACCTGTCTATGGTAATAAGGGTCCAGAACTGGAGGTAGTGGGAGAGCCTGCCCCCTACAGGCAATGGGGAGGCGACCTGGACTGGGGAGTCAGGGCTTCTGCTGAGTGACAGGAGCGGGGGAAGTAGCAGACCTCTGGCCCCTCTTGCCCCTACCTCTGTAGTAAACCTTGAACTGAGAGAGGTCAGACTGAGGAGGAAGGTAGTACAAAGGCTTGGGAAAACAGCCCCATCTGTTACCCCAATGTTGAGGTTTGTGGGCCCCCTGAGGCCTAGTCTTAGTAATGTTGCTTGGATAGGTTGATTTGTACTCGTCAACCTTCTTCATATACTCCTCGGTCCTAGAGTCAAAGAGAAGATTTCTGTCGCAAGGACAGTTCATAGCTTTAGACTGAGTGTCTTGTGACAGATTTGTTGCTCTGAGCCAAGCAAAGCACCTCAGGGAAATAGCCTGGGTCATACTCCTCGAGGCAGCATCACTGATATCCGCCATGTGGAATGGATATTTAGTGGCCACTAGAGTAGTCTTAGCTGTTTCTACTAAATCTCTGGCCAAGGAATCTGAACCTTGTTTGACAATTGCCAACACCAAGTTCCACAAGGCCTTCTGATATTTGGCTATATAAGCCATGTAAGAGGCCAGGTGAAGGAAGAGAGAGAGGCTGAAGTACAAGTCTTCCCGCCCATGAAATCCAGTCTTTTAGAATCCTTTTCTGGTGGCTGGGGAGAAAGTGGAACCCCAGCTTTATCACATTGCTTGTTGCACCACTCCCTCATGACTTGGGTGCACGAACAAAAATTCAGTATCAGTTTTAGAAAACTGATATTTTTTGTCAGCCCTCTTTTCAACCCCTTGTACCGAAGTGGGGTTTTGAAGGATTTTCGGTGTTCTTCCTGAAGGACTTATAAATAGGAAAAAACAATTTCTTAGGAGGGGGGAGACCTTTCATCTCGCTATAGTCCTGGTCTTTCTCCTCATCTTGGCTGGACTATTGAGAGGGGAGATCAAGAGCGTCTGCCATGTGCTGCAGGAAAGAAAAGAGGAATTATCCCCCCTGCTCAGGAGAAGCCCCAAACTTTGGATCAGAAGACATATCTGGTTCTGGGGCTTTACCCTCAGATGTGTCATCAGGGGGCTCCTAGCAATCATCCTCATCATCCCCTTCGTCAGCTCCTACAGGAGAGGGAACTTTGGAAGGGGTTTGTCTAGGGAAATCAGAGGCACTGAAAATAGAACCCATGCCCTGGATAGTTTGATAAAGGTGCCAGGCTTTAGCCATATCTTCCATAGTGGGACGGTCCCCTTGAAAATCTTGTGGGCGACCCTCCAGGGTTTTAATATTTTTTGCTTTCTCTTTATGCCTTTTTCCCCTTGCAGCCTCACTAATGGCTACGCCTGGAGGAGCAAGAGAATTCTTTTCTTTACATATCTTTTTAAATGCCACTTCATCAGTGACCGACTCAGTTTTTCCTTTTGATTTAGGAACTTCATCAGACCAGTTAGCCTTATTTTTTAAAGACACTTCATTAGCGCCAGGCTTAGTGTTCTTTGATTTTAAAGGCACTTCATCAGCACCTGTACTAGGCTTAGATTTTAAAGACGCCTAATCAGCACCTGCATTATTTTTATTTTTAATAGGCCCCTCATCGGTAGCCTTGGGTCTATGTTTGGGACCAGATGAAGACCCTTCTTGTGCCATTTCTCCAAGCCTTTTTGCTCTATTTCTCAAAGTTTTGGAACAAAGAACATAATAATGATCTGGACCTAAACACTTTAAACACAGGTTGAGAGAATCAGCTTTAGCTAAAATTCTATGGCAGTTCACGCAATTTTTAAAACTTGTGGGTCCAGTGCTTTTCTTTGGGGTTTCTGACATGCCCAATTAACAGAAAACCCCTAAATGGAATGCTGAACTATTTAAATCTAATGTCAAAACGGTCGGTTCCCTCACGGTAAATAACCACGACTTTTCTGAGGTAAAAATATATAAAAACCACTGGTTCCCACTTCAAAAAGGGAACCGTGGAAAAACTATACGCGATAACGTAAAACTTTTAAAATTCAAAAAAAAAAGGAACCAAAGAAAAACCACGGTTCCGGGAACATGAGAAACCTAAATAAAAATTCACAGCACACTAAAAATATAAGAAACTAAGAAAATAGCTACCAATCTCAAGAAAAACTACTTTTTCTTGTCAGTAGAGAGAGCACCTCAGAGGCAGTGTTGCTCAGTCCAGCGGAGAAAAAATTCTGAAGCCTCCTTCCCTCTCACTGCTCAGCACATTCCATAACTTCAATCTGATTGACTAATTCATAAATCTCATTACCATACATTCCACCTCTGGGGCAATGCTAGCTATCTAGCCGATTGCGATAGTTACTGATGCTAAAGGACCCCTGGGGTAAGAATTGGGCAGCTCTGCACTGAGTGGGGACGCAAAAAGGTCTGACACTGGAAGATCCCATCTGTCGACTAGATCTCCTGCGACGGATGAGAGAAGTTCCCACTCATGCATGCTGGACAGAGTCCAGCTGAGGCTGTCCACCAGAGTGTTTAACACTCCCAGGACGTGAACCGCTGAGAGGGTTAGGCCGTGGTCCAACGCCCAGTACCACAGTCTCATGGCCTCCCTGCAAAGGGGGTACAAATGTGTTCCCCCCTGCTTACTGATGTAGTACACTACACTGAGGTTGTCTGACAATCAGCTGCTGACCAGAAAGGAGATGGTTCTGAAAGGCCTGCATGGCATGCAGAACCTCCCGCATCTCCAGGACATTGATATGCAGGAAGGTTTTGATCTGGGACGAAGAGCCCAGAGTTTGAAAGGGACCTAGGTGAGCCCCCCCAGCCCAAACCGGAGGCATCCGTGGTGAGATCTGCTTTGGGGAGGAGATCTGGAATGGGACTCCTTGTAGCAGGTTCAGGAGGGTCCATCCACCACTGGAGCACATTGTGGACTGGGGAGGACACCAGCACCAAATGATCTAATTCGTCCATGCACTGGTCCCACTTTACTTGAAGAGTCCACTCAAGGATGCGCATGTGGGGCCTGGCCAGTGGAACAGTGGGGATGGCTGTCGCCATCAATCCCAACAGCTTCAGGTACACCCTGGCAGGGATATAATGGCCCTGGGCCACATCCTGAGCCTGGGCAATAAGGCACTCCGCCCTGTTTTGAGGCAGGAGAGCCTTCCCTGCGCCAAATCTAGGACCATGCCTATGTATTGCAGTCTTTGGGACGGGACCAAGACAGACCTGAGCAGGCTAACCGCAATACCCAGGGAAAGAAATAACTGGAGAGTTCTCTCCAAAGTCCGCAGGAGCTATTCCCTGCACGGGGCCTTTAGGAACCTAGTGTCCAGATAAGGGACTAAGCATAGTCCCTCCCCTTCTGAGGGCCACAGCCGCTGCTGCTAAGCACTTGGTAAAGACCCGTGGCACAGGATACGTCAAAGAGCAGCATTTTGAATTGGTAATGCTTGCCCTGGAAAAGAAACTGGAGGAACCTCCTGTGGGGTGGAAATACTGAGATGTGCAGGTAAGCATCTTGCATGTCCAGAGAACACAGCCAGTCGCCTTTCTTCAAAAGGGGCATTAAACCTGGCAAAGTTACCATTCTGAACTTTTTGCACTGGACATACAGATTGAAGTCCTTGATGTCTAAGTTGGGCCTCAGATCCCTGGTTCTTTTGGGGACCAGAAAGAACCTGGAATAAAACCTTGTTTCTCAAGAGCCTGGGCACTGGCTCAATGGCTTGTTTACGCAGAAGGGACTGTACCTCCTCCAGGAGAACAGACAGGTGGGCCGGGGAGGGTAGGTGGAGGGCAAGGGAGGAGTCTCAGGGGGTTGCTCGGTGAGCTCCAGAGTATGACTCACTTATATGATTTCAAGAATCTGAAGTGATGGCTCTCCACTGATTGAGATGGAAGGAAAATGGAGCCTCAACCACCACCTCTTGGTGGGGACGGAAAAGGAGGGTCAGCAGCATTCAAGTGGGCACGTGTCAGTCTTTGAGGCTGGTGCTCGCCTCTAGGATGCTACAGCAGTGGAGGGTTGAGCAAGGCGTGGAGGCTCTGCGTTTGCCTTGGGGCCAAGAGGCTGCTCCTGTCCTATTGGACACCTTACGAAAGGAAGAGCACTGCCTGCTCTAGGCTGCGTATGACAGAGTGAGCAGACAGATTTGATAGCCCTGCCAGATGCCTGCAAGTTATTAATGATGTCCTGGCCATCTGGCCTAAAGAATTTATAGCCATTGAAGGGGGCATTTAGCACCTTCTGCTGGACATCCGCAGCAAAGCCAGAGACCCTCAGCCAGGAGTTTCTACGCGGAGGCAAATAATGGTGGTAGCAGTCCTGGCAATAGTATCAGAGATATCACAGACCGCCCCCGCAAGAGGTGCTTGCTAATAGCCTGAGTGGTTTGCAAGCATTTGAGAACCTCCTGCTTCTGGGTACCATCTGGAAGGTCCTGGGCAGCAACTTTGCCCATCTTCCAGTTGGTATTCTGGTACTTCACCATATGGGAAAGATAGTTGGCAATCCTCAGTCTAAGAGTGGAGGAGGCATAAATCCGCTTCCCCAGAGATCAATTCTGCATGAATCTGTCTGGGGGGAGGGAGCAAAGGTGCTTGGGCACCTTAGACCTGTCATGAGCTGCCTTTATGACCATTGAATCTGTTTCAGGCTGGGCAGCATAATGCTGAAAACCCTAAGGGGCATGATAAAGTTTATCTGTCCTGTGGGGCATGGCTGGCACCATGTCAGGCCTATGCCAGGCTGCAGTAGTCGCATTCCAAAAAGCAGGCAAAATAATAGGAATGATCTTGGGAGGAGACTTGGGGATCTGCAAAAATCCACCAAATCTTTTCTGGTGGCATCCTCCTCCTCAGTATGGAAGCCCGGCTGAGGACAACTGCTTCATGATACTGAAGAAGGTGGGGTCCTCTGAAGAAGACCTAGGGATGTGTTTGACAGAATCCTCACTCACCAAGGAAGATGTGGATCAGTCTGAGGAGAGGGGTTCCTCCTCTTCCTCATCATCAGGAAGAATAAGATCAGGCTGGCACTCCTCGACGTCGACCTGTTCCAATTCTAGGTCCGACGTCTGAGGTACCAACGATGGTCCGCGGTGTGGGGGGCAGCCCGCGAAGGCAGAGGTGGTGTCAAAGATGGTGCTGTCAGTGGCACAGACAATGTGGGCCTAAATGCGCCCAACTGATGGACTATCACAGAGGTAGACGACATTAAAAGACTGCATCGACGGGGAGGGGTGTGGAGATGGCACAGGAAGACGACCACCAGGGCCCTGCCCCCCAAGAGCCTGAAGAACCTGTATATCGAGGGCCTGGGAAGCATCAGGCCTAAACAGGTCTGGAAGGACAGAGACCTGGACAGCAGGTGTGTGTCAGCACAGCCAATGAAGTATCCCTGGTTGATGAAGAAGAGCCGTCAGGGGCAGGACTGCCACACGCCAGAACCGCGGTCTCAATCTCTGTCTTTTATCCCCGCAGGAGCTTGTCTTGGGCCTAGCAGCCTTGGAACTCAACGACCCTGCCAGTGACTGGGAAGCAGGGACAATGAATGACCCCTGCCCGAAACTGGCTACCTATTGCACTATGAGAAATTTTTAAGTGCCTTTTTGCATTGCCTGAAGGTTGTTTGATTAAACTCCTGGCAGAGTTCACAGTCGGAAACTTCGTGGTCAGGCCCAAGACAGCAGACACAGAGAGAGTGTTCGTCTGTAAAAGCAAACTTCTTTCTGCAGCGACAGAAGAGAGAAGTTGAAGGATTAACTCTCGACAAACAAAATAAAGGAATCTCTTTATGAAAAAGAGATTCTAAAATATTAAGTATGAAAACGCCATAGGCGAAACATGGTGCGAAACTGTGTTGGAGCTTCCGTAGAGACCCATGCGAACAAGTCGACGGAGGAAAAGAACCGAGGAGGGAGCGGGGCCGCTCACCACTTTACAGAGTTGATGAGGTCGGTGTGGGCGGCACCAGTTGTACTGCTGAAAATCTTCCTTGTGGATCCTGCTTCACCGGTGAAGTTCCTACGGTGTGACTCAATGACTGAGATACCCCGAGAGAGATCTATGGATTACAGAAGATGTGAAGAAAGGGGAGACAAAGTTTTTTAATGCATTAGGTAAAAAAGTGGACAAGGAGTTTAACTGTCAGGTTAATAGAAGGTGATACAGTAGTGGAGGATGAACAACAAAAAGCTAATGTCCTGAACAATTATTTCAGCTCCTCTGTTCACAGTTGAGCACAGTAGTCCTTAACCGAAGCGGATTTAAAGCAACTAGTACAGGGGTGCAGAAAATAGTGTGGTTTTCACAGTAAAAAAAAAAAAAAAAGGAGAGTGAGAAAACAGAGAGGTCAACAAGGTGAATAAAGTGCCTGGCCCAGATGGACTACACCGAAAAGTTCTAAAGAAGTGGCAGCATAACTAGCTGAGCCCTTGACGAAACCTTAATAGCTCACTGCAGTCTGGGGTAGTGCCTGATGATTGGAGAACAGTAGATATAGTCAAGGCCCCTGGAATTCTGCGGTTGTAGAATTTGCCGCAGAATTTGCATCATGCCGCAGAATATATATAGTGCAGCAGAATTCATTGTTTTTGGTGAATTTTCATATAAATATACTGTTTTTCCATAGTGTCAGGCTTTCTTTCCCACCTTGTTTATCCTGAAGCCCCTCCTCTATGCTCAGCATATGATGTCATCGATGACATCACATCATATTTAGTCAATGACAGGACTGCATTCTGCCGGAGAAATGAATAAATCATGCTGCAGAAATCAGAAAATGCTGCCACAGAAGTCAAGGAGCCCTGCTGCAGAAATCAGAAAATTCTGCCTCAGAACACCAGGGGCCCTGGATATAGTCCCAATTCACAAAGGGTGGGGTGGCAACCAGGATTCAAGTAACTACAGGCCAGACAGTCTTGCCTTCACTGTGTGTAGCCTTGCCTCCATTGTGTGTAAACTGTTGGAAGCATTAGTGCAAGAAAACTTTTTTTTTTTACCAATTATTTTACCAGGTGAGACACACTAAGCTGAAAGCTTGTTTGCAGGTGCAACCTGGGAGCACGAGGAAGTTAAGTGACTTGCTCAGGGTCACACAGTATGCAAGTGGGGGCTGTGGGATTCAAACCCAGGTCTCCAGATTTGCAGCTCAGAGCCTTAAACCACTGCGCCATACTGCCTCCACTTAGTAAACTACTTTGAAGAAAATGACCTTCAGGACATCAAATATGGTTCTGTGACAGGAACGTTGTGTCAGACCAACCTAACTGTATTTTTGATTGGGTCACTAAGGAATTCGATAAAGGGCAGGCAGTGGATTTGCTTTATTGTGACTTTAGTAAAGCATTTGACTCAACGCTGTATAGGAAGCTGGCAGAAAACACGGACGACCTCCGAGTGGAGGCAACATTAGTCAGATGGGTGGGAAACAGGTTACAAGATAAGACTTCAGAGAGTGGTGATGAAAGGTGTTAAATTGGGGACATGAAGGCCACTAGTGGGGTAACGGAGGAGGAGTCAGTCCTGGGACCTATAATATGAAATATGTTTATATGCGACATATAGGAGAGTATCTAAGGAAAAATGTGTCTTTCTGACAACACTAAACTTTGTGGCAAGGTGGACCATGAAGAGGAGGTGAGGAAACTTCAAATGGATCTGGAAAAATTAGAGAGATGCTAAAAAAAAATATGGCACTTGAGGATTAACGCCAAGCAATGAAGGCTAAGCAGTTTGAAATCAAATCCCACAAAGTACTGAATGGGGGACACTCAACTGACAACTACACCAAAGCAGAGGAAACTGGGAGTTCTCATTAGTGACACATTTAAGCAAACCAGCCAATGTTTAACCAAAAAAAAAAAAAAACCTTACAGTCAAGCTTCTAAAACGTTAAGAAGTATTGGAAGGTGTTTTGGTAGTAGTAGGAAGAAATAGTAATACTGCCCCTGTACAAGTCACTGGTATGGCCCCACACCTGGAATATTGTGCCCAGTATTGGAGCCCATGTTTTTGAAAGGACATAGGCTGCAGACAGTAAGAGAAAAGCCACACAAATGATTCAAGGTCAGTGGGACGAATCTTACCAAAAAAGTAAAAAAAAAAAAATCACTGAACATGTACTCGCTTGAGATTAGGAGGGAGAAAGGGGACACGAATGGGGCTGGCAGGATAGTCTAGAGGTCAGACAGAATGAGCTGTTAATGATCTTGTTACATCCAGCATATACAGAAACACAGAAGACCTGGTTTGATTCGCACAACCTCCACTTGCACATTCTGTGATCCTGGGCAAGTCACTTAACCTTCCAGTGCTCCTCAGTCACCCCTGAAAATAGATGTGCTTAGTTGGCCTTACCAATTTATGAAAAGAATAAAAATAACAAAAAGAAACATATACGTTTCTAAGAGGAATAAGTAGAGTAAAGAAGCTAGGATCTGCAGCTTATCCATTAGGTAGGGAAATGGGCAGACTGGGTGGGCCAAGCGGTCCTTATCTGCCGTCAAAATCTATGTTTCTGTGTAAATGTTTGCAAGAAACAGTGATACAGTTAACAAGAGGACAAAACTGGAAATTGATGGGTGGTAAATTAAAAAAAGATGCCAGGATGTTCTTCACTAAAAAGGTGGTGGAGTCGTGGAATAAATTGCCAAGGGAAGTAAAAGCTTCAAGAACTCTGAGTTCAAGCACAGCTGGGACAGAGCAAAGGGACTTATACACCCAACAGAGGGAGACAGAAATGGAATGGATGCAGAAGGTGTGGTGGGGGCAATAGGTATAAAACCAACCTTGACATTATGTCAGTAGGTTAGGCAGTCATAAATGTGGGCAGACTTGATGGATCACTGGTCTTTTTCTGTCAAGAATTGTGAGCATTTTTATTGTTCCATCTACAGAAGGTTTTTTGTTATCCCAGTGTGTGTTTCTGATCTAAACACTGCTGGTAATAAAGCTCAGTTCAGAACTCTTATGTAGTTTATGGCCTTGCTAAGCTCTTTTACTGCTGTCACAATGCATCCATGTTCTACTACAGAACTTGTATTTGAAAGTCACGTAAACTATCTAAAATCAGATTCTAAATGGAATAAATGGCTTCAAGTTTCAACCACGTCCTCCTGTAAACAGTCTGGGCACTTGCCAAGAGAAAAGGATTAATATTAGAGTACATCTATGCTTCTAATCTGCTCTACCGCAGGCCTTCAAAGTTTCCTTTACAAAATAAGTGCAACTTCACCTGGAGCCCCAAGTAAGTAGCAGAAAACAGTGATAAGCAGTTCATTAGGATAACTACCTGCAACTCTGAAATACAAAAACAAACATTTTGCTTGGTAACAACCTAATCTAACAACCTCACGTACTACAAGAGCGTTCCCATCCCGTTTAACATCATGCTTTGCCTACATACCTTAAGACTGCTGACACACTTAAACGTATATTTGCATTTCTTGGACTTCCACTTTCCTTTGCCCCAGCTTTTCCTCCCAGGTGCGTTGGCAGTGTTAGTTGGAGTATCTGGTCGTTCAGTGTTGGTACCGCTTTCTACACTGATAGCATCATCCTGCAAAAATAAAACACAAACACTGGCTCATGTCGATATGCTCCTGTAATGCATGGCAATACTGCACATTTGAGTTGGAAGCCTGAAAGCCAGAAATTTGTGAAAAGTACTGAATTTTCTCTCAGATTTTATACGTTCAGTCTACATCTCTGTAAAACTTACCAACAGTTCTACATTTTGTAACAGGCCAACAGCTCTCATGAGCTGTTAATATTTTAATTCATTCAGTGTTTTACTATAGGTCACATCTTATCATAACAACGGTTTATTAAGGAACTAGAAGTTAAAGTCATAATGCCCTAGTTGTGACATTTTTATTTTCTTTATTTCAGCTTGGGGTTAATACCTTTTGAGTCAAGGACTCATTTTCAAAGGTTCCAAGTCAGTGGTGGGCAAACATTACAGATAATACAAAGTATACAGAATAACAGGTAACAAATTGCACAGGCAACCAAATAAACTGAAATTATATACATCTAATAAGTAGTAGTAGCAGAAAAGGGATTAAGAGAGAGGAGGGTATGATTCAGTGTTGGAGTTCACTTGATGGTGGGTCATCCAAAAAATGGAGCGGGTAGAGTGGTCAGCCGAGTGAACCTTGCCAGGGGTGGGGGGTGAGTGTGGGGTGGTCAGCCGAGAGTGGGCATAGTCAGGGGTGGGGGAGTGAAAGAAGGCAGTGAAAAGAAATTAAGGGGGAAATGGGGAGGTAAAGCATGGGGGGGATTATAGTAGATGAGTAGGTAGTGAGAGAGGTGGAAGTGAAGGGGGCAACGTAGGTTGAGGGTAAATTGGGAGACTGAGGTGCGATCTCTTAGAGCAGGCAGGTACAGGTCTTTGTTGTGTAAAGAAAGGATCTGAGCCCAGATTTGAAAGTACTACTCTTGGGTGTATCAGTGAGGTCTGTTGGTAGCTCATTGTACCATTTCGGTCCTTGGTACAAGATGGAATTCTGGGCAAGTTTCATCCATTTGAATGGTATCACCTGTCTGGCAGTGGCCACACTTCTGGTTGAATTCATTGGAGCAGCCAGCTTAAAGAGGCTGCCCAGAGAGGGGGACGTCAGCCAAAAGCCTTTTTTTTTTTTTTTTTTAGAAGTAGGCAGGTTTAGTATTGTGCTCTAAGATGGAGTGGAAGCCACCCAGTCTCAGTGCAGAGCAAGCAGTTGTGGGTGTAGAGAGCAGCACCCCCATGTTAGGCAGCAGGCCTTATTGAGGAGCGTGCTAACCCTGTTGAGGGCAGTTTTTGTGCCAGCCCCATAGACAGGCAGCCCATAGTCAATGGAAGACAGTACTGAACTGCTGGTGGCAAGTTTGAGAGCATAAGGTGACATCGAGTCCCTGTGACAGTAAAGGACACCAAGCATTGTATTTGCTGACTTGACTACAGAGTCTATGTGGCTTGAGAAGGTGAGTGTTGCATCAAAGGTAATGCAGAGGTATTCAAGCTTTGTTACTTGGTCGAGTATCTCACCCTCGTGGTTTTATATGAGCAGGGGTTGATATTTCTTTTTGCTTTGTGAGGTAGAGAAGAGCAGACTCAGTTTTTTGTGGTTTAATAGGAGTTTGTTTTGTGTGAACCAGGATTCAGGTTTGAGGAAGCTGCTTTGAAGTTCAGTAGTGATGGAGCAGTGGTCATTACCAGCAACTGATATTACTGCATCATCAGCATAAAGAACGGTGGGTGCTGAACATACAGATGGGGCTGGGTTGATAAAAATGCTGAAGATGAGAGATCCGAGAATGGAACCCTGCAGAACACCAAGGGACACATCCTTAGATGCTGACAGAGTATCTCCAATTTTGACACGTTGTAACCTACTGGAGAGGTAGCTGCCAAACCCAGTTTGCTGTTGTGAAAATATGATTCAAACAATTTCATATTTCCAAGATCTCTTAGGAAGGCTCCTAAGGCAAGTGATGGAAAAAAAAAACACATTATCTGAGGCTGGAGACACCACTAGGAATCTGTTTATCAGGTCTTGGTGGAAGCTGACTGCACTGTAGCTCCAGGATGAAAAGCATGAATGCTCAACTTGAGGAGGCAGAGTAGAGCAGAGCCATCTGCTCTTCCTGGACAGCTATGACTCTGTGGAGGTCGCTCTCTCCCATTTGTGGCTCTCGTGCATGGTCCATCTGTGGTGGTGGGATGGCACACAGGACTTGCAGTGCCTGAGGACCCACCTTCGGATCACTGGCACTACAAAGGCAGTTTCTCCTGTTTCGTCATCGCATAGAAGTCCCTGTGCTGAAGCGCATGAGCACTTATATCGATACCAACACTCCCTGCCGCATTCTGGAGTGTGGATTTAAAAAAAAATGGGGTGGTGAGGCCTTTTAAAAAGCTAGTGGAACCAAAACAAGCAGACGGTAAAATGATACAAATTTTAAGTAGTAGTCAGCCTGGCAGCTAACCCCCTCTATCTCTATCCCCCCACCCCAAAAAAAAAAAAAAAAAAACTACATCAGCAGCATTGTGATCTCAGTTACACTTACATCACAGGTGACTGATCTAGCAGCTACTGAGTGGCTGTTCATAAGCTGCAGTGATGTCACAATGCTGATGTGGTGGGTGGAACAGAGCTAGATATGTCAGCTGCCAGACAGGGTGCTGTTCCACACATCACTCCCACTAACATTAGGTAAAACATCTTCTAATTATCAAAGGGAAAAGAAAAAGTACCTCAGATGTAAAAGGTAATGGCTGGCTGCTTTATAAAACTAATATTAGTCTTAGGCAGTACACTAGCACTTTTAACTACTCCTCGAGAAACTTATGCGTCTCTCAGGGAGCAAACGCTGACAAATTTCATTAACATCACAAATACGCCTCTAGAAAGAGCAAACATTCCAGCACTTCCGGATGCAACTCACGTCTTTCCTTGGTAACTTAGCTTGTTTTGTTTTTTTGTTTGTTTAGATGGCTAACAAAGGGTCTGAAGTAAGCATTAAGCCACGACGAAGGTGGCATCTAATGCTGGATTAATGCATGGTTGGGAGGGTTGTGGCCCGAGGCGCAGGCAAGAGCGTACTAACAGCCCAACCATGCATTATCGCATTAGATACCACTCCGAAAGTGGCAATCTTCGCTTGTAACATGGCGGCGTGAGTATACAGTTGCGAGGAATGTATTTGCGATCGTTAGAACAACATAACACACGGACTCGCTATGTTTAGATAAGGTTTTTACTGCACTTCCGAAACTTGTTACAGAACAGCTTTAACATGCTGATGCGGTGAAAACACTGCCTACTGCTAGATTAACAGAACAGTGCGCCTCACATGCTAGACAGACTTATTTTGCGTTCTAGGCGGGTATTATTGTCATACCACTCATTGGAGGTCTGCAGTGGAGTGCTTTCTCGCCGCGCTGTGCACTTGCCTGACGAATTTGCATCTTCCGTCGCTCACTTCTTATTGCTGCTCTGAGATAGCTCCGATGTCGGGCACTCCGTCTCCTCCTCGATCTGGTGCTACTGCTTCTGCTCTCTTTGTGTTTCCTCTGCCGTGCCCTTCCTCACCTCTGTTTCCGGTGACTCGCTGCCTACCCAGCACGAGCGTCCCTCTCACAGTTCTTTCTTCTCTCTCCCCGGTGCTGCTTACCTGGCTGTCTGGAAGGTCCTGGTACTACACTTTTGGGCACGGCAGTTATGCTGGATTAATACCCACTCCGATTTCCCCCACCTGATTGACTTCAACCAATCGCGCATCCCCATTTGCCCATTCAGTTTAGTGCCATGTTACAATAGGCAGTATGCCTCTTCTTCCCAAACCTATGAAAAGCCATTAAAAATAAGACAATAGGGAATTTGCAGCAACAAAAACAAACTAACATTAAGATGCAAACCAGCACCTAATGCATGACAGTTGCTGTAAACATCTGTAGTGACAGTAACCAACACCAAAAAGCAGATATTACATGGAACATGAACGGATGATCCAGCTTCCTGAAAAGCAATGACAGCTGATGTCAGCGTGACTCAAATCTCAAAACATTTCCCCAAAAATTTAAATTTAGGTTGTTCCATTCATTACTGCATGTCCATAAAGCTTTTCTGCTGCTTTGCCTGTAAAGACGTCTTATTCCTCTGCTAGTGACATCAGAATCACTTCTGTGGCAGCAGGTTGCAATGTCAAAGTAAAGACCCTAGTTCTCTGCGGCTCTTCAGTCCTAATTTCTGCAGCACAGCTCCTGGGCTTCTGCAATGGGCATTTATTTATTCCTGCACCATGAATTGTTTCCTTTGCAAAATGTAGTCCTGCCATTGGCTAAAAATGTTACAATGTTATGGCACATCGTATGCTTAGCTAGAGGAAAGCTTCTGATTAATCCAAAAGAAGGGAGTCCAGCACTACGGAAAAACTATACATAATGAAAAATCATCAAGAACAATTAATTTTGTTGCACTACATATATTCCGTGGTGGGGTGCAAGTTCTGTAGGACACTCCACTAATGCAGAATCACAGAATTCCAGGGTCCTTGGTCACAAGTAGAAGCTTATGACTACATGGCTGACATTTTCAGTATGAAGAGATGAAGTCTAAGTAAGGGATATGACTTGACAGGGTGTGTGGCAGTAGTGGACAACTGCATGCCCAGGGCATACTGAGGCCCAACACCACAGACAAGAGAGAAAGCGCCCCTGAAAGAGAGGGTATCCCCCTCAAAAAAAAAATACCTCACACCCTGAAGGGGCCTACTGTACTCAGGAAATGTATTTATTTATTCTCTGGTAACCAGGTAAGGCCCACTAGGTACAATTGCCTGTTTTCAGAGGCGACTCGGGAGCTTTGAGCTGGTTAAGTGACTTGCTCAGAGCCGCACTGTATGCCAGTGGAGGCTGTGGGAAATCAAACCCAGGTCTGCTGGATGTACCAAGCTCATTCACACCATGTTACTCTAACCACTAAGCTATACTGCCAGCACATACAGTTCTGCTGAAAACAACGTTAATAAAAAGGACATTTTAAAATACTGTTGGAGGGGAAAAAAAAGTTTATGCCTGAAAAAGTTCATCCAGAGACAGGCTCACACTAGAGGCTGCCGGTGTTGTGCGTCTGCTGGGAAGCTCTGGCCAGGTGAAAGCTTATAGTTTGTGAGCAGAGCACCTGCAGGTAGTTAGATCTGGTCCTCACCTGGCAACAAAATACCACGACACACAGATCTATATAGACAATGACTCTTCTGCCACAATTACGGCAAAGCATCGATCCTATATTCCATTAACAAGAGCACTTAAGGTGAAGGACATTAGATTCTGCACCCCTATCCTTCCAAGTTGGTGTTTTTTTCTCTCAGAGGGTATTCAATCCCTCGAGTCAGCTGAGGTAATAACAAAGCTGGAGAAAATCGAAATTTAGATACCTGTAAATTTTCTTTCTCTGACGGCTGGTCTCCGGGCTTCCTTACTCCTGGGCTGTACCTCCTGATACCGATAGGTAGGCAGGAATCTGACCTCTGCAGCAAGGGACATCCACCCCTCCACTTCCTGTCTTCCTAAGGCAGTCCAATGTAGCAATATTATGAGAACTTGGGAACAAAAACAAGAATTTTAAGGCATATATGGCCGTGAGGCCAGCCAACTATATACATTCTGGGAGGGAATCTGAAGCCTGGAGACCAGCCGGAGAAAGAAAATTTACAGGTATCTAAATTTCGATTTCTCTCTCCTAAGCTGGAAGCTTCCTTACTCCTGGGATATACAAAAGCAGTACATCCCCAGATGTCCCGGGTGCGAAGAATGTCAAGATCCCATAAGGGGTTTCACCACCGCTTAAAGCACTCTGCGGCCAAGAATGCCTCCACTGAGGACATCACCGCCAGAGAAAAACGCTTTTTTTTTTTTTAAATGTGTGAATGGATGCTCAAATGGCCGCTCAGCGTAAGAATGCTGCCGATACTTCTGCAGATTACGCCCAAGAAGGGGCCAGGAGCTCTCATTGGGCCAAGCGTTATTCCGGCCTGATCATAAGCCATGGAGGTGTTGGATCGAATCTGTCTGGTTACAGAGCCTACTGAATCTTTGCTACCCAAAATTTTTGCCCGTAGCTGGCATGAACAAACTGGAAGATTTGCAAATAGCTTTCTCTCTCTTAATGTACACTTTCCTCACTCTTCCCAGGTCTAATGTATGACATTTTTCTTCCTTACTGCTTTTAGAGAGTGGGAAGAAGGAAGGAAGAATGAACCCTTGATTGTAATGGAGGGGAGACATAACTCTTGGCAAACAAAAATTGAAACTGTTCTGGCCAGATGAGCGAGTGTACAGCTCTTGGGTAAGCAATGCTTTTCGTCTGCTGATACTCCTGGCTGAAGTAATAGCCTTGAGAAAAAAGGGCGACCTTTATTTTGAGGTGCATGATGGATGCCTTGAGATGCTCTAAAGGGTGCCTTGGTCACAGCCTTGAGAGCCCCATTAAGACTCCAAGGTGGTAGCTTGGTGGAATGGAAGACGTTTTAATGCTGCTGCCTGAAGAGCCACCGGACATGGGGATACGAGTCCAACAATTCCCCGGAGTCTGTCAAGAGTGCCCCCACTGCGAAACTCGAACAGGAGGCTGGTTGCAGTCCTTTGACCACCTATCTTAAAGGAACTGCAGTAGTTCAGGTGATTATATTGGGTCGTTCTCGTGTGTGGAATGAAGCCAGAACCAAATTCCCTCCCAATTCTACAATGCACTTTGGAGGAAGAAGAACACACAAGTTCCCCATCATGTCAATAACAGGAGCTATGGCATAGCACCTTGAAAGTTTTCCACTCTGTCTCCAGGCCTAGAGAGACAAGTTGTTGAAATGGGGTGCAGAAGTGGACCTTGATGGAGAATGTCCGGGCTGAACCTGAATGTTAGAGGTGGTCGCCTTGACCAATGAGTGATAAACAACTAAGTGCGGAAAGGCCTTAAGGGACAGACTAGAATCAGGACTGTCCTGTCCCACACCACTTTGTGAAGGACTCTTGATATAGGCGGTATTGGAGGAAAGGCATTCAGGAGACCGAACAGATCCCAGTTTAGGGGGGAAAAGGTGTCCTGAGCTGCCGCTGGATGAGTCATTGGCCAGGGAAAGAATTGCTTTACCTTGGAGTTCTGCCATCAAGCGAGAAGATCTGTCTGAGTATTGCCCCTCTTCAGCTCTGCCACATGGTGACAGAGCTCTGCTTGCAGGGTACCTGCCAGTCTGAAGGCAGGAAGTAAACTGAGGAAGACAGGAAGTGGAGGGCTGGATGTCCCCTGCTGCAGGTCAGATTCCTGCCTACCTATCAGCATCAGGAGGTACAGCCCAGGAGTAAGGAAGCCCGGAGACCAGCTTAGGAGAGAGAAAAAAGGCATTATAATACAGGCTCAACCACAGCACCCTCAAGCACAAATCACTGGCAGCAAAACTGGCCCAACAGGCTCTTAAGGACCCTCCATGGCAACAGTCCACAAGTGCCATCGAAGACACCATTAGACACTTGAAAGCCACCACAAAATCCTACGCAGATGCTTCCTACAGGTCTGACCCATGGGAGCGACTCCACTACTCATATCAGGTAGGCCTGGATGATATTTGGATAAGGCGTTAAACCGAGCTCCCATCTGCCTGTTCTGGCGGTAGTTCAGGTGGATGTTAAAGATCCACGGCACTTCTCAAAAGAGTAGAGGAATTTCCCCCCGGTGTCCTGGCCAAATTTCCTCGAGTCACTACAAATACCACCAACAGCTTAATCTGGTTCAGTGTCAGCTGGCATCAATCTGTATCCCCTTCCCCCGGGATGAGGCTGAAAATAGGCATAATTGTCTAGTCTTGTTTTCCCGGTCAAAAAAAAAAAGACTTGTGGGGTTTTCATCCTTCCCCCTTCCTCACATGTCCCGCTCCCCAAGGTGTTCCCCCTAGGGCCACAACAGTGAATGCTGTTTAAATCAGTTGAAAGTGGTGTCACCTACAAATTACATGTATAGTTTTCACTGTTCTCCCTGGAGATCTTCTGTGGTGCTTGCACCAATTAGGATATGTTAAGTGTCCTCCTGCTCTCATAGCTGGCAAGTTACCCAACAATGCCGCAATACAAACACGAGGAAAAGCCCTCACTATACTGCATCAGTAGCTTCAAGAAACTGCTGACAACTTAAGTACAGAGTATATCCCTCAGTGCCGCTCCTTTACCAATCACCTGCCCAGCCTCATTAGGCCCATGTCATAGAATGGGCTCCCCCCGTGGCTGCATGTGTGCCCTTTTTCAGAAGCTGCATCACCAGAGAACTGTTTGTGGTGTATGGGGCCATAGCCTGCAACTGGGACATGCTGTTGAGAAATGGAGAGAATGGAGGAGTATCCCTCAGGAGAAGCAATTTCACTCTAGCTATTATTTACACCAGGTGTGTGGTGTTTTCTGGTCTTTAGTGGGGGTGGGAGAGCAGGCAGGAAGGTTCATGGGAGAGGGGCATTGAGTTTACTTGACTGGGGCCCCTGTCAGCTTGCCCCAGCCTGCTGGGAAGACCTGCTGTGAGCAGGACTAGATGACTGCTTGCTTCCCACCCAGACACAGGAAGACCCAGCCTTAGCTATACCGGACTGTACTGCCAACCAAGTCAGGACACAGGAACTCTTGAAACTAAATTTAGTGCTCGAATTCTCCTCTTCACCAGAATCCGGAAGGAGATCTGCCCTTGAACTGAACATTTCTTGCCTCCAAGTTGTTTATGGCATACACTGAACAGACTATTTTATGGACCCATATTTATGTTGCTTATCTTTCTTAGAATGGACATCACCAGCATTGGTTAGCAGCTCGTTACTGCTCAATCAGGAAGCATGGGGACGACCTTCCCTCTACTGTTCTGGTTTGCTAGACCTCAGCCTAGTGACTGGACTTGGGGGTTCCTCCTACTCTTCTGGGTTACAGTATTACAGTTTATGTGAATCCATAAGTCTGTGATCAAGGCAGTCCCCATTTGTCTTATTTCCTGAGGAAAGGAGTTCCCCTCACATCTGCACCTACATCTGATGATCCCGACCTGGGATGACATGTCCACACACCTAACCTAAGCCAATACGGGCTGGAGGCCACTCTTTGTGAGGTTTCCCCTCCTGACAAGCCTAGTCCTGTCTACAGGACCACATTAAAAGGTCCCAACCTTGGAAGCCATAGTTGCTGCCCAGTTGACAACAGTTTCAGTTCTCATGTTGGATTTAGCCATGGAACAGTTGGCTCCCTCTGTTCCCCAAGTTCGACCCTCTGGACTGAGTGGATACCCTCTGGCTCCAACACCAAATGTTCCCCTTTCCCCTCTAATTTCAAATGGTCTGCAGCATTTCAATGCATATGTGGTGTCAGGGAAGGGGTGGTGGTAAAGTGGCATAAGCAATGTAACAGCTCTTGAAATGTTTTCACGATGATCACTGGTGATCCTAAGCTCCAGATCTAATTGTCTAATGTCAATGGTCTCACCTGACGAGTCAAAAGAGTAAAACCACTGTTGCAGATCAAAAGAGCATGGCCAGGATGGAGGCAGAGCTAGCAGCCTAGCATGGAGGACACTCTTGAGGAAAGCTCCCAGTACTACAACTTTTAAAAATAATAAAATAGTTTGAAGGCGAACAGTACAATGGGTCTTTGATCCTAGAACATGGAGAAACCAGTATCGTGATGGGGGGGTCCTAAAAATGCAAATAAAAGGGACTTCTATATCGGGACTGCAGAATACAACATGCCGACAGCACCCATTTTCCAGTGCAGAGGGATCCTCTCCTGTCACGCTTTGAGTCCCTGCAAAAAGCAAATTCATGACCTCCATGAAATCCATTAAAATAATGGATAAAAGATGGATCAATATGCCACTCGCCTGATAACAATGGAAAACGAGATTGATGAGATCCTGATAAAATCAGAAGACTCTCAAAATGCCACCACAAAGGCAATGACAACAGCATCTGGGTCATACAAATCTGCCAGCAGAAACAGGCCACACGGTCTATCAAGTTAGTCTGCTCTAATGCGCAGCTAGCACCCTTATATTGCAGCTGCCCCACCCTCCTCTCCCCCCCCTTGCGCCCTGTCTCATTCCCTTTTAAAACTGCACACTGTGCTACAGGATACCACCTCCTTGGGCAGAGTGTTCCATTTCTCCACCACCCTCTCTGTGGAAAAAAATGCCTCCTCATCTCTCTCTGATATCTTCCACCCTCCAACATGAGACCATGCCCTCTGGTGTCCCTTCCTCTCCTCAGCTTAAATATCCCTTCTATGCCCATTTTGTTAATCCCCTTCAAATATTTGACGGTCTGAATCATATCCTCCCCAATCCCTCCTCTCCTCCAGAGTGTACCTATTCAACTCAGCCTGTCCTCCAGCCCCTGGACCATCTTAGCTGCCCTACGCTGCACCCCCTTCAGCAATCCAATATCCTTCAGAAAGGGTCGCCAGAATTGCACGCAGTACTCCAAATGTGGCCTGACTAGTGACCTGTACAGCGGCAAGATCACATCCCTTTTTCTGGATGAGATTCCTCTTGCAATACACCCCAGCATCTTGTTGGCCTTAGCTGCCACCTTCCTGCACTGAGCACCCTGATCTGGACAGTAAAGACCAAGCGTTCATGAGGAACAGAATCAAACAATTCAAGAATACTATGCAATCCTCAACATTAACCTTGCGCATCCCCAAAGGCACAGAGGGGATGACCCATAATTTCTTGTAAGGTGGCTGCTGGAGGCTCTAGGTTATGCCATGTGGTTTCCATAGAGAAGGCTTACTGCATAACTCTGAAACAGATGACATCGGGAGAAGAGGGACCTCAGACACTACTAATGGTGGTGGGCTTCTTTGGGGATAAGAGATCAATTTTTGACGGCAACCAAGAAACAAAGCCCCGTAACTCTGGCAGACAAACATATCCTCATGTTCCAGACTACTTGTACACTACATTGCAGCATCAAAAATCTTTTGAGGGAGTAACTGCGAAACTCAGGGAAGCTGGAGTGAACTTCTGTCTAGGGTTCCCAGCATGCATACAATTTTCTATTCAGGACAAACATTATTCCTTTACAGACTCCAAAGCTACTGGGACCCTAGTAGAAAAGCTGGTGGAAGTACGGGAACGGGAGACTCCATCAGAACTGGTAGGCTCCTGGGAAGATGGACACTGATTTGCCATTTGAAATAATGTGCAGAGTGGTATGTACTTTCACAGTGTTAACCTGCCTACTGAGTAAAATGGAACTTGAAACAGACAATACAGTTTTCTGTTAATCTGTACAACCAACAGGACATGTTGAAACTTTTTCCCTTTCAAGCAATTATAATATATTCTGAATATGGTGAAGAGCCGTTATTCTGTTGCTTTCAGTGGCAGGACACAATTTGGTAACATTATCGCTTACTCACTAAAAACACCACCAACAGTTTAAAATTTGGTTCAATTTCAGATGGCATCCGTCTGCATCCCCCTCCCCGCGGGACGAGGCTGAAAATAGGCAAGAAAACTGTCTAGTCCTCTTTCCCGGTCAACAAACACTAAATAAACATATAAATAAATAAAATACTGCGCATAATTAAGATGGCGCCTTTGTAAGGTGAAATTTTCCAACTCGAATGACCATGGTTGGGGGGGTAATATGGTCAGCGTGCCCGAGATCGCTACCAGCACCCACAAATGAGTATGGATAGCGATAAGGACTTCCCAGGGTCTGAAATGTTGCAGCAGCTGAGGGACGTGCCATGCTGATTCGTTCTCTAACACACTTGTTTGTGCTGGCCATCAGCGCTCCTTGAAATCCACTCGTAGTAGCAGGTGAGAACTGGTTTATGCTCCTACTTCACAATTTTTCTGGTTATAAGTTTGGCATCTGTCTGTTAAGAGATTAAGGTTTAAGATAACATATACTGGTCTATATCTTCTCCAATTATACAATGCTATTTTGTTACTGAGGTGGTTTTCTCTTACTACTGTCAGTGCAGGTAGTTCTCAGAGAGCAGCATTTTTGGGGTCTTTTTCCGGTGCATTATAATCTTTAAGCCATTTAGGCGGGTAACTGTTGCCTGGCTCCTTTGTAATGCTGAAACAGAGTACAGGAACAGGCTATAATTTTAACTCAACAGATGCACCGTCAAGACCTATATCTTTTGTTCCTTATGGTGTTACTCCCTCTAGTGGTTACCGACAAGGGCAGTGACAACAACTCTCTGTATTAACTCAATGTGTTTTATTACACTGATGATATTCAGGGACACTGGTTTACGGGATTGAGAAAGGGCATATTCCATTTTGCACAATGTAAAACGGTATTGTCACCAGTGTTCGTAAGCCAAAACTGCTTCACCGTGTTTGGCTTTGTGTACCTTAACAATTTTGAACTCTGCTATCATGCATTTTAGCAATTTTGACCTCCACTATTGCACATCCTTCCATCCTTGTACCAATTTAAAGTTATTTTAGGTACAAGATGTGATGGCAGCAGCAGCACTACAGCCCCATCCCTCTGGTGTGATGGCAGCAGCAAAGCACTACGACCTCACTCCTCAGGTGTGACAGAAGTAGCAGCACTGTGGCCCCATCCCTTAGGTGTGATGGCAGCAGTACTACGTTCACCATTCCTCAGGTGTGATGGCAGTATCAGCACTGTTGCCCCATCCCTCACGTGGGACGGCAGTAGTACTACATTCCCCATCCACCAGTGGTGATGGCAGAAGCACTACCCCCACCCCTTGTTGTGATGGCAGTAGCAACAATGCAGTCCACATCCCTCTGGGGTGATGGCAGTGATAACAGCACTATGATCCCTTTCTTCAACACCCACATCCCACATGCACAAGTTACAAAGACTTGGTCTCTTTGCTTGTTAGAATTCAGATGTGAATTAATCTGAAGCATCACCGCTAAGGTAGACTACCTTTGTTTTTCCTATCTATAATTTAACTGCCTGAATTGGATTTCTGCCTGTGACACCGCTGACCAGGGTTAGGGAACAGACTTGGGTGTTGGAGGGCCAGCTGGTGGATGAAGGCTTGAGTGTCCAGCGACCACTCACCTTCTCCTATGAGGAGGTGGGTTCATTGCTCAGCATTTTCTGGCCCCTGGTGGAGGTCAGATGCACGACAACATGTCATCCCTCACTGCAGGAGGAAGTGTGATGGACGTCGGCTTGTGCCTTGACATCACGCTCCCAAGAAAATGGGAAAACACCAGCTGACCAACCAAAGGATGGCTATTGGTCCCTCCATAAGCCGGAAGCCCCAGACATGTGTCCGGTCTGATCCTGCCATGCCCAGGATACACAGGAAGCACTTTGGGGTATTCTCCTCTCCTGGTAGCCTCCCACAGGGTAGGGCCCACTCAATTAAGGGTTACTTTGGGTTACCTTGCTAGAGCAGTAAGGGGCAGTGGATGGTGGTCGGGAATCAGCAGCGGTGGTAGGGGGCCTTGGCAGGCCTGAAAGAGTGAATTGCCAGGGGGTAGGAGGAGCAAAAAAAAAACTGCTTGAATCTGCTTCTTTGAAATAAAGTGTCTTCACCTAAAAAACTCACAAGTGATTAGTGGAGGATGTTCAAATGGATTTATGCATCTCCCAGATATGTGGATGCTTTTTTTTTTACTTGGTGTCCATGAAAAAGGTGTCTCTCAGTTTTCATGTCTGTTCAGATGTGAATTGAGCATCATCTGTGCCCACTCAGCATTATACAGCCCCTGGGGTCTTACCTTCTGTATGTCATTGACTGTGCTTTTAAAATCCACTGGCCAAACATAAGTACACTGAAATACTTAAACTGTTTCAACAAAAGCAAATGTTATCAGAAAACTTTCTGTTGTCACAGAGACTGAAACAGCAGGTGGGAGAAAAGGTGCAAATTATCCAATTCACCTAAATGGGGTGCTAACTGTGAAGTCTTTTTGTAAGTAGTAAGGCAGTTTCTTCTTTGTGAACATACTTTCATTCAGACTAGTTTTCATTCAAACAACTGAGGATTTTGTATGGCCCTACTGGTTATAAACTTGAATAAGCTAGTTGGTAACAGTGATCCTGCATTTAGCAATCTACGACCTAGATGTTTATTTGCAAAGAATACAATAAAAACCTGACTAAAATCTAAAACACATAAAATGTATCTGAACATTTATCTTTACCTATACAAAATCATTTCAGCCCAAAGTAAAGCCAGGTAAATTGCATGATACCCTGACTACTATTCTATGATGTAGTAAATATATATTGGTATTTTTTTTTATATTCTTTGTAAAGCAGGTAAGGCCCACTAGGCAGAATGTCTGTTTTCAGGAGTGACCTAGAAGCACTGGGGCGGTTAAGTGACTTGCTTGGAGTCACACAGTATGCAAGTGGAGGTTGTGGGAATCAAACCCAAGTCTGCTGGATGTACCCAGTTTATTCACTGTTTGTTACTCTAACCACTAGGCATGGGTGGTTAAACTGAATGGCTGATTACAACAAAGCAGTGTGGTGATTTCCTTACTGACTCTATATGCAGCAAAGCAGAAAGAATGCAAAAGCACAGCAGCATTCATTTTAAGATGCTGAAATCTGGGTCAGCAGCTGGTGCTTTCAGTAGCACTATTGCTTGCAATGCCAGCGACCCAGGGTCAGAAGTGAACTCGGGTTGCTGGAGGTCTGGCCAGGGAAGTAGGATCGAGCACCTGGGGGACTACTCTCCTCCTCCTCTGGGGAGGGTGAGCTGCAGGTCCTGCTCCTTTACCACCACCTGTGTGACCACGGGTGGTGATGCAATGGTGCTGCAGAGTGATCAGGAGGGGAGGATGCTAGCCAGGATCTGGAGCAGTGGCATGTCTCTATGTGACCTACCTTCTTGGATCTCCTCTAGTGCCGGTGCCCTCAGGGACAGAGACCAGAAAACCAATAACAATCATCCCACATTGGCCACTGGCAGAAGGGGCCCAGGTGCCCCAAACCTCATAGCCAGGCTCCATGAGGGACCTGCTGAGCTGCCCAAAACACACTAAGGGAGTGTGGATGGATGACCTGGGGTCCCCTTCCTTCCTTCCCACATGGGGGGACATAATCCAGGCAGGATGGGGCAGGACCACAGGAGCTCATGAGCGTTACCTGGGGGTGAAGCTAAGGGATACCCAGTCTAGGGATCTCTGAAAAGTGGAGACTGATGTTGTGAGAAGGGGACATAGAAAGAGAAAATTAAAACAAATTTAAAAAGATGCTGAAATCTTAGAGATTCTGTGCAGTGACATGCAATTTCCGTGAGGCACCGGTACAAGAATTCAAAATCCGCTAACCAAGCAGGATTCCGTGATTGTTACCGGTGTTACCGGTAAAAATGGAAAACCAGGGTCCCTGATGATATTGCCTTTTCTTGTTACACACGCATTGGTATGCAACATATTTGTAAAAACTGCAATAAAAAAAATAAATAAATAAGAGCACTGCCTGATCTTATACTGCCAAGAGACCCACCTGTCCTACCTGGAACACAATGAGCTACTGAAGTTTGGTTTCTTGGTGGCATACTCTTCCTCTTATAAGGATGGTAGACAAAAGGAGTGTCATTTAATATCGAAGACAAACCCTTACAGGAACAAAGCATGTTGTCTAATCCAGAGGGCACCTGGTTATTGTCCAGGGTCCTTGTATGACTAGAATGTCATTCTGGCACACCTGTACCCCCAGTTCTAATCTTAATCTTAAAGCACCTATCTGACTTCATAGTAGCACTGACCAGCAGGATTTCAATTCTTGCAAGGGACTTCAAGATAGCCCTCAATCCACCTGGGACTTCTCAAACCTCAACCCACCCAGGTAGACAGTCATGCTAAATTTTCTACAGGTTTACACAAGAGGTGGGGTGGGATGGAACTCTACATATGGCAAATGCTGCACCCTAGAACCTGCAATTTCTACTCTCAGGTACAAGGGACTTATGCCACAATGACCACATCTATATCCAGGCAGAGAACTTCTCAAGGGTATATGCTTGCACTCTGGGAAACATTTGCCCTTCAGACCCGCCCCATTAGCTGCCTATGGGACTGGAGCTTAGACAGAAGACACAGATGGCAAAAGTGCAGTTATGCAAAAACTTGTAGTAGATCTTGAGAGAGTTCCTGCAGTAGGTCATAACTTACAGGACTGCGGCCCCTGGCGTCAGGACCACACGGAAAACTCTAGCTAGTAATGTCTGGCGCGGGACCGCCCAACCATCACGTGACGTCAGCATGCGCCTATATAATGGGCGGTCCCCACGCCCGCCCTCCAGTTCTCCCGCCAGAGACCCGGAGCCAGGTATAACAGGAGAAAGGAGCAGTTCTTGAAGCCCCAAGCAAGGCTCAAGAAAAATTGTTGCAGAAGCTGGGGGAAGGTGGGAGGGAAAAAGGTGATCTACCACAGGAACCTCTCTTGAAGAGCTACTGTTATGGTAAGTTCTTACGTAACTGTACTATTTTACTTCGAGAGGGTTCTTGTAGTAGGTCATAACTTATAGGACCGAATCCCAAGCAATTAGAAATCAGTCAAGGACCAAAGACCGGGAGACAGGAAAAGATCCACAGAAAGTAGAAGCAGAAAAAACTGGTACCCAGAAGGGCCTCCAGATCAAATTCATTCCTGCACCTAGAAGCAATAACTAATGACCAAAAGCTTAGGAAAACAGAGACAGATCTGTACATGACTGTCTCATAAACAGTGAGTTGCTTTGGCTTCTCAGAAGGAACTAGAAGGGGACAGGATCAGATCTGTTCCAGTACAGTAGCTGCTTCTTGTTGTTTTACAGGGTTTCTTGTGCATTTTACTTGGTAGAAGGTTATTTCTTTTCTTTCTTACTACTTCTAAGGGGCTAGCAGGGTATTGTTTTGGGGCTGTTGGAAGTTTGAAAACTGGTTTGGTGGCTGTAAGTGGGCTCATTTGTTGGATGTTTCACTGTGTAGCAGGCTGCGCTGGTGGAGGCCTATTTTTCTGATTTAAAACCTATTTGGTGGGATTTGCTTGGGCTGTTTCTTTGGTTGCAGGGTTGGAGGGAGACACAGGACTGATACACTCTCGAGAGAGAGTCGTGTGTAGGCCCTAATCCCACCCCTCCCTCCCCCGAGCTCTGCTTATTTATAGGGGAACACCTGCCCTGCAACTGGAGGAAAAGGCTTCAGGTGCAGCTCATGTAATTCTAGCCACTGGGGGTTGGATTCAAAGGCTGGGAGAGAGGAGCTTAGGGAGTTGTTCACTTCCCTTATAAGTTTACTGTGTTGTACTGCACCTAGTAACAGGGTTACCGGTTTACTGTAGGACTGTATCTAGGATTAGTGGGTGACCTGATTAGTCAGTAGGGGTGTATCTTGGACTAGTGGGGAACCTGGTGGCTCACCCAAGGAAACCTACTTGAAGGGGGATGGGACCACACATCATTAGGGCCGGCATCTTTGGCAGGGCGGTGGGGGTGCACAGGGTGTGGGGCAGCCATGACACTGGACTGGGCTTGGAAGTTCAGTGGTTGCCCAGTGTGCTACCAGCTGGCACAGCTTAGGGAGGAGGTTGCAGGGATTAGGAGACAGCTGGGGGAAAGGGGAGGTATAGTTGGGGAAGAGGGCAGGGGATCTCCCATGGGGTTCGCAAGCACTAGGGAAGGGGGCATAGGGAAAGGAGTGCAGAAGAATACTCTGTGGTCACACAGGGACCCTGGCAGAGGGGGCCCAAAAGGAGGACACTACCAAGGAAGCAGGCAGGTAAATGGGACCCTCACAAAGGTGGGCCAGAGGACAACATTCTCAGGGAAGTAGGCAGATGGCTGGGCTCAAGCGGAAGGAAGCAAGGTGGGAGGGGATCGGACCTCTCAGTAACACTTCAATTCTCTTCTTCTGTTTGAGGATGAGGGTGATGTAGCCATGACAGGGGTGGTTAGAGATGGAAAGGAGTGGGGGGCAGGAGGCGGGGGCCGGACAGCAGGAGAAACAGGTGGGAACCTGGAATGCAGGAAAATGGGGGGAGCAGTGGATCAGAGCAGGAGGGGCAGGGGTAAGAGGGAGGAAAGCGCAAGGAGAAGGACCAGAAGTACAAGGAGGATACAGTAAAGGGAGCTGAGGGTTTAGGCCAGGGGAGCACGACAAGCAAGGAGGGGCTGAACGGAGACAGGAAGGAAGGGAGGACAAGCCAGGCTAGTTTAGCGGATGGGGGAGAAGGACCAGTCGCAAGCAGTGAGGGGGGAGTTAGCAAGGTACAGAAGGATACTCGGGAGGAGGAGGCATAGGATCGGAGGAGGGTGGCCAGGGTAAATAGGAGGGGCGGCATGTAGCCATGAAGGGGAGGAACAAGGAGCCGGCTGGGTGGAGGCAGTAGAAAGGATGAGGGACATGGAAGGGAAATGGAGGAAAAGAGCAGTCAAGTGCTCCTGTTGGAGATTCTATGATCAGGGGTATCAAATGGGATAGGGAGAGAAGCCTGACCAGTTAGAACAAAATGCTTCCCTAGACTAATGGTGCACAGGCCCAAGCACGAGGAATATCAGCTGGCAAGGACTGTGGGGTTCCCGGACATACTGGTCCACCTGGGTACAAATGAAATTGAGAGAAATAGCGAGCTAGAGATACAGGCAAGATTCTGGGAGCTTGCCAGGGTCTGTCATTAAATAGGATGCATGATTTCCTTCTGCGAAATCCTGCGGTGCCAAGGGTTATGGGGAACACAAAAGGAAGATTAGGGAGATAAACCAGTGGCTCAGGGAGTGGTGTGAGGCCAGAGAGTATGGGTTGATGGGGATTGGGGGAGACCTGGGAGGATAAGGAGTTGTATGCAGAGATAGGCTCCATCTCAATTAGGAAAGGAAGGTGATCCTTAAGTTTAAAATAGACGGCTTCACTGGTGAAAAGTGGGGTTTAAACTTGTGAAGGAGGGATGGGAGAAAAGGCTGTCGAGCGGGGTCCGATAAAGGAGGGACTCTGTCTCCACCCCCCCGGAGAGCTGGAGGAATGCGGGAAAAGGCCAACTGGTAAAGTGCAGACCAGGGGAAGACGGAATCCCCATGGGAACATGAGCAGGGGAAATGGAAGTATAGGGACAGGGTGGAAGGTAGTCCTGCTAAATGCCAGGGAGCTTGGGCAATAAAATGCCTGAGCTCCAGGCGATGCTAACTGAGGGAGCGGTGGATGTGGCAGCGGTCACTGAGATCTGGGCCACCACAGGACACGACTGGGACCTGAACCTGGAGGGTTACACTATGTTCAGGAAGGACAGGGAGGAGGGGTAGCAATAATAGTCAAAAACTGCATTGGCATAGGGGGAGTAGAGGAGGCGGAGTGAACCATGGAGGCGATTTGGGTCACCTTGATAATAAGGGAGGAGGGCAAGAGAGTAAAAATAGGAGTGGTGTATAGACCCCAGCTGGCGGAGGAGCTGGAGGAGAGTCTGGTGGCAGATGTTGGGAGACACTGCAGATTGGGCAGGAAGGTGTGGTGGTGTTGGGGACTTAAACATGCCAGTAACAGACTGGGAGACTATGACATCCTCGGTGGCCAGGAACAGAG
This sequence comes from Neoceratodus forsteri, assembly GCA_016271365.2. Lineage (NCBI taxonomy): Eukaryota > Metazoa > Chordata > Ceratodontiformes > Ceratodontidae > Neoceratodus > Neoceratodus forsteri. The sequence continues at coordinate 1,191,052,899 of CM057458.1, read as the reverse complement.
GTTGTTGGATGTCTTTCAAGACGTGTTCCTAACTCAGCAGGTGGGGAACCGACCAGGGAGGTGCGGTACTGGATGTGGTCCTGGCAGACAGTGACCAGTTGGGGGCCTGGAGGTAAGGGACCTGTTGGCGGGGAGTGACCATGTCACGGTCTGGTTCTGCCTGGACCTAGGAGGGTGAAAGGCTGCACAAAGACGGAGGTAGCTGACTTCAGAGGGCGGATTTTAAGGAAATAGGAAGGATCCTTAAGGAGCATTTGGATGTGAATGGGTCAGACATGGACGCTGACAGTAGGTGGGAAATCACCAGGAGAGGGGGTGAGTATGCTACCAGCACCTGTGCAAGAGTAAGACGAAAATGCGGTAGGGCCCGAAAACCCTGCTGGTGGACCAGTGAGGTCCAGGAGGTGGTGCGGGGAAAGAAGGCAGCCTATAGGCAATTCAAGTGCTCAAGGAGTGAAAGGGATCGAGGGGACTATGAGCCGATGGCTAGAAGGGCCACTAGGGTGGTGAGGGCGGCTAAGGCAAGGAAGAAGCAGTACCTGACCAGGGAAATTAGGAGGAGAGAGAACAAGGGGTTCTTTAGATACACTGGGGAAAAAGCGAAGGGTGAAGGGAGATTAGCAGGATTAAAACAGGGAGAGATGGGCACAAGACCCGGGAGCAGGCTGAGGTACTAAATGAGTACCTCACTCAGTTTCACCAGGAAAATGGGGTGCTGCATCATACATGGGAGGAGACAGTGATACTGAGGAGGGGACCCTTACCGTTCGGCGGGTCTGGGGAGAGGGAGGCATCACTGGCAGGAGGGGGGAAGGCTAAGCAGGGGAAGAGGTAGAGGAGGTGGAAATAACAGCAGAGAGAGTGAGGGGAAGCCCTCAGGTCCCTTAAAATGGAGAAACCACCGGGGCCAGTTAAATTACATCCCAGAGTGCTGACGGAACTTGCGGATGTCCTGGCGAAACCCCAGGCGGAGCTTTTCACCATCTCTCTGAGGACAGGGTGGGTGCCCCAGGACTGGAAGGTGGCATATAGTGCCCATCCACAAGGGGGGAAATCGAGGGAGGTGGCAGGGAACTACAGGCCTGTCAGCCTGACATCGGTGGTGGGCAAGGTGATGGAGGGCATTGTCAAGGAGAGACTGGGGGGGGCCTGGAAAAGTCACGGTGCCTGGACGATAGACAGCATGGATTCGTCCCGGGGAAATCGTGTCAGACAAACCTTGTGGAGTTCTATGACTGGGTGACGAGTGCCTTGGACCTGGGTAGACCAGTGGACGTCCTCTTTCTAGATTTCAGCAAGGCATTTGACTGTTCCTCACGAAGGTCTGTTGGATAAGCTGGGAGAAATGGGGGTGGGGAACCCGATGATCAGATGGATAGGCACTTGCTCCTGGACCAGACCCAAAGGGTCGTGTTATGAGGATAGTCTCATCCCCAAGGAGGGTCATTAGTGGGTCCCACAGGGATCAGTCCTTGGGCCCCTCCTGTTCAATTCCTACGTCTCTGACATAAGGACAGGTATCAGGAGTGAGATGAGTCTCTTTGTGGATGACTCAAAGACCGTTAGGACTATTCTGCTAGCATTTTAGTATGTTAGTATAAATCCCAGCAACTTGTATGTATGGTACAAGTAGTGGAAAAAACACCTTTGTCTCTCTAGGAAAAGTCCTTAAATTTCCCCTTGAAGTGGCTGTTAAAGTCACAGACACTGATCACCACCATGTGGACACATCCACGCCCTACAGAAGAGCCTAAAGAAAAAGGTAAATGCTGCTGGAAAGCGGATTAAGCACGCAGAAAAGACCACCCCAATAAAAAGTTCAGGAAAGGGTCGCCTTTAAGTGATCTGTCAGAAACTGAAAACTCAAATCAAACAAAGTTTGTAGTGAGTTTTGCAAACCATAGATGGGACCCATGGGCGTAGAAAATCCTGCCCTCCTAAAAGAGGAAGAAACAAACCCTCCCCACTGGCTCTACCAGAGGTCAGGCAGTGGTAGGGGATCCCTCACTAGCTAAGAGGCCAAGGTATGACAGGATGTCGCTTCCCTGAAGGCCCAAGAGAGTGGGCTGGGGGCAGGAGCCTCTGACACGAGTCTGTCATCAGACTGAAGCCTGCGTCGTCTGATAGGTCTGCTGACGCGAAAGGCGCTTGGCGACAGCCCACATGATACCTGGAGCGGACTGAGCGCAAGGCTGTTCCTCTGTTCTAGAGCCCGTAAGGATGTCCCTGGAGTCTCTGCCAAACAGTACTGACCCCTGAAAGGAGCATCTAGTACTGAAGACTGGACGTTTGTGTCAACAGAAGTCCGGAGCAATAAATGTCTGTGCAAACAAATGGCAGAGGCTGTAGACTGAGCTACCGAGTCTATGGAATTACAGGTGGCCCAGAGGGCATGATGACAGGACAGCCTAACTGAACTCACAGCCCTAACTATCTCAGTCTTAAGCCCGGAATCCTGGATGGCCTCAATCCTGGATTCCAATAGGCCTAGAGTGGCATTCTGGAAAGAGACAATATGTGTCACATAATTAAGTGGGCGAAGAATAAATCTTGCACCCAAGCAGATCCAGCTGCTCAGATTCTCTATCCTGAGGAGAGGACAGGCCTTTAAGGACATGTCTCTCGGTCCTGGTCATCCGCCAAGATGAATGCATCTGCTGCTGGATGACAGACCAAATAAGGGACCCCTTCCGGGAAGCGGTACACCCTAGCAGCCTTTTTGGTGACAGAGGGGACAGAAAAGGGTGCCTCCAAATAAGGGTAGGATAGGCGTAGGCGAAGATTCCGCCATACCTAAATGCTCTTCCAGCCTTTTCCTCTTAGGGTCCTGTTCCTCAGCAGCCCAACCATGAGCCGCCTGGATTGTTTTGAGAAGCTCCGAAAAGGAAGGGTCCTCAGGAGGAGACCTAGGGGACTCCCTTCAGTTATGGCTCATCCCAGGGGGTTATGAGAACCAGAGTTGATGGACGATGGAAAGTCAGACTCCCGTGTCCAACGAAAGAGCTTTTTCCTGCAACTGAGGCCTAGGTAGGGGAATGTCCTGAACGTTATTCCTCGCATGGACGTGGACAGTGGAAGAATGGGGAGACTGTCCCACCAAGGAAAGATGGGATTTAACTGGCGGCATGGGCTCATGAGTCGTCCAAGATAGGGATGTTGCTGAGGCCAACCCTTGCAGCCTATGGTCCAGATCAGAGGCCAGTTGAGCCCTGGCCTCTTGCCACCAGGACTGGAAAGCCGCTTGTAAGTCAGCCTGAAGATGAGATGGAGGTTGAGGAGGCAGTGAGGACTGACAAGGCTGGTATCCGAGTGACTGACAATGGTGCATCGGATATCCCGGCGCCTGGAAAAGGAAGGGGTACCTGGAAGCCAGGTAACCAGAGAAAGAATGCCCCAACGTCGGGTGGCCAGTAAGTAAGATGACGCCAGACACCATAATATCAAACATCCCTGTGTCGGGCATGCCGAATAACCCATATGGGTGTAGCTGGGAGACAGGCCGATGGACGGCAAGTAGCCAGAGGGGGGGGTCCCAAAGGAGGGACTGAATGCCCCAACGCGAGGCCCGCTGAGTCAGCCAACGAACCTGAAAAGGTGTCGACGCGTGAAGCCTGGCGGAGAACCAGGTGTTGGAACCCGGGCACCTGGGGAAAACAAAAACAGTACCAGTCGTGGGATGAGCTGACGTCAGGAGATCCACCAGTCCTGGAGGAACCTCAAACATCTGGGGAAAAAGAGGTCTAGAGGGAGGAATCCGAAAGTCTGTGGTGTGCCGATGATTCTGAGACCCCGAAGGAAAAACCCCACAAGGGAGATCTGAAGGCCCAGTGGGCAGAACTTACATACCAGGTTCTGGCATGGGAACAGCAACAACCACGTCCAGGGACACAGCTTCCTCTACCGACCCTGGAAAGATGGAGGAAACCGTGGAAACTACCTCGGGAGGTGGGGAGGAAGCATCCCGAGAGGGACAGCCCTCAGGGGATGGCTGCTGTGGAAGCAGCGGCAGGCTTCCGACATCAGAAGCACTTTACCTCTGATGGGAGCGCCATGGCCAGGCGTTCGACTGATGAGCAATTTACTAGACGGGGCAAAGGAAAGAGCCCCGTCTGGCAGGTCAGACTTAGCTGTAGCCATGCAGATGCCATCGAAGCCGACATCCAGCTTACCAGTAGTTAATACATCCAAAATACTGGCAGTGACCAGGCAGGCATCGGCAGAACCAACACCCGACTTATCGGGGATAACCAGCCTTACTGGCAAGAACCAGATGGGCACCGGTGAAACCAATGTCTGTCTTACTAGCAACAGCCGTGCGAACGCTGGCAGGACCGACAGACTTCTTGGCTGTAGCCAAACCAACTTACCAGCAAGAGCCGTGCAGGCACCGGCATGACCAACATCTGCCTTATCGGCAGTAGCCATGCGGGCGCCAGCAGAGCAGACGTCTGACTTACCGGTGGTAACCGGGCGGACCCCAGCGGAGCTGGAGACCGACTTATCAGTCAGGGCCGTGCACTCACCAGCAGAGCTGAGGAGCAACTTACCAACTTTGCTGCCCGGCTTAGACCCTGTTGTCTGAAGAGGCCTAAGGGCACCCAAGTGCTTTGACGTCGCCGGAGGGACCCACCTGAACCGTTACCAGTACAGGTGGGGGGCCAAAACCTGATCCGTCGCAGCAGGAGGAGGCTTGCCTGGAGGGGTGCTTCCAAATCCAATGAAAGACACCTCGCCGTCCGCGGTCCCCGAAGGCGGCCATGGGTGGGAAGGGGACCAATCCTGGTTCCGGTGCTTCTCCTCATTTTTTTCTTCTTTTTGTGCTCTGCAGTGGGGGAGGAACAGGAATCCCACAGCCTCTGCAACTCTCTCTCCATGTTTGCCATCTTGATCTTCAGCAAATAGGCATCCAGGGCCTGTTGCCGCCTTTTCCATGTGGCCAGGTTAAAATCCTTGCAGGCCATGCAGCCCTCTGTGTTATGGTCAGGGCCTAGGCAGAACAGGCAGAGTATGACATCCTAGGGCGGAATTTGCATGCCACACGAGTCGCACTTCTACTGTGGAGCGGACATCGGAGAACACAAAGAAGAAACACCAAATGTTCCAAAATAAAAAATAAATAAAAGAAACTGCGTTCGACACTAGCCAGGTTCACCGCGAGGTACAATGCGCACGGGTCGACAGCGGGAAAGAACTGGCGGGCGTGGGGACCGCACACTATATAGGCTCATGCTGATGTCGTGACATCGGGTGGGCGTTCCCATGCCAGACATTGCTATCTAGAGTTTTCCATGTGGTCCTAACGCCATGGGGCGCAGTCCTATAAGTTTTTACCTACTGCAGGAACCCTCGCGAAGTAAGATGTCTCTCTCTCTCTCTCTCATCTAAACTAAGGCCCATTATAAAAAATGTTTAAAACAACTGACTACTATAATGGTAAACCTGTGTGTGCACTGCTGTGTTGTAGGGTAGAGTTACAGGCAGTGGGGGCGAACATAACATAAGCAGTAGGGAGAAGGAGCGGTAACAGAGGGAAATCATTCCATCTCATCTAAATTAAGATTTAAACTAAAGGTATGTTAAAAAAGCTCACTAATTACAGTAAACTAATAAACTTCTGCATAGGTACGTTGTAAGATACAATGGCAGGGAGTGGGGAGGGGTATGGCTAGGTGGAGGTGTGGGTTCAATCAGTTTTTGACTCTATGCAGTGAGTAAACCAACTGCAAAAATTGACTTTTTTTTTTTTTCAACCAAATAATAAAGTTGGACAATCCTTGAAACAAAGTGTGTGTGCACAGAGAAACACATTTGTATTCATTTTTATTGATATTGCTTAATAATGTTTAACAGTGATATGTAGTCTGACCAGAAGCGCGTCCCTCGTTTTAACATACAACCCACTATGACGAAAGTCCAGAGTGTCTCCCGAACTGTTCGTTATAGCGAGGGAGCACTGTATTTTGAAACAATTTTCTGGTGAAATAAAATGACTGATGACTGTTTTTTCTCCTTGGCATGGTATATTCTGACTGAAAGCTTTACGCTATTTCAAAACATTTTTTTGTCAAATACCAAAAAGTAATGATTTGGCAAACAGTACACAGCGATCTAAATTGGCACTGGCCCGCTAGCCAAATGCTGGAAGGTTTTGTATCAGGCTAGTAAGATTTTCATTTAACTAGCCCTGCGGGCTTGTACTGGAGAAGGAAACACTTCAGTATAAATACCAACTGTGCCAGTGGAAAAGTCTGTGGGGCCAGTGCATTTTCCCAGTCACTAGCCCTGTTGGCTAGTGGCTGCAAAATTTAATTTCGACCCCTGAGTACATACAGTTTTCTTCTTTATCAGCAATATGAACTTTATCTTTAGTCTAAGCTGCACTTATTTGTATACTTTTTGTGGCAGAAGCCCCAAGTTACTCAATAAAAAATGCTGCAATTTATAATAGACAAGTCATTCTGGAACATGATTATGCTGTAATGTTTTTTACATTATGTTTTGGGCATCTCACCAAACTCTTTTTACAAACAAGTTTCAATTTTTTCTTGACATACAAGGCAACTATAATTCTCTTCCAACATACTCTAATGATGAGAGAAAACGCAACATACATCACATTTTAAATATTCAGATTTCCTGACTGAACCAAACTCTTTGTCCATCAATGTAATACCAGGGGTAGAAATTAAGAAAATAATGTGGTGTGGGTGGCAGAATACCAAAACTTCAATTTTGTCTGTTCAAACAACGCAGTGTTATAGATGAAACTGCAGAGCAGCAGCATGGCGGAGTGGTACTCCAATGGTAATACCAGAATGAAGAAAAAGGCATTCCACCACCAAAACTGGTAAGCAAAGTAGGGTGGAATACCATTAAATTGAGCCCTGAATACATACACAGAATGAGAATATAGCAAAGCAGCTGTAAAGGTTTTGTAATAAAATGTTTCAAGGCAGAATATGGACTTGTGAAGATCATCAGCCGAACAATCAGACCCTTCTCTTTCAGCCTTGGCAATGCCTCAGAAAAGTAAGTGTCCACAACATTTTTCACTTTTCCAGTTTCTTTTCTCCTGGTTATAACAGATGCTGATGGGCAAAGCTTTGTCCCCATCAAGCTTAAAACTGCTGAGTGCTGGCCCATTGGCGCAGCAGTAGCATTACCGCTAGCAACGCTGCCGACCCAGGTTTGGGAATGAGCCCGAGTTGTCAGAGGGCGGCCCGGGAGAAGTGAGCTGAGCATTCCAGAGGATGCTCTCCACCTTGGGGGGGGGGGGAGAGGAGAAGACAGCTGATCCCTCTGCTACTGCCACCTGAATAACGACAGGTGACAGTACAAGTGGAGCCGCGAACTGAGGACAGATGACGATCTCGACGTGCATATGCATGCATGCCAGGAGCCCTTGTCAACACCCATTAAGGGATGAAAGTGGAAAAGGAGCACCGACGGCAGCAGGAAGATGTCTGCACCTCACTGCAGGCCCCAAACTGCAGCACTGCCAGACTGATTTGGCATTTTCCCTGTAACTCCAGGGTTGTTTACTGTGTTTTCCTGTAGATTACACTATTTCCTAAGGAAGCCAAATTGCTCCATTTTTCCTCATAACCAATGCAAGTCTATGTGAAGAATTTCCCTGTAAATGTCTCCAAATCCCTGTAAAATACAGGAATTCCTGTAGATCTGGGAGCCCTGACACCACCACCCATGGCACTCTCCCTTCAGCATCTACCCTGCCTCCATCGGGAGGTAGAGGGGGCAAGTCAGGGGTGTTAAGAGGGAGACAGTAAACAGAGTGGGGAAGGACCAATGAGGCCGGCTGGCCAGGAGTGGAAAAAAAATACAAAATTTAAACCAAAAAAAAAAGGCAAGCTGAAAGGAGTCCAAAACTGAAGTCTTCATCACCACCCTTGCTGTGACGTCTCAGTGTGTAACAGCTCACGCTGATGTTATAAGAAGAGATACCATCATTTCCAGATTCCATCAGTGTGTCTTATTGATTTTCAAGTCTCACATTTAGCTAGAAATCATTCAAAATGTAACAGATTTTTCTACTGGTGATCTGACCTCCTCTTTACATAAACCAACAGTGATGTCATTCCCATGACTATATACAAAATCACTGTGATAAAACACTGTAAAACACTGTCTACAATACTGCTGTAAGAACAGGAAATACTGTAAAACAGCTAAATGCTGTGCTTATTTATTTTTAAGTTTTAATCTCCATTTTAGCTCAGCACCAGTGTAATCATTGGGAGACACGTGCAAATTGGGTACCAACTTCCCGGCAGGACCAGTGCAAGAAAAAGTCAAGCGTTGATATCCCTGGATAAATGTGCAAAAAGCTGCTGCAAATTGAAACACATTACCCAGTTTCACGTGCTAGCATTTGCTATTTTCTTTTTAGGTTTGTGCTGCCAACACTTCCGCAATTTTACTTGCACCTTAACTGCTGCACAAATAATAGAGATAATTAAAAAAAAAAAAAAAAAAGCCAAGCCTCCAGCGTGCCAAGACTTGTGATGACACAGGAAACTTGCAGAGGCCCCTTTCATACCCTGTGGTAAAAGCTGAGCTAATTATGCCAACTCTAATTAAGGGTTCTTCACAAATATACATTTGACTAATGGCAAGACAACAAAAACTGGAAGCAAAATCACCAGCTAAGCCATCATTCTACATGTCTTTACTTTTGAATCCGAGTTTGTTCTTGCCATGAGATCTTTCACTATTCATACAATCTGTCCAACAAAAACTCTATTGATGTCAGCCTAATCGCACTTAACATTTCGCTCCAGTTGTTAAATGCAATGTGAGGTCTGTTTTCTGAATAAACTCCTTTTCATGAGGCGTTCTAGCATAAATCCACAAAGCCGCTGGAGACATATGCAGGTGATGTGGGTAAGAAGAACAGCCCTACTCCTAGAATGCGGTAAAACTACAGAATAGCCTACCAGCTAAGACAGTACACATGCACACAGTACTGGCCTTCAAAATGGCCTGGGCAAATTTCTGCAGGGAATCACAGGGCACCCCAGTAGAAGGGTGGGGGAAATGCAAAAACTACTACATGTCTGCACAGCATCCTTGTTAATGAGGCAGGGAAGGGCCAGCCTGATGGACTTACAGTCCTTTCTGACCTTAAGTGCAGGGGCTGAAATTAAGTTTTGCATCCACTAGCCAGCAGGGCTAGTGACTAGAAATCCACTAGCCCACAGACTTGTTCACTGGCCCAGCTGGTGAACTTACTGAAATAGTACCTTCTCCAGTACAAGCCCTCAGGACTAGTTAAAGAAATATCTTACTAGCCTGATACAAAGTTACCAGCATATTTGCTAGTGGGCCAGTGCCAATTTCTACCCTGTAAGTATCTATATTACTAGTGGTCTGTACTATACACTATTTAGGCCAGACAAATGGTCAAGCTCCACTGCCTTTAGCACTAGAAGTCTAGATAGTCACGTAACTTTGTGCTATTCCCAAAACAAATAGAGAAATTTATGAACGGATGACTGAGTAAGCTACGTAACTAATAGGTATAGCAACAATAACTGGGCTCTTTCACAAGGATGGACTTGCAAAGTACTCACATCCCCTGCTGGCTTCTTCTGTTGCTTTATTTTTGAGGACTGCATTGATCCCTATCCATGCCAGTGTTAACAATTCCAACACAGCTTATAACACAGAGGCCTGCCTGAACAACTCTGATTCAGATTTAAGTGAAGTCCAAGTGCATGTCTTGGTCCTCAACCCTACACACACACACACACACACACACACACACACACACACACACACTCTTTCTCTCTCTATTATGGAACAACATCCAGAGGTTGCTAAAAAACTCACCCAAATTCCTGGGATATCCATCTTTAAATCCATGCTAAACCAAGCGTTGAAGGAAACATGTTACTGTTACCGTTAGCCTTTTGACTAAGGTAAACCTTCCGCTATTATTGTTCCTTCTCCAAACACTAGCTCCCCCACCAACTTACCTCTGTCTCCTTGTCGCTCTTTCTCCCCTCATGCTTCGCTATCTACCTTGCCAACTTTCCCATTCCCCCTCCTCCTTCTCTACTGTAAAACATTCTTGCTGTCCCTTCTTCCTCCCCATTTCTAGACTAATCTTTTCTAATGTCTAATCTACTCTCGCCTCCCCCACAAAAAAAAAAAAATACTGTTGTTAGTATGCACTTCTTTTTAGGAGTATCCTTTTTGTATTGCATATAAACTACCTTACTATGTATTTCCTTAAGTAACAAATGATTGTGCAATTGTATTTTCTTGGCCTTTGTGTATTTGTCCTTCCAGGACCATTTTGCAAATGAGCTTGCTCAATGATATTCTGCCTAGTTAAATAAAAATTTGAATTGAAAAACACACACACACACACCCAGCATCCCCCCCCCAGTACCCCTGGTCATCCAGGGGGCAGTTTTGTGTCTACAACTCTCCCTCTCCGGAGGAAGAGAGCATCCTCTGGGACATTTATCATCACTCGTGAGTAGCAGGAGTTTCATAACTCAGTCATGGCTTTGCTACTCGTGAGTTCTGCTCCAGCCTCCTCACTTGTGAAGATAAACGGCATTTCTGAGTCAGGCACTTTTATCCCATACTCGGGAGGGTATATATATTTATCCAAACAAAAGGATACCTAGAAGCTACATACTATGTGAAAAACAGGATGCAGACAGTGCTGAAATTTAATTCTACTCTTCCAGCATCATGATAACATACTTTAACCAATGACAAAGCTGCTCTCGCAATGCTTGATGGCATCACAATTGCCCTGTGCTGCACTGAAAAGCAAATGAATTCAATGAAAGAGCTCAACTATATAAAGAGATGATTGAAAAGGTTTTTTTTTTTTTTTGTTTGTTTTTTTACAACACAGTGTACAGGGTTAGAAGTTAGCAACAGCACGCTAGCCAAATACTGAGAGTTTGTATTGAGCTAATAACCCTTTTCTTTAGAAAGACCAGTTAGCTTGGCTGGTCGAAAAGTTGGTGTGGTCACTAGATTTTCCCAGTCACTAGCCTTGCACTTAATTTCAGTCTCTAGTGTGGTAAATAAATGGCATACATTAATGGTCTGCAGTAGATTACACAGTACAGCACAACACAAAATCAGTCAGTTCCCCTTCCCTCACTTTAGCACCACATCCCCAAGGTTCTATATGACTGTTTTAGGGAGAGGCTCATGTTGAGCTGACATAACTATGGTTTCCATGGCTACATACATACTTGTTCTCAGACCTGCTTCAGGGCAGGTACCTCTGAGGCTCGTCCCAACATCACCACAACCTCAGCGTGCATGCCTGTTCAGGATACAAGAAACTGACAGTCCCTGGTGGTTTGGTTCCAAAGGGTAGCCAGAGCACCAGCCAGGGAACCTTGAATAAGTTAAAGGGAAAGTCCACTCAACCTTTTATTCTATTTACCTGTATAGTTTGCAGTGATGAACTATGACAGCCTCTACTGCACCCTCCTAATTTCATCAACATTTAAATGTAAATAAAAGTACATAAATCTGCTGTGAAAACCTACTTAACTCCATTGCACAGGTCATGACCCAACTTATGTAAGGCATCCTGGAATTTTATGATATTCTAGTGCTAAAGCCTGCAGTGGTTGCACTGTATTAGTCAGTGTGGTTGCTGTCCTCTGCAGTCCCTGTGTTCTTGTATTTTGCCGGCTGTGAAACTTTTCAAGGGATAGTAAGTGCCCTACTGTTTTCTGTAGTTTTAAATGTATTAAAGTCAGAAAAAAATGCTTTCGAAGAATACAGGATTTCACAAGACATGTAACAGAACTGAATGAGATAACTTCATCTGGCTTGTGCAGGTACGCATCAACTCCCATGATGCCTTGCACAAGTGGAGTCATGACCTTTGCAATGAAGACAAACAGGTTTCACGCCAGGAGCAAATCTGAGTGAATAAATCTCATTAGGTGGCTGGCTACCGAGCAAACATGACAGACCATTAGGCCTATTCTGCTGGCTTTTAGTATGTTAGCGTATTTAAACTCTTTGCAAAGAACAGTCCTTAAACAGTACTGCATGGTCTCCTTCCGAACCCTCCAGCAAACCAAGTATCCTCACATTCTGGCTCCATATTTGATTTTTCAATATTCTGAGACGGTTAGAGGTATGTTGTGCTTCTTCAGACCACTGCACTTTTACAAGTGTCCCAATGCCGCTGCAAATCCTCCATTTCTCCCAATACCATAGCAACAGCTTTTTCTACTGTAGCAATGTGACCAGTAAGGATATCTAGCTTGTTGTTTATGGAGGTTGATGAGTTAATTAAATTGCTGCATTTTCCGGCATAGGGTCTGCAGAGTTTCATCCATGCCATCTCCCTCAGCTGTGATGCTGTGCGTTGATCAGGTGCTTGGACCTTGTCTCCTCCCAAACAAGATAAATTATATAAAATAAAGATAACCAGCAGAGATATTTAAAGTTTGAAATTTGTAGTCTAAGGAGCCGAGGTGCTATGAGACTTCTCAGCTTGTGCTCCACAGCACCCTCCATCATACCTCTCAACTGTACCACATTACGAGGAACGTTCCTCATTTTACTTCAGAAAAGCTCTCTGTTCCACATTGTGAGGACTTGTTCCACATTCAAAGTCAACATTTTGAAGCAAAAATCCATAGTAAATGATGCAAAAAAATATATTATTCAACTACTAACAGACCTTCTGAACATAAATGAAACATTTTAACAGTGTTTTGAGCTTCTTAGGTAAAGATTTGATTAAGTGTTCCACATTTTGCACATTTGTTCCACATTTTATCAGGCAATGTTCGCATTTGGGGGACAAAAGGTTGAAGTATGCCTCCATGGTGGTTCAGAATTAAGGATTTGTAACTTACAAAGTGCCCTGCTTCCTCAGTGTGGGAGGTGCTTAGCACATGTCACTCCCGTGGTAGGCATTCACACAAGAGATAGGGCTTTGGTTTACACAATTCTTACAGGGGTACAATGGAAACTGGTTAGTGCTGCTCATGGGTTTAGCCATTGGTTTTAAATACATCTCCTTTTGCCTCATGTGCAATGTAATATGAGCACTTAACACTTTCCACGCCACTTTGCCAGTGGTTTGAATATCGGGCCCCGTGGCTAGGAGAACTTAATAGGAAAGGATAGAAGCTTACAACTCAGTCTGCTATAGTACAGCTGTTCAGAAAGAGAACCAGGACTTTAAACTTCAAGATGTGATCAGGAAAATCAACAACCAAAGGAAGCATAATATACACATACATAACATATATATATATATATATATATATATATATATATATATATATATATATATATATACACACACACACACACACACACATATACATACAGTGGTTTGCAAAAGTATTCAACCCCCTTGAAAGTTGTCAGATTTGTCTGGATTACAAATGAGAGACTTACATATATTATTCCAGTCAGTATTTTTATAGCAAACTCATTTGCTCTAACAGTATAACCTCAAAGCCAAAATTAATTATCCGTCAGCACATCTTTTAAAGTAAATTAAAACTGGAAAATGCTGCTTGCAAAAGTATTCAACCTACACAGTAGTATTTGGTAGAAGCCACCTTTTGCTGCAATAACAGCTTTAAGTCTTTTGGGGTAAGTATTTACCAGCCTTGCACACTGTTCGGGAGTGATTCTTGCCCATTCTTCTTGGCAGATTTGTTCCAGGTTGGTTGGGTAGCGGCGTGGACTGCAATATTCAAACAGTGCCACAGATTCTCGATGGGATTGAGATCTGGACTTTGACTTGGCCACTGTAGGACATTCACCTTTTGTTGTTTAACCACTCCTGTGTTGCTTTGGCCTTGTGCTTGGGATCATTGTCCTGCTGAAAGGTGAAGTTTCTCCCAAGCTTCAGTTTTAGCAGACTGAAGCAGGTTCTCTTGCAGTATCTCCTGTATTTTGCTCCATCCATTCTTCCTTCAATTTTAACAAGATGCCCAGTCCCTGCTGATGAAAAACATCCCCACAGCATGATGCTGCCACCACCATACTTCACTGTAGCGATGGTGTTTCTCGAAGCATGGGCAGTTAGGTTTGCGCCACACATAGCGCTTTGAATTTTGGCCAAAACTCTCTATCTTGGTCTCATCAGACCACAAAACCTTGTGTCACATCTTAGCTGGGTCACTCTCATGCTTCCTGGCAAACTCCAGATGTGCTTTGATATGGTTCTTTTGAGTAATGGCTTCTTTCTAGCCACCCTCCCATACAGGCCAGTATTGCAGAGCTCTTGATATGGTTGACTGGTGCACCTTCACTCCACTCTCAGCCACTGAACTCTGTAGCTCCTTCAAAGTGATTGTTGGCCTCTCTGTGGCTTCCCTCACTAGTCTCCTCCTCCTTGTTGGGACACTGAGTTTTGAGGGCCGGCCTTGTCTAGGTAGTGCCTGGGTGGTGTGATGCAGCTTCCACTTCCTCACTATTGATCCAACAGTGCACACTGGGATATCCAAACACTTGGATATTATTTTGTACCCTTTTCCTAATGTATGCATGTTCATTACTTTATCTCTAACTTCTTAGAATGCTCTTTAGTCTTCATTTTCCACACCTTCCTTCAGATTCACAGTCTGACCAATGGTCATTAAACTGAGGGGGTTTATCCAGAAACTGTAAGCTACTTTTAATGTTTCAGAGGTGAGGCCAATTGTAAGCCAATTGTGTCCTTGTTAGGGACAATATTTTTCATCTGTGTAAACTTGGAGCTTCCAGAGCACAGGGGTTGAATACTTATGCAAACAGCATATTTATTTTTCTTAAACATATTTTCTAACATAAAACCAATGTCACTTTAAAATAACTATTTTGAGAGTCAGTCTTTTAAATAAATATTACACAGAACAAAATCTCAATATATCATTTGTAATCCAGACAATCTGACAATTTTCAAGGGGTTGAATACTTTTGCAAACCACTGTATATACACACACACATATATTAGAGGCAAAAACTCTTTTAATGCATTAGTTAGGGTTGTTCCCAGCGACAAAAGTGAGGAAATTCGCTGTTGGGTTGAAAACCCCCTTGGACCCCTGCCACCCCAACCGGCACTGGGGTGTGCATTGGGGTGCGTCAGTCTAACTCTCACCCATCACATGTGAAAGCAGCAGAAGTATGGGAGAATGGGGTGAGGTTGGGACCGGCGACCCAATGCACCAATACCCGGTGAAGTCAAAGTTTTCAACTGTAATTTCACTGTCGCTTATCATTAACCAACAACTCATTAAAACTAATTTTGCATAATTCTTTCTTTGAGAATGATATGAGAAATATTGAATGTAATGCAGCGGTAAGGGGCTGGAGGCCTGTCCACATGATGTCTTGTGGCACAGTAACAGGAACAACAACATGAAACAGAAGTGCTAACAGTGGCACACACATGGTAACAAAGACGAATGAGAACAGAAAGAGTAGCTACATGGTGGCGTAGACGGGAGCAGTCTCCACGTAATGTGTTGTCACATAGTAACATGGTGCCTGCAAGCGGAAATATCAATGGGCATGGTGGACGCAAAGTGAAACAGAGAGAAAACAGTACTGAACACAAATGGCAAAAATAAAGCATAGTACAAATGAAAGCATAAGGATAACGCACATGGTGGCGCAGCGCCAACCGTAAGTGAAATGGGCAGGAACCGCAAGTGTAAAGGGCAATAGTAACTAATGTAACGACAGCTGGTTTTCCCAAAACCTGCATAGAGAAAGAAAGTGGTACAAATAATGTATGCATAATAATGAGTATCGGAGCAGAAAATGAGAACTTGGAATACTAAATACGTTATCTCTCAGGAACCGTACGACGTAGAAAATAAATTTAAAAGTCGTATGATTTACAACTGTCCTGGCTAATTTTGTACTTAGCCCCCTTTAGGCTAAGCATTTTTCCGACAAAAAGTCTGTATCTAGCACCGTTTCCGAGATACGGGCCCTGAAAGGCGCGGCGTACGCCGTAATGTTATCCTATGGGGAAAAAAGAGAAGTTCGGAGTGCCATAACTTTGCCTCCCTGTAATATTTTTTCACCAAACCACTGAAAGGCACATCTGTGGGCTGTTGGCTGTCTTCCTCCAAATTTCAGGAAAAAGACCAAACCGTTATTTTGCAGCAGGGATCCAAAGGATTTCTGTAATACGTCGGCGCCATAATGTTATCCTATGGGAAAAAACGTCAACTTTGGAGTGCCGTAACTTTGCCGCCGTGTAATATTTTTCAATACAACACTGAAAGGCACATCTGTGAGATGTCGGCTCCGTTCCCTCCATATTTCAGCCCAAAACTCCCAACGGTTCTTTTGCAGCGCAGTGCCAAAGAATCGCTGTCACTTTCCCACAGATGGAAAACTACTGTCGCAATTTGTGAAAGCTTTAGCAAAAGTTAAAACACTCGTGAGCATGAAAATAATTTGCGAATACTTTTTCCAGAAATTTGAAAAACATATTTCTGGGGTGTTATACCAAAAATAAAGACATGGCAAGCATCCTCAGGGTCCGACTAGGTGAATACAAAAAGAATTAGGTTGCTAGAGGTCCCAAATTTAAATGCCAACCATTTTCTGATCAACTGAAAACAAAATGGCTGATTTGCAAAATAACAAGCCCATTCTGAAAGTAAAATGCATTTGCAACACTGTCGAACTTTTGTTAACTTTTCCATTGACTTATAATGGAAACTGTTGTTCGAATATTTTGAACCGTTTAATATGTTTTCACGAAATCTTCAAAAAGGCACATGGGGACCCCAGCACTTGAGTTCCCTGAAAGATTCGGGCATTCCATAAACCGTCACGACCTGTAGCGCAACCATAAATTCCAGAAAAAGCGTGAACGCGTGGCACAGATCACGCTAATAACTCATCGACCCGTATATCAGACCAGTGCAACATTAGCAGATCCCAAGGCCTATGGTTCTTGATCATGTATTCCCAAATTTCAGCCAAATCGTGAAGCGGTTTGCAGAAATTATTAAGGTGCAAAAGTTTGGGGGTTTAACATAAAATGGCTCTCAACCTAACTATGGTAACTGCTACGTGCTACCTATATAAACACATATATATATATATATACATATATATATATATATATATATATTATATATATATATATATATATATATATATATATATATATATATATATATATATATATATATATATATATATACATATACTATACATATAATATATATATATATATATATATATATATATATATACATATATATATATATATATATATATATATATATATATATATATATATATATATATATATATATATGTAAATATATATATATATATACATATACATACATATACATATACATACACACACACATATACATACACACTTTTTTTTTTAAACTCTGTGTCTCCCTCAGGCTGTCACCCTTGGCACTATTCTGCACCGCGCTCTACCTAGTCTCTGCCACAATATTCCCCAACTTACCCCTCGAGGCAGGGCCGGTGCCCCCGATCCAGTCCATCTTCAACGGGAAAGGCGATACTTCCCTGGCTCCCCAGGACGGGGTTCAGGACTAGTTGGTGACACGGAACTAGGATTGGTCAGAGGACACGGCGACAGAGACCATTAAGGTTCCGGTGCCAGGCGCGTATCATCCATGGTGGCCTGAGAGTGTTTTGTGAGACTGCCCCAGGGGCGGGGACGTGCAATGACACCTGCGTCCATCCCACCCCTCTGATGTTTGGCGCCAGCAGCCTGTGCTTCTCCTGACCTTTGCCAGGAGTCATCAAAGCATCTAACACGCTCCTCCCCGCCCTCCCCCGGATAAGGAGAGCAGCCCTACGGGCTATCCTTCTCCCCACGGCCAGCCCTTCTGGTTCCCCGGTCAGTTCCTGAACCCCGGCCGCCGCGCCGCAAGCAGAAATCCAATCGCTGCGCCAGCAGGCCAGCTGCCAGGAAGCACACTTCTAATGGTAGAATTAAATTACCCAGATATAGACTAGGAAGAGGTAACTCCAAGACAGAGTTCCCATGATGTCCTGCTGTTTGGGGGTGCACTGTACTCTCCATGGCTGTTTTGGAGGGTACAGTTTGTGATTTTAGCCATTTCTCTTGTGTTACATATGGTGGAGCCAATAATTTTCTTGCATGCACATACCCGAGAGGTTTGGCAGTGTACTTGCACTTCTAATTTCTTGTGTGTTTCACATACATCTCTACGTGAACAGGAACACTGCTCCAAGAGCAGTAATCAATTTCTGCATCCATTTCAGAATGCTTATCTGACACAGCATGTTAAATCAATCAACCAACAGGGATCAAGCGATGCTGGATCAAATATTTAGCAATAATGAGCTGGTATAAGAAGTGGAAACTTCAGAAACACTATGCAACAGTGGCCATAACACTGTAAGGTTCACTGCTGGAAGAAACAAGAAAATAACATTTAGGGTAATGTCCTATACCTCTTTTTATGGAATCATCCTGTTCCGGAGGTCAGCTGGAGACAGATCTTGACAGTAAAGTAGATTTTTGATCATATGAAACATATCATTAATTGCATTTGTATTTAACAAGTCCCATTTTGTAAAATACCTTCTTCTCATGAGGCAGTGATTCAGCAACTCCAGCGCGTGGACCTCGCCTCCGCTTATTCGGCAGATGTCTCCGAGGATGCAGTTCATTGTGCTGCAAGAACTGCATTCTGACAGACTGCCAATAGACGAACTCCTCTGGTTACAAGCTGATACCTCCACAGAGGTTCATCTGGTGAATGCCCCACACGAAGGCAACCTTTCTTTTTGGGTCTGCTCTAAAGAGGCAGGGAAGGAATCTGGAGAAAATGCTAAGGCACGCATGCCCTAATCAAACACTGGGGCCAGATCTTGCTTTGGCAGATCCCAGTGGCCTTTTTGCGGTCAAACCTTCAGCAAAGGATAGAAAAGAATTTTTTCGAGCAAAAGACCCTGGTTTTCCTCTCATAACCAATGCAACTACTGAAGTAAAGGAAGCCGCAACCGTGACACCGGAGCTTCTATAAAGAAATTTCCACAATGAGATAGTCTGGACCCATCCCTGCATAGGGGAAGAATTTCTAGTTTTTTTTTTTTTCCTTCTCTTCAGGGAATGGGTCCATACAACAACAGACAAATGGGTCCTGGACATGGTTTACAAAGGATATCTCATCGAATTTGACACAAAGCCCCCACTGCCTCATGTCGACCCCTCCTCTTTTGGACCACCCCTTCCAAATGACTAACGATGCTCCAGGTAATAACACTTACTACAGAAAGGGACAACAGAACCGGTTCCTCCTCCCAGAGCTCAACAGGGACGTTTACTTCCTCCCCTTTATCATCCCAGAACACACAGGGTTGGGGGGGTGTTCCGTCCAGTGTTAGACTTCAAGTTCCTGAATCACTTTGCAGCAGGTCCTTCAAGATGGAGACCTACAGTCCATCAGCGGAGAAATCCAGAGAAACTTTCTGGCCTCCATCGACGTACAGGATGCTTACTTGCATACCTCAGATTCAAGGTTCAGGACAGCCACTTGCAATTTGGAACTCTGCCATTTGGGCTTTTCTGTGCCACAAGAGTTTTTTCCCCAAAGATCCTAGTGGCTGATTGCACACCTGCAAAGCCAGGGGATCCAACTCTTTCCTTATTTGGACTACATAGTAACATACATGCATAACAAACAATTAGTCACATTAGCCATTGATGCATTGGAAAGTTATGGACTTGTTTAATAAGTGTTGTTTGGTGTGGGGGATCCATAGTGGAAGCTGAATATCCATTTATCTTTTCCACAGGTATTGTGAGCAGCTTTCTGGAAGTTTGTCTTTCTCAGCCAGGATCAATTTACAGCCAATTGGGGCTTAAATACCAGGGCCTCTCACATAGCAGTACTGCAGAATCAGCTGGGGTCTGGCAGAGGTTGTGTGAACCTGCTTTTGCTGAGCAGATGGGGAAAGGATTTTAGTCGTTGGATAAACTTTAAATTCTGATCAATCTGTGGGCTTTCGGGCAGGAGTGCTGACTTGTTTAATACAGTGTTTGTGTGGGACCTTCCTCCGGAAGAGGTTGCAGTGCTTGGAGATGCAGTGAGGGGCACACACAGGGCTGATACACTCTCGTGAGAGTCGTGTGTGGGTCCTAATCCCACCCTCCTCCACCCTTCCCCCCCAGAGCCCAGCTCATTTATAGGAGAACACCTGCCCTGCAACTGGAGGAAGAGGCTTGAGGTGCAGCTCATGTAGTTCTATTCAATAATGCAACCACAGGCAGGGAAAAAGCACAGGTAGGTCTCAAATATGAGTGCACCATCCACAATGAATTGCTGAGTAGTGTGACAGTTGGATATTGTGGAGGACATTCAACTGGAATATATTAGGTAAACTTTCTGTTACAGGCTGGGCTAGGCTTAGTTGGTTATTTGGCTTAGACAAGACTGGTGTGATGATGGGGAAGGGACCGCATATCACTAGAGCAGGTATCTTTGGGAGGGTGGTTGCGTGCACAGGGTGTGGTGCGGCCATGATTCTGGATTGGGCTTGGAAGTTTGGGGGATGCCCAGTATGCTACCGGCTGGCACAGCTTAAGGAGGAGGTAGAGGGGATCTGAAGGCAGCTTGGGGGGGATTAGAGAGGAAGGAGGCAAGCAGTCACCTACATGGAAGCACTAGGTGCTGGGGCCTCCCAAGCTGGGGGGAGGAGTGAAGAGGTGCTCACACTAGGAGAGGAGGAAGGGGCACAGGGGGCTCTAGGAACCCTGGCAGGTGGGGCCCAAAAGGTGACATTTCCACAGCAGTAGGCAAGAGTCTGGGGTGTCCAAAGGAAACAAGAGGGCAGCAGGGATGGGGGGCACGGGGATGGGCTAAGGCTCACAGATTGTTTTAACCCTCTACGCCCATTGGCAGAATAGGGGCGTATGGGGGGGGGAGGAGGATGCTGGTGAAGCTGGGGCAGGGACAGATAGAAAGGGTGAAGGGGGCAAGAGCGCAAAAGAGGGGATCCCGGACAAGATAGGAGAAGAGGGGTGGGGGCGGATGAAAAAGGAGGATCAGGGGAACAAGGAGGAGGCTGATGGTATGGAACAGGGGAGCACGACAGGCAGGAAGGTGCAGAACGTAAATGGGATGAGAGAGAGCAAAAAGCCAAATAGACAAACGGATAGGATGGATGGATTAGTAAGGAGTGGGAAAAGAGATACAGAGAAAGATACTCGGGTGGGGGGGGTAAAGAAGGCCAGGACACAGGTAGAGGAGGTGACCAGGGACAATAGTGAAGGGGCTACCTTCAACGCCCGGATTGTGGGAGGTAAAAGGAGCCAGTTGAAGGGAGAATCTGGACGAAGGGATGAGGAGGGGCATGGAAGGAGGGGGAACCCGAGGGGTGAACAGGGAGGTTAGAGTACTGCTATTGGGGGACTCCATGATCAGAGGCATCCAGTGGGAGGGGCAGGAGGAGGAAAGTAAAACCTGTCAGATCAGAACCAAATGCCACCCAAGCCTTATGGTGCACAAGGCCAAGCATGAGTTGTAGTCACTGGCAAGGGAATGCGGTGGGACCCCAGACATTCTAGTGCACTTGGGGACAAAACAACATAAATGATAATAGTGAACTAGAAATTCTAGCAATGTTCCCGGAGTTGACCAGGGTATGCCTTTCCACAGGCTATAAGATCTCCTTTCCGGAAATCCTGCCAGTGCCAAGGGCTAGTGGGGAAAACAAGATGAAGATTAGGGAGATAAATCAGTGGCTTAGGGAATGGTGTGGGGAATTGGGGGATGGCCTGGTGGGAGCCCTGGGAGGATAAGGGGCTGTACACTAGGGACAGGCTCCATCTTAATTTGGAGGGGAAGGATTAAAGGAAATCCTTAAGCTCAAACTAGCTGGGTTCATCAGCGAAAGGTGGGGTTTAAACTTGTGAAGGGGGAGGGATCAAAAAAGGGGCAGTGCCAGCAGGAACAATAATTGAGGGACAGGGTCTCCACTCCTCTATGGGGCTAGAGAGAGATGGAAATGGGTCACCAGGTGAGGTGCAGGAGCTGAGAAATGGGAGCTCTGGGGGAGAAAGGAGAGGAGGGAAAGGGGTGGAGATTGGTCCTGATAAATGCCAGGAGCTTAGGAAATAAAATGCCTGAGCTCCAGGTGATGCTAGTTGAGGGGAGGTAGATGTGGCAGCAGTCACTGAGACCTGGGCCACTCAAGGGCACGAGTGGGACCCAATTCTGGAGGGCTACACTATGTTCAGAAAAGATAGAGGGGAGGCAAGGGAGGGGTGGTTTAGCACTGTTAGTCAGAAATGGCATGGATATTGGAGGGGTAGAGGAGGCAGAGGGGAACGTGAAGACTATTTGGGTCACCTTGCTGACACATGGGGATAAGAGAGTAAAGGTCGGAGTGGTATACAGACCACCAGCACTGGCGGAGGTCCTGGAAGAAAGTTTGGTGGCAAATCTTGAGGGCCACTGTAGACTAGGGAAGGGTAGTGGCAATGGGGGACCTCAACACGCCAGGAACAGACTGGGGACTATGACGTCACCAGTGGCCAGACAGCAGAGGCTGCTGGACGTCTTCCAGGATGCGTTTCTGACACAACAGGTGGGTGAGCCAACTAGGGAGGCCCAGACACTGGACATGGTCCTGGCAGACATTGATCAGATTAGGGGCCTAGAGGGAAGGGACCCATTGGCGGGAAGTGATCACACCACAGTCTGGTACTTCCTGGACCTGGGGGGGGAGGAAAGATGAACAAGGATGGTAGTAACCAACTTTAGGGGTGCAGACTTCATGGAGATGGAAAGGATTCTTAAAGATCGTCTGGACCGGATAAGGCCAGATATGGATGCTGACAGCAGGTGGGGGATCATTAGGAGGGGAATACAGGAGGTTACCAGATCCTGCGCAAGGGAAAGACGCAAGTTCGGTAAGGCCAGAAAACCTTGCTGGTGGACCCAGGAGGTACAGGAGGTGGTGAGGGAAAAGAAGGTAGCCTATAGGCGCTTCAAGTGCTCAAGGAGTGAAAGGGATCAGGAGGAATACGAGCTGACAGCCAAGAGAGTGACCAGGGTGGTGAGATCAGCTAAGGCAAAAAAGGAGCAGTCCTTGGCCAGTGGGATCCGGAGAGGAGACAAGTGGTTCTTCAGATACAAAGGGGGGGAAAAAAAAAAGGAAAGTAAGGGGCAGATCAGCAAGATAAGGATAGGGATGGTTGGGCACAGGAGGCGGGGAACAGGCAGAAGTCCTAAATGAGTACTTTGCCTCAGTTTTTAACGGGGATGGAGGGGCTATGTCTTGCAAGGGAGGGGGTAAACCAGTGCAAGGGTGGGACGGTAAAGACCAGGGGCCCTGATGGGTCTGGGAAAGGAGTGGCCACCACAGATCAGGTGGGGGGCCCAGCAGTGAGGGCAAAAAGGGGAGGATGTGGAGGATGAAATCCCAGTAGAGAGAGTAAAGGAAGCCCTCGGGTCCCTTCTCGGATGGAGAAAGCACCTGGACCAGAAGAGATACATCACAGGGTGCTGAGGAACTGGCAATGTCCTGGCAGTCCCTCTAGTGGAGCTTTCAACATCTCTGAGGACTGGGTGGGTGCCCCAAGACTGGAGGGTAGCCCATGTCGTGCCAATCCTCAAGGGAGGATCAAGATAGGAGGCGGGAAATTACAAGCCCGTTAACCTGACATCGGTGGTCGTCAAAGTGATGGAGGGTATTGTCAAGGAAAGGCTAGGGAGGTTACTGGAGCAAACTGGGTACTTGGACGATAGGCAGCATGGCTTTGTCACGGGAAGATCGTGCCAGACAAACCTTGTTGAGTTCTACCGAGAACCAAGGAAAAGATAACCAACTCAGTTAAGAAGGGGGGATAAAACCTTTTATAGGTACATCAGGGAGCAAAGGAAGACCAAGGGAGGGATAGTGAGGCTTAATAAAGGGGATGGAGGGGTGGGCAGAGGGTGACTGTGAAAAGGCAGAGATACTAAAATATTTTTGCTCAGTATTTACAAATGAAGAGGGGAAGGTATCTAAAACAAAACAACAGAAACACTCTGGACACAGAAGTTGATACCAGCCCAGTTACAGAAGAAAGGGTTCTGAAAGAACTCTTAAAATTGAAGGTGGACAAAGCAATGGGGTCTGATGGGATTCATCTCAGAATTCTAAAAGAACTAAGGGTAGAACTAGTGACACCACTGACTACCCTCTTTAACAAATCATGGGAGGATGGGGTAGTACCTGAGGACTGGAGGATGGCAGATGTGATTCCCCTTCACAAAAGTGGGAGCAGGGCAGAAGCAGGAAACTACAGAACTGTCAGTTTGACCTCAGTGGTAAGGAAAATGATGGAATCACTTCTGAAGGAAAGAACTGCCGAGTACCTAGAGGCCAGAGGGGCACAGGACCCAAGGCAGCATGGATTCACAGCGGGAAGGTCATGCCAGACGAATCTAATAGATTTCTTTGACTGGGTGACCAAAGTAGTAGATCAGGAAGGGACTGTGGACATGGCCTACCTAGACTTTAGCAAGGCATCTGACACAGTCCCACACAAAAGATTACTATACAAGTTAGTCAGTCTGGGAGTGGGTCCCAAGAGGATAGCCTGGGTAAAGAATTGGCTGGAGAATAGGACACAGAGGGCAATAGTAAATGGACTCCACTCTGAAGAAAGGGGGGATTACTAGTGGGGTACCGCAAGGTTCAGTATTAGGGCCGGTCCTCTTCAATGTCTTTATAAGCGACACTGCAGAGGGACTGGAAGGAAAAGTATGTCTCTTTGCAGATGACACAAAGATCTGCAACAGAGTTGATGCACAAGGTGGGGTGGAAAGGATGAGAAGGGACTTGGCAAGGTTAGAGGAATGGTCAGATGTATGGCAGCTTAGATTCAATGCTAAGAAGTGCAAGGCAATGCATCTGGGAAACAAAACCCAGGGGAAGAGTACACAATGCGGGGTGAGATACTAACAACAAAAATGGAAAGGGAGCTGGGGATAGTCATATCAGATGACCTAAAGGTGGGCAAGCATTGTGAGAGGTCAGTAAGGAGGGCTGGGGGGATACTGGGATGCACAGGGGAGAGGCATCACCAGTAGAAAACAGGAAGTTGTTATCCTTCTGTACAGACAACTGGTGAGACCCCATCTGGAGTACTGCGTGCAGTTCTGGAGACCCAATCTCCGCAAGGACATAGACAGGATGGAAGCTGTCCAGAGAGGCAACTAAAATGGTGCAGGGTCTGCACCTGAAGACATATGAAGAGACTAAAGGAGCTTGATATGTATAGCCTCGAGGAAAGGAGGGAGAGAGGGGGGGACATGATAGAAACTTTCAAGTACCTCAAGGGAATCAGCAAAGTCCAAGAGGGTAGCATCTTTCAAAAAAAAGAGGTGCGCAAGAATAAGGGGGCACAATTTGAAGACAGATGGGGGGCGGCTAAGAGCTAATGTAAGGAAGTATTTTTTCACAGAGAGGGCTGTAGATGCATGGAACAGCCTTCCGGAGGAGGTTGTGGAGTCAAAAACAGTGGTGGAATTCAAGCATGCATAGGACAGTCATAAGGCAATTCTAGGGGTTGGGGGTAGAAAGAAGTAGGCTGCTGGTTAACTAGGATCTGCAGCTTATCCATTAGGTAGAAATGGGCAGACTGGGTGGGCCAAGTGGTCCTTATCTGCCGTCAAATTCTGTGTTTCTATGACTGGGTGACGAGGGCCTGGACCAGGGTAGGCCAGTGGACGCCCTCTTTCTGGACTTAGCAAAGGTTTGATCTCGCACCCACAGTGGTCTGCTGGCTAAGCTGAAGGAAATCGGGTAGGGAGACAGTTGTTAAGATGGACAGGAAATTGGCTCTCTGAGCGTACTCAGAAGGTGGTGGTTGGAGGTTTGGCCTCATCCCCAAGGTGGGTACTAGTGGGGTTCCCCAGGGGTCAGTGCTGTGGCCACTCCTGTTCCAACGCCTATATCTCAGACATCAGGAGGGGGATCGGGAGTGAGATGAGTCTCTTTGCAGACGACTCAAAGTTGGGTGCAGTGGTGGAAGGGGAGGAGGGGAGGGTGGCCTTGAAGGAGGGACCCTGAAGGCTCTGGAAAAGTGGTGGGAAAATGGAAACTAAAATTCAATGCAGGGAAGTGCAAGGTTCTGCACCTGGGAGTCAGAAATCCAGGCCAGGGTATACCCTGGGAGGAGACACGATTCAAGTCACAGAGGGTGACAGGGACCTGGTGGTAGTGGGAGATGTCAAAAACAACTCAGAGACCTGTAGGAGGGCAGAAGCAAGGGCAAATAGGATGCTGGGATGCATCGCCAGGGGGATTACCTCCAGAAAGGCAGAAGTGATCCTTCCACTGTACAACTGCTTGGTTAGGCCACACCTCAAGTATTGTGTACAGTTTTGAAGACTACATTTAAAGAGGGACATTACACTCCTAGAGAGGGTCCAAAGGAGGGCAACCAAAATGATCTGGGGCCTGGGGGAGAGGACCTATGAGGAGAGGCTCAAAGAGCTCAACATGTACACCCTGGAAGGGGAAGAGACATGATAGAGGTCTTTAAGTACATGAAAGGGATCTATAGAGGAGGCCCAGTCAGGGTGCTCCAAAAGAAGGAGGGTGGGGCAACAAGAGGTCACGGGTGTAAGCTGGAAGGGGGGAGAGGAGAAGGAGATGTTATTTCACTGAAAGGGTGGCGGAGCCATGGAATGCACTGCCCAGGGAGCTGGTAGAAGCAGAGACTGTGGATGGGTTTAAGAGGGGATGGGACAGGTACGGGGGAGGGTAAATCCGACCAGGCCCAATACAGGTGGAACATCTGGGACCGGGGACAGTATAACCCAAGGGGGAGGGGGAGGACACACTAAAATCAGCCCTCAGTGCAGGTGCTGAAAATCGAGCAGACTCGAAAGACCGTTAGGCCTATTCTGCTGGCATTTTATTATGTTAATATGTTCATGGAAATGATGGCTATGGAAGTAAATACAAAATGTTGGGATAACAAAATGGTGCATCTTTGGCCCTCTGCTCCTTTGATCCAGAGTCAAACGAAATGCAAGGGTCCTGCAATCTTTAGTATGAGGTGAACAGAAGCTTTGAAATAATAAGTAAACTAACTAGCACTGGAGTACCAACAGCTATGTTCAATTGGTTCCAGCTCCCTGTCTCAACTACAACTAAAAAAAAAAAACACACACCACTATAAACCAAAGTTCATCTAGTCGCTCAACAGTACTTCCTACAGTTTTGCAAAATCCTGTCCCAATTTAGCAAAATTAGATGTGGCACAGTGTTCCCATTCGTGCATAACTGTACATTGCACCCCCATAATTCTGTTTGTAGTACACATACCCCACAAAAAAAGGTTATAGAAAGGGTACCGTGCACCCTTGTAATTTAGTTTGTACCCCTGAACATTTTTGGAGAGGGTACAGTGAACCCCCAGATCTGCAGTCTTAATGGGAATACTGATGTGGAATAATCAAAATGGAGCCTGGAAATATAGCACATACCTGTTGGGCTGAAAACATGTAAAGTTGGGAGAGGGCATCTTGTCGACCTAGGGTGACGCCAATGAGCAACTCTCTATTATAACAAAAAGCTTAAAAACACTAGGTGGGGATTCACAAGGGATGCGCCAACACATCCTGAACTTGCACCAATCATGATTCTGCAAGGGCAGTGATGCACCAGCGCATCACACCACCCATAATGCTATGCGGCACATCTGGAGGGGTTGGGCAGGGGGCATGCCCATGCATATGGGGTGCAGCCCTATTCACAACCCACCTTGGAGATGCATGTCCAGAGCAAGTACGAAGATGCGCCTCCAAAAGTTAAGTCTACATAAAGTAGACTTAAGTGTGGTCCCCCACAGGCAGGCTGCCATAATGTGAAACGGCAGCCTGCCTACCCTGGCAATCCAGCCCCCCCACAAATATCCCCGTAGTGGCAAAACA
The DNA here is from genome assembly GCA_016271365.2 of Neoceratodus forsteri. Taxonomy (NCBI): domain Eukaryota; kingdom Metazoa; phylum Chordata; order Ceratodontiformes; family Ceratodontidae; genus Neoceratodus; species Neoceratodus forsteri. Next base: position 1,191,024,955 of record CM057458.1, on the reverse strand, counting down.
ATCACCAGGCATCCCTGGTAGTCTAGTGGAACCCCACTCCCCCATATCCCCAGTACTCATAAAAAAGTTGCACAAGCCCTGGCAGTCCAGTGGTACCCCCACCCCCATCCCAAGTAATCATAATAAACCATCTGCAAAGCCCTGGTAGTCTAGTGGAACCCCCTTCGCAACTCCATACGACATACCAAAGTCTCCTGGTGGTCCAGTGGATCCCACCACCTCCCAGCATGTGCCGAATGTCAGCGGGCAGCTCAACCCATTTCTACCGAGATCCTTTGGGCTTATCCCATGCATGCTTGAAGGCCACAACTGTTTAAGCTCCCACCACCTCTGCTGGCAGACTTCAGATGTCCACCATTCTTTCAGTGAAGAAGTAGTTCCTCACATCCTTCCTAAAATTCCCCGTCCAGCTTTATTGCATACCCTCTTGTCCTCCTGGTGCAAATTCTCCTCTGAAAAATACTCCACTCCTTTACCTTGTCCCACCACCGTGGGGTACTTATAAAGTCTCTATCGTGTCGTCGACCCCCCCTCCGTCCCTCTTCTCTTCCAGGGTGTACATACTAAGATCCTCGAGTCTCCCCTCATAGGGTTTTTGATGCAACATCTGCACAATTTTACTTGCCCTCCTCTGACAGCCTCTACCCTATCTATGCCCTTCCCGAGATGTGGTCTCCAGAATTGGACACAGTACTCCAGGCGGGGTGTCGCCAACAATCAATACAGTGGTAACAACACCCCTCTCTGCTGGTGATGCCCCTCCTCATGCACCCCAGCATCCCACTGGCCCTGCCTACTGCTTGTCACACTACCCAACCACCTTACTTTCTTCATATACGATAACCCCAAGGTCTCTTTCCTGCTTTATGACTATCAATCTCTTTTCCCCTCCCCATCCCCATTTTATAACCAGCTCTGAGGTTCTGTGCGCAAGGTACATGATTCCGCACTACTGTTGTGCACTGAAACCCAGCTGTCATACTCTACCATACTCTTGACCAGTGACAGCGCTAACATACACCAAAAGGGCAAAAGTTGCGTCCTTTCCAAAATGGACCTCTCTTTCCTTTGCCAGTGGGTCCAAATTGATGCACCTATTCTATTGCAATTAATATCTAAACCAAGGGAACGTGAACTATTCAAAATATGCCACCGATTATGTTTCGACCCAGTAGGTTCCTCTTTAGACCCACATTTTATTTATACCAGTGGGTCCAATTCGACTCATGTTTTAAACCCCTCGCTGTCACTGCTCTTGACTTCAAATCCCCCACTCATTCTCTCTGCCCCTCTGGAGTATCTACCCTGTTGCAGATTTCTGTGTCATCTGCAAAGAGGCACAGCTTCCCTTCCAGCTAAGACCTGGCTATCCGATTACTCCCTCTCCTCTTAAAGAGCAAATATTATAATTTTCATTTATACTGTGATATTTACAAATGCTATGTAATCCCGGGTCGCCCCTGAAAAGGGACCTCCGGGGCCCAGTGGCTTACCCGGTCACCAAAATTTAATAAATAATAAATAAATATTTACTTACATGTTCAGGTAGTGCATCTCTTGTGATGCCATTACTGTTTTTTTGAATATTATTTTTAGCTCAGTGGTATGGAGAGCTGAGGCATCGACTGCCTTACCTTCTGCCACACCAGCCATCCATGTTCATGACCGTGCACAGGCTGCTGGGGGTCCACCAGCTAGGGAGAGGATCAACTGTCCCATGGACTGCTCTCCTCTCCCGGGGTGGGAGGGCATGTTGGCACCATTGCAGCACTGCCACCAAATGCCTGGTGGCAGTGCAAGACAGGACTGGCAAGGGAGGCAGACAGCTGTGGGACCCTGCGACGAGTACGTGCTTCCACATGCTCGCGCGGATGTGCGCAGCCCAGCTGTAGGGAACAGGAGAGAGAAATGGAGGAAAATGGATGGTGGGGCAGGTGTATATGACAGTCTTGTACACCGATCCTCCACCCATGCCACCCCCAAGACCCGACCAATCTGGATGTGTCTCCCCGCACTGAGGGGAGAAGACGTACTTGGATCCTGCAGCGTTTCAGAGGAAGTTACAATGAGGAATTAGGTGGGCGCTTCCTGGTTGTTGCCTGTAAGGGATTTCACAGAGTCCCAGAAGTCCCTACCTCGGCCCCAGCTACTACCTAGCAGGTCACTGCAGTATGAGGCTTTGGCAAGTCTAATCCTGGCCGCTTTGTAAGCTACGAGGTCAACCCGTGCCCTAATGTGTTGACATTTGATGCTCTGGTACACTCAAACATCAGATGGAATACGGTGCTATTCTTTACATTTACGCTTTAGGTGATGCAGAAACCACAGTAATTAGATACAATGGACACAATAAGGTAGGTCAGTGGCTGCTGCATGGCAGGTAGCAGTGCCAAATTGCGAGGCACCATTAAGCAGCATGTGTTCACAAAAATTACTTTTTTTTTTTTACTCAAAGATAATGCTCCAAGTTGCTGCTCATTTAATAGGCTGAGATAATGTCTTGTCTCAAATTGGCTGCCAAAGTAGAGCAGGTGAGGGATTACATGTTAAGACTGCCAAGGCAGAAAAAGGGAAAAAGCTGTATTCATGCAGACCGTTTTAAAATTGTTTTGCTTGCTCTGCATTTTTTGGTCTGCTTTATGTACAGTGCCCTGAGCCTTTGGGTTAGGGCACTTTTATAAAGACTGCTTTACCTACTGCAAATCAGTATACACACAAAATGCAATTTCCTATCTTAGAAACAAATGTACGAGTGTGTTTCAGTTGCTGCAGATTTGACTGTGTCCTGGTCAGAGTGTATTTATTTATTTGTTAGAAAGTCAGATTTACAACCTTGAGTCATGGACTCATTTACAAAGACACCTTGTCATGGGTAGACAGAGTTACACAGTGTGGTTACAACAGCGAGAATAGTACAGGTGCAGAACATTATATAGAGTACACATAGGTTACATAATAATGTTACTTATGCGTTACAGTCATATATGAGGTACCCATGGGTTACATTGGGGTACAGCCCTGGACATGCCTAGATAATGGTGTAGTGGTTGTGTTGAGGGCTGAAGTAACAAGCAGCAGTAAAGACATAAATATATGTCATACTGTATTAAACATTAACTGACCCCAAAAAAGGATAAAGTTTTATCAATAAAGATTTATTGAAGTTTACAATAAAATACAACGTCAGATTTTAATTTGAATGAAACAACTTCCAATGCACAATCAAGTTTAATACCACTAAACGTGCATACAGTCTGTACCAATACACAGGAAAAAAAATTTTTTGCTACAGAGTTTGTGATCTGGTTACAACATTTTGCTTAAAGACAAAAATCACCCAAAAACTATAATCTTGAAACCATGAGGTAGTGTACATCTCTCCAGCAAACTTCAATTCTAACAGCCCAACTCTACAGACACTGAAGGGGGAGGGAAGCAGTACAAACAAAACAGAAATAACACACACACACACACACACATACATTTTAAAGGAAAACTCCATGTTTAAATCAGAAAAAGATATGTCAGTCTTTTTTTCTGTGTTCTAACCAGTTCCCAGTGTTTTCTTTTCCTCTAGCTGTGAGAGATGTTTCTTCTAACTTTCCCTAACTGTTTTATTGCCCTTGGAGGTTGCCATTCTGATTTCTTTTATGGCCTCTTGTTCCAAATAGTCTTCCCAGAGTGTCCTTTGGTGTGGTGTCTAATTGCCCCTGCAGGAAGCCAGTGTCTTGTTACAGGGTCTGTCACAGCTCAGCCACAGAGAAAATACTTCTTCCAGAGAAGGCACACTGCTAGATTTTGGCTGAGTGTAATCATTATTATTTTCTGATATCAGTACCTTGTCCTGCTATGTTCTGGTGTGTGTGTGTGTGTGTTTGAATCGTGTCACTGTTTACTCAGTTTCTCTCAGTCACTTTCAGTTTTGCACCAGTACTAAGTAGCAAAACTGATCACCACCTTATTATTTATTTATTTATTTAAGAGATTTACCGGAAGGCATAATGAGCAGAGTATCCAATTCCAGATGCGCCCGGGAGGGGGTTACAAGGGTGTAGTACATAAATACATAAAGCACAAAAGTACATACATAATTTATAGGTTGTAAAATAGCAGGACAAGGTACTAATATCAAAAATAATAATGATTACACTCACCCAAAATCTAGCAGTGTGACTTCTCTGAAAGAAGTATTATCTTTGTGGCTGAGCTGTGACAGACCCTGCTAAATCTAAGGGCATGGCTACATCAGTGTTACATGAACCAAGGTGCATTGTAGGAGAAAGAAAGCCAATTAACCTATTTGTGATGGAGATTCCCAGGGGTCGTAAAACTACCATACAGCTAGCAGGCTAATTTAGGAAAAACTAATAGCAGATAGAGGGAAGGACACACTAGGAATTAACATATGTATCAAAACACTCTACATATGTTTTTGCACATTCTGGGTGGACTTCTTTAAGCAACAAACACGTAAAAAAAAACAACATTCAATAAATGGCCAGTGGTAGTAACATTACAAGTGACACTCAACCTGGAAAGTAAACACCCAAGTGGGTAAGTAGATACTTGGTCTCAAAACACAAGGTACAGACATACTTTTGTTTTTCTAAACACTGAGACACTAGTCAGCAACTTAAGCACATCCGCTAGCAGCTTATCGGTTGCTGATGAAACAGAATGGGGAGGAGGGAAGACAACTCTGCAGCCTAGGAGGCAGAGACTGCAAATCCCAGAATATAATTTTGGTTTTCAGGAACCAGTCTAATGTGTTTAGCCTGAAGCGAGCCATGCACTTGCAACTGACTCCATAACTACGACCAGGAAGGGAAGGGAGCATGCACACAATCCCAATCGCATTAGGAAGGTCACAGAAAGTGACACGTGTAGTTCATAACACTGGTAGGACAGGAGGCGGGTTAGCCTACTGAGAAAGGCTTACATGACAGTCAATTACCCATCTGCCTAAATTATAGTCATCTATGCAACACAATACAAAATCAGACACACCCCAGAACAAGTTCAATTCTCAGTAACCCAAGCAGCACCGTCTCTCCAAGTGCAAATAACATACAATTACCAGTGAATCCCAGCCCCCCACCCCACTCCCCAATTAGTTTCACATAAGAGGCCAATTGGTGAGTGCGAAAGCAAGGCACATTAGCTCTGTTCTCACAAGGGACATGGCTTATTCCTCAGAGTAAAATCGGGGCCGCATTAAAGGAAAACCAAGATTAAAATTTGCAAAAACATGCTGAAAGAATGTTTCGATTTGGGTGTGTAGTCCTACTGTATTCTTACCTTCATTTGCTATTGGGAGTTTTTTCTAAATTTGCATACTAGTTTGATGGCTCCTGGGGATCTCCATATTTGAAAATTTTATTGCTCTTCTCCTTCCTACAATGCCTCCTTGTTCCATGTGACAGTGATGCGACGGGACCACAGTTCAGAAAGTAATTAACTCGTCAGCAGCAACCTGTTAAGATTGCTAATATTCTGGCTTCAACTCAGTAACTGCCTAATCCAAATTTTTCATTTTCTAGGTATGTGTCTACAGGTCTAGCCAGCAGAACGGAGTGTTTCATTTTTAAACCTTTCGCTTAACCAAACTACACACAACCATAAAGCAGCACACAATCATCCTAGGTCACAAATGCTATAGTGAAGGCTGACTGCTTTCTTACAAAACAGCCCACTTAATTATCTCTCAGGTGTTTGCAATCAGCATGCCTCCACCACCTACCCTAAAAATCAGGAACAAATTACCAAAAAATCAGGGACACATCTTAAAACGTATCATCTCAAAAAGCCTACAACGACGTATGGCCCGATATATCAAGCATTTCCTGATAGAAATCCTGACTAACACCAACGTTTGCTGTAACTGTATTACTGCAAAACTCTTCTTTTTAGTGACAGAAAAAAGGGAACAGCAACCTTTTGAGACAAAATCGGGGACAGTTAAAGTGATTTAGTCACATTACACAAATGCCAGTTTCACCTAGGATGCCACTGCCACCCATGCTTCAGATGCTGAAACTGCATATGTTTTGTAAAAAACATCTGTCATTTTTTTTGTATGTTTTTGTTTCTACGCACCCTCCAGTTTTCTGTGTGGCCACACCCCCAGAATATCATACAAGGGAAAGGTCAATATTTTACATACAGCGACAAGGAATTCTGGGTAAATTACAAAGTCAACTGAAATGTTTGTTACTCAGAGGTGCAGTCCCTTATTTTGGTAGGGAGGACTGCAGAATAGCACCTAATATGTAGACATATAACCTAGTTCTAGAAGTTTGAAAGGCAGAAATGCGTGCATATGGGGCAGACTAGGTGGGCCATAGGCCCTTATCTGCTGTCAACATGTGTGTATATATGTATATCTATCTCAAGTAGGGTTGTCACGGTATACTGCGGTATCAGAAGTCACAGTATTGATACCGTGGGCAATTTCTTGTACCACGATAACAGTGATTCACGGTATACCGCGGGACCTTTCAAACTAGTTTTTTTGCATTTTCAGGGATAACTCAATTCGAGGAGGCTTCTTTTTTATGCAAAAAGTACTCATTCTGCAATACCACGGTATGTCGATAACCGTGGTATTACATGCAACAGTTATACCGTCAGAATTTCATTCTGTGACACCCATAGTAGCAAGGCATTGTGGGTACAGTGCATAGCTGATTTTTTTGTCTCCCTTATCAAAGCACAGTCTCCCATGTTGATAGTGTTTACAGCAGTAGAGTCTGTAGAAAAGTCTGTGGAAAACTCCCCACCCCCACCTCCTCCATGTCTCCCCTGTCGGCCTGTCCTTCGGGCCATCAGTGGTCTTTGTCCCTCCTACCGCTCACGCCTCCGCTCACAGCCACTATTCCCCACCTCAGATGGCAGCAACCCTTGGGGTAATCCAGTGTAACTCTTCACTGGATAGGTCCTCCAAGGAGAAAGGGGCCAGCCAGTGCAACTACTTGGCCCCTCGGGTGCTGCTGAGGTGGTCTCTGGGGCCCGACCAGCCATCATCCAGTTGAGCAAAGGACACTTTTTCCCCCTTTTTCTCTTGGGGGCGTGACATGCCATGACGTCAAGGCGTACGCCATCTGCCGCACCCCCATAGTCAGCTGGCTGGCGGATGTGCTGTACCCTGGTCTCCACCGGAGTCAGCTGTCATGAACCGCATCCCCACCCTCCCCTGGAGAAGGCAAGCAGTCGGACACTCCAGCCTTCTCTCGGCTGGCCCTCCAGCAACCAGAGTCTGTTCCCGAACCCAGGTCACTGGCGTCGCAAGCAGAAATCCAACTGCTCGCGCCAGCAGACCAATTGGAAAACTGTTGTTGTGATGCAGATAGGCCAAAAGATAACTTGCCAGTCTATGTAGCCATTTGACTTTTACTGCCTGCTGCTGAAGTGACAGGTGTGAAGTAGCAGCTCCTGTCAGAGCATGGGGGCGTGATGATGCTTTTCTATGTTTATGTTATACAGCCTGAATGACTAAGTAGTTCATGAGTGTAATTATGGGTCAGACTTTTTCTTTCTTTGGTGTCCAGCTTCTGCTATGAGTCCAAAATTGTGAAAGAAAAGGATGTCTATACCAAGACTGACCAAAAGAGGTCTCTGTTTCAACACAGTGCTTAAAACTGTTTCCCTTGCAAGACGTCATGGTTGGGGTTGCAGCACTGAGGGAAAAAAAAAGGGTCAGGGTTATGCAAATGAAGCAGAGCACAGAAATAAAAGCACTTTTTCATGGAAAACTGCACTTTTGGGCAGTTTGAATGAGTAGGAGATTGATTCACAACTCCTACAGGTTACTACTCCCATTTGTTAGGTCAAACATGATAACATCACTAAGAGATATGACCATCAGTAAATGTAGCCTTCATTAGACCGACCTGGACAAAGACAGTTGCTTAAAATCATAGTTCTGCTGCTATAAACTTGACAAAAAAAAAAAAAAAAAAAGAGCTCTTGTTGAATTAATGGTCTCAAATGCATCACTGTCACATGAGACAGAAAACACTGCAGGAAAAGACCACCAATAAATGTGTAATCATGGAGATTCCTAGGGGCCATATTAGCAGGAAAATTCTGAAAACAAATCCTTACAGCAAACAAAAGGAAAGAACACAATACGACTATACCTACAAACCCAAAACTCTCAGTGCAACTTTTTTTGTTTTAAGCTTTGTCTTTAGTTCCCCTAACCTTTAAATGATACTTCACAGCAAAACAATCCCATTAGGTAGTATTGCTATTACAACTGATTTGCCCTTGCTACCCAGTCAGCCTTATGAGTTAAATCAAAAGTGCGGTGACAGCGGGTTTAAAATGCACTATCTACACTTTAAGAGTTTAAAACTGGCCATGTGAAAAATAGAACAGTATTTCATGAGGTTGTTTTGCTACAAAGTATTTTACTTGGATGTTTAAAAATGTTCTGATCACAAGAGGCCGACTATGCTGGAGCTCGTCTTTAGGTGCGACCTGGAAAGAGGGAGCACAGAAACAAAATGAAAACTGCAATATACATACAATTTATATAATAAAATGCTTGAACGAGTCAGGTGTAGTCCTCAGGGAATAGAGGGCAGCAGACATCGTACCCCTGCACTACAGCAAAGATAGGGGGACCCAGGGCATCAGACTGGTTAGCCTGACTTCCAGCCTTCGGAAACTCCTTAAGACTGTAATTAAGGAGCAGCTGGTCAGCTTCCTTGTGTCTAATGGACTCCAGAACAGCACGCAGCATGGTTTTCTAAAGATGCAATCCTGTCAAACAAACCTCGAAGATTTCTTCAATGCCGTGTTGCAGCAACAGAATACAGGCCAAGCAGTTGATGTCCGATACCTGGACTATGGCAAGGCTTTTGACTCTGTGCCCCACAGGAGGCTAGTAAAGAAACTGGGGGACTTCAGTGTTGGGACAAAAGTCATTAGATTAGTTTATAAAATGGGGAAGGGATTACTGCTATTCTGATTGGTCATTAGACATGCATTAGAAGTGTCTAACCCAAGGCTGAAACTAGAAACCCTATGTATAATACACAGTCCCATTTTATAAACGCAGTAAGCCCGGGTGCATTAAGACAATTCTAATGTATGAGCAAGGCTGATGCACTTTGGCCCACGGCATCGGTGCCTCAAGACGGGCAGCACACCCCACCCCCAAACCATGCATTAGAACTGTCAAACATACCCCATCGTGTCTTACTGTTTATATATTGGCTTGGGGGGTTAACAGAGAACCCAAAGACGGTATTAAATGGTACATTACTTGGGGGTGGCAAGGCAGGCGTTAAGAGTGATGTCCCACAGGGGTTAGTCATGGGCATGGTGCTCTTCAATGCATTCATTTGTGACATCAGGAAAGAATCCAGGGTAAGAGGAGTCTATCTGAGGTTGACAAATGTGTGGCAGTGGGAATAGTGAGGAGGGTAGGACGGAATTGAAGAGAGACCTGGGGAAATTGGAAGAGTGGTCCAAAATCTGGCAACTGAAATTCGATGCCAAAATGCGCAAGGCAGTGCACTTGGGGAGGGAATCCATGACTGAATACTGCATTGAGGTGCACGACAGGAGCAGAATTCAGAAAAGAAGGATCCATATGCACCATTTGTACTTGTAAACTATGGAATTCCCTGCCACAATACTTAGTAAACTTGAATAAGTTTGAGCAATTCAAGGAAAAACTGGATAAATATCTATTGGGTAATTAAATTCAATACACCCCTCCTATGTGGGGAAGGCAGTCTAGATGGGCTTAGTGCCTACTTCTGCTTTAATAAACCAAGTATTAGAAGTACAATCAATCAATTACAGCCTCAACAACATCAGCCACAATTCAGATATAAAGAAAGCTAGCAGGATGTATGGGTGCATTAGATAAGATATTCCCAGCAGACAGGAGTCGACTTCTGCCCCTGTACAGGTCCTTGCTGAGGTCAGGATTACTGTGCACAGTTCTGGAACACCCACCTAAAAGTACGGACCCCTGGAGTCGATCCAAAGGAGAGGGATTAAAATGATTCAAGGCCAGCATGGGAGGATTTGTGAGAAAAGAATGGCTGATCGCAATATATATTCATTGGAGGCCAGAACAGAGATGGGAGAAAAGATTTAACCCTTCAAGTGCCAGAAGACTATATAAATAGTACCAACGGCCAGCAACCATTTAAGCTTAGTGAGGGGTCCATAACAAGGACACACAACTATAATCTGGCAGGGATGTGAGGAAATACTTATTTACAGAGAAGGTGGTAGAAAAGTACAAGCATTTCCCAGTGGAGCCGGTCAATGAAAACACAGCGGCAAGTTTCAGAAAGGGGGTAGGACAGACACATGGGACTGCTAAGACTGACAGGGAACAGGCTGGTGATAAAGAGGGTAGGGGTTAGTTCAAGCGAAAATGGAGGATGACTGATCCTTGAGGTCAGCCAATGCTAAACTAGTGAGGGCCTAGGTAGAAATGAGCCAGTCTTTTGCCTGTACACATCTATGTTATAGCTTACCGGTGGGGGAAAAAATGTAAAACAAACCAGACAGACTAGTGCGAAACAGAAACATAGAATTTGTGACAGATAAGGACACAGCTTACACCAGTCTCCTATTTCCTACCTAATGGATAAGCTGCAGATCCTAGTTAACCAGCAGCCTACTTTTCTACCCCACCCCTAGAATTGCCTTATGGCTCTCCCATGCATGCTTGAATTCAACCACTGTTTTTGACTCCATACCTCCTCCAGAAGGCAGTTCATTCATCCACAACCTCTCTGTGAAAAAATACTTCCTTACATTACCTCTTAGCCACCCCATCTTCAAATTGTGCCCTGTTCATGCACATCTTTTTTTGAAAGATGCTACCCTCTTGGACTTTGTCGATTCCCTTGAGGTACTTGAAAGTTTCTATCATGTCCCCCTCCCTCCTTTCCTCAGGTTACACATATTAAGCTCCTTTAGTCTCTCTGCATGTGTTTTCGGTGCAGACCCTGCACCATTTGGTCCCTCCTCTGGACAGCTTCCATCTTGTCGTCCTTGCGGAGATTGGGTCTCAGAACTGCACAAAGTACTCCAGATGGGGTCTCACCAGCTGTCTGTACAGAGGAGAACAACTTCCTGTTTTCTACTGGTGATGCCTCTCCTATGCATCCCAGTAACCCCAACCCTCCTTACTGCCCTCTCACATTGCTTGCCCACCTTTAAGTCATCCAATATGACTACCCCCAGGTCCCTTGCCATTTTTGTTGTTGTTAATATCTCACCCCCCATTGTGTACTCTTCCCCTGGGTTTTTGTTTCCCCAGGTGCATTACCTTGCATTTCGTAGCATTAAATCTAAGCTGCCATACATTTGACCATTCCTCTAACCTTGCCAAGTCCCTTCTCATCCTTTCCACCCCACCTTGTGCATCAACTCTGTTGCAGATCTTTGTGTCATCTGCAAGAGACATGCTTTTCCTTCAGTCCCTCTGCAATGTAAACACAAAAACACTGAAGAGGACGGTCCTAATACTGAACCCTCGGTACCCCACTAGTAACCCCCCTTTCTTCAGAGTGGACTCCATTTACTATTACCTTCTGTGTCCTATTCTCCAGCCAATTCTTTACCCAGGCTATCATCTTGGGACCCACTCCCAAGGTGGCTAACGTGTATATTAATCTTTTGTGTGGGACAGAGTCAAATGCCTTGCTAAAGTCTAGGTAGGCCACGTCTACCTAGACTTTAAACATTAGATTTACCAAAAAAAATTACTAAGGTATTGGTTAACAAGCCATGCAGATTGTAATTAAGAAAGGGCAGAGGTAGCCTGGGATTAAACACAAGCCACAACCAGATGTGGACACATCTACAGGGAAGGCCAAGAAGGGAGAAAACCAACATGCACACTAGCTACAAGAGCAGGAAATATTAGCCAAAAGGTGGTTTAAGAGAAGAGACAAGAGGATAAGAGACACTTTCTTCAATTGACTCAGAAGGCAGACAGAAAAGGTGAACTAACCAGTTGAGATTTTTGCAGCAAGGGATACTGAAATATCAATCAGAAGAGCAATTTATTGGGTGTCTCATTTTGTCTTTTCTTTTTGCTTAGCTGCATTATATACCTGTATTACACTGTGTTTTGTAATTATCGGATTAGTCCATCCTGTGCTGTTATTCATTACTGACTTATGTTCATCTTTGCCCAGGTCCACCTTGTACACGAGTCCTTCTCAATGGTGTTTCGCCTGGTAAAATACAGACTGACTGGTTGAGGAGGAAGATGATGAGATAACGGACTGAAAATAGGGAAGGCAGATAGAAAGGAATGGCGGAGAGCCTTATTTAAGAAGGAAAGGAGAGTAATGGGAGTGATGAAGGGCCTTAAAACAGGAGATTAAGATAAAGAGGCCTTGAGGGTAAGCGGTGGGGCATTTGGGGCCGAAGCAACATTAAGGCTAAAGTATTCTGACCACTTACGAGCACCTGTTTCAGAGCTTGAAGGAAGAAACAGAAGGCTCCCTTACCTGAATGGAGTTGCTCCACTGTTTTTGTTTGTTTTTCATTCTGCCCCCTGCCCCCAACAGAAGGGAAAGAATTATAATTTGCCAAGGGAGGGCTTGCCCCAATTCCCTTCCACTTCCCAATTTCCATCTCCACCCATGCACTCAGGTGTTTCATGATGTCACTATATGAAGAGTGTGTGGAGGGCTCCATGCAATTCTAGAAAGCATCAACCAACAAGAAAGAGTCGTGTTAGTTGTACCCTGGCTTCCATATGTACCAAAAGTAGAAATAAAATTGGAAAATCAGCTTTTAAAATGATACTCCACAGACTTGCATGGAGCAGGCCCCCGCACTCTCCACATAGTTACATCACAAAACATCTGAGCATGAGGGCAGACGGAAGTCAAGTAGTGAAAGGGAATGAGCAGCTAGGCCCCTCAGGGCAAATTATGATCCCTTCCCTTACTTAAGAGGCTGAATAAAAAAAAAAAAATGAAAACAATGGAGTAACCCCCATTTCAGGTAAGGGAGCCTCCTGTTTCTTTGGTAAGTTGTCAGAAGGTGCTCTTTAAATCAGGGAGATTTTCACAGGGCCCTAATGTATGTGCCAGAGTATACAAGGACAGTAATGCAAAGCCAGACACATTAAGACAGGAGAAACAGTTTGTTTTATATACTTGTACCACTATCTTGACTAACTTGTACTCTGCTCTACCCAGGTCATGCATGAAAAACTGCACCTGGCACCAGCACACCTGCCCGGTTATCAAAAATAAAGAAAAATAAATTAAACAGGAATAGTGCCATAACAAGTGAGACTATCAAAAATGTGTGTTGAGGGAAGATGAGGCAGACCCTGTGATAATATGGAAACCTGGAAGGAATGGGTCAAGTCCCACCAGGGTGGTTAGGAGCTTACTGAAATCCACACTCCACTTGACCTTCCGAGGAGACAGCGGTTTGCTGTGTGGCACAGCATGCCAGGTTTGAAGCAGAGTATTTTATGTATGGCATCAATGTGGGTGGAGAAACTGAAGTGCTGGTTCAGCCATACTCTGAGATACTTAAAAATAAGTTACAACTTCAAACGTGGCACCAACCACAATCCAGATGCCTGGGGTGTGTTGGACCGTTGTTGTCCTCCACTTAGTTCCAAAGGACATGGAAACAAAACTGTCGGCAGAGTGGGTTTGAGCAGAACCAGCACTGCACATTATAAAAGTCCTGCAGAGCGACAACTCCATTTCATAAGTTAATGCAGTTTAGATTTGCTCCTGAAGTAATCACTGCTCCTATATGATAAAAGGATCACTAGCAATTTTGAGAGAAAGATAATCTAACAAGATACTTATCTGCTATCACAGCTCAGCTTCACACTCATGTAACAACCTTTTCCCTAGACAGGGGTGGTCTGTTGCTAGAGTGTCCGTCAAAGCACTGGATGCCAGTGTATCAATCGCTTTGTCCCTTAGCAGAAGAGGCAGAGGCTAGGGACAGTGGGATAAATAGGAGGTCTTGGCATAAGGAAGGAGTGCCCCAAGGCAGAGGGAGGTCCTCATTGTTCAAAAGAGCAAAACTCACAAGGAAGCAAGCATTCATACCAGTGCCAACACAAAGATTCAGGCCCTAGGGGCTGGGAGGAGCCCACCAGCTTTGGCTCTGTGACAAAGTGCCAGGCTTAGAGGTATGGGTTTCTCTGGGGTTGCCAGGGCACCGCTGGAAGTTGGGGGTGTCTGCGGCTTTGACTCAGCAGCAGTGTGCCAGGGTCAGGTGGCAGTACTGCCTTTGCAGGCTCTTCCTGCCCATAACATCCGGGGGACAAAAGGTTCTGTGGTTGGGCCATTCTGGGTGTTTGACGAAAAGGTTTGGGAGGGATTCAGTGGCCATGCAGTTGCTGGGCAGAACAGCTGGAAGCCCTTTGGAGGAGGTATGGCAGACAGTGGTTATTGGGTACAGGTGCACCTCCAACACAGGCACCATGGGACCAAGTCATGGGTTCTCTTCATGTGCGTAGCTATTGCAATCAGATGAAATACATCTTGTTTAAAATGTATTAGTATACTGTACCATTAAATCTCCAGGAAAATATAGATATGAAGGATCATACATGAAGAAAAATATACAATCTGTAGGAAAAAGTCCACTGTTTAGCTCTACTACCTCTTTTCTTTCATTTTCTACTACATTTTTCTTCCTTAAACTTAAGTATGGTATTCAAACTAGTATCCTTATGGGACAACAATAGCTCCCTTAGCAGTAGGAGTGGTGCAGGGCACCAAATACCAGTAAGGGACAACAGAGCCCCATGTAAGAACTGTGATATTTGACTGTTTTTGCCAAAAGCACTTTAGCAAACTACAAGCTTGGTACTTATGAACTAAAAGACAGAGCACCAACCCAAAATATGCCTGAAATGAATTGTAAAGTGCAGGGACTGAGCGATCACTGAAACCTCATCCCTTAAGTAAAGACGGATCACATATGAACTGTCAAGCTGGTGTAGTGTGTGATTATCTATTGACATTTTAAGAAAAAGTTTCTGATACCCGAGAGGAGTAGACGAGAAGGCTATCACACACTCGGGCCCAGATATTCAGACAGCGCCCAGCAGTGGCACAAGAAGGGGTGCAGCACAACTGAGATGCGCCGGGCCAGGACAGGGTGATATTCAAGCGAGATGCCGCCACATCTCTGTTGAATATGGCGGGCAGAATGCGCCTGGCGCATGGCTACGCGCCAGCGATTCCCCCAGATAGGGAGAACCAGGAATGCCCAGTGCAAATGCAGTTGCACCATGCGCATCACCCACGATATTCAGAGTGGGCATGCAAATGGGACCATAATGTACGCACAGTGCAAATGGGGTCATTTGTATGTCATTACGGCCCCATCTGCACACCCTGCGCAGGGCAGCTGGCGAAATGCACCCGGCACCCTGCATAGCCGCTGTGAGTCCCTGGTAGTCTAGTGCCCCCCCCATGCCCGATCGCAGGCATTTGCATACAACATAAAATCCTGGTGGTCTAGTGGTCCCCCTCCCTCCCGTATGCCCGATCACGGGCATTGGTCATGTAAACCAATACCTGGTGGTCCAGTGCCTTCCCCCATAAGCCCAATCATGGGCATCTGTGTCAAACACATACACCTGGTGGTCCAGTGGTACCCCCTTCCCACAGAGGACCCTGGCCACTCGCCCCCCCATCATCGGCAGGCAGCTGCATCCCCGCACTACCACCTGGCCGCATGCCAAATGATAGCTACAGTATGATCTGTAAGCCATTACGCACAGTGTGACCAATGGGCTTGCAGAACATACTGTGTATACAACAGGCACAAATGTGTGACTTCAATCACATATTTGTGCTCAGGTAGAGTATGGTCTGTAAGCCCATTGGTCCACATCTGTGACCAACAGGCTTACAGATCACACTGTAAGCTGTCATTCGGCGATGGTATGCAGGAGGGTGCAGCCGCCGCCGACGACGGGCGGGGAAGCTGCGGCCAGGGTCCTCTTTGGTGGGTGGGTACCACTGACCACCAGGTGTATTGTTTGATACAGATGCCGCGATCGGGCTCACGGGGACACCACTGGACCACCAGGTATTGGTTTTCACTACCAATGTCAGCAATCGGGCATACAGGTGTGAGGAGAGGACCACCAGACCACCAGGATATTGTACAAATGCCCGCCATCAGTCATAACGGAGGGGGACCTACTGGACCACCAGGGCGGGTTTGGGTGCTTGCAGATGGTGTCCCTGCTGGCCGGGTGGCCACCACGGCTGACGGGCACTGTGTTGCGCCTGCAATACAGCAGCCCACCTGTGGGTGGCCTGGCTTGATTTTTCCCCCAGCTCAACTCCGAGGCCCCAGTGTCGGCACAACTCAGGGTGGTGCCAGCATGCGCTGCCATCCAGGTTGAATATCAGGATATGCCACATATGAATGGGCACACCCCCTGCATTTGCGCCGCATACATTAATTTTGCACCCTGGCACATCACGACTTGCGCTACGCAAGTCCCCCATTCAATATCGCACCAGGGCACATTGCTGGGGTTGCGATATTCTGCCCTCAGTGTTTTGCAAGAAGGCTAACAGCAAGCTGTAGCATCAAAATAACCCCAAACACAGGAGTCGCCCAGGGCCACACCCACCCCCATCTGGTTGCATGAGACACTGGGAAGAGCAGGCTGAGACAGTTATTCCAGACTAATATCTTTGTGGAAACAAAAACTGAATATGTGACCAGCAACTTTGCTCCAGTATAGCAGTCTTTTGTCAACCAGTTGGACTTCACAGTGAGCAAGCATGAAAACAGTAACATCACAGCATGTGAGCATGAATGTCTCTACTGCAAGTCAGTGCAGATTTGTAATGGTTTTATTTATTTGGACACTGTAACTGGGAGAGCTGCAAACACACATAGCTTAAAAAGTTGCTGATGCCATAAAGATAACTTTGAAAAACAATTAGGTAAAATTCAGCACCCGTTACATATATATTTCTAAAGTTTTCTCCTTCCCAGTATTTACTACTAAGAACATTTACATAAATACATGATCTTTACCCCTCAGGGTTCATCTGCCTCTATAGCGGACTCCCTACTAAAAGTCATAATCCTCTGCTCTGACATCACAGTCTGTTGCCATGGGACTGTGATGTCACAAGAGGTGCATTATGACCTCAGGTAGGGAGACAGCAACAGGAATAGATGAACCCTCAGGAGCAAAAATCCTGTTTTTATGCAGATGACCTCAGCAATAAATAATGGGGAGGAGGAATACAGCACTAAAGTGAAATACAAGCTGGACTGTGTCTAGATATAATGTTTTGGTAAAGTGCTCCTGAAGGTGTCAGCTGCTCTTTACCTGTAGGCTCAACCCAGGGAAAGGGTTCCAGAAAAGAACATGTACACGCAAGCAAACATAACTACAGTAACAGCAAGAATGCCAGCATTGCAATATTTTCAGCTGTGAGCCTACCCCACACAAAGGGGGTATACTGCACTGCAAAACAAATTTATATATATATATATATATATATATATATATACACATACATATACACACACATAGCGTGAAAATGGTATCTCTGCTTCCCTGATTAGCAAAGACCCCTTGCCAAGTTTTCTAGACAGAACTAGAATGACTATTACCAACATTCAGCTAAGTGGCAGCAGCTATCCAGCGATGAGTGTGATCACAACAGAGCTTCATGATTTTGCAAACCAGCTCTTAGAAAAAGCAGTGATGAAAGTGAGCAGGAACGTACAGGAAGTCAGTTCCTGTACCTTTTTTTGCAGCAGGAATTAAGTTCCTGTACTTCTTCCCACTGAAACTAAAACTGAAATTCTTAAACCAGCAACATAGTGACAGTTTCTGGATCTGTGATCTGCTATCAGGGTTTCCATAACACCATTTGGCTTGTACAACAATGCTATTTTCCTAGACATACTTTAATCTCTTAACAATTTACTAGCGTCAGATTAGATAGTTGTGCCTTGACACTGCTATCCTTTAGATTAAAGATCTTCATTCTATATTTCATAATTGCCAGTGCCCGAGTTCCTGTACTACTTGTCTACCACATACACCACTGATAAAAGGGAATAAAACCCACAATATTCAAAGATGTGCTTGTGCTCAAGGTGATCCAGAATGATCTGTCACTAACCCCTCCCCAATTAGGGAAAGACTAACGACTTTCCTGTATACTTTTTCATCTTCCGATTTAATGCGGTTTAGAGGGCTATGGCAAACGTGGAATGCCAGATTTTATACTAAATATATTTCTTGTGTCTTTCAACTGCAGAATCACACCGTAGGGTACAACAGATAAAACCTAACGGACAAGGATGACAAGAAGGAGTCAGTCGGCTGCATGCAAAGATGCAACAGCTTTGCTGTTAAAATCGTACAGAGTGGACCATCAGCCGAGTTTACACGTTCACGTTTTAACCTGAGCTCCCTTTCAGAGGCGGCTGGTACGATTCAAGTATGCTTCCTGCAGGCTCGCACCCGAAGCCGGCAGGGCCTGCATTACCTCGCTTTTGTTATCCTACGTGCATTTTTTGTTGTTGTATTTTTCACATTAAACCTCAAAGATGCTAACTGGCTACCCTTCACCGCCCGAGGAAGGAACGTGCCCGACCCTCGCTTACATTCTCGTCCCCGGAGAGGTCGGGATTGCTGTTCTCATCGCTGCTCAGCTTCTGTTTCTTCGCCGGCATGTCGTTTCCCGCCGCGAATCCACAATCAGACATCTTCCTGGCGCGGCGTCGCAAAGCTGACACGCAGCCGGAAAACAGAAGAGGAACTGGAACTGTCGTAAACACTGGCGTGCAGCTGCGTGTTTCAGGCACTGGTCGCCACATTGGCTGTGTTTACAGAAATGTACCAGCACTGGAAAAAACGGTTTCTCACCAATAATACATGATGTAGCAGTGACCTAGTAGAGAAAACCTGATCACAGAAAAGGGCGAAGATAGCTGAAGTCTGGGTAAAGGGTGATTCGCGCTCCCATACCTCTCAGCATTAAAAATTATAGCACTGGCCCTCAAAAAACATAGCAAAAGGTCAGAATGTGTAGCACTTTTTTATTTTAAACAATAATATGTGTACAAATAGTGGACTCCATGTAGTTAGTGGTAAGGAATGTTTCTATCAACTAAGTTCAATGATTAATAGTTCGTGTGTCCAGAAATAGCTCTAACATTATCAGGAATCTCAGTAAACCTGTGCGGAGCAAGGGTAAATTTGAGTGTGAAAATCATAACGCTATGCGAAATTCATAGCAGTTGAGAGCTATGCGCGCTCCCTTGGGAACAATTGAAGCAGGAGTTGGCTAGTGTCACCAATTGCTGGTGGCCTAGTGGTTCATAAGTTATAAACTAAAGATCTACTAATACAGCAGCATTCATGCATGAAGTCCAGTGCTTCAGGAGGGCACATTTTTAAAAAGATGGGTGGGTGGCTCAGGGATGACTTGGCAAAGGGGGATTGGATGGGGGGCGGGGGGGCAGTGGATAAAGATGAAAGGGGGCATAGTAAAGGCAACAGACCTCTGCTGCATCAAACAAGTGAGCAGAAGGAAAAAGCAACCGCTATGGTTTTCAAAATAGTTGGCTGAAAAGAAAGGAGACAGTAAGGTCACTGAGCTGCAAACTTGGGAGACCTCGGTTTGAATCCCATCAGTCCCTACTTGCATACTATGTGACCCTGAGCAAGTCACTTAACTTCCTTGTGCTCCCAGGTCACACTTGGAAACAAGGTCCAGTTTAGTGTACGTTCCTGGTTAAACAAGTTCCACTTTTTTTTTTTTTTTTAAGCATTTTGCAGATTTTTCTCCCCGTTGTACGTGGGACTCAAGCACACGACCATGGAGGCCACATGCCCCAGCTCAGTCCCTCCCTGGCAATCCCCATTCTCCCTGTAGCCCGAACTGCCGTCCGTCCCACCGGTAACAGCCAAGGGCCGGAAACCTCATATCCTTCCTTGATCGAGCACTGTCCCAGCAGCTCAGTCCTGCTCCTTGCCCTCCCGACAACCCAGGCTCGGCCCAAACTGGTGAATTCCACTTTCCTTTTAAAAACTTAGTTGCATTCAGAAAGTATAAGGAGACAGAGGGAGGAAGATAGGGAGGGGTACTGAGGGAAGCAGTGAAAGTAAGGAGTGCAAGGGTGCAAACTGAAGAGAGCATAGCCCAGGAGGTAACGAAAGGAGCAAGACATTTTTTAGGTGTATAAGTTTATTTTATTTATTTTGAAAAGTTTCACTAAGAAAAGCACACTGAGCTACATTGCTGGTTTCCAGATGCGTCCTGGGGGAATGGAAAGTGGGAGTATAATATAGATTTGAATACAGAAACAGATACAATAAACATATAACTAATTCTGAACAATAACAAGATTTAAGAACATGGAACGTTTTCTGGGGGAGTCGGGCGGTACTTGCACACAAGAAAAACAATGTACATAAATCCACGTTACATATATACACACATGTTGATATTGTTTTTACTTCTAGAATTCCACTTCAACATGCATGCAATTGTGCTGAGATACCCAATCATAGATTTACCAACAGATCTAGATGAAATTAATTATAGGCAAACTTTTTTTTTAGAAGCTTGTGACCCCTGAGTTTGAATGGTTTCTATGTTGTGTTATGTTTGTTCTTTTTTATACTCAAAATGATTTGTAATTGATGGAACGAAGATAGCTTATTCAGTTGTGTTATGCTTGTAAAACTCTTCAATAAACAGAGTATAAAAAAAAAGACTGCTAGTAGCACTGCTCAGTAGGCTTCTAGTAAAAAAGCAAAATGTTTTTCTGCACTTTGATGTATTCTGCCAGTCAGAGAAACTATTAATTCCACATAAAACCCTTTAGGCAGAGCCTATTTACAAAGGGCTTAGAGTCCACAACAACAGAAACACAGCGAGTTCAGGGGATTGCATGTAAGCAGTACTCTCAGCGCAATACAGAAACAGTGTAACACTTTACAGTACAGTACAGTATGGGAAGGTTACAAGTAAGGCAAGAGGGTATACCATTATTAAAGCAGACCCCCAGCAGTAAAACCTTTACAGCGACACAACCCATTCGACATCACAAGTGTCAAACAGGTTGTCTGGTCGCTGTCACGGACACGGTGACTCGGTGTGTAGCGCTCTCCCCAGTAATCCGCCCCGAGTTGATTATAAGTCCAAAGCGAACAATGTAGAAAAGCTCTGATGCTTGGGGCGCCATGGCAGTCCATCGACAAGTTTGTCAGGCGATGTGGTCACTGTCGGCAAATTTCTGTCGCTGTGTTGGACGTCGACAACTTTGGTGTCAAAGCGGTGTGGTGGAACCAGGCAAGAGACAGCAGTTATACAAATAGTGCTGCCTCTGTCAGAATTCCTGGGCAACAATTATACAATTAGTTCTGCCACAGCCAAAAAACGTGGGCCTCAAGGAAATAATTCAATTCAAGTTGGCCTCAAATGTATTTATGTATGTATTATCTACTTGTATATCTATCTACCTACCTACCTATCTAGCTAGTTAGCTATATTGTTAACTGGATAGTTCCATTGGGTAAAAAATACCCATTTGCAAGGATGACCCAGTGCAACAAATCTGCCACAAAATACATAATATATAAAACATAAAACAAATTAACACAGTACGTCAAGTCAATGAGAAACAATATAAAAAAATACATTAGCAAATATTTAAGTTACTTAAATACCATTTCAGACACTCTAAAAGACATACTTCTAGTGTGGTTTTGTATTGATATTGGAAATAAATTCCAAGATTTAACACAGTGATATGAGAAAATACGTTACCCTTCTGCAGTCTTTCTAAACAGGACCAGGAAATTATTTTTAACGTTAGACTGTTGGTTGATTTCAGAGTTGCAGGGAAATCAAGAATCAATCAATCAAAATCTTTATTTATCCTGACGAACACCATTGAGCAAGCTCATTTACAAGATGGACCTGGTTAGAGCCAGGTCAAGGTACAGTTCATAAAAATTACAGTCAACGGAGACAGATGTAAATACATGTACAATCAACAAAAAATATACAGTGCCTTCAGAAAGTATTCACCCCCCTTGGATTTTGTCACATTTTGTTGTGTTACCACCAGAATTTTTAATGCATTGAAATTATTTTTTTCCCCCTTGATTCACACAGCATACCCAACAATTTAAAGGGGCAAAAATATTGTTATTGTGTAACAAAAATTTATGAAACATTAAAAACTGAAATATCTTGTTTACTTAAGTATTCACCCCAAGTCAGTACTTTGTAGAAGCGCCTTTGGCAGCAATTACAGCTTTGAGTCTCCTTGGGTATGTCTGTATCAGCTTTGCACATCTGGATTTGGGGATTTTCGCACATTCTTCCTTGCAGATTTGCTCAAGCTCTGTCAAGTTGGATGGGGAGCGTCGGTGAACTGCAATCTTTAAGGCTTTCCACAGATTCTCAATGGGATTCAAGTCTGGGCTTTGGCTGGGCCGCTCAAGGACATTCACCTTCTTGTACTGAAGCCACTCCAGTGTTGCTTTGGCTGTATGCTTGGGGTCGTTGTCCTGTTGGAACGTAAATCTTCGCCCCAGTCCAAGGTCTATTGTAGACTGATGCAGGTTCTCCTCAAGGATGTGCCTGTATTTGGCTCCATTCATTGTTCCCTCTATCCTGACAAGTGCCCCAGTCCCTGCCACTGAAAAGCATCCTCATAACATGATGCTGCCACCACCATGCTTCATGGTAGGGATGGTGTTACACGGGTGATGAGCTGTGTTCGGTTTGCGCCAGGCATAGCACTTTGCATTCAGGCCAAAGAGTTCAATTTTTGTTTCATCAGACCAGAGAATCTTCTGCCACATGGTCTCAGAGTCTGCCACGTGCCTTCTTGCAAACTCCAGGCATGCTGTTATGTGGCCTTTTCTCAGGAGTGGCTTCCATCTAGCCACTCTCCCGTAGAGGCTACATCTGTGAAGTGCTGCAGAGATTGTTGTCCTCTGGACAGGTTCTCCATCTCAGCCATGGAACTCTGTAGTTCTGTCAGGTGGTCATTGGGTTCTTGGTCACTTCCTTGACCAAGGTCCTTCTGACTGTGCTCAGTTTGGGAGGACGGCCTGCTCTAGGAAGAGTCTGGGTGGTTCCATAATCTTTCCATTTCCCAATGATGGACTTGATTGTGCTCCTGGGAACTTTCAACACCCTAGAAATGTTTTATACCCTCCCCAGATCTATGCCTTCTCACAATTCTATCACGGAGTTCTACGGACTGCTCCTTGTCTTCATGGTAGAGTTTCTGCTGACATGCACTGTCAACAGTGGACCTATATAGACAGGTGTATTTCCTCTGAAATCATGTCAACCATTTGAACTGACCACAGGTGGACTCCATTCAAGTTTTAGAGTGATCTCACAAGGAAATTGGATGCACCTGAGCTCAATTTAGAGTGTCATAGCAAAGGGGTGAATACTTATCAAATAAAGACATTTCAGGTTTTATTTTAAATTACATGTACAAAAACTCCAAGTTTCATTCCACTTTGACATTATAGAGTAATTTCGTGAGATACGTGACAAAAAAATCCCATATAAATGTATTTTAATTTGAGTTTGCAACATCACAAAATGTGACAAAATCCAAGGGGGGGGTGAATACTTTCTGAAGGCACTGTACAATAAAACCGTATCAAGTAACTGAAACAGTGACACGACAGGCTTGCAACAGATCAGAGGGCGAACTTATTGTATATATGGGTGGTACAGAGATACATTCAGGGAAATATTGGCAAGTGTACAGGGTTAGTTACTTGGTGAGTGAATGTCAAGGATATGTAACAGCTACAATACCTAGCCCTGGCCAGAGAGACACAGCTAAATTGAAGGAAGGGAGGGAGGAATTACCAGAGAGGACTATAACGAAAGTACCTGGAGAGGAGGACGAGGAGGGGAGGAAAAGTAAGTACACAAAGGATGTGGGGGAAAGGGAACCAAGTGGCTGTGGCCTGATGTACAGTCAAGTAGGATGCTGGGTGCCAAGGATGGGAGAAGCACATACAAGGTTCCCTCACAGATCGAGCATATAAAGTCTTGAAGGAATCCAGACTGATGGGAATGCTCAGATTCCACAGTTTTATTCCACAGAGAGCTAAGTGCCTAGGATTCAGAGGCAGGCTAAGGATGGAGGAAGCAATTACAGGGTTCCCTCACAGTTCGAGCATATAAAGTTCTAAAGGAAACCAAACTGATGGGGATTCTCAGTTTCAGCAATGTTTGCAGTTTATTCCACAGAGAGGGCAGCAGTTGGGAATGTTCAATGTGATAAATGAAGAACTTCTCAGAGCGTAGATTCCTGGCATACTTAACAGGGAGACAGTTATATATTGGGGAAGCTTTTTGGTGACCGCTCTGAAGGTCCATAGAGCTGCATTTCTATTCCACCTACTGTATGGCACATAAAATTGCAATTGGGGAGTAGTCAGTTCCTAGCATGCCACAAGGTTGTGGATTCTAGCCTACACAAGGTACTTGGGGTACTATAACTGATGCTGTAGTTCAGTATGAGGAGGGTACTGCGCTGGTGAGGTGCTGTCCTTTGGGTGAGACATTAAACCGAGGTCCTTTCTGCCCATCTCTGGTCACTGTCTAGGTGGAAGGAAAGATCCTGTAGCACATATCAAGAAGAGCAGGGAGTTTCCCTGGTCTCATGGGCAACATTCCTCCCTGTCAATAAAACAGATCCTTGCAACCCCCCAAGATGTTATGTATTTATTTATTAAATTTGGTGACTGGTAGGCCCACTGGGCCACGAAGGTCCCTTTTCAGGGGCGACCGGGATAACAATACATGGTTTGATGCAGTGGAGAAACTTTTGGTCACAAAGTTATACAGGCATATGTTGGCTAGAGACATGGTTATCATCATGACACAGTTTTGCCTTGGTGCTAGCATGGCTTAGTATTATACATGAAGTTGCATTTAGGATAAAGGTACCTAGGTGTCCTGAATCTAGATGGGGGTACCTGGGTCGGCTCACTTTTGGGAGGGTTTGATGCAGGAGAGGGGGGGTATCTTATGAGCCGTGGCAGTGGCATGTGCTTATGTCAATCATATGAGACTTAAGTCTGGTGCGGAAGTTCCTTAGTGAGGAGGCCTCCTGCACCAGAGGAGGGAGCTTGTTCCACAGGCTGGGGGCTAGACAAGAGAAAGATCTGCCGCCAGCATTGGTCCTTACTCGGGGGACTTTCAGTAGTGTACGTTCTGACGTCCGTAGTCTCCTGGGGTTATGTTTAATTGCTATGGTTCCAGCTATGCTTGGTGGAGCAGGGGATTTGAGTAGCTTGTAGGCCTGGACAAGCAATGGGTATTGTAGGTGAGCAGCCAATGAGGGCCACCGGAGCTGGGCCAGTGTATCACAGTGGTGGCATCGCGGGTGGTCCTGGGTAGCGAACCAAGCTATCTTGTTGTATAGGATTTGCTTCCTGGAGACCTCTTGTTTTGCCATGCGTGTATAATCAGAGCTGCATAGGTCAGGGTAGGGAGTAAGACACTTGTTGCAGTGGAGAGCCTGGCCCCGGGGATGAGCTGGTCCTTGAGTCGGTACAAGGTTCCAAGTTTGCGGTGTAGGGTCTTGGTGACCTGGTCCACGTGGTCCTTGAAGGTGATTGATTGGTCAAGAGTAAGGCCCAAGTATTTTAGGGAGGGCACTACTTTGATGCTTTTGCCAGAGAGTGTGGTAAGTTGCAGGGATGTGGTCCTGTCGTGGCCCAATGATCTAGGCCTGAATAGCATCGCCTTGGTTTTGTCTGCATTAAGTACCATTCTGTTCTCACACAGCCATGTCTTTAGGGATGACAGGTCCTTTTGGAGGAGGGGACCAAGAGCAGCCACATCGTCCAAGGGTCAGTAGATGACAGTGTCAACAGCGTACTGTACAACCGAGCTTTCCCACAGTAGGTACTTAATTCATTTGTAAGTAAGGAGAAAAGGAGGGGCTGAGGATTGAGCCTGAGGTACACCCTGTTTTAGAGGTAGTGGACCTGACATGGCCCCCTTCCAGGAGACCCTCTGTATCCGGCCTGATAAGTAACTCCCAAACCACTTGAGGGCATGGGGTCTAATCCCACATTGTTCAGCTTCTGTACCAGAAGATTGTGGTCAACAAGGTCAAATGCCTGGACAGGTCTATAAAGACTGCGCCTATGGGTATCCCTTTGTCCATAGCCCTGAGTACTTCATCCGAGAAGTTAATAAGGGCAGTGTCAGTCCTTGTTTTGGTCTGAATCCGTGTTGAGAAGGAGCAAGGGCTGATGAGCTTCAGATAAGTCCGGAGTTGGTGCAGACTAGCCTTTCTTGCAGCTTGGCAAGTGTGCAGAGCAAGGAGATCGGCCTATAATTGGTTAGGTTTTCCCTGGCACCACCTTTGTGAATAGGGACCATGTTGGCCTGTTTCCACTGGTTAGGAACAGTTCCTTTCCATAGTGACCTGTTAAGGAGCCAGGTCAAGGGCCTGGATAAGGAGGTGGCTCCAGCCTTGAGTAGCCGAGGGTTGATCCCATCTGGTCCCCCTGAGCCTTTTGGTTTCAGCGCTTTTAGGAGGGTTAGGACCTCAGTACGCTTTACCAGTCTCAGGTGGAAAGAGGGTCGTTCATAGTGTGTTGCTTCACTTATTTTAGGTGCCAAAGTCTGGGAGGACTGCCCAGCCTTGTAGGCCTCAAGGTCTATGAAGTGGTTGTTAAGGGCGGCCGCTATTTGAGAAGAGTCACTAACGAGCTGACTGTTGATCTCCATGGGGCTGTGTTCAGTCTTTTTGTTGCCCTTGATCAGGTCATTGACCTGATTCCAAAATTGCTAAGGGTTGCCCAAGCTAGTTTTCTGGAGGTGTGTGATGTACTCCCTTTTAGCGAGTTTAATGGCACTCTTGGCTTTGTTTCTTAGGGCTTTGTATGCCACTAGGTCTGCCGGAAGGAGGAGCTTGAACTTCTTCCAGGCTTTGTCCCTTAATCATTAGACTAAGATTTGAGGGATGGAGAGATCCACTTGTAACAGCTGCCTTTAGCTCTCAGTCTTTTCAGAGGAGCCAAGAGGTTGGCTGCTGTACTTAGTAAGTCCTGGAAGTATTCCAAGGCCTCTGTCAGAGTAGGGAGGAGTGTTATTGGGCTCCAGTCCCGGCTGCTTAGGTAGTCATTGACTTGCACTCCCAAAAAGTTGGTATAGTCTCGAGCAGTAAGGATTCTGGGCTGGACCTTAGGTGCTCTGTTCTTCCAGATACAGAATATCGGGGAATGGTCACTCAAAGAGTCAGCCATTGTGCCGGCAATCTGGATGTTGGATGGGTTGGACACCAGAGCCCAGTCAAGCGGGATGTGATTCCCAGTTTTGGCCCTGGATACAAGTGTTTTGGTTTTTTTTTGTAAAATATTTTTATTGTAATATCAACAGAACATTACAAAGTAGAGAACATGTAAATAAGGCATTACAACAGCTGCCCTTCAAATATGGCTGCATACATTACAATCCATCACTCATATTTTTAATCCGATCATAAATTAGTCATGTTGCAACTGAAATGCTCCACCATGCGTTGTTCTTATCACAATTTTTACATTTTATCACCAGCTAGGTTACCCTCTTAATGTTCTATACATGTAATCAGTAGGTTGGCTAGTCTGCCCAGCCACAGTCTTAGGGGACTAGGCCTGCTTCAAGTGCCTGATCTAGTTTGAGGCAGATTTGTTTAAATTGTCGCCCCATATCTAATATTTTGCTCCGCGCTCTCTCCTCCTGTTCTGGAAGAGCTTCTCAAACCTGCCCACTCCTCTTATTCCCTAAGGTCGCAGGGTCCTGCAATATTCCAGGTTCCCAATACCCACACCCAGATGGGTGACAGAGCATTTGCTACATGTGCTCCAATGTTATGGAATTCCCTTCCTGCTCATGTTCATACACTCCCTCTGGAATCACTTGCTGCTCTCCTCAGCCTGCAGCTGCACTTAAGACGCTAGTGGCCATCCAAACAAGTGTCACACTCATTACCTTGGTCCTCATTGAGGAGCACCTACCAGAGGTCTGCGTTTGGTTGGCCTTCCAGCAGGGGTCGATCTTAACATTGTTTTACTAGCCCAAACACTAGTGCAAATTGACCAGGGCTAGTGCAGCTAACTCTCTACTTGCCCGTCTTGACTAGTGTAGATTTTCTTGGCTGTTAATGAAGTTAAAAAAGTCTCTACTTTAGCATTCTCTAGTTCTCGTGCTAATATCTCTCAATGTTCCAGATGGCCAGGTATGATTAACAGCTCATTAAGAGCTGCAGTTTTCTAGCAGTTCAAGAAGGGATCCCACAAAAGACTCAATGAGAGTCATTATCCTCCACTATTAAGACTTTCAGCTAGTGTCCAGGGTGTAATCAAGGGTAGAGTACTGTTAAGTCACTAGGTTCCAGTTTCTGAATGTGTCTAAGTCTAACAATTTGTCCAGTATTATTAAGACCAGTGCCTCTCATTTCTCTACATTTTGAGTGTTTATATCCAACATTTCAGTGACAAAATGCAAAGAGGTATACAGGATTGGCACTGCAGGTGGTGGGTTTTATCCCAGCCTCACCATAACTTCCCTGTCCCCTCCAAATCTCTTAACTCTGTTCTTTTCCTGGACACCACTGCAGACCAGACTCTGAAGTGACCATCCATAGATCCATAGCTGCCATTACTGGCAAGTGTAGGGGGTCCCCAGCCCTTCTAAATGGACCATGCCAGCCATCGCCATCCATACAGTTCCACCCTTATCCCACTCAGCATGTCCTTTCAGCCTAAAAACAAAGCTTTGGATCATGTATGGTACAAAAATAAACTGTGATAAAATACATACAGTAATTTGAAACCGTGAAATAGGCATTCCTGGGGTGCATAGATCATCCTATACAGAAATAGAAATAGTATAGTATTATGCTTGTGTACTGTTTCCCCTGGGATGATGAAAGGACAATGTTAAAAAAAAGTCTGTTATTGTTGGGGCAGAGCATATTAAAATCAATGCTTTTACAAATAAAAATGTCATAGTTTTCTTTTCCCAAGCCCCTTAGGTTTGTCAAGCCCCCACCCCAAAGAAATCTTAGATGTGCTCCTGGCTCATTTGAGACTGTACAAAAACTTTCAGAAGTGCAGGTCTCGTGTTGACTATTGGGTGGAGACTGAGAGTGTCTTTCTCTGCTTGACTCTGTTCATTGCCCTGTGGGTGGTTGTGACAGTGTGGTGAGGTGCATGTTGATGTCAGCTATTGTGTGCGCAGAGCTAGGACTGCTTGATTGAACATTTGCTGTTGTGATATCCTCTCTCTGTTTGGTGTGGTGGGGGGGGCAGAAAGAGGAATAGAGGAGGCCATGATACAGAACAATGGGGGGTGGCTCACTGTCTGTGATGGCATTGCAGTCTTTTTTTTTTTTTCCTGCTGGGGAGCTGGAAGCAATGTGGGAGCAAGATAAATGTGCAGTAATCAGAGTATTTCTTGGCTTTGCTTGCATTGTTTCCTGTATAAGTGATCAAAATGTACCATTATAATTAAGGGCTAGTGCAACCATCTGCGGGCTAGTGCAATTTTGAATCAACTTGCCCTGCTGGCTAGTGCAAAAAAAGGTTAAGGTTGACCCCTGCCTCCCAGCCATACCAGCTCACAGTGTTCCTCGTGTGTGTATTGTATGTTATTTTGAAATGTCTGTATATTGTTTACCTGTTCCTCATGCATGCACTCTGTGTTATCTTGAATTGCCTTCTTTTTCTCATTTTGAACTGTCTCTATATTGTTTACCTGGGTTTTGTATAACCTGATTGTAACTTGTGTCCTTATTTCCTTGTAACCTCCAGGGTCGCACCTGAAAATAGGCATCTGTTCTTGTCTAGTGTGCTTACCTGGTTAACAAAGCTAAATAAATAAATACATTTTCAGTCAGCTCAGGAGATTAGTGGCCCATTGCTGGGTAGTAGGAGGATTTTCAGACATCCAGCTTTGTGCTGTGGTGGTGCAGGCATTGACTAGCACAAGGGACCATAAAGGAAGGTCAGATCCCAGGTCCCCTCAGTTCAGTCCGCTCCCAAAAGAAATTCTAAGAGAGATCTAGGCAGCGGGACCCCTAAAACACATGTCATAGTTTTGTGCACTCTGTGCCAGAAATTCAGTATCCTAGGGCACATGAGGGTCATATGTATAAAGGTAACATCTGTGTCCTTGCATTTAGGGCATATGGGTTCCTTTGTAGGGTCCAGGACGTGTCTTTTTTCTGGGATAATATATATTCAGTGCAGTATGTTGAGCTGTGTTTGGCACAGTCTGTTGCTTCTGGAGCAGTTGTTAGGTGGAGCACTACCCCCGATCAGATCTCTGGGGATATGTGTAATCCCAGCTCATCTTCCCTCCTTTTCATTCGGAGTATAGATTGATTCTGCCTCCAGTCAGTACACCATAAAAATAGATTGTGGACCTACCAGCGGTTGAGACCTAAATATTTCCATCCAGAATGGGTCCTGAGTAGGGTTCCTGTGGCGCACAGCAGATGGTCCTGCATCTTCTGCCTAACCTGTAGGTAGATGCATAGTTTGTTGCTTGGGAGGGCCCATCTATCCCAAAGCTCTTCAAAGAAGAGAAGCCTCCCCCTCCAGTAATTGCTGGATTTGTCTGAGGCCCATTTTGTTGCCACCTACAACCCCGTGCAAGAAGACATTATACCTGGGTGTGTTTTAGGGTGCAGCCCAGTTAGAGGCATACTGGAGGGTATGTTCTCAGTCGAGACTTGTTCATGGGCAGCCCTCCAGACCCTCATCAATGTTCCGGTGAAAGGGTTGGGGTTAACCTTTTTGGCAGTGGCTGATTGCTTTGGCACCACCAGTATGTCTCTGCGAAGGTCTCCCCCCTCATCTCCTCTCTCAGTTATCATCCGCACATGGGATGTTGGGTCAACCCCATGGGTAGAAATGCCAATTGGGTAGCCCAGTAGTAGAATTTGAAGTTAGGCAACCCCGCACCCCCCTTTGGTCATGGGTAGCTGAAGGGCTTATCTACTGATCCTCGCATTTTTCCTACACCAAAAGAATTTGTGCAGTATACTATTTAGCTCCTTGAAAAATGTATCTGGGACCTAGCATGGAATTGACTGAAACAGGTACAAATATTGGGGAAGTACAGTCATTTTTTATACCGGGTGTGTTTTTTAGGGTACATTCCCAAACCGGGCAAGGACTCTGCGCTGTATTCCTCCTACTGCCCAATATCTTTGCTCACCTACAACTACAACATTTTGGGAAGAACCGTTGCAGCTAACATTGTTTGTATCTTCTTTTGAAGTTATGTTGTGTTCTACTGTCCTATTGTACTGCACTGTCCTGTGTTATCTGACGTTGTATTTCTCCCAGGTCATGCCTGACAATAGGCAGTTTCTTATCTAATGCACTTACCGGTAAACAAAAAATAAATACATTTTATTGTAGCTACTCAACCCAACATCGTAATGGGTAAATCTATCCATTTGTCACATTCTGCCATGATTTTAGCTAGCA
This sequence comes from Neoceratodus forsteri, assembly GCA_016271365.2. Taxonomy (NCBI): domain Eukaryota; kingdom Metazoa; phylum Chordata; order Ceratodontiformes; family Ceratodontidae; genus Neoceratodus; species Neoceratodus forsteri. The sequence goes on along the minus strand of CM057458.1, from coordinate 1,190,993,421 downwards.
GATCTGCATAGTTCATGGAATACAGTTTTGAGACATCAGAGGAGATGTGAACCCCTAGGTATTTTGTTTTCGATACCACCTGCTCCACCAAGTCATTGTCCATCATGGTCCATTTGTTTCTTCCCCCCACTGGTAGGAGTTTACTCCCAGTTGATCTTATGGCCTGACAGTAAGGCATATTCCTTTAATAATTCATGCACACATGGGAGACTCTCCTTGGGGTTCAGTAGGTACAGCAGCAGGTCATCCACAAACAGGGCCATCTTATGTCCCCCCCCCCAGGGCCAAACCCAACCACCCCGGGGTGTCTGCAAATGGCTGCCACTAAGGGCTCAAGGGCCAGGACACACAGAAGAGGGGAGAGGGGGCACCCCTGCCTAGTACCTCTCTGCAAGGGGAATGGTGCAGAGACAGTTCCATTGGTTAAGATCTGGGAAGTGGGGTGGGTGTTTAGAGTTTTGACTAATGAGGTCATATAGGGCCCCATTCTAAAGGCTGTGAGAGCAGTGAACATAATACTCTCACTCTACACAGTCAAATGCCTTTTCCAAATCCAGGGCAAGGATTGCTGCACCGTGAGATGTTTGTGTCCTTGCCCAGCAGTGTATAATATTTTCCGAATGTTATGTTTGCCCTGTCTCCCCTGAACAAATCCACTTTGGTAAGGGTGGATGATGACTCATGATGTTCAAGTCTAGCTGCAATGGTTCTGGCCAAAATTTTGTAGTCCGAGGTGAGGAAAGATATTGGGCGGTAGGAGGAACACAGTGCAGGGTCCTTGCCCAGTTTGGGAATGACCGTAATTGTGGCCAATCTCATAGACAGGGGCAGTTTCCCCTCCCCAACACTCTCCACACACATATCATAAAGTGGGTCAGTGATTTCTTGCTGAAACATCTTATAATAATCAATGGGTATACCATCAGGGCCTGGCACTTCCCCCCTCACTGCACTCAGTATTTCCGCAATCTCCAGTGGTTTCCTCCAGTTCCCCCGAGGCCTCCATTCTTATTGGAGTGGTGGAGGCTTTTTGAAAAAAGGTTTGCAACTGCTGAGGAGTAGGTGTAGCCTCAGTGATGTAGAGATTTTTGTAAAACTCTACAAAGGCCAGCCGAATGGATTAGTGGTCTGTAACCAGGGGTCCCTGTGCACTCTCGACATGTTTTATACTATTCTCTCCCTCTCTGCATTTCAGTTGCCATGCTAGCAGTTTTCCACCCCTGTCCCCATCAAAATAGGGCCCCATATTCCCCAGGATAAGATAAAGCACCAGCAAAGTGGTGCTCCTAGAGTTGTATTGCCACTTTGCTCATTGCAACCTTTGCCTTTGGTATAATTCCAGATTGGGACATCTCATATGGGCCTTTTCTAATTCAAGCACTTTCCTCTCTAGGTATTTCAAATCTTTTCTTCTGTTCATTTCGAAAGGCCGCATATGAAATAGTCTATCACCTGACAAAGGCTTTCATTGCCTCCCACCTTACTGTATGGAGATTTCCACTTTCTTATTGTTGGCCCAAAACTTTGTCAGTGAGGACTGCATGTACGAGAGGTAGAGTCTGTCCTTAAAGGACAGGGTCCATTCTCCAGGGTCTCTGAGCCACCTCTGCTACATCCCATTTAAAGGTTGAGATTAAGGGGGCATGGTCTGAGACCAGAATTGCTTTATATTTTGTATGTTCCATGTACAATACTATTCAGAGGAGACCAGGAGGCGGTCCAGTCTGATGTACAAGTTGTGGGCATGGTAATAGAAGCTGTACGCTCTCCCAGTGAGGTTGTGGTGCCTCCGAATGTCCACCAGGGTGCATGTTTCTTCTACCTCCCATAAGAGCCTCGCATTTTTTGATAGGGGCACTGGGGCTGTATTGGATCTGTCCAATACTGTATCTCCAATGCAGTTAAAGTTCTCCCCTCTAGCCATAGTCCTATGAAGGGACCATGTCTAAGAGCAACTTGTAACATTTTTGATCTTTTGTGTTAGGCCCATAAATGGAGCCTATCGCCACAAACCTCCCTGAGCCAGTGCATACAGTATCTGCCTCTGGGTCCACAAAAGAGATGAGTATACTACCAGTGAAACCTTCTGGGAACCAGATTTACACACCCCTGGCCTTTGATGTGTGCGTTGCCAAGATCCACGTGCCCCCTCCCACCCCCTATGAATTCTTTGGCCTCATTGGCAGACATTTATTTATTTAGCTTTTGTTGACCGGGTAAGTGCACTAGACAAATCCTGCCTATTTTCAGGCACGACCCAGGGAAGGGGGATACAGATGAATGCCAACTGACCTTGAACCAGATTAAGCTGTTGGTGGTATTTTTTAGTGAATGAGGGAAATTTGGCCAGGACACGGGAAATTCCCCTACTCTTTTCGATAAGTGCCATGGGATCTTTAACATCCACCTGAACTACCACCAATCCAGGCAGATGGGACCTCGGTTTAACGTCTCATCCGAAAGACGGCACCTCAGAAGTACAGCACCCCTCTCATGCTGCACTACAGTGTCAGTACTGGGATATTAACCCAAGTGCCAGATGTGGGATCTGAACCCACAGCCCTCTGATCTCCCGGCCTCAGAGGCGAGTGTGCTACCTACTGAGCCACTGACACTTAGAATCTGCATATGCATCTCTTGCAATAAGGCCACCTTGGTCCTCAACTTTTTTAGTCTGGCATGCACCCTTTTTTCTTTAAACTATGTTTTTAAGACCATTCATGTTCCATGTAATGACACTGAGCTCAGCAGCTATGGTCCCCACTTGTACTGAAGAGCCATTTCAACACACCATAAAACACCATCAGCTTCATTTTGTGCCCCCCTAGCCAGAGGTAAGAGTGTAGCTTTTTTAATGTTGCATCCATAAGTAAACTGTTAACTAAGTAAACATGAACATTAAAGTAAACCATTTCCACCATTTTCCCCTCTTTACTTCCTTCCCCTTCCTATCTGCCCCTTTTCTTCTGTCCTCCCCTTCCCCCCCCCACCTCCCCTTCTACTGGGTCATACTACGGGACTAGAGCTAAGAACTCTCTACCCAGTCCAAATGTCGACCCTCCCATATCCTCTCAGTTTTTGATGGAATTAATGATTAGTTCATTGGGCTCCTGCACACATGTTATTTTAAACTGTTCTGTTTAAGCAATGACTAAAATAAGCATCTGGGCAGAGAGGTGAGTGTATCATGTCCTCCCTTTCAAGGATATAACAGGGAGTTGTGACTTAATCATCCCCACATCTGGTGAGCACTACCCCACATCACTCTCACTCCTCTGTCCGGTTCCTGAGTAGGTGTGTGGCTCAGAACCCACTCCCCCCTCCCCGCCGCACCAGCAAGACCCATCACCACACCAAGGAGCCTTAAATTATGATACGTTATCAGAGTTCTGATTGGCAGCATGCAGCAGTTGTCATCATGCCCTGGGAGCCAGATCACAGGCAGTTATTTTGTTCCTCAAATGCACAAGGTTGTACTCCCTGCAATGGTGTCCCTTTTTGTTCCTATCCCCCCCCCCACCCGCTGGTACCTGCATCCCATGATACAGTCAAGGGGTGGGGCACTGATTGGGGAAGGGGGGAGACTGCCACTTCATCAGTGATCAGGAGAAGCCCCATGAGGTGCTGCTGTTTGCAGCTGTTAACAGATCGCAATGTCCCCCACACAGAAGTGACTGTCTCATCCCTGCATTGCTGGCAGAGGGTTAATCCAGTGGATGTTTTCATCGTCGTCCTGTGTACTTCAGCAGGTGGGATTTTCACTCATCCCCTGCAGTCCTGCAGCGCTCAAGACCGATAATTTAACTACAGCAGGGCATGGATAGACTGTGTCAGGCTAGAGCATCACTTGGGTGGCTCGTTCGGTACCAAGCACAATTTCCCCTGGTGACAGCAGGAGATTAGCCATGCATTCAAAATGTCAAGCTGCATAGTGTGTGTCAACTCCACCCACCCACCCCGTCGTTCTCCATTTTGTCAGCCCTCTCAGGTCCCTTTTGGCCTTAATAGACCCTGCCAAAGTCACCATCAGCTCCCAGCATGCCCTGTTACTGCAGCCATTTAGATTCCCCTTAAAATTGCTGTCATAGTAGTAAGCAAAGAACTTGGCCTGGTTAGGTACTTACTGTGCTGGAGGCATGGTGGGAATGTTCAGATCAGTGGAAGCTGTGACGCCAGAGCTGTCGCCAGATGAGGATGAAATTTACAAATTGGTTATGTTTTGACAGCTGTCACACGACATTAGTCTGGCTTTTCTCCGCTGCTCTTCTCTCCTCGGCGGCCTCCTCCTCTCTTACAGACTTTTCCGCATCCAGAGGGTTATCAGAAAAGCGCGGGGGTCTGCTTGGTCTGGTAATGCGGAGTCAAGAGGGGTATAGCTGGGCAAATTCCCACCCCATGAGGTGGACAGTGGCCTTGACCCCGTTGAATTTCTGCCAGCGGGTCTGCAGATCCCGGCTGTAATCTTGCACTATAAGCACTTTATTGTTATTGATCATTATGGGGCCATTGGCTTTAGCAGCCCGGAGAACTTTCTCCTTGTCGGTATGGTGTAAATACTTAATTAAACAATGTCTGGGTCTTTTACCTGGTCAGGGTCTCGGCCCATTCTGTGCGCCCTCTCCACCTCGAAATCCAATGCCTGGTCATCCATGTTAAGATGTTTAACCACCCATTTACGAATTTCTCTCCCCGGGTCCCATTTCTCTAGCCCCTCTGGGAGACCTATTATTCTGAGATTAGACCCGCTAAAGCAGTTTTCAAGATCATCTGCTATCTGCAGGCATTCTTAAAATTGTTTTTTATATTCAGATCTTTCTCAAGTGATGTCTGCGATTGCATCTTCTGCCTCGCTGATTCTCTTTTCTGCTTCAGTCCAGATGAGTCAAGTGCGTTCGCGATCATTTCTGAAAGACTGGTGACTACTGCTTGCATGTGTGTTTTCTAGGCAGTGATGTTCTGAAAGCGCGTTCATCTCAGTTTGAATTTTATAAAGTGCAGCTGGGACTCGAGCCATGGATTTTTTAACTCGATATTCCCTCGAGCAGAACTGGATTAACACTTCTGGGGCTGTGGACAGTGTGTAATGGTGGGGCCCTCTATAACTTCATCAATAGTCTGGGGTTTAAGGGCCACCTAGGCCTCCAAAATTTGAAAAGTTTTTAATGTCTAAAAATGCATTTGGAGAGGTTTCCAGTTACTCTAAATGCCCTTTCTTGGGGTGAGAAATGACGGTTAAAATGTTTCAAATTGTATGTCAAGAGTGCATTTACACTGAGTGTCAGCAAACAGCACAGATTGCCCAGACATGGGTAAAATATATTCAGAGAACCATTCAATCATACAAGATTAGACTTATGAAATGTCCAGTCTGGTAATATTGTTCATCTATGTCAACTAAGAATGGGTTCATAATTCATAAATAAAATGAGTTACTGTCCGCCAGGATTCAGGAACATGCCCAGAACATTGCAAGATTAGTCGATCAGGATGACACGCAGATCATGGTGCCAAAACTCAAATGCGGCTGCCTTTGCTCTCTGGATGTGGTCCCCAGTCCCCCCACCTCCACCCCTGCAGTAAGTATGGACTGCTGATCATGACTGGCAGGGACAGGATGATGAGCCAGTGTCACTACTTCAGCTGGGGGCGGATTCAGAACCTTCACCTGTGACTCAGAGATGAAGGCTAAGCAGCAGCAGCAGTTAACCATCTACAGGGGAGAGGGGACCGGGCTGCTCGAGTTCATAGAACAAATATCTCAAACCGGTGAGATGGACTGACTCACTCACATTTCATAAGGTTAAGCCATTCAATGACTTGATCTTACGAAGTATGAGTGAGTCAATCCATTTTGCCAGTTTAATGTACTGTGGGGAAATGGACAATGGGGTATGATATGAAGGGTCCGGTCACATATCTTATCCACAGTCTTGAACAATTTGGAACAAGGAACTTCCCATACCGTGGTTTTGAGATGGACTGCCCCACCACCTCAGACAAAGCTTCCACTTTCCAGTGGCTGAAACTGTTCTCAAATGATTTGGGAAGGTGTTACTCTTACTAGAAGGATCTTTGGGAACCTGAATTGGCCTTTTTAGCTTGCACCTACTGGATATGAAATAACACAGTTTATAGGACATCAGTTGAAATTTGTTCCCATGTCAATTCCCGAACTGGCCACTGATTAGACCTTTTATTTCTAAATTGCAGTATTAGTTCAAATATATGTATTGTTTAATACGGCCTTTTACAATGACAAGACAGGTACAATATATGCAGACAACGCACTTTACATACATTCAATATAACTTTTAAAATAAGCTAAGCAAAACATTTTTGATGGAGAGATCCAATCAACTGAGCACTGCAGTACTGCAACAACAAAGAGGACTTCCACAAACAAGTCAGTTAAATATGTGTACTTCCCCCATCTTATAACCAGAAAACTGTACTCGCTACATCACAAAGCCCATTCAAGACCATCCAGTTGATAGTTAAGTGTCTTTTAAGAGCACGGCAGCAATAATAAAAGCTATATTTTACAAAGGGTATAACTTCAAGTTCTCCTTCCTGGTCTCTTACCGCACGGGTTGTGCTGTATCTGGACTGACTCAGTGGATCTTCCTCTTGCTTCCAGCCCAGAACAAAACAGTAACTCTGTCCTGAAGCTACAATCCACTGAGTACAGCTGCCAGGTGGTAAAGGCAAACTGGGCTGTGGTGTTAACAAAGAAGGTCTGGGAGGTGAGAATGGAGGGCTGGTGGATAGGAGAACTCAGGGAGGGAGGCGGGTGGTGTTACCAAAGAGAGACCAGGAAAATGGGAATGAAGAGCTGGCAGGTGGGAGAGCTCTTGAAGGACTAAAGCAGAAACCTTGCCCCTTTTGATATGCACAGAGGGTCACCAGCCTTTGCCTGTGCAAAGGGAAAGGAGAGAGGGTGTCAGCACACACGAGTCACATTCCGCCATGTAAGGTGGCACAAACCACATTTGCATCACCTTACATTTGGAATATGCAATTGCATACTTAGGCCAGGAGAATTCACCAAAGAGGGCACTCCACCCCCTGCCTTGTAAATGCAGGCTTTGTAAACAGCCCTAAGGCATAGAAGCAAAATGGGGATGACTTGAGCACCCCAATATTCTGGGATGGGCAAACTCACAAGGTCTCTCCAGAGAGTATCGGTTTCAAACTGAGTTTGAGATGGAAACTATTGAAGACCCATTTAAATGTCTAAGACTATATCGTAAGCATAAGGCTAGTTTGAGTTTCCTTAGGAACGTATGGAACAATAACTGCATTTGCAACAGCTAGGGTACTTGCAGGCATTTTCTGAATCAATATAAAATTATGAAATGCTCATGCAAGGATAGCAAACTCCACATATATTTCAACAAATGGCCCATGCAGAGCCATAGTACAGAATACTGCTTCACTGTCACAACACCTTCATCCTGTGCTGAATCAAGGTTGGTTTGCAATCGTGGATTGTGCTGTTCGTATTTTTTCATACTGTACAGGAGCTTTGTCCTGTGGTGGCACTGGGAGTACTCCAGTGTGTGGCATGTCTGCGCTCTCTTCGATATTCTGAACCAATCACTTCTGCTGCCATTGACTAAAAGAATTAAAAAGCTAACAGGATGCCATTATCGGAACCAGGTTACTGCAGGAATCCAGGAATCTCTCACTTTCTCTGTCTCAGCCTAGAAATGAAAGTGGCAGGGTGAATTGTGCTTGAACAGTGCATACTGCATGACCCTTTCACTTTCACTCGTGGTTCCAGCTTGGCTTCTCAGTAACTCCCCTCCCCCCCGCAAAAAAAACAAATGTGGCCGGGAAGCACAGTAGCATAGCTGCTAAAAATAAATAAATAAATAACTTGCACTGCCTCTGGGGCCCCCCACATACCCAGGGCCCTGGGCAACTGACCCTTCTGCCCAATTATTAATCCAGCCCTGCCTCCGAGGATGCAGTCGCAGTTTGCGGGCTGTGTGATGCTTCGTGGCAGGACAGAACACCTCCTGACCCTTTACTGGAAGCAGACAGTAACTTTGCCTGCCTGGTGTTCACCTTTGCTGGTGGAGCCTGAGTTTTACTAGCCATAGGTAAGTTTGTACTCCACAGCTCATCCGTTGAAGTAACTTATTGCCTTTTATATTAGCTGCACGTTCTGTGCAGTCTTAAAGTACGTCCACCATCTTGCCTGGTTGGCCATGCCCCCTGGATGCAAGTTATAATAGCTTAGTATGGTTTTCTTGGTCAAAACTTACAAGTAAATAAATAAAACAGATTTGGCTGGTGCTAACAAGGCTAGTCTTGCCTTTTTTATATTATCTTTATTTTTGTAGCAGGTCTTACTGTCTCACTAGTCTCACTGTTATACTTCTTGTGATGAGGACCTCATCCATTGTTAGCTTCACATATTTTTTGTATACAATGCGCACACAGAGGCTTTGATGCATTTCAGTACTGCTCCATATACTGTACACAGTAGTTCAAGTCCACCAAACACCAGGCAATTTGTTTCATCCCCATGCACTCAACTAACTTATGGCCCACTCCATATCACTTTGTTTATTCTCTGATGGTCCTGTTTGACACTGGACTCATCAGGTAGTTAGAGGAGAGGAACCGATTTTTTTTTTATTCTCTGAGGGCCAGAGTTGGACACCAGATCTGTCAGGAATTGGGGATTACTACTTGGTAGGCAAGATTGAGCATCAGACCTGTCTAGTAGTTTGGGGAGGAGACAGATTTTTAATTCCCTGACAGGCTGGGTTGGGCTTGCGATTCGTCAGGTTGTTGGGGGAGATGGATATATTTTTTTATTCCCTGAGAGTCTTGGTTTGGTCCTGAACTCAGCAGGTAGTTGGGTGGAGAAATGAATTTCTTTATTTTCTAACAGAACATGTTGGGCACTGGACTCGTTAGGTAGTTGGGGGAGAGGGCCAGATTTTTTTTATTCCCTGTTGGGTTGGCACTAGAATCTCCAGATAGTTTATGGGAGGGAGAAAGATTCAGCAGAAGGCCACTGACCGGGCGCTCCCATCCCCAGCAAACCTTAGCACAGGACGTGGCACTTCTCTAGCCGCCATCCACTCTCCACTCTCCACCTGCCCACCTGAAATCACAGAAGCAGGAGGCCTCTGACTGAGCATTCTCATCCCCAGCAGATCTTGGCACCATGGGACGTGGCATTTCTCCAGCGCGTCTGCTGTCCACCTGCCACCTGAAATCACAGAAGGTACACCCTAGAAGCAGCTTCGGCTCCGCTTGAACTATGGTACCACCTACTGCCCTATGATTATCCTCTTATCTTTTGCAAGAGCCCCCATTGGCTGTTTTCTGTAGCCAGCACTGAAACTTTAGCTCAAACTCTAATCTTTTACTTTTGAATTGAATTTTCCCCTGCCTGCTTACCCCCACCCTTGACACTCTTTAAATATGCTTTATCACCTTATACACCCCTCCCACAATACCTTTTCACCCATTGGTAATGATACTGTCAGCCCAACACTCTTGAAGGGTCCATCTCCTATAGGCATCATCTCATAAGGCTACTTTCAGTCTTCCCTGTTATTTCCTCCGTTCACTTCCCTTAAAGGAAAGCAGTCATTATTATGTGCTCCTGCCCCAGCAAAGCTAACCATTTGGTTAAGCTTTTAATGTATGTTGCGACTTTTTTCTCGTGCTGCAACATGCATTATTTAACTGTAAAATCTGCAACCCAAGTATGTAGCGGACGTAGGGAGGCTCCATTATCTGTAAAGTAGCGGTGACACACGGTCAGCTCAGTACATTTTGTATTGAAGCAAACAGTGCATTGCTGTGCCTTTATAGATAATGAGCCCCATGTCTGCCATACTTCCGGGTGTAGATTTACAGTTAAAATAATGCATGTTGCAGCACGAGAAAAATCCACAACATACATTAAAAGCTTAACTGGAGGGTAAGCTTTGCTGGGGCAGGAGCACATAATAATGATAGCTTTCCTTTTAATTTATACTCTTCTCTCGTACTGCTCTACCCTTTTGCACTCACTCTTTTGTTTATCCTCCCATATCTCTGGCCAGAACCCCATAGTTAAGCTTCTTTTCTCTTCTCCCCTGCAATGAAGCCGCCCAAACTGTCACTCCTTACAGCTGCTTTTCTGACCCTCAGGTTCCTCAAGGAATAACTACAAACACTGATCTCTATCCCTTTGCCCCTACCTTCTCTCCACTCAACCCCAATCTTGCTTTTCTCTCCCCTTAACCCCTCTTCCTCCTCTCTTGCTCTACATGCCCTCTCATTGCTCCACCACTGCTCCCTTTCTCTCTATTTCCTTCCCCTTCTGCTTAACTCATGCTGCTTAACTCTCACCCACCCCCTCACAAACTCTGCCTCTTTCAAGAATTCCCCCCCCCATCACAACTTACTTATCATAACACAACACTGTGCTAGGATCAGATCCCTAAGCCATCTGTCTTGTCATCTAGCAGACACAGGAGGTTTCTCCTTCTGCTACTACTACTCTCTGGCTCTGTCCATCCTAACCCCGGACCTCCCCTAGCAGTGGATAATAACCCTAGCCCCCAGCATGAACCCACCACTGTACTGTGCTCAACACCTTGAACTGGCCTAGCTACGAAGCAAAATTGGATTTCCCCTACTTTGTACCACATTTTAAACTCGTACCTCCCCTCCCACCAGCCTTGTCAATTTGCTATCTGCCAAACCAGTTACCAGGTCCTTCGATCCTCCAACCAACCATTACTAATTATACAAAACCACGACTAGCAGTTGGGAGGAGATCCTTCTCATTTGCTGCTGCCTACAAATGGAACAACCTTCATTAGGATCTCATCTCCTGCTCGTCCCTCCCGCAGTATAAAAAATGGTACAAGAACCTTTTCTTTGCCCCGGCATCTTGCAGTTGTCCCTAATTACCCCTGCCTATCCTTCCAACCTCTCTATGGCCTCAGTTCCTCACAATCTACCTTTACTTGCTACCTAGTGTGGTCTTGATTCCCTGGGAAAATAAATGTTCCTAATCTACCCTGCATAGGTAATTATTAGTAATGTGTATAATCTTGAATGTCTGCATGGTAATAGTCTTATTAAAGTGTTGAATCCCTATGGATTTACATCTCCCCAACTATTTTGTACATACCTACTTAACCTGTTATTGTCTATGCCATTGTTTATTATCTTATGTGTTACCACAAATTTGTCACAAATCGTCTCCTCCAACTAGTTGTACTTGCCTATAACCTTTATTATATATGCGTACTTAGATTATTACAGTGTAACCACAAATGTCACAATTATTCTTTTTTAAATGTATATTTACGCTTTATGGAATGCTTAGGTTCTCTGGGTGCCACTGAAAAAGGGACTGTCTTGTCTCAGTGGGCCTACCCGGTTATCAAAATGAAATAAATAATATTCCCCCCCCCCCCGACTCTACAAGCAGCTCAAATTGTACACCTTAATGTCCAAAGTCTGCTAGAGAAAAAGGCCTTGGTTGAATCCTGGCTATTGCTAATACCTTCGACATTATCGCCCTTACGGAAACATGGCTACCAATAATATCCCATCTAATGAAATCAGTCTTGAAGGGTACACTGTATTCAGGAAGGATAGATTGGGGGCAGCCTCCTTTGGGTTGCAAGTCACCTCTCAGCCACTGAATGTAATCCTCCTTGCTACCTGTAACCTCGAATCCTATCTATTAATCTCCTTCTAGGTAACTGTGAGGTAATAACAGTCAGCAGCCTGTCTTCCCCATAGCCTCCACCTAATGAACTAGATGTTTTTCTTAACATCAAGAACTCCTTTCCCCAAGGGAGGGAATGGATAGTCCACTCATTGCTATGCAGCCAAGGAATCTATTATCAGTCTTGGCCTTCACAAGCTCATCATTGCCCCCACCAGGACCACCTATAGGACTGGGTCTCAGTCCCTTCTTGATTGAATACTGGTCACTAACCCCTTGCATGTCACCTCCTCAGGGGTTCTCTCAGATTCAGTTAGCGACCATTGCACAGTTTACTGCTGCTGGTCTGCCAAAACACCTCACCCATCACACAGAGTCATCCATACCAGACAATTAAAAAAACTCAGTTCTTCTGAGTTTTCTAATGCTGCCCTTACCCAAGACTGGTTCTTTATAGAATCTATTACCAACATTGATGACGCCCTAGAAATGTTCAGCAACAAATTCCTCGCACTATGGGACTGCTTCATCCCCCTTAAAAAAATTAGGGTTAAAGGCAACAGTCAAGAATGGGTCTTCTCCGATCTACAGTGTCAGTGGCTCAGTAGGTAGCACACTCGCCTCTGAGGCCGGGAGATCAGAGGGCTGTGGGTTCAGTTCCCACATCTGGCACTTGGGTTAATATCCCAGTACTGACACTGTAGTGCAGCATGAGAGGGGTGCTGCACTTCTGAGGTGCCGTCTTTCGGATGAGACGTTAAACCGAGGTCCCATCTGCCTGGATTGGTGATAGTTCAGGTGGATGTTAAAGATCCTATGGCACTTATCGAAAAGAGTAGGGAATTTCCCCGGTGTCCTGGCCAAATTTCCCTCATTCACTAAAAATACCACTAACAGCTTAATCTGGTTCAAGGTCAGTTGGCATTCATCTGCATCCCCCTCCCCCGGGTCGTGCCTGAAAATAGGCAGGATTTGTCTAGTGCACTTACCCGGTCAACAAAAACTAAATAAATAAAATACTTAAGCTCATGAGAAACAGAGATTGGGCATGGTCGATATACAGGAAATATAAACTACCCCACCTACTCCAAAAGTACAAAACTCTATGAAACAAATGCAAATCCACAGTCAGGTCAGCAAAAAACACCTTCCTCTGAGAAAAACAGCGCATATCTGTTGGAAACCCTAGGTGAACCTGGAACATCCTCAGTAACCTTATCGGTAGAGGTCAAACCAATACGCAAATCTGCCTCTCCTCTAATGGTATGGCTATCACCAATCCTCTTGAGATTGCCTCACTCTTTAATCAATATTTCGAGAACCTTGACAAATATAAGCCCAACTCTTCCCCCTGTCCCCGATACTTCCTCCCTCCCTCAGACCCTCACCCCAGATTCTTTTTTCGGTATCTTTCCCCCTCTGAAGTAGTTAAACTCATTAAAACAAATGACCCCAGGCCTTCAATTGGACAAGACAACAAATACTATAAGCGTCCTCAAACTGGTTTGCAATTCCTTGGCGTCCCTCTCACCAGTGTCCTCAACCACTCCCTCTGCACGTGTCCTTCCTGCATAAATGGAAATGTGCTATCATTAAACCTCTACACAAATCCGATCCTACAGATGAAGTTACCAAATACAGACCCATCTTCCTTCCGGCTTCTCTCCAAAATCTTAGAAAAATTGTCCACACGCAAACCACTGATTTTCTTATAAAACAGAACCTGCAGACAGAGGCTCAACATGGTTTCAGGGCCGCCACAACATGGAGAGACCGCCCTTATAAAGTTTACCAACTTCATCGATAAAGCCAAAGATGAAGGCCTCTACACTGGTTCAGTTTTGTGGACCTCACAAAAGCATTCGATCTCGTTGATCATGATGTTCTATTCCACACTCTGGTCAGTCTCCACTTTTCTCCCGAAGTAACAAACTGTTTTCGCAACTACCTCACATTCAGGTCGCATCAAACTATTATTAATGGGGTCCTCTCTGAATCCTGCCCCATTAAATATGGTGTACCACAAGGGTCCATCCTTGGTCTTCTTCTTTTCTCCCTCGTTGTAAACTCTCTCTTTTGATTTGTTATTCCTAAACTGGACACTTGTGGAAACGGGCAGTTTTTCTCACATGCCTTTCCAGTATAAGAAATAAAATGAAATGAAATAGATTTTGTTTTATTCCCTGATGGGCACTGGATTATTCTGCCGTGAGCAGGCTGGGTTGGAGTGTACATGGCAGTGTGATCCTTCTGTGTGTATTGGGAAGACTGCAGAGCTGAGATTGATGTCCAAGAGAGAGAAGAAAAGAAATAGAGAGGCAGAGTTGGGTGGTTGAGCCAAGATCACTGGCACTTGGGTTACAGCCTTGAAGTGTGTGCCATCCATCTCCCTTGGTCCCGTCTCCCATGCTAGTGTGCTGTGGGCCAGAGGAGGTGGAGATACTCGAACAGACTGGTAGCAGCAGTAGTGTGGCAGCAGCCCCAAGTCTCCCGTGCAGTTTTTGAGCACCCCTCACTGTGATCTGAGTGGATGGCCATGGAGAAAGCAGTGCTTTACCACCCTGCCTGTTCCACTTTCTGTTCCCCACTTTGCTACTGCTCCTCCTTATTTCTATTTGGCTTAATATACCGGCCAGGTTAGGCAGGGACCTATCAAGTAGTTGGAGGAGAATTTTTTTATTCCCTGTTGGACCAGGTTGGGCACCGATTGGTAAGATTTTTTTTTTGGGGGGGCATTTTTATTTAATTACCAAGTTGAAAAGCCTCACAAGTACACCCCTACACACTCAGCACATGCAAAATCTTACGAAGACCCAACAGAAACAAACATGTTGCAGGGAACAGTTTTATTTGAATTCTACTCACATGCTGTGCAATGGTATGCTAAAGTGCTACAAACATAATATGTGCTGCTCCCACAGCCTACCACAAGAACACTCAGTTGTGTTTTGTTCCCTGGAGTGGAACTTTATTAAGGGTTACTTTTGTTGAGACATAGGGTAGGAAGCATAGGCAAACCAGGAAAAGTTATAAAATCCACAAATAGTGTTTTATTATTATGAATAACAAAAAAATGTGCAGGATAGCTCTTATGCATGAAGTTCAAATAAAACAAAGTCCTTCATCTAAGGATATCTCTAAATCTAAATCTCAGGGGTTGAGAGGGTGCTAAGGGAACTGGCACCCTCCCCCTACAATAGCTGGCTAGTTTCCTGAATTCTTTTTTAAGCCACATCGAATACTCGCAACCATCACCTGAACCTGAACTTGACTTTAATTTGACCCAAATGTAAGATCGGGCAAGAGTACCCTCTTCACTGCACAGGGAAAACAAAAACAGAACTTTACTTTACTCCTGGACTGTTTATTCCAGTCCTGCCTGGAAAATTATTTTTCTTTGATCATTGCTTGCTCTGCCGGTGCGGCAGAATCTAATTTACAGTTTCTTCCACCCTCCACGCCTTCCCCATCACTCTTTAAATGGACCAGGGCACATAAGGCACGCCCACTGTGAATAAGCTAGGCACAAGCATAGTAGATGGAGTGCAATAGGGTTAACCCCAATCTAAGTTTCCTAACTGTGAAGATCCTAATCAGAATTTCCAAAGTGTTATTAGAACCTGGTTAAATGCTAACCCAGGAAGTAAAGTGGAGAATTGTACTTTTAAAGTGGTATTAGACCCTGGTAACTGCTTATCTGAGCATTCTAGGGCTGAATGTCACCTGCCTTACTGGCCTGAAGCCAATTTGTGTTATTTAGGCTTATTGTATGTTGATTGCTCATTGTCAACTAAAATGGCACGGGGACTGTTAGTCGCTGTGTTGTATATTGTGGCAGTGCTAGGCTCAGACTGCATCCTGCATCAAGTGTACCAGGAATTTGAGCAGCATGCTGACCCTCTGTACCACCAATGCCTGACTAAATATCCCCCAGATAAATCTGATTCCTCTATTATATACATGCAAGGTCTTAGGCAAAGAGGGAACTTGTACTGTATAATGCAGGATTTTAAATAATTGATTAGCAGTTTTTTTCATGGGACTATACTAGCTGTACAGAAAGTATTTATATAGATTTTCTAGAAGTGCCGTGTTTGTTAAACACAGTGAGGCAACAGCTATGCATTTTCACAAAGATTTTGCACTTTTATGAGCAAAACGCTAATCAATTTTTAGAGTTAAATAAATCCCTGTAATGACTTATATTAAGAGTCTCTAAACAATGAACCCCCCCCCAATACCAGGGTCTTTAGTCAAACCTCTAATGTGTCTATAAAGTTGGTACTTGGAGAAAATATAGAGGAAAACCCTGGCCCTCCTTGCACCTAAGTCCAGATTACCACTTCTGACCAGTCCAAATGAACTACTGCTACAGGGTTAAAAATAGCCCATATGAATATTAATAGCATGAGACCAAAAATGCATGAACTAGAAGCCTGGGTGAGCCTCTACTCCCCAGATGTTATTACTATCACTGAAACATGGCTTAAGCCACATATACTAGGCCATGAGGTTGACATAAATGGCTACAAGACATTTAGGCAGGGCAGACTAAGAAAAAAGGGGGAGGTGTTATGATTTATGTAAGAACCTCCATAAATGCGTCCATGGTGACAATACCTGACCTTATTAGCTCTGAATGTGAGGCGGTCTTCATAAAACTCCTACTGGGTGGGACCAAGCCCCTACTCATAGGGACTGTGTTCAACCCTCCCAAGGTAGCCGTAGAAGCTCTAAAATCACTAATAGCCATACTAACCAATCTCCCCCAGGGTGAGAAGATTATACTGGGAGATTTCAGTGCACACTGGGGCCCACACAGTACACACATGGAGACCTAAAATCCTCCTTACAAGAGGCAAACATAACTGCAGATAATCTAAACACCCACCAGACTAAACATGAAAACAGGCAACCATACAACACTGGATTAGATCTTGGCCTCAAATCCTGATAGATTAAAATTGGCTGGCACCTTTGCAGATTCCTTGAGTGATCACTCCCCTACGTTTGGTATGTGGAAAATGACTTCCTACCCCCGAATATTCTCGGCCTGGGACTGTTCTACCTTTGATCCTTTCTTGAAACCCTGGCAGAGGTCAACTGGATGCAAATCAAACAAGCTCCAAGCTTAGACACAGCCCTAGAATACTGTCAACAGCAAACAAGCACGCCCCACTAAAACAACTCAGGGTGAAAGGACAACAAGCTTGGTGGCTATCCGAGGCTCAGAAAACTTATGAGAGAGAGATAGGGCATGGAGTATTTTCAAATTATCAGGCCAGGCCACAGACTGGCAGAAATTCAGGGAACTTAGAGACAAATGTAAGAAGAAATTAAAACAGCCAAAAATGTACTTTACAGAGCTACATAAATGATTAACACACTCATCAAGGGTTGTGCAAAACAAGAAGGTGACATAATAGCCAATGGTGTTTGTCACAAGGACACTGAGACTGCCTTCAAGGCATTACATTAGTACTTCACAGATCTAGGTAAATTTAAGGCGCACCACCCAGGGCATCCTTACCTCCACAAGGTACCACCAATATTAATTCTCAATACTGGACTTCCACATCAAATTAATCTCTAGGAAAAGGTCCCAAAATACTTAAGAAAATCAAAATCAGAGCCGGCCCAGTGGCTGAGGGTTGGCGCTGGATGCCACAGCTTCACGCCGGCACCCTGTGTTCAGGAATGAGCATGGGCTGCCAGGGGTTGGCAGGGAAGGGAGAGGATCAAACGTCCCGAGGACAGCTCTCCTCACCCGGGAAGGGAGGACTGGCGCTCCTGATGAATGACTTCCCCTAGGTGGAGGCCTGATGGCAGTGCGGGACTGTGGGCGCCATGGAAGGAAGGGTGCTGCGGGACTTCCGTGGATACACGCACGCCTCCATGTGTATGCCCCAGCAACAGGGAGGGGAATAAAATGGAGGAAAAACACCCCCCAGCTGCAGATGACAACCGACCCCTTGCAGGTTCTGCACCCAGCAACCAGGCAGGCTCTGGGTAAGTCCCAGGGTGATGGGACTTGTGGGGGTCGGTTAGATGGGGGTAGTAAAGGAGATAAATACCTATATAAAAAAAGGAAAAAATCAAAATACATGGATCATCTGGGTACGACAAATTAGAACCCAGGCTACTTAATATTTGTGCCCCAGTTATTGCCTCCCCAGTCACATGGTTATTCAATAGATCCCTCCTTGAAGGGACACTCCCCGCTCTCTGGAAAGTGGCCTTAGTCTCACCAATCCACAAAGGATAGTCGCATGAGCAGGTGGAGAATTACTGTCCAATATCGCTTCTATCCATCCTGAGTAAAGTACTAGAGAAGGTTGTGTACAACCAGGTAGTGGACTACATTGAGTATCATAAAATATTCCCAGCACAACAGCATGGTTTTAGAAAGAACCATGGGATAAATACTGCCCTAATTAACCTCACCACCGACATCTATTCAGCGCTGGACAAGGGTCTGCTCACTGGTGCAGTCGTTATTCACCTCACCAAGGCATTCAGCTTGGTAGACCATCAGTTGCTCCTCATGAAATTGAAACTCATCGGTCTAGATAGCCTGGCAGTGCAGTGGTTTGCCAAGTATTTCAAAGGAAGGTCTAAACTAGTCAGATGGCAGGTGCCATATCGTACAAATGCCCAACACTTGATGGGTTCCCCCAGGGATCAATCCTGGGGCCTCTATTATTCTCATTATTCATAAATGATATACCTAAGTTGTGTGGTGAGGCAAAGCTTACCCTGTATGCTGACGATGCAGTACTATATAGGTCCTTCAATGACGCTGACGTAACAAACAACTCGCTGACAAAAGACCTTCTGTTGCTAGAAGGATGGTTACAAAATAATAAACTGGTACTGAATGGCCAAAACACAAAGACCATTCTATTTGGCCCAAAAAATCTGGGTCAGGACAGATCAACAATTCTGATACTCTTATCAGATGGGTCAAGGGTTGAGGTAGTGGAGTCTTTAAAGAACCTGGGAGTCACTCTTCATCAAGCTTGTACTTTCAAGGCACACATTGACCTGCTTACAAAGTCCTTGAACCAGAAGCTGGGACTTCTATATACCCTGTAGTCCCTTCCTTACACAGGGACTACAGCTAAAGGTTGTACAATGCATGCTACTACCCACCTGCTACTGTATATGGTTCCCCAGTACTGTACTCTGTAAAAGTGCAGAGATGCTGAAGCTAAGAACCTTGGACCAAAGAGTCAGCAGATTTGCAGTAGGTACCCCATCCCAAGAGCACCACTGTCAGGTGTTCCAAACCCACTCGTGGCCCACTTCGGAAGTCTGACTAAAATACTTGGCTCTAAGCTTAGCATGCAAGCTCAGACTGGCACGTGCCCCTCCGAGTCTGGCCGAGATGCTTATAGCTAAACAGAACAGCAGGACCCTAAGGTCCTCAAACAGACAGCTCCTTCAGGTACCAAAAGTTAAGTCCACCCAAGGGTCACTGGCATTTTCTGCCTACATCCCACCCTCTGAAACATGCTCCCAGCAAATATCCAGGAGTGTAACTCACTTGAGGGGGTTTAAAAGGGACTTGAGGCTTACCTGCTAGAACTTAACCAATGCACTTGTCACCGTTGATAACTGAACTTTGTTCTCCTTGATCCAGCTAAATCTATTGTGAGTGTCTGTATCTACAAATTTATAAAGTGTATTTAACAAATGTTGAACATTGCTAAATGTTGTAATGTGATAAACCCTTGTATGTTAAAATGTGAACAACTGCCTAATTAATTCCGGGTCACCCCTGAAAAGGGCTGTAATGGTCTCAGTGGGCCTACTCATTACCACAATTAAATATCTCTCTCTCTCTCTCTCTCTCTCCACACAAATATTGCTCTCTTTTATAAGATGTTTTCACCTGATAACTAAATTCTGTATCTGCTATATCTCCTGTTTTACACAATGTACCAAACTTTATCAATTTCTTTCCTGTGATCAGTACATCCAGTCTTCTCAGCAGGTGCAGCCAATTCAAATATTCTGGTCAGAGCTGGTTGTACTGCTGACAGCTCTGCAAACAAACCTGTGGAGGTTAAAATGCACCTCAAGATTAACCCCCGGTGTTCCAGATAAACCCAAATAGCTTTCTGCATTAATTTCAACAGTATAATTATATAAATTTGCAAACCAAGCGATCCAGTATCACATAAAGATTCACATGTATGTTTTAACCACAGAAAAATAAAGAACAGAAACAGTAAGTGAAGAAATGGAGATAACAGGGGAAATTGTAGGACTACTGAAGTGGCCAGTTCAGAGGTTTCACAAGGAGAATTTGGTTGTGCAATCAGACAAACTGAGACTGAGACAGGGTGAGTGAGAAAGCAGCCACAGCTTCCTTGAATCAAGGAGGTTATTTTCTAGACTACACTGAACTAAATTATTACTTCTTGGACCTGTGTAAGTAACTAGTATTGATTTTGTTTTTGGGGTGGACTTTTCTTAGTTTTAACTTTAATTTGCTGGGAGGAACTGTAGCTGGGAGATATTTGCAGTCAGTTGTGACTAGACCTGTTACTTAGCCTTTGTGAAATAGGTGTCTGAAAGGAAGGAAGGCACTCCCAGGGTGGAGGGTAAGAGCTGTAGGTTATTGTTTCTGGGTGGCATGGGTTTACTCCACCCATCCGCCCCAACCATAACTTCCTTTATAGCAGGGGCTCTGACATCATTCCCTCAAAACTGCTAACAACATACAGTGTTCATATCCTTAAGGCGCAGCACACTGAATAGAGGTGAGAAACACTCACAAGCTTGCACACACTAAAACAAGACAAAAACAAAAAAAGCATCTGTAACTGGAAGGGACCCAGGACGTGGGAGTGGTGCAATGCACTAGCCATGGTGGAGCAGCAGTCTTCGGGAGACATTCTGGAGACTGCGTTGTTGCCCTATTTGCAGGCACCTCTCTGGTCTGAGGGAGGAGGTTGTTCGTCTCCATGCTGACCTGGCAAGGATTCGGGAAACCTGCTCCCCCACCCAGGGACCACCCAGGCCACTGCCACTACCTCAGAGGTTGCCAAGAAGGAGGAGGAGTGGTTGGACCACGGTGGGCTCAGGGAGGGCGAGGGTGGTGGTGGAACAGAGGCGCATCCCTCCAGTTGTGCCTCTCCACAATTCATTCGCCACTCTGGCAAAGCATGGTTCCTCTTTGGAGGCACCTGCAGTGGAGACCAAGGAGGATGCTGGGAACCTCCACAATGGAGACCCACAGGAGGTAGCCCAGGACCCCACAGGGAAAGGAAACAACTGCTGGTGGGGGACTCAGTTGTTAGGGGGGTAGAACTGGGGGAGGGAGGGGAAGGGAGGTAAGGTGCCTGCCCGGCACCAAGGCTTGGAGGGACAGGAAACAAATCCTCAGGATTGTGGGAGCAGCGGCAAGGGGGAGGGAGCTGGATGTCATTATCCACCTAGGGACGAATGACCTGACTGAGAATGGGATCAGAGCAGTGGAACAGGAGTTTGTAGAGTTGGGGAGGGGCCTTAGACAAGTAGCATACACGGTAACTTTCTCAGAAGTGCTACCTGTCTATGGCATGGATGAGGCTAGGGTACTCCACACCTTGGGATTCAATGACTGGTTGAAAAGCTGATGCAGAGCTCAGGGATTTGGCTTCATTGAGGACTGGGACTCCACCTGGAGGGATGCAGGCCTATACAGGCATGATGGTCTACATCTGTCCTGGAGGGGAACCAGGATCCTAGGTGATAGGTTTAAATGCTTCAGTGGCAAGCATTTAAACTAGCCAAGGGGGAAGGCACTGAAGAGGAGAAGGGAAATCCTAGCCCCCTCCCAAAAAAATCAGGGTAATTCTAGTGAGGTAAACACCAAAATAGAGCAGTCGATAGGGAGAAGGGTAGGGATAAATGGAGAAAAAGACAAAGGCTGTAGGGACAGGGATGGGGCAAAAAGAGATAAAGTCATAAAAAAATGGAGGGTGATGAGTACCAATGCCCGTAGTCTAGGTAAAAGCTCCCTGAAATGGTGGCCTTGATGAAAGAGGATGCCTGGATATTGTGGCAGTCACAGAAACATGGTACACTGAGAACCATGACTGGGATGTCAACATACCGGTACACAATCTACAGGAGGGTCAGTGAGGGAAGAAGAGGAGGAGAGTAGTAGCTCTCTATGTAAGGGAAGGATCAAAGCAATGGAACTAAAGGGTAAACAGGAGGAGAGGAGGCACTGTGGGTCACCCTGGAGACTGGAAATGGCTCCACAATCCGCACAGGGGTTGTATATAGACCCCCATCTCAGGGGGAGGAAATGGACAAGGAAATGATAGAAGGCATCCTTTGGATGGCAGAGAAAGGGGAGATATTGCTGATGGGGGACCTGAATATGCCAGATGTTGACTGGAGCACCTTTGCTGCAGCCACATCCAAGAGCAAGGCTATTCTCGATGCCCTACAGGGTGCATGCCTTAGACAGCTAGTTTGGAACCCACTTGGGAAGAGCAGTCTTAGACCTGGTACTCTCAAATGGGGACAGAGAGAGATCTGTGATCTTCCCTTGTCAATCTTCACCATTCATTACTGCTTGGGTTAAGCGGGCGCGCACCCGCTACAGGAGTTTTTTTTTTTTTTGGAGTCGGCTCAAGCGCCCGCCCTCTGAGCGCGACGTACTGCGTCATGCACGAGGGGCGGCCGTTAGGTGCCGCAGACTCCTCCTCTATCTCAGTTCTGTTTCTCCCGCCGTCGAGGCTGCACCTGCTGCGCGGTAGCGAATAGTGTTCTCGGTTTCTAATACCTCAAGACTCCTCGTTTTCTCTCAGATGACTCTCTCGACGCCGTATACCGGTAAGACCGTTCCTGTTTTTCTATAATATGGCGCCGAGTGCTTTATTGCTTTTTTTCCTTGTTTAGTTCGCATCATGTCAGGTTGAGAACAAGGCGTAAATCGATGAGCCGTGCCCCTATGCGTTGGTGCTCCTGTGGCCGGCATTTTTCCGTCTCGGACCGGCATGATGTCTGTCTCCGTTGCCTGGGACCCAACCACAACATGGACGCGTGCGACGCTGTTTCTCCATGGACCGTCGTGTCCTCGAAGTCCGCGCGTTCAAGCTCGGCAAGGCCCCGCCAACCTTCAGGGGATGGTGTTGCTCCAGGGATTCCCAGGTAAGGTCTCTAGGCCCTTCCCCTGGGTCCCCTCCCAGGCCTATACAGTCCGAGGAGGAGGAGGCTTCCTTCTCTTCTCTTGCCGAAGAGGAAGCTTCTCTCGCTGTGTCGGGGGGACGTCGTGGTCCCTCCCGGGGCTGCAATGGGGACACCGCCTCGGCAGTCACCTCCTTGGAGGTGCAGGCTCCCCTGGTGTCGAGGCCCGCGTCTGCTGGGCCTGGCACTGGTGGACCCTCGACGCCGCCCTCCGGCGCCGTTTCAGATCACGGCGCCGCTTGCGGCGCTGGTGATCGAGCAGCGCCGTAAAGCAGTGCCGCTCTGGCCTTTGGCGCGCAGGCTCAGTTCGCGGCATTCGGCACGCCGGTTGGGTTCCGGCACCAGGGCGGCGCCGTGGGCCTAACTGGCGCAGCAGGGGAGCCGGGACCGGGCCTAGCAGTCGCGAGTGGGCTAGGGTCGTCCAGCGCCATCCCTAGCACCGGCACCGTTTGCAGCGCCGTTCCTCCGGGGACCCCCGGGGTTGCCAGCGTGGAGGTTCTGCTGGTCTCGTCCTCTTCAGAGGTCGATGACTCGGATGTGAACCCATCCTGGCACCCTGACTCTCCGGGGTCGGGGTCCCCAATAACACGTGGTGCTAGGCGGCACAGCGGGCCCCTCCCGCTGTCTCTGCTCCCGTCCTCCCCTGAGGACCCTCGGGCTAGGGGTGGCCCCAGGTCCTGGAGGGGTGATGTGGTGGGGACTGGGGGGGGGCTCTTTCTCCTAGGGGGTCTGTGACAGCTACCCTTCCAGGTACTGTTGCCATCTCTTGGGGTGGGGGAACGCTGGAGTCGAGGAGGGCTCGGGGCGGTCGTCGCCAGTCTGGCGGCCACCCCTCGTGGGGTGGCTAGGAGCCGTAGCGCCGAACCCCGCCTTTCCCTCTTGGGCCCCGGGGCTCCTTCCGGTGGCGTTGCTGCGGACTGCCCTTCTGGATCCATGCAGTCCCAGGTTCGTCACAGGGGAGGATCCCCTTCTGGACTCTTCCAAGCGTCGCATCCCCAGGGTTCTGTTTTGCGACCTGGTTTGTTGTCTGGGATCCCGCCAGCTCGGGCTCCTTTCCCCGGATTTCAGAGCCCTAGCAGAGGTCAGTTGCCTCTTCGCAGGTGCCCTTCTCCAGTACCTCTGCAACCACCCCCCGCTCTTCCAGGCCATGTCGGTCCTCGGGTCCATTATCCTGGGAGCAGTTCAGAGGTTCTCTGGCCTTCCCTCATCGTTAGATATATGCATGAGTGGGTCTTCGACTCTCCCCACGCGCAGGAATCTTCTGGACATTGAGCTCCCCATCATCCTCGTCTTCCTCCTCTGAGGGAGAGGAACCCTTGCTTATCTTTCCTCGGCCTGATTTCACTGAATATCAGCGATTTCTTCGAGGATGGTGAGGATCTTGAATCTCTTATGTTAGGAGACAATACTGAGCGGGAGGCAGCGTGATTCCTTGGAGAATTCAATGCCCAGCACCTGGTGGTACCTTCCTGGCTATCCTTCCAGGAGGCATCTATCCGTTCCTGGCAGTTGCCAGCCGCCCTTCTCCAGCCCGGTAGACTGTCGGCGAAGGTATTGTGCCCTCGGAATCCCTGGGTACCCTTCCCAACCCGTCCTCGGGTTTGGTATACCTAGAGACTCCTTCGGGCATCCCGCCTGCGCGCTACCGTCCACGGATTCGAGTTCCCTACAATTCGACCAGTGGGGGCTAAGAGTGTTCTCTTCCTCTCATGCGGTGGCCTGCATTGCATCACATCAGGCTCACCACACTGCCTACAATCGGCATCTGTGGTCGATGCTCTCCCAGCTCTTAGCATCAATGCCTGATACGGAGCATACCAGACAGGCTATTGCCCTCTCCGCTATAGGCCTGGAGCTGGCAAGACACCAAGCAAGGGCATCTTATAACGCTAATGAGGTGGCTTCCAGGCTTGCGGGGACAGCGATCTGCATTAGGCGGACGGCATGGCTTCGTCTGTCAAGGTTGTCACCCCTGGCCCGGCGTAGGGTGATTCGCTCCGCTTTCCGGGGGACCCGTCTCTTTTCCTCCAGAGCTAGGAGACTTCTGCAGGCTTCCTCCGTCTCCCCATCCTCAGGGGCACCTCCAGCTCTTCTCCCACATAGGCTTCTCTCTGCATTAGCCAGGGTCTTCCCTTCTGTTTCTCACCAACAGGAGGCTGGGGTCTTGTTCCTCAGGGTTCTACCCCCTTTTTAAGGGGAGGGCTAGTACTCACCCAAGCAGTAATGAATGGTGAAGATTGACAAGGAAGATATGAAATTACATACCTACCGTAATTCTTGATCTTCTCTTGTATCTTCACCATTCATTACTGATACCTCCCACCTTCCCTCGTGGCCTCCTTCTGTACGTCTCCCCTCCCATCTCGTTCCTCTTACTTTCCTTGGCCTTTATGCAAAAAAAAAAAAACTTTTCTGTTTTTCCATTCTTAGTGAATGGATCTCCTTTTTCCTCAAGGTAAGAGAGAGCACGGTTATAATTTTTCTCTACTTCTGGGGAACTCTTTCTGACCACCCTTTGGTGCGATTCTACCTTCTTCAGGTCATGCAGTTTCACGGCCCAAGTGGCCATGCCTGTCCTGGCCCGGCAAAGTCAAGAATCCTCCTGGCAGGTATTATTTCTAGCTCTTCTAGCTACTGACTGAACTTGTCAACTCTGAGCGTCTGCCTGCCTTGCCCTAGGGAGTCTGGTTGAGTTCCACTCTATTTTTCATACAAAATTGCCTTCGAGAAGGCATAGTCTTTTCCATACAGTGCTGTGTTAGCACCTAACAAGGTGCGAAGGGACTTAGTCCCCTTCCTGGCTGGCGCTCTACCCGGAACAGGTTCTGCCCGGACAGTCTAGGAGCCCTCAACTGGGATGAAGGGACTGGGCATGTTGAGAGTCCAGAGAATCTGCCCTCATTCGGATCTGTTCAGGTGTTTCGGTTGAACCTCCCCTCAGTCCTAGCAACTGGGATTCTTGCTCCCTTGTTAGTCTCGAGCCTATAAGCCTCTCAACCAATGCTCGATGGGCACTGTTCTCCCTCTCAACATGCCTCTTTTTTCTTCTCCTTTTTCTTCTACTTTCTCTTCCTTCTCTCTGTTCCTCCCTTAGAGCCGCCCCAGAAAGGAGGCCCTGCGGTCCCTTAGGGTAGGAATTCTCTCTCCTCTGTCTATTCTCTACCGGCTTATCCCTTTTTCAGTTTATATCCTTTCCTTTTTCTATCCCTCGGCTGTCTTGCCTCACTTTCCTTTTTTCTTACCCTTTATTTTCGCCTCTCCGGCTAACAGAACTGAGATAGAGGAGGAGTCTGCGGCACCTAACGGCCGCCCCTCGCGCATGACGCAGTACGTCAGGCCGAGGGCGCCATTGAGCCGACTCCAAAAAAAAAAAAACCTCCGTAGCGGCGC
Source organism: Neoceratodus forsteri (assembly GCA_016271365.2). Classification (NCBI taxonomy): domain Eukaryota; kingdom Metazoa; phylum Chordata; order Ceratodontiformes; family Ceratodontidae; genus Neoceratodus; species Neoceratodus forsteri. Next base: position 1,190,967,143 of record CM057458.1, on the reverse strand, counting down.
GCCGCCCAGCTTAACCCAAGCAGTAATGAATGGTGAAGATACAAGAGAAGATCAAGAATTACGGTAGGTACGTAATTTTCATATCTTGAAGTGGGTAGCCATCTGGGAACAAGCGACCACCAAACAGTGTGGTTCACGATAAACTTAGCTGTAGAGTCAAGCCACACAAAAGTGAAGGTACTGGACTTCAGGAGGGCTGATTTTGTCAAAATGTGAGAATGCTTCAGAAAAGCACTAGCAAACAGGCAAGAAGGTGGGGTGGAGCAACAATGGGAAACATCAAAACCGCCATCACAGAGGCAACAAGCCTTTGTGTGAAGCAAATAAATCAAAACGAAAGAAAAAAACAGTATGGTTCTCAAAAGAAGTGGCGGGGAAGGTAAAGGAGAAAAAGATAGCATTCAGGAAGTATAAGGAAACACAGAAGGAGCAGGACAGAGAACTGTATCAGTTAAAGCAGAAGGAATCAGGTAAGGCAGTCAGAATAGCAAAGGCCCAAACCAAGGAAAAGATAGCCAACTCTGTTAAAAAGGGGGATAAAATCTTTCATAGGTACATTAGGGAGCAAAGAAAGACTAAGGCAGGGATACTGAGGCTGAACAAAGAGGAAGGTGGTTGGGCAGAGAGTGACAGTGAAAAAGCAGGGATACTGAATGAATACTTCTGCTCAGTATTCACAATGGAATAGCAGGGGGAAATACCTAATCCGGTCAATAGAAACACTCTGGATAGGGGAGTTGATATTAGTTCTTTCATAGAAGAAAGGGTTCTGAAAGAACTCTTAAAACTGAAGGTGGATAAAGCAATGGGGCCTGATGGGATTCACCCCAGAATTCTAAAAGAACTAAGGGAAGAACTAGTAACACCACTGACTTCCCTTTTTAATAAATCATGGGAGGATGGTGTGGTACCTAAGGACTGTAGGAGGGCGGATGTGATTCCCCTTCACAAAAGTGGGAGCAAGACAGAGGCAGGAAACTACAGACCTGTCAGTTTGACCTCAGTGGTAGGGAAAATGATGGAGTCACTTCTGAAGGAAAGAACTGTTGAGTACCTAGAGGCCAGTGGAGCACAGGACCCAAGGCAGCATGGATTCACAGCGGGAAGGTCATGTCAGACAAATCTAATTGATTTCTTTGACTGGGTGATGAAAGCAGTAGACCAGGGAGGGGCTGTGGACATGGCCTACTTAGACTTTAGCAAGGCATTTGACACAGTCCCGCACAAAAGATTAATAAACAAATTAGCCAGCCTGGGAGTGGGTCCCAGGGTGGTAGCCTGGGTAAAACACTGGTTGGACAACATGACACAGCGGGTAATAGTAAATGGAGTCCACAGTGAAGAAAGGAGGGTTATTAGTGGGGTACCGCGGGGTTCAGTACTGGGGCCGGTCCTTTTTAATGTCTTTATAAGTGACATTGCAGAGGGACTGGAAGGGAAAGTATGTCTCTTTGCAGATGACACAAAGATCTGCAACAGGGTTGATACACAAGGTGGAGTGGAAAGGATGAAAAGGGATATGGCAAGGTTGGAGGAATGGTCAAATGTATGGCAGCTTAGATTCAATGCAGAGAAGTGCAAAGTAATGCACCTGGGAAACAAAAACCCAGGGGAAGAGTACACAATAGGGGGTGAGATACTGACAACAACAAAAATGGAAAGGGACCTGGGGGTAGTCATATCAGATGACCTAAAGGTGGGCCAGCATGTGAGAAGGCAGTAAGGAGGGCTGGGGGGATACTGGGATGCATAGGGAGAGGCATCACCAGTAGAAAACAGGAAGTTGTTGGCCCTCTGTACAGACAGTTAGTAAGACCACATCTGGAGTACTGTGTACAGTTCTGGAGACCCCATCTCCGTGAAGACATAGACAGGGTGGAGGCTGTCCAGAGGAGGGCAACCAAAATGATGCAGGGTCTGCATCAGAAGACATATGAAGAAAGACTAAAGGAACTAAAGATGTATAGCCTCGAGGAAAGGAGGAGAGGGGGGACATGATAGAAACTTTCAAATACCTCAAGGGAATCAACAAAGTCCAAGAGGGTAGCATCTTTCAGAAAAAGAGATGTGCGAAAACAAGGGGGCACAATTTGAATAGAGGAGAGCAGCTCCAGAGGTAATGTGAGATGTATTTCTTCACAGAGGGTTGTGGATACATGGAACAGCCTTCCTGAGGAGGTCGTAGAGTCAAAAACAGTGAGGGAATTCAAGAATGCATGGGACAGACATAAGGCAATTCTAGTGGGGGGTAGGAGGAAGTAGGCTGTTGGTTAACTAGGATCTGCAGCTTATCCAGTAGGTAGGGAAATGGGCAAACTAGGTGGGCCAAGCGGTTCTTATCTGCCGTCAAATTCTATGTTTCTGTGTTTAGACAAGTGGCAGAATAGGACAGGAGAAAAATAGATTCTTACTTTTAACTCTGCATAGCAAATGGGACAGGTTCTTATCCCAACCCTGTTACATATGTCCTCTTTGAGAGGGAACCTGTTTTTTTTTCTCTTTTAAAACAGGTTTCCAAATGTTCTTTTACTTCTCTTTTAACATTACCTAATAACATTTAGAGTTCTTTGCATGTGTGGTATTTTTCATGACAGCTGTTAACAGCAAATATTTCAGTTAAGCACACACATTTTCCCTACCTTCTGAATTGTCAATTCCTGAACCATATCTTGACAGAATATCAGCACTAACATTCTCATTTCGGATTGTGCATCACTTTAAATCTAAATGGCTGTAGTGTCAGGTACTATGTTCTGATTCTGGATTTTTAAATCCTTCATTTGATTACGCAAACAGAGAGGATTGTAATATAAGTGCAAAGTCAACTCCTCTACCAGATAAAAATTAAGGGACTCCATTGCCCATTTCATGGCAAGATATTCTTTCTCAGTAGTAGAGTACTTTCTCTCCCTGTCATGCAACTTCCTACTGATATACAGAATGGGATGTTCCTTCCCATCTGTATTCTGGCTCAGGACTGCACCTAGGCCTACACACTGTAGGGTGCATCTGTCTATAACAGAAATTGTTTATCATAGTCTGGACTTCTTAAAACAGGGGCTGAACATAATGCAGCCTTGATAGCCTGAAAAGCTTCATCACACTCTGGGGGCCATTTCACATTATTTGGGTACCATTTTTTTGTGAGTTCAGTGAGGTGAGTAGCACTGGGGAAAGTTGGGAACAAATCTCCTGTAACCAGCCAGACCTAAAATGACCTGACATATTTCTTTCTTTTAGGGACAGAACTGTTAGTTGCAGCTTCTATCTTGGAAATCCCTGGCTTTATTTCTCCATTTCCCAAAATATAACCCAACTGTCTGGTTTCCTGCATGCCCAGTGCACACTTGGTAGGATTAATGTCCAGACCTACATTTTATAGATTGGGTAACTGCGGTAGGTGTTCCAGGTGGCTTTTCCAGTCTGGACTGTACACCATGCCTTCATCCAAATAAGCAGCACAATAACCAGTGTGAGGGGCTGGAATTATATCCATATACTGCTGGAACATAGCAGGTGCACCTTGTAAACCAAATGGGATGGTAGTGAACTGGTAGAAGTCAGCTGGAGTGGAAAATGCAGTTTTGTCTCTGGATTCTTTAGCTTGGGGAATTTGCCAGTAACCCTTGTGTGATTGAGGGTACTGATGTACTTGGCTGTCCCCAGTCTGTCGACCAAATCATCTGTCCTGGGCATAGGATAGCTGTCAAGTGTGGACACTTAAGTTTCCCTAAATCAAAGCAGATCTTTACACCCTCCTTTTTTATTTACAATCACCATTGGTGATGACCAAGCACTTCTCAATTCTTCAGTGATACCCAACTCTTTCATTTTTTCTATTTCCTTAGCCACATCTGCTCTTAACCACTCTGGTAATTATGTCTTTCGTCTGATAGGGTGAGAATTCTCTGTCACTATTACATGCTCAGCCCCTTTTGCTTGGCCTGGCACTGTGGTAAAAATACTTTGAAACGTCTTTACCAAGTTATGAATTTCTGCAGTGCGTTCTGTGGGTAAGGAAACATTCATCTTTACAGCATCAGCAGTTACAGTTTGTTCCAGTCTGTCATAAGTCATATCAATATTTTCTTTAGAAGTTTCTGGTAAGACTGACAAAGCAACCTTTGGTGTTTTTTCAACCCATTTCTTCAGGAGTATAAAATTGTATATCTTAGCAGGGGTTTTCCTATTGGGGGTCTCAATCTCATAGTTAACTGTGCCAGTACATCTAACTCCTACCCTTGCCACTTCATTAACAATTTGTTTTATGTAGTGGGTAACAGTAACAAGACTTTTTCACTGGGTTCAAAAACTTATATGTGTTATTCATGTATCCTATTTACTGTGATGCCATACCTGAACTGATGAATATGGTTGTATGCTCTCATTAATGTTGTATGCCCTTGTTTAACATGCTTAACATGTATGTACTCTCCTGACGTGGAACCTTTGTAAAGAGCCTTGGCTCAAAGGTAATTGTAATCCTAGATCTAAACACAACTTTTCCTTTTACCCCATGGTCATAATACACTTTCTGCTGTTTTGGGGTTTCTTCATAGTTACAGGCAATTTCAGCGTATTTTGCCAGTTTCTTTTTCAGGGCATACATATAAGATTTAATAGATTCTTTATGAGTGTGGTTATGTTTCTTTTTTATATCTCAGGGCCCTCTAGGTTGTCTACCACACAACATTTTAAAGGGTGAAAAACCTGAAGATGCTTGTGGCAGTTCTCTAAGCAAAAAGCAGGTAAGGTAAATATTGGTCCCTGTCTTTCCCTTCACCTTTTTAATATGCCTTTTAGGGTTTGATTAAAATGCACAACAAGATTGTCTGTCTGAGGGTGATAAGGGGAGGTTCCTACGGCAGGGATACCTTGTAGTTGTTACAGCTCCTTCAGTAATGCAGCATCAAAATCACTACCCTGATCAGTATTAATCTCTTTAAGTATGCCCATCCTGCTGAAAAGTTTGGCAAGCTCTGCTGCCACTTTTAGGGCTGTGACAGTACGCATTAAAATTACCTCTGGGTATCAAGTAGCATAGCCATGTACTACCAAAATGAATCCAGTACCCTTTTTTTACTTTTGTCTAAGGGGCCAACCATATCCATTGCAATTCTCTCAAAAGGCATACCTATCAAGGGTAGGGTCACCAAGAGCAACTTCATCTTTTTTAGTCACCGGGGCTACTTTCTGACATTCCGCACAAGAGCAGCAATAGGTAGCAACAAAAAAATTGTAAGATTAAATGCACGCTGAAAATAGAAAATAGAGTTAGAATCAATGTTTCGACTATAGGTCTTCTTCAGGAATTATCTAAAAGGGAACAAAAGGCAAATAGAGGTAAAAGAGAAAAAAGCAAAGTTAGCTTTTTTTCTCTTTTAGATAATTGCTGAAGAAGACCTATAGTCCAAGTGTTGATCTTATCTTTTCTATTTTCATCGTGCATTTATTATTACCATTTTGTTTTGTTTTCAAACCATACACTGATGCAGTACCTTATTTTTTTGTTCATACAATAGGTAGCAACATCCTTATGAATCCCTGGCCAGTAAAATCTGTACAGCAGTCTGGCAAGGGTGCAATCCCTCCCTAGGCACTTTTACACTACCAGTTCTGTAATGGAATGACCGTTACAGAAACAGTTTACCGTTACCTCCACTGGTGTGTAAAATGCATTTCTTCCGATTCCACAGTAAACATTCTCCCGAACCACATTCCCTGGTTGGTGTGGTTTGTCCCAATTTGGTCCGTTGCCTCCTGCCGTGTGTAATGACCATTCTGGAAACTGTGTTGTCTCCCAGGGAAATCTTGGAGTATTGGGGAAGCAGGAGCATACCTCTCAACTGTCCCGATTTGCCCGGGATGTCCCGTATTTCAGCTGCATTTTCTGTTCTGTCCCACCATCCCGGATTTGCTGCTCGTTGCCCCGAAAATGCCGTCTCGTTTACCCCGACACACTGTAGCACCACGTGGTCCAGCTGAATCCCTGATTGTATTTGTGTTCCCTAATCTGTGTTACTTTGTGGCGAGCGATGACGTCCGCGATGCTGATGTCAGCACCCAATTGGAACCAATCGCCAGCTGCATTTATGGTCCGTTCCTAAAATTGGCACCTCCACCCACTAAGGAGTGCGGACCTGAAGTTTTGAGTCCCCCCTCAGGTCCAGAAGTCCTAGATATAAGCATCCTCTCCGGCGCTCTTGGGACTCATTCACCTGCTGATCTGCTCGCTGCCGTTGCTGCCAGTGCCACCTTGCTGAATCGCTCTAACTGAAAAGAAGAGACGCCGTCATTGCTGCTTGCTGCTCTGAGTTATTTTTCAGTAAAAGGCAAAAAGCTGTAAAAATGTACTATTTGGCTATTTTACTCAGTGGCAGCAGCAGATCGATCACTGTAGCGCCCGCCGCACAGCAGCAGTCATCCGATCAGTGATATTCATCTGCCTGCCTACCTAGTCAGTGCCCGCTAAGCCTACCCCAGCACTGCAGCATCAAGAAAGGACGAAAAGAGAAAACCGGAGTTCAGCCAGAGTATCCCCTTTTTATATGAGGTATGTAACGTTGTACATGTAGCCCTACTCAGACAGATTAGACAGTTAATCATGTATTTTGTGTTTTTATATGTGTGTGTGCCAGGCAAGCCCTAGACAATTTAGCTGATTTAGGCAGCATCTTATGTATGTTCTCCAATCTCCAGCCCTGTTAAAGGAACTTGAAGTTATGTGGTGTGTGTGTACTGCTAGAGTGGCTCACTCCATCCAGAATGAATAAGTAGCTGCACAGTGCACACAGTTATGATGGGAGTGGGTTAAAGTCTGAAACAATAGCAGAATTCCATTATGTCCTCAGTAATAGAGTGAGAGAGAATGCCCAAGAAGCTGTCAGCTGTATGCACTGAAATGTTTATATGTCACTGTCTAACTGTTATAAGAGCATAATGCTCTTATAACAGACAGTGACATATGCTTCTATGTCATATGAGGTGACTCTATACAGAGCTGGCAACATGTGACCCACTTTGGGGCCGCGGCTATGCAAATTTTATGTTAATTAAGTGTCCCTGATTTTCACTGGTTGTCCCTGATTTCCTGGGTTTCTGTCCCTGATTTGGTCATCCAGAGGTTGAGAGGTATGGCAGGTGAAACAATAGAAACCAGAGGAGAGGTTGCTGAAATAGTGCTGTGCGTGTAAAGTCAAGCCACAACAGAGCAGACTACAATGGCGTCACACAGGTAATGCTCATTTTGGTAAAGAAACCTGTGTGTAAAAGTGCCTCCTGAGTGATACAGCCATAGAACTATCGTGTTTTCAGTAACAACTCACTTCTGTACTTTAGTATGACCAGTTGTTCGAGCTCGCTCCTGCATCTGTGGATTAACCCAAATTCTGTACAGTAGCCAATTACATTTTTTAAGCATTGGTTTACCTGGCTTTGTTTTCACCTCCAGCTGCTTAAAATAGTCTTGAGAGAAACATTGTTATTTTGCTCAGAAACAAAATCACAATCAGTTATCAGTTTAGTTTAAGCATTTTCATATATCAACCCCTTATGCCCGTCAGTCTTTTGTTGCCACTATTTTTTCAGGCATCTTCTTTCTTTCCTGGACTTCCGGATCTTGGAACTAGGCTCAAACAAGTCCGAGTCAAAGGCACCAGAAGGAAATGAGTCCCCAACATCAGAGATTTTCTTTGCCTGTGCTCTTGTTATCACAGCTTCTGACACAGCAGGATTCGCTTCCTCTGTGATTAACTTTGCAAATCCTGGAAAGTCATTTCCAGTAATGACAGGTACAGGTAACCTAGGTACTTCACCCCTTTCGTTTTGGTGCAACACACCATTAATATTCAGAGTTACTTGGGTGGTGGGATAGTATCGAATGTCCCAGTGGATGCATATGACCCCAGTACCCAGTCCTTTTGTACAGTCTTTTCTCGAACTTTAGCATGCACCAGGGTCTGTCAGCTTCCCAAATCTATAAGTCCCTTTACAGTCTTATCTCCCACCTTGACATCTGTTAAATACTTGCCCAAATTTGCTAAGGCCAAATTTGCTCCAGTGTTACCCTCCTTATTTTTATGGCAGTTTCTTGCAGTATGGCTTGGCTTATTACAGCTATAGCAAATGAAGTCTTGAGGAAGTTACCCCATCAGAGTTCTTATTTGAGCTGGACTTAAATCAGGAAAAAGAGAATCTTACCATTCCTTGGCTGTTACTTCACTGCTGTGGTGATCTGATAGTCTTCAGCTAAAGAAACAGCTTTTTTTCCCCCCACTTTCTGGTTAGTGTTCTTTTACCCAGAGCTGCACGTCTGTGGGAAGGATGTTGATGAATTGCTCCATTGCAAATATGTTGATGATCTGTGGGACTGTTTTGCCCTCTGGTTGCAGCCATTAAATGAAGAGTTCTGTGGGCTGGGTGGAGGCTTCTTGAGGGTTGTCGAATGAGTGGTACTTCAGGGACAGGAATCTCTGCCTATAGGTCTGTCCTGAGATGTCATAACTTTTAAGGATTTCTCTTTCCCATAGGTTATAGTTTTCTGACTGCACAGTGTCCATATTGCTGTAGGTAAGTTGGGCTTTACCTATCAAATAAGGTACCAACCTGATTGCCCATGCTGTTTTGGGCATTGGCAGGCTCTGGCAATCCTTTGAAAAGTTGTCAGGTATGGCTGCATAGATGGTGCCTAACCAATAATGTGGAATGTATAAAAACCTGGGAAAAATTTGAAAATAATAACTTATTGTTTGGATATGATGGTTTACATCTTATCAAACAAGGATCACATCTCCTGAGATGCATTTTTCAAAATAAAATAAATATAGACAAACAAAAAACTAAACAGTAAGGGGCAAGGGGAACATTCAGTTCCATTACAAACTATTCTGCCTAGGACAAAAAACAACAAAACAGGCATGTGATGCACAATAAAAAAAATGGACTAACCTTTCTCCTGACTAATATAAGAAACCTGCGGTGTTAAAATGGACTAACTGCAAATCATCCTAAACAAGGATGGAATAGATATAACCGCTATAACGGAGACTTGGTGGGAGAACCTCTAACTGGAACACAAACATACCTGGCTACACTACCCATTATATAAACAGAACATCAGAAAAGGGGGGGGGTGGCACTATTTATAAAAAATAACATTACATTTAAACCAATCAAGGATCAACCAGAGGAAATGTCAAGTGAACTATTATGGGTCGAAATAGTAAGGGACAAGCAACAGAAATTACTGGTTGGACTGTGTTACAGGCCACCAGACACCAATTCATTGGCACATCAAGATATTTTAAACAGTGTTAGTAATAAATCAGACTATAAAGATACAATACTACTAGCGGACTTTAATCTTCCAGGACTAAACTGGAAGGATGCAATAGGTAGCAATAACCCAGAGAACTCATTCTTAGATGTTTGCTGTGCAAATGGCTTACATCAACTTATTGCAATACCAACTAGGAAAAACAACATATTGGGCCTACTACTTACTGATATTCCTGACAAAATAAAAAATATCCAAATTAAACAGCCCATTCAAAATAGTGATCACATGACAATAACCTTTGAAACCCACATACACCCAAACCTGAATTAGGAAAACTATATTCAGAAACTATATTAAAGCAAACATTGCTCAGTTTAACCTGGATCTCTCGACTGGCAGTGGGACAACAGGTCCTCATCCCAGAAGAACTCTGGACCAGAGTTAAAAATAAAGTGATAGAACTTGGAACAAAATATGTACCGGACAAAATTACATACAATAGGAAGGGTAAAATACCACTGTGGGTAACACCAAATAGATTACAATTATTAGCAAAAAAAAGAAGAGCATACAGAATACTTAAAAAAGACAATAGTGACTACGATAAATTCAAATACAAGTCGGTTCTAAAAAAATGCAAACAAAGAATAAAAATAGGAAAAAAAACAAGCTAGAATTTAGACTTGCCTATAGGAGAGAGGGGGGAAAAAAGCTTTTATTCCTACATAAATAATAAAAACAAACTACAAAACTATTGTCTCTTTGACTGTAAACTAGCACAAAATAACAGCACCTCTAGACATAGCTGAGGAATTTAATAAATATTTTTGTACAGTATTCAACCCTAAAAAAAGTAATGCTACTACTACAATAAATCAATCTGAGGACTTATCCAAATTTACAAAAAAAGAGATCCTTGACAGATTGGACAAAATCAATGTAAATAAATCTCCAGGCCCTGATAAGTTGCACCCAAGACTTTTAAAAGAAATCAAAGAATGGTTAGTGGAACCACTGTATAAAATTTTCAACATGTAATTATTCTTAAAAATGATACCTAATGACTGGAAAACAGCTGTCGTTACCCCTATTTTTTAAAAAAGGTTGCCAGGGTAAAACATCAAATTACAGACCAATCAGCCTCACAAGTGTACTCAGTAAGATCTTTGAATCTTTACTCAAAGTTAAACTTGAGGAGGACATGAAAACAAAGAACTTAATAGACCGCTCCGAGCACAGTTTTAAAAATCAGAGGTCATGTTTAACAAGTAACCTGGTATTTTATGAGAAAGTTAGTAAAACCCGTGGGGATAAGATTCCAGTGGATGTACTCTATCTGGACTTCTGTAAAGCATTTGACAAGGTGCCTCATGAAACATTAATACCCAAAATGCAAAAATTGGGAATAAATTGTATAATTACAAATTGGGTAGAAGAATGGTTAAACAACCGTACACAAAAAAAGTATGTGTTAGGGACACATGTTCAAATCTAGTTCAGTTACCAGCAGTGCCACAAGGATCAGTTTAGGTCCAATATTGTTTTCCATCTCTATATCTGACCTGACAAAAAATATTAATAGTTTACGCCATTAAATTCATAGACGACATGAAACTAGCAGTCCAAGTATAAACTAAGGAAGATATACTAAACTTCAAGAATGATTTAAAAAAACTTGAGGAATGGGCATACAGAATGACATGATTTACAGTAACAGTAAATGTGTTATAATGCACTTAGGAGTTACAAATAAACACAGCCAGTACAGTCTGAATGGGTATACACTAAAACCAGTATTAGAGGAAAAAGACTTGGGAATTATCATAAGATCTGACTTATCATCTCATAGCCACTGTAACCATGTTATTAACAGGGTTAACAGACTAATAGGCAACATACAGAGATCATTCACCTCTAGAGATCGGGGATGCATCTTGCCACTCTACAAGGCCTACATAAGGCCTCACATAGACTATTGCTCACCTTTGTGGAGTCCATACCTCAGGAGGTTCATAAATAGGTTGGAGGGGGTACAGCGAAGAGTAACCAAGATGATAAATAACATGCATAATAAGAACTATGATGTAAGACTTGAGGAACTGAATTTATACTCTTTGGAGCAGCAGAGACAAGGGTGACCTCTTACTAATGCATAAACTGTCAGAAGATCCTGATGTTATGACTGAATTAGGCATGTCTTACAGCCTACAGGATTGCAATCTAAAAAGTGTAAATACCAACTAGCATTAACCTACCCCAAAACAGACAACAGATGTTTTTTCTTTACTCAAGAATACTCCCACTATGGAACCTCCCCCACATCAGTAGTTATGTCGCCACCAGCCGGAGAATTTTAAACACAACTTAGACAATTATCTACTGAACCAAGGGTGAATTACCAGCTTGCTGGAGATATACTCATGTGGGCCAAGGCCTTCTGCATATCAATCAGTTCTTAGTATGAATCTGAGGACACAACTTTGGAAGTTTAATGTATTTTATTTGTGTCATGTTGCTCTGCTGGACCAGTACCAGATCCTCCAGCTTTGACAGTTTGCAAGGCATCCAGCCATCGCTGCATCTCTTCTTTTCTCGGCTGCACCTGTCACTGCATTTCTTCTTTTCTGTGCTGCTTCTGTCACTGCATCTCCTTTACTCTGCTGCTCATGCCACTGCATCTCTTCTTTTCTCTGCTTCTCTGCCTCTCTTTGCTGTACAGCCCACCATTTGAAGAAGGCAGACATGTTTTCAGGTTCTGTCCCTGCGTGTTGTTCTTCTTTCATCATGGGTTCAGGCTGTATAGTCTCAGTTTGGAATTTTTTTCTGCTTCTAGTTTGGCTACCATTCTTCTCGAAGTCACTCCCTGGCTTGCTGTTCCAGGATCCATACCTTTCTTCTATGCTTCCCTGGTACGAGGTCTAGCACCCATGCACAAAATTCCTGGCTTAGAGTATGCACAGTGTAAATCCCACTTCTAACAGCAACTGTCACCGATGCATACTGTAGGTCAGGAAGTATAGGCAAACCAGGAGAAGTTATAAAATTTGCAAGTAGCATTTTATTATCAGTAACAATAAAAAAAATGTGCAGGGTAGCCCTTATAGAGGCAGTTCAAACAAACCAAAGTCCTTCATCTGAGATTATCTCTAAATCTAAATCTCAGTTTCTCCCTCTAACTCTCTAAACAAACATTGCTGTCTTTTTATAAGATGTTTCACCTGGCAATTAAATTCTGCATTATTTTCTTGTTAAGCTTTATCTCCGGTTTCAGACAGTGTACCAGACTTTGCCAGTTTCTTTCCCATGGCTAGTACTCCAGTCTTCCTAACAGGTGCAGCCAATTAAGACATTCTAGTCAGTGCTGGTTTTCCTGCTGACAACTTTGCAAACAAGCTTGTGGAGGTCAAATTGCACCTTAAGGTTAACCCCCAGTATTCTAGATAAATTCAAATAGCTGTCTACATTCATTTCAACAGTATACTTATATACATTTGCTTGTTGACCACAGAGAAGCAAGGAGAGAAAGAAAGAACAGAAACAGCAAGTAAAGAAATGTAGAACCATCGGAATGTCCAGTCCTGAGGTTCCGCAAGAAAAATTTGCTCAATCAGACAGTCAAAAGATTGCAAGTGATAGAATAGGAGAGCAGAAAAACAGATCCATGCTTTTAACTCTCTCTGCATAACACATGGGACAGGGTCTTATCCCAGCCCTGTCATAGTCACTCCAGAGAACTAAACACCATAGGATTCAATAAAATTGTTCATTTATAGCATGCTTGTTTCTATTGGGTCTTTGTAAGATTTTACATGTGTTGAGTGTGTGTGGGTGTATTTGTGAGGCTTTTCTGCTTGGTATTGATATTGTTTAGCCTTACGTAGTACCTTGTTGGGGGAAGCCCCTTTTCTGGTGTTCTCATATTTATTTAATTCCCTGCCAGGTGGGGTTAGGCATCAGATTTGTCGAGTTGCTAGGGGGGTGTCAGAATTTTCTTTTATTCCCTGACTGGCTTTGTTAACCTCTGGACCTGTAGATTGTTGGGGGAAGGTTAACCTTTTTTTTATTCCCTGGCAGCCCAGGTTGGGCAACAGATCTCTCGGGTTGTTGAGGGAGGGGGATGTTTTTGTTTTATTCCCTGATGTGCTGGGTTGGGCACTAGACTTGTCAGGCTGTTTGGGGAAAGAGTACAGATATCTTATTCCATGACGGGCCACATTGGGCACTGGCTCTATCAGGTTGTTGGGAGGGAACATATTTTTTATTTCATAAGGCTTGGTAGCATGCAGGAGCCATAAGGTAGTTAGGAAGAAGGACCTTTTTATTCCCTCATCGGCTGGGGTGGGTAGTGGATCAGTCAGGCAGTTGGAGGAGGAAGAAGGCCAGATTTGTTTTTTATTCCCTCTAGTTAGGCACGGGATCTGTCAGGTTGTTTGGGGGGGGGGGTTGTTTTATTCACTGCTGGGTTTAGTTGGGCACTGGGCCCCACAGGCAGTTTTGGGACAGGGGCAGATGTTTTCATTCACTGATAGACACAACTGCTCTCCAGACCCATCAAGTAACTGAGAGAGGGGACCAGATTTTCTTTTTTATTCCCTGTCAGGCCAGGTTGGGCACATAAATTCTGTCCTGTTCTTCATTCCCTGCTCTACCAGTATGGACCTCCTGTGCCTTGTAAAACAATGTGGGATACAATGTGTATGGAAGTCATGCTGGTTAAGTGTTGTTTTGCAGATTGCCTTATCCTGCCCCCCCCCCTTGCTCCAGCAACTGATCTCTCCCTTCTTAGCTTTCCCAGTCCATGGCAAGGCTACTTGGACTGACTGGAAACTCAGCTATCTTTTCATTTTACAAGTGAGATTGTAAGAGATACTCACTAGTTCCTAATGGTGCCACAGTTGTGCTATTCTTTGATTTTTGCACTGCAGTTATTTAGCATAGACACTCTCAGTTTTACACAGGCAATTTTATTTCTTTCTGAAGAAAATAAAAGGTAGCTTTCCAGTCACCAAGTTGTGCAGACAGAGAATTTATTAGTACTTTTTCTCTGAGCTTGTTCATTGTCATTCTTGTCATTACAGTAGTGGGGGGTGCTAGGCTACACAACCTGAGGACTTCTTCATTGTATCACCTAGGTCAGCTGCACATTCACAAAAGTAGCCCCACACACTCAACAGGTTTTTGTGCACTCTCCTCCTTGCAGCCAACATAAAGTTAACAAGTTAGCAAAGTGTTAGAGACTGTTGCAAGGAGCAATACCATGGCATAACACCTACTCACTGACAACAGTAAAAAGGCATATCCCAGTCACCCAGTGTATTTCAGTGGGACTGTTGCAAAACACTTCCTGACTTTGATCCCAGTAGGAAATGATCTGCTATGTAGACTAGCCCTAACACACACTACAAGGAATAGGAATCATGGACCACTCACCCATATTTAAAAGTACTATTTATTTTTGTGGCACAGTTCATAGGACACCCATGAATCCATCAATATTTTGGAGTGCACCCTTCTTCAGGGTGGAATGGGTACTTTCCTACTGTACTCTATACACATATTATAAAGCTCTTTCTTTCTCTTACAGGTCACTTTTAAATCTGTGTGAATGGTCCATGATTCCTATTCCTTGTGATGTAATTTCAGAGTCTGCCAATTAAAACATACAGTAGCACATACAGCAAGAGGAGAGTCCTCAGTAATAACGTTCCAGGCAATAATGCCTTCATTATGCTGTACAGCCTTCTCAGTTCATGAAAAGAATTGCTGCAATAAAATTACCAATAAAATATGACATATACTGTAAGTACACCACAGGTTAAATTAATATTCCATCATTAACATTAAGAGGCAGAGGTAAACATACAAACATATTAATACTCCAATACCTACATATACACATCACTACAATAAAAGTGCAATATCAGTTATTCCTAGTTTCCTACCATCTCAATGTTTTATATGTAACATCTGTAAATGAGGTTGGTATACAGCATTTTGGCATGCAGTCCACCTGCATAGCTGTATAACTAAGTCTGCTTTGTCTTGCAACATCACTTTTACTTGTTATCAGACATAACCATTTCTTTTTAATTTCTAAAATATTACAGTCCAAAACATGCTGTAACTTCATAGTAGCTTCCCACATGGGCATTGAATACTTTGGGACTCAACATGCAAGTGGATCCTGCCATGATGCAACACAATACTGCAGCATTCTGCAGCAAAGTATTGCAGGAAACAAGGCAATTTCAATAGTAGTTAATCTCTTTTGCCATACAGGAATCTGACACATTGCTTTGCATCCTGCGAGCTTCACTGCACAAGTTTTATTAAGCAATAATCCCTGACAGTGTGTGGTTTATGGTGGGATTTACCCATGCCTGGTATGGTTCAGTAGTAAACCACATCAGAAGTGTGTAATCCCACCATAACCCACACACCCTGGAGTGGATTATTGTGATTATACAATGTCTTCTAGTGAAAGAAAAAATGTTAGCTAATTTTTTTAAAGCTTTTTTTGACTGTGCTTCCTCCTATTGTATAATCTATGGTTACTTGGCAGATTATGGCAGAAGTAGTCACCATCCCTCCCCACATACAGGAAATGCAAAGTTGCTGCACGCTTTTTGTAACCAGACAGTGTGGTGGAGGTCTGAGTGGCTGTGCAGTTTTCAGGGTTTCTGAAATAGCATGGTGGAGCCCTAACGGAACTTCTCATGGTTTGTTGAGAGCATAGCGCAACCTTTAACAGGCTGCCATACCTCAGGGCTGCTTCCAGGGTGAGTGTGGCTGCTGCAGTGGAAAGTGATGCTTTGGTCAGCAGATTTTTTTCTGGTTCTGATAGGCAGTCGGAAGGCAATGTTTTTTTTATGGAGGACATTGGACCAGTTATTATCGTGAAGGACCGTGCAGTGTAGACATGGAAACGGATGATGTTGTGGGGAATGTGGGAACGAAACTAAGCTGAGAGTGCAACAAAGTTGACAGGTGAGGAGGGTGCAGGCAGTCATGGAGAATGAGTTGAACTCTTTTTTGGTTCTGATATGGGTTTCAGGAGTGTTTAATGTACTTACTTTACTTTTTACACTGACTGTTACACTGGGAGTTTTCATTAATTTTCCAGTTGTTCATCACCAAGATGGCGGTGCAAATTTGGGCAATTTTGAGAGGCAGGGATTTTACTTTTCTTTTTGTTTTGGTTAGCAGGCTGTTCAGGTTGCTGTTACTTTATCCATGGGTTATTGTAGGATATACCCTCAGGTAAAGATGGCTATTAGCTAATCACATTCCTAGAAATATGAGTCCATTGTATAAATATAGAATGAAGAATGGGAAGTGTGTGATATGAGAATTTAATGTTCACCCTAGGTGTGGGATGCACCGAGGTGTGCATTAAATTGTCATAATGAACACTTCCTCATCTTTTATTTTATATAGTTGCTGGTGAGCAATTTTTTCCAGCCCCAGTGCTGTGACCAACACAGACAGACAGACAGACACACACACACACACACACACACACACACACACACACACACATCTCTCTCTGTCTCTCTCTGTCTCTCCCATCTTCCTTTTCAATAAACCCTCCTGTAGCACCTTCAGTCTTGTTCTTTGAGACATGCTTCAGTAGCCCTCACACAGCAGTCCCAAATGCAGCAGCAGCTTCCAGCGCCCACTCCAGATTCCCCAGTTTTGCAGCAGTCCCCATTCCCTCTTCTTCTTGCCCACAGCAGCCTGAACGCATCACAGCAGCCTCCAGCTCCCTCTGCTCCCACTTGAATTCTTTTTTTTTTAAGTTAGTTGAAATCATAATTGTGCTTACCTCTCCATGTAGGCAGTCAGCCACGGACCAGTTCCGCTAACAGTGTGTGTCGCTTGAGGCTGGCAAACCACAGGATCAACCAGATATATTTTTTAATTTCAAGGTAGGATTAAAGGTCGGATCAACCAGATAGATAACAAAAATGATTATGGGAAGGTGAGGGTCTTGTTGTAATGGCTTCTCGCTAACAAAGATACAGAGCCACCATGTTTTAGGAATTGTTTAGCCTGTCCACACACAGAATGGGAGCCAATGAGGGAGCTCTTGCTTTTGACAGACAGAACATGTGAATGCCATAATAACCGACTGGTTATTACAGCAAATAACTGGTTGAGCCCTTAGAAAAAAATTGCTCACCAGTAATTATTTTGATATAAAAAATCGCCATTCTTAATTGTGCAGATTGCTTGTAACGATCATTATTTGTGCAAACATCAGATAGGGTTCTTTTTCATGAACTATAAACATTTTATAGAAAGAAAGCCTGTTTAAGCCCCTTTTATAGGCCATGTCTAGTTGTTTAGAGATATCCATTATTCTCTGTGCCACTGCTATAACATATAAGGCCCTGTCCACACTGCACTGACAATCTGTAACGTTTTGAAAGCGTTACAGACTGAAAACATTACAGTATCCACATTACCACTGAAAACATTTTGAAAACGTTACAGGATTTTACTGGTGTAGTGTGAACATGGCCAGAGTTTTGAAACTGTTACAGAAACTGTTGTTGAAACCACCTCACAACAGTTTTCTGTAACGGTTATGAAAACGCCTTCTGTAACGTTACCAGTGTAAACGCAAACTGTTACGGTAATGGTTTGGACCCCCTGTAACATTACAGAGGGATTTTTCTGGTGTAGTGTGGACAGGGCCTTATCTTGCCTCATCCATGTTTGTTTCAGAAAAAATAGTTGGGCATCCTCTTACACATAATAGATAATCCAGCTCTTTAAGCAATGATCAAGCCTTTTGTTTTAGGTGTAAGGCCCTGCGGGGTGGACAGCCATCCCAATTGTCTTGTGGGGGAGACACCACGACGTTACATTGACTCCTGGCTGCCGTAGACGTTTGCAGGGTGTTCTGGGTTCTTTTCTCACTTAGTAGGAAGGGGGTTTACTATCCAAAAGAAAATAAATGCACAGTGCCTCCACCCAGAGAAAGACTAAAGCGGGCTAGATGGTGTAACAACATGACCTCTGGGATGTTGTACCTCCCCACTGTGCTCATGCCACCCACAGATCCCCCACAAATGCAACAGTTTCCCCAAATGGCGTGCACAATGTAAGTGCAGTAAATAGTGACGACAGGTTTAAACAGCAAAAGACTGCTTTAGTTAACACCTCTGACATGCAAGGGAAGGAGGGTTACAGCAGTTCCACATGGCACTGGGCCCAGGCTGAGTGCCCATCTAGGCAAGGTTTCATCTACTAACTACTCTCTGGCTGCAGATAGTTAAGCCCTAAGAGGCACTGCAAAGTGTCTGTATCTCTGTTGCACTGACAAGGCCCAACTAGGAACAGCCACTTTTCCCGTCCTCACACTTCAGTACAACCACAGATGCTGTGATGGATCTGCTGTGCTGTAGACTGCTACTAGGGGTGCTCAGATTATCTGGAATCCATTCTGTTTTGTTGTGGCAGAATTTCAGAAATTCTGATTTTGATTCTGAGACCAAGCCTAGTCAGATTACAGCAACAGATTAGAATTGGAATCTGGAGCTAGAGAGCCAGGCACTGGACGGATGCACTCTACATCAGCTCCCACAAAGGCATGACTTTTACACCCATAAACAACAGCAAATGTATTATTTTATTTGGTTTTACCAGCAGATTCGGTTTTAGCAGTGGGAGAGCAGCAGTTAGATACCAAACTTGAGGTGTGGGACATCCGAAGGGAGCGGCAGGAAGGCATCCTGCAAAATCTGCACAACTCAACCAGCCAACAACGTCGCAACCAGGCCCCAGCCATGTCGGCAGCTCTGACGATCCACCACCCTGGGATTGGGTATTAAAAGTGCTGGGCAACATTGATAAAAAGGTGGAGCACATGTGTAACACCTGGGGACCCAGGATATCAAAATTGATTCTGCAGTGGCTACAGCTAAGGATACAGATGGCGGTAGCACAACTTATAACAGAGAACTGCATCTTCACACCTGCCTGAGACCCTGGAGAATGCAGCAAGGACCATGAACATCAGGCTGACTGGTCTCCTGGAGGGTACAGAAGGCGAAGACCTGCTCTCCTTCCTGCGCACATGGTTCTCGGCTGCCATGCCTGAAGAACTGGGGATCAACGCATTGGAGTATAAAAAAGCCTACCGTATTAACTTTCATATTCGTCAACTCAAACAGAACACTCCACACACCATTCTACTTATTACCGAAGGAATGGAAGTGAGAGGATCTTGAACTAGGCTAGAATCCATCATTCGATTCAACCCGAAGGTACAGGTTCAAGACTCTTTCTGGACTGATGCTTTGCTACTCGTAACAGACACAGATTGTTCAGTCCATTACGGCAGCAGTCATGAGCTCTGGGAGTGGTACACTTGCTCCTTGCTCTATCACGGCTTTATATCACTTATGGTGGGAAAACTTTCCAGTTTACTGACCACGAAGAAAAGGGTGGATAAAATTGTGGAGGAATTCCGATCTGCACCACCGGACCTTAGAGGAGAAGATTCTGGATCAGAGACTGTGTCGTAAGGCTGTTCTTTGAACTCTCTTGTTTTTAGTTAAAGCCTATGGCCCCCTGATTACTACCCCACACTGTGGGCTCGTTAAAGATGACTTTTATATTGCTGGGTTCAGCCTAATCCTGAGTGTTGTTAATGTGTGTAAGCCCATATCTAAGGGGAAAGTTATTTGCCTTTGTTTCTCCTCTATACTTCCCTAATATACCATTGGGTAACTGTTATAAATTTGCTTAATGCTATTCCCCTCGCAGTAATCTTTAAAATTCAAGATGGCATGCTTTTATTATCTATGCACGCTCTTCATCGCCTGTTAGGGGTAATTCATGATATTAAATCCTTAGCTCCTGAGACTCATTACTTCTGGGGATTGAAATGTATTGTTGTATTAAAAGGTTATGGCTCCGTCAAGAGGAGAGTGTGCATGCACTGTCGTGGGGAGAGGTTGATATCCCTGTTTTCTAAAGTTTGTTAATGGTGTTTAACGTGGGTTTCATGGAGAGGTCTGTTTATAGAGTATAATTGTACCTTATAATAATTTAAAATTAGTGGAAATAGTGACGGTAGTGAGGTCACGTTGACTTGATGCCTATTTTCTTGTTTGCCTTAAATTCCTCTAGCCACGGCTTGGTGAGCAGATCTTTTCCTTTTTTTTTTACAACGTATTTATCCTCCTCGGCGGGCTTCCCCGTCGTCTGCCAACATACCAGTCTTAGGGGTTATTCGGGGACTTGTAGTGCCATGCGCACCCCAGCGGAACCCCAGAGCCAGCCCAGAAGCTTCATCCTTGAGTGGCCCCCAACATTTCCTCCGTTTTTCTCCCCTTGGACAGTCCTTACTCCTGAGACCCCAGAAGCGGTGATGCTTGCACATGGAGATGCACATGGGCACCGCAGCTCCAGTACCAGCCTCTTCCGCCCTCCCTCGGCCAGACGCTGGCACTTCTCGGAGTGACGCAGCCACTCTGGCCTCCACCAGGGGACAGCCAAGCTCCGAGGAAACCTAGTTCTCCCTCCTGAGGTGGAGGACCAGCAGCCGCTCACATCCTCTCCCTCCTCCACTGCCGAACTCTGACGACCCAGGCTCGTTCCCAAACCCGGGTCGCCAGAGTGGCGCAAGATGTGTGGTGTCCAGTGCCTCAACCATCTGTGCCACTGGGCCTGCTGGTCATATCTTTTTACAAATCTAATTGTTAGAAATGGAATAATATAGGATTCATACTAACATACTAAAATGCCAGCAGAATAGGCCTAACGGTCTTTCGTGTCTGCTCGTTTGGTCAGTCCCCAACCTGGGTGCTGACCTTGCTGTCCCCCTCACCTTCTCTGGCTTCTCCCTTCCCAGTTCCAGATATTCTTGCTGCATTGGATTTTGCTTCCAGAACCCTTCCCCTGTACCTGTCCCACCCCCTCTTGAACCCCTTCACTGTCTCTGTCTCCACCCAGCCCCTAGGCAGTGCATTCCATGGCTCCACCACCTCTCAGTGAAGTAGCACCTCCTCCTTTCTCCCTGAATCTTCCCCCTCCAGCTTCCAGCCATGCCCTCTAGTGGCCCTTCCTCCTTCCTTGAAGCACCCGACTGTTCCTCCCCTATTTACCTCTTCATGTACCTAAAGACCTCTATCATGTCCCCGGTCCTTCTCTCTTCCAATGTGTACATATTTAGCTCTTGAGCCTCTCCTCATAGGTCCTGTCCCCAAGCCCCAAATCATTTTGGTTGCCTTCCTCTGGACCCTCTCCAGGAGGTTAATGTCCCGCTTTAAGTGTGACCTCCAAACTGCACGAGATCTCAAGCGGCCTCACCAAGCAGTTATACAGAGGGAGTATCACTTCCTCCTTCTGGAGGTGATCCCCAGTGATGCATCCCAGCATTCTGTTGGCTCGCTGCTGCCTCCTACAAGTCTCAGAGTTGTTCATCTTGACATCCACCACCACCCCAGGTCCCTCTCAGCCATCGAGACTTGTAGCATTTCCCCCAGGGTGTACACTTGACCTGGGTTTCTGGCTCCCAGGTGGAGTACCTTGCATTTCCCTGCATTGAACCTCAGCTTCCACTTTCTAGACCATCTTCCAGAGCCTCCAGGTCCCCTGTGAGGCCACCCTCCCTCCTCCCCATCCACCACCGCCCCAGTTTCGAGTCATCTGCAAAGAGACTCATCTCCTCCTGATTCCTGTCCTTATGTCAGATCACGTAGGCGTTGAACAGAAGGGCCCAAGGACTGATCCTGTGGGACCCCACTAATGACCCTCCTTGGGGATGAGACTATCCCACCAACTACGACCCTCTGGGTCCGGTCCTGGAGCCAATTGCCTATCCATCTGATCATCTGGTTTCCCACCCCCATTTCTCCCAGCTTATCCAACAGGCCCACGTGAGGAACAGAGTCAAATGCCTTGTTGAAGTCCAGAAAGAGGACGCTCCACTGGTCTACCAGGTCCAAGGCACTTGTCACCCAGTCATAGAACTCACCAGGTTTGTCTGACACGATTTCCCCGGGATGAATCCATGCTGTCATCGTCCAGGCACCCTGACTTATCCAGGTCCCCCAGCCTCTCCTTGACAATGCCCTCCATCACCTTGCCCACCACACCGAGGTCAGGCTGACAGACCTGTAGTTCCCTGCCACCTCCCTTGATCCCCCCTTGTGGATGGGCCTATATCGCCACCTTCCAGTCTTGGGGCACCCACCCTGTCCTCAGAGATGGTGAAAAGCTCTGCCAGGGGTTTGCCAGGACATCTGCAAGTTCCTTCAGCACTCTGGGATGTAATTTATCCGCCCCAGTGCTTTCTCCGCCTTAAGGAGCTGAGGCTTCCTCACTATCTCAGCTGTGATTTCCACTCGTACCCCTTCTCCTGCTTAGCCCTCCCCACCTGCCAGTGATGCCTCCCCTCTCCCTAGACCTGCCGATCGGTAGGGTCCCCCTCCTCAGTATCTCTGTCTCCTCCCATGTAGGATACAGCACCCCATTTTCCTGGGTGAAAACTGAGGTGAAGTACTCATTTAGTACCTCAGCCTGCTCCCCGGGTCTTGTGCCCATCCCTCTGGATTTAATCCTGCTAATCTGCCCCTTCACCATTCGTTTTCCCCAATGTATCTAAAGAACCCCTTGTTCCCTCTCTAATTTCCCTGGACAGGTTCTGCTCCTTCCTTGCCTTAGCCGCCCCACCACTCTTAGTGGCCCTTCTAGCCATCAGCTCTGCACTCCCCGATCCTTTCACTCCTTGAGCACTTGAATTGCTTATAGGCTGCTTTCTTTCCCCGCACCACCTCCTGGACCTCCCTGGTCCACCAACAGGGTTTTTGGGCCCTACCGCATTTTCGTCTTACTCTTGCACATGTGCTGGTAGCATCCTGCACCCCTCTCCTGATGATTTCCCACCTACTATCAGCGTCCATGTCTGACCCAATCCCATCCAAATGCTCCTTAAAGATCCTTCCCATTTCCTTAAAATCCACCCCCCTGAAGTCGGTTACTTCCGTCTTTGTGCAGCCTTCTACCCCTCCTAGGTCCAGGCAGAAACAGACCGTGGCATGGTCACTCCCCGCCAATGGGTCCCTTACCTCCAGGCCCCCAATCTGGTCACTGTCTGCCAGGACCACATCCAGTACCCGTGTCTCCCTGGTCGGTTCCCTCACCTGCTGAGTTAGGAACGCCTCTTGAAAGACATCCAACAACCTCTGTTCCTGGTCACAGAGGATGTCATAATCTCCAGTCTGTTCCTGGCATGTTTAAGTCCCCAACACCACCACTGTCCTCTGCCCAGTCTGCAGTGTCTCCTAACATCTGCCACCAGACTGTCCTCCAGCTCCTCCGCCAGGCAGGGGTCTATACACCACTCCTATTTTTACTCTCTTGCCCCCCCTTGTTATCAAGGGGTACCCAATCGCCTCCACGGTTCCTCCCGCCTCTACTCCCCTATGCCAATGCAGTTTTCATCATCATTGCCACCCTCCCTTCCTCCCCCTGTCCTTCCTGAACATAGTGTATCCCCAGGTTCAGGTCCCAGTCATGTCTTGCAGTGGCCCAAGTCTCAGTGACCGCTGCCCATCCACTGCTCCTCAGTTAGCATTGCCTGGAGCTCAGGCATTTATTGCCCAAGCTCCTGGCATTTAGCAGGACTACCTTCCACCCTTTCCTATAGTTCCATTTCCCCTGCTCATATTCCCATGGGGATTCTGTTTTCCCCTGGTCTGCACTTTGCCAGTTGGCCTTTTCCTACAATCCTCCTGGTCCCCAGGGGAGTGGAGACAGAGTCCCTCCTTTATTGGCACCCCCTTGACAGCCTTTTCTCCCATCCCACCCCCCTTCATTCCCCCATATGTTGTACCACAATTATTAGATTACTTTATCCGTGGACTAAAATGTGTTTTTTTTACATGTCTATGTAATATTCTATCTGAGATCTATTATTGCTTCTGTATTTTGTTCAGTTTATGACAAAGCTTGATAAAGATAAAATAAAAAAAAAAATATTTGGAATTCTAACATACTGCAAACCTCCACCCACCTCCATGCACAAAATAGTGCAAAAGTCTACTATGCATCCCTTACCCTGCCTGATGACCTCCCCCTTTCCCACATCCTATGTGTCCCACATTCTCTGAGTCCTCTACCCTACCTTAAGTCGGCTTGCCACGGGGGGGGGGTCCCTTTCATTTCCAGCTTCTTCTCTGGTGGTCTGAGGGTCCGGCTCTGTCATTGATCCCCTTCTCATTTTTGAACCCCATTCGCAGCTCACCACCTCAAAGTGCTGCCTCTCCCCATCATGGCTAGGGTGTGGCAGGAGGGTGTGCCAGGCAGCCAGCATGACATTAGGCTGCTGGGCTGGTAGTTAGCCACTGGGAAGTCCCGTGAGTCCCCAAGGAGTCCCACTCCCTCCCTCCGGCCACAACTGATGAACTGAATAACACACAGAGTGTCCACTGGTGAAGTCTTGCTCCCTTCCCTATCCTAAGCAGTGTCCTGTCTCCAACTCCTGAGTACTTGAAGCGTCTGCTGATAAAATTGGGTGTGGCCTACCTGTGCCAAAACCTGGGTAACCCAGGAGACAATATGCTCCCAGTTCAGTGTCTGGAGGACAGCTTCCCAGAAATTGGTGCTGGTAGGCAACCTCCCCCAGACTCAGTTACAGGAGGATGGATAGATAAATAGTCTGGACAGGCTTCTTGCACAACTGGGCATAAGCAAATTGAACTTAATAAGTCACTCTTAGGAGAAGTACCCAAAAGAACAGGTGGGCTACTGGAATCTACTTTCGATGGACCATTGATGTTTCTGATTTGCAGTCTCCTCCGGGACTGAGATAATTGACAGAATGTTCCATCCAGGGTGGCAACCATGTTGGTGTGGGGGAGAGAGAGAGAGAATCCTCCAGGGCTATTATGCTATTAACCATAAACCCACCAACCCACCTGACTCATTTTACTAACCAGTGCCAGGGCAGGAAGTTGGCCTAGCCGGTGGAGGACAAGGGCAGGCCATGGGGGTGGTTGACTGGTGAAGTGGCATGTAGGGGATGGGTGGGGGTCCGATTCCCTCTTATTGGTGGCAGCTGGAGTGGTGACTTGGGCAACTCATTGTGCCCTGGTGGTGGTGGTGATCATCAGCATGGCAAGCATGATGGTATTAGCCAAAAGGAACCAAACAAGTTAACGTGGGGGAGCAAGGGTAGAGGAAAGAGGGAGGACTAAGTGGGGATGTTTTATGTGTTTGTAGAACCGGATTTAACTACGCATCTAACTCCTTTTTTCAGAGTCTGGATCTTTGGCCTTCAGTACTGAAATTCAGAATTCTGAGAAACCACCCAAAATCAAATTAATCCGATTTTGAACAGGCAGAGCACCAGGAGGAAGGAGCTGCTGGTTTAACTAAACTTCTCTACTGGGACTATATTGCCCTCCCCTCCACCCAAAGGCAGTTCTACTTTTATAGGCACAGGATTTGACTGACAACAGGAACTTCCTGTTTGGGAGCAGGAAGTGAGTGATCACAGAGCCACCAAAAGACTCACCATCCTAGAAGGGCAAGAGTAGCTCTCTGTCCCCCACTAGCTGCTGGAGGTCTGATCTGAGCAAGTAAGGAGACTACTGAGAAATTTAGGAGCTTCTTGTCTCAGAACAGGAAGATCAGGAGCTAAAAGGGCACAGAGGCAGTAAGTAAGTAGGGAGAGAAAAAAAAAATAAACAAACAGAGGAAAAGAGTAAGTATTCCAAACAACAAGTTAGGAAGCCAGAAATAAGACATAATGGGAGTGGTGCAATGCAGTGGCTGTGGAGCAGCAGTCTTCTGGGAGACGATCTGGAGAATGCGGTGTTATCCCTCTGCAGGCACCTCTCTGGGCTGAGGAGGAAGTTGCTCATCTCCAGGCTGAGTTGGCAAGGATTTGTGGGACCTCCTCTTCCACCCAAGGACCACCAGGGTCACTGCCATTGCCTCAGAGGTTGCCAAGAAAAAGGAGCGGTTGGACCACAGTGGGCTCAAGGAGGGTGAGGGTGGTGGAACAGAGGCACATCCCTCCAGTTGTACCGCTCCACAATTTCTATGCTGTTTTGGAAAAGTGTGGTCCCTCTATGGAGGCACCCACAGTGGAGACAAAGGAGGGTGCTGGGAACCTCCACAGAGGAGATCCACAAGAGGGTGGCATGGAACCCCACAGGGGAAGGAAACAACTCCTAGTGAGGGACTCCTTTGTTAGGAAGGTAGAACTGGGGGAGGAAGGGGAGAGGGAGGTAAGGTGCCTGCCTGGCACCATGGCTTGGAGGGACAGGGAGCGAATCCTCAGGATTGCAGGAGCAGCTGCACAGGGGAGGGAGCTGGATGTCATTGTCCACCTAGGGACAAATGACCTGGCTAAGAAAGGGATCAGAGCAGTGCAAGAAGCGTTTGTGGAGATGGGGAGGGGCCTTAGACAAACAGCACACACGGTAACCTTTTCAGAGGTGCTGCCTGTCTCATGGCACGGTGAGGCTAGGGTGCTCCACACCATGGGATTCAATCAGTGGTTGACAAACTGGCAGAGCTCAGGGATCTCGGCTCATTGGGACTGGGGTCCACCTGGAGGATGCAGGCCTGTACTGGCGTGATGGTCTGCATCTGTCCAGGAGGGGAACCAGGATCCTAGGTGATAGGTTTAAATGCTTCATTGGCAAGCATTTAAACCAGCCAAGGGGAGGCACTGGAGAGGAGCAGGGAAATCCTAGCCCCCCCCCAAAAAATCAGGGTACTAAGTCAGGCAGACACCAACATAGAGATGTCGATAGGGAGAAGCACAGGGGTAAATGGAGAAAGTGACAAACGCAGTAAGGACAGGGATGGAGCAAAAAGGGGTAAGGCCATCAAGAAATGGAGGGTAATGAGTACCAACACCCGTAGTCTGGGCAGCAAGCTCCCTGAACTAGTGGCCTTGATGGAAGAGGGATGCCTGGATATCGTAGCAGTCACAGAAACATGGTACACAGATAACCATGACTGGGATGTTAACATACCAGGGTGCACACAACCTACAGGAGAGACAGGGAGGAGAGAAGAGGGGCGGAGTAGCTCTCTTGTAAGGGAAAGGATAAAAGCAACTGAACAAAAGAGTAAACAGGGAGGAGAGGAGGCACTGTGGGTCACCTTAGAGACTGGAAATGGCACCACAATCCGCACAGGGGTTGTATACAGAACCCCATGTCGGGGAGGGAATGAACAAGGATATGATAGAAGGCATATTTAGGATGGCAGAGAAAGGGGAGATACTGTTGATGGGGGACCTTAATATGCCATTTGTTAACTGGAGCACATTTGCTGCAGCCACATCCAAAAGCAGGGCCATTCTCGATGCCCTTCAGGTGGCATGCCTCAGACAGCTAGTTTTGGAACGTACTCATGAGGGAGCAATCTTAGACCTCATACTCTCAAATGGGGACAATGAGAGGATCTCAGATCTAGAAGTGTGTAGCCATTTGGGAACGAGTGACCACCAAATAATGTGGTTCATGATAAACTCAGCTACAGAGTCAAGCCATACAAAAGTGAGGGTTCTGGACTTCAGGAGGGACGACTTTGGCAAGGTGGGAGAGTGCCTTAGAAAAGCGCTAGCAAACAGGCTAGAAGGAGGCGTGGAGCAACAATGGGGAAATATCAAAACTGCCATCACAGAGGCAACAAGCCTTTGTGTGAAGCAAATAAACAAATCAAAATGAAAGAAAAAGCCACTATGGTTCTCAAAAGAGGTGGTGGGAAGGTTAGGGAGAAAAAGATAGCATTTAGGAAGTATAAGGAAACACAGAAGGAGCAGGACAGAGAACTGTACCAGTTAAGGCAGAAGGAAGCAGGGAGGGTAGTCAGAATAGCAAAAGGCCCAAACTAGGGAAAAGATAACCAACTTCCGGTTAAGAAGGATAAAACCTTTCTAGGTATATCAGGGGCGTGGAAAGACAAAAAGGAGGGATAGTGAGGCTGAATAGAATGGTAGAATTGGGTGGGCAGAGAGGACAGTGAAAAAGCAGGGATTCTGAATGAATACTTCTGTTCAGTATTCATAGAAGAGAGGAGGTGGGGGAGGTGCCTAATCCAATTAACAGAAGCACTCTGGATAGGGAGGTCGATCCCAGTCCTTTCACAGAAGAAAGGGTTCTGAAAGAACTCCTAAAACTGAAGGTGGACAAAGCAATGGGGCCAGATGGAATTCACCCCAGAATTCTAAAAGAATTAAGCAGCGAACTAGTGACACCACTGACTACCCTTTTTAACAAATCATGGGAGGATGGTGTGGTGCCTGAGGACTGGAAGAAGGCAGATGTGATTCCCCATCACAAAAATGGGACCAAGACAGTGGCAGGAAACTACAGACCTGTCAGTTTGACCTCTGTGGTAGGGAAAGTGATGGAATCACTTCTGAAGGAAAGAATTGTTGAGTACCTAGAGGCCAGTGGGGCACAGGACTCAAGGCAGCATGGGTTCACAGTGGGAAGGTCATGTCAGATGAATCTAATTGATTTCTTTGACTGGGTGACCAAAAGTAGTAGACCAGGGAGGGGCTGTGGACATGGCCTACCTAGACTTTAGCAAGGCATTTGACACAGTCCCACACAAAAGATTAATAGTCAAATTAACCAGCCTGGGAGTGGGTCCCAGGGTGGTAGCCTAGGTAAAACATTGGCAGGACAACAGAACACAGAAGGTAATTGTAAATAGAGTCCACTCTGAAGAAAGAGGGGTTACTAGTGGGATACCGCAGGGTTCAGTATTGGGTCTAGTCCTTTTTAATGTCTTTATAAGTGACATTGCAGAGGGACTGGAAGGAAAAGTATGCCTCTTTGCAGATGGCACAAAGTTCTGCAACAGGGTTGATACACAAGGAGGCGTGGAAAGGATGAGAAGGGACTTGGCAAGGTTGGAGGACTGGTCAGAAGTAAGGCAGCTTGGATTCAGTGCAAAGAAGTGCAAAATAATGCACCTGGGAAACAAAAACCCAGGGGAAGATTACACAATGGAGGGGAGGTAGTAACAACAACAAAAATGGAAAGGGACCTGGGGGTAATCATATCAGATGACCTTAAGGTTGGCAAGCAATGTGAGAAGGCAGTATGGAGGGCTGGGGGGATACTGGGATGTATAGAGATAGGCATCACCAGCAGAAAACAGGAAGTTGTTATCCCCCCTCTACAGACAGTTGGTGAGACCCCATCTGGAGTACTGCGTCCAGTTCTGGAGACCCCATCTCTGCAAGGACATAGACAGGATGGAGGCAGTCCAGAGGAGGGCAACTAAAATGGTGCAGGGTCTGCAAGAGAAGCCATACGAGGAGAGACTAAAGGAGCCTAATATGTATACCCTTGAGGAAAGGAGGGTGAGGGGGGACATGATAGAAACGTTTAAGTATCTCAGTGGAATCAACAAAGTCCAAGAGGGTAGCATCTTTCAGAAAAAGAGATGTGCAAGAACAAGGGGACACAATTTGAAGATAGAGGGGGGACGGCTCAGGGGCAATGTGAGCAAGTATTTTTTCACAGAGAAGGTGGTGGACGCATGGAACAGCCTTCCTAAGGAGGTTGTGGGGTCTAAAACTGGGAGAATTCAAGAATGCATGGGACAGACATAAGGCAATTTTTGTGGGGGGTAGGAAGAAATAGGCTGTTGGTTAAATAGGATCTGCAGCTTTTCCTGTAGGTAGGGAAATGGGCAGACTAGGTGGGCCAATCGGTCCTTATCAGCCGTCAAAGTCTATGTTTCTATGTTTCGTCAGATGGATTCTGAGGAACCCTAGCTGCAAGCCTCTCACACCTGGTACCAGAACTTTCTCATAAACACTATGGGAGCTCCCTTATGGCAGTCCTTGGGCACCCAGTGTTGAAACAGTGCAGGCCGTAGATGTTGCTGTGGGCTGGTTGGCACTGGTGCACTGAATCTGAAGATATATAACAAAACAGTAAGGTAACCCTTACTGAAATATATATAGTTATATATCATATACTGGTGCGGTCGCATCGGGATCTACCATTGGGTCATCAGGCCTAACTCTCAACCCATTGTCCTATACTGTAGCGTATATGCTTGTTTACAAATGGAATGGGGTGAGAGTTGGGCCTGATGACCCAGTGGCACACCCAGATGCCTGTTGGTGTGTGGAGGGTAGGGTGGCAGGGGTGGGAACCCTGGGGGTGGTGCATTAGGGTTAGAAACCCTAAAGCTTAATTTCCCTGCTTTTGTCGCTGTGGTATTGACTCTAATTGATGCATTAACGAAGTTTTTTTCAAAGAATTTCCCTTCTTTTTCAGATAGTATAATTGCATCCTCATTTTACTGTGGGAGCAATCCCTCCATCCAGATAGTACAACATACTACAACAGTATCCATGTGTCATGGTGAGGCGCAGGGTCCGAACCCTCCATCAAGATAGTACAACACTGTTCATATGTCACGGTTGGGATGCGGGGTCTCTGGACCCTGCACTCCATCCCTTCATCGAGATAGTATAATGTGGTATTACCTTAACTGATGCATTAACGAGCATTTTTTGCAAAGAATATATACATGTGTTTTATATATACATATTTATTTGTTTCAAAAGTTTCGCCAGGAAAGACATCGTGAGCTGAAAAATAGCTCATTTCCAGATGCAGCCTAGGGGAAGGGGGAAGAAGAGTGTAAGAACAAAATAGGACAATAAATTGTACAATAAAACATAATACAGAGATACAAATTAAATAGTACAAAATGAGGTTCATCAGACAGGTAAAATTATAGGCTAAAATATTTACAAGGACAGGGCAGGGGATCTGTCCAATAGATTCAATCAAAAGTCATATCAATGGTGAGGGCACCAGGGGGTCGGGCGCTAAAGGAAGAAGCGCATATTGGGGGAGGAAGGGAAAGTGCAGAGCAAGTGGGGGAGGAAGAAGAAAGGGAGGAGGTTTGGTAAGGGGACAGGTGAGGAGGAGGAGGAGAAAGATGGGAAGAGGGTAGATTTAGGAGCGGGGAAGCGTTAAGATTCAAGGACAGGCACAGGAGGGAGCCGTGTGGTCATGGAGCAGAGAGGAGAGAGAGCATTTGGAAGAGGTGAAGCGAATGGTTAGGGGGAGATAGTTCCAAAGTTTAGGAAAGCGGAAAGAGAATACAGCCTGACCAGTGAGGGATTTTCTAGAGGGAAGTGCAAAGAAACGATAGCCAGAGTTACAGAGGGAGTATGAGGAGGAAGATGGGGGGCAGAGGGAAGAGCTAAGAGAGGAAAGAGCTAAAATGAGGGATGGAGGCCAGCCAGAATTTAGAGATAAAAGAATAACAGTGGATTAAGTGGCATGTCAACCTTCCAGGGAGAGGGCAGAGTATAAGGAATAGTGGTGAGAGCTGGGTGGGCAGTCCAAGGCAGGGTAGCAGAATGAGTGAAAGAGGGGGTCCAATCTGGCCAGGGTGGATTTTGGGGCAGCACTGTAGACAGGGTCACCATAATTGATAATGGGAAGGATCACTTTAGTGATGATATCTCAGTGAGCAGGAAGTGGGATGCAGCTTTTATTCCTATATAGTGTGCTGAGTTTGAGGTGGAGTTTTTAATGTAATGTATGGCATCTACGCGCTGCGAAAAGTTAAGGTGCTTGTATAGCCAGACCCCAAGATACTTAAATGAAGTAACATTGTCAGTTGTTACCAAATCAAGGGTGTGGATTGAGGGGAGGGATGGTAACCTGGAAAGCCTCTGCTTAGTGCCAAAGGTCATGGAGACCTTTTTTTTTTTGGCAGATAAGGATAGCTGATTTGACCTGAACCATCGCTGAACATTGTCGAAATCATGTTGAAGCCTCACTGTTAGCTCAGAAGGGGAGGAACCAGAGACAAAAAGGACTGTGTCATTTGCGTACGTGTGGATGGATGCAGATGCGCAGCCAGAGTAGGTTGTTTAGGAATATTGGGAAGAGTAGCAGGCCAAGGACAGAGCCTTGGGGGATGCGGTGCAATAGGGAGAGGGGAATAAGGACTCGCCAGTTCTAACTGATTGAGATCCATCCACTAGGTAGGAGTGGAACTAGTTAGCTCAGGAGTCTGATAGACCCACTGACTTGAGCTTGCTAGCGAGGAGAGGGGGAAACAGTGTCAAAACTTTGACCAAGTCGGCAAAGGTGGCGGAGGTGATGAGGCCCTTGTCCATGCCTATGTGGATGGAGTCAGTGAGCTGCAGGAGGGAGGAATTAATGATCTCCAGTGCATCACTGTAAGATGTGACAGGAGGCAGTGTAAGAGAAGGAAAAGCAATGAAACATAGAAAAGGAGATCACCAGGGTCCATAAAACAAGCAGGAAAATGTAGAAAAAGCCTCTGAACAGCAAACAAAGAAGATAACACTTGGACAACACACACAAATAAAAGCACTCTGCAAGAGATATATATATGTGTGTGTGTATATATATGATATACAATTTATACAATGGGGGTGAGACATGTTCCAGTGAAATAAACCATGTTATTTTCACTGCAGTGAAATAAATCCTGATGACATCAGCAGAGTTAAAATAAATACCATTTATTACATCCCTGAAACCCGTGCTATACCCGCGCAAAGCCACGCTAACTCCGCGCAAGCCGTACAAATTGTACATTTTGCAACAGTGAGGCCCCATTGTATAAATAGGACACATGATGTGAACATCATGGAATATGAAAAATATTTTCACTTCTGCCTCGTGAGCACTGTATATTCCACTCGTGCCTTCAGCACTCGTGAAATATCCAGGGTCACTCTGCAGGAGTGAAAATATTTTCCATATTCCACTCGTGCCCATCATGTATCCCCTATTTTTATATATATATATATATATATATATATATATATATATATATATATACACATTTTTTATTTGATTGTAGTTCCGCTTTTAGTCCCTGTTCCATGAATTCTTGTCCCACTTATGCTTCTGAAACTAGCCGTTTCCTATTCACCACCCTTCTGCTTTACCTTTTGCCCCCCACTGTCCTGTAGAGCTGTATCTGCTCACACTGTTGCCCCAGCTGACCTTGTTATCTACTGCATCTGCATTGTCTGTCATTGCAGTCTATTCTAAGGTAATAGGTCCTCTGAGAATTGTCTCTTATGGTATAAGAGACAGTGTCAGTGTCAGTGGCTCAGTAGGTAGCACACTCGCCTCTGAGGCCGGGAGATCAGAGGGCTGTGGGTTCAGTTCCCACATCTGGCACTTGGGTTAATATCCCAGTACTGACACTGTAGTGCAGCATGAGAGGGGTACTGCACTTCTGAGGTGCCGTCTTTCGGATGAGACGTTAAACCGAGGTCCCATCTGCCTGGATTGGTGGTAGTTCAGGTGGCTGTTAAAGATCCCATGGCACTTATCGAAAAAGAGTAGGGGAAGTTTTTATTGAACATCAACTGAACAGAAAAGAAAAATGAAAATGATACAGAGAAAAATATAAAACACAAAATAATTAAGTAACAGGAAAATTAGAATCAGTTATCCAAGGTAATAGTGTCCATAATTCCAACAAAGAGTCAAGACAGCAAATGCTCTGCCTCTGAAAAATATATGGCCTTCAAATCATGTTCGATCCTTCGAATAATGGTAAGAAGAGGCACATCCTGATTCTGTAAATTAAACAGACAACGAGCATTCCACACATGCCATTTGATTATTACAAAAATCAAATTTAACGTATTAATATTCCAATGAGACCAAGTGAGGGGGAAAAAACCATACATCAAATTGTCATAAGTAATGAGAGCAAACAAGGGTTCACGCCATCTGGCAGCTAATAGAGTCCAAAAAGAAACAATAAATGTACATGAAAAAAAAGGTGTGAAATAGTTTCTTCTTGTTGCTGACATTCAGGTCTGGAACAAAATCTGTCCTGTAGTGATTTGTGTTTATGGTTACATTTGACGTTGATACGTTCATGGCAGCTAAGCCAATGCAAGTCCCACATCTTTTGGGGAACCCTAGAATTACGAAGTAAAGTGAGCAAAGCAGGGAGATGTTGCGTAGGACATTTGGGAAAAACAACAATCTCCAAACATACACGGTCCACTAAATACTTATACAGTGATTTTCTGGAGACAGTTATTAGCATATGGCTAGTAATCTGCCAGTGTTTCAAATGAAAAAACTATCCCTAACATAAGCAGAAATCTGGGGGGAATGTGTTAAAACTGTCAATTTGTTAAGTTCCCATTTATGAAACCAAGGACCACAGGATTCAAGAAACCAAGGTTCCCAACCTCGATCTTGGTTAACCAGCAGGGGTCTAATATTATGAAACAAGAAAAAACTAGTATAAAAAAAACAGGTTGGACCATAGCTAGGCCTCCATCCCGAATAGGGAGATAGGTGATCTGACGTTTAATGGGGTTCAGGCGGCTACCCCATAGGGCTTGAAAAAAGAGACTAAGCAATCTGGTTTCAAATTGCCGGGGAGGGGGGAAAATATAAGCCAGAAAGAGAAAAAGGGGAAGCAGAAAGGTTTTAATCATGTAAATCCTTTTTTCTACTCATCTGCCATGAATTCCAACGTGCAACCATAGTCTGAGCATAATCTAATTTGGGAGTCCAGTTAAGGACATCTAAAGGACCAGTACGTATAAAATGCCCCAAAACCTAATAGGGTCATCACAAAGTCTAATGTCAACAGAAGACTCATCTACAAAAGGGGAACCTAATCTACGGCCTACACATTTATCAAGATTAAGGGCCACGCCAGAAACAGCCCCAAACTTGGAACAATGCCATAATGCAGAATGCACGGAGGCAACATTAGCCACCATGAGACTCATATCGTCTGCATAGGTCAACACGGAATATGGGGCTGAGGGAAGTGGCATAATTGTTGGGGCCGAATTAATAGAATGAAGTAAGGGATCCAAAAAAAACATATAAAAGTGGACTAAGGGGACAGCCCTGTCTAACCCCTCTGTGTAGAGGAAGCATAGGGCCCTTCCATCCATTGACCAGTGGACAACAGTTGCAGACCGATATAGCAACCGGAGTCTAGTCAGGGTATAATCAGGTACTTTATAATATCGAATAGTAGACCATAAAAAAATCATGATGTACAGAATCAAAAGCCTGCAGTTGGTCCAGTGAGAATACGAAACCATGTAAAACATTAGAATTTCCACGTTCAATCATTTCTCTAAGTAAAATTAGATGGTCATGAATACATCTCCCAAGGACACTGCAAGATTGTGCAGTAGAAATCACATATATGGCCAATTTAGAAAGTCTGAGGGCCAAAATTTTGGTCAATATTTTAAAATCAGCATTTAAGAGGCATAAAGGTCTCCAATTGGAGAGCAATGTTCTATCCCAATTTTTATGTAAGTAAAATAAACAACCCATGTTAAAGTCTAAAGGAAGATGTTCGCACTGTAGAATAGAATTATAAACTGTAGCCAATTCAGAACTCAGGTCAGCAGAAAACAATTTATACAGCTCACTGGAGAGACCATCCAGGCCCGGTGTCACTCTTGGATGTAAAGACTTGATTACTGCTTCAATTTCATGCTTGTACCTCAGTATCTAACATATCTACAACAGAAGAAGGTACATCAGGAAGTTGTAAAAAGGAAAAGTAGTCCATTATGGATGCAGATGGGGGGGGGCATGGGACCAAACAGTTTTTGTGTATAACAGGTAACACGGTGCCCGATATCCAAAATATCAGTGAGCTCGGTGAAACCGTCATCAAACAGCGTAGTAAAGGTTTTCCTCTCTACTGAGAGGCAGTATAGCACAGTGGTCTAAGGCTCTGAGCTGCAAATCTGGTGACATCCAGCAGACCAGACCTGGGTTTGAATCCCACAGCTTCCACTTGCATACTGTGTGACTCTGAGCAAGTCACTTAACCTCCATGTGCTCCCAGGTCGCTCCTGTAAATAAGCTTTCAGCTTAGTGTGCTATACCTGGTTAAACAACTAAAAAAAAAAACTGTTCGCCGAATAGAAGGATATGGACATACTACGTCACGGATACCAGAGGTCCCAAAACGCTGTTGATGCTGAACAGAAGTAGCCTTCAGAAGGTGATAATCCATCATGCGCTCCTTAAGAGTACTTATTTGGGTGGAAAAATCATGGCCAGTTTCATGAGATAAAGTAAGTAATTTTTGAAGTCGTCATCTGTTAGTGTGATAAAGGAAATACAATGAATCATGATGATGTTTACTAAAATTTTTAAATAAAGTTCGGAGTCCAGATTTCGTATCCAGCCACCAATCCCAGGGGGCATCATATAAAAAAAAAACAGTCTTTCGATTATGAATATACTCAGTTAAGTGACTTAACAAACGTGAATCAGATAACAGGGAAGCATTCAGTTTCCAAATGCCAGGACCAAAGCGAGATGTCAAGGAAGGGCCTAAAGAAATAGATAATAAATTATAATCCGAAAATTTGCAACTTGAATTACAGCATCAGAAAGTTGAAGGTGGGAAGAAATAAAAAAAATCATCGGATTGCAAGGGGCCTTTGTGAAAAGTAGGAGTATGTCGCAACTCGTAAAGATAAATATGCATCCTGTAAACATGTGGAATGGAGCAATTGTTTCAGAAAATTAGTGTCACAAAACAACTTAGTAGTCTTTGAAGTAGAAGACTTATCTTTAGTGGATAACCACAATTGAAATCACCCCAAAAATCACAGACATTGATGTGTATAAATAGGGTTGAAACAGTTTCAGTAGTTCAATTCTGTGGGATTTCAATTGGAGTGCATAAATATTAATAATCAGGAAAGGGACAGAAGAAATCAAAATATCCAACAACAGAAGCCACACCGGGTAGACATCCAACAGTTTAACAACAGTAACATCAGGTATACTAAATAAAATACCCAAACCAGAACAAGAGTCCTGTCAAGGACCAAAAGAGAGCCCAGAGGTCCAGGCATGAGTGGCCCTGGAAATTTCTGGAAGACATGGAAACTACATCTTGCAAAAGATGAGAACAGCTGTCAAGCCAGATAAAAAGGAAAAACTGCTCTCTCTTAGCATGCTTCTTTATACTGTTAACATTAACAGTATGCACTGAGAAAGCAGAAGACATGAAGCAGGGAAAGTGAAAACAAAAACACAGAAGTCACCTTAGCCTACCTTTCCTAAGGTACCTTCCTATGTTTCAGTTTTGCCTTAGCTTTCCTTTTTGAGAACCAATATTATCAATGGGTACTTCAGTGTCCGTAGTCACATCAGGGTGGGAGGAAAGAACAGAGGCGTATCAGAGTCCGTGTTGTCCTGAGGGTGGCGTAAAACCTCAAACTTATTCATATGAGTCACAGTAGAGGATTTCAGGGCCTTAGAGAGGAGAAGTCCCTCTTAGATCCTCGTGTAACTCTAACAAAAGGTCGGGGTGTCCATGGAAGACCCAGAAATACTAGGCAAGACAGGAATAGGGACCTCTTCTGAGGTAGAAATAGCAAGATCAGAGGAAGGGGAGGAGAGCTGTAGTAAGGTCTGTGGTTCCAAAACAGAGCAGACCGTTCGTGTAAAAGTAGAAGAGGGTCAACATCAGGTACAACATGGGTGAGGGAGGGGTACTCATTGAGGTCTAGAAAGAGTGTCAGATAAACGAAGCGTTGCGACAGTAATAATCAAACGTTGTTCTTCTCCATCAGCAAGAGTCGGGGAGTTGTGAGCTGCCCAAGTACAAGTCTGGAAAGTGTGCCCCAATTCGTCACAAAGGACGCAAAGAGGTTTATCCACACATTGGGAACCTGCATGGCCAATGTTACCACAAACAGAGCATTTAATCTTGTCACAGACACTACTGATATGATTCTGAGAGCCACATCTGTAGTAAGCTTTAGGCTGGCCGGGTAAAAAGAACTCCCCTGTCTTTCCCAAGCATAAAGCTGTTCGGGAGATGCTGTATTCCAACCTCCAAAGTGCGAAGCATAACCCTCGCTCTCCACCCACCTGTCCAGATATTCTCAGAATCAAAGATAGCCTCTGGGTCAGAAAGGACAGTACATCTTTGCTTTAACCAAACAGTAATATCATTAAGACTGACACCTTCATTACGAAACAATATAGTAACAGTTTTCTGAGTAGGTTTAGTTAAGGGAATGGCATTAAACGGTGACCATAAAGGAGAAGTTTTAAGCTCTGATATTTTCTCAAAACTTTTCTAAACCAGTGATAGTTTTAAAACTAATATCAAAATGAGACTCAAGAAACATGAATTAAGGCATGAATCTCAAAAGCAGCAAATTGCATAGAATCCTTCAA
The DNA here is from genome assembly GCA_016271365.2 of Neoceratodus forsteri. Taxonomy (NCBI): domain Eukaryota; kingdom Metazoa; phylum Chordata; order Ceratodontiformes; family Ceratodontidae; genus Neoceratodus; species Neoceratodus forsteri. Next base: position 1,190,928,638 of record CM057458.1, on the reverse strand, counting down.
AAGAGTGCGACCTACAAAAAATCGGTCAGGAAAGTCAGGTAAGCCCCCCAAATAATGCAGCCGAACAGTGTTGTGTCTTTTAGCTTGATGTACAGGGGGTTGAAAGCATACAGCATAAGTTTTAGGGGATGAAGTAGTAGAAATAGCAGGAACTGGACGAGACACAGGGTCCCGAAGAGTCCATTGTTCTTGAGGCGTCGAGGAAGCAGGATCAAATTGCAAAGTCGGGTTCTGAGTCAGAAGAAGTTCAGTTGGCAAAGAAAGATCAAGAGAAGCAGCAGAGTCTTTCAAAACAGGAGAGGCTAGCAGTTTGTCAGTGTCAGGTGGCCTAGTACAGATCGGGAAGAACCAGAGCACGCCAAGTCCCAACGGTAGGATCCTTCTCCCACCCAGCCGCTCAGGGCCGACTCAACAGACCAGTCTGTCTTGTGCAAGGCATCAGGGAGAGCAGAGGCAGGCACCTGTACAGAAGAAATTTCTGGAGAAGGCTGAGCAAGAGGTGCAGGCATACAGGCGGTGGGAGTGAGGAGGGTCCGTAGCAACAGGCAAAGAATGCGGAAGTGTCAGAATCAGTGAAGAGACAGTAAAACAATCTTTCCCAGACGGTGAGTCAGTAGCAGCAGGTACAAAACCAGACTGAGGCTTAGGCTAACAAACGCTGTCTAGCAGTGAAATAAGCAGCTGTTTCTTGATTTTAGTAACATATCTACATCCATAAGCGGAGGAGAAGACTCACGTATATCCATAATAGCAGGGCTAGAAGACATTATAAGCACAGTTTGAGGAATAAATGAAGGATCCACAGGCAAACACTGCACACAGGTATCCACAACAGCAGCAGGGGAAGTATTCAAAGGCACAGAAGAACCATATTCAGTAGATTGCAGCACAATAGGCATAGAAGATGGGGTCTCTCTCAGAACAGAGACAGGGGAAGAGACCAGCTCCATTGCTCCAACACCCATGTCCTCCACAGCATGTCCAGCGGCAGCCATCTTGGTCCCACATGAAAATGGGACCCCTCTGCTTACAGGAAGCAGAGTTGGGGAATTTCCCCGGTGTCCTGGCCAAATTTCTCTCATTCACTGAAAATACCACCAACAGCTTAGTCTGGTTCAAGGTCAGTTGGTATTCATCTGTATCCCTTTCCCCCAGGTCATACCTGAAAATAGGCAGGATTTGTCTAGTGCACTTACCTGGTCAACAAAAACCAAATAAATAAATAATAGTGTCCTTGCATAGGGAGGACAGGCTGTCCCTGTTTATTTATTTTTTGTTTGTTTAATTTTTATACTTGTAAGCAAATGAGGAATTTGCCTGTTTGCACTTTATTTATTTTATTTAAGTCTTTGGTAACCGGGTAAGTGCACTGATCCAGGCGACCATTTTCAGGCACGACCTGGGCCACACAGGCAGCAGTTACACAGGTAGTGGCAAGTTATACAATGAGTACAAGCCATGGTGATATACAGACATCATTGGTGCACAAAGTGGATATACAGACATCATTGGTGAACAAAGAAGGTGACATAGGAAAGTAAAATTAATGAAAGGCCGCAAAAAACGATCAGTACATCATGATAATCAACAATTATTATACAATTATTTACTAAGGATAAGTGGCCAGTGCAAATTAATGCATGATGGAAAACAAACAAAAACAACATACAAGACAATAGCCAAGTGGGAGAGCCTAAGAAGCAGGCAGTGAGGGATGTAAGACAGAAGTCCAAAGAAATGAAAGAGGGCAGGGGAGGCCAAAGCAGCCCAAGAGGGAAAAGTCAGAAAGGTAGGGGGGGAGGGTTATCCAAGCTAGCAACAGTATGTGGCCTCATCAAGCAGCCAGGATTTGAGATGTGTCTTGAAAGTGGCATGGGAGTCCAGAGAGCAGATGGGCATGGGGAGTCTGTTCCGCAGAGTGGGAGCAGCTGCAGATAATGCTCTGCTACCCATAGCCGAGGAGACTTTTGGGATAGCCATGAAGGGGACTGAGGATGCATGCAGACACCTCAAGGAGTTCCTGTCTTGAGGAGAGACATATAAGCGGAGGCTTCACCATGCCTGATGGTGCTGTCCAGGAGGCAGCCAAGCCCGTAATCAAATCTGCAGTGTAGTGGGAGCCAGCCGAGAGTCTGGTAGAGGTGGCAGTGGTGAGTAGAATATGGTGCCAGGAGAGTGAAACGACATACGTTGTTGTACGTGGAGCAGAGGTGCACATGCAAGGCTGAGGATGTGTGTGAGTAAGTAGGGGAGCAGTAGTCAACCAAGGGTAGCAGATTGCCTTGGACAATGGCTAAACGGGCTTCCCTGGTCAGGAGTGACTTTATCAGGTAAGCCACACCAAGTTTCTGGTTAATACGGCGGATAACAGAGGAGATATGATCGAAAAAGGAGAGGGACAGGTCCAGGATAACTCCCAGATATTTAAAAGTTAGTACATTTTCAAGTACAGTGTCCATTGAGGCTACTGAGAGGGTGGACCCAACCTTGGCAACCTTAGATAGGAAGGGTTTAGATCCAAATAGCATGGATTTAGTTTTTTTGGCATTAACAGTTAGGAGATGTGAGTGGAAGCAGGTGTGCGCCGCAGAGTAGTTACTGGATAAAACCCTGGACATATTCTTAAGAGCCTTGTCACTAGTGAAGAGGACATGGTCATCTGCATAAAATAGGGCATCACAAGTGAGACAGTCAGAGTAGAGAGAGCTTATAAACAGGGAGCATAAGAGTGGGCCCAAGATGGAGCCCTGGGGTACACCGGTAGTGACTGGGAGAGCAGGGGAGGTGGAAGGTCCTACACATACCGACTGAGATCTATCTGAAAGGTAACTTTGGAACCACTGCATGGCTTCAGTAGAGTAGCCAGGGGTGTGGAGGAGGAGAGTAACAGGGTGTGGTTGACCAGGTCGATAGCTTTAGACAGGTCGACAAAGACAGCACCTGTTGCCCTTCCAAGATCCATGTTCCTAAGAATATGGTTGGTAAACAGGGCAAGGGCAGATGTGGTGGAGTGATGTTTATGGAAGCCGTGTTGCTGTCTGGACAATAGGTTGTGTGTGTCAATATAGTCAGACAGTTGTCGGTGGACAATCCTTTCCAGGAGTTTACTAAGGTGGGGGAGCGAGGATATAGGCCGATAGTTATCTGGGGATAGCGGGTCACAGTCTTAAAAATTGGGACCACCCTGGCATGCTTCCAAGTGCTGGGCACTGAGGAGGTAGTCAGTGCCAGATTAAAGAGGTAGGTGAGTGGTTTTAAGATGGCAGGTGATATAAGTTTACGCATAGCAGGGAAAAGACCATTGCTGCCGGGGCTGCCCCGGCTAGGCAGGCTCTTTAGCAGTTTGGTAGTGTCCTTGGGGGAGATGGTATGGAAGTAGAAAGAGGGGAGGGGAGGAGTTTGAGAGGTATGGGTGGGGGATGATCAGAGAGACCAGTAGTCACCACGGGTGACAGCTTGCTAAGGAGGGCAGACAGATCTGTGAATTCTTTATTGAAGGCCTCGGCCGACCCCGCTGTCGGCCAGACGTCTGGAGGGAGTGTAAAGGTGAATAATGGGGTTATGAGTGCGTGGGCTGAGTAATGAGCCAACCTCATCCCAGAAGCGATGGGGGTCACCAAGGCTGTCCCTTTGTTTGCCCTGAAAGAAGGCACACTTTTTGGCAAGGGTTGACTGTTTACAAATGTTTTGTAGCTGCTGCTATTCATTCTAGCGGCAGGGGAGGGGGCTTTTTTGTAGGCTGACCATAGCTTATCCCTTTCCCTCATTAAGGCCATGAGATCTTTAGTAACTCAGCGTGTACAGCCACCCCTAAATCGACAAGTAGTCAGGGGGAAATGTTGATTTTGGAGATGGAGGAGTGCGGTTCTGAAGAAACTCTCAGCCTCGGACACGTCAGTGAGGGTGTAGAAGGCTGATCAGTTTATCGCTTGAACATCATGAAGGAGTGAGGGGATGTCTTGGTGATTGAAATTACAGAAGGGAGAGTAGGGGTGGCGCTTGGTCTTAGAGGCCCAGACCAGGTAGGTGGGTGAGCGATCGCTAATGGCATCGGACAGAGTGCCCAATAGGAGCACCCTGTCCTCTCTATTAGTGATTACCCAGTCAAGAAGTGTGTGGTTTTGGGTACTAGGATTGTACCTGGTGGGGATGGTGATAATTTGGACTAGGTTATGAAGCTTGGGTTGGTTAGAGTAATCAGGTTCCTGGGCACTAAGCCAGTCCAGGTTGAAATCCCCAAGGAGGAAGGTGTCCCTGGTGGGATAGAGGCTTCCCATCCCTTCCAGGTGGGCTGTGAGACCAGCTGGGCATCCTGGAAGGGGGTTATAGCAGCAACCCACATATATCTTTATTGCTGCACCTATGATCAGTTCCACTAGGAGCCACTCACTGGGTGAGTTAGGGTCGGAATGGAGGATGGGGGTAGCAGAGAGAGAGGCTCATGGATGTGAGAGCCACCCCACCACCCCTTTTTCTTACTCAGGCCGGCCATGCCTCAGCAGGGAATATCATGGGAGATAGTAGGCAGCATTAGAGAGATGGGGTTTTAGCCATGTTTCAGAGATGCCTACTAGCATCTTGTATAGGGTGACCCAGGGTTCAGGGTTGATGAATTTGGAGGCGAGGCTGCAGAGGTTGATGTGTGTGAATTTCTATCCAAAGGAGGAGTTCCATATAGGATTTGAGTGATCAATGGTGGTACAAGGTGGGCCAGGATTGGTCTCAATGTCTCCTGCTAGTAGAAGCAAAGAGAAGAGCAGGTGATATGCCATGGGCAAATGTGGAAGGGGGATAGTGGTAGTGAAAAGGAGGAAGCCAAGAGGGCAGGCATCCTGTTTGGAAAGAAATGCAAAAAAAACAAGGCCCATGGGGGTACCCTCCCACCAGACAGTGGCACGGGGGAGACGTCAGGGGTGAAGGAGGGGGTAAGGCAGGACAGAAGCTGTCTCTATGGCAAGTATGGAATACCAAGATCTACAAGGAGTAGGGGTGCCCACCAGTGAGGCTGCCAGCAGCGGTAGCATAGCCCACCTCATAGTTGAGAGCAAGTTTAGTGACAGGTAACTAGATGGTCAGAGTATCGGGGGGTGGCTTTAGACAAGAGGGAGGAAAGGTAGAAGGAGTGAAAAGTACACAGCCAAAGTGGCTGCTCTAGTGGCATAACGGATAGGGTGGAAGCCTCCAGAGTGGAGGGTCAGGAGTTCAAACCAAGGGAGGGAACAGAGAAAGCACACCTGGGTGAGCAGGAGATTAGTGTGTGTCTCTGCAGGGGATGCAGTTGTTAGAACAAGGGAGAAGTACAAGTAGATAAAAGGATGAAGGAAAATTGTAGGGACAGTACGCTACAAAAGAACTAACATCCCTCTAGTGGCAGATCTTTAATGTTGCAAGTACTTATATAAACAAAAAACAGGATACATAAAACATTTTTAAGATATAAAGTTAACGAACAATGTAGTTCAAAAAGTCACAAATATTCTTTTGAATGAGCCAATTTTTTAAACAAATTTTAAAAGTTCCTAACAGAACTAATAACGATATCAGATGGCAATGAATTATAAAAAGTAGGGGTCTTATGTAGTAAGGATCTCTGACCTTGAGACTTGCGGAAAAAAGGGGATTTTAAAAAGACTCATACTCTGTAATCTAGTACCTTGCAATTCACAGTTCTTTGGGAACGGCAGCAATTGAAGTGGGAAGTTTCCCCCCAAAACACCTTGTGAAGCAGAATCTCCATGTAAATGTTGATCCTGCTTTTTCAGGACAGGCAGCTAAAAGCCTGGTACAGATGACGATGTATTAACCTGGGCAACATAGTAAGAAAGTGGAAAATGCTATGATAGGTGACCTTCAGTTTAGTTAATACCCTCTTACTGGTGCTTGCATATATGGGAAGCCCCTAATCGGACATAAAATACTGGGCTGTTTGCTAATGAAATCCAGGATTGAGGGATCTAACATTCTCTGAGCCTCAATAAAAGATCCATCCTTTGAAACATAGAATTTTAAGCAGAGAAGGACCGCGTGAACTACCTAGTCTGCCCATTAAGGACAAAAATCTGTTGTTGGGTGGAATGAAACCTCAGACTCTCTGCTTGTAATGCCTAGACACATCCAGTGCACAACTCAAGCTTGCTAGAGGTAGAATAGTCAGAAGTAAGATCCGAACCCATGCCTCCATTTGGAGGCCAGAATTATTGTTTTATGTCTGGTGTATTGTCTTATTCACTTGTTGAACATGGGGTTCAAAAGAAAGAGCCCTGTCCAGTACAGTCCCTTAGTACTTAAAGATTCCACTGACTCAATGGCTTCACTTTTCAGGTCAACAAGTGTAAGGTCCATGTCTACTTCACTGCTAGAGCCTACCAAGTGCATGATTTTTATTTTTGTATTCAAAGCCAGCTTCTTGGACAGTAACCAATGCTGAAAAAAATTAAAGTCCTCCTGCATGCTGTCCATCACTTCCTTTATTGGGGGGCCTGTGTTAAGCATAACTGCATCATCAATATAAAGTGTTACTTCTGATGATTTACAGTACATGATGTGGGTGCCAGATTTAAAAATAAAGAAAATAAAAGGGTGGCCCAGGACTAAGCCCTTGGGCACCACACAATAAACTGGATGCAACTCTAAGCCTCCCGACCCAGATTGAGCTTACCTGAAGGGACTATAGCCCCTCAGAGTCTTTAGTCTTCCTCCGGTCCCTGTGCAGTTGAACTGGGACTGAATGGCTATTTTCAGTGGTCCATGGTGGGATTCAGGTCCTGGTGCCCACTGAAGCTGTGTGACTGTGGCTGCCGGCAACCCTCCATTTTCCAGGCATTGAAAAAAGGGGAGCCGAGATTCCAAGGGATGTTTCCACACCTCTGGGCACCTGGGGAAGGAGGAGAATGGCCCCAGGAGCTGCCGTGAAAGGGCCAGTGAACAGTAAACAAACAAGATGGCCACGGTGCGCCTCCTCCACCTGCATGGCCACCAAAGAGTAAAAGTTTAACAGAGCCATGGCTCCAATAAGGGTACTTTTATGTAGGCACTGTTAAGAAGGATTCCCGGCCCGGTGGCGTTGAGGGTTGAGGCACTGGATGCTACACCTCACGCGACACTGGCGACCCGTGTTCGGAAACGAGCCTGGGCCACCAGTGGTCGGCGGTGGGGGGGGGGAGCTCGAGCATCCATAGAACTGCTCTCTCTTCCCGGGGAGGGCTGTGGGAAGCGATCACTCCTGGAGCGGCCTCTGGTGGTGATCAGAGGCGCCCAGCGTGGCTACGCAGCGGATGCAAGGGGCGGAGCTGCAGCATAGCGTTGCCGTGTCAACCGCACTCTGAGGGGAAAAGACATCTCAAGATGATGAAAAGCCTTCTACACAGTCGGTGAGATGACGGCGGCTCCGGGGGAATCACCCACATCCCAATTGCTAGCCCAGATGCGCCCGGATCTTCCTTTAGTGCCGACCGTCAACAGCAGGTAAGGCTCTTCATACTTAGTGAGCCAGCCGCCGAGGGAGGGTGGAATCAGCCCTGGAGATGGTACCAGGAGTCGAGCTTGCCTGAGGCCGTTCAGGGAAGGGGATCAAGGGGAGATGCGGGGGGTTCAGGCTGGGAGTAGGGCAGATTCCGTGTGGGTACTCCTGAAGGATGCCCGGAGGTGCAGATGAATAAATAAAGTTAAAAAAAAAAAGAAGGGTTCCCAGCTCTGGGGTAGGCAGCAGAGCCGGGATATGAAATCACAACACCTCCAGGTGTGGGAGAAGTGGGCTGTGCCCTTGTAAGGGCATAGAAGAACTTTAGAAGGGCTGTGTGCATGTGGGACTGAATGTAAATAAATATGGCAGTCCCCAGGGTACTCTGGCAGTGGGCGGGGGAGGGACTGTGAAGTGTGAGAGGGCACAGAGAGAGCCGGAAAGATGCAACCAATCAGGAGGGCTGCAGAAAACTATAAAAGACTCTGAAAACCCACCAAAGGTTGTTTTTTCCCCGAGATCCATGCATAGGACACTGCAATGGGCTACCAAGCCCAAAAGCCTGCACTTTTCATTCCAACGACCTTGCTGGCCCCAGAGGTAAACCAGAGGCTGAGCACCTAAGAACAGAAATTGGGAGAAGGGAAAGGTATTGCGCTGCAGACTCATTTCCCTGGACAGTTTGGAACCTACTGCTGTGAGCTGGAAAACTTGTGAGTTTGTGACCTGAGGATAGAGGGAGACTGTAAATTTGCAGCCTGAACTGAAGAGGTACGCAGCAGAGAACAGAGAAACTGAGTGACTTGTGTTCCCCCTCAGAGGGGTGAGAGTTTGAAAGCTGCATAAGTGCTGCCAGCCAGAGACGTTCCATGAGCATGGGTCAGAGATTGAGCCAAAGCCCCACTGCACGTGCATGTTCTGAAGCTGTGTGCCATGCCAAAAGTCTCGGGGATGGACTTCCGGTGATGTCATGCCCATGGAAGCCACCTGAGCTCTGAGCTCCGTCCTCACCAAGGCTAAAAAACATCAAATTTAACCTCAAAAAATGTACTTTCAGGCTAGCTGGAGATCTGAGGAGGTGAAGATGTCTCGGTGCCGACCAGACACCGCAAATTACACCCCGACCCTGCCGATTATGATGGATTCTGTACAGACAGTGACAGCTTGCAGATTTCGGCATAAAGCAAGCCACAAAACCATCGAGCAGAGTCCCCCTTAATATTGCAAGGGAAATGGATTTGGTGTTACAGGAGCTAAGGGACTTAGAAAGGAGACTTGTTCCACATTTGCTGCCGACGTACTGATGTGGACAAAATTGAAAAGTGGCTGGAAGACCTCGAGGAGCAGGCCACAACCACAGACTCCCAGGTCGACTGCACCAAATAAGCATCCTCAGCTTCACGAGAGAGGTGCAGGGCCTCGAGAGAGAGAGCAGGCAGCCTTGAAGCAGCAGCCGGAGAAATAACTTGCATTTGTCATGCTTCCCAGAGGGATCTGAGGGTACAGTCCAATAGAATTTATGCAAAATTCTTTAAATCAACAAAACTTACCAGAGAGGTGCCTGTTTGAAATGGACCGGGTCCATCGAATGCTGGGCCCCAGTCTGCCAACTGCCCACAGGCAGTCGTGATCCAATTCCTGCGATACCAGAAGAGAGATGGTTCTACGAAGTCCTGGCAACAGGGAGAGTTAACGTACCAGGACCACCGTATCTATGTGGATAACGACTACCTGACTGCCATCACTGCTAGACTCCGAGCCTATGCTCCCATTCTCAAGAAATTAAAGGAAGCCAAGATTAAATTTAGAACCCCTACCCAGCAAAACTTGTGGTGCAACTTGCTGAGGCCCACAAACCTCACGAGAGCACGGAGAGGTGGCCAGGGTCTTACAAAGTGTGGCATTGCAGTAGTAATGGATCAGAGACTTCAACAACTCGCTAGCGGCCAAACTGACAGAGAGAGCTTGGAACCACATGCCAAAGGGTGGGCGCTTCGGCTCTGCAACAGATAGTGGCTGGACTCTGGACACAGTCCTCGGCCGAGAAGGAAAAGGACTCACCACCACAAGCGGTGAAATGAAGACACTAATGGACTCATTGAACTTCACTTTTTTTATTGCTTCATGACAGGTAGGCTAGCTAGCTCTCCCCCTTAAACTCTGATCTTACCTGAGACTTGCAGGCCCTCCGCTTTTCCCCTGAAAGTTCATCTCCCCCCCCCTCCCCAGCAACACTGCGTTCATGGCTCAGGGTTGGTTTCATTGAACCCCTTCCCCTGTCTTATGGTGGGGGCCCGGGGACTCTCTATCCACTCTGGGAGGGACAGGCTGGAGGGAGCTTAACCTTGCATGGGTGGCGTGCCCCACCAGCAGACCTCAAACAAACAAAAAGCCACAGACTTGTGTACGCCATTGCTGTGGCAGAGGTGGGGGTGGGGAGGGAACTAGGCTGGAGATGGGGTATGAAGGGTTGAGGAGCGGAGGCCTGGTGGGGTGCGGGGGAGGGCAGGCCGTGCCTTTGGCCTCCTCGTGGCTGGGAAATAATGAGGGACGGAACCTTGTCGGAGGCACCCAAAGCATGTTGTACCCATACACCGGGTACCTCTTTTCGTATTCTCCAGTGTAATCCACTTTTGAATACAGGCTGACTCTCACCCTGCTTGCCTGCTGGACTTGGAGAGGTGGGCCGATTGGTGGGCCTGACGGAGTGTGGAGGGGCTGTCCCCCATCCACTCCAATCAATGCAGGGGTATGGGGCCGGGGATGGGGTGCCTCACATACATGCTTAATTGGGGATGGGGCCTGTGCGCCTTCTCTACACCCCCCCAGTGCTAAACCTGGGGGGGGCAGGGTTGGGCTGGTTCCACTCTTCTGGGGCACTTTGCCTTTGCCTGCTGCCAACGGGGGGGGGGCAGCTGTTAGCTGCACCATAGCCCAGCACCCTGCTTGTGACTAGCCTAGCAAATAAGTTTATTACAGAACTGACAGTTGAATTTATTATTGATTAAAATACACTGCTGTATAGCCTTGGAGGGGTTAGGCATGATGACCTCCCCCCATCCCTTCCAAAGAGACGTGCTACGTCTGGTCCTCCCATAGATGTGGACTGGGCCAAACTTGGCAACTCAGTGGTCTGGGTGCCTTCCAGCCCCAGACTCATGGAAGTCACTTATAGTTTAGCAGCCTTGCCCAGTTGGTAGGGTACTGTGCTAGTTTGTTGTCCCAGTTCCCCGTAGTCTTATATCTTTATTGTTTGTTAAATTACGAAAGTTTGAAGGTAGAGGGTTATTTAGTTCCTCAACCCCTCAAGGCAGTCACTTTTCATATAGCAGACCTTAGTAATAACAGAGTCACAGGATCAGAGTCCAGGTGCGGGCCTGGCAAAAATACCTCCATGCCTATAGAAGTTTAAATGGCCAATAAACCATTACAGATATTTTCTTTAAATGTGAATGGGCGGGTAGTCCTGTGAAATGCTCAAGGTTTATCACTATGTTTAAGAAAAGTCAAGCCGGACATTGTCTACATGCAGAAATGCATATGACTGTTAATGAACACAATTGGCCAACAGGAGTTATACGGGTTTTTTCATCCTCATGTGCTAGTGGTAGGAAGAGAGGGGTCACCATACTGGTATCAGGCCAGGTGCCCTTTAGGGCAACCCAGGAGTGGGCAGACACAGAGGGTCATTTGGTGATTGTCCAAGGGTTGATACAGGACAATGAGGTCACCCTGGCGAATGCCTACTTCCTCCCAAAGACAATTCGTTATCTGCTAAGAAAGGTGCTGGAAATGACCAAAGGTACCCTGATTTTAGCAAGAGACTTCAGTATTGCCCCTAGCCCAAACCTGGACTCCACCGGCACTGCCAGGAGCAGACAATATGCCCCACACAAGTTTTTTAAATGGTTCATTCAGGAGATGGGCTGGCTGGACGTATGGCGCTCCCTTCACCCTAGAGATAGACGATACTTGTTCTACTCAGCTGTCCATGGTACATATACCAGGATAGACCACTGTTATACACAAAAGGAGAGCCTGAGGGTCCTAAGGAGGCTGCCATGAGGGATATCCCCCACTCTGACCATGCCCGGTGATAGCACACTGGGACCTGAGTCTCGGCGACGTAATACCATGTGGAGATTCAACCTGATTCACCTTAAGAATGAGCCCTTCGGGAGTTCTTGGGTGACAAGATTCGGAAATCGTGGAGGATAACACCGACCAGGAAACTAGCCCAGTGATCCTATGGGACACGCTGAAGGCGGTACTCCGTAGTCATTTAATACAACACACCTCAACCTTAGCTAAACAGCAAAGGGAAAGACACTTACAACTGGAACAGACTCTTAGCTTCCTCCAGGAGGCCCACAAACAGGGGGACCTATCAGTCATGACCCAGCTTAAACAGACTAAACAGGAGCTGGATAAGCTATGCCTACAATGCACAGAGATAGCATTAGCATTCCTTAGGCAGAGGTATGGGGAGGTAGGCCCCAGGGCATCCCATCTATTAGCTTTTCGACTCTGCAAACAGAGATGCCTCTCCACCATAGCCACCATCAGGGGCCCAGAGACAGGTGTCCTGCACATGAGGTTGGGTAATACAACACAGTCATTCTGCGACTACTACAAGAAACTGTACACCCCTGACCACCCATCAGACCTTGACGCTATCGACTCCTTCCTCACCCCCCTGGACCTCCGTAAACTTAACAGTGACCAACAGAGGGATCTGATCGCCCCAATAACTCAGATGGAGTTCCGAGCAGCCATCTCCCGCCTAAAGACAATGAAGGCCCCTGGCCCTGACGGTTATGGCATAGAATTTTATAAGCAGGTAGAGTCCCTGGTTAGCCCGTTCATGACACAGGTCTATAATGAAACGCTGCAGGGCCTAGGTGACCCCCCCCCCCAAGTTGGTCATACGCTACTGTCTCTGTCCTCCCTAAACCTGATAAAGACCCTCAATTATGTAATTCATATCGACCCATCTCAGTACTAAACATAGACTATAAAATTCTCATGTCCATAATGGCAAAGTGCCTAGATGCTGTCCTCCACCACCCGATTGACCTGGATCAAACTGGCTTTGTGAGCTCTAGATCCACTACAGACAATACTAGAAGGGCCCTGCACCTGGTACATGAGATGCAATCCCGTAGAACCCCCTCAGTCCTTCTCAGCCTAGATGCTGAGAAGGCATTTGACAGGGTCTCCTGGCCCTTTCTGTTCACTAGGTTGGGAATCCCTACTCATTTTGTCTCCATGATTAGGGCACTATACTCCTCACCTAAGGCTTGTGTCAAGGTCTCCGGCCACCACTCTGACTATTTCCCCCTATACAGGGGTACCTGCCAGGGCTGCCCTCTGTCCCTGGGACTTTTTGACATCTTTATCTAACCCCTGGCCCAAGCTATCAGGCGCTCCACTCAAATTGCTGGGATCCACTTGGAAGGGAGGGAGCATCGCATTGCGTTATACATGGATGACGTCTTACTTTTCCTAGCCAACCCCATACAGTCTGTTCCAGCTGTGTTCAAAATTCTGGAAGAGTTTGAGTGGAGTTGGGATTCAAACTTAACACCTCCAGAACAGGCGGCTTTAACATTCCACTTTACTCCACAGCTAACATTTAAACAGACCTATCCTTTCCGCTGGGATCTTGAAAAATTGAAATACCTAGGCATTTACCTCTCCCGTAGCATGGCGCGAGCCAATTATGACCCTTTTTTTACCCAACTTCAAGCAGACCTGGCTAGGTGGGGAGTTCTCCTGCTTAACCTACTCCAGAGAGTAGAGGTTGTCAGGATGGTGACCCTCCCCAGGGCCTTATATCTCTTTCAAAACGTACCAATACACATCTCAACTAAAACATTTCAGGCCTGGAATAAGGCAATAATAAGGTTTATATGGGGACAGACATCCCGCAATCTGGTTCTCAGTCTTCTCTCTCTCCAGGGGCGGGGGCTGGCCCTACCGAACCTTAAAGTAAACAGCTGGGCCTCACATCTCTCTTTCATCGCTACCCATTTCATACAAAGTAGCCCTGCTGTTTGGATGGAGATTGAGGAAGGCTTACTCCCAATTGGGGGACCTGGTCAAGGCTACCCTATACCAAACTCAGCAGGCTTCCTCCCAGATGGGCTCAGGCCCATGGATTGCACACCAGCTCAAAACCTGGAGTGAGATCCGGAGACAGCTTGCTTTGTTCCCCTACCTGATTTATTTATGCCCACTTGCATTATTGGAGAATTTCCTTCTAGCTCAGATGGATCATACATTTGGGCAGTGGGATCGACTCCATCTCTCTACCCTTCTGCAATTATTAAATGGGAACTAATTCAATCCTTCCAAGAGCTACAGCAGTCTCATGGCCTGAGGCAAGAGGATTTCCATGAGGTTCGTACAATTGAGATATGTTTTTACTCCCTTCCACCGAGCTAAGAAAATGGAGGACCCCCACTAATTACCTTGTTACAGGCCACCACTACTGCCACTGCGCTTCCCATGCCATCTCTACCCTCTACAAGGCCCTTAATGACACCATTTGGGCAAACACGCTAGGGTGCTTGAGAAATGGAACACGGAACTGGGACTGGATATTACCACACAGCAGTGGGATAAGGTTGTATCTTATCATCTAAACTCCACGTGCTCCATGCTTGGAGACTTTTTCTTAGCAATTAATGATCAGATACTTCAGACCCTCAGCAATAACAGCCCACTACTCAACCACAAGATCAGCTGAATGCTGGCATCAATGTGGTATAACACCGGCACATCACACCCATGTGTTCTGTTCATGCCCCATCATACAGCCCTTTTTGTCCTCCCTGCAGCTGGAGCTAGCTGACATGCTAGGAAGTCCAATCACCCTGACAGCAGAGCTCTGCTTACTACACGTCTTCCCCAGAGAATTTAGGGACCCCCATACAAGCTGTCTTTTGGGAATAACTCTCATGGTGGTGAAGAAGGCGTTGACTAAACAATGGCTTTCTCCCCAGGCTCCTACAATACTGGCATGGAGAGAAATGATGACTCATATCTACCGGGCAGAGAGGATTTCCTATCAATTGAATGACTGCTCCGAACTATGTTCACTGACGTGGACCAAATGGATCATTTACATTATGGCAAGGGCCCCTAGCTTTGTGCCCTAGTTTGAGTCTGTGGAGCATGGGGGAGCTTTGTCGCTGGTGTGGATGATACAGGAAGGGGAATCAGCCAGATGAAGGGGGAAGTATTTTGGAAGACTGCGGGGTTAAGTCCTGGGCAGGCCTCTACCCTACCTGCCACAACCTGTGACCCCCTAGCCTAGCTCTTCACCTGTGTGCTATTTGTATTGTGTATTTGCTCTAACTTTTCCCTAGTTTTTTCACTGTTAGCCTCACAATTGCTCCTGTAACTACCTGACTATGTACTGCTATGTAACCTGTATGTCTCTGTATGTAAATTATGTGACGTGGAACCTTTGTAAAGGAGTCCCTGACTCAAAGGTATTTCCGAACCTCCAATAAGTACAATAAAATAAATAAATACTTTGAATGTAGGAACATACCTACAATATCACATTTGGATTTGCCTGTGGCCTTGGCTGATGAAATATTGTCTCTCATGAACTCTGAATGACTCTGACCTGCTCATCTCTTGCTCTGTATATGTCTAACAATGTGTATAAGATGAATTTGTGACTGTCGATACCCTGTAATCTGTGAAAAAGTTTACCAATGAAAACTATATTAACAATAAAAAAGTCTCAGGGATAGCCAGCCTACCTAGTCTCCTAGATCACCGAAGAGATCACTGGAGAGGACGACATCCAGAGGCCTGTCAGGTGAACACTGCATATAAAGACCTCAGAGGCGAAGAGCTGAAAGGCTCGACCAGCTGCTGTTAGTCGGCAACCAGCTATCGTGGTGCACCACCAACAACTCCTGATACCAGCATGGTACTGTTTGAAATAATTTGTCTGCTGAACCCCCTTGATCACCAGACTGTAAGTACCTCTGGGCTGCGGCTCCGAGGAGTCTCCTATTCTAGATAGCGAGCTAGTCAGAAAAGGGGGGTTAAGTCCTGGGCAGGTCTGCGCCAAATTTAAAGCTGCACCCAGGCAGAAAAGTTAAAGTTTGCATATGTTTAAAAGTTATTAGGCCCTAATAAAAGTATTCTGTTCCCTGTTACAAGACGGTTCAGCTCCACCGCATCCCTGCCTTTTGGAGCAACTCCAGTGAGGTACCCACCGTAACTTACTGACTGTGTCTAAATGGCTGGGGGAAAGCCAGGTGCACATGCAGGTGGGGAATGTGGGAAACAATGTGGGTAACAGTCAGTTGTTGAAATTATTATTGTGCTGTTTTCTTCCCTGTTCACCCCCTCCCTATATTCACTAAAATACCACCAACAGCTTAATCTGGTTCAAAGTCAGTTGGCATTCATCTGTATCCCCTTCCCCCGGGTCGTGCCTGTAAATAGGCAGAATTTGTCTAGTGCACTTACCCGGTCAACAAAAACTAAATAAAATAAATAAATAATAAAATAGAAAGCTGGCTTATGGTATAATTTAGTATTGCTGGTTATTGCAAGGTGTATGCATTCATTGTGTGGGAAAGGTACTGTGGGGGCAGTTACTGTATTTTCCTGGGGGCTGGTAACCTGGAATTAATCCCACAGGTATCCCATATCACTACCCCACGTAGAGGCACTGTGCTATTCTACTCTGGGATATCACTGTCCATTTGTGAACCCAGGCCAGCCCCTTCAGAGGAGTGTGCAGTGTGGACCCAAGGACCCTGGAACAGCTAAGGCGAGTCAAGGGGGGCTGTTATACAACTCTTATAAATTGCCCTGGACTGATGTTCGATGTATGCCTTCAGCCAGCTAATTAGAAAACCATTTAATAAAATCCAGGAGGAAAATCGGACTTAACTAGTGATTCCAACAGAAGCATATGATCCACAAGGTCAAAAGCTTTGGTGAGGTCCACAAATACTGCTGCAGCACAATGCCCTTTATCTATGACACTGTGCATGCTGCTAGTGAACTTCACCAAGATAGTCCCTGTTCAGCATGGAAATCCATGCCCAGAACAGCCTAGTTGTTCTGCAGTAGTGACATCAGGATGTTGTGCTGCACTAGCGATGCTACTACAGCACAACATAGCACATGATTGCACGGTCGCCTTCTTCTGAAGTGCATCAGCAATGAAACGTGTTGGTGATCCCTTGGCCAGCAGCAAGTGCCAAACTAATGTGAGTTTAACCTTATGGTTGCCCATACACTACAAAAAATTGTGTATGAGCAACTATACACATACAAGGCTTTTTTTTAATCTTGAGGTTTCCATGGTACCAGGAGTCCTCTCAAGCTGTGCTCTTGAGGTCTCTTGTTACCATGGAAACCTCTCGATTGAACAACAGCCTTGTTGTGTATGGTTGCTCATACATAATCCTCTATATTGTGGGCTGACCAGCAACCATGTTGAGAATTTGTCATTATTTCACACTGTTGTAAAGAAATGTGAAACTGGATCAAATGCAATTCTTTCCAGAATTTTTAAAAGAGTGGCCAATAAAGATATCGGATGGTGGTTTGAAACCACCCCCTTTCTGACATTTATTTGTGGGCAATAAGGTGGCCAATTTCCATGAGCTAGGAAAAACTAAAGAGAAATTAAAAATCAAAGTAAGATCACCAATAACCAAGTCCAGAATAGGAAAATCAATATTATCTGGTCCAGTGCTAGGATGTGGGCCATATCTTAGTACATAAGCCTGTAAAAATTCAGGAGACAAACCCTGAAAATAAAACTTAGGGCAGTTATCCAAAAAATGTGCTTCTGTGACATCAGTAGTAGGTGGAAGTGTGCTACTTTCCCTATAATTTCCCAAAGCCACATAATATTCATTAAAAACCCTCACAACCTTTTTTTTAGGTTGTCTACCATTCCACTTCTATCCTGGAGAGAAATAGAACCAGTGGAGGAGTTTCTACCCAGTAAGGAGTTTAGAGTCTGCCAAGTCCTCCTTGGATCTCCAAGATCACTTACTTGTTTATCTTGGAAAAAATTTTAACTTCGCCAATCTGATCACAGTTTTGCACCTATTACGCAGATGCTTGTACTCTTGGAGATCTGCAGGGGCCTTAGAAGTCCTAAACCTTCTTCAGGCTTTGTCCCTAATCCTCATTTGCTTCAGGAGATCAAGGGGTAACCCATCCGTCTTCTTGAACCCTAATCCTCATTCTCTTTTGGGTGCCATTTGATCACAGATATCACAAAAAAGATTACTGAATGTTTCCAGAGCTTCAATATTAGTGATAGATTCTAGAAATGACAAGTCTACTGATTTAATAACATTTCTAAAAGATTCCAGATCCAGAGTCTTTAAGTTTCTTGAAAAAATATGTAAAGCAGGATTTTTGGTCCCTTTTGCTGACTGTTCACAAAAGAGTGGGCAGTGGTCACTCATGGAATTGGATAGTACCCCTGATGATACCACTCTGTCTGGATGTATGACCTTTATCCAATCAATTGTTGACACGGTTTCTGCTCTGTAGTTTTATCTGGTGATTTCCCCAATTAGCTGATGTGTCTCAAGATTTATAAACAAATCCTTAACTTTTTTGCCTGGTGACTGCCCCAGCTGATATTAAAATCCCCTACAAGTATCCATGCACTATTAGGGGACAGCTCTCTTTTAACCTCGGATAACAAATCTAAACCTACCTTATGTAACCTTGACTGTATATACATAGAACTAACTGTGATGAATTAATTAGACTCCAGGATCAGATTGACAGAAATAATATCACAGCCAACTTCCATTGGGCGTTGTGGGACTTCTTGCATTTTAAATCTAGTGGCCACATAAATCAGCAACCCCCACTTCTTACTCCTATGCAAAAATTGAATAGCCTTATTCAGCGATTTCTGAGTCACTAATCTTACTAAGTCAGGTTTCAGATAAGGCTATAACATCAGACTTATGCTGGGCTACCCACACCGCGAAAAAATCCCATTCACTGTTACACTCTGCGTATTTAGATGAGAAATTCTCAAAGTAGATGAAGAAGAGGAGTTAGGGGCACCAGAATTAAAACCGTTAGTGTACAGGTTGCCTAAAGGACTGTCGGGGACAGGGTGAGGATTAGGTTAGTTGACCAGAGTACTAACCCCATAGCACAGTGCACTGCAGCTAACTGCACTGGTGGGCTGGGTTCAGGAGTGAACCCAGGTCATCTTGGGCCAGCCGGTGGAGGAAGGATTGAGCATCCCAAGGACTGCTGTTCTCCTGTGGGGTGGATGGGATGTATCCCCTGCTGTGTGCCTGACACCTAGCTGCAGCTAGGTGGCAGCCATGTCTGTTTCAAGCTGGCTGGGACACTGTTGGCTGCCAGCATGACAGCATGTTACACAAGTGCATCATTGCATGTTGGGCGTCTCTGGTGAACTATGAGGAGATTAACTACCCAATGGCCCAGGGAGTAGCAGTCAGGTCATACAAGCAGAGGCTGCAGGACTTGGACATGTACTCTCTCAAGAAGATGAGGGAAAGAGGTGACATGATAGAAATGTACACGCACCTGCAAGGGACAAGCAAAGTGGATGCCAAGGAACTCTTCTCCTTAAGCTTAAACACAGGGTCAAGAGGAAACTGGCTTAAGCTAGTGGGATAAGGATTCAAGAGGAACATCTGCAAGTAGTCTTCACAGAAAGAGTGGCGGACAAGTGGAACAAGCTGAAGGAAGAAATGGTAAAGGACAAATTGGTAAGCAGTTTCAAGCAGGAATGGGCCAGGCATATGAGCTTAGCCAGAAAGGAGGGGTAGAAATTAAGAATGGTGGGCAGACTAGATGCACTGATGGGTCTTTTTCTGCCATCAATGTCTGTGTATTTTGGACCATGATGTGAAACTGAGCTGTTCCCTCTACCCAGACCTCACGAGAAGACTCTCTTATACCATAACAAACACCCCTTGGAGAATGTATTAACTATTATAAATCAGTCCAGTTGGCTAGAGTGATTCATAATAAGTATTCTGTTTGATTTTTTTTTATTTTGTAATTATTTTTAAAGAAACAAGAGTTAACACTTCTCCCCTTGCCTCTGTAGTGGAATGCTCAACTTTAGTGTTCTCACTTGATATGACAACTGTACCCAAGATATGGAGCCCTGCAGTTCTGAGCACTGGTTGGCTGAAGTTATGTAAGTGATTTATAATGCAAAATATATTGTATACTGTATATAATGAATTGTGTGTATATGTACGTATCTATATATATATATATATATATATATTCTTTTCAAAAAACGTTGTCATTGCAACAGTTAGGGTAACTTAACACCACTAAAGTAGGGAAATGTGTTAGGATTTCCAACCCTAATCCCCCCCCCCCCATGCAGTTTCCGGAATCTTGGCGAATCAGTGGTGGGGTCTTCTTTGGGGTTGTCAAGCCTAATGCTCACCCCTCCCCCACAGCCCATAGCCTCTTGTCCGAAGTACATGGTACAGCTCCAAGTCAATGCCTCATAGTGACACACTTTTCAAAGGTAAAGAAGTGTGTCGTGCCACATGTTGCCAGCACAGTTTGTTATAGCTTTCTTCATGGGCCCTGCATAAAGAAAGGAGATCATGTGTGATGTTGTTTACTTGGGAAACAGAGTGGGCATTATTAGGGTTGACAACCCCAAGGAAGACCCCACCACTGATTCGCCAAGACTCCGGAGACCCAAAACTCTAATGTTTTCCCTTTTGCTGCCGGGGGTAGGGGGTGAGTTAGGTTAGAAACCCTAATGCCACATTTCCATGCTTTTGTGGTGTTAAGTTACCCTAACT
The DNA here is from genome assembly GCA_016271365.2 of Neoceratodus forsteri. Classification (NCBI taxonomy): domain Eukaryota; kingdom Metazoa; phylum Chordata; order Ceratodontiformes; family Ceratodontidae; genus Neoceratodus; species Neoceratodus forsteri. The sequence continues at coordinate 1,190,908,343 of CM057458.1, read as the reverse complement.
GGTGTATTAACAATGTTTTTTGCAAAGAACTTGTTTTCTTTCTGAGACAGTGGAATTGTATCTGGGACCTGTGTAAACAGATGCAGATGCCCTGTACCAAGGGAAGACTCCATCCACCTACAGAAGTGCAGGGCCCTTATTAATTTTTGTGTTGCTTGCATGCATGTGCAAGAAACACATTGTGTCAGCTTCCTTCAAAAGCAAGTTATGGAGGCATAGCAGTGTTGTGCCGAATGGCAGCAGTCCATTCTAGGGCTGTTCTCTGCACGGCAAATAGAGGAGCATGCTGTTGATGACAGCAGTTAATGAGCATGCCACAATGCGTAAAGAAATTCGGCCAAGTCACTAAGCAGTCAGCTGTTTTGTGGCATTGTGTGGTGTCCCCAAGGCGACGGCTTCTTCGTCAACCTCTCACAGTCCCCACGAAGCCGATGGAAAGCCGCCGCCCACTGTTCAGTGTGCCTTCCTGGTGAACATTTCAATAAATAAAAAAAAAAGCCGACGGGGGTGCCCAGTTCCCCTGTCGGCATGATCCCCTCCCCAGTTCATTTGCTGACAGGGTAGTCCAATCCCTGTCGGCATGATGCACCTCCCCCATTTGTTGTGTGCCGAGGGGGGTGCCCAGTCATCCCTCGGCTCATGCGTCTCCCCAGCACACTGTATGGCCGACAGGGGTGCCCAGTCCCCCGTCGGCTCCACTGCCCCCCCAAACAAACTTCCTGGTGCCACACTGGGAGCCCACCCCAGCATGGCAAAAGTCTGTATGGCCCATGGGGGTGCCCAATCCCCCGTCAGCTCCACTGCCCCCAAACTTCCTAGTGCCATGCTGGAGCCCACCCCAGCATGGCAAAGTCCCGTTGTCTTTAAAAAAACACCTAGAAGAAAAACAGTCCCTCATTGATTCTCTTTCCCTCCCCAACCCCGTCCACCCTCTGCATACCCACCTCCCCCACCTCATCCCATACCTACCTCGGATCCCAGCGCGATGATCTTGGTGGACGGTAACACGCCTGCAATCTTCAAAGCCGACCGCGAACTGAAGAAATGCCGGTAAGCTGTATAATGGCATAAATAGGTTTTTTCAACTTTGGTGCATATTTCGGCCATTTTGGGGAATTTGTTCATCAAATTTTCAACATGTGGTTCTTGGGGAACCCACCTCATGAACTCAGTCACTGTTATTTTGTTGTTCAGTCCGGAAAGGTGATTTTACGGTCACTGCACTGAACCACCTTTTGGGACTGATTAACAAAATGACAGTGTCAAAGTTCATGAGGTAGGCCCCCAAAAACTCTATGTTGAAAATTTGGTGAAAAAATTCCCAAAAATGACCGTTTTATGAGCATGTGTTGCACAGTTCCTATGCATGCTCGTAACATCGAGCATTTTTAATATTTTCACTCCAGACTTTGAACATTGCCATTTTCCCACACATTCTTATGAACAGTACAGCTGTCATTTTTCACATCTTGCCCAAAATGTGTTTTCGCACATGTAGCGCACAATGGCACGGTCGGTGTGCGAAATCAATGTTCGAGACAGATTAAGAAAATCACAGTGACACTGTTCATGAGGTAGGCCCCCAAAAACCCTGTGTTGAAAACTGGGTGAAAAAAATCCCCAAAATGACTGTTTTACAAGCGTCGTTGTGCAGTTCCTTTTCGTAACTCGAGCATTTTTAATATTTTGACTCCAGATTTTCAACATTGCCATTTACCACCTCTTTATGAACAGTACAGCTGTCATTTCACATGTCACCTGAAATGTGTTTTCGCACATGTGGCGCACAGTGGTGCGGTGTGCAAAATCAATATTCAGGACAGATTAAGAAAATCACAGTGACACTGTTCATGAGCAGAAAGGTCTTAAAATGGCTATATTGAAAATTTGGTGACAAAGGAAGATCAATAAAATTGACTATTCTGGTGCGTTGCCTGGTTCCATGCACTCTACGTAGTTCACCCAATTTGTAATATTTTCAGTCCAGATTTTCAACATTGGCATTTTTCCAAACCTCCTTATGAACAGTACAGCTGTCATCGCTGTGGGAAATCAGTGTTCGGGACAGATTAAGAAAATCACAGTGACACTGTTCATGAGCGGAGGTCCCAAAATGCCTTTGTTAAAAATCTGATGGAAAAAATCCCCAAGCTAATTACTTTGTGGGTGTGCGTTGCATAGTTTCTACGCACACTTGTGACTTCACTCTTTTTTTTTATATATTTTCACTCCAGATTTTCAACATTGCCATTTTTTACACCTCCTCATGAACAGTACAGCTGTCATTTTTCACATCCTGTTCAAAATGTGTTTTCGCACCTGTGGCGCCAAGTGGCGCAGTCGCTGTGCAAAATCACCTTTCGGCTAACGAACTGATAGTGCCACAGTTCATGCAGTGGGATCACAAAAAGCCTGTGTTGAAAACTTGCAGTAAAAATACCAAGAAATGCCCAGGTCGTTAGGGTTTTTGACCATAACACCATACCCTGTAGGGACTGACAGGCTTCAGGGGTGTGAATTGGGATTGTTGACAATAATGCTCATGCCATTCCACCCCCACCCCACCCCCTATGCAGCCAGTGACAGGCATCGAGGTGTGCCTTGGACTCTTTGGCCCCAGAGTTCACACCATTCTCCTATACTGCACCCATTTCAGCATATTTCCTTATGAAATGAGGTGAGTAAAGCCCGAACACCCAAGGCACACTTCGACACTTGTCAGTGTCTGCAGGGTAGGGTGAGGTGAAATGTCGTGTCCATTGTGACGGAAATGGGAAGGAAAGAGTTAATTATTTGGATTCTCTAGCTGGTGGTTTTTTTTTAGCAGTTTGGGAAAAAAAAACACACAGGCTAAAATCCACTGTCCAGCAGCATCCACAAGCTGGAATTTTCAGTCCTCCCTAGCTGCTAGATAAGAGCTGGGTCATAAATCTTGAGTGGACATCTTCACACACACAGACCTGTCCACACACACATGCCAGTTTTGAATGGATTGGTTCATTCAAATATAAACCTAAGGTTAAAAAGGGAATATAATTAGTCACTGATAGGTGTTCACTGTGATTGGGACAATTAAATACATACATGTTAGATGGTTGGTGCATTCAAAGGGGGAATAGGCATTACCTATTCCCAGGAGAATATATAAGAGGCTGAAAGACAATGAAGAGCGTTCCTCATACCTTGGAAGCTGGAAGGGGAAACATAAGCTGAGAGCCTACCCTTTTAGCTATGTCTGTAGGAGCTGGCAGTTAGCATAGGGCCCAGTGTCTCTTGTAAGGACAGGAAAGGGGTAAGTTTAGTACTAGCATATTTCAGTAATAGCCTTTTTCTTTTGCCATCTGTTATGTAAAAACATTTGTTTGCTTTTCCTGTATCAGTGTTATTCTCTTGTGTTGTAAATATATATCCTGTAAATGCTCAGTGCACTTTCTGTTAAGTAAAAAGCTATTTATTTGCTCAATAGTTGTGACTGTGATGTAATTGTTCTAAGGCAATATTTGGTTTCCACTGGCTGAGGTAAACTCTCTGTAGCATCCGCCACCCAAGAGAGACACACTACCAGACTTTAACTTGTGCAATTGCACATTTGATTATTCAAGTTTATAAGCTTGAAGGAGGTGCTGGAAGAGAGTTCGGCTGCTGGCAGCGAATACCAGAGGACAGACACCTCTCTAAAAGCTGTTTCAGCCCAGAGGGAGAGGTGGGTTGTCACAACCATTATGGGCAACAACCCAAAGGCACACCCTAATGCCTGTCCATCTCTGCAGGGTGGGGGTGGGGTTGGCGTCAGTTCAGTACTTCACTGCTATTCCTATACTGCATGGGCCCAATTCTCATAGGGGCCTGTGTCTAGCGCAAGCTGCGGCAAACAGCAGCTTGCACCAATGTCTGGTGCACCAGGGACCATGCACTTGATTCAGGTACAGGAGGGGTCCCAGCGGCTAAGTCCCCACACTTGCACCAACCGGAACCCTGTGGCAAACCCCGACGCACTGCAAGGGTCCACCGCAGGCCACCAGAGACTAACACAGGACCCCAGTCCCCACAGTTAATGGGCATGTGGACCCAACCTGGTGGACCAATGTCCCCCAACCATGTTCGGTGCAATTGGCGCCTGGCCACGGAGGTGAGTGGTGGCATGTGCCGGGCGCCGGGGAGCTGTCGGGACTGGTGTACAGGGGGATGGGCACTGTACCACCATAAGTTGGTGCAGCGGTAGCACCAATGGTGTGGGCATCAGGGATCGGGGGAGCCACTGCCAGTATGGGCAGCATCAGGACGGGGGTACCGATGTGGTACATAGGTGGCATCAGGGAGCTGTGAGGGGTGCCACTGGACCACTAGGATGGGGGCCACACATACGGGGCCACACTCGGGGGTGTATGGTGGGTGGACCATCACCCATGGTGTGCCGCACACAGGCATGTCACCCAGGGAAGAATGTCTAAGTCCCCTTATGCCTGCCCTGGCTGGTCTAAGGGCACTTAGAATTTCTCCCGCCGGGTGATGTTTGTGAATCGCAGGATGCAGCTTGCATTGGCCGCAGTCCCCCTACCGCCATGCCGCAGTGCATTGCAGGGCGCTGGGCAGTTGCAAGCCCTGTTTGGAGCAGGTCACCTGTGGTTGACGAGGCCACCTTTGTGAATCGCGACAGAGGGCGGTCATGGATGCGTGCACCTTGCACCATATCTGTTTGGTGCAGGCACCTTGCGTCCAATGCAGGCCTTTGAGAATTGGGCCCCTTCTGTCTAACTCCTGCACTTCCACTGCTAATGCCAGCAAGCAACCATTCGGCATTGACAAATGCTTGTGTAGTGAGCTCGGGCCCATAAGAGGCTCACAGGTGACCAGTGGGAAGCCCATTAATTAGGAACAGACTGCATCTCTCCTGTCTGTAATGCAGTGTTAAGGGTTCAGCAAGCTCAGCCCTAGCTAATGTACAAAGACTTTATCACATTTCTTATGAATCTTTCTTAAACGTGTTTTATCTGTTTACAGGAGTGCACCTGATTTGAGGCCAAAATGAAAAGCAAATAGTTATAGTAGCAGAGCCCCCCCCACACACACACACACATACACACTCCCTGAAAAGCTGCTTAAAAGCCTGCAATTCATTCAGATCAATTCCATTTTCTTACTTAGTTGGGGTTCAGTGCCAACAAGTGTAAAATCATGTACCTAGGGCATAGGAACACCAATGCTGAGCATAGAATGGGGGGAAAGGTGCTGATACTCACTAGACATGAAAGGGTCCTTGAGGTTATTATATCAGAGGATCCCAAGGTGGCAGTACAGTGTGACAAGGCTATGGCAGGGCAAATTGGATTCTGGGGTGCATAAGAAGTAGGAGGAGGGATGTTGTGCTGCCATTGTATCACTACCTGGTATACCCCCAGCTGAAGTACTCTGTCCAGTTTTAGAGTCCACACTTCAGAAAGGACATAGGGTGGAGGTTTTCCAGAGGAGGGCAACTAAAATGGTTCAGGATTTTCACAGGAATCCCTACAAGGAAAGGCTGAAGAATCTCAACATGTACACTCTGGAAGAGAGGAGGACAAGAGGTGACATGATCAAGGCCTACAAAGTACCTCACAGGGGTAAACAGGGTACAGTTGGGGAGTTTCCTTCAAATGTGGATGAGCACCCAAACCAAGGAGCATACAGTAAAGCTGGGGGGGAGTTCAGGATAGATGTGAAGAAATATTTATTTACTGAAAGGGTGGTAGACGCCTTGAACAGACTGCCAGGAGAAGTGGTGGAGGCTAAGATGGTAGGGGACATGAAGCATGCATGGGATAAACATAGGGGTATATTAGAAAAAGGGGAAGGAGGGGGTCAATGGAGATCATTAGGGCTATGGAGGTGGAGTACGTTTGAGTTCATTGCAGGAAAAATCCATTGAGCAAGCTCATTCACAAGGAGGTCCTGATGGACACAGACAGAATAAAACATACAGTAACATATACAGGCAGGAGTTACAAGTAGGTAGAGAACACTTGGGCAGACTGGGTGGGCTGAGTGGTCCTTTTCTGCTGACAAATTCTATGTTTCTGTGGCATCATGTGTTCATTCAGGTGCAGTGTTTATTTAAAGTTGGGCCTACCATACACCCAGATGTAAGGTACAGTAAATTACCGAATTAGATGCAGCCCACTTACAGTACAATAAACAGAACCTCAGTGCTTCGAGAAGCCTTTACTCTTCATAAGGCTGCTTAAAGAGCTGGGGTTCTGTTAGCAGTGTCCACACCAGTATGCTGATCTTAAAATCAACACCGCCTCTGAATGAGTACTTGATTCTTGTTCACTCCATTTCTTCCCTATTTTGAAATCTGCTTGTCCTGAGTTAGTTTTGGGCTATCAGCACCTTGCATGTGTTGGAAGATGACCAATAAACAGCACTGAAAGACGTCAGACTTCACAGACTGTGAAGGCAGCTGCTCACCCACCATCTTGGCAAGAGGAAGGCTGTAGCTGTGGCCACCGATGACTGTTGGGGTGTGGGGATGGGGGGACCAAAGGGGACAGACATAAGGTGATGAAATCATAATAAAAATTGTGAGACCTTCACCAGCTTTCCAAAACACTTACCAGTAAAAGAACACTCTATGAAGTTTTTCAAATGGCAACACAATCTGGTGAGCCCTCTGTCTGCCGTCTGACACCAGGCATCAACCAGCATAAAATTGCCTAAAGAAGGCAGTGGGGTCATGTGGTTACTGAAATACTGGAGATTACAGATTTATAAGAACAAAAGAATATCACACAGAAGCTGGCACATGTGCCTATAGCAGTTGTCTCCTGCTTCTCAGTAGTTATATTTATACCCTTGAGGTACTTGAATGTTTCTAGCATATCCCCTCTTTCCCTCCTCTCTTCCAGTGAGTACATATTGAGGTCCCTTAATTTCTCCTCATAAGTCTTGTGTTGCAAGCTCTGTATCATCTTATTCGCCCTTCTCTGGACCATCTCTAGCCTGTTAATATCCTTACGAAGGTGCGACCTCCAGAACTGCACACAGTACTCCATGTGAGGCCTGACCATGGTTTTATATAATGGCATCACTACTTCCCTCCTTATGCTGGTGATACCCCTGCCTGTGCACCCCAGCATGTCACTGGCCCTCCCAGCTGCCTTAGCACTTTAACATTTTCAGGTCATCTGAAATAAGAACCCCCAGGTCCCTTTCCTTCTTTGTAACTGTCAACAGTTCCCTCCCCCCCATCATGTAACTTTCCCCAGGGTTTCTGTGTCCCAGGTGCATAATTTTGCACTTTTTTGAATTAAACTTCAGCTGCCAGCCCTCAGACCATTTTTCAAGCTTCCCCAGGTCCCTCCTCATTTTCTCCACCCCTCTGAAGTATCCACTGTGTTACAGATCTTGGTGCCATCTGCAAACAGGCATACCTTTCCCTTCAACCCTTCTGCAGTGTCTCTAATGAAGACATTGAACAGGACTGGCCCCAGGACTGATCCCTGCGGCACCCCACTGGTCACCCCATCTCCCCAGACTGCACCCCATTTACCACCACTCTCTGCCTCCTGTCTGTTAGCCAGTTTCTAACCCAGTTTATCACCCTTTCCCCCATGCCCAGCCTACCCAGCTAGTTTATCAGCCTCCTATGTGGGACGGTGTCAGAGGCTTTTCTGAAATCAAGGTAAGCGTTGTCCACTGCCCCACCTTGATTTACTTCCTTTGTCACCCAGTCAGAGAGATCAACCAGATTTGTCTGACATGACCTCCCCACTGTGAATCCATGTTGCCTATGGTCCTGGGCTCCGATGGCTTCTAAATGCCCCACTATCCTTTCTTTAAGCAATGTCTCCATGATCTTCCCTACAACTGAGGTGAGGCTGACCAGCCTATAGTTTCCCGCCTCCTCCCTGCTGCTGGATTTGTGTAGAGGGATCACATGTGCCCTCTTCCAGTTCTCTGCTACCACCCCTGTGTTGAATGATTCAGTGAACATGGCTGCCAGAGGTACTGCTATCTCCCTTCACCATTCTCTTAATATCTTTGGGTGTATGCCATCTGGTCCCATCGCTTTGTCCACCTTCAGTTTAGTCAGCTCCTGCAGGATTATTTTGCCTGTTAATAGACTATTGTCCACCTCTTCAATGCCTTGGCAACTGCTGTACTGCTGTGGCCCTTGCCCCTCCCCCTCTTCTGTGAATATTGAACAGAAAGATACAGTGGATGTCTTGGGGGGCGCACATGACAGTTCTTAGGCATGGTACTATCACTTCCAAATACCTAAACAGCACATATAAGCAGGCAACATTTGCCATTGACAAATCCTTGTTTAACTTGTTGTGTCTGTTCAGCTTTCTTTTTTTTTTTTTTTTTTATTTATTTGTTTCAGATTAACACCTTTGAGCCAAAGGCTCTTTTACATAGGTTCCACATCAAGAATAAGGGAGATACAGGGTACAAAAAACAGATAGGTAGAAATTAAACAAACATACAGAGTAGTAATATAATATAGTCAAACAAATTGTATATAGAGGAAGCATGAGGGTATCCAACATGTACAAGTAACATTTTTTTCACTTTATCTTTTTATTGAAATTGAATACATAAGAAAGTACATAAACAGTAAGAGAATGTCCTCCATATGAAATACAAATGGGATCACTTAGAAAAAACAAGTACATTATGCAAGGTAAATACAATGAAAGACCTTATGAACACGCTAACATGATAAAATTTAACATTAGCTGTATTATAACAAGTGAATAAAGGGGTTATAGCCATTAAAGCATTGTGAATTAAAAAAAAAAAGGAGGAGGGTAACCTAATGCAGGCTAAATGCTGAAACAAGCTAAGATAATGTATTCAATAAGTTACCAAAAGTGATACCTATGGGGATACCAAAAAAAATATATACACAGTAGAGGAGGAGTAGAAATTAAGAAATATATACAATGAGAGCTAGGGAAAAAGCAAGGAGAGAAGAGAGTAGAGATGAAAACAAGGAAAGATATCTGTGCAAAAACTAACCAGAGAGTCCCTAATCTAGAGCAAAATAGAAGAGAGAACTAGAAAAAAAAACTATTAAAGATTAGGTTCATTGAAAGCTAGTGGAATCAATAAATTTAAAGTAATCCTGCCAACACTGATCATAGACACTGAGTCGGTCATGAATAACATGAGATAACCGGTCTAAAGAGGCATATTGAGAAAGGCTTTGAAGAGTATCGGAAAAAGAGGGGATAAGAGTGGATTTCCATTTCATAAGGATTAAATGCTTAACCAAAAGAAAAAGTATGTTTAGCCATCTAAAATGTGCATGTGAAAGGGAAAGGTTATTTGAGATAGAGATACCTAAAAGGAACAATTTGGGATTGAAGGGAAGTTTTTGTCCTATAACTCTGGAAGCAAATAAATACATTTTACACCACAGCTTATTAATAGGAGCACATGTCCAGAGGATATGAAGTGGATCCCTGTTGACTTGGTTACAGCGCCAGCAGTTGTTATTGTTTAGAAAGCCCATTCATTGAAGAATGGAGGGGGTCCTGTACCAGAGATGTAAAATCTTAATTTCTATTAAGGAACTGCGAGCATCTTTAAATGTGTTATGTGCAAGAAGCCAACATTTACTCCACTGTGCATCTGAAATGTTATAATTAAGGATAGTACTCCATTTATTTTGAGCTGATATGGACTGATCGGGAAGACTGTCGATAATGTCTTTATAAATAGAGCTGCTTGGTTTTGCAAATAGATTAATCCAATGTGAAACATATTGGTTTAACAGAGTATGCTTAAACACATAATTAGAGATGGAATTATAAGCAGATCGAATTTGTAAGAACTTCCAAAAGTCCTGTTTAGGGAGCTGCCATGTAATCTGCAAATCTGAAAATGCTCTAAGAGTGAGCAAGTTCTGCTCTAAAATATGTCCAAGAAAATAAATGCCTTTATTCTTCCACGTATGACAGATCGAGTGATTTTCTAAGGTGAGCATTGGGTTACCCCATAAGCGAGCATATAACCAAGGTTTTGGAGTAGATTTCAGAAATTTGTGGATTAACTTCCAATAGAAAACAGAGGATGATATAGTTGGGTGAGATTTTAATTTAGAGGAGCGGGGATTGTAGATAAAGGAGGTAAGAACTCCTCCACGGGACAGTGTGGATTCCATTGAAATCCAAAGTGGAGAATGAGAAGAGAGTTTCTGAAACCACTTAATGGTTTGTGCGGTGCGAAAGGCCCAAAGATAGCCTTTGAACCAGGGAAGTCCAAATCCACCTCTTTTCCAATGTGATCGAAGTTTGTTGCGATTAAATCTAGGGGGTTTCCTCCATATAAAATTGCCTACTAATTTATCAATTTTAGTGAGAAAGAAGGATGGTAAAATTAAGGGGATATTAGCCATGAGGTAAAACATTTTGGGGGATATGGACATCTTAATGGTTGCAATTTTCCCTATTAGGGAAAGATTAAGAAGCTTCCATCTATCCAGAATTGTTCTGATATTATCTAATAAGGGATTAAGGTTAATATCCCATATTTTCTTTAGATTACTTGATATTTTAATTCCCAAATACAATATACAGTCGATTCCACTTATGTGCAATTCGGATGTGTGCACATTCCGCTTTTGTGCACAAAAACGTCCGGTCCCGATTCATCTCCTATACCTTCAGTGTTAATTTGTTCAGATGTGTGCACACAGATTTCCAGTTATATGCACACATTTAGAGCCCCAAAGCATGTTCCAGAACATTAAAACCTGCTGTCCCCTTTTTTCTGCTGTCAGTGTGGAGAATTAGGTGCTAATGATTAACTGAATGAAGCACAAAAGCTGAATTGTCAGTGTGGCTAGGCATTAAGCAGGTGTTAATCACCAGTTTAATTATTCTGTGTCTCTTCTGCAGCCATCAGCACCAGTACTCATCAGCCAACATGTATTTCTAATGGCTTGCTTGTTGTTACCTGAAGGCACTGCTACTCACATAAAGTTTGATTTTTGTAGCTCAGTTAGTAGCCGAACCAACAACCATGGAGAAGCTTACCCGCACATTCTTGTCTCTGGTGGCAAACTAACCAATCCAGGCATTTTTGCATCGGTCCTCGGAGATGCCAGCACTCAGGAAAAGGAGGATGATGATCCCGAGGTCCCGGTTCCCAGTATGGCAGAGGTCTGGCATACGGTGCCGAAAATCCATAACTACATTGGTCGAGCAGGACTGTCAGGCAAGAAAACATTACCAGTTTCTATCACAGTGATGCCAGCAGTCTGATGCAGTAGTGTGAAATGCTTTTTAAACAATAGGCAATGTACTGGGGAGTGGCAGGATTGAGCTGACAGGTCCCAGAGATGAATTTTCGGTTATGTGCATTTTCGGATGTGTGCACAAATTCAGCAGGTCCCCGACCTTGTGCACACATCTGGAATTGACTGTACCTTGAGGCGATCAATGAAATCCGAGAGGTAGACCCATAAAAGCTTTGCAATGGTCATTAAGAGGCAACATTTCTGATTTACCATAGTTTAAAGCAAGGCCAGAAATGGTTGTGAATTTGTTAAGCAAATCGGCCAGCAGGGGTCCAGCTTCGTACATGTTTTCAAGTAGTATTAGGAGGTCATTGGCATAGGAAAGAGGGACATATCTTGAATTTCCTACAGGAATGCCATTAATGCCATCAGATTGGTGTAAACTGGCAGTCAAGGGTTCCATGGCTAAAATAAACAAGGAGAGTGATAAGGGACGACCTTGCCTTGTTCCTTTTACCAATTGAAAATGGGAAGAAAGGGTGGAATTAGTAAGCACTCTAGCAGTAGGGGAGTTATATAGTAGTTTGATCCAGGAGCAAAAGGTGTAAGGAAGGCCAAAATGAGATGACACTTGGTAGAGATAGTCCCAGTTTAAAGAGTCGAAAGCCTTCTTGAAATCAATTGCTATGGCTGCCGTAGGAGATCTGAGTGATTTAGCTTTGTAAATAAGGTTGAATAGGGAACGTAAGTGATCAGATCCAGATCTATGTTTAATGAAACCGGCTTGGCGAGCAGTGAGTCAATTTGGGAATGAAGTGTTCAAGTCGGGAGGTTAATAGTTTAGCGAACATTTTCCCATCCATGTTTAACAAAGAAATTGGCCTGTAACTGGTGGGATGTGTGGGATCTTTATCTTTCTTAGGAATTAGGGTTATGATTGCTTCAGTACAAGATGGGGGAAATTTACCAGTGACAGAAGCTTCTTGATAAGCATTATAAAGAAGGGGGCATAACGTATCAGAAAGCAGTTTATAGAAATCAACAGGGAATCCATCACTTCCCCAGAGCTTTGCCAGATTTCAGAGAAGACAGAGCTTTCTGGATTTCTTGAAGTGAGAAGGGTTCATCTAAAAGATTTGCTTCATGTAAGGAAAGATGGAGAAGATGTAAAGATTTAAGAAATTGTTGAATTAGTGTGGAAGATGGAGGATTTGTATTAGAATATAGTTTTTGGTAAAAAGTTTTCATAATATGATTTATGGATGTATTGTCAGAATAAATTGTACCTTGTTCGTCTTTAAGACTTAAAATGTGTCGTTCCATCTGTTGTGTTTTGAGCTGGTAGGAGAGGAGTTTTCCATTTTTATCTCCATGCTCCCAGAACTTATGCTTAAGTTTAAAAAGAGCCAATTCAGTTTTACGGGAAATCAGTTCATTTATTTTGATTCTGAGTTGAAGAATTTCAAGGTGTAATTGAGAGTCAGGACGATGTTTGTTAGATGAAAAATATAGTTTCTCTTTGGCCTTGAGATTTTTTCCATATTGGCTAATTGTTGCTCTCGTACCCTTTTCCTATATGCAGTGAAGCTGGTAATCTTCCCTCAGATTGTAACTTTAAGGGCTTCCCATACATTAGACATAGAGGATTCAGTGGGTGTATTGTGTAAGAGAAAGTCCTGAATTTGTGTTTTAATCATAGGTAAAAAATCAGGATCCTTGAGAAGGAGAGGGTCTAGTCGCCAGAAGGTATATTTGGGTACTGATGGGCCCCAAAGAAGCTGCAATTTAACTGAGGAGTGGTCCGAAATTATAATAGGAGAAATGGATGAATCAATAGTTTTTTCCACTATAGCAGGAGAAGCTAACCAGTAGTCAATTCTACTGTATGTTTTATGTAGGGGGGAATAAAAAGTAAAATCTCGATCCCTGGGGTGAAGAAAGCGCCACACACAGCTAGTCAATGTCCTGCATGAGAAGAGAAAGAGCCTTAATACTTCTGGGATGGGCATCTAAAGTGGGGCTACTTCTATCAATACTGGATTCTAAAGTTAAGTTAAGGTCCCTTCCAAGAATAACCGGAGTATTATCCGTATTAATGGATATCATTTGTTGAGCTAAGTTGTGATAAAACTCAGGGGAGTCAGAATTGGGAGCATAGACATTAACTTAACAGGAGAGGACCAGAATTAGTTTTTAATTTAACCATTACCCATCTACCTTCTTTGTCAGAAAGGGAGTCTATAAGGGACCATTGAAGATTCTTATGTATAAGAATGGCGACTCCTCTTTTTTTTGAAGTGTAGGATGACTCATAGATCTGACCGACCCAATATTTTTTAAGTCTGTGGGCATCCTCTGCTAATAATTTTGTTTCTTGAAGGAAAGCAATTTGTGCTTTATATTTTTGTAGCTGTAAAAGGATTTGCTTTCGCTTACAAGGAGAATTAAGTCCCTTCACATTCCATGTGTACAAAAGTATGTCACTCATAATATTAATATTAAGGGGTGAAATAGTCACAGGAGTGGGAAGGGACGTGAAATTAAAGCAGAGGATGGTCCAAATAAAAGTTAAGAGAATATGTATATGGGGAGGGTGGCAGGCATACATAAACCAGAAAAAATAATATTTCTAGGGACATGGATATGTTGTTCATCCACACTTATTGGCAGGTTCCTTGCCGCTTTAAATCTTGCCGGAAGGTCTTCAAGCTGGCTCCTCCCACCCACCCGGGTGGTAAAACTCTCGGCTCCGCCCCGCATGACGCCAGATCTTCCTTACGCTTGGAGCTCAGGTTCCCTCTTAACGCTCTGCGATTAAGACTGGTTCCTAATTCTTGAAAGTTCGAAATCAAAAGTTTTTGCTAAAAGACTTGGTCTTCTTCTCCTCGCGGCTACGATGGACAAATTGACTCGGTTTTGGAGGTGCCCTTGCGGGCGAAGATGTCTAGGGCGGATCCACACTCACGTCGTCTGCCTGGGCCTTGAGCACGACCCGCAGGCCTGCGACTTGTGCTCTTCCTTTTCGGCCTACGTCCTTGAAGACCGTGCTGCCCGATTACAACTGGGGCGCCCCGAGAAAAGAATTCCACCGGTGAAATCTAAAGAGGCCCGATTGGCGGTGTCCTCGGCGGCGGGCTCGGCGGATCAGCTCGAGCAGATGATCGCCCTCGAAGAGGAGGCGGCGCGGGCCGCTTCTACCTCGGCTGCGGCATTTGTCCGGCTCTCTCTCGGTGCCTCATACTCGGCTTCTTTTAAGGAGCTTTGTCTGACCCTCTCGACGAAAGGTGAGGGTCCAACTTCTTCGGGACCTTTTTCCAGGTCAAAAAAGAGCAAAAGTAAGTCTCTCCGTCGACGCTCTTGGGAGCGGGAAAGATCCCCCTCCCCTTGTCGGCAGTCGACTTGGGGTCAAACCTCAGCTTCGGCCACTGGCTTCACGGTGTCCCCGTCAGGCCAGTTGCCCGAGACTCCCGGCAGCGGTCGAGATTTTTCTCGACCCGTTGGGCAAGTTGTCGGCTGGAAGGCTGAAATCCCTCTCCGTTCCCCGGTTGGAGTTGAGGATCCGTCGGCTCGTCTGTGCCTCGGTTCCGGGCCGCCGGTGGTATTGTCCGAGCCGAGGAGAGTGCTGATTTCCGACACTTCTCCTCGCCTTCCTCGGCCCAGTCGAGACTCTCGGTCTCGGTCTCGGACATCCTCGCGGTCCAACCGATCCCGCTTCCATAGGCGGTCTCGGTCTCGGCACCGCAGCAAGCGGCGCCGCCACTCTTCCTCTTCCTCAGATGAGGGGAGGCTTTGGTGCAAGTTGCGTCGGAAGTACGAGGAACTCATGTGGCAACAGCTCCTTTTGACCGGGAATAAGCCAACCCAGTTGTCTTCCTCGGCCATTAAGTGGCTGTCACCGGAGCAGCCAAAACAACCCCTCGTTGTAGTCGAGGAGCCTGTTCTCAGGCCGGTTGTTCATCCAATTCCAGCTGCCCCACTGATTCTGTTGGAACCTCCGCCTCCACAGCCATTAGTTGGGGCTCTGAACAAAAATTCTTGGTCGGCCTTGGGTTTGCCCCATAGGCTATCTGTCACCCTCACTCCCAATAAACCTCGGCAGGTGGAGGGTGGCTTAGGCCCGAGGCAGCTCTTTGAGGACTCTTCTGAGTCCGATGATGGTTCCTCCCTCTTCTCCAAGCGCATGGACTTGGAGTCCTCGGGAGGGCAGTCAATGGACGATAGCCATTCGTCCTTCTTAGGGTTGCTTCCAGGCCTTGGGTCTTTCCGACGAGGTCCTCAATGTTGTTGAGGCATCCCGTAAGGAGTCGACCAGGAAATGCTATGCCTTCAAATGGAAGAGGTTTTCCATTTGGTGTCAGAGTAAGGGCTTGGACCCTTCCTCCTGTTCCTTGGCAAGCATTTTGGACTATTTATGGTCCCTTTCTGAGTCAAGGCTTAGGTCGTGACCTAAAGGTGCACCTGGCAGCCATCTCTGCTTATCGGTAGCGGGCGAGGGCAGTCGGTGGTGCAGGAGAAGGAGTTCTGGCTTTTCAAAAGCCTTGATCACATTTCCTCCGGTGCGAGAATCTCCACCTCCGTGGGATTTACTGCTGGTACTGGCAAAGCTCATGGGCAAGCCATTCGAACCAATGCACAGGTGTGAACTCTCACCTGTGGTGGAAGACCGCCTTCTTGGTGGCTATCCGTCAGCCAGAAGGATGGGAGAACTCCAGGCTCTGCATTGAGTCTCCTTACCTGGTCTTCCACAGGGACAGAGTTGTCCTGCGCCCCCACCCGAAATTCCTTCTGAAGGTGGTGTCGGAGTTTCACCTTAACCAGGTATTGACTCTGCCGGTGTTGTACCCCAGTCACACCTCGGAGGCCGAATACAGGCTCCATACTTTGGACCCTAGAAGGGCGCTCGCTTATTATAAGGAGCGCACGGCTGAAATTGGGGGAGAGGTTCGCCAGCTGTTTGTCACCTACGCTGAAGCCGCACCTGGCAGACCTGCAGCCAAGCGGACGATAGCAGGTGGGTCACCTCCTGCATAGATCTCTGCTATAAGTTGGCGGGCATGGAGCCTCCCAGAGGGATAAGAGCTCATTCTACCCGTCATACTGCTACATCGGTGGCTGCTTCCAGGGACGTCCCTATCCAGGAAATCTGCAGGGCTGCTACCTGGAAGTCAGCACACACCTTTATTACCCATTACCACATCGACCTTGAGTCACGCCGGGATGCTGGTTTTGGGGCCTCGGTTCTCCAGTCTTTATTCCCTAAGTAGGGGGTGTGCACCTTGCCTCCTTCCTCCCGGAGAACTGCTAGGAGTCTGCCAATAAGTGTGGATGAACAACATATCCTTGTCTCTAGAAATACAGGTTACTCACCTGTAACAGGAGTTCTTGGAATGGTATATGTTGTTCATCCACACGACCCACCCGGCTTCAACGCACAACCTGAGCTTCCAGCAGGCCAGATCTGGCGTCATGGGGCGGAGCCGAGAGTTTTACCACCCGGGTGGGTGGGAGGAGCCAGCTTGAAGACCTTCCGGCAAGATTTAAAGCGGCAAGGAACCTGCCAATAAGTGTGGATGAACAACATATACCATTCCTAGAACTCCTGTTACAGGTGAGTAACCTGTATTTATAAAGCATAGGTGGCCCAGATATCTTCCTAAGATAAGAATAGAAAGGAGAAGTGAGAATAGTCATTAATAACAACAGTATCAATAATACATTGATTAACATAGTGAGACTTTGGAGAGATAAAAGTGACATTAATTATTAACACAGTATATAACCAACTAACAACAACAAGAAGTTTCTAGGGAGTGAAGGGAGATAAGAGTCAGCAAACAATGCCAAAGACTCTCTCTCACCACACACCGGAGCGTCAGAGCAACAGGAACGACCTAAATGGACCAACAAAGAAAGTGTTGGTCAAGTTTAAAGTCTGAACCAATAAGTCTAATACAGTTATAACAATTATGCTAATGAGGCTTTAACAGAATTAGTTATATCAAACATAGCAAGGAACCTAAACAGAAAAAAACCTGCTTGATGCTAAGAGCTTATATGATGACGGTGAAGGAAATTACCAGATCGCACTATTAAACTAATAGTACTAATGTTAATAGGAGTGTCAACTTATTACAGCGAAGGCCTGTAACAGTTATGTGGAAGACCAGTATTACATAAGGGAAAGGATATCAGGAGTACTTAAAAAAAAAAGGGGGGGTGTAGTACTATACTTAGTCGGATCCTGTATAGGGGTCCTAGACAAATGTCGCAATGTGATATGTAGTAAAACAAAAACTTCAGGATGGATACTTGGAAATAGTATATTAACAAATGATGAAATGTAGTATCCCATGCTGTAAGCCAAATATAAGTTGATAAATTTAGGAGAAGCGCCAACTTCGGTAATAGCTGATAAACAATGGGAAATCTGTCGGAAGACTAAATCTCCCTACTCGAAAATTACCTGTATAAAAAGAGTGAAGGAGTGACTAGGTCTAAATAATAGGCCCAGTGAGCCCCAATCAGAAAAAAGCATGACAAAGGTCTCATTGTATTATAGGCTTCAAGTATATAGACTACATAAGGAGACTAGTAAATAGATGTCCATTGTGCCAGTATACTGAAAATAGCCAGTAATAATCATGTAGATATGTATATGAATGTAAGTTTGGCTCCTTTTTTTTTTTTTATTAATTTATTTTACTATATTAATAGACATGACATGTTATAAAATTTCTATGTTACTGTAATATAGCAGAAGGGCAAAATAATAGGATGGATATAAATGATAGGCGGTATCAAAACATCCTGAAGTAGTTGGTTCAACATTTACTAGGTGTAAAGAAAGTGCAGTAACATATCACCATAAATAGAAGTTGTTGTTTTTTTAAAGAAAAACATAATAAAAATAGGATCCTGTTAATTAAATGAGCCACAGAATGTATATTGTAGCACCTAATAGTAATTAAATCTGACCTCGATGTACAGTATTTCTATTTCATAACCTGCTGGGAGCGATAGTGTTAGGAATGTGAATACTGAACCACGCTAACAGGATACCAACAGAAAAAAAGGTACTGGTTCTCCACATCTTAGTGTCCTGGACTTAAATGCCAAGAGAGGTAAATAACACTGGGTTATAAACATGAAATCATGTCACCTTCGTTTTATGCACACTGTTGGCCGCATTATATTTTTTACTCTTTGATTTAGCCTTGCGTTTCTTTTTTGGCGGCTTTAGAGATTTATGGGGAGAGCTCGCAACAACTTCTGACCACGATGAATTAGCTGAAATGTTCCCTCGGGATACAGCACATGAAGTAGTGGGCTGGTCGTCTGAATTCTGTGGATTTAAATCTTCTTGTGAAGAGTGTACATTGTCGAACAAAGGGGCATATTTATTACTCAGTGAGATAGGGGAATTCACTAGTGAGTGAGAGGTCAAAATCTTGGGAGTAACTGAGGGTATTTCAGTAGAACAACAAGTTGGATTAAATGTAGGGGGACCAGATAAATGCTTTTCTTGTAGACGACTTGAGTGTCTAGGTGTGGGAACAACAACTTCAGCCATTTTCAGGATCTTAGAGTCAGTGGAACAACCTTCACCGGACTGTGCGTCAGATTCTTCCATCCGAGTGGGGTTCAAAACACCGATCGGTTCATCCATCACGATGGAGCTTGTCAAGGTAGGATTACTTAATGTTATGCCCAGAAAATTAGCTAGAGCTTCAGGTGTGGTAAAATCCTTAAAGGCTGATCCCAGAAAAAGACACATGGTGGAGGGGTAACATAGGGCAAATTTAATACTCTTCTGATGCAGTATTGGTTTAAGTGAGTTATAGGCTTTCCGTTTTGTAGATAACTCCTTAGAGAAATCTCCTGTAAATGGATATCTTGTGTTCTTGCCAAGTCAGAGTTCCGATTTCTCTAGCCCGGTTCAAAATTAGCTCTGTATGCATGTAATTTAAAAATCTAGCGATACTAGGTCTAGGCCATTGATCCTGATTTGGCCTGGGACCTAAAGTACGGTGCGAGCGTTCGATAACCAGTTGTTGATCTAAGGGTAACTTAAGCATTGCAGGAAGAATGTGCAATAAGAGCGCTGTTGTGTCCCCCAGCTCAGATCCTTCAGGAAACCCCAAAAACCGTAAGTTATTCCTACGATTACGATTTTCGATGTCATCAATTTTAGATTGCAGGGACTTTATGGTGCGATCCTGATTACGTATCGTGGCTTGGAGGTCCTGGATGGAAGTTGAGTTTTGGGTAGAAATATTCTCAGCAGTAGTAATTCTCTGGTCGAAGGATTTAAGTGTCACAGTGTTCTGTTGTGTTGAAACTTTGAGATCATTGATGTCAGCTACCAGCTTAGAAAATATAGCTTCCACTTTAGCAAGAGAATTGGATTGCAGGCGAGGGTCAGCCATGATAGGTAAAGTAGAGGCCTAGTTTGGTGCAGTATTAATATGGCAAATTTAGAGTGAATAGGCTCAAAAGGACTTACAGTCTGTAATAGGCAGATTAGTTGAAGGTAGATCCCCAAAGCTGACAGGAAAAAATGATCTGGTAAAAGTAGGATGAGGTTTGATTTCTGGATTCCTTGCTGAGAGTAAGAGTTATGCTGCCATCTTCTGCGTTTGTTTAATGTATAATATTATGGTTTAATGTACTGCCAGTTAGCCACTGTATTACTGCCTGTTTAAATAATTTATTTTTGCCAGAATTAATTCAAGATTATTGTAGAACTCTGTGGCTGTCCCTAATTGCTTCCCAATTATCTAATTCTCCCTCTCTTTCTGTAACCCCTCCCCTACCTACTGCCCCACCCTGTCTCTACTTACTAATCCTCTGTGTTTCTTTTTTTTTCTCTTCATTTTAGGGTCAGAGGGCTGACTTCTCCAGCTGTCTCCAGCTCTTGCATCAGTCGCCGCTGAAAAAGCCCACATCACTGGCACGTCGGTGCAGTGATGGGATTTCCACTTGCGACGCTGGCGACCCGGGTTCGGGAATGGACTCGGGTTGCTGGAGGGCCAGCCAGGGGGAGAAGGATGGAGCGTCCCGTGGACTGCTGTCCATCTCCGAGGCTTGGGACTCTGTCGGTGCCAGCAGACCCTGGCAGGGCCGAGGTACCGCAGCTACTGGCTCATAGCAGTACTCCAAGGAGCGGAGCAGACGCAGGACGTCATTGCACGTCCTCACCTCCCAGAGAACCAGGAAAAACGAAGGAGCTGCCAGCCGCCCTAGATGACACTCACCGCAGGCTTCAGTTAGCCCCCAGGCCAGCCCTCTGACCAATCCCAACATCTGTGGTGCTAAGCTGGGGTGCCTCAGCCCCACCCTGGGGGGCATTCCGGGGGGATATCAGAGGGTTGCGGCCATTGGGGTGGAAGCCGGGTCCGTGACCAAGCAGAGGTAACGGGCGGCAGGCAGCTCGGGGTGATAAAGACAAAAAATTAAAAAGAAAAAGCCCACATCAGGTACGGGTCCCAGTCTCAGTGAGGCTGCAGTGCTCTCTCTGCTCACCGAGGAGCCCATTTGATTCTTTGGTGCCTTTTTCCTGAGCTGCTTGTTTAAAAAACTTTAGCTGCTTTTCCTGTGCTCTGGCTCTCTGCTGCTTGTTTTTTTTTCAGTCCACCCCCTCCCCACGTCCTGCCTTTATTAAATACACCTTTGCCCCACCCACTGGTATTACTGACTAATCCCTGCAGTTAGGGGGTTAGGGGGTGGGATCAATCTCTATGAAATTTGACCTCTACTGCTATTCTCAGTCCCCTGCCCTTTAGCAGTCTCTCTCTCTCTCCTCCTTTGTTCCTTCCCATCTTACCTGAGCTCACAGTTCATCATGCAGCCTTCTGCCTATTTCCTAGCCCTCCTGACCCCTATCAGCTGTATTATCGCACTGGACTGCTTTACCCCTCAAATTATTGTTCCCCTTGGCCCTGTAACCAACCTGACAGACTTTTCATTCTCCAACTTGCTGCCTCTTCCGCAGCATCTCCTTGTCACTGCCCCATATCCATAACCTAAACTGTGCTTCTACCTCTGCAGGTACCTTATCCGATCTAAACGTACCACTCCTTGTTCTGGCTACATGGATTATGACCCTCTCTTTATCACTTTCAGGTTGTTACACGAGGTCCCTGCACCCTTATTGGTACCCTCAGAGGTACACCGTAGACAGCTAGTGCTTAGGTATATGTTGTACTAACATATAGGGCTAAGGGCATCTACCGTATAAGAGTAGATGTCAGGATATGTACAAGTTATTGTAATACACTCTGCTTGCTAATACATATATATTTTTCTATGTATTTTCTGTGTATTTCTTACTTATAAGATGTTAGGACACCTGTGTCCTTGTAATAATTATGATATATAAGTCGGCATTGCCACCTTTCGGTGATTTGTACCACTACACTGAGTTATGCAAGACTCTGTATAAGTACTCTTTTGTTTCATAAACTGATGACTACTACAAAATTGTATAATGTTATCTTGGACCGTGGAGCCTCCTCTAATTTAGCCAATAGGGCTCATCTCTGTAACTAGAAATGTTTCTATCTTACAGTAACCATAGCAATTATCATAGGTATATAATGTGAGACACTAAGTCTTGTACCTTGGAGATCCCAAGAGACACAAAGAAACCTCAAGGTATAGGGAACACTTAGCACTGGCTCCTGGTTCGTATTGGTAAGAACTGCTTAGGGCAACTGTGATTTTATCCTTTTGGTAGTGATAACAAGTTTATTACTCTAATGCAACGTGTCTGTGATTACTTGCATTCCCAATATTGCCAAGAACCTGAGAGTGAGGTTTAGACCTCCTGACAATTGGCGACCGCGTGCAGGCAATATTTGGTGTTTGTAAGCTTTCACTAGTTGCTACAACTTTTCCCTTCCTGACGGGGACAGTAGGTGTACATTTCCATATCACCTCTCCCGTTTTCAAACCACTTTGTAGTCACTTACAAAGTCTGGCTGTTTTTCTTGGGTGTGGTCCTTGCCGACTCGACCCACTCCACAGCAGCTTTGAATTGTAAGCCTACAAATTCCACAGTAGCCCGACTGTGTATAACGTGCTCCTGCTGTGGATCGATACATAGCACGGCGCCTTTTTGACAGTTTGATTTTTCGTTCCCTCCCACACAATGGCCACCGTATCAAATATCTGCGCAGAACTGAGACTCGATGTCTCTAACTTCCTTGCCTCCCATGGAGGATGGGCTGACTTCGTGCGGGACACAAGTCAATCCGAAAACCCTATACTGGGGATTTCAACCCAGTATACAGAGACGAGACAATCAGCCAATAAACGTCATGCCAAAGGGCTGCTGGTCGTGGCTCTCTACGCTGCTCTGGAAGTCTCCGAAGCGAGGTTTCGAACCCTTGATCTGCATATTTCATCTCTTAAGCAGGAGATGGGTTTGCAGGAAACTGAATGTATTAGACTGCAGCAGAATTTGGAGTCTGAACTTCAAACACTGCGAAATGAAAAGGATTCACTTTTGCATCATTCAGCACAGGCTGGAGAACAGGAACTTTGTATGTTGAAGCAGTAGTGTGAAAGTTTGAGACAGGGTAAGGGGCAAGCATTGCATCTGAATGACTTGTTAAGTACAGTGAATGCACAGTTGAGTGAGGAGATGGGAGAGCTACAGGACGAGATAAACCAGGTATGTAATGACTTAGAAGTGGCAATTAGGGACAATCACGAATTGAGCGCCGCGTATAGAGTGTTGCAAAAGCAAATACAAGATGAGGTTGATATGGATCTTGCAACTGTGAGTCATGCTGAATGTAAAACCAAGATGGCGAAACTGCGCCATCTGCAGGAGGTTCTGGCTGGACATGTTAAGGCGATGGGAGCCATAGTCCCTGCCTTACACATGTCATCCGAGTGGGAGGTATCAGATGACGACATCTCTCAGTACAGTGCCCAGTCACACCCCTACTATGGCCCAGAAACCCCACCCAGCCATTCACAACATGGCGGGTCCCCACCCCACCCACACCATGTCATACGTCATCAATGTCGTGACATCCGTCATGGGAGATGCCAACATGGCGGCCCCCATGATGGGGGGGAGAAGGCCCAAGCCTGGTCCCGATGGCACCACCGATAGCCTTTATTAATATGGAGGACAGGCAGGAAATAGAAACAATGATTGAAAATGCAATAGGTAATATACCTATCCCTGAGAGAAGTAAACGGGCCATTAAAACCCAAATCAGACAGCTTCTACAAGAGCTGGTACTCAGGATGGTATTGTTCATACTGCAGCCAAGGCTGCAGCCCGGGCTGCCCTAGACGGTGCCCAAGATAACCTACCTCCACCTGATCGGTCCAATAATCCCTTAAAAATGGCCTACTCTGTTCAGCAAATTGCTGACAGTATCAGTCGGATGAACCCGTCCGACAACCTCAGCTGCCACTTGGAAAAGGTGCATTCCAAATGTGAGATGCTTAGCCTCGCTGCAGAATATCAGGTCCAGATACTACGCCAAACTGTGGGCCAAACTCCCTGATGCCATCCGCCAGGATGGCAACGCCACCTTTGATGAGGTTGCGGCTGAGCTCATTTCTGCACACAGCTCAGGTGTAGTAGGAGTGATGCTTGCATACTCTGTAAAACAGAATGCAAAGGAAAGTCCAGCGACTTACCACCAGAGACTCTGCATGGCCTACCAAGCAGGAAAGCACCTTGTGCAAGAAGCTGCAGATGTAGATCTTATTGAGTACAAGACCCTGTTCCTTAGGAACATGATTCCTGCAGTAAGAGAAAAGGTAGAGCCAACCACTTATCCCAACACGGACAGGTTTGCCAACATCCTTCAGAAAACCGAGAGCGTCTACCAACTCTACATCTGTGATCTGGGCTCCAGTTCCAAGAAAGTAGCCGCTGTGAAGCCTACTCAAGAGGCCGCGACGCACTGCACGGTAGAAGGGCAGGCCCAACACAAACAGCCCTTCCCCGCAGACAACCAACACCCTCAACAAGCCCAACAACAGCAGCAACAACCACAACAGCAACAGCAGCAATGGGGTGGGAACCAAAACTATCATAAGAATAAGAAGCACAAGAATAAGGGCAGACAACAACAACAAAGAACAGGCCCTTCATATAGGGAGATAGCCGAAGAAAATTGGAAATTCCAAGAGCTCCTGGGGCAAGTGCGCCCTGTGGCAGATGCTGTTCCTGCTCAGTCCCTTGCGACTGTACAACTGGTGACCCAAACCCCGATGGGCCATGGTGACACTGGAAGTACAGGCCCTCAGGCCCATACTGGCTTGAACCCAGGAGCTCCTCCCTATATAGCACCAGTGCAGCACATGGTGAAGTGGTTCAAAGGGAGCCAGGCCCAACCTCTCCATGCTCCCAGCAGTACAGATTGACAATTACAGGCCCCAGTCCGGATTGTAAACAAGCTGGTCTTGGATACAAACGGAAGGCCCTGCACTGAGGCCGAGGTCGGGGGCCATCTACTTATAGTGTTACTAGATACAGGTGCGGCTGTGTCTTTATTACATGATGACCACCTGGACACATCTCCTTGGTCCACCGGACAGAAGACCAACATGTCAGGAGTAGATGGTACTAGATTACCTCCGTATCGGTCTCTACCCTTGCAGGTAGAGTTGGAGGCCATTTAAAGTCCTCACACACCTTCCAACTGGTAATTGTTCATGATCATCCTAGTATCATAGGAATTGATTTTCTTGCACCACGGGCTGTGTGGTGGATTTAGCTAACATGCTATTGATACAAATTCAGGGTCAATACCACACTATTTTGATCTCTGATTCACACGTTGTGGCAACAATATCTGCTAACAACAAAGAGTATGACGTCATAGATTTGTTCAAAGACAATGAGCTTTTCCCAAAGCTTCTCCCCATCTTGCAACGGCATTTGGAAGCATTTGCAATCAACAAACATGACTGTGGCAGAATGCACACTGTCATCAAAGTGCCAGGCCCAGCACATGAGAGGCAAAGGCAATATCCTTTTCCAACTGAGGCCTTGCCTTCTCTCAGAGAAACAGTAAAATCACTTCTCAAGCAAGGGGTAATCAGAACATGCGTTTCTACTGCTAACTCCCCAGTGTGGCCCGTAAAAAAACCCTCAAGCGCCTGGAGACTTACTATTGACTACAGGAAACTGAACCAGGTCACCCCCAGTTGTACTCCAACTGTGGCATCCACACCTGATGTGCTACGACTTTTGACCCCTGACCTAAAACAGTTCAGTGCCCTGGATAGCTCCAATGGTTTTTAGTCACTACCATTGGTTCCCAAGAGTCAGTATAAGTTCGCCTTCACCTTTGAAGGAAGACAGTGTACGTGGACTTGCTTACCACAGGGATTCCATAACAGCCCATCCCTGTTCCATCTGCATATGATGGCATACCTCTCAACCTTTTGTCACTGAAATGAGGGACATGGACATTTTTGGACACTCAAAATGAGGGACATAGACCCTCAGAATGAGGGACACATCCTCAAACATGAAGATACAAGCTCAGAACACTGAGAAAACCATAGTGTTTACTTGTACAAAGTTTGTTTTGGATTTAGTATTTTTGAATATTAAGTGTTTCTGCTTTAAAGTCTGAATTTACAGCACATTCACTGTTTGGCAGCAGCTTTTACATGAGGGACGGATGATGGACAGAGCAATTTTAAGGGGCAAAATGAGGGATGTCCCTCGTAATGAGGGATACTTGAGAGGTATGTATGATGGACGCCCTTGAGGGTTTCTCTACTGCTCAATGTCTCTTGCAGTATGTGGACGACCTGTTGCTGGCAACCACCACACAGGAACAACACTTGTGTAACCCCTCTATGTGTCCACATTTGTAGCATGGATATACATAGGGTATCTACGGGTTCGGGGAAGGATGAGGTTACCAGGCACAAGAGACCTAGGTTTGACTACTCTGCACAGGGGCACCCAAGTAAATCCAAGTACAGGAAGCAATAACTGTAATGTCCAGAACCAGAATTGGGATTTTTCAGTGTGGCTTTATTTATTAACTCACTGAACATAAACAAAGCTCTGTATGGTCCCCCACAGGGCTGCGTAACTGTAATGCAGATTAGAGGTTAAACACAGCGGTCCATTTGAGGAATGAACACTACAACAGTTGTCTGGCTGTGGACCCACCAGGCACTCAGCCCGGACTTTGCATGCGCATTGGATACACAGCCCGACTGGCCCAGCTCCCCTTCCGACCACTCGACTGACAGTCCACTTGGCAGTGAACCCAAACTCTACTTGGAAAGACATCCCATCAAACAAGAAGGCTCCCAAACTGTGGCTCCCCACACCACTTGAAGTCTGCGACTCCTAGAGAGATTTTGTTTTCGTACTTCCAATTTGAAACTCCCATCAAACAGGGAGACTCCCATCAGACAAGGAGTAATGTTCCCATCCTGTGGCTCCCCACACCACTTAGAGTCTACGACTCCTAGAGAGATTTTCAAGTTGCGACCCACGTCTGGGTACCCACCCCATCACTGGCCAAGCGCATGAGGCAAGTAGCAAAAACACAGAAGAAATCCGTAGAGGTGGACCTGGTTACTAAAGATGGGGATCTATCCACCTCCAGCTCCCACAGCCCATACCGGCCATTTCTCTGGACACACAGAACTTTAGACTTTAAAACTGTAGATTGATGATTGGATGACCTGAAGCACCCTCTACAATGAACTTTAACACTTTAAACAGATGACTGCTCTATTTGTTTGTCCTAGTTGACATAGTTCTCCCAAATAGCAGTCCCCAATACTTGAAATCCAACTGAAGAAAAGAAGTTGTTTGCCCCTTCCAATGAGGCCAAACACTCATCCATTCGTTGCAGGTGCCCCACAGGTGAAGAAATGTAACCTTTGCTGTTATACATGAACAGACTGAACTTAAATCAAAACAGGCAGCTTTCTTCCCAAGGTGGGAGAAGGGGATTGCCCCTGGAACCCACAAAGAACTTTTCCTCACCCCCCCGAGGAAGGGGGGTAAACAGACACTACTGGTGTCCTTCTTGTTTGCTAGGACAAACTGAGAGCTGACTTTGATTCCCAAGATTCTAACTAACTCTGAGCTGAAGATTCCAAATGTGGCTCATGCAGCTGTGACAATTCTATAATGATGTCATCCCTCTAGTCTCAGCTGTGACTGAGGACAGAGTGAGACAGTGTGAAACCCATTTAACTGGGGTTTCACAAGCTGCCTTCCCTGCCTACCACTAGGTCGTACTGGGATTCTAGTAACCCCAGGTAACAAAGGGGTTACACTCGCCCTTGACCAGGAAAATGACTGTCCCCAGTCATTATGCACCCGGCCTTAGGCCATCCCACCCTATGTGCTACCTGCGGAGGGGGGTGATCAGGCCCCTCCTGCAATGTGCGAGCACAGGTAGGCAACACTAAGGGCCTAGAGGCCTACAGCTGACATATCAGCCTCTACTCTATCCACTTACTATGGACACCTAGTGGCTCTGGTAGAACCGTCCAGAGCATAGCCCTGATAGATCTATCACGGCCCCCTACTGCAGGTCAGGGCCACAGCCGTCCATCCCCTAACCCTCTAGGGTAAACCTATCTGCCTCTAACATAACATCCCAAACAAAAACAAAACCGGGGACCTCCCGACCTTGGGCAACCTGCAACTACAACATTAGAAACACAAACAGTACTTTAATTTCTACACATAAGCACTGAAATGAGGAACTCAGATGAGCCCTCCTCTCTTCTTGTCTTCTCTTCTGTCTTCCAGGAACACCTGTAAAAGACAAAAGAAACAAAAACACACCCTAATCTGCATTTACGATCTACCTAAACAACAACAGTGACAAAAGCAACAACCCTTACCATACAGGAAAAACCAGAACACTAAACAATCCCAAAAAGAAAAAATATTTTTTTTTTTAGAAAAGTAGAAAAGACAGTATATACATTAAGTACAGAAATGACATTGATAACAATACACCTTTTGGGGGGATGGAATGCCCTAAATGTCCCACTAGTGACTACAAGGCCCGAAGGGCAGTCCATTAAAGAGTCTCTCCTGGGCTGGAGCCCCGTGAACATAGTTTTTTAAGGCCATAATCCTGAAGGGGAGAGTCTTTGCGGACAATTCACACACTGCTTGAAGTCTGTAGTGTAAGGTGTGTATTGCAATGTCATAAAGATAGAATAAAAATATTGTGACTCACCAGCCTCTTGAAGTATTCGGACTAAGCAAACCTGGTCCCTTCCGAAGACTCTCCCTGGCAGCATTTCTTCTGATACAGCTGGGCGGATATCTTCTGGGAACCCACAGGAGTGCACATCTGGAAACAGCTGGGCTGATGTCATAACTGGAGAAGGAACCTTGGAACAGGAACAAAAAGAGAAACAGCTGGTCCGGCGTCATCTGATTACCAGGCGATGAACAGGCAAACAGCTGGGCTGGTGTCCTCTCTGGATCTGAAGTCATCTGGTGGTAGCAGTAGATGGTTATTGATTAGAGCAGTACACTATGGACTGAAGAAAGTGGAGCACCTGATTTGTTGTTTATTCATATTGGCAGTTCAATAAGGTTACTTCACAGTGTAGATGTGGCAGTATTGACTACACTGCTCAGCTCTCCATTTTGTAGGCACGGGCTTAATTACTGGGAGGTCCTTGCACTGAGGCCAATAGTAGAGGGGGTCAGGGGCTTGAATTATTACTCCATCTGGATGCACATAATTCACACAGTGGGAGACTTCGCGTCCCTCTCCGTCCACAATTCTCACTCTGTCCATAAACAGTGTCCTGCCTCTCTTCCACTGTGTATACTTTTTGTGGAACATTCTATTCTTTACATGCAGGTTCGCCCCAGGATGCACATGTTTCATTGCTTCATCCCAGATCCAGGATTTCCTGCAGTTCTCAATCTCCTCCCAGACTCTCCGAGGAAAGGTAGGAAAGGTCATACCAAAGATTTCATTGGCCTTTCTACGAACCAGTCTCTCCTCTTTACTTGCTTTGGTCAATCTGAGACTGCTGACCTGGCTTAGGGGTGGCCAGTCCTGGTTCTGCCAACCCGCATCCTCAGGAAATTAAAGCGGATCCCTGACTTCTTCTTCTTCTGGTGAAGCCAGGGCAGTGGCATCACCACCTTCTTGAACACATTCCTCCAAGGCAAGATCTTGAGGCTGTGTACCCGTTCCTATCTCACAAGGCCACTTAGGTTCCTCCTCATCTTCCTCTTCACTGAGGATCTGTGCCCAGGAGTGAGCAGTAGTTCTCACCCCCGAGACTATCCATTCATCACTAGGAGCGGAGGTCGACACCTTCCATTCAACGGCCTCCCGCATCTCATCTTCACCTTCGAGACTTGGGCTAGGCCCGCCCCAGGTCTATTGATGCTTTATCTGAACTTGCCTTCTGAGATCCAGCATCCAAAACTTCAACTTCAGATTCAGTCTCTAATTCTGCACTCTCTAACTTTGTACCACACTCCCGGGACCTTCCTCCACAGGCTCGCCTGATGCTGTGTGCTGCCAACTGCAGATTCTTGAAGTTGTGTCCATGTAGGAACCAAAGCAATTTTAGGTGCTTTATACAAGCCATATTTTTGTAGACAACCAGCACAGTGAGGAATCATGAAGACATCCCTTCCAGCACTAAAGCACATCTGGCATACACGCACTGGATAATTAGGAATTGCCACATCAGGAGGGAGTTGCCCTCTATAGCACCAATTTTCAATGTCTCTCAATCTATTTACTGCTGCTGTTACTGCAACCTGGGCATGATCCGGGTAACGAGCTGGTCCTGAGGCCATAACTGCAGAAAAACAAACAAAAGTTCACTGTAACTGAAAGTCCCACTTTAAATGAACACACTCTGTAGCTTTAAAATGGCTCCTCTGCTGCTGTGTTTACTTACTACCCCACCCTGTAATCGTGGGCAGCACTCTGTGCATCAACATTCAGACTCTAGGTCAACCCTGCGCACCGATTTACATCAGCTACTATTAACTTTTATTTAAACTGCACAACTTGCTCTGTTCTGGCTGTTCTCACATTTACAGGATTTTCCTTGGACTTTTCACATGCTGGCAACATTTATTTAATCACAGTCCCTTTTAAAACTTCAGGTTTCAGCACAGGATTGCCTGCTTTTACTAGTGTTGCAATTATTTTACAACCCACAGTCTCTCTCTGGCTGCAAACTTTAAACTGAGGCTACTTTCATTGCTATGCACACATTTAATGGCTTTACAGACTTGCACTTGCCTGCAGGATATCACACAATCGCTACTTGCAAAGCGACTATACAGCTGAACTCACATTTTATATGGCATTACTGAAAATCACTGATTTGAGCAGTTTTAAATCGTTTATTCACTGTTATGGTAGCAGATTGCTGCGATGGAGGAAAACGGCCTGCAGCCAGATTTTTGAAGGCCTTGGATTTCAAACGGGCAGGCAGTCTCTGCGATCGTAGTATTAATCACACAATTCATTGATCCCACGACCGATAAGCGGGTTGAGCCCGATTTTGAACTAGAAAAGTCACTTTTCACTGTTTACAGCGCTTTGAACACTTAGCGAGCTCCTCCGCTGCCAGTAACGCTACTCTCTGTCTCCTCTCGAATGCTGAAGCAGACACTGAAGAGCTGGCTGAGGCGGGACTAATGGCAAACTGACCAACCACGACGCCATGCAAATGAGCCTCTTCTTCCTCACGAGGACTCCTCTCCTCGGCGATCGTCGAGCAGGCAAATTTAAACTGAAAAGATGCACTTTTTTCAACTGACTCCGCAGTAGGGAGCCATTTCAACCATGTAACATTGCCATTAACTCTGCAGTCTCTAGTATTGCACAGAAAGCATTTCCAACGTCCAGGGCATAATTTCTCTGTTGCTACCCTAGTTTTCCACTTTTCTTCACAGAACTTTATTTTAAAACTGACAACGCTGTAAACTATGTTGATGCAGGACAAGGACACACACTTTGGCTTTACAGCTCCTTGGTAAACAGTTGGCATTTTTTAAACAGCAGCACAAGATTCACAGCACACACTAGGGAAATTGCTTCAACTTTTTTTGGCTACCGACTGCCAGATAGCCAAAACGCTAGCCTACTTGCCCAAGCATCTTCCTTCCCAAACAAATCCAAAGCGGTGCCTCCATTTTTGTAACCCCTCTGTGTGTCCACATTTGTAGCACGGATATACATAGGGTATCTACGGGTTCAGGAAAGGATGAGGTTACCTGGCACAAGAGACCTAGGTTTGACTGCTCTGCACAGGGGCACCCAAGTAAATCCAAGTACAGGAAGCAATAACTGTAATGTCCAGAACCAGAATTGGGATTTTTCAGTGTGGCTTTATTTATTAACTCACTGAACATAAACAAAGCTCTGTATGGTCCCCACAGGCCTGCGTAACTGTAATGCAGATTAGAGTTAAACACAGCGGTCCATTTGAGGAATGAACACTACAACAGTTGTCTGGCTTTGGACCCACCAGGCACTCAGCCGGACTTTGCCGCGCATTGGATACACAGCCCGACTGGCCGGCTCCCTGCCGACCACTCGGACTGACGGTCCACTTGGCAATGAACCCAAACTCTACTGGAAGACATCCCATCAAACAAGGAGGCTCCCAAACTGTGGCTCCCACACCACTTGAAGTCTCGACTCCTAGAGAGATTTTGTTTTCGTACTTCAATTCGAAACTCCCATCAAACAGGAGACTCCCATCAAACAAGGGTAATGTTCCATCCTGTGGCTCCCCACACCACTTAGAGTCTACGACTCCTAGAGAGATTTTCAAGTTGCGACCCACGTCTGGGTACCCACCCCATCACTGGCCAAGCGCATGAGGCAAGTAGCAAAAACACAGAAGAAATCCGTAGAGGTGGACCTGGTTACTAAAGATGGGATCTATCCACCTCCAGCTCCCACAGCCCATACCCGGCCATTTCTCTGGACACACAGAACTTTAGACTTTAAAACTGTAGATTGACGGTGGATGACCTGAAGCACCCCCTCTACAATGAACTTTAACACTTTAAACAGATGACTGCTCTATTTGTTTGTCCTAGTTGACATAGTTCTCCCAAATAGCAGTCCCCAATACGAAATCCAACTGAAGAAGAGAAGTTGTTTGCCCTTCAATGGAGCCAAACTCACCCATTCTGTTGCAGGTACCCCACAAGCGAAGAAATGTAACCTTTGCTGTTATACATGAACAGACTGAACTTAAATCAAAACAGGCAGCTTTCTTCCAAGGTGGGAGAAGGATTGCCCCTGGAACCCACAAAGAACTTTTCTCACCCCCAGAGGGAGGGCTAAACAAACACTACTGGTGTCCTTCTTGTTTAAGGACAAACTGAAGACTGACTTTGAATTCCCAAGATTCTAACACTCTGAGCTGAAGATTCCCGAATGTGGCTCATGCAGCTGTGACAGTTCTATTATGATGTCATCCCTCTAGTCTCAGCTGTGACTGAGGACAGAGTGAGACAGTGTGAAACCCATTTAACTGGAGTTTCAGAAGCTGCCTTCCCTGCCTACCACTAGGTCTTACTGGGATTCTAGTAACCCCGGGTAACAAAGGGGTTACACTTGGATCTCTTGGATGAACTACTAACTCTCATTCAGAAAGCAGGCCTAAAATGCAATCCAGCAAAAGCACAGCTATGCCAGAAAGCAGTACTCTTTCTGGGTCTAAAAATAACTGACCAAGGCCGAAGCCCTACCTGGAAGAAGATACAAGGACTGCAAGACTTGCCATTGCCTACCAGCGTGGCTACTGTTTGACAGTTTGTAGGTATTGTGAACTACTCTAGAGATTTTATCTGTGATTTTGCTCAGAAAGCCACTCTTCTGTATGAGCTATTAAAGAAGGACATTCCATGGACTTGGGGCCCTATACATACCCAGGCTGTGACGTCACTGAAGCAGGCCTTGGCCTCCGTCCCAGCTTTGGTTAATCCCAATCCATCATTACTGTTCCATCTGGAATGTGCCACCTCTGACATTGCCATGTCAGCAGTGTTGGCTCAGAAGGTTCATGGCACCCTGAGACCTATCGCATATGCATCACAGCTCTTGACCCCAGTGGAACAGAAGTACAGCCTTTGCGAAAGGAACCTTCTGGCCACCTACTGGGCTGTCAAGCACTTTCTGTATATCATTGGGTACTCCACTGATTATTAACACCAACCACACACCAACCTTTCTGCTCTCAGACAGAGTAAAGATGGGTCAGTCTCTAATACCAGGCTGACACTGGTCACTTCTTCTCCAGGATAGAGACATACAGGTGCACCCAACAAAAATTCCATCTATGCTGGCTCATGGACTCCTTTTCCAAGGAGAACCCCGTGACTGTACACTGCAGTCACCTGATCTTCCAGATCCAGGCCCTTTTCTCCCTGCCATGCCACAAATACTTGACAACACCTCTTTGTGTCGTATTTTTACCGATGGTTCAGCTTTCTACTATCAGGGAGAACAAATTGCAGGGATGGGCATCCTAGTGATTTACCCTTATGGTAACACTGTTAAGATCTCTAAGCATTGCAGTGTAGCATCATCACAGTATGCAGAGATGGCAGCGGTGGCCTGTGCCCTCGAGTTCGTCCAGCATGGGACCGAGGATACCATTATTTTTACAGACTCTAATTGGGTTTGTTGTTCTCTTACAGAATTCCTTCCTTTCTGGCAGAAAAACTCCTTCCTGTCTTCTGACGGCAGCCCAGTGAAGTACAAGGAACTGGTAATATACATACATTCACTGGCACAAAAATTTGCACACAAACTCTATGTACACAAAGTTAAAGCTCATTCCCTCCATGATCCCCTCCATGCCTTCAGTGATACAGCAGATACCCTTGCCAAGGAAGGGGCCCGAGGGGGGAGACACATGGATGATGGATCATCCAGAGGCCAATGCGGCCATACATATTGCAGCACTCAGGAAAAAACCTGAACCCTTTTCCCCCTTGGACCTCTCCGCAGCCCAGCAAGTTGATACCGAACTCAAAGAAGTGTTCAGATTCCTTGACAAGAGTACCGAAGAGAAACTTCCCACACATAACCCCTACCGGATGCATGAAGGTAAGTTACACTTGTCACCAGATGACAAGCTCATCTGGTACCAGACAGATGATTCCACCACCAAGTTGTGGGTGGTCCCCAGACACCTTAGGTCTGAATTTTTGCACCAAGTGCACGGTACACCCACTGGTGGGCACCAGGGAGTGGAAAACACCCTCCAGAGGCTTAAGACCACCACCTGGTGGTCTGGTGTCACCAAAGATGTCAAACGGTACATAGATAACTGCCTTGTTTGTGTGCAAAACAACCCCATCCCCACCAAACGAAATGCCAAACTCTTACCACTGTGGCCCTTGGAATGCCATACAGATTGATTTTATTGGTCCCTTGACCAATACCAGCAGAAATAACAAGTATGCTCTTGTGGTAACTGACCTCTTCTCTAAGTGGGTTGAAGCTTTCCCCACTAAAACATGCACTGCTAAAACCACTGCCAAAATCCTGGTGGAACAAATTTTCTCCAGGTGGGGCCTACCTCTTAAGGTGGACTGTGGCAAAGGAACCAGTTTTACAGGCGAGTTAATGAAAGAATCCCTTGAACTCCTTGGAGTTCAACAAAAGTTCCACATACCCTACCACCCCCAATCTTCAGGTCAAGTAGAGAGAGCCAACAGACGGATTAAGCAAATGCTTTCCAAATTCATTGAGGACAATCCCAAAACCTGGGATTCCCTACTGCCATTACTCCTTATGGCAATTAGGGGCACACCCTCAGCCACCACCCAGCTCACACACATTGAGGTGATGACTGGAAGACAGATGAGATTACCTGAACACCTGTTGTTGACCTGCACACTCCACTGCAGACCGTGTGTCTGTAGATCAATATGTGGAAAAACTCAGAAAAGACCTTATACTCACACACTTGTATGCTGCTAACTGCATGGGTAAGGCCCAGCAACAATCCAAAATACAGTTTGACAAGCATGCACAAGAAGTGGATTGGCAGGTTGGGGATCAGGTAATAGTCCTCCGATTTGCACATCCCACACATTCCTTCTCCAGTAAATGGGAAGGCCCATATCCCATTGTCAACAATCTCAGTCCGGCAGTCTATCAAATTAGACTCCTGCAAAATAATAAACTGACTGACAAATGTTACATGCAAACCAACTGAAACTATATAAAGGAGCTTAATTACTTTTCCTCACCCCATTGGGTGGAATAGTACTGACTTACTAATGTTTGATTTTGCTTTTCAGATACACTGACAAGATGGCTATCTTGTTCCATTATCTCCTCATCTCAGGAGTTATCCCCTGCATCCAAGGCACGGTACCGAACCTACCACACACCTTGATCATCCAGCATCTCCTTCAGAGAGTATCCATCAAAATACCCGATAGTCTGATTACTGTCCAGGAAGGTTCCGATGCTTACCTCACTGCCTCGGTTGTCGCTCCTGATCAATCTACCCTACAAATTGAGTGGCAAACCACATTGCAAGGACAAATTCTCCCTGTGGCCAAACTCTTCAAAGGAACTTTCCAGGGTTGGTCTAATGCTAAATTATCCCCAAATGGTTCTCTGTCCTTGCTGCAAACTGCTCTTAGGCAATCTGGTTTATACAATATTACTGCCTTAATTGATCCTTCGTAATGTAATTCTTTGTCTAAGGATTCTGCTCAGAAATTTTGTGCTGTACACAACATGGCCTCTGCTGCCATGTACCTCTTTGTGCTACTACCCACTGATAAACAGCTTTTGGAATGTCCAAAGCACACCCCTGGTCCCCGCAGTGATCTAACAGCTACTGCCCTCCCTGGTTCATTGATTAACAATTTACAATTTATGCATATACCTGTGTTGTTTAATCTTACTTACTGGAATATGAAAGAATTTGGTATGTGTCACAGTACTAATACGTCAGCATTTTATAGTACGTTATTGCTTGATAGTTTAGCTGCATTTCAGATTCGTACTCGAGACCCTATTGCCGGGGTCCATACTACTGAACATAGAGGCAACTTCAGGAGAAAACCCAATCCTGATGATCAAAGTCATAAACGTAATACACGTGAAGTTGACAGTTCTGATGTCACTGGTGCAACAGGTACTGTCACAGGTCTCTTTGATGCAGCCATGTCTATTTGGAATAAGGCAGACATTGCTGCTATGAAATCTCATTCTGCCAAATTTCAGACTGGTTTGGTGAATAATATACTACTCCCATTATTGCATGGTGTGGATGGCCTTAGGAAGAAAGATACACTGTATACAATATGCACGACATTGCTAAGGCATTTACAGACTATAAAGAGAAGATTAATGCACTTATTGCACAGAATAAAAAAGAAGCAGATAAACAATACATTGCTAGAGTAATTCTCTGCTCTGCCTATGTCTCATACATTATCACTACCATCAACAATCTCTTCCATGATCTAGAATCTGGAAGAATCCCTGATATCATACAAGACAGGCGCATTCCCAAATGGTATTGTCCACGATGTAAAACCCCTGGCTGTATCGCTATGTGTATGCAACAATCTCTAACCATTCCTCTCTCTCTACAGCTAGAAACCTGGGTTTTGTGACCAGACACCCTAATACTGGTCCTTGTTTTACTTCTAAGAAATGTTCTATAAAATATACTATGTTTGTTTCTTTTACTGTCTCTTTACCACGCTTTGATCCCACTACAGCTTTGTTCGACAAGCTGGCACTGGTACACTCCATTGGGCACCTTGATGAATACATCTACAGAGAATGCCTGGATCTACCTCCTCTACTGGTTTTTCATCCTTTTCTGGACGCTTGGGTCACTCCGCACACAGACTGCTGTGTGAAGAAACAATATATTTACTTGTGTCGATGCGATGTATTTGATGTTATTCAACCTGTATGTGGTTATTCTCCAGATAGTATTGATTGGACCTTTTCCATGGATAATGACAACACAGACGGCATAGATCTCCCAGACTCAGCATTGGCTCCGGATAAACTCTACCAGTCTTATGGTGAGGAGGTTCATCGCCTGTTAGTCCGGATTTCCAAGACGACCTACACCTGCCCGGTATAGTTGCAAAAGTGGAGACTCCCCACTGTTAGATCTCGGTATAATTCCGATGGAGAGTATTGCGTGGTTACTAATATCAAAAGCTATACTTATGGATCTTAAACATGTGTTATTGATGCCCCCAATTTTTGTTTTGTCCCACACCAGAAAACTGTTATTGGACATACTGTTATAACCCCCGTCCCCCTTATCGATGCAGACATCATTAATGGTAACCCCGATATCTGCTCACACTTTCTGAATATTTACCATATTTTAATGTACACATAGATCCACTTACACTTACATTAAAATCACTTTTAGACAGGAAAGATTCCCATCTCATCCACATCAGCAATAATATAACCAAGGCCAATGAAGCTATCCTTTCATTAATTAATGATGGTGATATGAATGATGCATTAACTAGCACCTAGTTAGAAATTACTTTTAAAGGTTTTTTTATTATGCAAGCATTTTTGATATTTTTCTTAATTATTATGCTATGCTGCCTACGGTGCACACTGGCCAACACCGTGAACAGCTCGAGTTCCTTTACAAAGCTCGAGCATCTGGTTTGTAAATGGCCACTGCTCCCTGACCTTTCCCTGGATTTGCCTGTGTTGCCCTTGGAGGCAACAAGGGGGGGAATGTTACACGAGGTCCCTGCACCCTTATTGGTACCCTCAGAGGTACACCATTGACAGCTAGTGCTTAGGTATATGTTGTACTAATATATAGGGCTAAGGGCATCTACCATATAAGAGTAGATGTCAGGATATGTACGCATGTTATTGTAATACACTCTGCTTGCTAATACATATATATTCTTCTATGTATTTTCTTTGTATTTCTTACTTATAAAATGTTAGGACACCTGTGTCCTTGTAATAATTATGACATATAAGTTGGCATTGCTACCTTTCGGTGATTTGTACCACTACATTGAGTTATGTAAGACTCTGTATAAGTACTCTTTTGTTTCACAAACTGATGACTACTACAAAATTGTATAATGTTATCTTGGACCATGGAGCCTCCTCTAATTTAGCCAATAGGGCTCATCTCTGTAACTAGAAATGTTTCTATCTTACAGTAACCATAGTAATTATCATAGGTATATAATGTGAGATACTAAGTCTTGTACCTTGGAGATCCCAAGAGACACAAAGAAACCTTGAGGTATAGGGAACGCTTAGCACTGGCTCCCGGTTCGTATTGGTAAGAACTGCTTAGGGCAACTGTGAGTTTATCCTTTTGGTAGTAATAAACAAGTTTATTACTCTAATGCAACGTGTCTGTGATTACTTGCATTCCCAATATTGCCAAGAACCTGAGAGTGAGGTTTAGACCTCCTGACAAGGTGATATTGAGACCAACCCAGGCCCAGTGGCATTTAGACCCCCACCCCTTCAGGCTAGTTTTTCTGTGGGGCCCCAACCCAGTGACCTCAAGACTGCCCAACTAAACATAAGAAGCCTTGTGCCAAATCATACTGACTTGGTGGCTTGGGCTGCCACCCATAAGCCTGACCTCCTAGGAATAACAGAATCCTGGCTTAGGCCTTCTCTCCCTGACTTTCTGTGTGCCTTCCCCAGCTACAATATAATTCGGGTTGATCGGGCCTCATCCAAAAGGGGTGGTGGCCTGGAACTTTTTTCCTAAGGCCTACCTAAACCTGACCCTTCAATCTTGCCCCCCACTTGCATCTTGCGAGGTGCTTTATGCCCTGCTTCTATCCTCAGCACTAACATGGACAAAGCCAATCTGACTCAGCTTGTCACGGAACCTACCAGGCACTCCAGCAGTGGCACTAGTCACACCCTGCTCGACTGGGTCCTCACCAATAGGCCAGACAGGATCTCTTCAGTTACTGTATTGCCTTACTCCTTTATCGACCATTCTCCTATAACCTGTGTCTGGGATGCCTGCCCCCCTTCATACCCGCCTAAAATTATCTCCATGGCTGACTTCTCTGCCTTTGATCCCTTGGCTTTTCTATCCAATCTCCAGCAGGTTGACTGGTCTCCCCTTCTCACCACAGACAACACTGACCTGGCGGTGGAGTATTTTTCCAACACATTGCACTCACTGCAGTCCAAGCACATTCCTTACATTAGGGGCAGGGTAAGGGGCCTTCCCACCAAATGGTTGACCAGCCCTCTTCTCCACTTGCTTAAATCTTGTGACAAGCTCTGGGCCAGCTGGAAAGCCTTCTCCTTTCTTTCCAACTTTGTTACCTATCGCTGCCTTAGGAACTCATGCAAGAAAGCAATCCACGCTGCCAAAAGCAGTTACTATAGAGGTCTTCTCCATGCCTCTGCCCGTTACCTGAAAAGGTACTGGGCACATATCAACCACATTCTGGATCGCAGTTCTTCTCAAGTCCCTCATGACATGCTAATTGACAATGTTTCATGTAACAACCCCAACACCACAGCCAATGCCTTTAACTCACTCTTTACCTCCCCTCCTTCCTCGACCTCCAGTGCAGCCATTCCTGGTCCTGATGGTCTGTAGAATTCTCAGACTTGGCGACTCCATTCTTGCCACCCCTATCTTGTGCCTCTTCAACCTCGCCATTAGCTCTGGCACCATGCCCTGCTCCTGGAAACAAGCCAGGGTTATACCTGTCTTCAAAAAGGGTGACCCTAAAAACCCAATGAACTACCACCCTATAGCACTCCTGTCTACTCTTAGTAAACTTCTGGAGAAACTTATTCTTCATCAGGTGTCAGACTTTGTAGCCAACTATGACCTGCTATCTCCTGCTCAGCACGGCTTCAGACCAGGCCACAGCACCTCGACTGCCCTAGTGCAATTCACTAACGACACCTCAACCACCATAGATAGAGAACAACTTATGGGGGCTGTTTTTATTGACTTATTGAAGGCTTTCGACTCAGTCAATCATTCACTGCTCTTGTGTCAGCTAGGTTCTCTGGGTGCCTCCCAGTCCACTGTTGATTGGTTCTCCAGCTATCTGCACAATTGTACCCAGTCTGACTCCTACCGTAGAGTCCTCTCCTCCCCTGCCCCTGTATCCACTGGTGTTCCACAAGGTTCCATCCTTGGGCCCCTGCTCTTTTCTATATTTATAAACAAGCTATCTACCATTCCCATGCACTGTCACACCTTACTCTACGCTGTCGACTTGGTCCTCTATACCTCCTCTAGCTCCATCTCTGACATTAATTCCCACCTCTCTTCTGACCTGCAATGAATCCATACATGGCTCACATCTCACCACCTCATATTAAATGTTACCAAGACCCAGGCCATGCTCTTCAGGTCCCGCAGGAAGCGCAGTGTCCTAAACCCCTCATTTCTGGTCTGTTATCTCGATGGCTCCCCAG
The DNA here is from genome assembly GCA_016271365.2 of Neoceratodus forsteri. Classification (NCBI taxonomy): domain Eukaryota; kingdom Metazoa; phylum Chordata; order Ceratodontiformes; family Ceratodontidae; genus Neoceratodus; species Neoceratodus forsteri. The sequence goes on along the minus strand of CM057458.1, from coordinate 1,190,867,663 downwards.
TACAAGTTACCGACTCCTTCAGATACTTAGGGGTCACTCTGGATCCGTGTCTCAGTTTCTCTCTCCATGTCAATGTGGTATGCAAGTCTGTCAATGCCAAAATTGGGTTGGCTTATCATGTCCGCCACACCCTGATCCCTGCTGCTAGGATCTCCGTCGCCCAAGGACTTCTACTCCTTGGTCTTTGCTATGCAATGCCGGTCTTTGCTGAAGTGCAGGCAAATGTCCTTCAAGCATGGGATGTTGCCTATAACAGTGTTCGCAGATTTGCCTTGTCTGCCCATCGGCTTAAACACCACTGCACACTTTACTCTGACCTCTGCTGGTTATCCCCCTCCTCCCGGTGTTTATATTCCATAGGCTGCCTGACCAACAATATAATTCGTTCTCCTCTCCCCTCCTCCCTTGCAGCCATGTTCACCCCAGTTGACTGCCACTGACTCCTCTGGTCCGCGACTTTAGCTCTGGCCACTGTCCCTAATTGCTCTATCAAAATGGGTGAACTTGCCTTCTCCGTCTGCGCTTCCAAATTCTGGAACTCCCTTCCATTTTCCCTTAGAAGCTCCAGTTCTCACCCTGCCTTCAAGCATGCACTCTTTAATTACCTCACCTCCTTAGATGCATATAATTGTCTTTAGTTCATGTATTACACCTCCTTACTTGCTCTAGTTCACAGAACATAACTCTTTACTTGCCATTACACTACTATCCCTTCCCTGTCCCATACCCTTGTCCTATGCCACCAGCACTGCTGTTATGCACCTATGTTACTGATCTCTGCAAGCTGTTTTTATCTCTTTTGTACCGTAATGCTTATGCTGTGTATGCTATCACTTTCATGCTAAGTAATTCTACTGTTATGTAAGGTTGTTGATCTCTTTATGTACCGCATTGTATCAGCTCCCTGTACTACTGTTTGTAACTTGTTTGAACTGTAATGTCCCGGGTCGTGCCTGAAAATAGGCAATCCTGTCTAGTGCACTTACGTGGTTACCAAAAGCAAATACAGTACAGGAAATAAATAAATAATTGGAGAATTATGATATGGCATTCGGGAGAACTGCAGTCAGGAGACCCTCTGATTTCTACAGCAGGTGAGAGAATGACCGGTCACAGTGGCGGCAAAACAGAGGAGCCAGCAGTGAACACTTTCATTCCTTTACTCCCACCAACATTGTTTACCTCTCCAGCCCCCCCACTCGCTTCGGTTCTTTTTTTGTCCAATTATATGAAGGGGCATGCGAGGTGGGTGAGTTTAAGTTCGCAGTTGGTGGTTTTAAATGCAGCATGATAAAAATCTCTGGTAAACTGTTGTGCTAAAATGACGTGCAACTGTGTGCAGCATTATTGAGGTAAGCCACAAGTGCTTGCATTAATGCCATGGTGTAATGGAACAGAGAAAAAAAAAGAAAAAGTGTTGAGTTTTTGTTTTTTTCACGTGTATAAGTAAAGGACAAGTGAGGCAGAGTTTGCTGAAATTGGGTTGTCAGGTTTGAATTGCAGTGCATCTCTGTCAGTTAAGCCACAAGGGCTTGCAGTAGTGCCATGGTGTCGTGGGACAGGGCAGAAAAGAAAAAGTGTTTTTTGCATGGCAATTGGCTCATGATCACACAAAAGAGTGGAACGTTATGAGGAAGTTCAGAACTTGGGGCGGGGGGGCCTGGCCCACTCGCATGCTCCCTAACCGAGCAAAAAAGTGGCTATACTCTTTGGGGCTCAGTGAAACTAGTTGTCACGGTGATAGTGGAAAATACTGGACCACCTCTACTTGCGTAGCATAAAGCTTTTGTGAATACAGTGTGGGCTTGTGGTTGCTGTTCATTTTGTTTTCAGTTTATTTGAATTAAAGGACTTAGCCCCCCACACACCCCTTGTTTTTTCTTTTTTTTTTAACTAAACTCAAATAAACTAATACAAATACTAATACAAAATAACTGGCAAAGTCTTGTACAGGGTGAATTCTGTCTCCTGTGGGGTTCCTCAGGGATCCATCCTAGGCCTTCTCCTTTTCACTATTTTCATTAATAGCCTACCCAAGGTCTGCAATACTGCCAGGACTCTGCTTTACACAGATGATGCAGTAATCCTTGTGCACAGTAAATACATCACCTCGGTCAATAAAGTTCTTGGGCACAACTTCCATTCCCTACAACAGTAGTCTCAAATGTCCCTAAAACAAAAGCCATGCTACTTGCTCTGCCCCAAAGATTCAAACATTCTTCCAAGACCTCAGTATCTCAACCTTAGATGGAATGCAATTGGAAATAGTTAATGAATCACACTCCCCAGCTAACTGGGAGGCCTACAGACAACAAAGAAACAAATGCAAATGTGAACTCATTCTAGCTAAGAGTTCAAACTTTAAAATGGAACAAGAATCCAGTCTAAGTGACCTGAAAAAATTCTGGAAGTGTATTAACAGTATTATAAACCCCAAAACTACTGAGTCTCCCATGACCATTGAGGCTGATCATGCACCAACCCCAAGACAATGGCAGACCTGTTTAATAAACATTTCTGCAACTTGGAAACATTTTGTAACTCTTCATTCTGACGGGGGGAGGGGGGTCCTAAAATGTTGTAAATGAGGCAGGCTTGAAAACTTCCTCTCCTCATTTCTGCCTAGAAAAGGTCACAGTAAAGAAAATCCAGAAACTGCTGGCCTGCTTAAACTCTGATAAATATGCTACCACTGATGACTTGCTTCCCAAGTTTGTTAGGTTAGCTGTGCCACTAATTGCCAACCCAATCGCCAACATTTTTTAATCTCTCATTCGAAACAAAAACAGTCCCTGACAGTTGGAAATGGGCCATGGTAGTACCTCTCTTCAAAAAGGAGAAAGCTACTGCCTTGGACAACTACAGGCCCGTAACAATTCTCTGAGCCCTAGCCAAGGTGCATGACAGGATAGTTCATAACCAGCAAACATCTTACCTAGAATGGTACTAACTCCTCTGTGGGGAGCAGCATGGCTTGAGAAAGGGCCTGGAACCTGTACCACTGTGGTCAGCTTCACGAATTTCGTACACCAAGCTATGGACAAAGGACTTATGACAGGCACAGTGTCCATGGACCTAACCAAAGCTTTCAACCTGGTAGACCACTGTCTGCTTCTGTGAAGAGTTGGCACTCTCAAGGTGAGTCTGACAGCAATGCAGTGGTTCTGCAGTATCTGCAAAAAAAAAGTCCTAAATGGTTAAGCTGGGCAAGGTAATCTCAGATGCCATACCATCACCCATGGTGTGCTGCAGTGCTCTATACTGGACCCCCTCCTTTTCACACTTTTCATTAAAAATCTGCCTAGGACCTGCTCAACAGCTGAATCTCTGCTTTATGCAGATGATGCCATTGTCTATATACACGGTAGAAATATCTCTGATTGTAACATAACTCTTGAACAAAACTTCCATGCTCTCCAATGCTGATTCCTTAATGAATAGCTGGTTCTGAATGTACCCAAAACTAAGGCCATGCTGTTTGGCTGTGTCCACAAAATAAAACACTCACTAGACCTCAACATCTCTACCATAGATGGTACTCTGTTCAAATCAGTTGCAGATTTCAGGTATCTGGGTATAATTTTCTATCCTTGCCTCACATTTAACATCCATCTGAGCAACACTGTCAAGGTCGTTCATCAAAAATTGGAGAAACTCATAACACATCCAAAGGTTACTCAAGGCGGACACCAAAGTAAGGATTGCCTAAAGCAACCTTCTTTCATTGTTCGATTATGGGGCCATTATAACGGATACTGCCCCCAAATCAGTATGGGCAAAGACAAAAGCCCTTTATCATAAGTTGGCCAGATATGACACATCTCATGGCCCCATTGTGCCAGCCTTCAGCAGCTTGGTTGGCTGCAGCCAGAACACAGGGCCCAGTTCATGCTGGCCAACTTTGTTTACTAGACTCTTCATGGCAACATGCTGCAGTGCCTAAAAGAGCTGCTCGCATTTGTCAACCTCCCTCACTCTCATTCCACAGCCAGCAACTCACTTCTGACCCCACTTATACGAACAGGGATGGGTCAGAAATCTTTCAACTACAGGGCTGCCTTCCTATGGAACACCATACCTGCCCCATCAGACAGTCCCCCTCCACAAATATTTTCACTCATAAGATGAAGGATTACTTGTCAAACCTTAGTGCTTGCTCCTGTTTCCTGTAAATAAGCTTCCTGCATTAATATATAAATAGCTCAATCATTATTGTAGAATTTTACTGTACAACTTATTGCATGTATCATTGTCTATAATGTACTCCATGTTATAATCATGTACCTTTTAAATATGTAAAAATGTTGAAAAGATGTCAGCCTGTGTCACTTTATTGTATCATCTCAAACCTTTGTACCATGAATTATATTATTATTTTTCTGTTCATTCAGTGTACTTGTAGTATGTGGGTTGTGACTGAAAAGGGTACCTGGTACCAGTGCACCTACTCGGTCATCAAAGTATAAATAAATATTTAAATATTTCAGCAGGCTATTGGCTGAGTATATGCAGACACACTTTGGGGTGTCTAACAATGATTTCTAGAAAGACCCCTCTACCCCCCAAGGTAAACTCTCAAAAAGGAAAAACAGTGAATTTATTTTCCTCTCCCTCTGCATTTGCATGTCATGTGGGAGCTGCTGCCTCCTTGCACCAACCCTTCTGCTGTGGGAGTCACATGGAACTACACCTGCAAGACAAAGGGCCCCATATTCAGAGCCATCTGGATGCACATGCAACACAGTGCGCCAGAGCAAAAAAATTGGCCGTCTGACTCTGGCACCATATTCATACAGACTGCATGATCTGAACAAACTGCACAATCTGTTTGAATATCAGATGCTGGATGTGTGGTGCACAGCAGGGGGTTGCCATGTTCTGCACAGTGCAACCAGGGTGCGGAGCTGACAACTGCCCTTAGGGATACTGCGTGGTGCACACTGGTGTGCGCCACAGCTCCTATGAGTGATATTCAGCCCAAATATGCAGATGAGCTAATTTTGGCATGCACAGCACAAAGGGGGCCATTTGCATGCCCATTATGGGCTTATCTGCATGCCTGCACTGCTGTGAAGTGTGCCAGGCCAGACCCCCCCAGCCCGATCCATATTACAGAAATAAGGTCCGTGTTCCCCATATCCCCAGTAGTCTAGTGGTTCCCCCCTCCCCAGCCCCAATCACAGTTAATATAATAAAATGTTCCCACACCTTGTATCCCCGATAGTGTACTGGTTCACCCCCAGCCCCGATCATAGTTAATATAATAAAATGCCCTCGTACCCCGTATCTCCAGTAATCTAGTGGTCCCCAGTCCTGATAACCATCTAAATAAATAAAACAGAAAACTGATCCCGTATCCCTGGTTGTCTTGTCCCCCCAGCCCTGATCACTGTCTGAATAAAGAAAAAGAAAACTGATCACTGTATCCCTGGTAGTCTAGTGGTCCCCCCCCACCTGATTACCATCTGAATAAAGAAAACCAATCCCTGTATCCCTGGTAGTTTAGTGGTTCCCCCCACCCCATTAGGCAGTGACCCACCACCCCACTCCTCCCAACCCAACCGGAGCCGACGACTGGCACAGCCTACCTCACACTGCACTGGCCAGCCTCTGACTGAACTGTACAGGAGTGCATATAGTAGACAGTTTACGCCCATTTAATGGAGATCAGTTTTCTTTTTTCTTTATTCAGATGGTGACTGGGGCTGGGGTGTCCACTAGACTACCAGGGATATGGGATCTGTTTTCTTCTTTCTTTATTCTAATGGTGATCGGGGCATGGGGGGGACCACAAGACTACCAGAGATACAGGGATCGGTTTTCTCTTTTATTTACTTAGACGGTGATTGGGGCTGCCTCATCAAGCTGACCTGGGACCGTATTTTCTCCCCAAGAGTAGAGCATGCAATGACATCAGGGGAGGGAGCATGCATGCATCCGCACATGCTCTTCCCGGCGCCTGCCCCACTCAGTTACTTGCTTGCAGCATCGGTGCTCTGTCCTCCAGACGTCACCAGGGGTCAGAAGTGCACTGACAGCTGGAATCTTCCCTCCCCAGAGAGGGAGAGCAGTCCCTCAGACACTAATCCCTCTCTGCTCCTGCCGACCTCTGGTGACCCATGCTTGCTCCCGAACACGGGTCACCGGCGTAGCGCGAGGTAAGGCAACCAGCACCTCAACCCTCAATGCCACTGGGCTGAAAAATGTATGGTCTTTTCTAATAAGCAAAGTGTTGAGGATCTTATCCCTCTTGTGGGCTTAAAGGGTTCCCAAATTGAATCTGTTGATCATTTCAAATATTTAGGGTTAATCCTTGACTCAAAATTATCGTTTGAGAACCACATAATTAACATCAGGAAAACTATCGATCAGCACCTAGGGGGACTTAATCGTGTCAAAACCTGTTTCACAAAAGAATCCAAGATCTTGTTAGCCCATAGTTTTTTTGCTTAGCAAGCTGGATTATGATGTACTACTTTTATTCGTCTGCTGGTAAAAACTTGCTGGATCATCTCAGGGTAACTTATAACGCAGTTTTCAGGTTTATGTTGCAGGTTCCATAGTGCATTCACCACTATCTTCTTTTTCAGTTGTCTAACTGTTTATCACTTGACTATAGGATCCAGTTTAAACAATGTATGTTCCTGTTTAAAATAATTTTAGATCATCTTCCTACTCTGGTTTCTGGTTTATTCCCAAGGTTTACTAATGGGTGTGGCTCCTGATCCCAGGACAAATACACACTTAAGTTACCACTTTTCCGCAGGGCTATCGGTCAGAGATCAATATTGTATAGGGCCCCTTAATCTTTCAATTCCCTTCCCTCTGATATTTTTCATTTAAAATCAGTCTGTAATTTCAAGCACAAGCTTATTTTGCACTTCAGAAATCCACAGAAATGTATTTGTAAATAGACTCTGTTCAAACTTTTATTGTATTACATGTACTTGATTGGTATTGTATAATGTTATTTGTTGTTCGTTATGTATTTTATCTGTTTCCTGTAACCTAGCTTGTCACCTGTAAAAATGGGCAGTTTGCTCATCAGGCTTACAAGGATAAAAAATGAAAATTCAATACTATCGGTTCTGGATCTGGTTTGACCAGACAGTTGATCTCCTCCTCAAAGACCACATTGTCATAGTGCTAGTGCAGATCTGCTGCTGCCTGTTTATCATCCACAGACACTCTGGACAGTTCTTTCTGTACCTTGGCTTCTCATGAATACCCTAAAATCAGTACCACTCCTGGATGCCCACTCTGTAACTTGTCATGACACACTGCACATAGTGACTTAACATCAGATCCCTGATGAAGGCACTGATCACACACCGAGTTGCCAGGCACACAGCAATGTGAAATATGATCACCTCCACTCTGTCCACATTTTGTCTGTGTCCACAACCAGCCATTTTCAGCAAAAGCACAGAAACCTTTTACACTGATTTCTCGATTCACTCTCTGAGAAGTCTGTTTGGGTTCCAGTGCCATCCTAAGATGGAAGAGAACATGTGTATACCTCTTTTTATGTGCATGTCTTGCGCTCACAGCTGCATGTATGAATCTCACACTGTTTCTGCCAGTCGTTGCAGTCCAAAAGTTGGTTTGTTTTTTATTTACAATTTGGAAAAGTCCATCGGCCAAAGACCCATTTTCATGGATGACCAGAGCAACAGATGTACAATACAAAATTGGACATTGTACAATAGACAATAAAACATTCAGTATAATTCTACATAACTAATACATTTAGATTAACCAGAGAAACATTGACACTGACAACTGGAAAAAAGATGATTTTTCAGAGCATGTCTAAAACTATATGAAGAATTACTAACACAAGCTATAGATGGCGATAGTGAGTTAAACAAATTCTGGCAGAAGCCATGAGGCTGCAGTTGAGCATGATAAATGACGGCTGTCACATTCATGGGGTGCTGTAAAGAAATGGATATGTTGAAAATTTGGGGCAGAAATATTGAAAATTACCAAAATTATGAGCCTGCATTCACAAAATTCAATGTAGGCTCATTACTTTGTTATTTTTTAATATTTTTACACCAAATTTTCAACATAACCTTCTTATGACTCCACCTCATGAACAAGGGCATGGAAAATTTTGAACTCCTGCCCAAAAATTTATTTCACACAGTGACCGTGAAATTACCTTTCGAGATGTAAAAACACATTATGGCCAGGATTTAAAAAAATGAATGCTGTAACATTATAGTGTATGGTGAGGGCTTGAGGGAAATCCATCCTAGCTGAAATGTTGTTGTACCACAGTTCAAAGCTTATGGAACGCGGTAATACCACACTGTGGTATAACAACATTTTAGCTCATTTTGAAAGCGCATGAGCCACACAGAACAACAGTGGCAACAGAAACTGCAGGATCAACCAGTTAGTAAGTCAGGGCGGCGATGGCACGATCGATCACTTGAAGCATCTGAGACTGAAATAGCACATGCCCACATAGGATCAACCAGATATTTTACACTTATGTTTAAAAAAAGCAACAACGCAGGATCAACCAGGCAATTTAAATTACTTGCAACACGAAAAATACGATCACTCACATTCAGTCCTCTCGCTTAGCAAGAAATATGGCAGCTATGTATTTTTTTATTAAATACCTCCATAGCAGCTAGCAACCAATAGAAACCCGCGCTATAGACAAAAGGACATCTAGTCCCTAATGACCACACTACAGAACCTAGCAACCAGCCTTAAATTATGGAATAAGACGCAGCAGCAGAAATGACTCTCTGGGGGGAAAAAATCTTTTTTTTTTTACTTTTTGGGGCACCATACACTATAAAAAAAATAATAGATGGGCAACTCTATGCTCAGCCTGTGTGTTGTGCCACCTCAGTGTTCTGTTTCCTAGGACCTCTCAAGCTTCGCTCTTGAGGTCACAGGGAATCAGAACCTCTCTGTGGCACAACACACTGGTTGTATATAGTTGCCCATCCACTATTCTGTATAATGAGGTGCTGTAAGGAAATGGCTATGCTGTATATTTTGGGAAAGAATATTGCAAATTACCAAAGTAATGAGCCTGCATTAGCAAAATTCAACGTACGCTCATAACTTTGTTTTTTTTTATATTTTTACACCAAATGTTCAACATAACCTTCTTAGGACCCAGCCTTATGAACAATTGCAGAGAACATTTTCAAATCCTGCTCAAAAGGTGATTTTGTGCAGGAACCATAAAATCACCTTTGGGACAGATTTGTCTAATGTCAGCACAATTGTGCATGAGGTGGGGTCCCAAAGAAGGCATGTTGAAAATTTGGGGCAAAAATATGCGAACATGGCCAAGTTATGCCACTAAGTTCAAAACACCATTGAAATACACTGAACCACATACCTGTTTCCTTAGTTCGTTTTCCACCTTTGAAGAGTGAAGACATGACTGCAGTCCACAAAAGATTACAGTGCTGGATCCCCAGTGGGTAAGTAGGACTTTGGGGGGTGAGTGCTGAGTGGGAGGGTTGAGTGGTGGGACAGTAACTGCCACAAAAGACATCGATGGAAGGTTTTCTTTTTACAGGGTTTATTAAAGAAAGAAAAAACTATGAGGGAAGGTTTTCTTTATTTCAGGTCGTGACACTGGGGGATTGGGCACCCCCAGTGTCACTGTTATGTTTGTCGGGGGGGTGCTGAGAAGGAGGGTCAAGTGTGCAGAACAGTTTCAGGGGTGACAACAACAGAGAGGGACAGTGACACTGTGGGATTGGGCACCCCCATTGTCAGTGTTATGTTTATGGGGGGGCTGAGAGGGAAGGTCAGCTGCGGGGGTCCGGTGACACAGGGGGCACAATGGAGAAGCCACGAAAATATGTATTTAAAGAGTGCCAGTGAGCTGTATGAAACTGCATTTATACATAATAATACCCCTCCCATGAATATTAATGAACCCTGCCAATGAGCAGAAGGCAGGCAGGGTTCATTAATATTCATGAGCAGGTCATTATTAGGTATAAATTCAGTTTCATACCACTCATCGGCACTCTCTAAATACATATTTTCACTGCTTCTCCACTGCAGCCCTCGTGTCTCCGGGCTCCTGCTAACTGATCTCAGGGTCCAGGACCACTGGGGGAGCTCTGGATGCGCTGCAGTCTTGGTGAGAAAATTAATGCATGCTACCGCGCATATGCACTGACAGGATAAAAATAGTGCTATGGGAAGAGTGCATTAACAGTGCGGAGTGCTTCACCAACACAGAGGTGACTGTGATGTAACTCCTAAATGTTGTTTGGTCAGAAAAATCTCCTTTTTCGATCACAGGAGATCTGCAGTGCTCTGCCCACTGCAGCCCTAAAATGGATGGCAGATTATAAACCATTATTTTCTGACCAGCCAAAGTCCTCATCCTGGGAACTGAAAATTGAAAGTGCAGAGATAATTGGGTTGAAACAGTACTAGTATGTTTTTGGAAGAGAGCATGGAATGAAATTGAAACTCTATCTAACATTACTTTTTTGGCAAGGATACCTAGCTGGTATCAGTACCTCTGATCCAAGGGGAGCCAGCCAACATGTTTATACAAATCACAGTGATGGGTACGGTATGGAAACTGAGTGACAAATCTTGCTATCTGATTTAATAAGGTCCGCACCCTGGCCAACAACCCTTCACCAGCTGAATGATAAATCAGTAAACCATAATCAATAGCCGGTAGAAGAAATCTCTGGGAATGAAGTAACCTTGTAGAGGGAATAAGCAGAGAATTCAATCTATATAGTGAACCTAATCTTTGATTAATTGTTTTGGTCATAAGACTTATGTGTTGATCAGAGGTGAAGGAAGTGTCCTTGATGAGGCCAAGATATTTTCATATCCTAAGTTTTTCACTTTCCCCCATCCTTTAAAGTACGTAGTGAAAGAATGATTCAACAGTCTGTTTCTTTCTGTGGTTATAAAAAAAAACAGTTTTTTTTTTTGCTTATTCAGAACCAATGTATTTAAAAGAAACCATTTTTGAATGTCAACAAAATCTCATGTCAGATTTTTATGTACATCTTGAAAAATGGGCCACTCATGAGGATTACTGCATCATCAGCATAAAGAAACATATGTGTATTGCAACATACAATATCCAAAGAAGAGAGCAGCACTCAGGATCTCCATGCAGAAACAGTTTCAGTGCACATTGCAAATTAAAGGCAGATCCATACACAGCATGCAAACAAGCAGTGTTACCCCAGCGCTTCGACTTAGTGATGAGTCTTCCTCAGGGGGTGTGGCTTAAGGGAAAGGAACCCCCTTAAGTACTTATTATGTAAGTACTTATTATGTTTTTAATATAAATGAGATCTGGACAGACACTCACCAATCAGAGCTATAAACAACAAATCATTAACAAAATAAATTCATTATAAATTCCAACATGATTCTGAACACCTCAGGACAAAGTTCAAATTCTTTCATGACTTTGAAATATGGATATTGATTTGCTCTGGAACTGGCTGTCTCTTTTTGAGCAAGCACCGACCCTATTGCTCTACAGTTTGCACACTAACGTTTTGGAACCTATTGCAGCATACAGCAGGTAAAGTGTTCAAAAATAAACTAAACAAGAGGGAACCCAAAATAGAACCTTGTGGAACACCCTCTGACACAAGAGATTGGGGATAGAAGTGGCCATTAATTTTAGTAGATTGAGTTCATTCAAGGAGATAATTCTGACACCAAACACCAAGTTCCAAACACTTAATTCAAGGAATGTGAGCTTTGATTCTCTGTGTACGAATTTTCTAATTTACATATCAGTCACTCAGATTCAGCTTGCTTCACTCTCACACTAAGGCCATTACCTTCACAGATCCTACTGAAACATCTTCAAACAAACAACTCTTTTTTTTTGTTGGCTTTCCATATCTCCATTTCTGTAGCTCAACTGTACCACACACAGTGCTGCGGTCTGCACACATTGTCCAGCGAACCTGAATGAGGTCCAACATTATTGCACCCCCTGGATGAGACATACCTGGGTCTTGCAACCCCTTATGTGCAACTTTACAGTCTCTCATCTGAGGATGGGACCAAATAATAACCCTCCCTTGGTATCAGCAGGGGCCAGACATAACCCAGCGATACCCTCCGTGTCTAAGGGCAAGATGGTATGCTCACCAGAGGGTTCCTCGCCATATGAAACACAATTCTGCTTTCTCTTCCCCAGTCTGTGGACTGCACTCAACTTAACCTCTGTCTTGACAAACCAAAGCCCACACAGCAAGATGTTTAAGTAACTGTCACTCTGTGGTGAAATTCACTGCATTACAATTTTTCACATATGGGGACTCTGGACACCAAAAGCTCTCCTTGTTGGCACAGTACAAACAGGTTCATTTCTGACTCTGGACTCAAGTCAGACCTTTTCGGGTCCCCTTATATAGGTTTTAGCTTCCTCTTATTACTCCTGGGCTGCACAACTCATATTCCCTGTAAACACAAATGGTTAAGATTATACCTTGGATCAGAGCTTCTACTCTTTACTGAATTTACCACTATCCCACCTTGCTGTTAGCTTTAGGTTCAAGCACATTTTTACACATACAGTAAACCTTGTATCACCATAGATTCTGTATCATCTGACATGCAGGAGGCAGCACCACTGTGGGGACTTTCTCTCAGAAACATCTCTGGTTGATGGCTTTTAGAGGCTCCTGACCCATGGGCCATAGCTCTGCTCAGTCCAGTCTCCAATCCAAGCCGGAAGGCCACTTCTGCACTGGGTGCCTTACTTTAACCTAACTTCTCTCACTGGATGTTGTGCTGAGTACATCACTGCAGCACAGCCTGCCCTCTGGCAGTGGTGGCAATCGCCCCAGCTGCTCTACTTGAGGCAGTGTCTCCTATGTCCATCCCAGCTCAGCATCTTCTTCACATACAGTACAATAGGCTTATCTCCTACCTTAGTCCACAGCTTAGTCTCTCTCATCAGGTCTCTATCATCAGTTCTTCTGGAAGCATCTCTAGGGCAGAGGACCATGATCACCCCCAAAAGGTAAACACCACATCTTTGGTGAGACCCCCACTGTGCTGCAAGATCACCAGGCACATCCCTTGAGGGGAAGTCCCTGAGGGTTCTCACACCCTCCTGGTGTCTCCCTTACTTAATCCACAGAATTAATGGCTATGAGGCTATCTGCTCTAATTGCCTTCAGATTCCAGAACCTCTGAAGGCACCACTGCTATCATGATGCCCATCCCTGGAGGTTAGCAGGTGACTGGACAGTGAGTTCTGTTTATCTCTTTCACTGGATCCATAGTAGCTACTGTGAAGGACTCTTGCCCCCTCAGGTGGCCTGGAAAATTATCTGAGGCAAAGATTCCCTGAAAGTACACTTGTCACCCTCCTCTCACTCTGCCATCTTCCAACTGCAACTGCCACAATTGGTGCTCTAAGCTCCACCCTCTGGACTCCCTGTCAGAGACTCAATTAGTCAGTATGCTCCGTGGCCTAACATTCTAGTAATCAGTCCCCCTCTCTCTTATGGCAGGAGGGAATTATTACATGGGGGGGCCAAATGTGAGACACATCATCAAATCTTAATGATAGAATCCCAGAATATTGTGAAAATGTGTGCTTTCCTTGCTCACAAAGTTTGCTGTTTGTTGAACAACATAGATTAGTAAAAATTTCTACTTTAAAATGTGTGTCAAGATGTGGGACAAACCCATCTTCATGCAGGACAAACAGCTTCTGAACGGCAACATGGATGACAGCAGTGAAAGTTTTGACCTATACTTTTTTAATTCTATTTTAGATTGCCCCTTATCTCCTGACTGGTATTATAACCTTGTTCCCCCTTTTGAGTCTGCTTTAGAACTTTTTTCACATTTGAAATAATAAAAGGAGAGCTCCATTTAATATGGCTTACGCCAGGTTTTTGGAAGTATTTTCAGCTGTTTTTCCACACTTTTCCCATAAGTTCAGGGTGCTGTGTCTGCTGCATGCCAGTTTACTGTATTCACAATTGAGCTTAAACAGTTGGGGTGGCGGGGTGGTATTTTCAAATTGCCATATCCATTATTCAGACGTGGCTGCTGAAATCCATCCTGGGAGTTAGACCACAGAAAGTTGGTCTAACTCCTGGGACAGAATTCTGCAGTTGCATCCAAAAAATAGATGTGATTCCTGCTGTTGTGGCAGAAATTACCATAAACTGTGGGAATCATAACAGGTGTATCCAAATGTCTGTGAATAAGGTGTGGACATTTGGACACATTTGTATGGACGCAGTATGAGTTCAAAATATGAACACAAGTGCTGCATCCACGTCTTTAAAAATCCTGTCCTTGGTGTTCAACAGAGTACTGATGAAATGTTGGTCTGAGCCACATTAAAATGAGCACTTCTTTTATTACATTAGCTGTAAACAAGCATTTATCAATGCCGAATGTTTGCTTGCTGATATTGGCATTGGTAGTGCAGGAGTTAGAGAGATGCACAATAGGAATGGCAGTGAAGTATTAAACTAGTGTCAACCCCAACCCCCACCCTGCAGAGACTGACAGACATTTGGGGGTGTGCCTTTGGGTCATTGGCCATAATGCTCATGCCATTCCACCTCACTCTGCCCTGCAGACACCAACAGGTGTTGCGGTGTGCCTTGGAGTCTCTGGCCCTTATGCTCACCCCATTCCATAAAGAAATAAGCTGAGATGGGTGCAGTAGAGGAGAATGGGGTGAACGTTAGGGCTGAAGACCCCAAGGCACACCTTAATGCCTGTCACTGGCTGCAGGGTGGGGGTGGAATGGTGTGAGCATTACAGCCAATGACCCAAAGTCACACCTCGATGCCTGTCGGTCTCTATATGTTGGGGAATTATGGTTGGAAACCCTAATGCCCTAGGTGTTTGTTGGTATTTTTGCTCCAAATTTCCAACATGGGCTTTTTGGGACCTCACTTCACTGGCACCAAAGCAACGCAGTGAATGAAGACTTTATTAAAGTGCCCAAAATGCCATACAGCTTGAGTTCTGCTCAGTTCTCTCAATCGGTTTTGCTGTGTGCTACAGTTTCATCAGGAGAGACTTGGTTTGATGCCAGTATATTTGTTTCTGGAGCTGTTGTTACCAGGCACATTTGGAGCAGCTGGAATGGGGATTGCTGCAGTTCTTTCAAAAGGTACCCTGACTCATAATCCTCAGTGTGGTACTGCTTAAATTTAAAGAAACAAAAGAAACAATTTGCAGACTAATGGTGAGCAGCACTGTTGTCAGCCAAAGTTTTTAACAGAATTAGCATGAGAAAATGAGCTGGCACCCTGGGCTGGCACTGAGGAGAAAGTAGTTACCGGTCAGCAGCTTGTTATCACTCAGGAGCTCAGTTCAGACAACCTACAAATGACGTCACATGTGATTCAGAATGCCAGTGGTAATGAACGGCGGGAAAAACAGGTAGTTAGTAAATGAAAAATTGAGATGCCATGAAAAGAACAATAAAACAGCATTTCAGCAGTACCTAACATTACACTGAAGAGACCAGCACACAGCACACTAGAACAAAGGCGTAAGTCCACCTTTGGTCAGGAGTTCTTTAAGGAAAGGCTAGTGGAATATCTTGAATCCTACAAGTTACAACACCAAAGGTAACATGGATTTATGGTAGGGGTGGGGGTTTGGGGGCAGTCATGCCAGATGAATCTGACTGATTTTTTCCACTGGGTGACCAGGGAAATAAATCAGGAAAGGACAGTGGAAGTAACCTACTTGGACTTCAATAATGCCTTCAGCATTGTGCCACATGGAAAACTGATAAAGAAATTGGACAGTCTAGGGGTGGGATCCAAAATGGTAAACTGGGTAATAAACTGGCAAATGATAGAGGGTGGTGGTAAATGGCATTCACTCTGGTGAGGGAAGAGTGACCTGTCGGGCATCACAGGGCTCAGTACTAGACCGATCTTTTTCAATATCTTCATAAGTGACATTACAGAAGAGCTGGAAGGGAAGGTATGCCTTTTTTGCAGATGATACCAAAATCTGTAACAGGGTGGATACTAAGGAGGGAGTGGAGAAAATGAGTAGGGACCGAGGATATGGCAACTGAGGATTAGCACAAAAACATGCTAAATAAATCCAGGAGCTGAATATAAAATGGGGGTACTGATGGTCACTAAGCAGGAAAGGGACATTGGAATTATCATATCTGATGACATAAAGTGGCAGGGTAGAGTGAGAAGGCAGTATACAAGGCCAGTAAGAGGCTAGGATGCATAGGGAGAGGTATCATCACCAGCAGAAGGGAAGTGGTGTTACCACTGTACAGGTTGTCGCATGATAGGCCTATATCCATTTACATGGGTTCATATTGTATATGCTGTAATGTGCTTTAGAATGAAGACACTGACTCTTTAAAATGCTTTAGGAATGAATTTACAAAAATAGCCTTAATTGTTCTAATGGCTAGGGTGGATCTGGTACATTTCAAGATAAGAGAGTCAGGTATATAGCCCAAGAGGGCATAAAATATCCCACTGTGGCTTTCCATGACAAGGAAAGGTAATGTAGTGACCTGGGGTCAGGGGTCAAGCCAAATGCATGGACCAGATGTCACTGAGGTTGACATGGAACTATAGTGACACCTGCAGGAAAAGGCAAACTGTTGCCCTCTACTATCTGTAGTGTCTTGGGACCATTTAACACCACCCCAGAAGAAAAAAAGGTGGGTGTGTCCAAAAAAATGACCATTATGTATTTATCAGACACACATTTTGAATTCAGGGCAGTTGAAAAACAGTTTAGCTGGAAGTCAGATCACCTGTCCAGCTGACATATACTTGAAGACCAGAAGAATGTGTGTAGGCCTGGAAAATCTCTAAAACCAGAGCTGAGTGTGTGAAAAGTTTGACTTGTCACATACCAAACAGAAAATTCTGATTTTAAGTCAGAATTTCGGAAACCAAGACTTTGTACCAATGCAGCACCTGAAGGCTTTTTAAAAATGACATTTCAGAGGAACCGACTTGGTACAACCTTGCTACAAAACTGTTGCTTAACAACTCATCTCTGTATAGTTTAGAACACCAGTGTCTAGTGTTTTCTGTAAACCATCCAGTTTTACTTTTGATGTTGTTTGCATTTCAAAGTTCTTCCAAACTGTAGACTTTTCTGTATTGCTTTTATGTTAAGTAACTTTTGTAATTTTCTTATCAACTCTGCCTAGGGTCTGATTGTGTGATTTAACATTTTAAACAGAAGGGTTTTGAAAATGCCGTGTGATGAAAAGATAAAACTGCTCAGCTATCGTATAAAACTACCTAGGCAAGACCTAGCCAGTGGCCGTGTTGGGATTCAAATATTGAAAGTAGTGCAGAATCAAGGGAACTCGAAACGACAGAATCCACCCTCCCACTGGGAAAATGAAGGCTGGGAAGTCTTCCTGAACCCTTACTCCTGCTCACAAGTTGTTAAAAAGGGGGATCCTCTCTGCAAACAGGAGGTCCTGCCGAGCTGCCCAAGGTTTGGAGGCCAGGGGCTCATAACAGATTTGATGCCAGCTACTGGGATTTTGAATAGTCTTGCAAAACCATCACACAGTCAAGGGCAGAATTTGGAAAAGGGAAAAAGAAATTTGGTTGCAGACAGTAGATCCTATCTTGTTTGAATTGTTTTTGAGCAGTGTAGTGTAGATAGAAGAATGTCTGTCCGGTACAACAAGATGAACGTGGGACAACTGAGGAAGATCTGTGGGGAGAAGGGCATTCCTAGTAAAAACAAAAATAAAAGGTAACTCATGGAGGCCCTTCTGGCAGCTGAGACAGAGGATGTGCCACCCCACTTAGAGCCACATGTGGTGACTTTGGAGGTCCAGAGCCCAGAGGAGAGGGAGCCATCTGCAGATCAAGAGCTTGAGTTGAGGAGGCTGCGGATGCAGAAGAAACAGCTTGAGAGTGAGCAAAAAAGGTTTGAGATGGAAATGGAGGACAGATGGCAACAGAAAGAGGCTGAAGAATGGTAGCACCAGGTGGAGGTGTAAGAACGGCAGCACCAGAGGGAACATGAGCTGAAAAAGCTGATGCTCCAACCGACACCAACCCCTGAGCAGGTAAGTGGTGGAGTTGGGTTAAAACTTCCAGGACTGGGGTACAAGTTATATTCAAAAATTAGTAGCTAAGTTTAAAAAGGGAGAGGATGTGGACATGTTTTTAAATTCATTTGAAAAGGTCTGTATCCAGGCCAATCTGCCCAAAGAGACCTGGAGCTTTCACCTGTCTCCACTACTTATTGGCAAGGGCGGAGAAGCATTGAAGCAGATGCACAATGTTAACAGTAAAGATTTTGATAAGTTAAAAACTGCTTCATTAAAAAAAATATAACCTGAACCCTGATGCATACAGAGCAAAGTTCTGTAAACTCCAACAGTGGCCAGAAATGAGCTTTGAGGAGGTAGCCACAAAATAGCATCAATATTTAAAATGGGAGGGGGTGAAAGCAGATTCTGCTGAAGCTATTGAAAGGGTGGTATTGCTTGAACAGTTTTATTGGATTTGCTCACCTGACTTAAAGCTTTGGCTAGAGGACTGAGATCCTAAGACTGCCAAAGAGGCTGCAGAGCTGGCGAATCGCTATGCTCGAAGCAGGGCTGCTGCAAAAGGGAATGCATTGGCGAAAGGAAAAAGTGGGCATTTTGGACCAGGAGTCAAAAGAATAGAGGCTCCTGTGATCCTCGGGACCCCACATAAATTCAGACAGGAGAGGTTGTGAGACAGGCCAGCCAACCTGTAGCTCTTGTAAAAGAGGGTAATAATGGGGATGGAACTTCCCCTAGTGGCAGTTAGCCCAACTGCTTCTGAAGGTTGCTGTCAGGAGGGAGGGGTGACACGTAGCCCAAGGGAGGAGGAAGGTTGTGATACTGAGTCCCCTACTGCCACAGCTGTGGACCTCAGCCTGGGAACTGATGGGAGCATGCTGCATGCTTTGGGTAAGCGGGAAGACTTAGCAGCAGCACAACAGACAGACCTTAGCTTAGAGAAGCTGAGGGCCTGTGCAGAGTCTGCTGGGACACAGGGAAGTGACGGAAAACATAGGTTGTATTGGGAAAATGGACTATTATGCACTTAGGACAGAGCGAGGGGTGATGGGCAGGCAGCTTCTTGTTCCCCAGGAGTATCATGGATTATTGCTCAAGGTAGCGCATGATATTCTCATGTCCGGACATTTCAGCAATGCTTGCACTATGCAGCGCCTAGCTCATAATCTCTATTGGCCCAGTATTACCAAGTAGGTGAAGGAATACTGCAAATCCTGTCACTGGTGTCAGGAAATAGGGACGGCCAGAAGCAAAGCTAAGGCTGCCCTGATTCCATTACCACTTGTGGACGAGTCATTCCAGAAGGTTGGAATGGATATTGTGGGTCCTTTGAACACCCCAAGTTCCTCTGGGAAGAGGTATATATATTGACAGTTGATAATGCTACCTGCTATCCCGAAGCCATCATGCTGTCCTCCACTAAGGCGGACAAGGTGGCAGATGCTTTGCTGGGGATTTTCTCCCGTGTTGGGTTTCCACAGGAGCTTTCCTCTGATCGAAGGGGTAACTTCATGACGAACCTAATGAAGCATTTGTGGGAGAAGTGTGGTGTCGTACAGATGCGCACAGTGCCTTACCACCCACAAGCCAGTGGTTTCATAGATTTAATGAGACCCTAAAAGCTATGTTTATGGCATTTGCAGAACAGCATGGGCAGGACTGGGAGAAATACCTGCCCCACCTGCTGTTTGCCTACAGGGAAGTGCCACAAGAGTCGATTGGGTTTTCACACTTTGAGCTCTTGTATGGACAAAGGGTGAGGGGTTGCTAGATTTAATATGAGAGGACTGGGAAGGTAGGCATGCCACCCAGGGGACTATCCCATAGTAGAGTATCTGTTAAAATTCAGGGAGACACTGAAGGAGCTTATGGACGTGGCCCAGAGCAGCCTGGCAGCTGCCTAGCAGAAACAAAAGACCTGGTATGATCATGGAGCCAGAGCTCACTCACACGGGGTAGGTCAGGAGGTAATGGTTCTGGTCTCGGTCCAAAAGGACAAGCTGTAAGCTGAGTGGGCAGGGCCATACAAGGTAGTACAGCAGGTAAACAATGTTAATTACATTGTAGAGTTACCTGATAGGAAACACACTCACAGGATGTATCGTGAACTTGAAGCCACATTTTAATAGGGCTGACATGGTACTTGCGGTTTGCAGTCCTGGAGAGGAGCTAGGTGGGGAAGACCCCCTTCTTGACTTGTTATCCAAGAGCAAGTAGGCAGTAGGTATCATCTGTGGAGACCATCATGCTGTCATCCCAGTTGACACCTGGACAGGCCCAAGAATTGAATACCCTTTTGTGAGACTTTGCCCCTTTATTTATGGCAAAACCTGAATGGACACCATTAGTGGTGCATGACATAGACACGGGGACCCAAGCACCCAAATATAGGACAGCTTACCAGGTGTCAAGAGATAGTCCTCAAGGACATTAGGAGGGAGGTGGGGGAGATACTGAATCTAGGGGTGATCCAGAAGTCCCACAGCCCCTGGGCCTCACCTGTAGTCCTTGTACCAAAACCGGATGAGACTACATGGTTCTGTGTAGATTATCATGGGCTTAACACTATCACAAAATCTGATGCCCACCCAATGCCACACACAGATGAACTGCTTGACAAACTGGGAGGGGTGACATACTTGACTACAGTAGACCTGACAAAGGGGTACTGGCAGATGGAACTGACAGACAGGGCTAGGGAAAGTTCAGCATTCATCACTCCAGTTGGCCTGTTCAAGTTCAGGGTCATGCCCTTTGGGATGAAGAATGCCCCTGCCACATTCCAGCGGTTAGTAAGTCAGATGTTACAAGATATGGAGGACTTTGCAGTCACCTACCTGGATGATATTGCTATCTTCAGCAATAGCTGGGAGAAACACCTGATACACCTGAGGGAGGTGTTGGGCTGAATACAGGCTGTAGGTCTAGTAAGGCAGAAAAGTGTCAGGTGGCTATGGCAGAGGTCACTTATTTTGGACATGTGGTGGGGCAAGGCCAACTTCACCCAAACCAAGCAAAAGATAGAGGCTATTGCATCATGGCCTACACCTGAAATCCAGAGACAAGTCAGGAGCTTTCTTGGGACAGCAGGGTATTATAGAAAATTCATTCCCAACAACAGCTCCCTGGCCACTCCTTTATCTAGGTTGCTGACAAAGAATAAGCCTAGAAAGGTAAAATGGGACACAGACTGTGAGCAGGCCTTCACACAGTTGAAAACCTCACTGTGTAGGGCCCCAGTGCTGGCTAGCCCAGACTACAGGCCATTTGTGGTGCAGATGGATGCCTCAGATGTGGATATAGGGGCAGTCCTCAGCCAAGTATCCAATCAGAGGAGAGAGCACCCCATTGTATACTTAAACAAGATGTTGCTTCCACGAGAACAAGCCTATTCAACAGCGGAGAAGGAATGTCTTGCCTTAGTTTGGGCATTAAAAAAACTGAAACCATACCTGTATGGGAGGCATTTTAAGGTCCAAGTGGACCACACCCCGTTAATATGATTGGGCCAAATGGGAAAATTCTGAGATGGAGTATTGCCTTGCAGGCTTATGACATGGAGACTTCACATAGGCCTGGATCCAAAAATGAGAACGCAGATGGCCAGTCCCACATACTGGATCTATAACAGAATGGAAAAGAACTGCCTCCAATAGGGGCATGTTCCCCCAGGTTCTGTTTTAGGAGGGCGGAGTGTTGAATGATAGGCATATATCCATTTATGTGGGATCATATTGTATATGCTGTAATGTACTTTAGAATGAGGACACTGTCTCTTTAAAAGGTTTTGGAATGAACTTACAAAAATAGCCTTCATTTTTCTAGTGACTGGGGTGGATCTGGTACATTTCAAGATAAGGGAGACAGGTATATAGGCCAGGAAGGTATAAAATATCTCACAGTGGCTTTCTATGACAGGGAAAGGTATTTTTTTTTATTTAGTTTTTGTTGACCAGATAAGTGCACTAAACAAATCCTGCCTATTTTCAGGCATGACCCGGGGGAGGGGGATACAGATGAATGCCAACCGACCTTGAACCAAATTAAGCTGTTGGTGGTATTTTTAGTGAATGAGGGAAATTTGGCCAGGACACCGGGGAAATTCCCCTACTCTGACAGTAGGGGGAACCCTTGTTCTGCAGGCCAGAGAGTCAGTGTGCAGGAGACCATGGAAGAAGCAACAGCTCTGAACAGTAGAGCAACAAGATGGATCTTTAACTAGCTTGGAAAGCATAGAATTGGCCATGATTCAACAAGAATTTGGAGACATCGCTGGTAATACAGAGATGGAGACATCTGGAGAAAAACTGGACATTAAGCAAGAAGGGATTATGGACATAGATATTTCACAACAACAGGAGGAAATATCCACAGAAGGGTATATAACACAAACGTGGATACTAATATGGTTTTGGAGAAAAAAGTGAGAGAGTGAGAAAAGCCCTGATGTAATGCCAAGGCGATCACTGAATGTTGATATGAGAGCTTTTGCATACACAGGAACATGTATTGACACTAAAAATATGGTTTTGACAGAATCAACTGTGCCAGAAGCAAATAACATAAAGAATGCGCAATCAGTAGTGGCTGGCAGTGAAATCAGTGAGAAAACTGAGTGCCTAGAGTCACGCAGTTCTTTTCTACAAAAGCCTCTAATAGCAGCAGTATGGCACTGCTGAGGTATGCAAGGACAAATTAAAACAACTCATGTAAATGAAAATACTGTTGAAATTCCTAATCAAAACAGCTAAACTGAAATACCTGTGCAAGAAGTTATAGAAAAAACTGTGAAACAAATCAGGAACACTGCAGAGACTGTGACAATGGGTGTGGTGGAAACTGACAAGCTAAACTGTGATGCGGTAGCATTAAAGGCTAGGCCTAATGATGACTCAGAGCTTTCACCTGCAGGAGACCAACAAAAACCTGAAATGGAGTACTCCTTTTGTGACAGGATTCAGCAACTAAAATGGAGTGAGACTAATGTGAAGGGAAACAATACTCCATATAGTAGATATCAGGAATGCATTCCTAACAGTATAACACAGAACTCATGTGGTTCAGTAACAAATAAGATCCCACAACAAGTTGCATTTACCTTAAGAACTGCAGGATGGAAGCAATTAGAGGCAGGGAATTGGGTACCGGATCTACAACATAGCCCTATACCTGGCTTAAACTCAGAATCTGTGGAACACATGGGAAATGAAATAAGAGGCATGAACTTTACAAATTTTACAACAGACTCAGATTTGGATTTGTGACCTGATGATGTGCAACATTCACATCCAGCTCCACAGCCTTTACCAAAAATCCCAGTGGTTATAAGCAATTCAGAAATGGAGGACAAAACTACTACTCAGCCAACCTGGGGAGACCAAATGGACGTAGAAAATCCACCACAAGAACAAGGCCAGAATTCTCATGAGAAAGCCAAAACGAATTGGGAAAACTTCAGGAAAAGAGATTTTTTTTCAAATCAACCCCCACCACTGCCGAGACGCAATGCAGTAAGACTACAGTATATAGGAGGTTTAGAACTGCATCCTGACAGGATTTATGTGGGAAAACATTTAATTAAAGAATGTATGTTTTTTTTCTAGTGAAATAAAGGCTTTAATATGCATATCTGGTGAAATACAAATAAAGGCCCAGTTCATCTCCCCAACAGTTTGTATTTAGGCAGGGAAAGGGGGCACTGTTTTTACGCAGGTCAACCAAGAACCTGCTTTAAATGTGGCTACTTTGCACATCTGAGCCAAGTCTGTGACCACATAAAATGTTACCTTTGTCTCTCCTTAGGACACTCTAGTTCAGAATATACAAAGAAAGTCAAATGTAATTTATGTGATGAATTAGGCCACGCATATAGGGCTTGCCCGTGGGCCACACATAACAGATCTGATTGCCCTGATCAAGATAATATCTTATCAGAGGCACAGAAGAAGAATATGGTGGCACAGAAAAATAGGGGAACAGAAACAGAGGCCCAAACAGCAGTAGAGGAGACAGCAGAGCATTCACAACACCAGGAAACCCTTTCTACCACAGTGATAGAAAGTATGAATAACACCCCAAGTCTAGGATAGAAGTGCCCATGTCACAAACAGGAGATAATGATAAAACTAATCTTGCCCCACCTAGGTATGATACAGAGGAGAAAGAAATTATTCCCCCACCAGAAATGGTGATAGTCACAAAAAAAAGACCTATGAGACAAAGAAGACCAAAATCGAAAATAGCAAAGGCATCTTCACCAGAACAGAGTATTGCAGTTAGCAATAAAGTTGAAATTCTGTCATTCGACACAAAGGAGTCTGAGCAGGGAGGAGAGTCTGAGACTTCCTCTCAGCCAGTACCATCATCAGATTCTGAGGGTGACTTAGAGGGAAAAACCAGACAAGTTCTAAGAAGTCAAAGGGCAGGGGTAAGAACCAGGAGTAGGGCCCGGTTAGGTGATCCTGGGTAAAATACTCATTGACACAAAATCACAATGTTTAAGGTAGCTACTCTAAACATGAATAGTGTAAAAAATGCACGTAGGAGGTTAGTTACTTTTCCTGTATTAAAATATGGAGGGTATAACATCTGCCTGTTACAAGATACCAGACTTAATACGTCTACATTAGTTCAACAAGCACAAAAACTGTGGTGCTGGGGTCCTTCCTATTTTTCATTTGGAACTGATACATGTGATGGCTTAGGCATTTTATTTAAGGGGACTGACTTTAGAGTGACCAAGGTGATAGACATTGTACCTGGAAGGGCCCTGTTACTGGATTTTTCTCCGTTATAATACAACATGGAGAATTATTAATATTTATGCCCCAACTACAAAAAAGGAAAGAGTGGAAGTATTTAATAAAATTAAACCTTACCTATTTATGACAAAACATATCATTTGGGGGGGAGATTTTAACTGTAGGATGTCACGTAGTGATCGAGGGGCGAGTACAGTGAAAGATTTTTGCGACACTAATTGCTTAAAATCCATCATTCAAACAGCGGGAATGCAGGATTCGTATAGAGCTCTACACAAAGAAGGGGGATGTACTGTTTTTAAAGGGCCACTGTCTACATAAATAGGCTTTCTTTTGGTTTCCAAATATGTAAAAATACATGAGGCAGTTACTTGGCCGAGTGAAATATTAGACCATGTAATAGTGTGTGCAGCATATGGGTTACAAAACAGAATTCCTTATGGCAAGGAATACTGGAAGTTGAATGCCTTTTTACTACAGGAGGAGAAAATTATAACTCAGATAAAAACATTTTTACAATCACGTATGACAATAGTAGGCCTAGATGAGGATTTATGTGTATGGTGGATAGAAACAGAAAGAGAACTACAATAATTATTGAAGTACTTAGCCTCAAAAAGGAATATTAATCAATACGTGAAATATCTTAACTTAAGACACCAGTTAGCTAAACTACATTCAGTGATATATACTTACACTGTTACCTTAACCTCCCAAATTCAAAATATTAAGAGAGAAATGGAGAGCTTACAATACTCAAGAGCAACAACTATGTTAGTAGAACATAGAATTTGTACAAGTGGAAAATTGGGTTTGGGTGACTATTTTAAGAGCTGTAATGAAAGAGTACAGGATAGATTGATAACAACAATTAAAATGCAAAATGGAAGGGAAGTTGGTACAACCTCAGAAATTTTAAAAGAAGTTCATTCTTACTTATCAGATATGTATAAAGATCCTCCCTTGGAAGAAAGTAGTATGAGTAGTTATATGAAGAAAATACAAAGCACAAAAATCCCACAGAATATTATGCAAGATGTAATACAACCCATTAGTAGAACTGAAGTAGAACAAGCTATTAGAAGTTTAAAAACAGATACAGCACCAGGCTTGGATGGCCTATCAACAGAGTTTTATAAAGAATTGCAAGATCCCCTGCTAGACATCCTGGTTGAAGTGTTTAATTGGATTCTACTGCATAATAAACTTAATATCCATATGAAAATAGCAGTACAAATCTTAACTCATAAAAAAAAGGATCGCTCTGATTTAAGGAACTGGAGACCCCTGAGTCTCCTTAACACTGATTACAAACTATTGATGAAAATATTAGCATTAAGACTGTCAAAAGTAGCCCCATATGCTATAACTATATCACAAACATGTTCAGTAAATGGCCATTCAATAAAAGATAATCTATTACTCATCAGGGCGTTAGTAGAACAAGGGAAGGAGGAAGAACTGCAGGGTTATTTTCTATCATTGGACCAAGAAAAGGCCTTCGATAGAGTATCCCATGAGTTTATGAACCAGGTATTACATACATATGGGATCCCAGATACCTTTTGTAAATGGATTCAGACACTGTACAAGGACGCAACAGTACTTGCTTTAATAAATGGAACCCTAGGATCTTATGTCTCTATTAAAAGGGGTGTGAGACAAGGATGTCCTATGAGTCCGCTTTTATATATATTTTGTATTGACCCTCTTTTAAAAATGATACATGCAAACAACCAAATTAGAGGTACAACACCAAGGAATAGTGTTCTGGAGGTGAAAACATCAGCTTACGCTGATGATCTCTGCTTATTCCTAAAGGACCAGAAATCTGTTGAAGAAGCTATGAAAGTAATTGAAATATTTTCTGATATTACAGGAATGAATATAAATAAAGGGAAGAGTGTTTTGTATACTCTAAGTGCAACTACAGAAAATCCTGTAAAAAATCTGAGTATATATTTTGGGAGGGGAGATAATGGAATACTGAATTGGAAAGATAAAATTGAATTAGCTACAAATAAGGTAAAGACTTGGAAAGCATGGCAACAGACAAAAAAGAAGAAAGTTATAATTGCCAAAACCTTTCTATTACCTATTTTCACTCATTTAAGCATGGTATACCCTATTCCATGTTCATTAGAAGTAGTAACATTAAGTCTGGTTTTCCAAGTAATATGGGGCAGCTGATTAAACCCTATTAAATGAAATGTATTATATATTCCTATACAACAAGGTGGGCTGAATTTATTAAACCCAATAGCATTTTTTTACAGTATATATTTTTTTAATAATTTAATAGACCCAATAAGACCAAATGCAGCATTATGGAAATTATTTCCATCTCAATGGTTAGTTCCCATATTTACAACATGGAGAAGACAGGATAGGCTAAAACCAGGATTCAAAGTGGGACCAGAATATATTAAGCCAATGATTACAAAATTAAAGCAATGGAAAATATCTAGGGAAAACATTGATCTGAAATCGAGGAAACAAATATATAATATGATACAGGATCACAGTTTTTATGAAACCCCTGTTTTTAAAGGCATTTCTGATAAATATCATGGAAAGGTGTTACAAACACTACAAGATAAATTAATACCAAAGAGAATGTGGGATGTAGTGTGGCTAAGCTGTCATGGGAGGTTAAACGTGAAAGGAAATGCTAAGCATAAAGCACAAATGGAGAGATATTGTCCTAGGCCACCATGTATAGCGGTGGAGGAAACAATGGAACACTTTTTTTTGTGTTGCCCTTATGTTCAAGAATTCTGGAGCCTACTTGCACAAAAATGGGCCAGTAAATACTGGGGTTTATTAACTTATGAAGAATTAATTGGAGGGTTTTCAATTCATGTGAAACAATGTAACATAGGAGTACTTAGAATGATATTAACAATAATTAAGTTTGTAATGTGGCAAAACAGGTGCAACTTTGTGCTACAACAAGTGGATAGAAGTCCACTTCAGTTATTTCAAAAAGTGGAAAATGAGATAAGAATACAGTGTGAATCAGAAAGAAAACAATTATTGAGAGATGCGTGGAGCACTAGGAGGAAAACTGTGCCTTTCATGAAAGACAAAATTTGATGAACCTGAACTAATAGTAAATCCTTTTCTTTTCTTCTGTGTATAGTATAAAAGTATGGAATGGATGGAAAGTAGTTTTTCTAGATGTACAACAATATCGTGTAACCTTATTTTTTGTTTGTTATGTATATATGGAAATGTTCTGACTGTTATAATATGTGGTGTATCTTTAATAAAACATTCCCCTTCTCTTTTTGATAAATGCCATAGGATCTTTAACATCCACCTGAACTACCACCAATCCAGGCAGATGGGACCTCGGTTTAACATCTCATCCGAAAGACGGCACCTCAGAAATGCAGCACCCCTCTCATGCTGCACTACAGTTTCAGTACTGGGATATTAACCCAAATGCCAGATGTGGGAACCGAACCCACAGCCCTCTGATCTCCCGGCCTCAGAGGTGAGTGTGCTACCTACTGAGCCACTGACACTGTATTGACAGTGTAGTGACCTAGGGGCCAGGGGTCAAGCCAAATGCATTGACCAGAAGTCACTGAAGTTGACATGAAATCTGACATGGAACCACAGTGACACCTGCAGGAAAAGGCAAAATGTTGCCCCCTACTATCTGTAGTGTCTTAGGACCATTTAACCCCACCCCAGAGAAAAAAAAGGTGGGTGTGTCCAAAAAATGACCATCATGTATTTATCAGACACACATTTTGAATTCAGGGCAGTTGAAAAACAGTTTAGCTGGAGGGCAGATCACCTGTCCAGCTGACATATACTTGAAGACCAGAATTATATGTGTAGGCCTGGAAGAATCTCTAAAACCAGACCTGATTGTGTGGAAAGTTTGGCTTGTCACATACTGAACAGAAAGTTCTGATTTTAAGTCAGAATTTTGGAAACAAAGACTTTCCACCAATGCAGCATCTGAGAACTTTTTAAAAAGGACAATTCAGAGGAACTGACTTGGTACAACCTTGCTACAAAACTGTTGCTTAAGGACTCAACTCTACAAGGACATTTAAAATCTTGTCTAAACTCTAACATCAAAACAAGGTATAGTTTAGAATACCAGTATCTAGTGTTTTCTGTAAATCATCCAGTTTTACTTTTGATGTTGTCTGCATTTCAAAGTTATTCCAAACTGTAGACTTTTCTGTATTGCCTTTATGTTAAGTAAACTGTTATGATTTTCTTATCAACTCTGCCTGGGGTCTGATTGTGTGATTTCACATTTTAAACAGAAGGGTTTTGAAATGACTGTGCCTAAAAGATAGAACCGCTCAGCTATCGTATAAAACTACTTAGGCAAGACGTAGCCAATGGCTGTGGTGAGATTCAAATACTGAACGTAGTGCAGAGTCAAGGGAACTCGAAACTACAGAATCCAACCTCCCATTGGGAAAAGGAAGGTTGGGAAGTCTTCCTGAACCCTTACTCCTGCTCATGAGTTCTTAAAAAGGGGGATCCTCTCTGCAAATAGGAGGTCCTGCCAGGCTGCCCAAAGTTTGGGGACCAGGGGCTCGTGACACAGGTCACTGGGGAGACTCTACCTTGAGTACTGTGTCCAGTTCTGGAGGCCACATCACAGATAGGATATACACAGGGTGGAGGCGCAGTCTAGAGGAGGGCAACTAAAATGGTGGAGGGGTTGCATGAAGAGCCCTGTGAGGGGAGACTGGGGATCTCAACATGTACATCATAGAGGAGGGAGAGGGGGACATGATAAGACTTACAAGTACCTTGAGGGGGTGAATGGGATACAGGAGAAGAGTCTATTTCAAATAAGGAAGTGCACTAGGACAAGAGGGTGTGCAATGAAGCTTGACGGGGGAAGTTTAAGAGGGATGCAAGGAAATGCTACTTCACTGAAAGAGTGGTGGATGCCTGGAACAGTCTGTCAGCAGAAATAGTGGGGGCAAAAACAGTGGGGAAATTCAAGCATGCATAGGATAGGCATACAGAAATACTGGTAACTAGGCTGGGATGGGGAGGGAAGTCAGAGACCAGGTAGGGCCTGCAGTGACAGAGCAGGCAGGGAACATCTGGGCAGACTGAGTGGGCCAAGCAGTCTTTTTCTGCTGACAGATTCTATGTTTCTATTCTCCAGACCCCCTTCCAACTAGCTCTGGGTTCTCTTTTGCTGTTTTGGGATCCTACACTTACATTCTTTCCCATTATCCTTACCTTTTCTATTTTTCCAGTTGCTTGCAGACTCTTGAGAGCCTTTCCCCCATTGCCTATTCCACCACTCCTTTTTTAACCTCAACCTTATTTTTACCCACCTTACTGCTACCAGTCCCCAGTATAGGGGGAGCACTAGCTAGGTTTCCCTTCCTCACTCCCTTTACTGTCATTCCCCTAGCCTTAGTGTTCCTGGCAGTCAGCTTAACTGTCTAATGCAGACATCAACTTCTCCCCCAGCATGCTGGTCCCCTTTCTTGTCAGGTGAAGACTGTCACCTTTGATGAGCCTCCTGTTCCAGGAATCCTCCCAGTCCCCCACAAAGTGGTACCTATTCTCCTGACACCATCCCCTTTGACCACTCATTTAATTTCACTGTCTCTGCCCTTGTTACTCTATCTTTCCCTCCCCTCCCTTACTCCACACAGGGAGGACCTCAGTAAAAGCCAAGAAGGCTGAGTATGCCTGCAATCTGTCAACCTAGATCAACCAATGTTTAATGTCTGCTCTTAACACTACCAGTTACAAAATAATGAGTCATTTGCTTAAATGGGAGCATACTGTCTTAGTTATTAATTTCTTTTGTGTATGTTGTCATATTCCGTACAGAGGAAGTAGAGTTGTCATGGTACTTCGTATCATCGCTGCACTAAATATGGCAGTGTGCATGCAGTGTTAACATGATGAGGCTGTGGGTGCAAAAAACATTGCCATAATGAAGCATGAGGAGCAGCCAAATGCCACCTGCCCCAAGAGGATGATTAACTGACCATTGAAATAAACCCTGGGAGTTCCTCATTGCTATCGTAATAACAATGTTTTTATGTTCACCATGCACGCTAGCAGAAGTTGAGCATTTTGTGATGTACAGGGTTTTGAGAGATGTGTCTTGGTGGTCCATTTCAAAAGACTCTACAAGGGACTTGACCAGTAATCAACAAGTTTCATTATGACACTATTCAGGCATGAAGGTGCGAGGACTTCAAAACAATGTGCAGACAGACACATTCACAAATCAGCTCTTTCAGCAAGCACATCTAATCCCATGTCCTCTTAGCCTGCCTGCACCCTTTTACCTCACCATTACAGCAATGGAAACTGAAACAGCTTGTTAAATACTGGCCGCCTATTAAACTGGAGATTACAATTTTACCCCCTTCAAAATGCAACAACTTGCACATTTAAATACTTAGCATTTAAACATTTTCTTGCTATTAGCTTCAGTTGGGCAGGTATTCTCTTTCAAGAAAGATTCATACCTCATAAATGTCACCCTTTCACAGCAAGAAATCTCCTAAGATTTACACTGGGTTTTTAACCTCTTAAGACAGTATGTGATAAGCACTGTCTCAGACATGGTTTACTATAGCAGACAACATCTGTATAGAAGTGTTGTCTTTTGTTACTAATTTTACTATGCTTTTTGGGAAAAAATATTTATAGTGAGCTACAGAAAACACACACGCACACACACACACACACACACACACTGTACACACAATCCTCATGGCCACAATATTTG
This sequence comes from Neoceratodus forsteri, assembly GCA_016271365.2. NCBI lineage: Eukaryota > Metazoa > Chordata > Ceratodontiformes > Ceratodontidae > Neoceratodus > Neoceratodus forsteri. The sequence goes on along the minus strand of CM057458.1, from coordinate 1,190,836,093 downwards.
AAATAAATACTGCAATCTAATATGTTATAAAACAATAGTTCTCAGACTTTGTAACAGTGAGCCTCCCCAAATCCATGAAAAAGATTTTGAGCCTCCCCCAAAAACTAAAATAATATTGGGCCTCCCCAAAGAAAAATAACATACTGTACTTTGCACAGTACACCATGAATAAATTGAAACCCCTCTGAGTACTTGGCTCATATTCAGTTCTTTGTCTTATACTGATGTGGAACCTTTGAAAAAAGCTCCTCTGCTCAAAGGCGTTATCTGAATAACAAATAAATAAAATAAATAAATGTTATTCAGCTTGCTGTAACCCCCACACACACACACACACAGGCCAGTGTTCAACCCTTGCATTTGGGCTGTTCTGCCATAAGGCTACAAATTGATCAATTACCACCTCTCATTATTAGTTTATTGTTCATATTTGTTTACACTATTGTTCATTGTGTATTTCTTGATTGTTTTGTAGTTACCTTTTGAAATGTATTGACTCCCTAACCTTCTCCGAGTATACCTGAAATGAGCCTTGGGTCATTCGCCTTCCGTTGTCACCCATGTATAAGATTTACCTATTATTATCCTCTTTCAGTTTGCTTCATCTCTTCACACAAAATATATAAAACTCAACATTTAAATACAGTACTTCTTCAGACTTGCTTGAGCCTCCCCTGGAATAGGTTGGGGCCTACCCAGGGAGGCTGGCCTCACCATTTGAGAACCCCTGTTATAAAACAATAAAGAAACTGTTTATGTCAGTCTTGGACGGTTATGTGGAAGACAGTGAAGTTCAATTTACAGTAGATTTCCTTTAAATATTTCTTATCCTATGTTTTGTATCCTGGATAGCACAGGGGAGATGCTACATCTCATTCTCATAGGGATCTTCACTTTACACATTTTTGCACTGTATTTATTCAGAACACCCCAAATTAGATGCAATATCTTGTTTTCAGTGGGGTCATGATTTTACCATTTTTATAATGTATTTATTCAGGGTAGCCTAGTCCAGATGTAAAATATTATTTCCAGCGTGTTCTGATTTTACACAGTGCAGCATAATATTGTGTGGATGTAGAGCCCCACTGAAAATAAGATGCCACGTCTTCTGTGAACTATCCAGGCTAAATATATAGCAATTAGCAGGCATATTCTAGGAAAACACATTATAAAGATGTGTGAAAGGAAGACCACATTGAAACTGCCTCTCAGCAGATCTGCATTGTGTAAATTCATTAGAAATAAATAATGGGTAAAAGCATGACTACACTGTAAGTGATATTTTACAGGATATGCCAGTTGAGATTCAATATATCATATATTGAATCTCGACTGGCATATCTTGTAAAAATACAATATTTAAAATGGTTTAAATGCTTTACCCAAATGAAATAAATATTTTAAATATCAACTTCACTAGTCTTTCTTCATAGGTCTTATCCCATATGCCCTGCACCATTGTAGTTGCCCTTCACTGCACCACCTCCACCTTGTCTATGTTTTTTCTCAGATGGGGCATCCAGAACTGGATGTAGTATTCCAGGTGTGATCTCATGAGTGTCTTATACAGGGTCAAGATGACCTTCCTCTTTATACTCCTGATACCCCTCCCTGTGCATCCAAGCATTTGGCTAGCCTTTCCAGCCACCTTATTATGCTGCCTAGTTTCTCTTAGGTCCTGTGAGATAACTCCCAAGTCCCTTTCCTGCTTTGTAGTTTGTACTTTGCCCTTGGGTTCTTGTGCCCTGCATGATCCTGCACTTCTTTGCATTGAATCCCAGCTGCCATTCTTCGGACCATTTCTTCAGGGTTTCTTCTTGTGTTTATGCCCATTTTTTCCATTTTCACCCAACTCCCTGTGTCACAGCTGTGCATTCACCTGTGGAGGCACACGTACACTGTGGTGCTCTGTTTGCCACCTGTCTGCCTGTACTACCCTCAGGCCTCCACCTGGGGGCAGTTGAACTGCAGGGGGTGACAGCGTCCCTCCTCGGGACAGGAGAGCTGCCTGGTGGCTGCTCAATCCTGCTCCCTCCCTCCCCCCTAGCTGGCTTTCAATGACCCGGGCTTGTTCCTGAACCTGAGTCGCTGGCATATCGTGAGGTGTGGCATCCAGCAGCTCAACCCTTACCGCCACCGGTCTGGCTTTACAGTTTTTAAGGTTTTCCTTCATTCTTTCAACACCCCCTGCCATGTCCATCCTATTGCATACCTTTGTATCCACTGTGAAGAGAAATGCCTTCCCCTCCAGTCCCTCTGCAATGTCCCCAACAAAGACGTTGATGAGGCCCAGCCCCAACACCAACCCCTGTGGCACTTTGCTCATCACCTCTCCCTCTCCAGAGGACTCCCTGTTTATCACAACCCTCTGACTCCTGCCATTCAGCCAGTTCTCCACCCACAGAACTATTTTAGGATCCACCCCAGGTTGTGCAGTTTGTTAATCAGCCTTCTATGGGGACAGTGTCAAAGGCCTTTCTGAAGTCCAGATAGGCCACATCCACTGCACCTCCCTGGTCCTACTTTAGTTACCAGTCATGCAGTACATTAGTACAATGAGTTAGTGAAAAACACAGTGCTTATCCAAAATACAGTAAAAGTTAGGCTTAGATGTACAAGTAAATGAATGCCATATAATGACTCCACCAAGCCACAGCAACAGAAGTTTCAATCCTTCACATCGATGCAATCCTGCTGACATCACTGACACATCCCAACAACGACCCGCAACATGCCGACACCAACCGCCACAATAAACTGTATCAGTGTGTGTGTGTGTGTGTGTGTGTGTGTGTGTGTGGCAATGCTCTATGTGTGCAGACAGTGCACTGCTATGTTATACTGTAATATATATGCATATATGTGTATTTGTATTAGTCAGCGTGTGTGTATCACAACTATTAGTGCAGTTAGGATGCTCTTTGGTTAGTGCAAAAAATGCTAGTCTACATTTTCCCACTATCTAGATCAGTTTCAGCCTTCTGCATGTCATTGCTTATTTAACTGAGGTATCTAGTGGCAACTCCCCACCCTCTGATGTCCCTCAGAGCCTGAAAAGAAGAAAAAGGTCCCTTGATGTCTCTTCTTTTAATCTGCAAATGTGTGTAGATGGTGCACTGCTATGTTATACTCACTGAAATATATATATATATATATATATATATATATGCATAAATGTGTATATGTATTAGTCAGTGTGTGTGTGTACCACAACAATTAGAGAGTGAAGTTGAATGACAGTGGTTAGTGCAAAAATTGCTAGTCTACATTCCCCCACTATCTAGATCAGTTTCAGCCTTATGCATGTCATTTCTGATTTAAATAAGAGTCTGTTGCTGCCCCACCATAACTGCCCCTCATGCCTAGCCCTTCCCAAGCCCAGCCCATATCAGTCTTCTGGCACAGGGATCTGCTCCTAGACCTAGTACAACATCAGTACCAACAGCGAACATCTGGCATTGACAAATGCTTGTTTTAAATAGTGTTGTACTTTGTTCAGCATGTGATTTGACTCTACATGTATATCAACCACAGATTAACATAAGGCTGATAGAATGCTTACAGCCAATCAGAAAGCTTTATTTCTTGGACTCTTTTTTTTTTTTTTTTTTTCAAAATGTAAAAAGATGATCCCATGGCATAGTATTAGAGGCTGTTCAGCCACTTATTCCTTTTTCCTCCAGGTATGTATCTATACCTTATATGAAGACACAGGCAATTTCAGCAGGAACTACTTTACATGGCTTTTCCATCACTCTTTCTGTGAAATAGTAGTTGAAATAGTCTTCCTCCTGTAGTTGTGAATGTGTGTTCTCTGTTCTCTCATCTTTGACAGAATTGAAATCTGTATGCAGTATCCTGAAAAGGTGTGTGTGTGGGGGGGAGGGTGTGTTACTGCTGGGTGTGGATAACAAGACAATAAATTAAAAGAAACTAGAATTGCTCTAATTCTGCAAAAAATACTGGATGGGAAGTATTGTTGGGCATGTCCTCTTAGGACAGATACCTAGGGGGTCATCATCAGTGACTCCCTAAAACAATCAAACCAGTGTAACAAGGCCAACAGTAAAGCAGACAGGATTCTGTTGTGTAGTATAGGAAGGGGGTATTGAGAGCAGAAGGAAGGTGGCATTTCTAGCTCTCTGTAGAGCACTGGTGAGGCCTCACCTGGAGTACTGTGCCCAGTTCTGGAGTTGTCACCTAATGAAAGATAAGGACAGGCTGGAGACAGTGCAACGTACAGTGACCAAAATGATTCAGGGCAAGCAAGGCATATTTTACAAGGATCGGCTCAAGGCACTGAAAATGTACTTGGTGGAAGCCAGATGAGAGAGGGGAGGGGAGAGGTGAGATATGATAGAGATCTACAAGTTCCTGAAAATAATGAACAAGGTAAATTGTGAGAAACTATTTAGCATGTGTAGTGGATCAACAACACGGCATAAGCGGAAACTAATGAAGGGAGGCCAAGATGGGCGTGAGAATGTTTTATTTTGCAGAAAGGATGTCGGAACCATGGAACAATTTGCCGGCTGATGTGGTGGTCGGAGAACCATCAGTGGTTTCAAACATGCTGGAACAGAGTGAAGGGCCTAGTGGCTGCTCACGGTGGTAGCAGTAGGGTGGGGGGGCATGGGAGTAGATAGTATGGGTTAGAACCCTGTATAGACAATAGGTCCCAAGTGTGTTAGGGTTTTATGGGCAGACTGGCTGGACCAATGGTTTTTTTCTATCATCATTGTCTATGTTCATGTGCTTCTAGCTAAACACAAAATGCATAAATGTGCACCAATTAAAAAATTAAAATGTTATGGGGATGGAATTAAGCACACTTCTGTAACCCACAAGTCACTTAATTTCCTGTGCCAACAATGGGGGGGGCTGCTTTATCCCACAGGTTTGTTTCAGTTTCCTCAAGTAGATCCAGAATTTCAATAACAAAGGATTACTATGAAATCTGGGAATAATCATGCAGACAGCTTGTCTGAGGAGAACAGCAACCTGAAGAACCATTCAGTTGTTCCCTGCAGCCTCTATCTGAGTAACTTGATGTATAAACAAACTGAGGGATGGTTCCCTACTGCTCAGGCATAGGTACCGGAACCGGGGGGGGGGTGTCAAAAGGGGCGGTAGCCACTCCACTTTTTATTTCTGTATGGCAAAAACTAGCATAGAAAAAGTGCCTTTTGTACCCTCATAAATGCCCTTTTGATTCTCAGCCCCCTCAGCTTTTACCATCTTCTGGCACCCTTGTGCTCAGGTAAAATGTCATTTGACTCTACAGACATGCTGCACCTTGTATTCACCAAAATAAAAAGGACATGCTTGACTATTACTGTCCCAGTATCCAGGATACTGCTAAACCGTACTCCTGCTATGCAAACGCGTGGAGTCCAACTGTAAGAAAGAGTCGAGTGTAACAGAGCTTATGCAGGCCTAAGCTAGTAGAATCGCTCCTTTGTCTCCTGTAGAGCACACTGTTGAAAGCTGACAGCCGAGGCTCAGTTTCTGGCACTTCTACAACTGCGTATTCTGTGCTCTTTGAGGGATGCCTTTGATGGCCTCCTGCTGCATGTGCCCAGCCCAGGTGTGGCTTTATGTGCTGCAGAAAGGTTACTCAGCTGGCACAGACCTAGATAAGAGATGCTTGTGTTTGGGCCAAGAATGACCTCAGTGTTAAAAGTATCTTTCACTGTGTCACCCTGCCAGTTGGAATGACATCCTTGGACATTTCCAATAAGACCCAGAGTGTCTGGCCACAGATGAGACTCTCACTCTGGACTATTGGAGACTGTTAGCCATTAACCCTTTTGCTGCCTGAGGTATTTTAAACTCCTGTGGCTGTCCATTAAAATACCTATATGTTTCCTTCAAGGAAAAGTAGTTAAACCACAAATCTGTATTTTTTCCCTCTATATATTTTATATCCTGGCTGGCTATCAGTCTTTTTAGAGATATACACTGATCAGGCTCAGGAATCCTCGCCATCGTATACTGTAGATGGCAGCTGTGGTTTTCTCATATATTTTTTCTACCTTTCCCCTCCCTAGGCATGGGCAATGACTTTCTGAGCTGGCCCTGCAGACACACAGCCTCCCACTGAGGCAGTAGCATGCTCCCTTGTCCAGCAGCAGGAATTGCTGTGGTGGTGGAACCTGACACCAGCCCTCCCCAGCCGAGACACACTGATGGGTGGCAGTTGTCTCAGTCTGGCCTGCCTCTCAACTTGACGCACCGAGTTTGCTTCTGAACCCAGGCCGTCTGCACTGCATGACATCTTGACACGCTGCCACTGAGCCAATTGGACAACCCACACGTTTTTTTTATTGGTAGACGCTGACCTTTTATAGGTGGTAATGTTTTGTTGGCTTCTAGTCATGTGACCACAAAACAGCTGGATATGGAAACAAAATAGTATTGCAACTCAAAAATGTTTCAGAAAAGACCCCAGAGAAACCTATTATTTAACTGAGAAATATGGAAAACTATATACAGTATTGCCAAACTTTTCTATGAGTGTTCTATACAAGCAACAAACAATCTTTTGTATATGCAAAAATGGTTACAGCAGTGCTACTTTACAATCGCCTCCTGTGGAAAGCATAGTGCTGCACAGCCAGCAGAGGGGTGGATGAGTTGGCCAGCTTGTGCATGCATACATGTGCACATTCATGTCACTGACTCTGGAGGAGGGGCAGAAATGCAATAAATCCTGGTCTGGACACAGGATGATACTGGCATCCTACAGGCCCCACACCCACTGACCAGGCTGTGCTTCACATGATTTGGTCACCACCAGGAGCTGGTCCCATCCTGATGGCCTCTCTATGGGGTGTACACCAGTACAGTAGTGCAGAGAACAGCACAAGGGGGTGGGAGGAGAGAGACAGAACCAAAGAAAGACACATAACACAGCCGCAGAGGTATCCCAATAGTCTCTCCATGGCATGTATGCCATGGGGCATCGGAGTAAGAAAATTCCTGGGGAATACGGCATGATGGGGCTGGGACACCAGTGGAAGGGGGCACAGGCTGCAATGGGAAGCAAAAAGAGTAAACAAAAATAAAACAAATAAAAGGTGAAAAAAGTCAATTGGCACTTCTGATCTCCTTGTTTTCTACATGTAAAAATCAGGTTACATATTGAATATCTGTTTTAAATTAGGACAAGGCTAACTATACAAATATTTGTGAATCATTCTGATTGGCATAGATTTGCAAGATACAATATATATTGCTTAGTGTTAATTTCACAAATTTCATTTCAGATGCAAACAGTTTGAAGTTTCAGGAAGGGGGCTAAAAAGCAGTCAATATAAATAACCATGCAAAAATTCACATTTGTGAAATCTACAGCACCAGACCTGTCTATGAAGACCAACAGCGTTCATACAGTTGTACATTTATCCTAAATAATCCATGCACAAGTGTCCAAGGCTGATTTGCAGCATTTTGGGTTATTTATTTAGTGTTTATTTACCAGGTTAAGTGTGTTAGGCAGATGAATGCCTATTTTCAAGCATGACTTGAGAGGTTATATACAGAGATAAAATTACAGAGAATGATACAAGGAAATGACAATTTGTGTAACAGATATGGGCAAGAACAAGTCAGACATGCATAACGACAATGGTATAAATAGGGGATACATGATGACTGGTGGTGGAATACACAATTTATCTGAATGAGTGGAGAATGACCTTGGGTAACCTCATGAGTGGTGGTGTAGTGGAGCCACGAGTGATGGTTCCCGAGGTCTCTCTCAATGAGTTTAGATAAATTGTGTATTCCATCACCGGCCATCACGTGTTCGATTTATACTATAGGGTGGTGAGTTTAGTATTTTTGTGTTTTATTTGTTTTTGGTAGGCAAGTTTTGCTTTTTTCCAGCAGTGAGTGGGGTTTGTGTTCTGCATTTGTATGTGGTTGTATGACTGGTTGGTGGTGTCTTGATGATGGCTTGAAGCAGTATGTGACTGGCTGTGCAGTTGATGTGGGAAGGAGGGTCATAGAGTTCTGAGGATATGGCAGCTACGTTTCTTGTTTTCTGACAGTGAGACGGTGCTTTTACTTTTTTGGAGGACTGAAGAGTTTTTCGACCACTGTTTTGAAGGTACAGGAGAGTGGGGAGTTTGGAGAGCTGCACAGTGTGTTTTTTACAGTGAGCGAGCAAGTCATGCTGCAGTGGGGTCTGCAGGCGAGCAGAGTTAGGTGGGGCTTGTACTATGTAGGAAGCAGAGTGGAGGCAGTGATGTAGCAACTGTGTGGGTGAATGGGCTACTGTGTGGATAAATGTCAGTTGCTCTTTTATCCACACAGTGGTGGAGATAGCTGCTGTTATGCAACTGATTACACGCTCATCCCTACTGTATAAAATAGTGCATCTAATAGTCACCATACCCAAGTCACATTCTTTCTACTCGTTTATACAGATATTTTCTCAAAAAAAAAATAGGGCTGGCTCCATGGCATTGAGCAATTAGGGAACACTCTGGCACAATACAGCAGCAAAGGTATCAGAAATATTTACTAATGAAACCATAGGCAGTGGCCTGTACAAAACAATGACAAGTACAATAAAGCAATAGATGGCAGCAAAAAAACAAAAACAAGGGCAACTGCCCATAAACAGAAATAAAAGTTCAATATGGGCACCACACAGTTTGATAAAATGGCCAGTGCTGCTATGGGCCTGCGGGTGGTGGCTGCTGATGCCCATCCAGCTGGATGGCTGCCACCAGGTTGCTCATGGCCAGTGTGTTCTTCTCCAGCCTCTGCACAATCATCCTGAGGAGGCGGACCTGCTGCTGAAGAAGCTCATACCTGCCCTCTACCTCAAGGTGATGTCCATGCCAACCTGCAGCACTCTGGACCCCTATGGAAGGAAAGACATTGAACTCAGCAGACTATGCACACAGGATAAGAGGCACGGGAGTGGCATACTGTGCATTACAGATGTATAAACAGACTACACATAGGCAACATCCCACACAGGTGGCTAGAATCATGCTGCCGCAATGGAATTTGTGGGGCATATCAGAGATAGCATTGGGTATCCAAACAGTGGAGGACTGTGCACAGAATGAGTGTGCTGTGCTGCAACAGAGCCAGACACAGCCGTTCAAGGGACACAGGACACTGGCAGACTGGCCGGATGTGAAAACACAGCACATGCCACAGCAGCACCAAAAGCAGCACCAATGCTGAGCTCAGTAGGAAGTGTATCAGCCCCAGTGGCTATGAGTTGTGGCCACACACCCAGAACCTTGCAGACCAGGCATCCAGCACACAGGTTCACACAGGTGTGCACGACACTGGACATGCAGAAGCCACCCTAGTCATCAGAAGCAGGGGTGGGATGCAGGCACACACACAGCACAGCTTTATATGGATAGGATTGTCATGCACAACACCGGTGTGAGACACAGAGCCACCTGTAAGCACACTCCATCCCAGCGGATGCTGAGAGTGCCCTACTGATAGAGGCCCCCCCATACAGAGGCTGTGCAGGTCATCAATCTGGTGACATCCATGTGTGTTGTAATGCATGCATGTCACTCCCTGTATACTGTGGAATGGTGAAACAATGGACATTACTGGGTTGCGCACACCCTTCCCTCTATGCATCATAATGCCAAACTCATACAAGCTAAGGTACAACCAAGGGCCCTTAATAACTACCTCTGCTGGGGACCCCATGACACATAAGGCTGGCTCTGGAGAGATGCAGCAATGTGGCACCCAGTGCAGATGGCACTGTAGGTGGCACCGATGCAGGCAGGCTGCCATAGACCTCACATGCATGCTGTATGCTGCAAATGGTATGTCATGCGTGTACCAGTACCACAAAGCCAGTGACTGCCACCACCAGACAGGTGTGCATACCTAGGCCAGACCATGTGGCATGACAGACCTGACAACTAATGACAGACAAACTACCTGGGGCAGTGACCAGTAAGGTCATCACCATGCTGTACTGAGGCTGCGGCACAGGGGACAAGCCAGCACACAGTGTAATGCATGCCAAAGCATATTGCCCACACAGGGCAGAAGGGATGTTGGCATAATGATCCAACCAATAGATGGCACAACCCCTTCCACAACACAGTTTCAGTGGTGGGACAGTGCCCCAAGGGGCAGATGAGGGGCCAGAGCCACAACCGCTGAGGTGCTGCCTTCACAGGAATGTGTCCAACCTGCCAAGCCACAGACATGGACATCCCTCCACCCCCTGCAGAAACAACATATGGCATAGTGGAGACATACAACACATACTGCGAACCACACAATGCAGGGTACCTATGTGGATATGTGTTGCAGAACTGCTCGCCCTACCTTGATGACCTCCTACTGCAGTCCTGACTGGCCTCCCCCGTCTGCTGCCCTGGCACTCCCATGTGACCTGTCTGGCCCTGGATGGGTCCTGTTGTCTGTGGAGGGGGTAAAGGTGACGTGATCAATACTAGGTGGCATACAGCATGGTACTGTATCATGCAACATCCACTCTACACACCCCATACACCAATACGGTACCACTGTAGCCAGATGTGTGGGGCGGAGATGGACAGGACCTTACACAGACCTGTTGGACTGGTATGCACAGCCATGCAATGGCACACCAGGTTAGACAAGGTACTGGGGCACGGAATCAACACTACATACCAGTGTTGTATCTAGGAACTAGCACTGTGGAGGCAAGAACTGTTTGGTGCCCCATGCCACTTTCCTCATTACCTCTTTGAGACATATCCATACATTTTAACCAGATCTCTTGCACATACCACATTACTTAGTTGTATGCATTTAGCATTAGGTCTAATTCAAACAGCGCACAGTAATCATATCATAACAACAGAAGGGGTGGATATCAGACAGTAGGAGTAATCAAACTCAGTGGTCAGGTCCTAGATTGTCACAATCACTCCAGTACAACTGTAAGCCATGGATTATGTGGTGTATGAATACCTATACCCTTGCTACATACTATGGACAGTATACATGGCACAGACATGGGCTATGGCAACATGCTGGTCAGTACATGTAACACCCTGGCTAGATGTATGCACCAAGGTACAGAACATATACATCCAACTTGACACGGCAAACAAGAGGACTCCCAGATCTGCAGTGATTCCTGCATTGTACAGGGAAATGGAGGAATCTACAGGGAATGTGGTCCCTGTGACAGGGTGACCCCTGTCATAGTGGACACCCCTGGGATAAATTGAAGCCAATTCCCCAAGCAGTTTATATGTTTTGTATAATGTCCAACATGCTAGTTGGCTGGTTATAAATTAAGTGCTGAAGTATTTATAAAGCTTTCTGTGCATATTAGCTAAAAACTAACTAGAAACCAGCCAAAACCCTCAAAGAATATTGAAGTTTTATATTGTTTTCTTCTCTGATCTTTGACCATAAAACAAAACTAAGAAGGTAGTTTTAATAGTAGAATAACAGAAGTTTGTGTCTGCTTTTTCTAGATGTTAGCAGCCCCCTTCTAAGATAAATTTTGCAGCAGATAACATGAGGTAATATGACCCTGCAAGAGAGTTTAAGAGAGCACAGAATGTTCTGACCTCAGCTCTGACCTTTAACAATGTTGTAAACAAGTTGTGTAATGTTCTCCAGGTGCCAAATAACTGTTCTCTGTGGTGCAACAGTGGCCCCTAGTGGCTAGTTTTATGTTATGTCTGCTATTAATCAAAAGGCAGGGAAAATTGTTTTTCCAACTTCTAGTGAGCTTATAAAAAGCCCTACCTCAGTGCTGAGATAGGAGAGATAGATAGGAAGGTGAAAGACCTCCTTGTAGAGTGTGCTTTCACACTGTTTGATTCTTACTAGGCTGAAGAAAAGCATTAGAACCTGTTGAAGCTAAGCAGTTGTCTGACTTACCATTTTGCTTTCTGTTTATTTTACTTGATAAAAACAAAATTATAAACGCAACCATGTGTTTTTTATGCACTTGACTTGTGGTTTGCCTGAAATTGTGTTATCCTAAACTCATGGCCAGTGACATATGATGTTTGAAGCAGGATCTGTCTGGACATCCAGGGAAACAGGGGGAGTCCAGTCAGTTGGTGCCAGACCTGGTACCGAGGATACACGGCAGAGGTGCATGGTGCCAGGTGAGATGAGGACAGCACCTGATGGAGATGGTGACCTGGGGAAGGCACCATGGATGGGACAAGATGGACCTGATGGCCAAATGGAGACCCTGATATGACTTCTTCACTGGATGAATGGGAGATAGCTGGAGGCTGATCAACACCGGAGAGAGGCAGAGCGCAGATGCCAGGAGCTACTCGAGAGGTCCCACTCGGAGGATGTCGAGAAAGAATCGGTGGAGCAGGATCCATGGGCTCTGGAGGAGGAGGACCCCCCAATGGAGCATTTGCAACCAACATTTGTGGAGATCCTGTTGTTGCCCATTTTTCCAGACTGCTATTTGCTGTAGGATGGTGAATGAGAAGAGGAGACCCCAGGTAAGACTTTGGCTGGTAATATATTACTGGGGGAGAAGACTTCAAGCAACATGGAAGAAGCCATTTTGGCTGAAGGGACTTTTACATGTTTTAAACTTCCTCCTATGAAAAATGACTGTTCTCCTGATGTTGACTGGGGAAAGTTGCAGGTGGGGGGATCCTGAAGTTACCCAGTTACGGGAGTATGTAAAAATCAAGGATGGGAGACAGGTTAATGGTGGTGTGGGGGACAGGTTATGGTGGTATGAACTTAGGAAGGAAGTTCTATATCATATGAGGCCCAACCCCTGGATGAAGCAAGTGGATGCCCAGGTAGTGGTGCCTGTGGCATATAGGGAAAAAGGTAATGGAGGATGAGCACTCCAGTCACTCAGGGCATCTGAGCCATGGGAAGGTTTTGGCTAAACTAACCCTGTATTTCTATTGGCCAGGCATGTACAGGCAGGTGGCAACATACTATAAGACCTATTGTAAGGGCAGACAGATAGCAACCCCTGATAATGATGAGGGAGGAGGAACCCAGAGGGTGAAAAACAAAAGATTGCACCCTTGGAGGAGTGGGAGACTCCCACATAGAACAGGAGGGACAAGGTGGTAGCCAACACCACTAGTAGTGAATAAGAGATTATACGAAAACCCAGAGGTTAGGGACAGGCTGTTAGTCATACAGCGTGGCATGTTACTAGCCTACCTTAAAATGTCTAAGTGGGAGAAGAGCAGGGTAGTTCTCCCCCCCCCCCGAAGGCAGTTTTACTGGGTGCTGCATTGTCCAGCTGTTCAAGTGTATCTGGTCTGGGAAAGTCAGTAGATGGCATAAAACTGCCATTAGTGGTTCTTTCTTCTAACTGTATGTGATGATATTGTAGTCTACTAATGGAGAGACTAATTTCAGGATAATTTAAGATGTTGCAGGGTATTTGTATTGTTATGAATAGGATACTTTACAAATGTTTTTTTTGGGAGGGACCCTGAGACGGAGCTTCTGGTGAGAGTGGGCTAAAGCTCCACACCCTTCCAGGGTGTTGGTTGAGATTTGTTGCCCTCTTATCTGGGGGAATGTGTGACAGGGTGACCCCTGTTATAGTGAAACCAATTTCCCAAGCAGTTTATATGTCTTGTATAACGTCCAACATGCTAGTTGACTGGTTGTAACTTGAGTGCTGAAGTGTTTATAAAACTTTCTGTGCATATTAGCTAAAAACTAAGTTGAAACCAGCCAAAACCTTCAAAGAATATTGAAGTTATATATTGTTTTCTTCTCTGGTCATTGGCCATAAAATAAAACTAAGAGGGTAGTTTTCATGGAAGAATGACAAAAGTTTGTGTCTGCTTTGTCTAGATGATAGCAGCCCCCTTCTAAGATACATTTTGCAGCAGGCAGCATGAGGTAATATGACCCTGCAAGAGAGTTTAAGAGAGCATAGAATGTTCTGACCTCGGCTCTGAACTTTAACAATGTTGTAAACAAGTTATGTAATGTGCTCATGGTGCCAAATAACTGTTCTCTGGTGTAACAGTAGCCCCAGTGGCTAGTTTTTTTTTAACTTTATGTTTATTGTTTTAAGCAACAACATACAGTCATTTAATACAAGTATCGGACATTTCAAATGTTAGATCCATCCTTCGAGGGCGCTACTCCTCTTAACATTCACAATGTTTACGTTCCACACTTAGTGATACGTCAATGGGGGAATCCGGTAAACTAATAACATTCAAAGTATATTGCACCTTAGCTATTAAAATTGAGCCCATGAGCTGCATGGCTTAACTTCTTATAAAAATCATTAAGAAAATATCATGAAATGACCAGAAATTGGATGCCCTTCAACATACCATACATCCTAACAACCACGAAGAACATAATGGAGTCACTGAACAATAACACAACACAGATGGGCACCTTTCAGTTGTTAATTTGTCCAACCACACACTGACTACTAGAAAACTAAATGTACTTTCAAAAGGCCTCACTTTCTGCTCAACAAAACCACTGGATAAAATACAGTTTTGTGGTGAACTGGAAGAATACCTCCGAAGATTGAGACTTAAAGAATTCTGTCATGGCAAGGAAGAAATCACTGGTAGCGAAGACATCGCAATGAGTATTAATTTAATGGATAAGAAAAAGAAATCTGAATTTACCCCCTCAAGTGGGCATAACAAAAAACTAGACAATTACATTCATTGTTTCTGCCAACAAGTCAGTGGTCAGATCCTTACTAGGCAAAAACAGGCCCATTATAACCTTTCTCCACTGGAACAGAGAGCTATAAAGACACTGAAATCAAACCACAACATTGTCATCAAAAAAACTGATAAAGGCTCTGCAGTGGTGATTTTAAACAGACAGGATTATATTAATGAAGCTAACAGACAGCTAACAGATCTTACCTACTACAGAGAACTGGCAAGTGACCCCACTACAAGATATAAAGATGAACTACGTGACTTAATTGGAACTTTTCCAGACCATGTACTACAAAAAAACTAACTGACCTCATACCTGCTGAACCCAGGCTAGGGACTTTCTACATGCTGCCTAAAATACATAAACTTGACAATCCGGGCTGCAAGCAGTCCACTGGACCACCAGGGATATAGGATTTTATTTTTATATACCTATGCCCGTGATCGGCCTGCGAGTGGTCCACTGGACCACCAGGGATATAGAACTTTATTTTTATATACCTATGCCCACCATCGGGCTGCAAGTGGTCCACTGGACCACCAGGGATATAGGACTTTATTTTATTTTACAAATGCCCAAGATCGGGCTGACAGCAGTCCACTGGACCACCAGGGATATAGGTCGTGATTTATATTTACTGAAGCCCGCGATCGGGCTGTGGGGCACATTGCTGCACTGTGCAGGGGGCGTCAGTCCCCGACGGCTGCTGCCTGGCAGGGCACCAGGTGCAAGTCACCGGAGATTGGTGCACGTGCATGCAAATGGGGCCATAATGACATGCAAATAGCCCCATTTACACCTTGCATACATTATGGCCCCATTTGCATGTGCACTTTTGAATACTGCGGTAGCTGCGCATAGCCCAACGGAACTTGTGCTAGCGCATCCCTCTGCTCCACTCTGGCCACTTGTGCTGGCACAGTGCTACTGCACCATGCACACTGCAGGTGGCCAGGGTGCAATATTTAAGGATGCTGTGCCATGGCGCAGCTCCGTTGAATATCACCCAGTCAATGCCCCTGCGTAGCCAAGTTGCACTGCGCCCAGGCTTGCACCACAGACTTACGCAGTTTGAATATCTGGGCCTGAGACTTTATTGACATCAGTACATATCAGGCTACATGGTCTTAATTCCTTGGTGGTCCTCCAAAAGAGGTTTTTGTTTGACACTAACACTGTCAATCTATATTTAAATTATCATTTATAAAGTCCTGTCACTACACTAGAGGTTTTTGAAGTTCATGGGGCATGATATCTAGGTGGAGAGTATAGCTGGGTACTAGATCCAGCTTAGTTTTACACATCATACAGTGTGCACTGATGTTTTTAAGACAGCTTTACTGGTAACTTCTTGTCTACAATGCATACATTGAAACTTCTTGGAGTCCTAGATTATCTCAGTATGTCTTTGATCTGGGTGGGGGTTGTTTCTCAGTAATCACATTTGTATACACACTGTGACACTCATAGCTTGATTTAAGAGTCATCTGCTCCAGCAGTGTTATCCTATGCCAATTAAATTTATATGCAGTAGGATTCTTTGTATGTGTTTTGCACAAAGCACCTTTGACCCTGGGACCCTCCCAGCTGAAAGTAACATGGCACTGTTAAACTTCACTGACATCATCATCTGTATTTTTTAAATGAGTATTTTAAACCAATGGGGATTTTTTCTGTTTTTTCTGCATGATCTAGCTGTTAAAATTATTGTTTTTTCTAAATAACTGCCATTCGGCTTCTGAAGGACTGGTTGGTCTGAAAGCTAGAGCACTCTGTTCTTGTTGTTACATCTATGTTGGTCCATTAAAAGGTATCAAATCATTTGCTTCTGGATCTGTTCTTGCAAGGACCAATACGGCTAATACTAAATCTAGATTTCAACATGGAAGATACCAGAATTAGCCGTAGAATATGGCAGTTGCATAACATCAAGAAGAAACTGGCACAGCTAGACAGTGACATCTATTTTCTAATCCAGTGCAAGAGGAGACACATAATCCCTGAAGGTCTTACTATTTGGAACCCGTTAAAAAATACAGACAATTCTATATATGCAGAACAACTCTGTTGTAGGACCTCTGAAAAATTGAGAAATAACAGGATTCACATGCCATGTGCCAAAAAAATGGTTCTGAACAAAGAGTTTGCTGAAATTGTTACCACACTGGAAAGGATGTCTGGGGAACCAATTCAGGACATCTTGCGAGAGATACACATGAACTACCGAAGAACATTAAGAAAAGCCATGCTGATGAAAAATAAGAAATTGGATGCCCTTCAACATACCATACATCCTAACAACCACGAAGAACATAATGGAGTCACTGAACAACAACACAACACAGATGGGCACCTTTCAGTTGTTAATTTGTCCAACCACACACTGACTACTGGAGAACTAAAGGTACTTTCAAAGGGCCTCACTTTCTGCCCAACAAAACCACTGGATAAAATACAGTTTTGTGATGAACTGGAAGAATACTTCCATAGATTGAGACTTATTTATTTCATGGCAAGGAAGAAATCACTGGTAGCGAAGACATCGCAATCAGTAATTATTTAATGAATAAGAAAAAGAAATCTGAATTTACCCTCTCAAGTGGGCATAACAAAAATCTAAACAATTACATTCATTGTTTCTGCCAACAAGTCAGTGGTCAGATCCTTACTAGGCAAAAACAGGCCCATTATAACCTTTCTCCACTGGAACGGAGAGCTATAAAGACACTGAAATCAAACCACAACATTGTCATCAAAAAAACTGATAAAGGCTCTGCAGTGGTGATTTTAAACAGAGAGGATTATATTAATGAAGCTAATAGACAGCTAACTGATTTTACCTACTACAGAGAACTGGCAAGTGACCACACTACAAGATATAAAGATGAACTACGTGACTTAATTGGAACTTTTCCAGATCATGTACTACAAAAAAAACTAACTGACCTCATACCTGCTGAACCCAGGCCAGGGACTTTCTACATGCTGCCTAAAATACATAAACCTGGCAATCCGGGAAGACCCATAGTCTCTGGTAATGGTACCTTGAGTGAGGGGATCTCAGGGTTTGCAGAGACCATTTTGAAACCACTGGTTATGGAAAGAGACAGTTATATCCAGGACACTACACACTTTTTGCATGTACTTTCTGGTTATAAGGATTTACCACCTGATACCATTTTAGTGACAATGGATGTAACATCCCTCTACACTAATATTCCACACACGGATGGCATTACAGCATGCCTTAAATACATTCAGGAGAAAGGACTGGAACAAAACATCAACACTGAAGTGGTAGGAGAACTTATGGAATTCATTTTGACACATAACAACTTCAACTTCAATGGTAAACATTATGTTCAAACTATGGGAACAGCAGTGGGCACCAAGATGGATCCACAGTATATCAACCTCTTTATGGCAGACTTGGAGGAGGATTTTTTAAGACACTGTCCCCATAAACCACTAGCCTATTTCCATTATATTGAAGATTTGTTTATTATCTGGATGGATGGCACAGATGCAGTTAAAGATTTTCATCAAGAACTTAATAACCTCCACCCTACCATAAAGCTTGCCCTGAAGTATTCTTCCACCAATGTTAATTTTCTGGACACCACAGTCACCATTAAGGATGGAACCTTACAAACATGTATTTACAGGAAGCCAACAGACAGACAGAGATACCTACACAAGAAAAGTAATCATCTAAACCACACAAAAAAATCTGTCATGTACAGTCAATCACTCCGATGTCACCGTATTTGTTCAAATGAGGATGACAGAGATACACATTTGGCTATGTTGAAAAACACCTTTATTGAACAGGGACACTCTTCCAGAGAAATTGACAGGATAACAGAATGTGCAGTGCAAGTACCAAGACAACAGCTATTTCAATATAAAGAAAAGACAGCTACTGACAGAATACCCTTAGTAGTCACATATCATCCAGACCTTGAACTTCTGTGTAAGATTATTAAAGCCCTCCACCCAATATTTAGTGAGGATGACACCCTTAATTGTATTTTTAAGGAACTACCACTACTATCTTTTAAACAACCACCAAATTTAGCCAGCCTAATTATTAGGAGTAAGCTTTCACAGAACAGAATACCATGTCACACAATGGCACACGACCCTGCAATCAATGCATCTGTAAGACTTGTGAGCTCATTTCCACCTCGGCCTGTGTGGTTACATCACAAAATAGACAATTCAAGGTGCATGGGAGTTATACATGCACATCACAACATGTTGTTTATTTCATTCAGCACAAGAAATGTCTACAAACAGGTTATGTTGGAGAGACAAGCCAACAGCTCCGCACTAGGATGAACTCACGCAGACATACTATTAGAACAAAGAAGACTGAAAAACCAGTGGGGCACCACTTCTCCCAGCCTGACCACTCAATTTCGGATATGTCAGTAATGGTCTTAAAAGGAAATCTCAAAAACACATAACAGAGACGAGCTTTTGAGATTACATTTATTTTACATCTCAATATGGTAGCAGATGGAATGAACATTGATTTTGGTTTCATGGGACATTACAGAAATTGACATCCACAGACCTCTTCTTCTTCAGACTGGCATAATATAGGACTTCAGCATGTGTGGGGTGTTGGGGTGTGTGTGTGTGTGTGTGTGTGTGTATGAGTGTATGTGTGTGGACATGTGTTGTGAGGTATGTGAATATAGCAGGTGTGGGGCTTGCTGTCACATTGAGGTAGGCTTCTATTTAGATACATGGAGTTACAGTGTGTTACGACTCTTACTTCACACACATAATGAATATTAATTCCCCCTCACTTTTTACCTTCAACCGGAAGTGGGGTTTATTCCATTATGCCATATTCAGATTACCTAGCCTGTTACTGTACATACAGGAGTGTTATCATAGAATGTCACATATATATTTTTTTAACTCTGAATATATTGGGGTGTGAGATCTCATTTGCATGGGGGTGCTGGACAGATTTTTTTTTACATTAGGCTAATATTGTAGTGATTTGTGAAAATATAGGTATGTTAGACCTCTGGTCATACACACATACTTAATATTTACTTCTAGTTACCTTACCCTGTGGTGAATGGCAGTTTATTTCATTGTGGTTCTATCCAGAATCCTTGGAAATGTTTCTATGTAGATAAGAGCAAGGTTAAATAGTGTCATATTTTTGCTCTGTAGGTATTAGGATACATGAACCCTTTTACTTGGGATTTCATGGCAAGTTTTATTCCTTTGGGGAACTATTGCAGTGATTGATGTGAATGAAGGTTCATTAGGAGTGTGTGTGTGTGTGTGTGTGTGTGTGTGAGAGAGAGTATCTCCTTAAAGCTAGTTATCCCCTCCCCCACATTATGGGAATGTGGGGTGGGAAGGGTGTACTGTTTATGTGAAGAGGAGGAGGAGAGAAATTACATTTTTATCACTTTTTCAGATTCCTTAGACACTTCTGGTACATCAATTTGTTATACACTGAGACTTCATTGACATCAGTACATATCAGGCTACATGGTCTTAATTCCTTGGTGGTCCTTCACGAGAGTTTTTGTTTGACACTAACACTGGCAATCTATATTTAAATTATCATTTATAAAGTCCTGTCACTACACTAGAGGTTTTTGAAGTTTATGGGGCATGATATCTAGGTGGAGAGTATAGCTGAGTGCTAGGTCCAGCTTAGTTTTACACATCATACAGTGTGCACTGATGTTTTTAAGACAGCTTTACTGGTAACTTCTCGTCTATAATGCATACATTGAAACTTCTTGGAGTCCTAGACTATCTCAGTATGTCTTTAATCTGGGTGGGGGTTGTTTCTCAGTAATCACATTCGTATACACACTGTGACACTCATAGCTTGATTTAAGAGTCATTTGCTCCAGCAGTGTTATCCTATGCCCTTAAATTTATATGCAGTAGGATTCTTTGTATGTGTTTTGCACAAAGCACCTTTGACCCTGGGACCCTCCCAGCTGAAAGTAACATGTCACTGTTAAACCTCTCTGACATCATCATCTGTATTTTTTCAAATGAGTATTTTAAACCAATGGGGATTTTTTCTGTTTTTTTTCTGCATGATCTAGCTGTTAAAATTATTGTTTTTCTAAATAACTGCCATTCGGCTTCTGAAGAAGGACTGGTTGGTCTGAAAGCTAGAGCACTTTGTTCTTGTTGTTACATCTATGTTGAGCCATTAAAAGGTATCAAATCATTTGCTTCTGGATCTGCATCTACCAATGAGGTGATAAACTGCTAAGCTTTACCATAGTCAGACACTCTATGTGGTAATACTTGTTTTTTGCTGCTTATTTTTAACACACTCTTTATTTTTTAATAATGACTACACCAATGTAATAGTGCTTAAAGAAGGGAAAAAAGGGTTTGTTTTTATATGAGGGTCTTACTCGAAAATCAAGTAAGCTCCTACCCTTCAAATGTATTAGGTTAGCTAATGTTAAAGTTAACAATGCAACTTATATGAAACTCACGAACATGTGAACTGTCCAGTAACAGCAACGTCTAAATAAATAGTCTATCATGGCATCGAGGAGCAATATTCCTTTAAGTGTGGAGCCCCACTGTTCCAGTTAGGTGAGGGCTGCCTAACAAAACCAAAAACGAAAAGTCACCAAAGTATCTTACATACTGTAGAGAACTGCCCAATCTCACCTCAGAACAAGTGAGGTATCAATCTATGTGCCATTTTATTAGAAAAAGTAATTAATCCAGGTCCCGTGGTCTTCGTCTTCCAAGGAACAATAGCCCTGCGAGGCTGTTGGAGGTGTTGTACGGGTGTTCTTATGGCTCCATTTTAAAGCTGCTGCAGGATCCGTGAAAAGATTACACAGTTCTCAGTCAGGCTGGAAAAAGCATTCCATGCTGGATTTGGGCCTCTTGGAGAATAGCACGTACCCCATCAAATGTTTTCCATTTTTGTCATGTAGCGTAGCTTATATCTGGATATAAGCAAACTGACTGCCTGTTACACAGCAGTGTTCCCTTCCTCTTCACAACTAACAGAAGGAAATCTCGAGTGCCCATCCCATCCGCCACTAGGACAACCATTCATGGAATGTCTGAATCCTCCATTCTGTAGGTCTTTTGCTGGGCTGAAATCTTGGGGGATACCTCTTCACCCAATTACTGTACTAACCAGTCCTGCAAAAACAATAACAGGTGCTCTCCTTCTACCCCATCTGGCATTCCCAGGAGGCAAATATTTGTGGCTCTTATTTGGTTTTCTAATGTCTGTAGCCACGATTTAAAAATGGCTATTCTCCCTGATCTCCATAGAGACCACCCTCATGGCTGAATCTGCCCTCTTAGATGTTTCAGCCATTGTGGATTGGATGGCCTCTACAGTGGTTTCTAAAGAGGCACCTGGTTCATTAGTCCATTAAATTTAACTGATAGGCCATCTGGTGGCGGTGAGGGTTGAGGCACTGGACACCACACCTCATGCCACACCGGCGACCCAAGTTCAGGAGTAAGCTCGGGAGCAGGGGGTTGGCAGGGGATGGTAGGGGATTGCATGCCCGACGGGCGGCTGTCCTCTCCGGGCGGGTGGGTGAGGGATAGACCAGTGCACCAGCGGCTCCCGGTGGAGATCAGAAGCACTGCAGTGCACAGGCTGCACATTATAGAGCGTGGCTGATGCTGGCAGGGTTACCATGTGCCATTGCATCAGGCGTGCCCATGCAGGAAGGGGGGAAGGTCCAAACAGGGAAAACACAGGCTCCGAGGAACAGGCGATGGCACCTGCCCTCCATGCCCTCTGCTGAGCTTACTCAGACTGGCCTTCCAGTTCCTCCTGCCAGCCCTCGCCTGCAGCCAGAGACTGCCTTAGAAGAGCGCCCAAGAGGAGAGGGTGACCCACCTCGGATGGGTTAAACGGGGGGTGCTGGGGGTGCTGGCTGTGGGGAGTGAAGGAGAGAGGAGGTGCAGTTCTGGGAGCCTCAGGTGGGCAGGACATGGACAGGATGCCTGAGAGAAGGTTCCTTGGGCCGTGACCGGAGTGAAAGAAAGTCAACAAAAAAA
The DNA here is from genome assembly GCA_016271365.2 of Neoceratodus forsteri. Classification (NCBI taxonomy): domain Eukaryota; kingdom Metazoa; phylum Chordata; order Ceratodontiformes; family Ceratodontidae; genus Neoceratodus; species Neoceratodus forsteri. The sequence goes on along the minus strand of CM057458.1, from coordinate 1,190,813,368 downwards.
AAAACAACAAATCATCTGATAGACCAGCCATGGTACTTATCAGCCGGCTGATTTTTATTCCGATGGTTTGCAGTGTTTCTTCTCCGGGTTCCTGCAGCAGATCTTCAACTTGGCCCACTGCAGACCCTGTGTTAGAAGTTTAAGACTTAGCTCCTGCCCCATGGCTCTGTTCTTTATGGGGATTCACTCTCGTACTCCAAACTCCTTCCAACATCCTTTTGTAAAATTTCAGCCATTGTTGTTTATTTAAAATTGTAACTTTTAACTGACTTTACTCTTTCTAATGCAGAGTGTTATCAAATAGCAGCCATATTGCTCAGGCTCTACAGCACGCCCCTAGTGGCTAGTTTTATGTTATGTCTGCTGTTAATCAAAAGGCAGGGGAGATTGTTTTTCCAGCTTCTAGTGAGCTTATAAAAAGCCCTACCTCTGTGTGTGCTTTCACACTGTTTGATTCTTGCTAGGCTGAAGAAAAGTCTTAGAAACTGTTGAAGCTAAGCAGTTGTCTGACTTACCATTTTGCTTTCTGTTTATTTTACTTGATAAAAATAAAATGATAAATGCAACCATGCGTTTTTATGCACCTGACTTGTGGTCTGCCTGAAATTGTGTTATCCTAAACCTACACCCAGTGACAGTCCCATAGACTTGCATTAGTTACACTGGACAATGCAGCAATTCATCTTCCATAGGAAATTGTGTAATCAACAAGTAGACACAGGTACATTACCCTGGTGCCTCAGAGACAGCAACAAAGCAGTCTGGGAGCACTGAAACACTACTGCACACCAGAACCCACAGCAACCATACATACAGCTGGCTGTACTCACCTGGCCATGGCACACTGCCACTCTCCACCATTATGAACATGTGAAAAGTGCCAGCAGAAGAAAGCCTAGTGGTCTATTTAGCCTGCTGATATTGCAGAGTCACAATTGGTAACTAAAGACTCCACCCAATCCACTGCTTCTACCTCCCCATTTCTGCCCCTTCCCCTTGTGGCCCTAACCTTACCCTTTACCCTGTCCCACCAGCTTTTAAAGCCCTCCACTTTCTCCAGTGAGACCACCTCCTCATGGAGCTCATTCCACCCTGCAACCACCCTTCTGTGAAGAAATGCCTCCTGAACTCTCTTCTGAACCCCCCAGCTTAAGGCAGTGTCCCCTCATAGTGTTATTGCCACTGAGACTCAAGAGGCTCTCTTTACTCACCTTGTTAATGCCCTTCATGGACATAAAGGTCTCAGTCATGTCTCCTCTCCCCAGGGAGTACATGTTCAGGTCCTCCAGCCTCTCCTCATATGTTCTGACCTGCTGACCTTTGGCCATCTTAGTCACCCCCCCGCACCACCTCTAGCAGGTAAACGACTTTTTTCAGGTAGGGACACCAGTACCGCACACTATACTCCAGGGACAGCCACACCAGTGATCTGTAAAATTTATTTATTTAAAAGTTTTACCAGGAAAGACATACTGAGCAGACTACTGCTCGATTCCAGATGCGTCCTGGGGGTAGAGGGAGTGGGATAAGTACATACAAGTAAACAGTCACCTTCCCCACACCACCTCTAGCATGACAATATGACTTCCTCCCACATGCTGCTGATCCCCCTGACAGTGCAGCCCAGCATTCTGTAGGTTCTTGCCACCACCATCTTGCAATGTGAGGAGTGTGTCAGGTCACTAATGAATAAATGACCTACTTGTCGAGCTCCTGGATTCATCATTTGATGCCCAAAAAGTTGGTACTACTAAATGCCTAGCATTTGCATATGCTTATGATTTAGTTCTTTTATCTTTGTCAGAAGCTTGGACCTCTTATCAGCATATGCCAACAAATTTCAACTTAAAATAAATGCAAGCAAAAGTCAAAAAATGATTTTTGGATCCAACAGTAAAACTGGTAAAAGATGGAAGGTAGGTCATTTGGGAATTAGCCTGAGGAAATCCTATACTTACCTAGGATGAACTGTTTCCTCCAATGGTAGATGGGCCAAACATACTAATGATCTTTCTATCAGGCTATGCCAGGTTACAGGCACTTTATTAAGATTCAATAGACAATTTGGGGGTAATCTGGTAAAACTACTTTTGGAAGCATGTAGAGCAAAATACATTCTTTTGGCCTTATGTCTTTCTGAGATTTAGTTTAATTCTAGTCACAAGTACTTGGAGATACCACTGTTGTTTGCTGGGAGTATGCTCTTCTGCAGCAGCCCATCTCTTAAGGGCTGAACTGGGTAAAATCAGTCTTTCTGCAATGGCAACAGTAAGGAGAATAAATTGTTGGATCAGGCTTACTAGGTTACATAAGGATAGAGTACTGTCAAAGTGCCTAATTGATTTATTTTATTGATTTATTTTATTGAAGTCTTCTTGGAATTACAAACCTTTGAGTCCGAGATTCTTTTGCAAGGCTCCACTTCACAGTACAAAAACAGATAGAATAACATAAGAACATACAGGTGGGTATCAAAATAAAGTAAATCGCAGTGTGCATCAAAGAACAGGAGACATCATAAGAATGTTTACAAATCACAAATTCATCATAAGCACATTTACAAATCACAAAATTAAGACAACTTGTACCAGGTATATCAGTGGCTATGCCTTGACTCAAGCAAAGCCAGCAGGCAACATTGCAATTGAAGGGAAATCAAAATGTAATGGGGGAGAGGGAAAGGAACAGGAGCAGCCAGGGTGGCTTTGTCAGTCCAGAAACAGAAAGGGCATAGCTAGGTAATAGTATCAGAATGTTATAGGCAGTTACAGGGACATGAAGCAAGGAGATGTTGCCTGAGATTTAGTTTGAAGGGACCCAGTTTTACTTCTGAAGAGACTGCACATGGCAGGTTATTTAGCCAGAGAGGTGCTCTGTACATGAAGCCCTCTGGCCTAGAGAAGTTCTGCAATGGAGTACTAGGAAGGGGTTTTTGGAGGCACTTCTGGCGGTTAAGTTTAAGGGGGCAGGAGAGAGAAGGTGTTGGATGGCTGGAGGAGAGAAACCAGAGGCAATCTTTTCGGCTACAAGGCAGGTATGGTAGTGTAGTCTACCCTCAAAGTTTAACCATTGTGCTTGATAGTACATGTCACAAGTGTGTGTCAACCTCTCACAACCAGTGACCAGTTGACATGCTTTATTCAAGGCTACCTTGATATAATTTAGGACAGAGTTTGCCACTGACCCGTAGATTGTTATACCATAGTCTACCAGTGATAGTACAGAACTTGTGACAGCCAAACGGAGGGCTTCAGGAGGCAGACATGACCTATGTCTATAGAGAAGGCTAATTCTGGTGTTAACAGCATCACAAACTGAGTTTATGTGATCATGGAAGGAAAGAGAGGGATCAAGGGTGACACCAAGATATTTGAAAGTTTGTACTTGTTCTAAGTGCAGTAGCTGGCAGTTGAGGATGTTTAAGGGAAAATCTTTGGACTTATTTTGAGGATGAGCAAATAGCATTTCCTTGGTCTTCTTATAGTTGAGAATTAGTTTGTGGCCCAAGAACCAGGACTCGGATTCAAAAAAGAGGCACTGTAGCTCAATTTGCAGGGGGGTAGAGTCAGGGTAGCTGCTGAAAATCACAGCAACATCCAAGTATAATATAATCTGCCCAGAGCAAGTAAGAGGGAGGGTGTTCAGAAATAAGCTAAACATTAACAGGCCAAGGACTGAACCCTGGGGTACCCCCAATCGAACAGGAAGACTGGAAGAGAGAGTATTATTGATTTTTACCTGTTTCGATCTCCCACTTAGATAGTTTGCAAACCATGTGGTGGCTTCCTGAGAAAGACCTAGAGACAGAATGAATTCAACTAGGAGGGCATGGCTGACCATGTCAAAAGACTTGGTTAGGTCTAGTTACACAGACCCAACTAGGTGACCACGGTCAAGTGCCTTATGAATGAAATCAATGTATTCTAGTAGTGCTGTGGTTATGCTATGGCCCTTCCTGAAGCCGTGTTGCTGCCTGCAGAGAAGGTTGTGGTTTGATAGATATTCAGTAAGCTGATTGGAGACAATTTTTTCAAGGGCTTTGGAGAGGGGAAGAAGGATGCAGATTGGGTGATAGTTGTTGTTGGAGGTTCTGTCATCATTTTTAAATATTGGGATCACCAAGGCTGACTTCCAAAGTGTAAGGAACTGGCCAAGGCAGAGGGACAGATTGAGAATTTTAGTGAGGGGGGATAGGATGGTGTCAAGAGCAAGTAGTAGGAGTTTTAGGTCCAAGGAATCACAACTAAATCTGGATTCTCCCAGGGCCCTAGAGAGGTAAGACCTAGCTTCATGAGGAGTGATGGTCCTAAAGTGAAAGGGGGGAATACCAGACAAGGAGGGGGGAGGTGGGGAATGGGGGGTGTCATCAAAAAAGTGAGGAGGAAGAACTCCGCTTAGATCAGAGAAAGCAGAGTTTAGGGTGTTAGCAATAAGTTGAGGGTCCTGGGTTGGGACTCCATTGATACTGAGTAGGGGGTGGAGATAGGGATTTACCATTAAGGTCTTTAATATTATCCCAAAACTTCCTCCCTGCCCCACAAGTGGAAGGGAGACTGGCTTGGTGGTGGGCTGCCTTGGTACAACAAATTTCCCTGTTGCAGAGGTTTATGGCAACCCATTAACTTTGTCTGTCAGCTGGTAGACCAGATGCAATGGCTTTGTGCCACAGATTATCCTGGGAACGCACGAGGTCAAGAAGCACCTGATTAATCCAGGGTGTGTTTGCGCCTTTAACAATCCATTTCGAGTACGGGGCAAAGATGTCACATGCAGTATTAAAGGTAGAAATGAAGAAATCCAGGGCACTGTCAATATTTGTGGTGATATTGAGGAGTGTCCACTCACAATTTAGGAGGTAGCTTTTGAAATGACTAACAGAACTTTTTCTGAGAATGTCCGGGTAAGAGATTTTTGGGGGTGGTTTGTATAAGCAGCTTGACCATCAGCAGAGAATGGGGCAGTGGTCACTCAGCAAATCGGGTAAGACCGTGACTTCCGTGAAACATGCAGGGCAATTGTTAAGGACAAGATCAATAAGGGTGCTGTTCCCAGTCTTATGGTTAAGCCTTGTAGGTGATGTAACAACCTGTGAAAGGTCAAGAGCAGCATCTGCATTCTTGTATTGAGCTGCAAAGGCAGCCAACCAGTTTATATTGAAGTCGCCTAGGACGATGATCTCAGCATTGCTAGGTAGTTGGGAAATGCAGTCAGGGATGGAGTTAAACGCTGGAGTTTGCTCACAGGGAGGGATATAAGTGGACATAACTAAAAGGGACTTGTCCCCAGTTGCTACTTTGACAGTCAGAGTTTGGGTCTCATTACTGGTAGGGGTGGTCTGGAGGACATGCCCTTGGAGGGTGTCATGAAGGTATATGGCACAGCCGCCCCCCGCCTACTGACCCTATCCTGTCAAAAGATGGTGTAACCAAGTAAGGCAACTGCAGAGTCCGGCAATTTGGGAGAAAGCCAGGTTTCAGATACTGCCAGGATGTCCGGCTTATGCAGAGGTATCCAGGCTTGTAGGGCAGCATGCTTCTTAAGCAAGCTACAGATGTTCACAGAGGCGAAAAAAATCAATGGCAGCAGTTAGGTTGTAGAGAGTTATCTTGGCTTACCAGAATTGGTAAAGACCTTGAAACCTTTGGTCTACAGACTTTAAATATATACATTAAGAAGGACTTTTCACTCAGTCTTAAATATAAAAGTTACGTTAAAACTAGAATTGAAAACATTAGCTGTATAATGAAGAAAAATTCAGTAAACTAAAAGTTTTGCCCTGGTTGGTCAAAAATGATATCATACATCACTCTAGATTCTACCTTGATGTATTAACTGACCCGGTGAGAAGAAGATTGTATACAACTTACTGTGTGGAATTCTTCAAGAGCAATATTATTTTGACTAGATATAACAAATTAATTGACCCATCAGCAGTGTTGTGTACATGTCTGAGACCTGAACTGGAAAATCTAAGTCATGTCATGTTTAACTGTACTTGATATGTCAGACCCAGACAAATGTACTTAACCCCAGTTAGGGATAAGATTTTGACACAGGACAAGAATGTTCTTTTGAATATAGTGTTCGCCACAGAGAATGATTATTTTTTTTTTTTAACTTTTTGGTCCCTGTCACCTACTTCTGCCAACTGGCGACAGGGACACATATGTATTTTTTGCAGATTTTCTCCCCTGACACCCCCCCCCCAAGGCCCTGGCACATGGCTGTACGAGCATGTGGAGGCATGCATCGCACCTCATGGTATCAGCTCAGCCCCTTCCACCTCCCGATACTTTTGCTGCACCCTCTTCACCTATGCTACCCACTGGACCTCTGCCTGATGGGAGCAGAACTACAGGGTTGGGGCGCCAACCCACCCTCACCATCCTCTGGAGAGGAGAGGAGAGCTGCCTGCCGGCATGCTCAATCCTGCTCTGCCCTCCCCCCCATGCCGGCACCCCGATGACCCGAAGTCGTTCCCAAATCCAGATCGCCAGCATAGCGTGAGGTGAGGTGTCCAGCGCCTCAACCCTCTGCGCCACTGGGCCGGCTAGAGGATGATTTTATAATAAACAAAGTAGTGGAATATTTTGTAATTATAAACAAAATTTGGCTTAAACATTGATTTTATTATAGTTGGAATACTGCTTATTCAGAACTGGGTCCCACATTAATCTGACTGCTGTTTTTGTTAACTAGCCTATCTTTAATGTCTCAACTTGTTGTGCCTTCCTGATAGTAAGGTTAATTTGTGTGACCATTATTTATGCTCTTATATAAAGCAAGGTCAATGATGTTTTTTTAAATAATTTATGTAACCCCTAGGTGGCGCTATCCCAAGGGCTACTACCCCTGCCTGCTTGGCTAGTAGCAGGTTAAGGGGCTTGAGTTCTGAAATGAGTGCCTCCACCCAGAGGTCAGGGTTGGTAGTGGTCAAGCTAACCTGGGCACACCCCTCTGGGACACTGCAACTCCCCTTTTTCCTTACTAGTGGCCAGAACAATACACAATAATCACTTTCACAATACCCCTGATACACCACACAAATACCCACACTGTTTGCACTTACCACCAGGGCTTTCCTCTGGCCTGGCCCTGGGGACCCCTTGTAAAACAAGGTTATACACAGCAAATAACAGTAGTACAGTACTCTTGCACAAACTGGAACCACAGTCAGGATAAATGCAAAAAAGAGATCTGATTTATTTAAGGGGCTTGAACAAGAGAGGGGGGTGTAATCAGGTTAATTTGCTTAAAGGCTCTATCAATCAAACAGTTATGCATGCACTTCAGGGTCCCTAAACAGTCACACACTCTGGGTACCCAGATGGAGAATGGTGGGCTAGCCAGGAATGTTGCAGCTGGTTGGGGCCCTACGATGGAAGAAAACAACATGCACAACACACACTATTTGTAATCCGGAGCCACACTCAGTTTGTGAAAAGAAATCAATAAGACAATCAGATGACATACTTTTAGATTAGGCTGTTGTTGCAGGGAGCTACCCTGATGATTACTCACGATACCCAAGACTGGACACAGGCTGGACGAAATTCGAGACAGCAGGTGGTTAATCTGGAGTGCCAGGAGAAGCAGGGCCCACACGATTCGCTGAGGTGTCGTTCCTCTTCAAGCGTGGAGCACGGGGCTGATCCCCAGACAGGTCTCTCGTCGGTGGCTTTCACTGTGCAGTGGGGCAGTCTGGCAGGACCAGCGTGGTATGGCCCAGGCCAAATGGAGATGAACGTGAATTCAGTCCAATTAGGCTGGATAAAGCTTCCAGCAAGCAGAACATAGTTCACACAGTGGGGAACCAAATCACTACCCACTTTCAATACCCATCACATTTACATGTAAGGAAATTCTACTGTACCAGGCAAACCACTCTCCGGTCATGATCGCAAAGTCTCTGCACAAACTGGGGATTCAAAAGCAGCTGGAAATCCTGACAGGCCGATCGCATTCAGCAAGTCTTCAGTCTTCTTCAGGTTAAAGCCTGGTCACAGTCCAGTGGCTTAAATAGTCCTCACAACTCGGATTCAGTCAGAATAAACTCTACTTTTATTTTCCCTCTCAGGGACAGCAGGCAGGCATACAGGCCAAAACTCAGGCCTTTCCACAGAGACTGTATTGAGCTCTTGCTTCTTCAGCTCCCAACTTAGATCTGCCTCCAACAGCAAGCAGCTTGGGAATTTCCCCAAGATCCAAAAAGTTCGATTGGCTGATCCTCCTGTCAATCACAACAAAGGCTCCCCCTTCAGGTGCAAAAAGGCACAAAAAGCCCCAAACTACAATTCCTACAAATTTTGACTCCAGACAGCTCCTGTAGTCCGGCTCCATTTTAGGTCCCACCAGAACTGATTGGTCTAATTTGGCAGTCCAGAACCAAGATAGTGGAGATAAACAAAACAGTTCTTACTGCAGAGAAGGCAGGTTAAACACACTACATTATCATTATCACTCTAAATTATTTTCAGCAAATAGTTACATCTTTCAACAGAGCTCCCTCTCAGATTACTTATGACTGCAATCCAGGCAGCTCTTAAAGAGACAGTACACAAAGGCTATACAGGCACTGTCTGGCAATCACATTTAAACTGCTAAAACACAGGACACCAGCCTGGCAGTGAGCATTTAGGCAAGGGTGAGGAAAACTTTTCGGGAACCCCATTTGTAAGGGGGTTACACCCTTCCCTGCCTGGAGAAAACTTGGCGTCCGTGTTAAGTTTGTACCATCATGCATCAGTTAACATAAACATATTACTTTACTATACATATTCACTACACTTCATGATACTATATTCATTCTGACAACACATTGTGCATATTTCACACAGGTAAATTGAACATTACTGTACAAAATCAGGTAATAGCTTCTTGTACCTTAAACAATGCAAGAGGGGGCATTTCCCTATCAGCTAACTTGGGTCTAGAGGGGGCAGGGGCACAATGGTGAGAGGGAAAGACAAGTAACCTGGAATTGGCTGTCAAGCTCAATTTGGGCAGTGAGCTTGGTGAGACATAAACACCTTTGTGCACCATACTGAGAGGCAAATCCACTGGCCTCCCGGAAGAATCATAACTGAGGTGTGCTACTGGCTTGACAGCTCAGCCAGTCTTTCTGAGGGGGACAACTACAGTCTCTGTACTCTCAGCACTGGTCTGGGGACTCTTGTCACGTGTGAGGGGTGCCTCTGCCTGGGTGAGAATGTCCGAACTTGGGGCACTGTCAGCTCTTTGCTCTGCAGGCTCTGTTTCTACAACGCTTGACTCATTTTTCGAAGGCTTAGGCACAGTCAAGCTTTGAGGTACTGAAAGGGGATGGCCAGCACTCTCATAGTGTTCTTCAAGTTATGGTATGTCATCAGACAGACTCAAACCCTCAGCCCCTTCTTCAGGCAAATCATACACTTCCACAATACACAGAGACTCAACATCTTCAGACGTGATACCTTGCACTTCACTTTCTGGGAGCTTTGGCTCCAAGGATGAAGCTGGGGGGTAAGGCAATCCAGAAGGCCCAGCTTAATCCCTACAATTTATCAAGGGGTTACCTCAAAACAGCTGACTTAGTTCATAAGAGGGGTAATAGGCATGTCGTATTCACTTTCATCAGAAGTGGACTGACAGTCACTATCATTCTGGGCCTGCTGCGGAGGAAACCTTAAATCTGTGACCACTGGGGTAGGTTGACTCTGTCTCTTTCTTGCAGCAGCACAAGTCACTGGCCCAGGGTGCTCAGTTTCTGGGGGTTCAGCCTCAATCATGAGTTGGCCAATAGGTAGTAAGTGGTTATGGTGCATGGTCTTGACAGCTTTGCAGTTGTTCCTTGGGCGCACCTTGTACACAGGTAAATCATCCAACTTTCCAACTACTACATGGGGAAGATGGTGCCACCAATCTGCAATTTTGTGTTTACCATGCAGTCCCAAATTGCGTAACAACACACGGTCTCCAGGTCAAAGCTCTTGAGCCTTTACTTTTTTATCATGCCTCTCTTCGTTGGCTAGATTTCTCTTGGCGGCCATTGTCTGGGCCAGTTGATAGGCATGGTTAAATTGAGCTTTCAGTTTTTGTACATATTGCAAGTAGTTTTTGGCTCAGACCCCATCTGGAGAGACCCCAAAACAGACATCAACTGGCAGCTGGGCCTGTCTCTCGAACATGAGGCAGTAGGGGGAGAACCCAGTAGCATCATTTTTCATGCAATTGTATGCATGTACCAAGGTGCTAATCTGCTGGCTCCATTTATGCGTGTCTTTTGGGTGGAGGGTGCCCAGCATGTCTAGAAGGGTGCGGTTAAAACGTTCTGGTTGAGGGTCTCCCTGCAGGTGATAGGGGGTGGTTCTTGACTTTCGCACCCCCCCATAGAGACAGCATTTCTTTGATTAGCCGACTCTCAAAGTCTCTGCCTTGATCAGAATGAATCCGCTGGGTGGCACCATAGTGGGTGAAGAAATTTTCCATTAGCACCTTGGTCACGGTAGATGCCTTTTGATCTTTGGTGGGAAAAGCTTGTGCATACTGTGTGAAATGATCCGTAACTACTAACACATTGCCAATGTTCCGCTGATCAGGTTCTAAACACACGAAGTCTATGCAGACTAGTTCCATGGGGGTGCTGGTAGTAATATTAACAAGGGGGGGGCAGCCCTCTGAGGCAGAGTTTTTCTTTGCAGGCAGCAACTACAAGTCTTTACATGGTGCTCAACATCGGCCCCCATTTTGGGCCAGTAGAAGCGAGATTGTACCAGGTCAAGGGTTCTGTCAATACCGAGGTGCCCCATGTGATTGTGGAGGGACCTCAGTACCAAATCTTTAAAGGCTGCGGGCAGGACCAATTGTTGTTTGTCTACTTTGCCACTATGATCTACTGTCTCTCCATACAACAACTAATTGAGCAACTTCAGTCTGGGGCCTTCTTTAAACAATAAAGCAGTTCACAAGTCAGTGGAATGTAACTTAGACACATCTTTTCCCGCATGCAGGGCATCAACTGCTGGCTGAATCATAGAATCTTGGGACTGAGCCCACTGAATGCTGTCATTGTCAAATTGAGGTAGTGCACTAATATCTAGAGCAGAGAAGTGGCAATAAACAGCCGGTATGCAGGTGTCAGAAGGGCCCAAGCAATCTACTAAACAGTCCACTGTGTCCGCAGACATCTGTTTATCTCTATCAGACTTTTGGTACAATGCTCGAATGTCAGGTTCAGACAGCCTGACCCAATCACTCTTGGAAGTGGGCCTTCGTGATAGGGGCATCAGCATCAATATGGTTCAGACCCGGTCTGTATTCAACAGCATAATCATAGGTTGATAATGCAGAAAGCCACTGGTGCCCAGTGGCATCTAACTTAGCTGAAGTCTGTATATAGGTCAATGGGTTATTGTTAGTCTTCACCAATATCTTTGCCCCATAGAGGTATTCATGAAACTGGTCAATGATGGCCCATTTTAGCACAAGGAACTCCAACTTATGCACAGGGTAGTTTTGTTCGGATGGGGTGAAGCTTCTACTGGCGAAAGCTACTGGTCTCAGGCCATCCTCATGGTTTTGATACAGCACCACTCCTAGACTCTGCAGACTAGCATCTGTATGCAGCACATAGGATTTGGTGGGGTCAGCATAGGCGAGGATGGGGGCGTAGGTGAGCTGGTATATGATCTCATGGAAGGCTGCTTCACAGTCAGGCATCCAGCAGGGTCTGAAGAGTTCACCTAGGTGGAAGTATACTTTTTCTGGTTCTTTAACGGACCCTTTTTTGTATTTACAATTGGAAGGAGGGTAACCCTGGGTAAGGTTCAAGAGTGGGTGAATCACCTTGGAATAGTCTCTTTTATGAACCTGCGGTAGTAGCCACAGAACTCCAGGAAACATTGTATTTCTTTCAGATTATGGGGCTGGGGCCAAATAGTCAGTGCTTCAACCTTACTGGGATCAGTCTCTATCCCTTTTGTAGATACTGTGTGCCCCACATACTTCATAGAGGTTTGGAAAAACTGGCACTTGTCAATGGACAGCCTGAGGCCAAAGTCTTCCAGTCGGTCTAGGACTTTAAACAGTCGGTTAGGTGCTGCCAAACACAATGACATCATCCAAGTACACCAGGCATTCCAGCAAATTCATATCTCCCACCACACATTCCATCAGTCACTGAAAGGTGGCCGGGGTGCCCAATATCCCCTGTGGCATCCTCAGAAACTCGTAGAACTCCAATGGACAGATGAAGGCTGTTTTCTCACAGTCTTCCGGGGCCATCGGGATCTGGTAGTATCTGCTGCGAAGCTCCAACACCGAGAACCATTTGCTCCCATTCAAGCAGTCCAGGGCATCTTGTATACGAGGCATAGTGTATTGGTCTGGGATGGTCTGCCGGTTCAGGGTTCGATAATCAACACACATCCTCCTAGACCCATTCTTCTTATGCGCAACCACAATAGGAGAGACGTATGGGCTCCTGGATTCTTGTATCACGCCAGCAGTAAGCATTTCCTGTAGGTGTTTTCTCACATCATCTATGTCTACTGGGGCTAGACATCGGGACCTCTCTCAAAATGGCCGTTCATCGTGAAGGTGTATGTGATGCTCTGCATCCTGGACACATCCCACATCCCATTCCTTCAACAAAAACACTTGGTCTCTCTGGGCAAGTCTCTTGCTATTTCTAGCCTTCCATTCAGCTGGCAACGGGGAGTCACCAAAGTCAAACAAGTCTGGGGTCATTCTCTCCTTCTCACCAGGGTGCTTGTTGCTGGGCAATACTGCAGTGTTTGCACAGTGCACCATAGCTAGGGTGCACCCTTTTTTCACCTGGATCTCCCGATCTGACACATTGTGAATCTGGACCATCACTCATCGTGCATAGGCATGGGCACAAGCAGGCAAGATGCTGGGCTTGACCAATAATCCTTCTGGCAATTTTCCATCACCCGTCCTAGCGCATCCAAAATCAGTATTTTGTTCTTGACATCTTTAAGGAGGTTGACCTCCCCTTGAATGGTACACTGGGCTTTAGGGGCCAATACCATTGAATCGGGATCTTTCTTCCACACGATCCCCAACGGTTCATCCTGGCCTACTTCCTTGGCTTTCTGTTGCAAATCATAGGCCCTCTTGATCAGAGACGGAATTCTCAGGGCCCTGCCAGTCCATCGCCCTTGTTTCTCATGACAGAGTTGCGCCAGTCTCCCAAACATATGGGCATTTGTCCCAATAGACAGGGAGACCCCATCATACGGTCTGGTGGGGGGGACACACTAGGGCCAATGTCTTTACTTGCTCCTCTACACCCGTTACAGTTGCAGGAAAAGACAACCAGAGGTGGACATACTCTAGGCAGGAATAAGACTTGACCAGTCTGGGGAGGCAGTAGCAGAGGCCTGGACAGACGATTTAGCCACACAGAAATTCAAGTTAGGGTTTCTTGAACCCTCATTGTGGTCATTTTGGGCACCCCTTGATCATTGATTTGCTTTTTGGAGCTCCCCTTGGAGTCTGTTTACTACTCTTTCTAAGTCCTTCTGAGACCAGCATTCTCTTTTCATATGGCCATCCTTTCCACAGTTGTGATAAATGATAGACTCCTGGGTCATCCTGGGAGAGAACATCGTATGAGGAACTGAAGCAGTAGTAAGAGATTGGGGTCTAGTATCTACTTGCCACGGTGAGAGTGGTGCAATGTGTCTTAACAGTTCCTTTAGAGTGGTAGTCAATCCGGTGATCTCAGCCTTGGAGTCACCCTCGATAGCAGATGCCTGAGGGTGCACCCCCACCCCCATGGCAGTCACATCCTGAAAGGGACCAGAATCTTGTTCCATGAGGGAAACCCTTTAGAGGCACCCATCTTCAACTCTCGGACTTCCTTTAGTAGCTGGTCTTTCCAATGCTGGGCCCAGAGCGGGAAGTCTTTTGCATTCTCAGAGTGCTCGTTAAGTGCCGACTTTTGCCCCTGAGCCTCACTTGGCTGATCACTCTCGGTCACTTGCACAGCAGCAGCAGATATAGGTGCAATTCCCCCACGGGGTCACCTTTGCTCAACCCCGAGTTTCTTTCATTAGCTCATCATAGGAGGGGGGCGATTCCAGTCAGGTGGCAAGGCGCAACTGAAGCAGTAACAATTCTGAAAATGGAGCAGACTTAAGGATCCGGTCCAGCCTAGTTCGATCTAATTCATTTGATGGCAAACTACCCTTTCTGAGGTACTCTTGTAGCAGCTTTTCAAGCCGAGGTACATACACAGACAATGGCTCCCCTGGGTACTGCTGAGCGTTTCTTATTCTCCACAGATCCTCATCTGCATCTGGGCTCGCATACACATTGTCCAGTGCATCAAGATAGTTCTGTGCAGTTGCTTCAGGGATATTGGCCCGCTTGACATGGATGGTAGCCAGAGCAAGATCTTGGAGGCTCTCACTCAACCTCTTTCATTCCTCTGCTTCTGAGCATTGCCATTGAAGTACTAGAGGGGCAACATAGTCTATCCAGGTCTCCCACTCATCCTCAGGGGGGTGGGGAGGGTGCACGAGAAGATTCTCAGCCTTCGATAGGAGTCATGACTAATGGCAGGTACAGATATAGAGGCCAGCATTGGCATGGGCATAGAAGGCAGGGCAGTAACAGGTGCTGGAGTGGGAGGGGGGTGTTGGGGAAGGAACACCCCCAGGTGGCTGGAATAGTTTCTTAAAGTCCTCTATGGTTTTCCCTTCCTCCAGCAACAACTTAGCAAATTTCTCCTCAAAAGTCTCAGATAGTGGTGGGAGCTCATCCTCCCCAGGGTCTTTACTGTCTTTTGTTATCACTCTCCAGGCAGTTGGAACCCCTTCTGGGGCAATAGTCTGTGGCACTTTAGAGCTGTCCATGACATCACTATACTCTACTAAGGCTATGAAAGTTTGGGCGATCAAATCAGCCTGTCGACCCACCACCACAGGGTTTTTTAAACATTCAACTTTAGAGAGTGCTCCCTCTACAGTGTCTTTACTGGTACCCTGGGGAATATCCAGTATAAGTAGAGCATTTTGGGGGTCGATCTCCGGCCATTACACCACCACCCCAACTGGTGTACAGCCATTTCTTCTAGGGTAGTCATTAATCTTTAACAATAATTCGTAATGTGGTCTTGCAGCCAATTGGTTTTAAGATTCTCTACAAGTCTTTTCTTTAGCAGGGTTTCCATTATTTCCCCACAACTGATGTGAGGTTGACTGACCTATAGTTGCTATCTGTCTCCATGCTGTCGTTCTTATGTAGAGCGACCACAACAGTTCTTCTCCAATCATCTGGAACCTCGCCTGTTTCCAGTGAACTATTGAATAAGCCTATCAGTAGAGCAGCTAGCACCTCCCTGAGTTCTTTTAGGATTGTGATAGGGTGAGCCCTGTCTGGGGTGGATGCCCATGTGTGGAGTGTCCGCCCCCCCCCCCATTCCTTTTGCTTTTTGTTTCTGTGGGACAGCCGCTCGTGCTGGGAATGAAAATGAAATACTTTTGCATGTTTGCTGTATGCTTGTTTATTTTAGGGTGTCACATTTAATGATTTAATGGAAATAAAAGGAAAAAGATACGATGAGTTCCAAGGGTTGTCAGGAGAAGGGAGAAGAGGAGCATGCCCTCGTTCTCCAATTCCCCTTGCAAACCCAGTGGAACCCTCATGAACTTACTATCTTATTAAAACTATCTTTTGAGATGAAACAAAATGGAAACATAAAACCTCCTTAACCAAGAAAAGAGGAGTTTCGTCTAGGCTAGAATAATTAACATGTATGAACATGTATGTCTTTACTGTTTGATGGGGAACTCCTGAGAATAAAAGGTTTATACTGGTTTTAGCAAAAAGGGGTGGATCACCTGATGGTGATGTCATCCATGAAAGGTATAAAAACCCACCACTTGGAATAACAAAAATAGATATAGAAATCAGTTGAATATTGACTACCAAGTGAGGAGGACCTCAGAAGTGTGTGCTTGTTTCCACACTGTTCTATTTGCAAAGGCTGAAGCTAAGCCTCAGGAATTTTCGAAACTAGAAAGTTTGCTGGATACTGGACATTGAATAACCTTTTGCTTTCTGTATGTTTATTATTTTTATTTTTTTATTTTCTGATTGGAATAAAATAACAACAACACACGTTTGTGTTTTTATGCATCGGACCTCTGGTTTGTTGTGTCTGTTTTATCCCATACGTTCACATGGATCCTATCTGAACTCATAGCTTTGTCCAACTTCAGAGCTACTATTCCCTTCAGGACTCTTTCCTCTGAAAATGGACTTGTTCCTTTTGTTCCCAGGTAGTCTGTCCCCACTCCCTCCACTGTGAAGACTTAGCAGAAGTACCTGTTCAGGATGTCTGTTTTTTCTTGGTCCTCTTCTGTGCAGTCTCTCCCTTCTGCTCTCCTAATGCTCACAATCACTCCCCTTGCTTTCCTCTTTTGACATTTGTATCTGAAGAAAGTTTTATCCCTTTAGTTGCCCTTTTGGCTAGCCTTCCTTCTGTCTGCACATTTGCTGCCCTCACTGTCTTTCCTGTTTCCCTATGTTTTACTTGGTACACCTCCCTGTCTGCCTCCCTCTGTGTTTCCTTATACCTCCTGAATGCCACCTTTTTTTCTTTCACCACCTTTGCCATTTCTCTAGAGAATCATAACTGTCTCTTTTTCTTTCTGCTTTCACTCACTTCGTTCACACATAGGTGGTTGTCTTAAAAGGTACCTAAACAAGCAGTTTTTTAAAACTGCAAACTCCAAAGTCTGCCTTCATAACAAGGTAAAGTAGAGGCTGCTGTTCACATTTATGCTAAAACATCAGCCTTTCACTTTCAAAAAACAGCCTTGGTTTCTCCCTAAGATGTCTGCCAAGTCTGTTAAGTGATGAGTCATGATGACATCATCGGAGCCAGAGACAGAGACCGTCATACATTTCTATAGTGCTTACTAGTTCTTCTTTCTCTCTTTGTTTTGAATTGTTGTACCAGAATAATCAACAGCATGTATTAACTAGTGGATTATTTTGATCAGTACACATGTTAGGCTATGATTTTGTTTACTTTAACTTGTGGAAAATGTTTTACAATCCAGCTGACTTTTTCCTTGGCAAACTGCATTACAGTACAACACTTCAAATACCTGATGATCTAGTGGTTCTGTGACGCACTGAATTTTGTTTTTTTTTGTTAACCAGGAGAGACACACTAAGCTGAAAGCTTGTTTACAGGTGTGGCCTGGGAGCACAAGGAAGTGTAATGACTTGCTCAGGGTCACAGAGCAAAGTACTGGTCTGGTTCAGTTCCAAAACCCATGATCTCTTGTTAATCCTCAAATAAGGCTTTCTGTTTCCATGTGAACCTCCTGTATCTAGCCTGCCTTCTGTTGAACACCCCATCATCCATACCATGTCCTTAGTACTGCCTGGTGTAGCATGTGTGCTTACGGTCTCATGAAGAGAATTATTATACCTCAGATTGTGATCTTGTACCTCAGAGAGTTGTGCACACCTATACCAATATACATCATCAGCTGGCACTGTTAAAAAAATGCCTCCCAAATCACTCTCCAGTCCACATGCTCAGTGTTTGACTTCTGCTCCCACAGTAAACAGTGGGTGGATCACCACCCTTCTGCACAGTGACGGTAGTATGTACAGTTCCCCTGTTGTGTTTTTTCCCACCTCATTAACCAACAACTAGGTATTCCTGGAGGGCCAAGCAATAAGCATCATGACCCACCAGAAAAAAACTGCTGTTCATGCCCTCATAAGGGCTGCACTGACAATGGATAACGGTATTATTAACAGGAGAGGCATACTAACACCCTGAGCAAATCCACCTGACTTCCAGTGTCAGTCTACTCTTTTACCTGTGATCTGCAGAACCCCGCAGGACAGTTCCCAGCAATTCTTCTCCAGTACTTTTCTGTGCTCTGCTCCATAATTCGAGTTGGCTGGCTACCACCCTTCCAAATCTTGGATGATCTATACACAACTCCCTCAATACTGTCCTAACAAACATCAACCCCCCACCCGAGGGTACTCTCCTTACACTGAATTCAAGTAACAGTTTAGGTGTAGCCCTGCCACTCTGCGTATTTGTCATTGCTGGCTACTCTCATCCACAGTCAGGTAGTGATCATGATGTTGGCAGCCCCACATTTCAGATCTCACAGTGATCTGCTCAACATCCTCCTTCATGTCTTCAACTAACCTGTGTAACCCCAGGCCGGTATGCCGTTGTGTCTGACAGCAATACCAGGTGGGCTGGGTTCGGGGAGGAATAGGTCACTTGGCACAAAGGCTAGGTTTGGCTACTCTGCACAGGGGCACCCAAGTAATTCCGAACACAAGCAATAACTGTAATGTCCAATACCAGAAGTGGGAGTCTAAAGTGTGGTTTTTATTCACATCCAAACAGAATAAACAAAGCATAGATGGACCCCCACGGGGATACACTTCTGGTAATGCAGATTAAAAGAAACAAGAACACTTCCTCAAAACTTTAGCCCTTAGGCTCTGAACCCACCGAGCACACATCCCGGACTTGCATGCTGCATTGGGTACACAGCCCGAACTTGTACACTGTTCTGGGTTTTCCCTGGCTCGGCTCCCTTGCCTGCCGCTCGGACACCTTCCATACTTCATGGAAACATTTTCTGGTGGCTCCCTAAACCACCTAAGAGCACCTCGGCTCCATCAGGGAATTCTTCCTCTTAATCCCATGTCTGAGTACTTTCCTCAGGCACTGGCCAAGTACCTGAGAGAAAGTAAAAGGTGTCTCAGAGCAAATCCGTAGAGGTGAATTTGGTTACTACTGATGGGGGGTCTCCCACCTCTCACTCCCACAATTCATACCCGGCCATTTCTCTGGACAGTAAACACCTCATCCTGTAAAGCTATGCAATGTAGATTCTTGCTAAATGTATATCACATTCCATCTACTTGTCTTGCTTCCCATTTGTGCTGGGACTTGAACATACTTTTAAGTGGCATTGTCCATTTCTCTAGACGCCCCACTAAGTTAAGCAGTCCAATCCCTACTTTCCAACTGTTCAGGTGAAAAAACACGCGGCCCTTTTTCAGAGCGAACTCACCCTTTGGTTGCAGGTGTCCCACAGGCGATTCCTCCACAAGGAATTTCTCTCTCAGAGCTTCTGGTGCCTCAGCACAACTTGAATAGGCAGCTTGTTCCCTTAGCCAGACACAAGAGGGTTGCCCCTGGAAAACAGGCAAAAACCTTCCCCCATCCCCTCAGGGATGGGGCTTTTGAACCATTGAAAGTGGTCTCCACCACTTCAATTACCATTTCCTGTGTTCCTCTTACGGTGGAAACACACACCTTCCAAAAGTAGCTCTTAAACAGAGCTTAAAGCTTTGAGAGCCTGCACACACTCAGCTGTACTACTGTCTCTCACTCAGACTGCACACAGACTGAATTAAAAATCCCCAACGTTCTACATTAACCTCCAACTGCAACATTGCAGTGTGGCTTATGCAGCTGCGAAAGTTCTAGGGTGATGTCATCCCTCAGTCTCAGCTGAGACTGAGAACAGAGTGAGATAGTGTGAAATCCATTTTACTGGAGTTTCACAAGCTGCCTTCCCTGCCTACCACTAGGTCTTACTGGGATTCTAGTAATGCCGGGTAACAGGGGGGTTACACCTGAATATAGCTAAGCCCTGCTGGAATAGCCTCTTCATTTCCTCTCTAGCATTCATTCTTCTCACCTGCTCCCCACACCAAAAACTGGTGCATTCACTACCCTTCTGCATCATGAATGTGGTTAGTACAGTCTCCTATGCTATTTTTACCTGTACATATTTACATATTAATAATAAACATGATCTTCTGATAAGCCAGGCTGATAGCTGCATTGCACAAGTGGAAAAATAGGCTTTCCTACCCATGTATGATCTAAGCCACCTATGATTAAGCACTGTTACATGACGTGCATAATGTACATACCCATCATTTAGCAGTGCCTAATCAAAGGTAGCCTAGATCTTTTCAGGATAGGAAAGCCCATCATTCCCCTTGTTCCCTGTTGGTATCAGCCTGACTTACTGGAAAGATATGTTTATATTTGATTTGTCAAAATAAAACGGGGACTGTACTACTTGCATTCATGATGCATAAGGGTGATGAGCTCACCAGTTTTTGGTGTGAGGAGGAATAGAGAAGAATGAATACCAGAGGGGGACTGAGAAGGCCACTCTTGCAAGGTACTGCTATATTCAGGGAAGGGGAAAGACAGAGGAGAGATTTATGAGCAGATTACTGTGAGAAATAAGATGTAGGCTGCCGGCACCTTGATCACTACCTGACCCCGTTGTCCTAGCCAACAATCCCCTTCCCATAAAACCAGTTCATTCAATTGTCCAAGGCTGTGTGTGGAAATTAATGTATGAAATGGCTGCCACTACATGTTCAGTCACTTCACTACCAGTCTAGTATTGCTTGTAAAGCATGTTGGGATATAATGTGTATGAAAACCACTATATAAATGCTGATTCTTCTTATTATTATTATTTCCCATGGAAAAAGAAGACAAGACAAGCATATATTTGAGTTTTGAGAAAGTATGAACTCTAACATTGGACTGAATAAGAACTTTGCTACAAAAAAGTGGTGGCTCTAGGGGATGGTGAAGTGTGTGGCTACACCCCCCACATACACACATAGTAATGTACAGTTGGGCTGCTGCTGCATTTTGCTTTGTTGAAGAAATCTGATTTATTGATTGCACAAATGTTTATATTTAAACTATGGATGACATTTGTAGGTTCTGTCAAAAACGTACTAGAAAAGAGCAACAGAAAATATAAAGGTTTAATAAAAATGTTAAAAAGTGCATATTAAACATGCACACTGCCCCAGCACCCCCACTGTAACATCTTGGATCCACCATAACCACTAGATCACCAGGTTATTCAAGATTTGTACTGCACTGTGGTTTGCCACAGAGAAAATCGGTTTCAGTATGCTAAAATAAAATGAACAGAACGATAGCCTAACATGTGTATTATACAAAATAATGCACACGGTTTTCACCATTTGGGTGAAACAATTCTATACAAAGGGAAAAAATAACTAGTTAGCTCTATAGAGAGCCGTATATCTTTCTGACTTTGGCTCCAATTATGTCATCACATAATATGTTTGGTGGCCATTTTAGGAAGCAGGTAAGAAAGTTTTTTGAAATTAGAAGGCTGATTTTACAATATTCAAATGCTCTTAAACCACATTTAGGTAAATTATATAAATGTAGTTTTAGCCTTAATGAATACAGCAGTCTTTCATTTAGTCATCTACAGAGTCAGATTTTTTAATAGTTTGTTGTCAAAATGTTGTTTAGGTATCCTTTAATTATGCTGTCCCTTATTTTTTCCCCTACTGTGCCTCCTCCTCCCCTCCCTAGCAATCCCCACTATGAGGCAGTCTCCCATTTCTTTAAAATCCAGCCTACTAAAGTCCATGCTACTGTCTTTATATTAAATCACACTATATGGTGATTGCTGGTACCTAGGGGACTGCCTACTGTGTTGTCTCACTGCAATGCTGTCCCTGATTGTTGGCACCAGGTCCAGCAATGCCCTGTTCCTAGTGAGTTCTTTGACTAGCTGCTTGAGAAATGCCCCTTGTAGGGAGTCAAGGATGGCCCCGGAGCTTGCTGAAGCCGCAGCTGGAAGGCTCCACTCCACGTCTGTTAGATTGAAGTCACCGGCTAGCAGCTACTCCCCCTTACTTGCCATTCTGTTCATGGCTTCCCCAAGTGCCTTAGCCAGTAAATCTCTGTGTCACCACTTGCATCCTTGTGTTGCTACAACCACTCACAAAGGTTGAAATTAAGTTTTGTAGTCACTCGGCAGCAGGGCAAGTGACTGAGAAAATCCAGTGGCCCCACAGATTCTCCACCAGCCCAACTGGTGTATTTATTGAAATGTTATCTCCTCCAGTACTAACTAGCAGGGCTAATTAAAGGGAAATTTAACTGGTCCAACACAAATTCTAACAACATTTATTTGATAAACTGGTGCCGTTTTGGACCCCTTCGCTCACCATTGGTGAATTCACAAGGAGACACTCTTCCAGGTGGAGGAGACAGTCTGGGCTCCATATATTTAATATAGTTATAGCATATGAATATAGTAAACATAGTGCTTACTAGGGAGACCAGTCCCAGTCGGGTAGGATATTGCATAGTGTACTTCCATCAAACAGCATAACTGTTTTTACAAATATTTACTTGCTTAATTACTTAATTATATTCATTTATGTATTTGTTTTTGGCTGCTAGGTAAGTACACTAGGTAACAGTACCCATTTACAGGAACAACCCAGAAGTAAAAGAACTGCCTACTTTTGATCTGGTACAGCATACCCGCACAGGAACAAAACAGCCATCGAGAACTAAGTACAAAAGAAAACAACAGTAGAAAAGTGTAGATTTTGAAAGAGCCAGTAACACCAAAAATAGCTGACAGAAATGTAATTAATGTTTCAAGTATCCAGTTGTTACTTTTTATTTCTGAAGTATTTTTAGTGTTCCTTCTACTCATCAGAAAGGTTTCCGCCTGATAGTAGTAGATGTGTTGTGACAGGAAGTACTTCAGCTGGAGACTGACATATCTAGTTCTGTGCCCCTTTCTACCTGATCAGCATTGTGACCTCACTCATTGTGTTATCACAAGAGGCCACTCTGGCAGCAAGTGGGTGTCGCTTACCTAACAGTTGTGATGTCATAGTCAGTGAGGTCACAACCAATACTAATGAAGTATGAAAGGAAATAGAACTAGATATGTCAGCTACCAGGTAGAGTACTGTTCCATACATTGCACCTAGTAGGCGGGTACCACTGGACTACCTGGAATTAGAAACTATTTTATATTCATCGACTGGAGTGTTGGGATGGGGAAGGGGTGCCACTAGACTACCATGGATATTAATCTTATTTATTTCGGCAATTGGAGAGTCAGCATGGGGGGGGGGGGAACCACTGGGTCACCAGGGTTATTAAATAAATATTTATACGGGTGCTCGGGGTTACAAGAGGGGAGGAGAGGGGGTACTACTGTGGTCCCTGGTACAGGGACTGCATACTGTGCAGGGTGCCAGGCACATTTTGCTGGCCAGTCCTGCACAACACATGTAAATGGGGCCATAATGACATGCAAATGGTCCTGTTTGCACCTTGCATGCGTTATGGCCCCATTTGAATATCATTGTCTGAATATCAGGAATTTATGCACAGTGTATCTCTGATGCGCTGGTGCATTTCCCATTCCTGGTATTCAGACCTGTCTAGGGGGATGTGCTGGTGCATTGTAATTGTGCAGTGTGCATTATGTGATATATTCAGAAGAGATGCGCCATGGCACATCTCTTTTCAATATATCCGTTAGTTGCTCCAGTGCACATCAGTTGTGCTGCGCCACCACTTGTGCCAGTTCCAGGCGCAATTCTGAACATCGGGCCCAAGGTTTATATTTTGTGTTTTTTTGCTTTTTTATGATTGTTTAATATTTTCTTTTGTATGCTTGTGTACAGCACACTGATACATTGTCGAAGCATGCTTTATAAATAAAAAATAATAACAATGCATATTGTAGTTGTATTTAAAACAATAAATTAAAAGTTAAAAAAAGAAACAGTGCCAGCCCAGCGGTGTGGAGGGCTAAGGGTGCTGGCATCTTACCTCCAGCCATGCTGGCAACCTGGGTTTGGGAAAGGACCAGGGTCGCTCAGGGGCTGGCCGATTAAGGGAGGATTGAGCATCCCGGGACGGCTCTCCTCCTTTGGCGATGGGGAACTCTGAGTCCCGTGGCTTGCCTGCCGCCTAGGGGAGGCTGAGCTGTGGGACCAGCAGATGTGGGGGGATGTACGCTGACGTAGCATGCATGTGCATCAGTACACATGCATGTGCGTTACTCACAGATGTCTCAGGGGAGAAATGGAGGAAAATGCCTTGGTTCGCTCGGCATTGCCTGTAGGTGCCACATGACCTTATGTGAAACAAGGCAGTAGAGCTGCAGGCACTGATGGTGGAAGGAGAGGACATAGTAGCCATCACTGAGACTTGGGCCATCCAATACCAGGACTGAGACCTTGTGATCTCTGGGTACAGGTTGTACTAAAGGGACAGAGAAAAGGGGAAGGGGGTGGGGTGGCTATTTATGTAAGGGAAGGGATATTATGCAACAGGGAGGAGGAGGAGGGCAGGGCTGAAGCCTTATGGATACAGCTCCAAAACTCAAAAGGGAGGAAGATTAGATTGGGAATAGTGTACAGGCCACCCTCTCAAAATGAGGAAACTGACAGGGAGCTGGGGGAGCAAGTTAGAAGGCTCAGTGGTAAGGGTAGTACTGGGATAGTGGGGGATTTCAATCTGCTGGGGGTTGACTGGAGCACCCCGATAACCTCTAGTGCCAGGGAACAGGTCCCCTGGAGGCCTTCCAGGAAAGCTTCCTGATACAGAGGGTAACAGAGCCAACCAGGGAGGGTAGCATACTGGACCTTGTGTTGACGGATGGGGAGCATGTCCAGGACATAGAGGTGGAGGATCCCCTAGCAGGAAGCTACCACCCCACAATGTGGTTCTTCCTTAGTTTAGGTAAGGAGGCAGACAGGACCAAGACAAAGGTGGTGGACTTCAGAAGAGAAGACTTTGGCAGGATGGGAGACATACTAGAAGGGCATCTTGCCAAAATCTGCCCAGACATGGATGCTGACCAGAAATGGTCCATTATCAAGCTGGGTCTGGCAGAGACCACTAACTCATGAACAAAGACCCAAAGTAAGAAGTTCAGAACCAAAAGGCTGAGCTGGTTATGCAAGGAGGTAGTAGAGAAAGTGAGGGAGAAGAGGGCTGCCTTCAGCAGGCATAAAAGATCCATGCGAGAGGAGGATAGGGAGGAGTACTTGAGGAAATCCAGAGAGGTGAGTAGAGTAGTCATGGCGGTCAAGGCAGCAAAGACT
Source organism: Neoceratodus forsteri (assembly GCA_016271365.2). NCBI lineage: Eukaryota > Metazoa > Chordata > Ceratodontiformes > Ceratodontidae > Neoceratodus > Neoceratodus forsteri. The sequence continues at coordinate 1,190,788,408 of CM057458.1, read as the reverse complement.
GGCACAGGGGATCAGAGGAGGGAAAAATTATTTTTTCAGGTACATAAGGGTGGAAAGAAGCTGTAAAGATGAGACTGTCAGGATCAAGAGAGATGGGGTTGGGCAGAAAAGGGGGGGACAGGCAGAGGCACTCAATGAGTACTTCTGTTTGGTCTTAACTAGGGAGAAGGATTGGCCTATGCCACAGGGGAGAGGTGGGGTGGGCATGGGAGGAGTGGGGGTAATGGATGGAGAAATCCCAATGAACAGGATATTGGAGGACCTTAGGTCCCTGCAGGTGGATAAGGCACCGGGACAAGACAGTGTGCATCCAAGGGTCCTGAGGGATTTGGTGGAGGTCCTGGTGGGACCTCTGGCAATCTGTTCAACACCTCTCTGGTGGCCTGGTGGCACTGAGGGTTGAGTTGCTGGATGTCACACCTTGCACCATGCCAGCGACTTAGGTCCAGGAATAAGTTTGGGTCATCGGGGGTCAGCAGGGGCAGGAGAGGATTGAGTGTCCGGATGACTGTCCTCCTCTCCTGGGGGTGGGTGGGTTGTGTCTCCCGCTCTCTGGTGAATCCCAGTAGAGACTAGGGGGATTGCAACTTGTGAGAACACTGTTGTAAGGTGGAGGTTGTGGCAGATATCCTGCGGGTGGGTGTGGGAGTGTGCCCATCACACACTGGACGTCAGTGCACGTCCATGCCTCCGGGGGACCAGAAATCAAGAAAATAGCCCTGGCATCCGAGTACGCGAAGGCAGGTCCAGTGGATGGCATTCCACACTCATTGCTGGATCCATCACATCCAGCCTCCAGCTCTTCTCCTCAGTCGCCCACTAGATTCTCAGATAGAGCGACAGAGGAGTTGGTGGTCCCACCTCGGGGGGTTCAGAGCCAGGGGGTCGGCTTAGCCGGGTGATGGTTGCAGGAGTATCCCGGGATGGAGGTACAGCTAGTGTGGGTTTCAGGCTGAGTGGGATACTGTGCCAGTCCCAGAGCCCTAGCTGGGAGAGAGACCCATGGGGCCAGAGAGGAGGGGGCATAAAGAAAGTTCACAAAAAAAAACAAAAAAACCTCTCTGGAGACAGGGTGCATGCCCTAGGACTGGAGGATGGCACATGTAGTGCCCTTCCACAAGAGTGGGCCCAGGGATAAGCCAGGTAACTACAGACCAGTCAGCCTTACCTCCATTATAGGGAAGTTAATGGAGACCATCTTAAGAAGAGACTAGTGATGTTTCTGGATTCAAATTGCCTCCAGGATGAAAGGCAACATGGGTTGTCTCAGGAAGAGCCTGCCAGACCAACCTGACTTGATTTTTTCAATTGGGTGATAAGGGTGGCTGCAGGATAGGCAGGAGAGGGTAATCGAAGGAGGGAACTCTTGAATCTGAGTTGTAACCAGCAGGATCCCACAAGGCTCAGTACTAGAAGTAGTTTAACATCTTCACTGGTGACAAAGCAGATGGGATTAAGAGTAAAATCAGCCTTTTTTCGGAGATGACACACAAATCTGTGTGGAGGTGAACAGTGTGGAAATGAGAGAGGCAAGAACTCTAAGAGGATCTGGTGAAGCTTGAGTGCTGGTCAGACATATGGCAGCTGGGGTTCAATGCTAAGAAGTGCAAGGTCATGCACTTGGGAGCCAGAAATCCTGGGAGTAGCGACTGGTTGGGGGGGGTGCAGTTACCCACTTCAGAGGAGGAGAAGGATCTGGGGGTACTAGTGTAACCCCCTTACAAATGTGGGTTCCTAAAGGCCTTCCTGGCACTTGCCTAAATGCTCCCTGCCTAACTGGTGTTCGGCGCAATGCCGCCAAAATGCAGGTGTTGTGAGTGCTTCTAAAGCCTCGAGTACTGTCTCTTTAAGAGCTGCCTGCTCGCAGGTTCCAGCGGGTTGGTATGGGGGGGACTGGTATTTTCCCCTGTTCGAATTCCACCTGAGCTGCGTGAAATCGCCCAATTTGGTAGTTGTTACATAAGTGCAAGGAGCCCTTTGAAAGACGTAACTGTTTGGCTATAATTAGTTAGAGTATTAGTGGAATTATAGTTTGTCTAACCCACTTCTTTTGCAGCTGGGACTGTGTGCGTTTGGCCCCTCCATTTTGGACTTGGACTATTGAACTGGGCCAATGGTAATCGGGGGAACACTAAAATGGAGATTTTTCTGACCAACCAGGATCAGGACTCATGTGGGAGCCGGCTGACCAATGAGACACAGCTAGTAATTCTGGGAAGTAAAGTCTAAAAGTCTAAATTATGGCACCTTGTTTGCACCAATAGGGGCAGTATTAAGTGACTGGCATCTGCAGCCCACCTATGGGATCGGGTGGCGCCCAAATGGTGAGACTTACCCTAACTGCCAAAGGGCAGAGACATCGTGGCTGTGAGCGAGGAAGGAGCTCTGGGCTCCTGCACCGTTGATTTTTCACACAGGAAGTGTGTGTGTGGAAGGCCAGATTCGGGGGGCTCGGTCGCCAGTGAGTGTCGGACTAAATCTGCTGGGCAGCGGTCAGAGGAGGCTGTGCAGAAGCGCAGCTACCTACCAGGCTCACGCTGTAGAGGACTGGAGAATCTGTTGAATCGCGCTCGGTCTGTCAGGAAAAATGAAGCTGCGTTGTGACTCCGCGATTAGCTGTGAGTTCAGTTGGGCCCTAGGAGCAGCTGCCTGGTATGGTACTCCTCTGGTGCTTTTTATATAAATGTGTGGAGAAGTGTTTGAAGTCTAGGCTTGGTCCTGCGAGTGGTGTGAGAGTGCTTTTCCTTCTGGAGTCGTGAGTACTAAATCAGGGTAGCTCCCTGTCAAATGTTGTTAGTAAGGGCAAGATCTTCTGGTTACTTTGCTGACTACACTAACTGAGCCTGCTGGCTCTATTAAATCTTCGTAGGAACCTTATGCTTGCTTCTGTGTCAGGGCCCCAACCAGCTGCATTGAGGGACTAGCCTTTATGACCTGGGTACCCAGAGACCGTGACTTATAGGTTAGGCCTGTGCACAGTGCCCTAGATAGATACTTATATATTAGATTGGTAAGCTAATTAACCTGATCACCCCAGTCCTTGTTAATCCCCCCTAAATAAATCAGATTACTTGTTTTGCAAAGGTATACTGGCTAACTTGTGTGTTTATGGTGAATTACTGCACAGTGATTATTATGTGACAGCAACATACTTTTCAGGAGGTCCCTGGAGCAAGCTGATTGGTTCAAGCCTGGGGGTAAGTGTATATTGTAAGGGTGCTGTGATTGATTTGTGTGGGCCACTAGTGGGGAGAAAGGAGGGTTGCAGTGACCCAGAGGGCTGTGACCAAGTCATATCAGACTGTCTTAACCCCGACCTCTGGATGGTGGCACCCGCCAACGGATCCAGGCCCCTCAACCTGCTGTCGGCTGAGCAGGCGGGGGTAATAGCCCTTAAGATAGCACCCTTGGGGGGTTACACTAGTCACAGGGGACATTAATCATTCTGCGCAGTGCAAGAAGGTGGCAGCCAAAGCTAATAAGATGCTGGGGTGTATCGTTAGAAGAATCACCTCAAGGAGAGAGGAAGTCATCCTGCTGTTGTACAGATCACTGGTGAGACCCCACTTGGAGTACTGTGTGCAGTTCTGGTGCCCCTATTTAAAGAAGGACGTCAAACTACTGGAGAGAATGCAGCGTAGGGTGACAAAGAGGATCCTAGGCCTTGGGGACAAACCCTATGAGGAAAGACAGAGCTCAACATGTATTTCCTGGAGGATAGAAGGGAGAAAGGTGATATGATTGAGATCTTCAAATACTTAAAGGGTATGAATAGGGTTAGTTCTGAGGGCATTTGCAAACTAAAGGGGGGGGGAGGGAACACAAGAGGGCACAGTCTGAAATTTGAGAGGGGAAGATTCAAGAGGGAAATGAGACGGCACTATTTCACAGAAAGGGTGGTAGTGAGGTGGAACAAACTCCCAGAGGAGGTGATATCGCTAGAAACTGTGGGCAGTTTTAAGAGTGGGTGGGACAGGGTCAAAGGTAAGATCAAAACTGAGGGGAAGATGGTGATGGGGGGAGCCAGCAGACTGGGGAGGTAAATCAGGTGGATGGGAAAGGGGGGGGGCAGCTGCAGTAGATGAGACTAGGAGCTACACACTCGAGCGGAAGTGATAGACCATTATGTCCTGTATCTGCTGGCAATTTCATATGTTCGTATGTATGTATGTATGTTTGTATGTGGCTGGCCACCTGCCAATATGGCTGTATGTAAGTGGTGGTTAATCCATAAGTCCACAAGACAGGCCGGTGACAGGGCTTGGTGGATCCCGCTGGGTCCAGGGACACAGGCAGAGAAAAAAAATAGCTGCAATAGTCAAAGAATCCTATTTGTTTATTTTGAAATTTTGACTAGAAGAAACACACTGACCTGGAACTTGCATTCAGGTGCATCTTGGGAGGAGACTCAGATAACATGTTCAGAAATTAAAATTAGGCAAAGACACAGAACTATGAATTTACATCACCTACAGAATGCAAATTAGGCTTTATATATAGATACAAGATAAGCAATGAGCGAGATACAAAGTTTGTTAATATACCAAAATACAAATAAAAAGGTTTTTAAGTACACAAGTGCTACATGTGCAAAAAGGTACACTATACAAAACAGATGTAATGCAAAAACCAGAGTACACCTCTCAGAACTGCCCGCAGAGATAAGAAATGGGATGGCAGAGATAGGAGGAGACAGATAAGGGTTTCTGCGGAGAGTGTCAGGGGCAGGAGTTAGCAGAATGGAGAGATGTCATTCATAGGACATTTAGGAAGAAAAGTGACTATCGGCTGGAGCAGGAATGAACCTTGAAGTTAGTGAAAACCCTTCTCTGCATCCAGTAATTGACTAATTAATTAGGGATTACAAAAATTAAATATAATTTACAATTTACTAAATACTGCGTCTGCATTCATCCATGTACTGTTGTGCTCTTGGAGTCATCATACGACCCAGTATCCAGTTTAAAGAGTGTATTCCGATGTTGTCCGGTAATTACTTTGTGTTCATAATTTTTTTTATTATCTATGGATTTTCTTCCCCTTTGCAATCAGCAAATAAACATCGGGTACAACTCTATGCTCTCCTCTGCTTGTTTATAAACCAATATAAATTAAACATTTAAAAATGTATTACTCACACTGCTGTTTTCTTAATTTTGCAGGAAAGGCATTTGGTTTTATATAGGGCCTTACATGCACACTGCACTTATCTCAAAGCGCTTTACAAGCCATGAACATCTGTAGCAGCTGCTAGGCAGGCACAGAGAGGCTCTTTCAGGAATATCAAACAGGTAAATTACAATGTCATTTGTGGGATTTTCTTTGCAAGCAGAGAGAGGCACAGTGTGACAGACTTTGTTGCAGACAGTTACTGCTACTCTGCTCTCTACGGGTACTCTGCTCTGACTACACATGGCCGTAGTCTCCAGATACAACTCTGACTGTTATGGTTATACATGATGGTTAACAAGTTAATGGACACAATTTTCTAATGTAGTAACGGAATATTATGATGGCGGAAGTGCCATAGGGTCCATCTTGTTCACTGCTCCTGCGGCACGGCAGCAATTATACCCATTCTGAGTAAGGACACACATTCGAGATTATCAGCCACAGTCCTTCCCTGCACATGCTGTCTGACCCTCGATACCATTCTCCTTCAAGATTTGGTCTAGTCCTGATCTGAAAGCCTGCATAGTGCTATTTTACACAGCCACATTGGGTAGGCTATTCATTATGTTATACACCCTCTGTTTGAAGTAATGATTTCTCATGTTTCCCTTAAATCTGCCCCCCCCAAGTTGGAATGCATGCCTTCTATTTCTGCTTGCACTCACCAGCTCAAACATCTATCTACATTCCACCATTTCTCCTCTTTACTATCCATGACTATGCTCCCTCTCAGCCTTCTCTTTTCTAGGCTAAATTATTTGAGTATGTCCAATTTGTCATCATAGCTTTTGCCTCCTAAGCCACAAATCAGCTTGGTGGCCCTGTAATAAACCCTCTTGATATCTTCAATGTCCTTTCTGCACTGTGGTAACCAGAACATGTCACAGTACCCCAGGTGTGGTCAATCCAATACAGAGGGAAGATCATCTTCCTCAACCTGCGCCTTACCACCATCCTAATATATTCCAGCACTGCATTTGCTCGTGTAATGTACCCCTCCCTATGGTTAGTGTGGGGGGTTGTTACTAGTCATGACCTCAGAGTACTAGTTGTCTTGGCACCATTACTTTGCCCTTAGTGGACATGGAGGAGTTTAGAATTCAGCTATATAGGGGCATGCATGGCTGGTGCGGAGAAGTAAAGTAGTTGGTTTCTGTAGTTAAATGCCAGGCAGATAGAGCAGAAGTCCAGAAATGGTTAACCTGATGCCCATGTTGTTCAGTGGGTCATGGATATACCCCACCTTAGTGAGCTCTAACCCTGTCCCACAGTCATGGGCCACGGGTCTGCTCAGTGTGTCACACTGGGGTATAGGACAGTTATGTCCTTGCAGACATCTCCATCTTAAATGCTGAGTGCATAGGGAGCGGGGTGCACTGGAGGGAAGGGCACTCAAAGTATCCTACCATGTAGCTGGCTTCAGGAGATGGCCAGGATAGCACAGTTCCCTGTTTCAGATCATCTCATCTGAGGGTGTGGATGCCATGCCCTCCTTAATACCAGATGATGGCACAAGGTGCCAGGTGGCGAGTGGTGGGGCCTCAGGCATCTGGGACATTTTAGAGTTTCCCAAGGTATGGGGCACTGGGGTATGCACTGTATGGGACTGGCCCTTAAGGGACATTTTATGGGGACACCTGAGAGGGTGCATGAATCCTGGGTGGGTACCCCTTCAAGCAGTGTACATTGATTGCTTCTAGGCCTGAAAGTATTCTTTGAAGGTCGGGTACAGAAATACCTGAGGGTGATTTCAGGTATGAGTATGGTTGTGACAGAATAAGGATGGAGGTGACACACAACTTGAGATATCTGAGGGGCAGGTAAAGAAACATAGAAATATAGACAGTGATGGCAGAAAAAGACCAGTGGTCCATCCAGTCTGCCCAAGTTCCCTATCTAACCCTGTGACCATCTGTTCATCCAGGGTCCTAGCCTCTCTCCTGTCATTAAAAACATTACTAACTAATCTTCTGTGCATTGCATTAATACTTTATGCCACTGAAGCTGCATGTGATTTAGGGACATTTAAGAGTATTTTTTTTATTTTCATTTTTTGCTCCTGATCTCCCCACGGCAGCCCCCATACGACCAACTCCCCCAGCCCCATCACCTAGCTCCTCCAGGATCTTACCTTAATCCATCCATGGCTTGGAATAGCTGCCCAGCTGCTGGTGTGGAGCCTGCGGTGGTGTCAGTCTTCACCCTACCACCGCATGGTGTTTTTCTATTTTCTTCCCTCCGTTGCTGGGGTGCGACACGTTAGCCACATACATGGAGGTATATGCCTGCTACAGTGTCCTGCAGCACCCACCTACCCGCTTTTGGTACCCCCATCCTGTCCTGCCCTCAGGCCTCACCTGGGGGCAGTCATGCAGCACAGCAGCCAAGTCTTCATCCCCGGGAGAAGAGAGCAGTCCCCCAGATGCTCAATTCTCTCCCTCCCCAGCCGACCCCCGGCAGCCCGTGCTCATTCCTGAACATGGGTTGCCAGTGTGGTGCAAGGTGCAGCATCCAGCACCTCAACCCTCAGTGCCACCGGGCAGACTAAGAGCATGATTTAAGGAAAAGGTTAGCTCCCAATATATAGGGCCATGCTGGCTGCGATGTCCTGCCAGGCAAGAGGTCTTGGGGCAGGCCTGTGAAGTCAGTGCCCTACTCTAAAGAGATCGGACTGAGGTAGCCCCACAAGATGGTGGGGGCATCAGGATCCCTAGGACACCAGAGTATAGCTGGTGAATGCCAGTCTGGTGATTTGAGATATATGAAGGCTATAGACATTAGGGTGCCTTGTTGGTGTGCCATTTAGCTCTACGTATGATAAATGTTTTCGACTCAGGCCCGAGTCATGGTGCAGAATATTGCCTATATGAGTTTGTAGGGTAGGGGTACCCTAATTTTGGCTAAGTTACAACCCATTTGTGAATGAGTGTGTGGAGGGGTTGTGGGATAACAGATAGATCAGACACCAAGCTTCAGTTTAAACACACAATCTCTGTGTGATGTTTATTCAAAATACAGAGGATAACCTTCAACAATGGCATATTCCTTCTTCAATACATCAGTTTGCAGCAAACGACTATGTATATCCTTCCTCTGCACTTGTCAGCACCTACTGACTCACCGATCTACTGATCTAAATTTTTCAGTGAAAACCCTTCGTCCCTGTGGTTGCCTTGTTTGATGGGGGCTCAAAATGAAAAACCTCAAAACAAGCTGCAGACAAAGAACCTTGGCGCAGAAGCACTGAAACAAGGGTTACCCCAAAGGGCATTGGCAATAAGCTCAGTTTCAAAGAAACACAACGTTATACATACTTCCATAATGCAAAGCATCATGGGATATATGCAAATCACCATGATATTTCAGATTGGTTCAGTTTACAGCAGGAATGCATGGCACTAATTTACATGCATTTAACAACACAACCAACTTAATTTCTATAATACAGTTACCTAATACTTTTTACCTTTATCAAAAACACCTAGTGCCATGGTATTTTCAACATTTACTGGTTTTATACGTATAAGGTATATACATTAAAGTATTTTATGACATAGTGCCATTGCATACTAAATCCAACAATGAGGAACATAGCTTGTTGTTTTATATCAGCTCAGAGGTCACAGCAATAACCTCCCTGTACGAGGATCTGAGAGGGAAAAGGAAAATTAAAGAGGACACTATAGCATAGTCAAGAAAGGGAAGGGGGTGCCCATAGGTGGCCAACCTTATGGACCAGAAATTGTAAAGGATAGGTTAGGCTAAGAAATAGAAGAACTGTTGCAACAGATTTAAGAAAAGGTCAGTCCTCAAGAATGCCAGGATCTCCATATCACAGAGAGATGAGAGAGTCCTTTTGTTTCTGTGGGTGAATCATGATTGCCATGCAGCAAGGACTCCAAAGTGGACAATGAATGTGGCCTCATTAATAACCATAATGAGAATGTGTGTAAGATGATGAACCTCAGGGCTTGATGAATTTGTACTCATAAATTAACTCGACCAGAGATACCCCAATAAAGATCACAGATGAATTGCATCTCTAGATGTTGTGTGATCATTTTAATGTCTACCATCCTGTCTCAGTGAAACTAATGAGTTATGATGGCAGCCAGTGCTGGAACTTTTTGCTAGGGGGGCTCCCATTGAGCTTTACCATCTTTATACCCCTAGACAAGGGAGTTACTGTGGGCCATGCCCCCTCCCCCCAATCAGGGCACACTGTGGAGTAGGTCAGTGGGCCAAAGGGGCGTTGTACATGATTGGCTAGAGCAACACACTGCTTACCTGGCATTCTCTTATGGTTCACAACTACCCCTAGATCCTTCTTCTTGGTCGCGTTGTCCATTGTTGCACCGCACATGGTGTATTTGAGACCCAAATTCCTCACTGTTAGCTGTAGTACCTTGTATTTCCCAACAGTAAATCTAAGCCCCCGTTTCTCTATTGATGCCCCTGATATGTGCAGGTCCTGCTGTAGTGCATCTCCTGTGTCTGCCGTGTCCTGTCTTCTTGCCAGTTTAGTGTAATCAGCAGACTTCAGCAGCAGCAGCCTGCTGCTGATCCCCTTTGTCAGGTCATTGATATATTAGATTAGTGGACCCAGCACCAACCTCTGATGTACTCCATTGACTGTAACACATCCCTCCACTCTGAACAGTGACTTTCCACAATCACTCTTTATTTTCTGTCAGTCAGGTTGTTATCCACCTCTTGTATACTTTGGGGATTTCATATTGTGCTACTTTCTCCATGAGTTTTCTATGTGGTACAGTGTTAAAAGCCTTGCTGAAGTCCAGACAGACTACATCCACAACATAGCTTCCTCCTCAAAGAAGGCAGTTGAATTGGTTTTGTGAAACCATGCTGAGTGCTAGAGAATAGGCCATTTTCATCCATGCAGTGAACCACCCACATCTTTTATGATTGACTCACTTTGCCAAGCACTTAGGTAAGGTTCTTTGGTTTGTAGTTACCTGGGTCTGGCCTTACCCACAGCTTGAACAGGGGATGACACTGGTTGTTTTCCAGTTCCTCTGCCACTATCCCTGTCTGTAAGGAGTCCTGAGTGATATCAGTGTGGGGCCCAACCAGAGCCCCTTTTAACTCCATTATTTCCCTTGGGTGGATACCACCTGGCCCCTGAGGAAGCAGCTGAGGTTGGTGCAAATGTTAGGTTTTAGTTGGAGCTAAGAACAAGTTTTTACACACCTGTCCGCTTTCATAAAGCAAGCTCTTTAATGTTTCCATATATGTGTATCATTGTTTTTTACACCAGGTGGCCGGTGCCAAGACAGTTACTTGTTGCTGTTTTTTGTCACTTTTACATTGAAACAGAGAAGCGTATGTGACGGCAGATCAGCATGGGCTCTATAACACTCTGCCCATTTTTTTAACCTTCATTTTTTGCTGCAGATCTGCTGCTGATCTGTGGCACAATTGCTTCCCCTCCCTTCACTCATATGATTCCACTGTGCCTGTCCCAGACATTTTTGAACCCCTCCACACTGTTTTTGCCCCCACTACCTCCGCTGGAAGGATGTTCCAGGCAGCCCCCTCCCATTTCGTGAAGAAGCACTTCAACACATTCCTCCTGAATTTACTCCCCTTTAGCTTCATAGCATGCACCCTTGTTCTAGAGCACCTTTTTCTCTGAAAAATACCCCACACCTGTCCCTTATTAACCCCTGTGAGCTATTTAAAGGTCTCTATCATATCCCCTCTCCCTCCTCTCTTCCAGGGTGCACATATTTAACACCTTAATCCTCTCCTCGTAGGGCTTTTGATGGAGACCCTGAGCCTTTTTTGCAGCCCTTCTCTGACCACCTCCACTCTATGTCCTTCCTGAGATGTGGCCCAACACTCAAGATGAGGTCTTACCAGTGATCTACATAGAGTCAGCATCAACTCCCTCTTCCTGCTGGTGTTACTCCTTTCTTTTGCATGGATTGTTCCCTGAAAACAGCCCTTTTGGTATTACATTAGATACCATAGGTACCCTAGGATATTTCCTGATTCATAGCCTTCAGAAACTTACCAGATAATTCCGGTGTGATCACTACTGCCTTCTGTTTGGTCTGCAGCTGTCCCATAAATGTCTCCTCCAGTTGGCCATGCTCCTGACTTCCTACTTGAATACTGACAAAAAGTAGTTATTCACTACCTTTATCATACCCCCTGCCTCATTATAGTAAAATCGTAAATTTGCAGTCAGAAGGGACTTTAGGTCCATCAGGTCCACCTCCTCTGCTTTATAAGCAGGGACCAACAAGTCTGCTGTTTAAATATGTAGTAATTTACAGGCATTTCATACACACCCTACTACCCTAATATTCAAGGTACCATTTAATTTCCTTTGTAAGCAGAAATTTGTAAAGGCTTATCTTGAAGACCTGTACTGTCTTTTCGACCACCATCTCCACTAAAGGGCTATTCCGTAGGTTGAACAATCTATGGGAGAACAAGTGCCTCCTAACGATACCTCTGAATTTACCAACACTAAGCATCCGGTTGTGTCCCCCATCCTTCTGGAGCACACCAGATCAAACATCTCTATCTGTTTGATCTTGTTAATACCTTTCAGTATGTGGAAGACTGAGATTATGTCCTCCTCAGCCTGCTTGTTTCAAGGGTAAACATATTGAGGGTCTCTAGTCTGTCCTTATAGCTTTTAGCCATGATACCCCTGATCATGTCTGTGGCCCTGCGCTGCACTCCTTGTACTACCTCAGTATTCTTTTTGTACTGGTGAGCCTTGAACTGCATAGAGTACTCCAGTACCTGCACCTTACTCATTGTCTTCTCCTCCTCCCCAATGACTAACAGTCCCTCCTTATTCCTCACTCTCCTTTTTTCCCTCTATATATTGAAAAAAATAATTCATTATTCCCTTTCAGCTGCAGTGCAACCCTGACAATCATACTATCTAACCTGGGCAATCTTGGTCTTGCATTCCTTCTGTAGTGCACTGTGCTGCCATTGCTCTGTTACAAGATCTCTTGTCCTTATCATAAAGTAGTTTTCCCCTTAACAGTACATTTTGCTCTTGTTGCACAGGGGGTGCATCTAATCACTGCTTCCATTATATTCTGCTTCAGTCTCTCCACGTGACATTGGCACTGCCACTCATGATCTGTTCATTACATTAACCACAAACATCTCATGCAGCTCTTGGGAAGTTTGTCAATCTGTTTGGGCAACATTGTAAAGAACCTGGCTAATCATATCACAAACCCCTGCGGGCTGTGCCTGGGGGAGCTGCTTCTTTAACCTACTGGTGGAGGTCCAGCGCCCCAGTCCCAGTTCCAGTGGGTGGTTTCACAAAAATGTGATGAAAACAGGGTTCCTGTTGCGCCACCACCTTTTTCTGCCATACACAGGCTAAGTGTCATAGTCACCGGTGAAGGAGTCCCCCAACTGGAACTGTTACAATGCAAGTTAACTGCTCAGATTGTAACAGGTGCACATGGGGTTTGCACCTGCCAACAAGCTGGATTGCCACACCCACAGAGTTCACTTAATGGTATAGTGCAAGTCACATGACACTATGTTATGCAAAGAGTTTATGGGCACTGACTGGTGCAGCCGTTGGAATTGTTCCCACTACCCAATGGCCTTGTGCTTCTAGGCCCACCTGTGTGCGGGTCAGTTTTGAACTTCCACAATCCACTCCCCACTCACTAGTGCCTGCCTGGCATTCGGTTGAACACCCTCTCTAATCTCTCTCCCACATGAAGTGCCACTAACACATAGGTCCCACCATAATCACTGCCCACCATTGCTTCTCTCTACCTAGTTGCAAATTCTAATTCATTGTTTATGCCCTTGTCTTGCTGGTGCTGCCCCCATCCTCTGGTCCTCCTGCACCTCCAGCACTTACCCTCTCAAGAGCCCCAACAGCTTACTCCCTATGGTGGGGCCTCACCAAGCTCAGGCAACATCACCTGCCCCTTCTAAGAGCAGGAGCAGGAGACAGCTCTGGAGGAGGGCTTGCCAGTAGCGGAAGGCATGACCTAAACACATCAGGATCATGCTGTATATACCAGAGTTTTTCCTCAGGTTTCTTCCCACTCCCCATGGATGCCAGCATACAGAATTCTTCGTGCATGTGCATGCATCCATACCATGTGGAGCCAGACTGAGCATTCCTTCCTCTGCTGCACTGCCATCTGTGGTCACCCAGCTGGCAGCAGAGCGGCAGAGGCAGTAAGCCTCCCTACTCAGAGAAGAGCATCCTCTGTGATGCTCAGTCCTCTCTCCCTACAGTCTGCTCCTAATGACTCTGGGCTTTTATTAGTTGGATTAGTAACAGCTAAAAGCCAATGGCCAGCCACCAAGACATACCTAATTCTTACCTGTACCAGTTATATGGGCAGGGGGGGATTGCGAGGGTCAGTGTGCTTTGAGCAGTGGCCATGTGGATCATTTGCATGGAGACAGCACTGGAAAGGCTTGGGACACCCACTGCACATGGCATGACTGGGTGCATGATAAGGGACTGTTACTGTTAACTGTTACAGCTTAATCTGGTCCAAGGTCAGTTGGCATTCATCTGTATCCCCTTCCCCCGGGTCGTGCCTAAAAATAGGCAGGATTTGTCTAGTGCACTTACCCAGTCAACAAAAAACTAAATAAATAAATAAATAATGATGGCCATTTAGTGGCAACAGTCCATTGGGACACACATTCGTCAGTGCTTTACTTCCCCAGGACACACTGCTAGTGCTTCAGGGCATACAGTTGATGAAAGCTGTCATGGAAGCCACATCTGCTCCCTCCCTACCCTTACAAATTTTAGTTGGTGGCAAATTGATTTCTGAGAAGCAAGACATACTGGAGGAAATGATTGCCCATTTTGCATCAGCTGGACTGCCCTTCGGAAACTCCTCAGCTGCATCCTATTCCCTCCCTTCTCTGGCTTCCATGAAAACTCATAGCCACATGGCTAACTTACTTGCCTTTCAACCAATCACCCTTAAGCAGGATGAGCTAGTTCTCCTAGGCTAAGGCACTAAAAAATGTGCTGACACTGATGGACAGGACCACTTTTTCTTCAGAACTGGTTACCAACAGCTTACGGCACCTCGCACCCACCTTTTCAACCTGCTGCTTTCTTGGAATGACCTTCCCTTACTTTGGAAAACTGCACATATCGTAGCTCTTTTAAAATCTGGTGATACCTGCATTCTGAACAATTACAGACACAAATTTATCTTCTCCATACTGGCTAAACTTCTAGGAAAACTAGTCAACACCCAATTGCGGAAATACCTGGAACAATCTAATATAATGCCTCTGTAATCTGGATTTAGACTCAAGCGCAGCACTATGTCTGCCTTGGTAAAGGTCACCAACGATTGGCTATGTGCCATTGATCATAAACTTATTACAGGGGCTATCTTCCTTGACCTAAGCAAGGCCTTCGACACTGTCGATAATCACATTCTCCTACAAAAGTTTTACAGTACTGAAGTCGTTACAACATCCCTACAGTGGTTCTCCAACTATTTAATTGGGTGACAGCAGCAGGTGAAAGTAGAAGGTATTTTCTCTGTTTGTACTCCTATTCTTAGAGGCGTACCTCAGGGATCAGTCCTTGGTCCCCTACTTTTTATCCTGTATATCAATGATCCCGGCATAAACGTCAGTAATGCCAATCTGCAGTTCTATGCAGATGATACTGCCTTGTGTATTTCGAAACCTAACACTAACACTGTATGCTCTGACCTCCAAGCTGCCTTCAGTCTGCTGCAGATTAATCGTTTCTGCTCCAAGCTACTACTCAATGCAAGTAAAACCAAAGTAATGTTTTTTTCCTTAAACAGTGGACCCACACTCTATGCTCAAGCCCCCACTATCACTACTTCATTGTGAGATACTCTTGATGTAGTAGATATTTATAAGTATCTTGGGTTACGGCTTGATAATAGGTTGTCTTTTACTACTCATTTTAAGACATTACTGTATGTAAGAAACTGCATGCCAAACTAGGTTTCCATTATAGAAACAAGCACTGTTTTCCAGCAGATGTCTGGAAAGGCCTAGTTCAGGTAACTCTTCTCACAATCATGGATTACGTGGATCTAGTATACAGCTACTGCTCTGCTACTTGCATATCCAGACTGGATGTACTCTGTCACAGGGTACTCGGGTTTTAATAATCAGCTTAACCAGGACTCATCATTGTTCAGTGTATGTTTCTATTGATTGGACCTCCCTCGCTACTGGGAGGTTAAAACATCTTTACATGTAGACACGGTGGACCTTATGGTGCTGCTGAATAAATGACCACACTACATCATAGATCTCTTTCGTAGGTCTTGTGGCCAATATGCACAAATGAAAAATAGCCTCCTCCTCCTGGATATCCCGAGATGCACTACATAGTTTGGAAAAACTGTGCTCTGCTGTGTCAATCACACAGCATGGATCAATCTACAAGCCTAACTAAAACTAGGTTCCCTGGTTCGTCATAGTGTTTTTAAAGCCCTCATCAAGGACCTATGTACTGAAGTCTGTTCATGTGGTTAAGTTATTCTTATCTTGAATCACTGCCTTATCACTCCCTAGTTTTTCACGTGGCATTGCTCACATTGATTATAGCATATAGCTATTTTATTCTCATTGTATACAATATTTAAAGTTTCCTGATGCCTTGTAAATCTTCCCTGCCTAATGTTCTATATTATTCCATGTTGTATTACTGTATTCTGAACTACCCTGTGGCATATTTTTGCCTTTTGATTTTTTTATGCTGTCCTATCCAGGACCTCCTTGTAAATGAGCTTACTCAGTGGAGTCTTTCCCAGTAAAACAAATAAATACAAATATACAGTCTGCTGCTTTTTGCCTGTGCACAAGTAATAGGATGTACCAGGAGAATTTGTCCAGCTTGATCTTCCAGATTTTGATCCAGAACCCCAACTTCTCATTTTGGGAGTCCCTGACCCCCAGGGAGAAAAGCTTTAGAGAGCCCCGAGTCCCTTGTGACTGGGTATTCATTCATCAGTGTGGCTGTCTGTTTGTGTTTGTCTCTGTCAGTAGTTTAGTTTTTGTGGTTTTCCATGTGTTTCTTCTTGGAGGAACTGGACCATTCTTGGACATAACATCTATGAACATTTCCTGGACTAAGAAACTACAAAACATCACCACCAGGTATTGGCATTCTCATCATAAATCAACTTTTTTGGAAGACATCAAAAAGCAAAAGTGAGGTCAGTAAATCTTTTATACAAGCTTCTGGGTTGTGGAGTGCTGCACTGAATCCACATTTCTGTCGGACTTTCTTAAAGTATGTGTGCTTGTCTTTGAGGTCTATTCACAACTGTTTTGGGGAACAAAGGGAAGATTCTAACAAAGGATTTTTACATCCTGCATATGCCCTAGACCAATGTTTATCATCTTCAGGAATTTAACACATTCTGGATCTTTGATCTACAGTAACAATCAGTTTTCTGGTCCCCAGTAGCTCACCATGAGTCACTCAGGAACACTCACCCTTGCTACAGTAAACATTTGCAGTCTCCTGCCAAAACTGGCAACTCATAGATTGTGAGGACAAATCCTGCTTCTGATACTGCTATTATGCTTACATGGGGTATCTACTTCTGTGCCAATCAACAGCCACCATGGAGAGAATACCTCATAACACAATGACTTTACTTTCTCCAACCAAGTTGCCGAAACACAACATGTGCGTGCCTACACCACCCTTATCCTTCTGAAGGGTTGTACCTACAACTCGTTTTGTATGCTCAGAAAATACAAAATGACACAACTGGTTCATCTCCCATTCCAAACTATGAAACTGTGGTTTCTCCTACTCCTCGTCATCCTATTGTCAAGGGACAGTGAACTTAACCCTGGTCCCTCTGTCCACCACTCTCCCACTGACCTGTCGGCTGTCTCAGGAAAAGGACTTCTCATTGCCCATATGAATATTAGGAGCATTACCAGGCACTTTGCTGAGCTCGAAGCATGGACAAAAGTGTACAGTTCTGACCTACTATGCCTATCTGAAACATGGCTCAAGCCTCACATTCCGGACTCCTTATGTTCCTTGCCCAATTACTCCTTGATACAGAGAGATAGACCTTCCCCAAAACGTGATGTTACGGTCTGCCCACCCACCAGCTCACCCTCAGTGTGTGAGTCCCTACACACAACCATTGCCCTTGGTGCAAAAATACTCCACATTATCTGCACCTACAACCCGCCCACTGAAGGTATCACAGGTCTTCAGGATTTACTTAATCAAACCATCACAAACACCAAGCAAAACGAGGTCATAATCTTAGGTGAATTTACCCTAAACTGGCTGGGACCAACTCACAGCACACTGCTGACACTAACACAGAGCTATAACCTGCACCAGATCTTAACTGAACCCACTAGAACCACCCCTTCTCTAACTACCTCCACCCTCATAGACTGGGTACTGGTGAATCGCTTTGACCATGTGCAAACTGCAGGCATCTTGGCAGAGGATATCACAGACCACTCCCCTATTTTCTGTGTATGGAGCCCAGAGACTGCGCTCCCACCACCTCTGCGCTACCTCACAATTACCAACTTAGCCAAACTGGTCGTGGAAGCTTTCCTCTATGATGTATCCTGTATCAGCTGGTTTGACATCTATCACTCCCATGATGTTCAAATAGCCCTTGATATCTTCATTGATAATTTCACAGCACTTCAGGATAAACATACCTCGAAGGTCACCAGAAGGGTCAGGGGTAAACAAACAAGATGGCTACACAAGGACCTGCTGGCTAACCTGTGCACATGGGACAAACTCTGGAAGAAGTATAAAGTGTCCAGACTACCGGAGGATTACAATACCTACAGGGCTTCTCGGAGCACCTGTAAAAAACAAATCAGAACAGCAAAGAGCATCTACTGCAAGGAACTGCTCACAAACTCTGCTGGTGACCTTAGACAATTCTGGACACACGTCAAGACCTTTCTTGGGGCTACCCAGTCATTGACCCCAGGGGATATGATCCTAAATGGTGTGCATTGCAACGACTCAAACACTATAGCAAATGCCTTTAACAGATTATTCACGGACCTGTCGCAGTACACCTCGCCCTTCGCTTCACCTCCCACAGCATCTCAGCCTTACTGCACACCCCAGAGATCTACATCTGGTGCTGACCACTGCCAACTAACTACTACCCCCCCTTTCCACTTTAAAGCTATATCTAGATCTGAGGTCCAAAGGCTATTGCAAAACATATTCGACAACACTAGCCCCAGCTCAGATTCACTCAAGCCATGACTCCTGAAGCTAGCGGCACCATTGATTGCCTCGCCACTGGCCAAGATTTTCACTCTGTCTCTCTCTCTCAGTTTTTCCCAGATCTCTGGAAGATTGCCCAGGTTATGCCTATCCTTAAAAAAGGAGACCCAAAGGATATCAACAACTACAGGCCCATAGCCATCCTCTCTGTGCTAAGCAAGATACTGGAGAAGCTGGTCGCAACCCAAACCATTGACTATCTCACAAAGAACAACCTTCTCTCAGACACTCAGCATGGTTTCAGAAAAAGGCACAGTACCTCAACCGCTTTTCTCAAATTCTCCACCGATGTACTCTGCAACATGACCTACTCACTGGAGCAGTATTTATCGATCTTACCAAAGCTTCGAACTTGTTGATCATCCCCTGCTTCTCTCAACCCTGCATAGACTTCTCATCCTCAGTAATTGACTGGTTTAACAACTACCTATCAAACAGATTACAACTTGTTAAATTCAACTCCACTCTCTTGGATGTGACCAGCACTGACATCAGAGTACCGCAGGGCTCCATCCTGGGACCCCTTCTTTTCTCGCTATACATCAACAACATAGATTATGCCATACTCTCCTGCTCGGCTATCCTATACGCTGATGATCTCGTCCTCTACTCCAGTGCTGACAAAGTTAACATCATTAACGAAAACCTCTCCTTGGATTTCAGGAATGTGCAAACTTGGCTAAATGCTAATAAGCTCATCCTCAACACAAAAAAGACCCAAGCCATGCTATTTGGCACTGCCCCCAAACTCAGGGCCTGTAAGGAATCCCTCCTAATCTATGACTCTGGGGGTCTCTCATTGACTGTGTCACATCCTTCAAATACCTGGGAGTCCTCCTTGATAAATCCCTTGATTTCAGTCTGCACATCCAGTTAACCTGTAAAGCAACAAATGGCAAACTTGGAATCGCCTCTAAGACTTGTCACCTGCTAACACCATCCGCCAAATTGGCAATTGCCAAGGGTTTTCTGCTTCCAGTGCTGACATATGGTGTCTCCACTTTTGCTAATGCCAATAAGACTGCTCTCCACAAATGGGATGTTGCGTATAACAACATATGTCGGTATGCCTCCTCTTCCCATCACCTCAAGCACCACTGCACACTGTATAGCGACCTAGGCTGGCTCTCCCTAATTGCCTACTGACTATACTCCCTAGGGACCCTCACAGACTCTGTAATCCATAACCAAACCCCCTCCTCCCTTGCAGCTCTACTTGTACCACAGACACCTGCCAACGGACTATGCTCGGCAAACAAATTTCTACTTACCGTACCCAGGTGTCTTACTTCAAAAGGCTCTGGAGCATTTCACTGCACCGCCCCAGCCACCTGGAACTCCTTCCCTCCTGCCCTGAGGCAGGCTAACTCCCATCCAGTCTTCAAAAAAGAACTATATGGCCACTTATCCCGGGACCTCTGCACATGCTTTGATCCCACTTAATGCCTCACAGCTAACCACCCTATTTCGCCTAAGACACTGCTGCACTTCTAAACAAGCTTTGCTATAAAATGTCTTTATAGCTGCCACTTAGCCCAGTTTCAGTTGTTATTTGCATGTACTAATGTCACTTTTATCATCGCTGCATAGCTATATGTATTATCTCGAAGGGGGTGTAGCCAGAAAGTTCTGATTTGTACACAGTCTCCAACAGTTACACCCGCCCCCATTAAAAAATATACACAACCTTTCCAAATGGCACTCCCTGCCAAACAAGTCAGATTGTTGTCAGATGATTCCTCTAATCTCTAAAGAGGTTATACATGTATCTGTCTCCTAAACAACAGAAGTTTAAACAGAGACACTCCTCAGTGGCCTACATTAACCCAAATACAACAGATCAGAATGAAAATGTTAACAGAAAAACATATGGTCTGTGACTGGCACTCAACAAAACTGTACACAAATGTGTACAGTGAGTATGCCTGTCTACACCCTTTAATCTCGAGTACTGTCTGACTTGATCTGTATTCTAACCTACCTGTACTATATACTATGTACCTGTACTATATACTATGTATTGTATAATCTCATCTCATTTTATGTTCGATTTCTCCCGGGTCGTGCCTGAAAATAGTCTACTTTGGCTAGCGCACCTAACCCGGTTAACAAAAACTAAATAAATAAATAATTACATAAGTATGGGGCCCCTGGTCATTAAGTCAGGGATCAAATCTGACCAGGGGAAATATATCATTCAAATGATATTTCATGTGTAGTTCTGGAACTGGCCAACAGATGCCAGCAGAAATCATTAGCTGCCTTAATCAGTAATATATAGTACTTTACAACACCACTTCTGCCATGTAACCCCATGCTTTGAAGAAAAACTCAGTAGCGATTGCCAGCCTGTGGTATTCCTCATTCCTCATCCCCTGTTTACTAAGCAGTTGCACACAGAGGGTTATTTCCCAAAATTTCTGAACACAGATAACAGTCCATTCACTTATTGTGTTGTGCTCCTCAAAGGCACACAAAGCTTTTAGGTTCTGAGCTGACCAAAGATGTCAGTCGACTTGTCGAGGGTGCCTGTGGAGATATTGTTTGTTCTTTAGTGCTGCAGTGTTTTTCTACGGTGCAGGCACAGTTCCAGTCCCAAAAGATTTTAGCTTACACTTTTCAAAGAATGAAAATATGAAAACACCAGAGGTCGTAATTAAGTTTTGCACCCTACACTGTACCCAGTTCATTTATAACTTGCCTGATCTGCCTGGTTTAATTTATGTGGTTTTAACTAATGAACATTCTCTGTTTTTACTTTGTACAAGTGCTATGGTATCTGAAAGTGCTTTTTAAAAAGAACGAGTGACTAGACTTAACTATCCATTCTACTACCTCAGTGCCCTTTTTATGTTTGCATGCATGCATGCACAAAGTGAACATACTGGTATTGTAGTGGAGGCGGTTGTGTAGGTGTGTACTGCATAAGCCAGTGGCTGTAGTGCAGGAGGCTTCCCTCTCAAAAGCCAATGCTGAGATGGCTGATGACAGCATTCAGCTGGCTGATAGATGTAAATTTCTTGTAGTTTAAAGAATAATGCCTCATCAGTCACATTGGTTTATTTTGTTTTTCTCCTCCCTTTTCTATTTCTTTCTCCTTCCTTTTCTTGTCCATTTTCCCATTAGCAAGTTATACTATACAGCCACTAGAGGGACACAATGTTTCTCTAAAGCGATCCCTGCCTGTTGTTCATATAGATACCTTCCTAAACTACAGCTTCCCCTCCATCTGACCAGCCCCCCTCCGTGCTCCCTGCTTACAAATTCCTTCCTGTTCCAAAATCAATTATTCACTAATTTATCTGCCTTTATGAACAATGCATCCCCTACTCTCATATCTCCACCTTGTTCTGCTCATATCCCTCTATTTTTTTCCGCACTCTATTTTATTACCCCAACTCCAGAACTCTCTCAGGCCTCTTCTGTCACCATCTCGCTCTACCATATTCTGTGTTCCCTTGCCATCTTCAAGGACATTAGGAATTCTCCCTGGGCCTGGGCAGCTAACGACCTGGGGAGACCGAAGGGGCAGTGGCAGGGAACTGGCATTGGGTGTGTGGTGGTGGCACTGGAAGGGCTGTCGCCTTTCCGGGTTGGGAGGGTTTTTCTTGTGTAGTCCCTGAGAGCCCTCCCCACCCCACCCCTAGTGCATAGTGCACTCCTCACATTGTGGTGCACAGCAACCCTGCTTGCATCAGCCACATGGTGTACGTGTGGTCCAGCACTTCTGCAGCACCCCCGGTCTCCACTGGGGGCCGCTGGAGCACCAGACAGTCCTGTGCCCTCTCCCCGGGAGAGGAGAGCAGCCCAGCAGGTGCTCAATCCTCTCCCTCCCCTGCCGATCTCTGGTGCCCGAGCTCGCTCCCAAACTCAGGTCTCCAGTGTGGCACGAGGTTTGGCGTCCAGCTCCTCAACCCTCAGTGCCACCAGGCCAGCTCATATCCCTCTCTTTACCACCTCCACTTGCACACTGCCCATATATTCCTAATAACTCTCCCAACCCCATCAGTTACTATCTCCAGTCCCCTACCCACATCCATGCTATCACCCCCTCATTTGAAATATGGTCTCACTCTACCATTATTTCTCATGAGGCTTTGATAATGGTGTCCACTTTCACTGCAGTTCTCCACCTTCTTCTTCTTCTTCCTCACTCATCCACTCCCTTCTCCTCAAAACTCCTAACCTCCTCACCAGCCCCTTCAAAATCCCCTAAGCTCCACATTCTCATACTTGCTCTCCTCTTGCTTTCTGCCAGGGATATCCACCCCAGCCCAGACCCTATTGCACCTAACTCTTCTGGTGCTTCCTTTTCTACTACCTCCCCTGCTATCTTCTCTCAGACCTCCCAAAGGGCTTAAAGATCCTACATCTAAACCCTTGTAGCTTGTTGCAAAAAATAGACCAGATTCAGACAATGATGTGCACTCTAAAACCAGACATTCTAATCATCTCAGAAACTTGGCTAAAGAGCACTATCCCTGACCACTCGGTCTCCATTCCTGGGTACTCACAGCTAAGGCAAGACCATGCTGGCAGGCATGGTGGTGTGGCCATTTATGTCCTAGCCTCCATTCAATATTCCATCATCTACTCATCCTCCAATCCTGAGACCCATGATGCCCTTGTTATCCAAGTGACCTTCCCCTTCACTCTCCCAATCTTCATAGCTGGCATATACTGCCGCCCAAATGTCCATCCTTCAGTCGCACTAGACCGCCAAACCTCCATCACTTCCCTTGCTCACTCTGGGGAATTATTCATCCTAGGTGACTTCATTATAAATTGGCTGTCACCTAAAACTACCAAAACTAAAACCGAAATTGGAGCCCTAAACCTCTCCTAACTGATCTCTGATCACACCCGCCCAAACCACAAGACACAACAACACTCTCTACTTGATTGGGCCCTTACCTCCCACCCCCACTGCGGCATCACCTCTGGCATCCTCCCTGCTGCTCTCAGTGACCATAGACCAATATAAATAGTTAGGAAAATCCACAGAACTAAATCACCACACAAAACCAGGCAACTATGCTCTTTCGGGTCTCTTGACCTTGAACCTCTCCTGAGTAACCTTGCCACTTCTGACTGGTCCCCCCAACCTCCTTCCCTTCAGTTGATAAGACCCTTGCCTACTTCAAATAAATCTTTCTTGCAAACTGGAATGCCTTTGCCCCACTCAATGAAACCAGAGTCAGAGGTAACCATTTACCTTGAATAACCCTTGAACTTCTGGCCTGCCTTAGGGCTAGAGATCGAGCCTGGAAGCGTCATAAAGCTACCCAGCATCCTAGTGACCTTGCGAACTACTGCGTGCTCCGAAATGCTTACACCAGGGCTACAAGGTTAGCCAAGTCAGAATATTTCAAATCTGCCTTCATCACCAACATAAATTCCCCTTCAAAGTTCTGGAAGGTGGTCCACACCCTATTTACCCCCTCATCTTGCCCCCTCCCAGTACTTAAAGTAAATAGCTGACTAGTGTCTGACCCACCAGCCGTAGCTGCGGAATTTAACTCCTACTATACTTCCTGTGCCATAGAGCTACTGAAATCCCTTCCCTCCTGCCCATCCCCCTCATCACCCTCCCACCTCCCCTTCTATTTCAGTACTGTAACCCCAAACGATGCCCTAAGTGCCCTCCTCACCATCAACCCCTCTAAAGGTGCCTCACCTGATGGCCTTGACCCAAAACTCCTCTCCCTCTCTGCTTTGGCCATTGCCTACCCCCTCTCAATAATTTTAAATCTCTCATTCTCTACTGCCTCGGTCCCCTCTTCGTGGAAACATGCTGTGGTCCTCCCTCTACCCAAAGGGGATGACCCCTCATCCCCTGGCAACTATTGCACCATTTCTCTCCTCCCTACCCTGGCCAAGCTTCAAGAACACATTGTCCTCTCCCAACTCATCTCTTTTCTACCTGACACCCCCTTTTTCACCAGTTTCCTGTCTGGTTTCAGGAAAAACACTCAACCACCACCTCTCTCCTATGGCTCACGGACTCCATCCTAACTGGGAGGACAATGGCCAAATTACCTCTGTCATTTTTTTCGACCTGGCCAAGGCCTTTGACATCATCTCTCACTCTCTTCTTATTAACTCACTCCTGGCAGCTGGCCTATCTCCCTCTTTCACAAACTGGTTCAAGGCATACCTTATTGGCAGAACCCAATCAGTTAAGATCTTGGATGCCATGTTCCCTCCCTTCCCGATTAGCACTGGAGTCCCCCAGGGCTTTGTATTAGGGCCTCTCCTATTCTCCATCTTCTTAAATGACCTTTCCTCTGTTTGTGCCCCATCCTCTGCTATACATATGTATGTCAATGATACAGTCCTGTATGCATCTGGCTCCTGTTCTGATAAGATTACAACCAGCTAACAGCAAGACTTCGACAAGGTTCAGCTCTGGTTTGCTAACCATCAACTTTTCCTCAATGCCAAGAAGACTGTCTCCATGACCTTTGGCACAAGGCAGAGACTCTCTAGGTTTCCCTCCCTACCCATTTTCCACACTCTTGATGGGACTTTACTTGAGGACATATCCTCCTTCAGGTACTTAGGTGTTTGGTTGGACAGACACCTAAACTTCTCTGGACATATTGATGCCATCCAGAAAAAACTGCACCCATAGCTTGGTACCCTGTTCAAGAACAGTAGTTGCATCCCTCCTACTGCTAGGCATGAACTTGTTCAGAAGATGATACTGCCCATTTTTGACTACTGTGACGTAGTCTATGGTGCTGCCCCTAAGTACTTCCTGGCCAGACTGGACACCCTCTTCAATTCCTTCTGCTGCTTTGCCCTGGATGCCTCCCCTCGCACTCACCACTGCAATCTTTATCGTGCCCTATCCTTCCCCTCTCTCACAAATAGGTGACTCTCCTGCAATATTAGAATTCACCTCAAGCACTGGTTGGTGAAACTTCTTCCTACCTCACCTTCTTTTTATAACAGCCCTCCACCCTCCCATTCCTTTAGATCAACTGACTCTCGCACCCTGGTAGTCCCCCGCAGATCAACCCAAATCAGCCAATCCGGTTACTCTCACCGCCTCCCAAAAATTTGGAATTCCCTCCCCCCTCAAATCCATCACTCATCCTCCGCCTACTTCATCAGCTCTGCCCTCAATAATTACCTTGCTCCTAGTTGCTCCTCCCATGTCCCTCCCTAACTCCCTCTCTAAGCCTTGGACAAGCATTACCCCTCTACTATCACCTTCATTTTACCATGTGCACCCCCCTCCAATTGTCTAGCTCTCCTTTTCTTCCCCCAAATTGCTTCCCGTTACTGGCATCCCTATATCTCACAGAATGCAAGGGACCCCGAATGCTCTCCATGGGTCCCTTTCTTACCTCCAAAGGGGTTTGTATCTCTCATCTACTCTCTTTCCCCACCATCCTGAAGGGGTCTCTCTGGGACACTTCCTTATCCCCTTCTCTCTGGTCCCACCAGTACCCTTGCAGGGTTTCTTACATCCTGATGGGGTCTCCAGGGACATGACTCTTCCCCTTCCCCCCACCTCACCACTGTTTCTCTTTTCCTCCTTTTCTTTCATATATGCACTTGTTTACTTATTAACCCGGCACTTATTATTGTCCACTCTTTCTACCTATCATGTGCAACACTGATGTAACACTGTTTGTAACACCCTCCTTACAACTGTATGTTAATGTTGAACTTATAACTTGAATGTTTAATGTCTCATTCCTTTTGTACCCTTCCCCCCAGGACTTGTTGCACAGTGTGTCTTCCTGGTGATACATTTGAATAAATAAATAAATAAATAACAGCTAACTACAGTCACAGTGGACTGTACTTAGCACCTGGAAAAATGCAGAACCAGAAAACATCTGATCAGAGATTATAAAAGCTTCAACATGCACTGTGGCAATTGAATCTCCCACTGTTGTCTACTATGCTGATGTCAGCTGCAGGGGATTCTGGGATTTGTAGGAACAGAAGATGTCAGCCTACAAGTAAGCAAAATTAGTCTGATACAATCTACTATACTGCAGAAAAAGAAAGTAAACTAAAATGTTTTTGCACACAAAGTGCACATTGTGACCAGCCCACACTAGGATGTGGGCCCTTTGTGTTGACTGTTCCCCTTTAATTCACCTGAAGTTCTTTGCAACCATGGAAGCCTCCATCTAGCCCTTTTGCTCTTGTTGCACAGTGGAATGTGTTTAGCCCTTGCTTCCATTATATTCTTCTTCTGGCCATCCCACTTGGCATTAGCATTCCCATGCAGTGGTCTAAGCTGCAACCATCTCTCATAGCTTATCAAAAATTAGCTTTCTGTGCTGCCCTGATGGCCCAGTAGCAGGGCATCACACTGCTGTGTAGGGGACATGAGTTTGGAAGCGAGCTTGGGATGCCACGTTGGCAATCAGGCCTGATGGCAGCAGCTTCCACTTGGCAGTGTGCTGCAGTTGGGAAGGATGGTGTTGCACCACTGGAGGGAGCTTGCAGCCTCTGTAGGATATTGTTGTGTGTAGCAGAGGCAAGCAGAAGGCTAGTGTATACCAAGTGGAGGAGGGAAGATGAGAGGAACACAGGGAAAAAACCCAGACTCTTCCCATATGATGGCCTAGGTTCCTGACTCCCCTGGCTCCTGATGCCTGCTGACACTGTGACTGGATGCTAGCCCACACAAGTGGGCAGCTTGCAGGGGACAGCCCTCCCATCAGAGCCCTGCCAACCGTGGGCTGTGGGGGAAGTCAGTGGGCGAAGCTTCCATGGAGAAGACCAGAGGTCAAGGCCTGATCAGGATAACTTCCTGAGACCAGAGTATATACACCTGGTGGAGCATGACCAGGGAGAAATAATAAAATTAAAAAACCCACAGCTCTCTTGAAGTTTAGTGTCCTTCTGTCTGGCAAGCACTGTAATGAGCCTTGCTAATCATATCACAACTACCTGCGGACTATGCCATGGGAATTGCTTCTTTGACCTACTGGTGGAGTTCTGAGAATCATTCACAATCCCAATGGGTGACAGCACAAAAAGGGGGTGCAAACAGGTTCCTTGCTGCACCATGATCTATTCCTGCTGTACAGATATTAGTGTCATAGTTGCAGGGCAAGGAGCCTCCCAAGTGACGGTGTTGTAATGCAGATTCATTGTCCAGATGTTAATTTGTGGAAACAAGGTGTGTACTGGATTGTTTCACCCACAAAGGTGCAGATCTAGTGGTTGAGAAAATTGGTCCCACAGACATTCTATTGGCCCAGCTGGTGTACTTATTGAAATATTTCCTTCTCTAGAACTAGTCTGCAAGGCTAGTTAAAGGGCAATTTTACTGGCCCAACAAAAACTCTACCAACAGTGTGCCACTGGACTGGTGCAAATGTCTACCCAGAAAGACATCAAGAAAGCAAACAATTTCTGGGTGTGTGGCCTGGCTGCCTAGAGGATCAGACACGTGTTAGCAGAGCTCTGAACTATGTAAACTTAATTAGATTTATAAAACAACAAACTGAAGTTTTCTTGTTATTCTTTTGTGATTGCCTGGTAGCTGGAGTGGTATCCTGCCATAATTTGGAGTTTTTTATTCTTCTTTCCTGTGTATCTGCAAGATGGATAAATCAAAGAGAAATCAATGGAATGCTGAAGGACCCAGCAGCCTGACCATACAGTTGGCCGATATGCTACCTACCACTTCTACAACCTCTGGAGAACTGACTTTTGGTTCACTATTAGTGGCTATTGAAAAACAATCAAAAAATGGAGGACTTTAATCATCGTACAGCCCTCATGGAGAAAAAAGCTGAATCTGCACAGAAGGACGTGATAAAGGCGGGCAAAACCGCTGAAAAGCATTGGTTACGTCTGCGGGTCTTGTAAAGGAAAATAGTGTGCTTAGAGCTAGGCTGGAGCATTTGGAAAACTTCAACCGTTCAGGAAATATACAAATTGTAGGCCTGCCAGAGAAGGCAGAGGGGCAGGATCATTGAGCCCTTTTGATGAGGTGCCAATAGAAATTCCTGGGCCTGGGACACACCTTTAGGACTGGGCCCCCCCTTAGCCTCACATCCCCTGTTACAGGTCCCCTATGGGCCCCACTTTGGGCCCTCCTGAGCCACTGGGCCTGGGACAGTTGTCCCCCCCCCGTCCCCCCTGTCTGCTCCCCCAGCTACCAAAGGTGTTACAACTCCAGGATTCTAATACTATCAGAAGAGCATATTAAATTAATCCGAGGAGATGGCCTGATCAAGAGGACTATGCACGAACTGTACTAGCTGCACTGGGGTGCAGTGAGGACAAGGACAGTGTGCTACTTGCTGTTAAACAAGTAGGAAAGCTGAAATGGAATGGTACAGAAGTCCACATTTTCCCTGACCTTAGTTACAGCACTCGTCAACAGAGGAAGGGGTTCAACGGGGTGCGTACCCTTCTCTGGGAGCATGGCATTAATCATTACATGCTACCATACCTCTCAACCTCTTGCCTCATGAATCAGGGACAAGGCTTAAAAAAAATCAGGGACAAAGACCCCAAATCAGGGACACATTTTAAAAACTGGTACCATTCAGTCAGAAAGCTGATAGAATAAAGGGATTTGTGTTAACGACATTATTTGAAGAAGAACAAGTCTGTAACTTTAATGTTTGACATTATTTTGTGCTTTTAATCCTCTCTGTTCTGTCATAAAAACTCAAATTTTTCGAGCACTTCATTTATTGCTGCTGGCAGGTCACATGTCACATCACGTGACCTACCCTTCTTTTTACCAAGTGTCCACTTTCCCATTTGCAGTTTATAGACACCAACCACTAAGGGTTGCTGCACTCTCCACCCCTTCCTAGCAACTGTTTGCAAACCCCACCCACTAGAGGTCCCTGCAGTTCCCTTTGAATCCATTCTGCTATTTACTTTCCTCACTACTTCCATCAGCCTACCACTAAGCAGCTGGCAGCCTCAAACCTGGTACCCTTTATTCCAAAGTCTACTACCTAACCACTAAGCCAATGAACCAGACCAACATCTTCCTCTACTTTCAAACTCTTAACCCTTCCTCCCTACTTCTCTGAATTAAAAAACGTTCTATACTCTGTCCCTAAGCTGTACTCAAACCCAGTACCCTTACCATCAGAGTCAACAACTCTACCTCTTATCTTAACCACTTTGTCTAACTATTTTACTCCTACTTTCTAGGACTGTTAGTCTCTTACCCCCCCACCCCCGCCAAAATATAAAGTTTTACCACTTCTCTCTTGCTGCCTTTGCAGGCTTTGAACCCTGTACCCTCACTGTTTTAGTCAGCAGTTCCACCACTCAGGTAGCACACCTGTCTATTATGTGTGCAGGATTTCAAACTCTAAAAAAAACCCTCTAATCCTCAGACACTGCTAAATTGCTGCCTGATTGTTTCTGCAGACCTTGAGCCCAGCTCCCTGCTGCTATAGCCACTGTCTGGGGTCCTTCCTGCTACCTTGGGCAAGTCTTGAACCTAGTGCCCTGTGCACCTCAGACACCAGCTTTGCCACTGTACCAAGTGGCAACTACACTTAGAGGTGACCTCTCACTACTATCTCCCCCTCTATCATCCTAGTTCCCCCATCTTTCTTCACTTCAGCTCTCTCACCCTTACCAATTATGCATGTGCACCTCCTGCCCACCTTCCTCTCTCTTCTCCTCCTCCTCCTTTTGCCTTCCACCAACCCTATTGTCCCTGCTAACCCTCAGCCTCACTACTCTAATGCTCCTACCTACCCTCCTGCCCTCCCCTCCTCCTATACCACTGCTCCTCCCCATTCCCTCCTCCTCCACACACCCCATATGCTCCTCTCCACCTCACCCCCCATCCAGACATTACCTTCCCCCGGTCCCTTGGGCATCTGATCACTCAAGCCTTCTCTGCCTGTGCTACCCTACCCACCCCTGTGCCATGAAACCTCCTTTCTCTTCCTATCGCTCCAGGCGTAAACTCTCCTTCTGCCACCCTCTGACCAGAGCAGTTCTCCCTCCTTCTGCTGCTGTCAGGAACATACATCCCAACCCAGGCCCTGCCCCTCCCACCCACCTACTCAGCCCACTGGTCTCCAAATAGCCTCCATGAACATATGCAGCCTGCTGAAAAATTTGGCCCTACAGTGCTGGGCCATGGCTTATCAACCAGACATCATAGCCCTGGTTGAAACCTGCCTGTCCAAATCCACCCCTGACTCATTTGTCTCCCTCCCAGGCAATACCTTATACCGGGAGGACCGAGTAGGTAAACGAGGGGGAGGCTGTGCACTCTACACTAGGGACACAATATTTGGACACGTGCTCCCCACCCCTGCCCTTGTAAATGGGGCCCAGGCTCTTACCCTCAGACTCACCCCAGACCCCTCTAGGGCCCTCTCATCTCACCACTGTCTACATTCCCCAAAGAACCAGCACCCGCCCTGGTATCTTTAACTGACTATCTAGCCTCCTCCACCATAAGGCGGAACAAATCCTAGTTGGGACCTTAGCGTAAATTGGCTCAGCACCTCTTCTTCCACGATCAGAGACTCATTTGCCAAGACCTGACGCAACTCATCACCCAGCCCACTAGAATAAACCCTAAGAGAGGAACCAGCACCCTTCTGGATGTAATTATCACCAACCGACCCCAAAAAATCCAAAACATCCAGGTCCTACCAGATTCCCTAAGTGACCACTCCCCTATCCTATTTCATTGGGCAGTCCCCGATCCCAAACCCAAAGCCCAGACCACCCTCCGCAGGCGCCTCTGCCCTGGTGGGCTGCAAAAACTTAAACTATTCCTCACCCAGATAAACTGGTCCCCTATTCATCGTGCAACCCGACATTGACACTGCCCTCGCCTTCTTCTCACACACCTTCAACATGGCCTGTGATCTCTTTGCACCCTTCACCAAAATCCGATCCAAAAAGCAGAATGCACCCTAGGTTAGCCCTGCCCTTCTACAATTACTAAGAAATCGGGATAACCTCTGGCACCTTGCCACTGAAACGGGTCGGCTGTCTGATAGGCAGGCTTACAATGCAGCCCGGAATAAGTGCTCTTGGGCCGTCTGAAAGCCAAGGCTTTAATCATTACCAGGCCGCCCTCACTCTCCTCCTGGGGTTCAGCCCAGACTTTCTGGGATAATATTAAACAACTAAATGGAAAATCACGCTCCCTGCCCCATCCCAGCTCACTAGCAATGGCACTACCTCCACCGAGCCTGCCACCATAGCTAACTGGCTCAACACCGCTTTCACTGACCTTAGCTCAGTCCTCCCTAGTAATTTCTTGACCCCCCACCAACCTCCCCTGTCCTCCAGCACCCCAGCTTCCACCTCATGCAAGATTTCTGCCCGGGAAGCCAGACCCACCCTACTCAAAGCTTTGAATAGCAACAGCCCTGGCAGTGACTCACTGGACCCCAGTATCCTCAGGCTGATGCTAGATGAAGTCCTTGCCCCACTCACCAGCCTAATTAACCAATCGCTCTGCCTGGGACACTTTCCCATGGCTTGGAAAACAGCCATATTCACGCCCATTCATAAAGGGGGCTACAGGTCGTCGGCCAACAACTACCAGCCAATCTCCATCCTCCCCCCCAAAGCCCTGGAGAAAGTGGTGGCCATTCAGATCACTGAATATCTGGCTAAGCATAACATCTTATGCCCAGAGCAACATGGCTTCCGTGCTGGTCGCAGTACCAGCACTGCACTAATTGAATTCTCCAACTTCCTACACTCCTCCCTGGATACCAGCTCCCTAGCTGGTGCAGTGTTCATCGACCTCTCAAAGGCTTTCGACACCATCTCCCACCCTCTTCTGCTGAATGCTCTCTGCCACACTGGTCTCTCGGCTGGTCCCCTAGCATGGTGCATGAGCTATCTAGCCGCCCGATCACAGTGTGTTAAAATCAATGGGATACTCTCTGATACCCATCCCATTCACTCTGGGGTCCCCCAAGGCTCCATCCTGGGCCCCCTTCTCTTCTCACTCTATCTGAACACCCTGCCCAGTGCATGCCCTGGCAAAATTCTCCTGTATGCAGATGACGCTGTCCTTTTTGCCACCCACCACAATTCCGTCTCCCTTCAGGACACCCTACAGCAGTCTTTCAATAATGCTGAAGCCTGGTTTAAGGAGCGCAGACTCGTCATTAATCTTAAAAAAAACAAAACTATGCTCTTTTCCCACCCCTAAAACAAAGCTAGCAACCACCTACTCTATATCCTTCCTAGTACCAAACAGCCACTGGAACAAGTCTGCTCCTACAAATACCTTGGGGTCATCTTCGACTCAGCCCTCACATTTCACAACCACATTGATGCCCTAACATCCGCCACTAACACACGGCTTGGCATCCTCTTCCGCCATAGAACCTGCCTTCCCCCAAAGGCGCTCCGGCTCGCTGTTACGTCTTCTGTATTGTCCCTTGTAGACTATGATCTACCAGTCTATGATGCTGCCGACACGACTGCACTCAAAAAAATTCACTTAACCTTGAATAAAGCCTGCAGATTGATTACTGGTGCCTCAGTCACACACACCCTGTCATCTGTAGGACGAGGCTAAACTCCTTACCCTGGATGAGCGGCTCCGACATCAAACCTGCCTCCACACAAAAAAAAAACCTACACGGGCTCTCCCCTCCTGGGGTGACGGCATCCATCCACTGGATCCCACCCACTATTGCAACATGGTCATCCAACAAGACCACTCTAATGGTCCCCAAATCAAGAACCAGCCATGGCCAGAGGTCCTTCTGCTACAGAGCCCCATCCTGGTTTAACCTCTCTCCCTGCCCCCATCACCAATGCCACCACCATCTCCAAGTTCAAAACCACCCTTCGAAACCAACTCTTCAACACTCGTAGCTGCTTCTGTCTCTGAAGGCAGCCTCCACCTCGACTTCTCATGACAATGCCCACTGGGCGGCTCTCCACTTAGCCCTCCCACCACCTCTTCCTGGTACACCGTACCTATGTCTAACCTAGCCAGTGCCAGCTGTTTCATGGTATGCCTATTAGACTGTTCAGTTTTTGATACCAACTTGTGTAACACCTGTTCTCAATTACTTGTACCCTGTAACCTAAATGTATTTTGTCTGACCTCAGTGTGATGTGGCGCCTCTGATGAACGCCTATTTTTAGCAAACCTGTGCTATGTAACCTAAAACTCTATGTATGTCTTTAATGTGACGAGGTACCTTTGGAAATGAGCCTCTGGTTCTGATTTCACAAATAAATAAAATAAATAAATAAAAAATAAAAAAGTGGAAATAGGGAGAAGGCAGGAAACTAGTAACCTGTAAGCCTGACTTCGGTGGTGAGCAAGGTTATGAAAACATTACTTAAAGAGGGGATTGGGGAATACCTCAAAACCAGTGAATTGCAGGGTCTGAGGCAGCATGGGTTTATGGGAGGGAGAGCTTTCCAAACAAACCTGATAGAGTTTTTTGACTGGGTTACCAGGGAGGTGGATAAGGGAGGAGTGGTGGATGTTGCCTGCCTGGATTTCAGTAAGGTCTTCTACACCATTTCACACAGAAGACTGATAAACAAGATAGGCAGCCTGGGAATGAGTCCAAAGATAGTAAAATAGTTAGGAGGTTGGCTAAGTAACAGAACTCTGATGGTGGTGGTAAATGGAGTACACTCGGAAAAAGGTAAAGTAAACAGCGGGGTATCTCAGGGGTTAGTACTGGGACCGGTCCTCTTCACTGTCTTTGTTAGTGACATCAAGGAGGAGCTGGAAGGAAGTGCATGCCTGTTTGTGGATGACACTACAATCTGCAACAGAGTGAACACACTTAGGGGGGTGGAAAACATGAAGGAAGATCTAAAAAAGCTGGAAGACTGGTCAAGGGTTTGGTAGCAGGGCCTCAATGCCAAAAAGTGTAAAAGTATGCACAGCGGGCACAGAAGCACTAGGGCAATATATCTCTTAGAAGGGGAGGTGTTAACAACCACAACACAGGAAAGGGATCTGGGGGTCATCATATCTGATGATCTGAAGGTAGTAAAGCAGTGTGATAAGGCAGTGAGAAAGGCTAGTAGGATGCTGGGATGCATTGGGAGGGGTATCACCAGCAGAAAAAGGGAGG
This sequence comes from Neoceratodus forsteri, assembly GCA_016271365.2. Taxonomy (NCBI): domain Eukaryota; kingdom Metazoa; phylum Chordata; order Ceratodontiformes; family Ceratodontidae; genus Neoceratodus; species Neoceratodus forsteri. The sequence goes on along the minus strand of CM057458.1, from coordinate 1,190,753,875 downwards.
TAGTATTACCCCTGTATAGATCAGTGGTGAGACCACACCTGGAGTACTGTGTCCAGTTCTGGAGGCCTCATCTTAGGAAGGACATAGATCGGGTGGAGGTAGTGCAGAGAAGGCTAACTAAAGTGGTGCATGGCCTACATCAGAAGCCTTACAAGGAAGGACTCAGAATTAAATATGTACTCTCTGGAGGAAAGGAGGGAAAGGAGAGACATGATAGAAACATTCAAATACTTCAAAGGTATCAATGAAGTTCAGGAGGGTGGCATGTTGCACAGAAAGAGATGTTCAAGAATGGGGAGACATGATATGAAGTGGGAAGGGGGAGACATAGAGGGGATGTGAGGAAATACTTCTTTATGGAAAGGGTGGTGGATGCCTTCAACAGTCTTCCAGCAGTGGTGGTGGGTAATGAAACAGTAAGAGGTTTCAAACATGCATGGAATAGACAGAGGGGGACCTTAGATATAAGGCTGGGGGAAGAAGGCTGGAGATCAGTTAGGATCTATGGCAGCACAGTAGGTAGGGACCTTAGGGCAGACTAGGTGGGCTAAGAGATCCTTTTTTGCAGTCAGTTTCTTGTTTCTGTGTAGCGGTTTGTAGAAAAGGGTGTCCACTGCATCGGGGGTTGTAGGTGAAGCGCCCCGTGTCACTAACAGAAATAGGCAAGTGCTGCTGTATCCTATAGAAATGTTTTATTTAAACAGTGATGCTCCAATACGTATGTACTCACTTGCCTTCTGGGCTTTATTACTTTGCATTTTGTGTTTTGTATGAAATGCAATAAAAAAAGTTAGAAAAAAGAAAGAAAGCAATTTCTGAAAAAGTAGGCGGGGTCATTTGAAAAAGCCAGGGGTGATGGCTAAGATGCTGAATAAAAACTTTGCTGTGATGTCCACCAGTGGGCCCCCAGAAGAGAGCAGACTCATTGGAAGGGCCCATGGCATCAAGGATAACCATAATGCAGCCTATAGAGATCATACCTGCCCTGGTAGCTGTTTACCTGGCAATGATCTGGGAAAGCAGAGAGGAACGGAGAACAGGCCAACTAACTTTAAGCAGGAAAGGTAATTTATTTCATTTTATACTTAAAGGGTCTGTGGTTGTAGGCAGAAGTAAGTGTTTTTTGGTTCACTTTTTGGGGGCTGTTCTTTAAATTTCTGTAACTGTCATTAGCCAGGAAGATGATCTACCTGGGACAATATTTGCAGTCTCTTGTGGGTTGAGTGGTTAGGTACAAGCTGCAAAACATGTGTCTGATTGTGGGAGGAGTAGAAATAGGTTCAGAGGAGACAGGAGATTAAGGAAGTATACTCATGTTTATTTATGAATTGGATATTTCTGACATATTTTTCATACATTCCTTCAATTATTGGAAGTACAGTATGTCAGTAAAAGAGCAGTCATTTTTATATTGGCTCACGCTTGCGCGCCAGCTAACATATTGCATTAGTGGCAGATTTGGAGGCATGGTCACTGTTGGGCAAATGCAGGGCACGCATCAGTAGGTGCATCCCTCATTCCCCAATAAGCCAGCATGCAGGCACCATACCAGGAATACATAATATGGCGAGCACATCAAACAAAAGATCTGCTGCAATGACAACCACGGCCGTCATGCAGCGGCACCAAAACACACCCTCCCTCCATGCCTTTCCTTTCCTTTCCTGAAGCCCTTTAAGAAACATGGTGGCAATGTTTGTCGCCATGCGGAAAGCCGACTTCGGGGGTGCTCAATCCCCCTGTCGGCATGCCATGGTCAGTTCATGTACGCGATGGGGAGCCCACTCCACATCGGCATAATGACCCCATTTGTTCTGTGCCAATGGGGTGCAATCCCCATTGGCTAGCCCCCCCAATACTCAGGTGGCACACTGGAAGCCCACCCCAGCGTGCCAAATGCCCCTGTAAAAAAAAAAAGTCTTGTGATGTTTTTTTTTTCCCTTGCAAAAGAAGAAAATGGTCCCTCACAGTCTGTCCTGTTCCCTCTCCAACCTGTGCCCACTCTCTGTGCACCCTGCCTATCCACACCCCCTCTAACCCCATACTTACCTCCGGAGTCCAGCACGACGATCATCGGTGGACCGGGAACATGTCTGCACTCTTCAAAGCCGACCGTGAACTGAAGAAATGCTGGTAAGCTGTATAATGGCATAAATAGGATTTTTTTCAACTTTGGTGCATATCTCGGGCATTTTGGGGAATTTTGGCACCAAATTTTCAACATGGAGTTCTTGGGACCCCTTCTAATGAATTCAGTCACTGTCATGGCGTTATTTGGTCCCGAAAGGTGATTTCGCAGTCACTGCGTGGAATCACCTTTCGGGACTGATGAACGAAATGACAGTGCCACTGTTCATGAGGAGGGCTCTCAAAAAGCCTATGTTGCAAATTTGGTGAAAAAATCAAAAACAACTGTTTCTGGCGTGCATTGCGCGGTTTCCACACATTAAGCCAACTTCGCGAGTGTAAAATTTTTCACTTCAGATTTTCAAAATTGCCATTTTCCACACCCTCCTTGGCGAACAGTACAGCTGTCATTTTTGTTATATCCTGGTTGAAATGTATTTTCTACGTTCAGCGCAGAATAGCGCAGTCGCTGTGGGAAATCAGTTTTTGAGACAGTTTGAGAAAATGATGGTGTCACTGTTCATGAGCAGAGGTCCTAAAATGCCTAAGTTGAAAATTTGGTGATGAAAGTCCATAAAATGACTGTGTTACAAGTGTGTGTTGCGCAGTTTCCACGCACCCTTGTAACGTCGCAAATCTGCAATATTTTCATGCCAGATTTTCAACATTGACATTTTTTCACACCTCCTTATGAACAGTACAGCTGTCATTTTTCACAGCCTGCCCAAAATGTGTTTCTGCACTTGTTTCAAGTTTATTGCAGGAAAACTCCATTGAGCAAGCTCATTCACAAGGAGGTCCTGAGACATGTACACTGATAAGAACATTACATAAAATTAAATACTTGATAGAACAATAGTATAACATGTATTCACATGTACACTTAGAACAAGCAGGATATTACATAAAAGGATACAACAACGGATGACACTAGATAGTGAGAAGACATATGGTACATAGCGTGTGAGCACTTCAGGGTAGCATGCCAGCAGTACAAGGCAGGGTAACTGGTGTTTGCAATGAATAATTTTAGTGTATTGAGCAGCGACAGGGAATAAAGGATAAACAAAGTAATCGAGGCTTGGAATAGTGAGAGAAGTAATATATACGGAGAGAAAGCCAAGAATAGAACGGGGAAGGGGAGCAGGTGTGGGATTCTTGCAGTAGCGGTCACAGCTTGGAAGTCAGAAGCTAAGAGAATGTAGTCATGTCTTGGTTAAATGGTAGTGTGAACAATAAGTAAGCAGCATGCATAAGGGCGATGAAGGTCTTTCACATAAATGTATACTTCCACCCCTCTCCAAGGCCCTTGAACATATTGTGGCAGACCAACTCTCAGACTACCTGCAAAAGTATAACATCCTCTGCGCGCAGCAACATGGCTTCAGAAAAGGACACAGTACGTCGACCGCCCTACTGGAATTTTCAGGAGCAATCCACAATGCTTTGGACAAAGGATACCAAACAGGAACTGTTTTCATTGACCTAACAAAGGCGTTTGATACTGTTCACCATGGCTTGCTTGTAAACAACTACACAATCTTGGGCTCTCTCAGGTCCTGGTGCCTGGGTAAAGTTACCAATGCTCAAAACTGTAAAACTTCAGGAGTTCTCCAGACTCAACCGGTCCTCTCAGGTGTTCCCCAGGGATAAATCTAAGGCCCTCTTCTTTTCAGCCTTTTCCTAAACTCTCTCCCCCAATCCTGCCCAGAACAAATAATCCTCTATGCTGACAATGCCATGATTCTTTCCTCTCATAAGGAGCCGAAACCCTTACTCCATAGCCTGCAACTTGCTTTCTCCAAAGTTGAGAAGTGGTTCCTAGATCACAAGCTGGTCCTAAATCACAAAAAAACAAAATCCATGCTCTTATCCAGCCCACAAAACAAGAAAGAGGCAAATTCCACTTACTATCAAACGCATCTCCAGGAAGTACCCTCGAACAAGTACATTATTTAAATATCTTGGAATCACCTTTGATCAAGGCTCAACCCCTATGTACCCACATTGATAGCACAGCTAAACGGTGAACCAGCCATTGGCATCCTGTTCGAAACCGACAGTTCCTTGCCCAATCTGCGCTGAGGATTGCTATCCAAAGCTCTGTCATCTCAATCATAGACTATGGCCTAATTATCTATGGCTCTGCCTCAACCACCGCACTTAGGCGCATTACAACGTCCCTAAACAAGGCCTGTCGGCTGCTCACTGGAGCGCAAAGATGCACTCATACATGTGAGCTCTACAGTGAAATAGGATGGTTGCAACTCTCAAATCGCATAAAGTACCTTACCTGCTTGATGGCAAAAAATCCACCATGGGTCTCACTCAACCGTGTATCCAAGACCTGCTATGCCCGAATACCAGCATCCATTTCACCAGAAGTTCGGAACACCAGCCTCTCCAGGTCCCCTGATGCCAGACCACTCAAGGCCAAAGATCCTTTGCCTATCGTGCCCCCAGCTGGTTCAATGCCCTCAGCACCCTCATTACATCCTCCACCTCCCTACGAGCTTTCAAATCTATGCTATATTCTCACCTTATAGCCTCCAGCCCCTGTGACTGCCTCGATTAAATTTTTTCCCTCCTGGCTGTTCTACTGTTTTCATCTACCACCTCTGCTTCATTTCTTGACAAAGGCATCTGAGTAGCTCTAATCTCTCTATGTCTGCTCCCCCCATCTCCTCTTACCCCTTCCATTTTTGTTTCATTTCTCTAAGGTTTTCCTCAAATCAGCTTGTTCTGTGTATGCTAAATATTTTTTTTTCCCTCTATCTTGTCTGAAGTTTTTGACATTAATGTACTGCATTATACTGTCTTATTGCCACTTCATAACTTGTTGGCCATCCAATGTAACTTGACTTGTTTGTACATAATCGACGTGGAACCTTTGTAAAAGAGCCATGGCTCAAAGGTAATAATTCCTAGAACAATAAACTAAACTATAAACTATAAGGCACACATAGGAATGGGAAGGGACTTAACAGTTGGCAGATATCTTTTATCTTAGCTGCACTTAGCACTTTGTAGAAGTTAATTGAAACTATGCTAGTTAGTTTCAGCACAGTTTGGAGCTAGTTCCAAATAGAGGGAAGAGCATGTGCAATAGCACGTTTACCAAAGGAGGTCCGTGTCCTAGATATGTCCAGCAGAATGAAGTCAAATTTCCTGAAGAGTAGGCACTGTGAGAAATACAGATGAGAGATGATAGGTAACTCTGTAGTTTGTGCAGGAGCAACTTAAGGGTCCAGAGACCAGCATGAAGCAAACGTCTAGTGGTGAGAGATGTCCAGCCAACAGCTGCATACAGGTCACAGTGGTGCGAACGGCAAAGAGAGTTGGTAATAAACCGTAATGCACAGTGGAAGAGGATGTCCAGTTTGCTTAGGTTTGCGAGAGTAGTGGAAGAATAAATTACATTGTGGTGCACAATGGTGTGGTCGCTGTGGGAAATCAACTTTTGGGACAGATTAACAAAATCACAGCACCACTTTTCATGAAGGGAAGTCCCAAAATGCCTATGTTGAAAATGTGGCTAAAAAAATCCCAAAAATAATTGGGTTATGGACGTGTGTTGCGCAGTTCCTATGCATGCTCATGACTTCACCAATTTTTCATATTTTCACTCCAGATTTTCAACTTTGCCATTTTTTTACACCTCCTCATAAACAATACAGTTGTCATTTTTCACATCCTGCCCAAAATGTGTTTTGGCCCCTGTGTCACCAAATGGCATAGCCGCTGTGCAAAACCACCTTTCAGCTAACAAACTGATTGTGCCGCTCTTCATAAGATGGGATCACAAAAAGCCTATGTTGAAAATTTGGAGTGAAAATACCAACAAACACCTACGACGTTAGGGTTTCAACTGTAACATCCAACCCTATTGAGACTGACAGGTGTCAGGGGTGTGACTTGGGATCACTGGCTGTAATGCTCATGCCATTCCACCCCCACCCCCACCCTGCAGCCAGTGACAGGCGTCGAGGTGTGCCTTGGAGTGTTCGGGCCCAAAAGTTTACTGCATTCTCCTATGTTGCACCTGTCTCAGTGTATTTCCTTATGTAATGGGATAAGTATAAGGCCCAAAGACCCCAAAGCACACCATGAAACTTGTTAGTGTCTACAGGGTAGGGTGAGGTAAAATGGCATGAGCGTTATAGCTGACGACCCAAAGGCACACCCCAACACCTGTCAGTCTCTGCAGGGTGGGGTTAGTGTCAGTTCAATACTTCACTGCCATTCCTATTATGCATCTCTAACTCCTGCACTACCAATGCCAATGCCAGTGAGACAACATTCAGCATTGACAAATGCTTGCTTCTGTTGTAACACATATCTGGATTTTGAGACTCTCACTCATGCTTGTAAAGTTTCAAGCAAGTTTCAATTCACATGCAAATGAGGCACTTGTAGTACAACCCCTCCCATTCTTTGGAATCACTAGAGCAGCAGCTCAGAAGAAAGCATAAGGTTTTCAATGCTTCCTAACCAAATTATATTTTAAATTTGCAATGGCTTAACTCAATTATCCCATCACACCACTCACACAGTGTATAGTACAAGTAGCCTTTATTTATGTATAGGAAATAACACATCTAAAAATATTTAATTCACAAGAAAAATCTATTTGTTTGTGCTACTCATCTCAAAACAATTGTAACATGTGGGGGAGGAGTAGACTGAATGCTTCCTTTGCAACACAGGTGACTCACGTCCCCCTTTCAGCCGTGGGAAAAATGGAGAGTTAGAACACTGAGTTTAAAGCATGTATTTTTTTTTACATTTCAAATGCTCCTTAAACCACAGTTGCTGACTGGAAATACCAAGAGAGGGAATGAATATAACATGGGAGGAGAAAGGTAAGCAAATACACAGCACTGCAAATGAAAGACTTCTTTTAAAGTTGGAGTTAGTTGAGCAGAAGGTAGAAGGGTCTAGCTAACCATAAGCAGGAAAGGTAATTTATTTCATTTCATACTTAAAGGGTCTGCGTGAGTGAGTAAGAAGAAGTAAATGTTTTTTTTTTTATTCAGTTTTTTGGAGCTGTTCTTTAAATTGCTGTAACTCTTATTAGCCAGGGAGGGGCATAGCTGGGAGAGTATTTGCAGTCTACTGTGGGTTGAATGGTTAGTTACAAGCGGTGAAACGGGTGTTTGATAGTAGGAGGAGCTGAAGCAGACTAAGAATAGACAGGGAATTTAAGACTCACGCCTGCCAGCATCCCATCATGTGGTGTCCATCATGTGAGTGTCACAGAGTAGGAGTGCTCCATTTGTCTGTCTAAAGGATATCTGCAAGACATCTGCAGAACTTCCACAGGATGTCTGTAGGACATCTGCAGTGAGACTACAAGGGACTCAACTGGTGCAGGATCCAGTAAGCCAAAACTTGTAAGCACACCAGTTTCTGAAAGGGATTGATGTAATTCTCTATCTAAGATACAGCAGCACTGCATTTGAGTGTATACACATACAATACTGAAACTATACTAATTAGTAGCCGTAACCAACTACCTATCTAGGATAAGGGTGTAAGTGAGGCATCCAAAGGCATATCACGTAGGTAGCCATGTGAAGCAGTACCCTAGGCTAAACTCCTTATATAGGGTAGTCCAGTTTTGGTCTAAGCTAAAGGGTAAAGGGTAGGTAGGGGGAGGAGGAGGAGGAGGAGGAGGAGGAGTACCGACAGTCCAGCAGTTATTGTGCATAATGAGACAGCTGACAGTATGGAGCATAGATGCAGTGAGGAGGTAGTCAGCTGCAGGGACTGTAGAGTGCTAATCTCCAGGGTTATGTTATGAAGGAGGGGACACTGCCCCATATGCAGGACCATTTGGGAGCTCCATGCTCAACTAGTAGCAGCAAGACAGGAGATATCTCAGCTGCAACACCAACTGATCTGGTTCCCACACCCCACACCCCCACTCCCCAAAAGGACCACGGCCCAGGAAGCTGGAGGTTGGTTGGAAGAGGAAAGGGAGGAGGGGTAGCTCCATATGTAAGGGAAGGAATCAAGGCAGTAGAGGATGGATCCATCAGGGAAGGGAATGGGGTAACAGAATAGCTGTGGGTTCAGCTCATGAAGGCATCAGGTAAGAAAGTTGCACATGGGAGTGGTCTACAGACCACTAGGCCAGGAGGATGAGAGTAAGGAAGAACTACCTGCCAGACACTGACCAAGACATTCCAGTAGCTAGGAGAGCCAGGAGTGGGCCCTGCTACATAAATTGCAAGAGCAGTGGGGAGAGCCATCTTCATTGTTGACCAGGTGCCTCTGCTCTGTTGCAGAACTCCTTTGACCATAACGCCACCTAACCCCCCCCAGTCTGAAGGTCCCACTAATGCCCCCTTCCCCATCTTTCTCCTTGCAGCAGACCCTGCTGTTATAGTATTTCAGCAGGCAATGCCCCCAAATCTGGCCAGCAACAATGAAGCGGTGGGGCCCAGCAGTCTTCTGGGAGACAGCATTGAGGACCCCCTGTTGGTCATGGGGCAGGTGAGACATCATCTGCTCAGTCAGCAGAACCCATTGTCACTATTCATCTCTCCTCGAGAGTGCACATATGATGCTGTTGGGTGCCAGTAAGCCTGATGCACTGAAATCTGTGCATTCTCCCTTCCCCATTATGCCCTTTTATTCCCAGCTATCTCTCCCGTTTTCACCAGGGGGTGTTAAAACGTTATCCTCCCTCTCCGAAGAAGGTGAGCATTCTGTGGGATGTTTGATCCTCCTCTCCCCACCAGCCCATTGATGATATGTTACAATTGGCAGCTCTGTCAGGCCAGTCTTATCTTAAAAGGCTATGCCTGAAGTTCATTGGGGTGAGCAAGCAGCCATGCCCCCTTCCTGAGCTATATAAGCAGTTCCGCCCTCTGAAGCATTTTTTCTTTGCAGCTGGAAGCTCTGCCTGACCTCTCCTGCGCTCCCACACACTTCTGCTGCATTTGTCTCCTGCCTTTCCTTGTGCTTGGATTTCTGCTGGTTTGTTCTGGGCTCTGCCTGGTTTGTGCTTCTCCTGCTCTACGTCAGTATTTGTCTCTGGCTGCAGTCTGTCTGTGCTTCCCTTTCAGTTATTTGTTTCTGCTTCCTCCAGCTTGTGTGCTGTGTTTGCTTTTGTTTGTTTCTTTTGGGCTATTCCAGTTTTTCTAGTGTCCCAATTATTTTCTATTTAGCGCACTCTGCTGTGCTAGGTTGTTTCTCATCTACTCTGCTCAGTTCACTCAGTCAGCTCTGCTCAGTTCATTCAGTATTGGTATTCAGTGTGCTCTTCTCAATTCATTCAGTGTTTGCTCAGGCAGCTACTACTCCAACTTTCAGTTTTGAGCTGCTCTAGTATATTCTTGTTGCTGTATTACTATACTGACACAGCCAGGGCCCCGATTTTTCTACGGCACATCGGAGCAAAGTTCTGCGGCAGGGTTCTCATTTGCTGCAGAACTTCTGCAGCACTCAACACCAATTTCCGGCAATTCAGGCACATTTTTTACCCTTCATTTTTCCCTTTTTGTTTTTTTTGCCATATCTGACACACAATGCATGCTCGTAATACAGTCATTTTATGTATGCTTGTCACCAAATTTTCAACATAGCCAGTTTAAGACCTCTGCTCATGAACAGTATTACTGTGATTTTCTTAATCTGTCCCAAACATTGATTTCACACACCGACCCGTGCCATTATGCGCTACCTGTGCGAAACTTACATTTGGGTGAGATGTGAAAAATGACAGTTGTACTGTTCATAAGGAGGTATGGTAAAATGGCAATACTGAAAATCTGGAGTGAAAATATTAAAAATGCTGGAAGTTATGAGCGTGCGTAGGAACTGCGCAACGCACGCTCAGAAAACAGTCATTTTGGGGAATATTTTCACCAAATTTTCAACGTAGTGTTTTTGGGAGCCTGCCTCATGTACAGTGACACTGTCATTTCGTTAATCATTCTGGAAAGGTGGTTCTGCGCAGTGACTGTGGAACCACCTTTCGGGACCAATTAACGAAATGACAGTGTCACAGTTCATGAGGTGGGGCCCCAAAAAACCCATGTTGAAAATTTGATGAAAAAATTCCCAGAAATGGCTAATATATGCACTAAAGTTGAAAAAAATCCATTTATGCCATTATACTGCTTATCAGCATTTCTTCAGTTTGTGGTCGGCTTTGAAGAGTGCAGACGTGTTCCCAGTCCACGAAGATTGTGCGCTGGGCTCGGAGGTAAGTATGGGTTGAGATGGGGTGAGGGTGGGGTAGGGGAGGTGGGTATGCAGAGGGTAGGTGTGGGTTGGGGGAGAGGGCAAAGAATCAACGAGGAAGGTTTTTGGTTTCAGGTTTTTTTTTAGACTCAAGCGAGGTTTTGCCACACTAGGGTGGGCTCCCAGCATGGCACCAGGCAGCTTAGGGGACAGTGAAGCCGATGGGGAAGTGGGCACCCCGTCGAAGACAGAAGCTTGCCATGCTGAGGTGGGCTCCCAGGCGTGGCATACATTGGGAGGGCAATACCGACCAGCGGGGGATTAGGCACCCGTTGGCAAAGGAAGCTTTGCCAACGCTGGGGTGGCATACAGACATCGGGGGCAGTGAAGCCGACGAGGTTGGGCACCCCCATCGGCAAAGGACATTGTTCCGTGGGCAGCTGCAAATTCCGTGGGTGACGGCAAATTCTGTGGATATTTCTGCGGTTTGCCGCACCCACGGAATCACAGAAAACTCGGGGCCCTGGACACAGCTAACAGCTGCAGGTATTTTAACAGTACATTCATGAATTTAATTATGCCGAACCTTTCAGTCATTTTGCTTCAACTGTTCACATTACTCTGGCATCTTCCTATCATATGGCTCTGTCCTTAACTAGGACCTTGCCTTAAAAGTGCCTCTTTTTTTGGGTGGGTCCTACCCTACCAACTTTACAGTTGCTGTTTGGTGTCATGGTGCTCAGCTTGTAGCTTCACTGTTATTCCCATAGTGGGGGACTGTGATTTCACAGCATGTCATCATGGCTCCAAGTAGCAGGAGCATGCATTTATACAAGCTATATGATTTGCCTTGCTCCTTTGCCTACATGGCTTTTCAGTTATCCATGCATAAATACATTTACCTCACAGCCGACATGGCTTTCAAGATATTCATGGCATTTCATTACTGCATTGCAAATACTTACTGCCTTGCAAATGCTCCTTACTGGGATAATCTAACTCTGCCTTAATGGCATTCCGGGTATTCATGCAAATCATATCAATTCACTATTCATGCTGAAACCATAGGAATCATCTGCTAAACTCATTGATTCATTTACGCTAAACCTCATTGATTTAGTCACTGGCATAACAGCCTCTCACTACGTAAACATCTACCTCCTGAGTTACCATTAATGTGGCTTCCTTAGTAGAACTGGTTGGCTTGCTTTCTGCTGGCTGCTACTACTATCAAATGTCACACACTGCAGCCTCTTACCTCTCCCAGCCTGCTGGCTTTGCCCGGCCCCCCACTAACCTGTTACCTAATCTACTGTGGTAGTGTCGAATTTGTCAAACAATTTTATGGGATTCTCTATTTGTCCTTCAAAACATTTAGGGGAAAAATCCTGTAGAATTCTTTTTGTTATACCTACAGAAAGAGGCCAGTTCCTATTACAGTATTCAAGCATCATCTAGTGGATTTTCAACTAGTCTGTCAGATGGAAGCACCCTCTCCTGATACCATTGAAAATACTACCAAACAATCCCTAACAAAGTGTTTCATAATTCTCAATAAGGATTTTCAAAAATCCTTAAAAATTCCTCCACTAATTTGGTGGTACTACTGTAAAGTCGCTGGTTTCACCTGGCCTCCTAATCAATAACTTGTTATCTAATCTACAGCCACCAGCTTCACCTGGCCTCCTTCTATCTGGCATGACAAAGTTTATTCATGATCTCAGTCATAAACTGGAGGCATGCTAACCATGACCATTACCTTTTCTGGCTCAGGGCTTGCCCTGCAGCCAATGGTTTCGCTCTGTTCTCATGAAGTCTGCCTCTTGAGCATGTGAAACTTGGGGTGCGGTCCTTCTCCTCTGGCCAATAGAGGGAATGTTCTTGCTCTGAGTGGAACTTCAGTCATCTAACTCATTGATAGCACCTCTTGATGTAGAATTTAAGGCTTCAGCTGTGAGGGGTGGGGCCTCATCAGTTAGGGGCCCCTTTAGCTAGCTGAGTGGGTTCAGAGGCATCTTCTAAGCTATTCTCCCCATGACTGTCTCTGGTTCACCCAGTTTGTTCTTAGATCAGTAGGCCAGCTGAGTGCCTCAGCATTTGTCACTCTCCTCCTCCTCCCACCTTGAAGGTGGTACCACGTCCTGTATCCCATGTTGCACAGGTATCTCACAACCGTACAAGGTATGCCCATTAGAGGGATAGAGCAAGAGTTGTCCTCCAAATTGGAATATTTTCCACCCTCTGGATTGACCTTCTAAATTGCAGCAGCAGAACTGTCACTAACCAAAATACTCTAAGCCTGGAGGGAAGGCAACCTGGGCCTTGGATCCCAAGAGGTTTCCTCCTTTAAAAGGGTTTTTTTTTCCCCTCTCCTTTGTGCCAAAGGTCATAACATGTAGTTAGTTGTTAATAGTATATTCCTTAGTTTTCATAAGTAGGTTCTGCTGTTGGATGGAGATGGATAGTGGCCCTACTCACCATTCCCTCTCTCCTTAGGAAGCCCTTATGTCATCAGTGCAATCCTGACAACCTGTGCATTTATTTGTCTTTCTCAGCTGTCTTGCTGCCATCAATCTGCTTCTCAACCTCGTAGTCAACATTTACTGCTTCATACTCTTTTTGGGGCTCCTTCCTAAGATACCTTTACCAAGGGACTCTTTCCCCAGCACCTCTAGGGGTGGAACCTTCTTCGAGGTTTCCTTGCTTTTGATATCCCTACAGGGTGGTAATTCCCCATGGAATAGAGAGTAGGAATGGTCAAACAGTTATCACAGTTGCACAAGCATAACAATACTCTGGTTGCATAGGCCCACTGAATCGGAAGGCCTATGCCTGTAGTTTGATGGGGTGAGCAACCAGCCACGTCCCCTTCCTGAGCTATATAAGCAGTTCTTCCCAGCCTCTTTCTGAATCATTTTTTCTTTGCCCCACCATCCTCCTCTCTGTCTTCAGCTGCACTTCTCTCTCCTTGGGGGGGGGTGCTTCTTCCTAAGGTATCTTTAGCCAAGGGAATCTTAACGCAGCACCTCTAGTGGTGGAACCATCTTTGAGGGTTCCTTTCCTTCGGTACCCCTACAGGGTGGTAATTCCCTGTGGAACAGAGAGTGTGAACGCCCAAACAGTTATCACAGTTGCACAAGCATAACAATACTCTGGTTGCATTGGCCCATTGAATTGATATTTTTGTATCTGTAACCCCCTCTTTCAGAATTGCAGTTTGTCCAATCAAATCTGACCCCCAGGACTCCAGGTATGAAGCATGGGATCAGTTGTGAAAAAAGTTTGTTGAAAAGTGGTTGCAGGGATAGACTACTTGGACTACATGGGGGCTTATCTTGGGACCTCTTGTCCTCTGGGAAGGCCAATCTGTAAAGCTCTTGGGCCCAAGTAACACTACCGGGTGTCTGGGAAAAGGTAAGACAATAATTGGTGCCTTAAACTTCCCTATTATCTGCCAAGGACAGTGGCATGTGATGAGACTATTGGAAATGTGCTGTAGAGGCAGAGATATAAGGGGGATGAAAAAGCAGGGGTCAGATTTGTGAATCAAAGTCAAAGTCAAATCAAAGTTTAAGAGAACGTAAAGCTTACTAAGAGGCTGAATGTACATTAAAAGTATTTACATGCATATACCTTATAAAAATGCCCCTAAACAGGCAGAATAATCAGTATTGCACAGTATGCCAAAAAAATGCTTTTCGCCCAAGTCGTAACATACTATTTGTGAAAATTAGCAACCGTAGAAAGCAGTACTGAAATATGAGAAGAATTTAATAATCATTTTAACTTTCCTTCAAGTAAATAAAACTTTTTAGCTTCCAGGTTTGGTGTAAGCCATTTTTCACATACTTGTGCAAATAAAGTGCATTCAAACAAAATATTAGCTGTTATCTGTTTTGCTGAACACCCAGTCTTACACTCGAGACCCTTTTTATACAATAACCAACTCAAAAAACATGTCTGTGAACCACTACTGACATCAAAATGCAATTTAGTCAACATTTTCACATGTAAGTTATTTTGGCATCCATTTATATAAAACTCTCTACCATATACTTGCTTCAACATTTTGTACATACTAACACACTGAGAAGCCAGCAGAGTAGGCCCTCTGGTCTATCAAGTCTGTTTGGTGATCAGTGCCCATACAGGGCATTGATACAGCCACCCCCTCCCACTCCACAAGGTCCCCCTCCCCATCCCCCGAGGGAACTAAGGTGCACTCCCTATACCTATCCCACCCTCTCTTGAACCCCTCCACAGTTTCAACTGCCACCAGTTCCCTGGGCAGTGCATTCCAGGTTTCCACTACCCTCTCAGTGAAGTAACATCTCCTTGTCTCTCCACTGACCAGCCTCATCAAGTGTTCCCTGGTGGTCCCTACCTCCTTCAGCTGAAGCACCCCTTCCAGACTTACCCTATTTATCCTCTTGAGATGTTTAAAGACCTCAATCATGTCACCTCTGTCCCTTCTCTCCTCCAGAGAGTACAGGTCAAGCTCCCCGAGTTTCTCCCCATAGGGGTTATCCCCAAGGCCCTGTATCATCTTGGTCCCTCTCCAGTAGAACAATATCCCTCTTTAGGTAAGGATGCTAAAACTACATACAGTATTCAAGGTGCAGTCTAACCAGGCAATTGTACAGTGGAAGGAGTACCTCCCAGCTCCTTGAGGTTATCCCCCTGGCTATGCACCCAAGCATTTTATTCGCTTGGGCTGCAGCCTTCCTACACTGCTCTGAGCTGTTCATTTTGGCATCCACCACCACCCAGCGGTCTCCCCCCCTTGAAACCTGCAGTATCGTTCTGCCCTAGGTATATACATGAGCTGGGTTTCTGGCTCCCAGGTGTAGAAGCCTGCACTTCCCAGTATTAAACTTCAGTTTCCAGGTGCGTGACCACCTCCTCCAGAATCTCTAGGTCCCTTTGGAGGGTCAACCTCCCCTCCTCCCCATCCACTGCCACCCCCAACTTTGAGTCGTAGGATACAGGCTCATCTCACTCCTGATACCCCTTCTAATGTCTGAGATAAAAGCATTGAACAGGAATGGGCCCAGCACCGATCCCTGTGGGACCCTGCTAATAACTCCCTTAGGAGACAAGACCTCACCCCCAGCCATCACTCTCTGAAAATGACCTGCTAGCCAATTTCCTATCCACCTGATCATCCATGCCCCCAACCCCATATCCCCCAGTTTCTCCAGCAGGCCAGGATGTGGCACTGAGTTGAACGCCCTGCTGAAGTCTAGAAAGAAGACAATGACTGGCCTGCCCAGGTCCAGTGCCCTCATCACCCAATCATAGAACTCCAGCAGCTTGATCTGACATGATCTACCCTTAACTAAGCCATGCTGGGGATCATCTAGGTGGCCCTGTGCCCTCAGAAACCCCTCTAGCCTCTCTTTTAAGATGACCTCCATCACCTTGCCCACCACCAACGTCAGGCTTACTGGTCTGTAGTTACCTGGTTCCTCTTGCGAGCAGCCCTTAAGTATTGGCATGATGTGGGCCATCCTCCAGTCCTGTGGCACCCAACTGGACTGGAGAGAGGAGTTAAAGAGGTCCACCAGAGGTGCTGCCAGGGTATCAGCCAACTCCCTAAGCTCCCTGGGATGGATACCATCTGGACCTGGTGCCTTCTCTGCTCTTAGGGCCCTGATGGCTTTCCACATCCTCCCAATGGGGATCTCAATGTCCATGTCCCCATCTGTCAGTCCCTCCCACCCCTCCATGCAGCACTGCCCTGCTGCCCCCTCCCAGTGAAGACCAAGGCACAAAAGCCATTTAGTACCTCTGCCTGCTCACCTGTTTCTTCCACCCACCCATTCCCTGACCTCAGCCTCCCAATATGCCCCTTCCCTTTTCTTCTTTTTCTGATAAACCTGAATAATCCCATATCCCCCCTTCTAATCCCCTGAGCCAACCTCCTCTCCGCCCCTGCCTTAGCTGACCTTACCACCCTGGTGACCTTCCTGGCCATCAAATCATACTCCCACTTGTCTACAGCCCCCCAAGAACGTCTGTACTTGCTATACGCAGCCTTCTTGTCCCTCACCGCATCCTGGACCTCCCTAGTCCACCAGTTCAGCCTCCTGGCTCTGCCCCACTTTCTTCTTTCCTTCATCCCTGCCTTGGTAGCCTCCAGGAGCCCCTTTTTAATAACCTCCCACTGGCTCTCAGTGCCCATACCCATTCTGATCCCATCTAGGTAGCCCCTTAGGATCCACTCCATACCCTCAAAATCTGCACCTCTAAAGTCAACTACCTTCATTTTTAAGCTATCTTCCCAACCCCACCCCAGATCTCCATCCAGGGAAAACTAGAACATGGCATGATCATTCCCTGCCAGTGGGTCCCAAACTACAAGATCACTAATGAGCTCACCGTCTGATAGGACCACCTCCAGGATGTGACCCTCCCTTGTTGGGTCAGTTACTAGCTGGGCAAGAAATGCGTCATGAAAGACATCCAGCAGACGCTGCTGCCTAGCTGAAGAGGATATCATGGTACCACTGGAGTTGAAACTTATCAGAAAGAGGCAGGCAGCTGGAGCTAGAAGATAAGTACTTTCTCTGTGCTGTTTGTTTTCTTTTAGGATTGAGGTAGCATTTCATGAGATGGCAATGTGTGCTGTGTGATTTATAATAATAATAATAATAAGAATTTTTATTTATATGGCGCCTTTCTGTTTCCAAGTCGCCTTACATATAAAACAATTGAAACAATTAAAAACAATCATTAAGAATCCAATAATTTAAACAGTGTAACTTCAAAACAAATGATTTTGTCTTGGCTGGGAGGAGGTGGCATTTAACTGAGAGAGAGAGGTTGGGAAATACACAGGAGGGGAAGGGGTGGTCATGTGACTCAAATCAGCCAATAGCGAGGCTGGGATCCAATTACATTTCAAAGGGGACCAAGCGACCCTGAAGCTTGAGTGCCATGAAGCAGGAATGTAGCATCTTGAGTAGCGTCTGCAGGGCCTCAGCAGGGTGGTCAGCAGGCAGCAGGCCACGCTGGTAGATAGGGAAGAGCCTAACTAGGAGGGCTGCATATTTCCTGTACAGACATGGGGAGTCCAAGCTGGTGGAAGGGTTCCATGCAGTGGGGTAGGAACAGGTTAAGGGAGGAGAGGATGACCATAGGCAGTCAAATAGGGCAGGAGATGGAAAGGGTTGTATGTTGCCAAGGGTGTACAGCAGCCATATTCCTGGGAGTGGCTTGGAGGTTAAGGGGTTGTAGAGGTGTTGGCAGGTAGGCTAGCTCAGGCAGGAAATAGGGTGGTTGAGGAGGGAACTGGAGGTATGGAGGAGACAGAATAGGGGGGAACACAGCCAGGAGGGGAAACTAATGAGGCATCCAAAAGAGCTCAAAACAGGCAAAAATAAGGGGGAACCAGGTGGGACAGCAGGAGGGCCACACAAGTGGGTGCAGCCAAGGGAAGGAAGTGATGACTGGAGGAGGGTCAGTCACAGGGGCATGACTAAGACTGGGTTGGAGCAAAGATATCAGTCTATGGAAAGGGGGTCTGGACTTATTCAAGGAAAGGAGATTAGCACTGCAAACAGATTCTTAGCACTGGCTACTCCGGAAGACCTTGTAGCAGACAGGAGGGAAGTTACAGTGAAGGAGCAGGGTGAGGACGCTACAGGGGAAAAGTTACACAGTGGGGAGGCAGTAGGCAGTACACCAATAAGACACAGTGGCAGAGGGTCAGCGAGGTGATGGTGATGCAGTCTCTCCAGAGGGAAGCAAGGAGACAGGAGGATGGGGAAAGCAGCAGGCAGCCCAGGGAAGGCTAAGGATAGGGAGAAGAGGGGAGTCAGAGTGGGTGAGGGCCACATTTCAGGGAAGACACGGGGAAGTAATAGCAGAGGAGGTGGTAGCGTGGTGGACGGAGCAACAAATGAGTGCAAAGGGGAGGTTCCACAGATGGTAAATAGTTCGGAGGTGGAGGTCAGTAGCTCGGTCATATTTTCGAGGGGGGAGGGAACAGGGCAAAGGTTAGGGGAGGCAAAGGGGAGATGGGACAGGAGGATGAGAGGGCCTCGCAATTTGGGGGGCAGGGGAGTGAAGGGCAACAAGATGGTGAGCAGGATAAGCATCAGAGAGTCATAATTCTAGGGGATTCCATACTTAAGGGTATAAGATGCGGAGAAGGGGTGCCAGAAAAAGTAACATTTGGGTAGAATGCATGCCAGGCATGACAGCAAGCAGAGTGGGGCAGCATATGGGCAGATATGTGGGGATGGTGGAGGGGAAGCCACACATTGTGGTGCACCTGGGAACAAATGATCTGGAAGGAAGAAGGATAGAGGAGGTACAATACAGCTTCGGGGAAGTGGGAAAACTATGCAGCAAAGAGGGAACAACAGTAACCTGCTCAGAAGTTCTGCCAGTGCCAAGGGCTAGTACAAACAGGAAGAGAAGAATCAGTGACTTCAACAAGTGGCTGAGGGAATGGTGTGGACCAAGGCATATGGATTGGTGGGGGACTGGGGTAGCATATGGGATAACACAGATCTTTATGCAGCGGATAGGTTACACCTCAGCAGGGCAGGGTCACAGGTGTTGAAGCAGAAGCTGGGGGATTTCATCAATGAGAGATCTCATTTAAACTAGATGGGGAAGAGGCATTGGAGCTGGGAATCACCAGGAGAGGGGGTCCATGGACCTCCCCCACCACAGGGATAGATACGACCTTAGGAAAAATAGGGTAAGGAAGCAAGAAGGATAGGAGCAGTGTGGAGAATGTTTTCACCAAATGCTAGGAGCCTGGGGAACAAGTTGGCAGAGTAATAGGCATTGATGGCAGAGGGGGAGGTGGACATAGCTGCCATTACTGAGATGTGGACAACCAGGCACCATAACTGGGACCTTACCATCCCTGGGTACAAACTATTCTGGAGGGATAGAAATAAAGGGAAAGGCTGGAGGAGTTGTCATTTTTGTAAGGGAAGGGATCAGATGTTAATAGGGAGGACGGGGAGGCGGGCAGGTCGGAAGTAATCTGGCTGCAACTACACAGCCAGAAAGGGACCGAGATCTGTCTGGGGGTTGTTTATAGACCTCTGGCCCAGAAGGAGGACATTGACAGGGAACTGGGGGAGCAGATAAGGAGGCATAGTGGCAAAGGGGGCACAGTGGTGGTGGGGGATTTTAATTGACCGGGGGTGGATTGGAGCAACCCAGTAATCACTTGCACCATGGAGCAGATCCTCCTGGAAGCATTCCAGGATGGCTTCTTTACTCAGAGGGTAATGGAGCCAGTGAGGGAGGGGAATACACTAGACCTGGTACTGCAAAATGGTGAACAGATCAGGGATGTAAGGGTGGAGGAACCTCTGGCAAGCAGTGACCACTGCACAGTGTGGTTCTCAATCAATCTGGATAGGGAAGTAGCCACTACAAAATCTAGGGTCCTGGACTTCAAAAGGGTGGACTTTGGCAGGATGGGACACATACTGGAAAGTCATATGGCAAGCATCCATCCAGAAATGGACACAGAACAAAAATGGGCAGTCATCAAGGCAGGACTGGGTAAAGCCACTAAAACTTGTGTCAAGAGCCAGAGCAAGAAAGCCAGGACCAAGAAACCAAGTTAGATGAGTAGAGAGGTTGTGGAGAAGGTGAGGGAAAAGAGGAATGCATTTTGGATCTACAAGAGATCCAACAGGGCAGAAGACAGAGAAGAATATGTGAAGAAATCCAGAGAAGTGAGCAGAGTGGTAATCGCAGCAAAGGCAGCTAGGGAACAGAGGTTAATGCAGGGGATCAAAGAAGGAGAAAGGGATTTCTTCAGCTATATCAGAGAGAACAGGAAGAGCAAGGATCAAATTGTTAGGATCAGGAGGGGTAGTGGGTGGGTAGAAAAGCGGTCTGAGCAGGCAGTACTTAATGAATACTTCTGTTCAGTCTTCACCAAGGAGAGGGATGGGCCCATACCTGAGAAGAAGGGTGAGGTGGGAGAGGGTGGGAAAGAAGCAACCACGGATGGAGAAATTACGGTGGAAAGGGTGAGGGAGGGTCTTAAGTCCTTGAAGGTGGACAAGGCACCTGGCCCAGATGGAGTCCACCCCAGGGTGCTGAGAGAGTTGACAGAGGTGGGCCTGTTCAATACCTCTTTGAACGTGGGGTGTTTGCCTGGAAACTGGAGGGAAGCACATGTGGTACCTCTCCATAAGAGTGGGCCCAAGGATGAACCGGGGAATTACAGACCAGTAAGCTATACTGCAATTGTGGGAAAACTGATGGAGACAATCTTCAAGGAAAGATTGGTTCTTGAGGATAACAATCTCCAGGACAGCAGGCAGTACGGGTTTGTCTCGGGCAGATCCTGCCAGATGAACTTGATTGATTTTTACGACTGGGTTATGAGGACACTGGACAGGGGACATGCGGTGGATGTCCTCTACCTGGATTTCAGCAAGGCGTTTGACTCAGTGCCACACAGTAGGCTGACCTGCAAGTTGAAGAGTCTGGGAGCAGGGAGGAAACTGGTCAGATGGGTTGAGAACTGGCTGCAGGGTAGACAGCAGAAGGTAGTAGTGGGGGTGGGGGAGGCATCTGAACCCAGAACAATAAAAAGTAGTGTACCACAAGGCTTGGTGCTGGGACCGGTTCTGTTTAACATTTTCATAGCCGACATTGCAGTAGAGATTAAGAGCAAGATCAGTTTCTTCGGAGATGACACAAAGATTTGTGCCGAAGCAGATTTTTTTTGGGGGGGGGGGCAGCAAAAGTACTTCAGGAGGATTTGGCAAAACTGGAAGAATGGTCTCACACTTGGTAGCTTGGTTTCAATGCCAAGAAGTGCATAGTGATGCTTTTAGGAGGCAAGAACCCAGGACACAATTACTGGCTGGAGGGTGTCTCATTAACAAAATCCAAGGAGGAGAAGGATATGGGAGTGCTGGTAACTGAGGAGATGAACCACTGCTCAGTGCAGGAAGGCAGCAGTGACGGCAAACAGGATGTCAAGGTGCATAGCAGGGTTGGTTAATTGTTAATTATTAATTTAATTGTGCCATTTTTCCATTAATGTAATTTAATTAATTAATGGGCCCATTAATTTCAAGTTAATTATGAATTGGACCCCTATTAATTGAGTTTTTTTGTGGATTAATGCATTAATTTTAATGCATTAATAATTTAATACAAGTTTTTTTTCATATTGACTACACTCTGTATTTCCAGTTTCTCTCACTCTCTATTCTGTATTGTTAACGTGTTGCATAGACATGACAGTACTCAGATGCTCACAAACTAACCCAGAAATGGAACTGCTGAAATTTAAGGCATAAGACACCAGCCCAACATATTGCACCAGTGCTCCACAACCCGATCACTGTCAGATCCCCAGCTGCACAAGTTTGCGATTTCTGCCCTTCAGCATATTGTGTGGATGAATTCTCCCCCATAATAATTTGTTTTTCTAATATGTCACCCATCTGAACCAGTGTTCCACAACTGATCCACAACACACAATCTTCAAACGCTAACCCACAAGAGAAAGGAATGGCTCACTACTCCTATTCACTTCTCGTGGGACAGCTGTCCATTTATACTGATGTGTTATATTTATGGCTGCCAGGAGGATTACTACATTGGGAGGCATGATCATGGTTCTCAGCAGTTCTCAGCAGTGTGGTTCTGGCAGGAGTAACAGTGGTTTCAGCATGGTTCAATTAGAGAAGGAATGGCATCATATCACAGTTATGTTACTAAATGGAGCCACAGCAGATTGTAGTCAACCGAACAAAAGTGTTCCTCAACCCAATCTCCAGGTTTGTGCCTTCTTTCAAATTAAGTAAAACTACTTACTATTTCAATATTGTAATTCAAAATACTGCCTGACTAACATAAGTATACATTTACTAATTGTAAATAACACCCTGTATTAATCTTTTTGCCTGACAACATTGAGAAGACGATTGCAATACTCATGTATTTCTAACCTTAGTTTCTTTGTAAACTTGTTCCTAGTGTATGTTATGACATAGCTATTGCGGGGTATTTAACATTTCTTTGTTGAAGCTGTTACGGTTTTTGGTCTTTCTGGTAAGGTGAAATACGTGGTTACTGACAATGCAGCCAATATGGTCAAAGCGTTTGAAGTCTCACGACCTGAATTTTGAATAGCCTCAGGAGATGATTCTACATCAGGCATTCTGAATCAGGAGCTTGAAACTGAGGATGGGGTTGCTGATTCTAACGTTCCTGCAATCTCAGATGATGACTTAGACAACCTTACTGAACTGCTGCCTACGCGACTACCCTGTTTTGCTCACACCCTTCAGCTTGTAATTAAGGACGGTCTTACACAGACAACCTTGCTAAACAATACTCTGGCCAAAGCTTCCTCTATTGTGAGTGGTGTAAGATATTCGACAATCAAGTCAGATGCTCTTTATGAAATGAAAAAAAAAAACATTAGTGTGCTCTAATGCCACACGCAGGAACTCTCAGGTCAAGATGATTCATTCCAGTTTAGCACTCAGTGAAGATCAGCTGGACAGTGTATCAAATGTTAAGCTGTCATCATACGAAACAGCTATGCTCAAGGAAATGCTAAAAATACTAAAGCCATGTGAAGATGCTACTAACATGACATGAAGGCAACACATTCCAACAGCTGGGTATGTAATACCATGCATCAGAGGAGTGTGGCACCATTTCCAGTACTATACTGCATGTTACTGTTCTCGGTTGTTAAATGGACTAAAACAGTCACTGGAAAAGCATTCGATTAAATATGAGAGAAGTGAAATTTCTTTGGCATGTTTGATACTTGACCTACGGTTTAGGTCGAACTGGGTCAGCCATGAGATGGAATCAGCTAAAAAAAAACTGCGTTTGTTAAATTCATTTATCAATACTATATTTGGCCATCTGACACTTTGCCAGAGGAAACTACAGCTTCTCAGGAGGATGCCACATCCACAGAAGTGTTAGAGCCTCCAACAAAAAAATCCAAACTCTCTTCTTTCATGAAAAGTGGCACAGCAGCAAATAAAGAACGAAAGCCTCCACTTGATAACTTTTCTAACATTTGCATGGAGCTCGACCGATACCTGAGTGATGATCTCACTCCAGAAAACTGTGCTGCAATAAGTTTCTGGAAGGAGCAAACAAGCACATTCCCTTTGCTGTCTACCATAGCAATGAATGTACTTTGCCTGATCACTTCTTCAGCTCCCGTTGAATAAGTTTTCAGTGTTGGAGGCAACATTTTGTCACCAAAGCGAAACAGAATGCTAGATGAGACATTTGAATGCCTAATATTTGTGAAATGTAACAAAGCCTACTGTTACTAAAAAAAAGCTAATTCAATAGAATGGATGTGTGGTTGATGTGTGATTCTTAGTGAGATAAATAAAAATGAAATGTCTCTTTTGCAAAAGAAATTTGTTGATAGCAGTTACCCAAAGACTTAGTGTTTTTTTAATACCTCAGTTGCTGAAAGACTTGGTGTGTAATTTATTAAATCCTATGTATAAGTATTAAAATATTGAACAAATTATATTACTATATATATATATATATATATATATACACACACACACACACACACACACATATAAATGTACATAAATATATGAATAGAAGTTATATACAATACAATCTATAATACAATATACAATGTATAGTAAAATATATGGAAAAATAGCTGTTAAAATAGCTATTAATTGTTAATTTAAATTAAATTTAAATTAAAGAAGTCACCAGGAAGCAATCTAAATCACCCCAGTCAGTGCTCAGCATAAATGGTGAAACTACACTGGACCAGAAACTCATTGCTGATACATTCAATGACACCTGCACGGACCTCAGTGCTGTACTCCCACAGTGTTTTTTCAATGAGGTGGTTCCCCTTGCCCCCACAGCCACCTCCAGCCACCCTCCCTTCTACTTTAAAGCAGTAAAAATGCATCAAGTCTGCAGCTACGTTGCCAAAGCCATTTGCAACTCTAGAGCCAGCAGTGACTCCCTCGACCTCAAACTGCTATCGCTCACACTTGAAGAAGTACTCCGACTACTGGCCAGGATTTTCAACCTCTCCCTCAGCCTCAGCCAGTTCTCTGACTTATGGAAATCTGCCACGGTAACCCCAATTCATAAAAGTGGTGACAAAACAGCTACTGAGAATTACCATCCAATTTCCATCCTACCTCCACTCTCCGAGGCCCTAGAATGGATTGTGTCAGACCAGCTCACCGACTTCCTAAACAATCACAACATCCTGTGCAAGGAGCAACATGGCTTTAGAAAAGGTCATAGCACCTCCACGGCGCTACTTGAATTCACTGGTGCAATCCATCACTCACTCGATAACAGTCATCTTACTGGTTCCACCTTCATTGACTTAACTAAAGCCTTTGATACCGTCAACCGCAATCTCCTACTTCCCCAGCTTCGACTAGCAGGGCTCTCACCTAACTCAGTGAACTGGTTCAAAAGCTACTTAGACAACCGCTCCCAAAGAGTGAGAATTGCTGGCATACTCTGTCTGGTCCGGTGTCCCACAGGGCTCAATCTTGGGGCCCCCTCCTTTTCAGCCTTTTTCTGAACTCACTGCCAGAATCCTGCCCTGAACAGATCCTACTCTACGCAGATGATGCTGTCATCCTGGCATCCCACCATGATCCAGTCCATCTACAAGGTAACCTCCAACAGGCCTTTGCTGCAGTTGAAAACTGGTTCACAAAACACAGACTTACACTTAACCAGAAAAAAACAAAGACCATGATCTTCTGCAGCTCCCAAAACAAACACAAACAATATCAGCTCTCCATTAAAATCAAGCAAGGAATCACCCTTGAACAAGTTCATACCTTCAAATACCTTGGCCTCACCCTCGACTGTAATCTCTGCTATGTCCCACATATCAATAACATGGCAAAAGTAGCCAACACCAGGATGGGCCTACTCTACGACATAGGAAACATCTAATCCCAGAAGCTCTGTCCATAGCTGTCCAGAGCTCCATCATCAGTATCATTGACTACGGTCTCATTATCTATGGATCTGCCACAACTTCATCTCTCAGGCGTGTTTCAACTTCCCTCAATCAAGCCTGCCGACTCGTTACTGGTTCCCACCGTCTCACCCACACCTGTGACCACTACTCCAAAACAGACTGGCTGCAACTGAACAACTGAATCAAATACCAAACCTACATCACTGCTAAGAAAATCATGATGGGAAAGGCACCACCAGGAGTCAGCACCCTCCTCAAACCCAAAATCACCAACCGCAACACCAGGAGCTCTAAGCCCCAAATCCTTCAAATCCCCCACTGCCGCACGTCCCAAGGCCAAAGATCGTTTGCATACAGGGCTCCAAGTTGGCTGAATGAGCTCTCTAGGGGCACCTCACCCACAGCAATGCTTGGAGCGTTCAAAAAAAAGCTCCGCCACTCCATAACTGGCACCTCCACCTGTGCTTGCACGCCATAACATCTTCATTCCCTACACTGCTTCTGACCTTATAGGTGTCAGTTTCTGCCCTCTCTTCTTGCACTTACCTATCCAATGCAACTTCTAATGCACTTGCCCTGCGTCTGTCCTGACAAGGCCCCTTGGCTGCCTCACCCTGACCCTCTACACCTATGCCTTCCCCTACACTTAACCCTCTCCCCTTCTTGCCCTGTTCCTCCTATTGTTTCTTGAGTTACTCATCACTCAGTCTGATTTTGTCAAGCAAAGTTACTGTCTAAAACCATGTATCTGTAACTGTTTTATGTTTTAGTGTCTGTTACCCTGTAACCAGCATGACATGAAACCTTTGTAAAAGAGCATTGGCTCATAGGTACTTTGTAATCCTAGACACAAATAAATAAATGTAATTATTAATTGAGGTACTATTAATTTAATTAACTAATAGGCTAAAAATGATTAATTATTAATTTAATTGACCTAGATGCTGAATTAATTTAATTTAATGCAATGATAACATGTATTAATTGGTACAACCCTGGTGCATAGCAAGGGGGATTACTTCTAGGAGTGGGGAAGTCATCTTGCCCCTGTACAGGTCCCTGGTGAGGCCGCACCTAGAGTACTGCGTACAGTTCTGGTTATCCTGGGGTTGGGAGACAGGTCATATAAGGAGAGACTGAGAGAGCTCAATATGTATACGCTGGAGGAAAGAAGGGAGAGAGGGGATGTGATTGAGACCTTCAAGTACCTGAAGGGTATGAACAAAGTAGACACCAGGTGTATGTTCAATCTGAAGAGCAGAAGGGAAACCAGGGGACACTCTATAAAGCTGGAAGGGGGCAGGTTCAAGAGGTAACTGAGGAGGCACTATTTCACAGAAAGGGTGTTGGCAGGGTGGAATGCTCTGCCGGAGGAAGTCGTATCGTTGCAGAGTGTTGGGAGCTTCAAGAGGAGGTGGGACAGATTCAAGGGGAGGGTACAAATCTGGAGGGGGTGGGAGATGGGGGAGGGCATATGAGGGAGGGGGGCAGCTGCAGTCTGATAGATTGAAATGCTGCACACTCAAGCAGACTAGATAGACCAAATGGCCTGTATCTGCTGGCAATTTCATATGTTCGTATGTTTGTATGTACCCCCAGTCACTCCTGGCATATTCAGATCCCCCAGCACAACTGTATTCCCCCCCCCCAACCACAGTGGTCCCTAAGGTTCACCATTAGGCCCTGCTCCAGGTCTTCCCCCTCCTTGGATGGCCTGTATACCACCCCCAACTTAACCCTCCTGCCTCCTGTAGCCTGCAGGGTGACCCATAGAGTCTCCACCCACCACCCTCTTCCTCAACCTTGCATACCCCTATGCCATTCTTGATGAAAAAAGGCCACCTCTCCACTCCTCCCCACTGCCCTATCCCTTCTGAATGTGATGTATCCCACTAGGCTGAGGTCCCAGTTATGCCCTAGGGTTGCCCGGGTTCTTGTGACAGCCGCCACGTGCACACCCCCCTCCAGCAGCAGCGCCTGAAGCTCAGGCATCTTGTTGCTCATGTTTCTGGTGTTTAATCAGGACCACCCTCCGACATGTTCCCTTAGTCCCCCTCCCTGCCCTGAGGACTCCCAGTCTGCTGCTCTTGCCCTATCAGGTGCACCTGGTCTGCACCCCCCCCACTATGGGGAGAAGGCCAGGGCTATCCTGGCTGGACCCGCCAGGTAGCCCCCACCCTTCCCCCACTCACAAGTTTAAATCCCACCTAGAATGAATGAAACCTGCCAATCAATGCTGAGGAAATTACTTGAGTTAAGTCTTTCTGTTAAGTCTTTCTAAATCCAATTTTTATTTATATCTTTAGTCCTTTGTTTTGCTTTATTTTTATAAGTTTGTATTCCTTCCACTAACTAATTTTGGAGACTATACTGTAAACCATAACTTTTCATTTTACTATCTAATTCCATAAACCATGTTCATGTTCTTAAAGATTTAATCAGGCTATCTGCAGAAATATGTATTGCTTCTTGCTAACAATTGTGCAATAGCTTATTATTGTCCTCCATCAATCTAAAGAAAAAATTTACCGTTCTAATTTCAACAGTTGCTGTTAATGATAATATGCCACATTCGTCTCTCAACAGTTCTCCAGGTACAAACCGTGGCTGATCTAAAGCAAGTCATAGAAACAGATTTTGAATGGGTTTCAACTTGATCATACTTAGTTAAGTCCCAGATTTCAGCCCCATATGATAAACTAGAATTAACTTTCATTTCATACATTTTTAATAAAGCATTTTTAGTTGACTTATTAATAAATCATTTTGCAAACTTATTTATTGCAAATATTGGCTGTCTTCCTTTTTGTTTCATGTTTTCAAAATGTGATGTCCAATTTAAGTTAGATTCAGTAAAGACCCCCAGATAAGTAACTCTGTACTTCCTCTAATACAGAACCATTAACTTGCCACTTAAACCTTAACCTCTTTTGTCTTCCCAGGATCAAGATGTTTGACTTTTCAATATTCAATTGTAATTTTAGTTTAATGTTTCTGATACCTGATTCAGGGCATTTTGAAGACAACATGCAGTTTTTGAGATCAGTACTGCGTCATCTGCGTATAACAAGATATTTCTTATTTGACCGCTTATTTTTGGAGTATCAATTTGTATCTGGTTCAGGTCCCACACCAGCTGGTCTATATAAATACTGAACAGTGGCAGAGCCAACAGGCAACACTGTTAGATTCCTTTATAGGTTTTAATATTGCCAGTCAGTTGACCATTACAACTGTATTTAACCTAAACTGAGGTATTGGTGTGAAGGCCTTGGATTAATGCTGACAGCCTTTTTATCGATGTTCCAGCTATTTAAAATTTCCCATATGATGCCCCGTCCGAATTATCAAATGCTGCTTTCATATCAATAACTGCCAGCAGGGCCGTTGCCAGGATTTTCACAAGGGGGGTTCTTTTTATGCAATCTGCAACTTTTTAAAAAAAGCTGTAGGTCTTAGGGCCACTAGTACCCTGGAAGCCATGGAATCCTAGAATTGCTCTGTGGTGCATTTTGTGGCTTGTTTTGAAGCTAAAGAAGTCATATCTGAGATCTCCTACACTCCTTGCTCTAAACAAAATTATCTGGCTGGCTGCCAGGTGAATACATATGTATTCAGTACCGGAGGGCAGCAAGGTGCTGTTAATGTAATATACTTAAGACATTGTCTCATATATATTATGTCATGAGTTTTAATATCTGCAGCTGTATCTACTGGTGTGTAGGAAAGGGATCTGGGGGTTGCTTGGCCCCAGAAGCTTTGGGGTACTAGATACTCTGTGGCTAATTCTGTAGATTATTTTAAACCAGAATAACTCATCTGTGAGCTCTCCTCCACCTCCTGCTCTAAGGACAATTATTACTATCTGGGTGGCTCAGATTGTGTGTACGTGTGTGTGTGTGTGTGTGTGTGTGTGTGTGTATTTATAAAATGGGAAGCAAAGTAAATAACAAATTCAGCATTTTGACTGTATAAAACACATCACATGACCATACATCTATCAGAGTGCGACCACATACCTGCACTTTAACCCCCCTCCAAAACAATTTTGCCATTTTATAAGCTAGATAACCCACTCTAGGATGTGCGGTCACGCTCTGATATACACCGCCTTGGGTGGTTGATGCACTCGGCCTGCGGACTCATGCTTAACAACGCACACCAAGGCATGCGTATATCAGAGCACGACTGCACACCTTAAATTAGGTTATCTATATATATAGATATATATATATATATATATATATATATATATATATAGAAGAGAGAGAGAGAGAGAGCGAGCAAATGCTAATGCACTGAACCTCAATACAGAGTCTGCAGCTGGTTTTGGCTGGGTATTGTACACTACTAACTTACTGCAGTGCTGGCTTGCTACTAGGGCAGGGGTCTGGGTCTGATAGGCACCAGCAACCATAGACTATGGTATGCTCAGTGGTGCACTTTTGTGGCTTATTTGTAAGTCTAAATAACTCAAATCTGAACTCTCTCTACCCCTTGTTGTTACCCCCACCATCCACAACTCAATATACCATTTAAGTAATTGAGTCAGTGCAACATGGCCTATAGCAAGGCTAGCAGGATGCTGGGATGTATTGGTAGGGGTACTGATAGCAGAAGAAAGGAGGTAATACTTCCCATCTGCAGATCCCTGGTAAGGCCTCACCTAGAGTACTGTGCCCAGTTCTGGAGTCCTCACCTCAGAAAGGATAAGGATAGGTTGAAGACAGTGCAGCACAGAGTAACTAAAACAATTCAGGGACAGCAGGGCAAATCCTATGAGGAGTGCCTCAAGGCACTAAATATGTACTCATTGGAGACCAGAAGGGAGAGAGGAGATATGATAGAGATCTTCAAGTTCCTGAAATGAATTAAAGTGAACTACGAGGTACTATTAAACCTGAGTACCAATTCATGGTCACATGGACACTAATGGAAATTAGCAGGAGGTAGGTTCAGGAGAGATGTGAGGAAGTACTACTTTATGGAAAAGGTGGTGGAACTTTGAAACAGTCTGTCAGCTGAAATGGTGGGTGTAAAAACAGTCAGAGGATTCAAGCAGGGCTGGGACATAAGGAAGGGAATAGTGGTTACCGGAGGCAACAGGACCAAGGAGATGACTAGAAAGAGGACAGGGAGGGTTAGTACCCTGGAGAAATTGTAGGTTCCAGGGATTATAGGGAACTTGGGCCGACTGGATGGACCTCTGGTCTTTTTCTGCCATCATTGTCTATATTTCTATGTTTCTATTCCAGGCACCCTGCTTGGAAAAAAATCTGTAACACAAGTCTAAGTTCAATATTGAGTACTACAATTGTTGCCCCCACTCCATTCTCCAGTGTGGTAGGTTTGACAAAGGGAGTGAGGGGAAAGGTAATTTGACAGCGGCGGGGATTTTAAGTGCAAAGTTACCATCTCCTAAATGCCTACCCCATATCCCCCAACCCCACCCCACCATGCTTCCAAAAGTACAGTGGGTATGTTCAAAACAGTGAACTGTAGCAACAAATGTCATTCTACTGGCACATGGTCATCTGGAGAAAACACATCACAACTTATTTGATTTAACGGCATCTGGCACAGATGACACAGACCAAAGTGGTACTGAATGTCCATGAAAACAGGACCACAGTGAAGACCTCTCTGAACAGCACAATTAGTGAGGTGGCAGTGTATATCCCAGCCAGACCCTTCCAAACACTTGCATTGCCTTTCCACTGTGGTACCTCTTTTGCTTTACTTATGAAAAGTTAAAACAGGCATATGAAACATGACAACTTTGCTTTTTGTATAGAGGGGGATTTAAATAATTTATTTCTACATTTTCAGCCCGCCGCCTGAAAAGCTCTCTTGCCCAACTGCACAGCCTATCCCTTAATATACAGTTATTAAGGGACACATCTTCAGCTATAGTGGGCAGCAAAATTTACCTGCCTGTGACTGATAATAGTATAAGTAGAGGTCCCCTATTTCTTTTTTGCTCTTCTGGTGATGTCATCTCTGAGCATTCCACCATGCTCCATCTTCCCCCAGTGCTAGCTGACAGTGTGAATTGTAGGCAGTGGTCGTGCTGCATTGAGGTCACATTCATGATGCTGATGTGAGCTCCAAATGGCCAGCCAGTCATAAGACGAGGGTGCAGAGAAAGACTCTCAAAGCAGCTCCAGTCATCTTACTGGTACTGAGGGAGCTGATTGGCAGCAGAAGGAGGAAGGGGGCGCATGCAGAGAGAAAGTGCTGGGGTTCATCATGTGTGCATTAGCACTCTGTAACAGTAAAAAAATAAACAGAAATGATGAAACATTGTTTTACAAATAATGAAAAATAAAGGGGGAGTTTCAAAAGGGGGGTTCTTTCGAACCAGACAAACCCCCCCTGGCAACGGCTATGGCCAGGTAGAGATCCTTATTGTATATGTTTTCATTTTTCTCTTTTCTGGTGTTCTAATACAAATCTGGTATCATGTGTGGAATATTTTATTCTGAAGCCCAATTGCCTGTTACTCAAAACCTTATTCTGCTACACCCACATATTTATTTTTTCTAAGAGAAAATGAGAAAAAATCTTAGCTGAAATGCATTGAAGTGAGATCGGCTCGTAATTATTAAGATTGTCCTTGCTTTCCTTTTTAAATATATGGATGATTTCTGCTGTTAGCCATGTATGAGGGAATTTCACATACTTAATCACATAATTAAACAACATATGTGAAATTTCTACCCACCACACTAAGTCACTCTGATAGAGTTCTGCTGGGACACCATCTCTCCCTGGTGCTTTATTATGCTTTTATTCAGTTATTTAATTTTTAGCCTGCTTCAGGGTCCCTATTTCCCACACTGGGAGGTTATTTAAGAACTGTATTGAGGCTACAGTTATCATAAAGTTTTCATGTTCGTTTTCACTAGTTCCATAAAGACTTCTAAAATGATCCTCACACTTACTAGCCAGAATTAAACCATCAAGGTTCATAGTATTTATTCTTTGTCCCAAGGCAACTAAGGACCAAAAACTTTTGATGCCCTTGTTTTGTATAGCTTCCTGCAGCTTCCCCCTCCCCATAAATACCTATTATATCCCTTTTTCTTGGTTCGAATCAGTTTTCTATACTCTTTATGTATTAATATAATTTTTTATATTGCACTGTATTATGCTGTCTTGATTTCCTTGCTAGTTTATTACGATTCTTTTTAAGCCTAGCACATTCACTATCAAACCATGGAGCTGTTGCTGCAAAAGAGCTTACTTTTGACTGCATTCTTGCCCCACTAAGCAGGTTTGTTTGGAAGAATTCTGTAATATTTCAAAAATCTTTTAATGTATCCAACACCATCCCACTCATAAACTCGACCATTATCTGAATTCTGTAAATCTATAATTTTTTCAAGTACTAGGGGATTCCATTAGATTTTTTCTTTGCAATTACCACAAGGCGTTCATCTGCCACCTTTGAAACATTCATATTTTTATCCATAACTCCTACTTCGAACACTTCTACAGTATATACATAGATAATTTGATGGGATAATGGTCTGACACAGCTTCTTTAAGTACTTCAGACTGTGCTATTTCAAACAATTATGTAGCAATATTGCCAGGTCCAGCACCAAACCACCCCAAATTGTTAGGTCTGTTATTGCGTCTGGGGTATCTTTTGCTGTTCCCCCATTTTATAACTGTAGGTTGTTATAGTACAAAAGTTATATCTTTTTACCCCATTTACTGATCTTTCTATCCAGGGAGATTCTGTTATTTATTCTTAATTAAAGATCCAGTTCATCACCTAAACAATCTTGTCCATATTCATTTAAGTCCTGCAGTCTAACATTAAAATCACACGTGATGGCAACAGAATATTGAAGACCTGAGTACAAGAGTACACCAATTTATCCATAAGGTTTCCAAGCTTAGACAATAGCACATCATATTCTTTTACTGCTAGAAATGGAATACAGTAAATATTTAGTATAAGCAGTTTTAGCCTAGGCCCCATATAAATCACCACAGGTAGCCAAAAAACCTGGCTTTGGTTCCAGACCTCCACCTTACACTCTAACCTAGTGATGATTAAGGTAACCAAGCCTCCTCTACAGTACATCTCCCTTATTAGAATACTTTTCAGTTGGAAGTTCAGATTTCTGATTTATTTATTTACTTATGTATTTCGTTTTTGTTGACCGGGTAAGTGCACTAGACAAATTCTGCCTATTTTCAGGCACGACCGGGGGAGGGGGATACAGATGAATGCCAACTGACCTTGAACCAGATTAAGCTGTTTGTGATATTTTTCATGAATGGAGGAAATTTGGCCATTGCACCGGGGAAATTCCCCTGCTCTTTTCAAGAAGTGCCATGGGATCTTTAACATCCACTTGAACTACCACCAGACCAGGCAGATGGGACCTCAGTTTAATGTCTCATCCGAAAGACGGCATCTCAGAAGTGCAGCACCCCCCTCATGCTGCACTACAGTGTCAGTATTGGGATATTAACCAAAGTGCCTGTTGTTGGGAAAGAACTCACAGCCTACTAATATCCTGGCCTCAGAGGCGAGTGTGCTACCTGCTGAGCCACTGACACTGATTCCTTGTAGTGTTACCTCTAACTCCCTTTCTAAGCATATTTCTTGTAGACAAATTACATAATTTTTTTAGGAACTCAAACCATTTTCCAGCATCAACCTTGCTTCTTATTCCTGCCACATTCCAGATCAGTAGATTTAACAGTTTAGTAGAAGGAGGTTTGATAACCCAAACAGCCATTCAGTCCAACTATTTCTAAGGCATCAGAATCAGATTCTGAATCATATACTATATCCTTATTTGTCAATACAGCATAACCATTGTTATGCAGATTTGTGTACAGTAGGAAATTCTTGAAATATCTTGCTACTCCTCTGATTCATGTTTTGAGCCTAAGATCAAGCTATTATTCACCTTTTTGCCTCTTTATAGCCTTCTTCTTATTCTATTCTATTTTAAAATAGAGTCTTGTAATTCCTTTTCTGTTTCCAGTGTTCGTTCCAAAAACTTAATAGTTTGTTAATTTCTGACCTCTTTTACACTCTCTTTATTCCCATTTTGTCTTCCTTAGCTAGCATTCTCATCTTTTTCTGCTACGCTAACAGTAGGGAAGGAGAATCTCTTCATGGTCTCATCCATTTTAATACCTACTTTTTTTAATCTCATTTACCTATGTTAGAAAATGTAATCTAATGCCATGGTTTTTGACAACTAGTCAAACTCAACCTGTATGTGGTACAACTTTATATCTATATACAGTTTTCAAGTCCTCCCAGACAATTCCATTCTTCAGTTAGTTCAGTGTAGTCTTTAGGATGATGTAAACTGTAGTTTTTAACATTTTTAGTTTTGTGTATCCCCTTAAAATAGAAAATCACTAACTTTTTTGCACTGGGTTCCCTTTTGCTTTTTCTTTTCTTTCTTTTTTTGTTTTATCACTAGTGGGCTTGTTAAATGTAAATCCGACTCAGCTGTTGGAAAATTTTGTAATAGTCTCTATTATTTGTGTTTTCCAGAGATACGGCCTGTTTTCTTTTTGTTACGTTTCTTTTTCTTGCCTTCACTTTGACAAGTTAATTGTTGTTATAGTTTAGTCCTCACTTTATTTTTCTGTGTCATCTCCAGAATTTCTTCTTGTTCTTTCGTAATTAACCTCCTCTGTTGTATCCTTAAAAGACTTAGGTCTTACTTCCTTTTCAAGTCGTGATGCTCTCTTCTTTTCTGTTATTTATTTATTAGCTTTTGATGACCGGGTAATTGCATTAGGCAATATAGCTGCCTATTTTCAAACATGACCCGGGAGAGTACAAGATACAGTATAGTAAAACATACACTAGAACATACAGGTATTCAGAACAATTGCATCAGATATCCTCACAGGGATAGACTTAAAATATTATGACAACAGGGCCATTCACACAGGGATGTTTTGTGAGGTCAGGCACAATTAAAAGACATACAAATGTAAGGCAAAACAGTAATCAAGTCAGCTAGGATGAGGCAGGAAGGGGACAGACACAAGTATCAAGTGCTAGGAGGTGAGAGAGGAGTGCTGTTTTAAAGGAGAAGTGGGACAAGTTGTCCTTTAGGCAGTGGGGGAGAGTATTCCAGGTTTTGAGAGCAAATTGGGCAAATGCTTGTTCTCCCATTTTTGTAGTGCAACATGGGACAGCGAGCAAAGGCAGATGGGAGGACCTTAGGGGATGGGAGTGTCACACTGGGTTAAACATGGCTGCTAAAGCTGAAGGGCAGGGAGTTCTAGTCATAGAATCAATGAAGCAGTTCAGTGAAAAAAGCTGACATGATTCAGATGATAGCTAGTGCAGAGACGAGTAGAGTAGACAATGGTGCAAATATTGTTGTAGGTAGTGTGCCACTTATGGAGAATAGCAGTGGCTGCATGAGAAAGGATAGGAAGGGTGTAAAAAAGTCTTGGAAAAAGGACACCTCTAGCAACCAAAACTCCAGCTGCAAGGGTTAATGAGTGGCGCACACAGTATGCTACCCCGATTTTTATGTTTAAGAATTGACATACTTCGTTAATGTGAGCAGCGAAGTCAAGGGCTAGATCCAGCATCACCCCAAGGTACTTACAAGAGCTTGTGGTCATGACAGCAGCTCCATCCTGGCATAGCACATGAAACTTAGGGGACAAGGCCAGTACTTTCTTTGAAGACCGGAAAAGCACAGCTTGAGTTTTGGAGAGGTTAAGGATAAGAGAGCTGAGGGAGAACCAGGACTGAAGGAGTTGAAACCCAGAGGTGAGATGCTCATTGAGGTCAGGAATTGAGCGAGAAGCAGAGAAAAGTACGAGGTCATCTGCATACATAATGGAGCTACAGTGGGGTATGGAAGTAGGGATATCATTTACGAAGATTGAGGATAGCAGTGGCCCGAGGATAGATCCTTGAGGGACACCTGTCGAGATAGGGGCAGGAGACGAATGGGTTTTGCAAAAGGAGACAAATTGGGACCGGTCATTAAGGTAACTTGAGAACCAGGCTATAGTGGGTTCAGAGGCCCCGAGAGAATGCAGCTTATCTAGGGGAAGAGTATGACTAAGTCGAAAGCCTTGGTTAGGTCAATGAACACTGAACCAGTGAGAAGACCTTTGTCCAGACTTGACCTCACTGGTGAATAGGGTGAGTGCAGTGGTGGTGCTATGCCCAGCCCTGAACCCATGTTAAACTGGCGACTGAAGGTTGAATTTAAGCAGGTGAGCAGAAATCTGACTGTGGATCAATTTCTCCAGTAACTTGAGAGTAGGAATCAATGCAATGGGGCGATAGTTGGACAGAACTCTGGGGTCACCTTTCTTGAACACCGTGACTGTCCTGGCAGCTTTCCAGGCAGTGGGCATAGTAGATGTAGTGAAGGATAGGTTAAAAAGCCTCATTGCTGGAGTGGCAAGAAAAGGGGCAGCAAGTCTGAGGATTCTGGGTTCAAGTCCATCAGGCCCAGCATTCCCCCGAGAAGGAATGGTGCAGAGTAGCTTAAGTACCTCCTAACGTGTGACAAGGGATAGCCCCAAGGATGGACGGGTAACAGGGGAGAGTCCCAATGTTGGGGATCCACCAGGAGAAGCCGTAGTGCCAGGGAAGCAGCCCCTAGGTGACTGCGGGGAGGGGCAGGGGACCTTGGTGAATAGGGCATTAAAGACATTAGCAATTGTGCAGGGGTTATTGCAAAGGGTATCATTGATAAGCGTATCATTCGGCAACTGAGGCGTGTTGTTCCCCAGCATCTCTTTAATCTATTACCAGTATTTCTTCAGGTTGGAGGCCGATGAGTTAAGGAGATTACGGAAATAGGCACTTTTGGCTGCTCAAACTTCTTTTTTGCAGGAGTTGCACAAAGCCTGATATTCCTGAAAATCAGCCTGGAGAGAGGAAGATTTCCATTTTGACCAGAGTTTGTCACAACGCTTAATCAGTTGTAGGAGAGGCCTCTTGAGCCACTTGGTCACTTTCCCACAGACCCTCCGAGTAGAGAAAGGAATATGTTTGTTTTGCAAGGCCTGAAGAGTTATACATTTTGAACTCAGGATCTCATTCTATTTTTCTAACACTGACAAGCAGCATCAACTAGGAGCAGATTTATCCTGGACTCCCTTCAGGGTGCCTTCCTCAAGCAACTGGTCATGGAACCAACTCGGCAGAAGGCAATACTGGACCTTGTGCTCACAAACAGGGACAGTGTGATGGGGGTAAGAGTGGGGGAGCACCCGGGGAACAGTGACCACCAGTCACTGTGGTTTGAAATCACAGAAAGAGCAGAACCAAACCACACAAAAACTCGTATCCTGGATTTTAGGGGGCAAACTTTGAGAAAATGGGAGATACTTGAAAGAGGCATTAAGGGAATGGGGCAGGAATCAGGGGTTGAGGAACAGTGGAAGTATTTAAAATGGGGATTACAAGAGCAACAGAATTATGTGTTAAGCAGGTTAGCAAAAGGAAAAGGAAGAGGAGACCATTATGGTTTTCCAAAGAGGTAGCAAAGAAAGTGAAAGCCAAAAAGATTGCATTCAGGCAATACAAAAGACACAGGCAGAAGGGATAGGGAGAAGTACCAGGAGAAGCAAAGGAGGCAGGGAGGTCAGTAAGGAAGCCAAAGCTCAGACAGAAGAACACATTGCAAAATCAGTGGGTAGAGGACAAAACCTTTACAGGTACATAAGTGAAAAAGAAAGGCAAAGGGAGGGATAGTGAGACTGAAGGGAGGATGGGAGCTGTGTGGAGGATGACAACAGTAAAGCTGACATATTGAACAGGTATTTCTGCTCAGTCTTTACTGAGGAAGAGGAGGTAATGGGTCTGAAGGGAGTACAAGGGGTGAGAATGGTGCAGAAATGGACACAAGTCCCTTTACAGAAAAGGTCCTGAAGGAACTGGAAGTAATAAGAGTTGATAAAGCAATGGGGCCAGATGGGGTGCACCCAGGATCCTTAAAGAACTAAGAGGTGGTGGCTGAACCTCTTGCTCTCCTGTTTAGCGATCACTAGAAACAGGGAGGTACCCAAAGACTGGAGGATAGCAGATGTAGTCCCCTTATACAAAAGTGGGAACAAGAGGAGCGGGAACTACAGACCAGTCAGCCTCACCTCGGTAGTGGGGAAGATCATGGAAGCACTACTGAAGGAGAGTTGGTGGAACATCTGGTTGTCAATGGACTACAGGACCCAAGGCAGCATGGTTTCACCAGGAAAGGTCATGTCAGACCAACCTCGTTGAATTTTTGACTGGGTGACTAGGAGGTGGATCAGGGAGGGCAGTGGACATGGCCTATCTGGACTTCAACAAGGCCTTTGACACTGTGCCACAGAAGACTATTGCACAAACTGGGGAATATGGGTGTGGGCAGGACAGTAGTGCGGTGGGTAGGTAACTGGCTGGGCAGCAGGACACAGAGGGTGGTGGTAAATGGCTGGCACTCCACAGAGGAAGAGTGACCAGTGGGGTACCACAGGGATCAGTGCTGGGACCGGTACTATTCAATATCTTCATCAGTGACATTACTGGGACCTAGAGGCAGAATTTCACTGTTCGTTGATGACACAAAGCTCTGTAATAGAGTAGACACACCAGAGGGTGTAGACAGAATGAGAAGGGACCTGCAGAAACTTGAAGAATGGTCAGGGGTTTGGCAGTTGAAATTCAATGCAATGAAGTGCAAGATAATGCATATGGGGCACAAAACCCTGGCACAATATATCAGTTGGGGTGAGGATATAGCATGCACAAGCAGGAAGGGATCTTGAGTTATCATCTCTGATGACCTCAAGGCAGGAAACAGTGTGACAAGGCAGCAGGTAAATCAAATAGGATGCTGGGATGCATAGGCAGGGCATCACCAGCAGGAAAAGGGAGGTCATAATTCCACTATACAAGACACTAGTGAGGCCGCACCTGGGTACACTGTGCAGTTCTGGAGACCTTACCTACGTGAGGACATAGGTAGAAGGTTCAGAGGAGGGCAACAAAGATGGTGCATGGATTGCATCACAAGTCCTATGAGGACAGGTTGAAGGCACTGAACATGTACTCCCTGGAGGAGAGGAGGAGAGGGATATGATGAGAGACATACAAGTATCTTACAGGGAGGAACAGGGTGCAGGAATGCACTATTTTTAAGCGAAAAGATGTTCCAGGACTAGAGGGCATGGGATGAAGTTGGAGGGAGGGACGATTCAGAGGAAGCGTGAGGAAGAATTTCTTCACAGAACGGTGGTGGACAAGTGGAACACCCTGCCAGAGGAACTGGTGGGGGCTGAAACAATCACGGGATTTAAGAATGCATGGGATAGACATAAAGGAATTCTGGAGGTCAGGGGTAAGGGGCAACAGACTTCCTGGAAAACATAAACTGAACTTACAAACTTAAATGGGCAGACTGGGTGGGCCATAGGCCCTTATCTGCCGACACTGTCTATGTATCTATGTATGTACTCATACAACTGTTATTCTGCAATAATGGTGCTTTAATTTCAGCTACCCACCATACACAGCTTTAAAAAGCAACTCGGTGCAGTAATGGACTCATGGGAATATAAGTGCAAGACCATTGTATAGTGGAGGGGTAGACTAGAAATGCCTCTGGTGTACTTCCATCCTTAACTGTCTAAGTACCTAGTTCCTTGCCAATTACTAGACTCACTTGTACAGTATATTTTTAAAGTAGCTGCTTAGCTGAGTTATCTGCTATGGTGTTTATTGAGGTCTTGTTAACACCTCCTTTGATTATCAAATTGATTACTGCCCTGGGGAGGCAGTATAGCACAGTGGTTTAAGGCTCTGAGATGCAAATCTGGGAACCTGAGTTTGAATCCCACAACCCCCACTTGCATACTGTGTGACCCTGAGCAAGTCACTTTTTATTTATTTATTTATTAGTTCTAGGATTAGAAGTACATTTGAGCCGAAACTCTTTTACAAAGGTTCCATGTCACTGGTTACAGTCAGACAATACATCAGACAATAGTATACATCTTGTAAGGAGCGACAATTTCAACTTAAAGTTACGGGGAAAATAATGTGAAACTAGGAGAGAAGAAAGAAAAAAGAAAGAGTGGGGGTAGTCCGGTACATAAGGAGGAGAGTGGGAGTAGGGGGAGTGGGGGGTAGAGAGTGTAAGGAGGTTGGGAGGGGAGGGAAAGCAGCTAGAGAAGAGGAGATCGGGAGGAGGAGGGGTAAGAGTGTGGTGGGATGGGGGAGGGGGTGAAGAGACAAGGAGGGAGCTGAGCAGCCGGGTGGCATTGTCGTGAGCAGATGGGGGAAATGCATAGATGAGGCAGGGTGCAGGCAAAGTGCTGGAGGAGATGAAGGCCCACTAGGGCATCTTCGCCTACAGAAACCACACAGTGTGCTTAGCCAAGGCAGTCGCAGGAGCTGGAGGCAATGAGTGAGAGGCAGAGCCAAGACTTAAAAGCGCTGAGTGATGGTGTGGAGGAGATGTCACTGGGAAGACTGTTGAGCCAGCTGGGGGCCCGATAGGCAAAGGATCTTTGGCCTTGTGTTGTGCGGCAATAGGGGATTTAAAGAAGCTGTAGTTTCGACCCCCTGGTGTTGCAGTTATAGTTTCTAGGTTGTAGGAGAGCACAGACTCCGAGGGAGGCAAGGCTCAGCATTATTTCTTCGCAGTAATACAAGTTTGGTATTTTATTCGATTGGCAAGTTTCAACCATCCGGTTTTAGAATAGAGGTCGCAAGTGTGCATAAGATGTTGGGAGCCAGTGACAAGCTGACAAGCCTTGTTGAGGGTGGTGGATACACGTTTGAGTGCAGTAGCTGTAGCAGAGCCATATATGATAAGGCCATAGTCAATAATGGTAATGATAGAGCTCTGGACGGCGACAGCCAGTGCTTCGTGAGTTAGGAGTTTCCTGTGGAGGAATAGTAAGTCCAGTTGGGAGTTTGCAGCTTTGGCAACATTATTTATGTGGGCAGCGTAGGAGAGGTGAGAGCCAAGGGTGATCCCAAGGTATTTGAAGGTTTGGACCTATTCCAGAGTGGCACCTTGTCTGGTGATAATGGAGAGATGACGGTGCTTATGTTTATTATGGGAGGTGCTGAAAATCATGGCCTTGGTTTTTTTTCTGATTAAGGATCAATTTGTGCTTTGTGAACCAGTTCTCAACTGAGGGGAAGCCGAGCTGGAGGTTTTCTTGCAGTTGATTTGGGTCTTGGTGGGAGGCAAGGATTACTGATTACTGAAGAATCTACAGGTAGACTTTATAGGGTTGTGTAATTGGTTGACTGAGTCTGGTTTAATACTTAACAGTAAAAAAACAAAATTTATGGTTTTTGGTAATAAACAAAACCATTTAAATAATAGTAAAGAAACAGTAAATATAAAAACACTACAAAATGAAACATTACTGCAAGTCTCAGAATATAGATACTTGGGGGTATGGATTGATGCATCTTTAAAATTCGAATATCATATATTAGATACCATAATAAAAGTAAATAAAAGGTTGGGAGCGTTCAGGCGTTCTGGCTTCTGCATGAATAGGCTTATGAGGGAATGGGTTGTAAATCAACTTCTTCTTCCTGTTTTGGAGTATGGAAATCATATTTATGGTTTGGCAACAAAGAGTTTATTATCAAAAATTGATCAATTATACTATAGGATGGCAAGATTCATAACACAAAAAGATTATAAAACACATCATTGTGATTTACTTAGTGAATTAGGATGGCTTACGCAGGATAGTAAATGTCAGATTACTTGGGCAATCCAAATTTTTAAAGTGGTAAAACAAGAACAGTCTAGGTGCCTTTATGATAAATTGGAAATAAAAAGGCATATTTATAACCTAAGAGATATTAATTTAAGGAATTTTGTGTTTCCAAAAATCATAAATACATATAGTAATTTAAGATTTT
Source organism: Neoceratodus forsteri (assembly GCA_016271365.2). NCBI lineage: Eukaryota > Metazoa > Chordata > Ceratodontiformes > Ceratodontidae > Neoceratodus > Neoceratodus forsteri. The sequence goes on along the minus strand of CM057458.1, from coordinate 1,190,711,669 downwards.
CTGTAATTGTTAATAGGTTATGGAAGGTCTTGAAATCTGTAATTTGTAACCAAATTAATGATGTGAAAGCACTTTCAACTAGTCTGAAGATAGAACTAAAAGTTCATTGTGAATGTTATGGATGAGAATTTTAATAGAATTAAGGTGTTTGTATTAACAATTATATGTTGTACTAGATTGTGAAATGTATGATATTTTGGTAAATTTATTTTGTAATTGTATAGGATTATTGTATTATATTCTGTGAATTATATGTTTTGATTTTGTTTATATCCTTAACAGGACCATCTTGAAAATAGTACTATGTCCTAATGATGTGATATTCCACCTAAACTCCTGTCTAAAAATAAAGGTTTTAACTTTAACTACTGCGTCATCAGCATATAGTATGATTTGTTCTGAACAGGAGTCCAGTAGTGTGTTAAGGAATAAGCTGAACAGGAGGGGGCCCAGGATAGAGCCCTGGGGAACTCTGGAAAGAACAGGTTTGGCATCAGAGAGCACATCTGCAATTTTTACACGTTAAGACTAGTTTTCAAGATAGCTTTTGAACCATGTAGCAGATTCAGGGGAGAGACTGGCATTTTTTAGTTGGTTCAGCAGGAGGCGGTGGTGGACAGTATCAGAGGCCTTGGTCAAGTCAATGTAGATAGCACCAGTTAGTTGTCCATTGTCAAGGGAGCTGTGAATAGCACCGGTGAATTCAAATTCATGTTGCTGTCTGCAGAGAATGTTATATTTGTCCAGATACTCGGTAAGTTGGTCAGCTACAATACATTCTAGGGCCTTTGATAGGGGAGGTAGTATGGAAATATGGCGGAAGTTTGCATGGGCGGTCTTGTCACCACTTTTGTGGATCAGGATGACAGAGGCCAATTTCCATTTGTCTGGGAACTGGCTTAGGGAAAGAGAGAGGTTAAAAATCTTAGTAAGGGGCCCAAGTACCTCATCAAGCGTGAGGGCCAGCAGCTTGAGGTCGAGCATATCATTGCTTGTTCTAGATTTGCTAATGGCTTTGGCGATGTACTTGCAGACTTGATGCATCTTTACCACTTTAAAGTAGAAGGGTGGGTGACTGGCATGGGTAGAGGAGTTGGGGCACAGGGGTATCAACGTCTTTGAAGAAGTCAGAGGGAAGAACACTGCTGAGGTCAGTGAACGCTGTGTTGAAGGTGTTTGCAATGGTTTTCAGGTCAAGTGTAGTATACCCATTTATGCTGAGCATGGCAGATGAGGATTTGGACTGCTTCCCAGTAACCTCTTTTATGTTGTTCCAGAAGTCTCTCCCATTTCCCCAGGAGTTGGTGAGGGCATTCCTGTAAAAGTCAGATTTCTGTTGCCGAATGGATTTGGTGCAGTCATTCCGTGCATGTTTATAGTTTTGGATGTCAGCTTGCTTACTGGAGGTTATAGCCAGTTCCCAAAGGTGGTCCTTGGATCTAAGTTTCCTTAGGAGGTCACCTGACAGCCATGGGTTACAGAGAGATTTAACTTTGCGCTTTTTGAGGGGAGCGTACTTATTACAAGCTTCATTGAAAATGTGGATGAATTGCTCCAGTGCAGTATTAGTATCTATTGCCTTAAAGATGTGAGACCTGTCCTACAGGAGGAGGTGCAATTTGAGATGGGATAGGTGACCCGGGGTAGGACTCTACTGGTGATGATTTTTTGGGGGGGGGTTACAGAATTTGTTGGACCAAGTACAGCTGACAGGAGAATGGTCACTGAGTGAGTCAGGGAGGACCGAGGTATTTGTGATCTGAGAGGGGTGGTTGGTTAGAATCCAGTCGAGTAGGGTGCTAGTCTCAGTTCTGTAGTTCTTTCTGGTTGGGGAGCCAACCATCTGTGACAGGTTGGCCGATATAACGGAATCCTTAAACGTGCCATCCTCTGCTGCAAGCCAGTTGACGTTAAAGTCACCAATAAGGATGATTTCAGAGTCTGGTGGTTGAGACTTGACAAAATCCAGGACGGCAGTTAGTCCAGGTTCTTGTTCTTTAGGTGGGATGTAGACAGTGACAACTGTGAGGGCTTTATTGTGAGCGCCTAATAAGATTCTTATGGGAAGAATCTGAGCAGGAGTAGCTGGAAGAGCGGTATCAATGGGGTGTCCCAGGAGAGTGTCTTTCAAGTATAACGCACATCCTCCACCTCTTTTAGGCTTACGATCTATCCTGAAGACATTATAGCCAGGGAGGGTGATTGCCTGGTCAGGAACCTGGGGAGTGAGCCAGGTTTCAACAACTGCCAAAATATCCGGGTTGTGTTGGGTGGTAAAGGCTTGCAGTGCATCAAGCTTGTGGAGTAGACTGCAGATTTTGTTCAGGCACATGATTGAGAGAGCGCCTGAAGGTTTGTTTCGGTTGGCGTGGTTTGAACCAGGGTTAGGGTGAACAGTTCCCGATAGCAGGAGGAGGAGGAGCACAATCTTTAGAGTACATAGGCGTACTTCTGTCAGGGAGAGTTTGCATTTCCTTTTTGAACAGGAACATGCCATGGGGTGATGGCGAAAGTTCAGCATTGGAGTTGTTGTATATGACAGAGATAGTGGTACCCAAGGCTCACACTCGAGCAGGGACAGTTCTTTAGTGGTGGTGTATCTCCAGGGGAGAGGGTTTGCCCCATGATGTAGGGTGCCAGGGTGACGATAGGCGGTATCCGGTTGGTAGCTGGCGGGGGGGAGGGAAGCAGATTGAAGGAAGGAGGAAAAGAGAAGAGAGGAGCATGAGAAGAGGGAGTAGTGTATGTAGGGAGAGCATAATTGAGCTGGAAGAAAACTTAGCAGGCCGAAGTCGCAGGGAGGCCGTGAGAGGAGAGTGGGCGGGAGAGGAGGTGGAAAGAGGTGGCGGAGGACCATGCGAGATATCCAGTGAGAAATGAACAGGAGAGGAGCCTCCAAAGAAGGCAGGGTGAAGGTCTATTTAATTAGGTGTAGGTGGGGGCAGGCGTAAAAATTCGGCGCTTACACTGAAAGTCTATGGGCGCAACGACCTCAAGCAAGAAAAAATTACAGCAGGATGGGCATCCAATGGCGTGCAGGAGGAAAGCAGAGGATCCAATCAGGGCACACAGTGGAGAGCGTAGGACCAATGGTGGCTCTCCCCGCTACCCCAGCCAGTCAAGGTGGTCTTACCCAGCTAGATGGATCCTAGGGACAGCCAGGAGGTGAGCAGCTGTGCGGTTGGTTATCGAGCCGCGGCCACACCAACTGAGGGCTCATGTGGCCTGTTCAAGGGCTGGATCTAGAAGAGGGAAAAGAATAGAGGGGATTAGTAGTGTGGAGCACTGAAAACAAAAGGAAGGGTGACATGGGGGGTAAATCGGGGGACGTGGAGCAGGCCACTGGGGAAGGCAGACAGAGCGAGGACACAGGCAGAGGCGGGCCGGGGGGAAGCAGCCAGAGACAAGTACTAGGTGTGTACTTGACCTGGCGCCATGGGGTGAGAGTGAGGAAGAAGGTGAGAGAAGGCAGAGATTAGCTTGAGAGGAAGAAGAGTGAGACAGAGGGAGAGGGGTGGTTCGAGCCCTGAGGGGTAGAGACAGGCAGGAAATAGCAAGAAATGCAAAACAGAGCTATATCACAGTACACTTATCAGAATCAGCCCCGAGGGGTAGAAACAGGTAGGAAATAGCAAGCAATGCAAAACAGAGCCGTATCACAGTGTAATTTTTTGAAATTGGCTTTTACAATGAAAATGCAGTTACACAAGCCAGAGAAAAGTTGGTAGCAGTCACAGAGAATTGAGCGGGCCAAATTTCAGCCGCTTTACACTGAAAGTCTATGGGCACAACGGCCCCGAAGCAAGAAAAAAATTACAGCAGTATGGGCAGCCAATGAGCATGCAGGAGGAAAGAAGGGGTCCAATCAGAGCACACAGTGGAGAGCGTAGGACCAATGGTGGCACTCCCCACCATCCCGGCCAGTCAAGGTGGTCTTACCCGGCTAGATGGATCCCAGGGACAGCCAGGAGGCAAGCGGCTGTGCAGTTGGTTATCAAGCCGCAGCCGTGCCGACGGAGGGCTCGTGTGGCCCGGTCAAGGGCTGGATCTAGAAGAGGGAAAAGAATAGAGGGGATTAGTAGTGTGGAGCGCTGAAAACAAAAGGAAGGGTGATGTGGAGGATAAATCGGGGGGCATGGAGAAGGCCACCAGAGATGGCAGACAGAGCGAGGACACGACAGAGGTGGGGGGCAACCAGAGACAAGTACAAGATGTGTACTTGACCTGGCACCACTTAACTTCCCTGTGCTCCCAGGTCGCACCTGTAAACAAGCTTTCAGCTTAGTGTACCACTCCTGGTTAAACAACTGAAAAAAAAATATATAGGGATTTCCCTTCTAGTAGACAGAGGATCTAGTTTCTCCTTTTCAGCATAGGAGGTTATAAAATGTTCATATTCCATTAGGAAGTCATTCTGAGGTTCCTGTCTTTTGTTATCCTGTATTTAATCTCAAGGGTTCAGATCTATTTTGTTGATGTTAATATCACGGAGTATCATTCAGACTTCCACCTCATTAATTCCATTCCTTTACTGTGGTACAGACTGGGTGGGCTAAAGCCCGAGGTTCAATGTGGTGGAATAGCTCCTCCCACATTCCAAATATAAATGAGCCTCCCCAAGCAGCTCTCCCTTAGTGCATTGCAAAATTTGACTGGTTGGTGGTTTCCTGTATTGCTGGCTGCGTGTCTTGTTTGGCTGTATGCTTTCCTCTGTTTGTTGCCCCCTTGCCTCTCCTGGTCTCTGTTCCTCCTTGTCTGGATTCTACCCCCCCCTCCTTTTTTTTGTGTTTTCTCTATTATTGCTTGTTTTTGTTCCACTCCTCTCTCCATTGTCTGTTCCTCCTGCCTCCCATTTTCCCCACTGTTATCCACCCCCAGTTCGTTCCCTTCCCCTCTCCTTCCTTTCGTCCTGGTTGTTCCCCTGTACCTTGTTCATGTGCTGTCTGTCTGTCCTCTGTCTCCTTGTTCCTTTTTGGTCATTTTTCTTTCTTTACCTTGCCAGCTACCACTCCATTTCTATGCTGGAGCTTCCGGGGTGTGATGTCACCTGCCATGCTCGGCTCTAGTTTCTCCCATCTGACTTGCAGTACAACTGTTTGTTTGGACTTCATGGACTTTCATGCCAAAACATTAAACCATCAATGTGCATAATATAAAGCACCGTAGAAGATGCGTCCTTTCTGTCTTCATCCTAAAAGTTTTATGTTGAATTTTTTCCTACAAGAGACCAGATTGAACTCTATCAATATGCAATAACATATGTTAAGCAAAACATTTCTGGTATTGATTGACCATCATACTGGGCATTTAGGGAAGATAAATGGGATGGGCTCAGCATTTTATTTAAAAATTCAGGATTTACTATAACAAGGGCTTTGGATATTATACCAGGCCATTTTTCGTTATTTGATGTTTTTCACGCATCACCTTTCTCCGCATTGTCCAGCTACAGTTCCAATTCAGTATGGGCATTTCTGGGATGTGACATCCCCTGCCAGCTCAGCTTCATCCTGCATGCCAACACGATGCAATTCAGCAAGGTTCGGACTCCACAGACTGCTGCAAGCTCATCACTGCTCTCTCATACCTCCATTTTGTAAGCCCAGTTCCATAATCCTCATCACACTTGCCTCTGCCTCATGAAGGACTTGTTCCTGTTTCCTGCTGTTGCACTGTGCTGCACTGCCCCATTTGCAGTCTATCCTTGTCCTGCTGGTTTGCTGTTTTGGCCAGTTATTTTATTTTATGCCTCAATCTTAGCCTCAGTACCTATCGCACCTCCTCTTGCCTTCCATGTCTGCTGTTCCACTCCATCCATGGCTATTGCCAAACTTGGTTGGCTGCTTTCTCCTCCACAATTTAGTCATCAGATCTCCCTCCTGCTCCCATGTGGCCTCCATGACATCTATGGCGCTCATGAATCTCTCATGTCTTGTCAGTTACCTCCCCCATGTTGATTTGATTACAGGCATTTGCTGTTACCTGCTGGCTGCTGTCTTCCCCTGGCCTCCTATCACCTACCCACCACTGTATTATGGTGGGCCTGCTCTGTCTACTGCAGATGGGAATTAGGCTCATGAATCATTTTATCCTATTCCATCCTTCTGGCAATCTCCGTCCCTAGTTCTGCCTAGAGGGGTATCGAGCGAAGGCAGGCTTGCTCATCTGCCAGTGCTGGGAACCCATTCCTGTTTCATTTTCTACCATCATTCCACCATTGTACTGATAGTCTGTGTCCCTACTCTGCCTATCAGAGTATCAAGCAAAGGTGGACTTGCCCTGCCTGTTGAGGATGGCAGCCTGTTCCTCATATTCAGTTCCATCATTCTCTGTCCTACTCCATCGCTCGACCAACCTAATTCTGTTCCAACACTCTGACAGTATCCATCCTTGACTCTATCTGGGGAAGCTTAGTGTGCCAGCTTCACTTTCCACTCTACCTGGGATGGGAGTCCTTTTATTTAATAGCTTGGCTCACCAATTCCAGGTGTTCCAGCATTCTTTCATTTGCTTCCCTGTACCTATGCCATGTCCCCCATGCTTCAGCTCTCTGAGGACTACATTACTGGATCTACTTGGCAATTCCCTTGTCCCTTTCTCCCATCCATGGGTTTCGGACTCACCCTCCTCCATGTAAGACTGATCCATTTTCACCTACTGGCTGTGCTGCATTGCCCAACACTTATCCAGCTTCTTTATTGGTTCAGAACTCCTTCTCCGATGAGCAGTGTTGGCCTTCTGTTTGTGTATGACTTTCTCCTTGGATTCCATTTGGACCCCTCTGGCATCTCACTGCTCTCCTCCTGTGCCTACTTTCATCTGTCTCTTCCTCCTGCTGTAAGAGAACCAGCTATGATCATCAACCCACTTTGGACTGTCACCTGGATTCCTCCTGGCTCCTGTTCTGTGCCTGCCATTTCCTCCATTGGATCAGCCTTCTCAGGATAGTTCCTTGAACTTGTTTTGCCATCTTAGGACCTATGCCCTTGGCTCATGGCTTTTGCTTATCCATGCCTCCGATTTATTTACCTTGCTACCTTCATGGCTTTCTGGAAGTACCTGCCTTTCATTACTGCTTTGCAATAATTTACTGCCTTCCACTGGCCTACCTCTGCCTTACTGGCATTTCAGGTATTCATACCCATCATATCATTTTCTCTTCCTGCTGAAACCATAGCCCATCCATGTAATTTCTCTGTGTATTCTGCACCCTTGGCAATCCCTGCTACAGCTCATTGATTCAGTTATGCTTAATCACATTGAGCAGTTCTGGCATCCCAGACTTCCTATCCATTCATTTACTTCTATGTCACTATTGATTTGGCTCATTGCTGGCATTGGTTGGCTTGCTTTGCTGGCTTGCTCATCTCCGTGCATCATATTACACATCCCTTTCAGGAACGCTGTTCTGGCATGTTGCCTGGACCATTTCTGCTGCCCCAGCTATCCCGGGCCTGGACAAGTTTGGTTTCCTGTCTTGTCTTTTGGGCATTCTTCCTGTTTGACACCATCCAGAACTCACTCATTATTTCTTTATGCCTCATCTGGACCTGCCGTATGTTCGCTCCATGGTAGGCATGACTGTTACTGGTCGGTGTTTCAAGGAATAGCAGTTCCTCATCAAAAGGACAAAACCCAATCTTTCAACCTGCACTACATCTTGCTCTTACACAATATGGAAGCACTGTTACCTCCCAACAATCTCTACTTGATCATTCCTAGGCATTCCACTAGATCAAACCACCTACAAGCTCTTATCTTTTGATTAACTTCACAGGACTACTCCCCAGATATCATATTGAATTCAAATCTTATGGAAGTCATTACCTTCTGTTTACGTCTCAGGTCCTCCTTAATGGAGTTCCATTCAAACCAATCCTCTTACAACAGAAATATGATTTTACATTCCTACTGTGATAATTCATCTGCTTATTATCCATACATTTCCAAAGTCACATAGCTACCATGCTTCTTGGACCCAGCCCCAACACATTTCTTAATGAGATGTGCCGAGACTCTTGGCCTGGTGTTTGTCAGGATTGCCAGGTGTTCAATGGCGGAAGGGGTTTTCCAAGTGGCTTTAAAAGAAGTGCTGGTGAGACCCCTCCTAAAGAAACATTCTCTCAACCTAGACATCCTGGCAAATTACCGTCCTATCTTTAACCTGCCTTTTTGAGCAAGGTTGTTGAGAAACGTGTGGCACAACAGCTTGAGGACTGCCTCATGTCCTTCAACATCTATAAGCCATTTCAGTTGGGTTTTCGGGCCAGACACAGCATGAAGACAGCATTATTTAGGGTGCATAATGATCTGCTCAGGGCTAGAGACAGAGGAGTCAAGTCAATTCTTGTGCTTCTCAATCTTTCTTCAGCTTTTAACACTGTGGATCACTTCATGCTTCTCAATTGGCTCTGTGAGTATTGTGGACTTGCCGGTGTTGTCATCAAATAGTTTAAGTCCTATCTCTCTGTTAGGGTGCAGCAGGTAGTGATGAGGAATTTCTCCTCCTCCCCAATGCCCCTATTATGTGGAGTGCCACAGGGCTCGATCCTGTCACTGATGCTATTCGCAGTGTACATACTTCCCTTGGGTGAGATCATCCAACAGTTCGGTGTGGGGTTTCATTGCTATGCAGATAATACCCAGCTGTATCTGTCATTTGCACCTGGAACATCCAATGTTGTAGATCTGCTAAACACTCATCTGGCTAAAATCAATGACTGGATGTCTTCCAGCTGGCTGTAACTTAATCCGGATAAGACGGAGGTACTAGTGATCGATCCGGGCTGCGAGCATGATGGGCTACTATCCGGAGTTAACACAGGTCTTTTCCTGGGGTCTGCTCCGCTGATGGCTTCTCCAAGGGTGCGTGATCTTGGTGTGATCCTCGACAGTAGACTGACCTTTGAAGATCAGGTATCATCTGTAGTCAAAACTGTTTTTTACCACTTGAAGAACTTTGCCAGGATAAAGCCCCTTGTTCCGTCGAAGATCTGCTGACTCTGGTACATGCCTTCATTATCTCTAGGCTTGACTACTGTAACTCCCTATACCTTAGGATCATGGGAGGGACCCTCTGCAGATTGCAGCTGGTGCAGAATGCAGTGTTCCGGTTACTGACAGGCCTGTCCAGGTCCAGTCATGTGACCCCGGTCCTGCATGCTCTGCACTGGCTGCTGGTCAGGTGGAGGGTCCCTTTCAAGGTGGGCTTGCTCACCTTTAAGGCCCTATATGGACTGGGTCCTGGCTACCTGACTGAGCACCTGACACCTGCAACTTCTGTCCGCTCCCTCTGCTCCTCTTTCAGGGACCTCCTGGATGTTCCCAGGGTCCAGCTCAAGGCATTGGCGATCGTGCTTTTAGTGTTGCTGGGCCAACCCTGTGGAACTCGCTACCATCTGCAGTTCAGGATGCTCCTTGATTGGGGTATTAAAACTGAGGCTAAAGGCCCACCTCTTCTGCCTGACCTACCCAGAATAACTGCCCCTGCCCATCCATTTGAGATCGTACGAGATACTGATGACAGATATATCTTAAACTGTGTTCTGGATTTTATTCATTATTTATTTTTTGCTTCTACTGCTTGTATTGTTTTATTGTCAGGTGCCCAGAACCTCTAGGATTGGGCGCCATACATATAAAATATACCTTGCCTTGCCTACTTCGCACAATCTAAATCCTGTTTCTCATCCTCAGAACAGCATAACACTTTACTATGTATTTACTATGTATTCAACATCTCCTCTCCAAGATTGAACAATCAAATCAACCGCCTTCCCAGCTTCTTCTAATCCCGTCGGACAGTATGGATCCTTCCTTCCATTCATTCCAGTGACCATTATCAACAAGAGTAGACTTTGGTTCATCCTAGCATGCCATCATATGCATCATATGCAACAGACTGGTTTATCACAGTCTCTCCATAGAAACCTCCATAGTGAAACATAATGAATACTGTACTTCAGACTATCTGTCTCTATTTTGAACATCATGGTTTATTCAACTACTCATCTAACCTGCTATGGATTTCCATGCCCTAAGGGTTCACTATTCGAGAACCTTGCCAATGTCTGCAAAATCACCAATCTACAACAGAGATTATCATTTTATTCTGCCTCCTCGATCTTCAAACATCCAACTGATTACAGAAAGAAATTCTTATAACCTATTATCCATCATCTAATTACCATACCAGAGTCTGAATGCTCATTTAGGCAATCTCATCCCTTCCTCATGCTCATACCTTCATGTCCTTTGTGTACCTAAATAAAATTATCACTAATACCAAACTAAATCATGGATCTAGTTCAAACCTTCCTTCAACAGCCCTACGAATCCATATTCATCATCCAGATATTCATCCGAATTAAATTTGCTCTTTCGACCTCAAGAAAACAAACCTCCTCCACAAAACATCAAAGACTTGGAAGATTGACTTCATCATGCCATGATCTCTACATCCTGAACCATCATCAGATCTTAGCATTCAGAACCACCTCTTCTTAGATTGCCCATTGGGCAGGTCAATAGCAATGGGCCCTCAGAGGTTTCCTCCACTGGGTTTTTTTTCTGTCCTGCATGCTACTGGTCTCACTCTCCATGAGTTGGAGGAGGTAATCTTCCAAACTGCTAAAATTACTCTTTTTTGGCCCTCTATTCCGTACTCGCTACCCAGCTTACCCACCAAGGGAGGGAATAGAGAAAGGCCAAAGTTCAAGTTCGTAAGTATACACAAGCACCATGCTATACACTAAACATGGAATGGGAGGGCTAAGGCCCAAGGTTCAATGTGGGGGAATAACTCCTCCCACATTCCAAATATAAGTGAGCCTCCCCCAGCAGTTCTTCATTAGTGCATCGCGAAATACCCACCATCCACCCCTGCCTCCTCCTCCTCCTCCTCCTCCAGCACTCTGCTCACCCTTGGTGCTGGGCCCTCTATTCTCTACTCACTACCTGACTTACCTACCAAGGGTGGGAATAGAGAAAGGCCAAAGTTCAAGTTCATACATATACATAAGCACCATGCTATGCACTAAATATTGAACTATTACTTAAGCTCTGTGTAACACGGTTCTCAGATTCAAGTTGACTATCATATTAAGGACATGATTAGCATATTAAGGGCATAAGTAGCCTTAAGAACCTTTTGTTGTTGTTGTTTATTAGGAATAACCATTGAGCTTAACGCTCATTCACAATGGCAACCTTTTTCACACATTAAAGACATACAAATACGGTGGGGCGCTGTGGAGCCCGAGCTTGTGGCAGCAAAAATCATTAGCTCCTTGACGAACTCTTATAAAACTTAAAAATGTATTAATTTTGGACATTCTACCGCTAAAAGACATTCACCACTGGATCTGGGAAGGTCGGAATTCCAAAATGGGCAACCCTCATAAGGATCGTGCTGGGGCAGTGGGAGGAAAATCCTCTGGTTCAATGCAGCCCATGCGGACTGGCCCAGAGACACAGGCCTCCTCTCAGCCTGACACCGAAGAAACTATGGTGTCTATTGGGCTCAAATTGCAGAGAATAATCTCTTCTGTTGCCGACCTGAGCTCCAAGATAGATTCATTCAATACCAGAATAAATGTTGTGGAAAAAACGGTGGAGACCACACAAACAGAGATGAGTGATGTAAAACGGAAAACTGAATCAACGTCTGCAGCCACCTTGCTTCTGATAAAAGAGAACTCTCACCTTAAAGCCAGACTGGAAACAATCGAGAACCAAATCCGATCGTCCCACGTCAGGATTCTTGGTCTGCCTGAGGGGATTGAGGGGGATCACCCCCTCATGTTCTTGCAATAATGGTTTCAGGAGAAGTTAATGCCAGATGACCAAGTTACCACCCTTAATTTACAAAAAGCTTACCGAATAACCCCCTGGGGTTACCGGGAGGATTCTGAAACCCCACGTACCTTGCTAGTAATAACGGATGGCATTGGAACATGAGATAAAATACTTCGAATGGCGAGACAAGCTGGCCCGATTATGCAGGACGATCGTCCAGTCTATCTTTTTCCAGACATCAGTTACGCCACTCGGGAGAGGCGTAAACGATTTGAGGGTGTTTGCAAGAAACTCCGGGAGGCCACGATTACCCACACAGTCATATTTCCAGCACGACTCAGAGTGGTGTTTGAGGGTAAAGTCTGGATGTTCTCGGACCCTGGTGAAGCAGGCAAGTGGGCTTCTCGGTTTTTAGAAAAATGGAGAAAACACTCTTGAATTACCGGCACAGATGATAGTGATCCGGATGAGACTCAGGGGGATTGACTTTAATTTAAAATAACCCTTGATTACACCCCTGTTTCTTTGTAGCATAATAAGAGAGATATTGCTGAGATCTTAAACACTGATTGCGATTTAAGTAGTCTAGGGCTACTTTGCAACAAGTAAAGACTGGGCAAAAAGTCTGCAATATTAATTATTTTATGTTTCACTTTATGGTTTAGCAGATCTCTCAGCAACATGCTAAAACTAAACTCTGCATCTTCCTACGCAGTAGATCGAAAGGGTTGCATTAAATAACGTCTGTTATTGTTAACTTAGTCCAGACCAATGGTAACGTTTGGGATGTCTTAGTTTGTTTACTTTTTGATGATATTGGTTTTTTCTGCTTAGTAAAACTAGTTTATGGATACTTAAAGGGATATAGAGCGACGCCACTACACCCATGTGGGAGGTGAAATATCGGACTACTTACACGGACTTTTAGTATTCGAGAGAGTCGCTCTGCTCATGGGCTCTTCTAACAGCCTTAAATTCCATTCTATAACTGTAGCAATGTATTTTAGTATTACCCTCACATGAGGTATCAAATATCCAGGATACACACATCCTTGTATTAAGGAGTCATTAGACTCTCTGTGGATTTGTGAAGATGTATTTTGCTTGTCTTGAATATGAGCTAAGCATCTGTTGTATAACTGATGAAAATTATACAAAATAAAGAATAAAAAAAAAGACATACAAATACAATACATACAGAAGTAAAACATACATTATTCATACTTATGTAACCCCCCACCAGCCCCTTATTTAACCAGCAGACACACCTCTCATAGTCTGGAGAAAAGAGAGGGTTGGGGGTCACATTGATTGCCACCATAGACAAGGTGGGATATGCAGATGTAGTAGACATTATAAAACACAAACCAAGTGTGGCTACTAGGTACACACCTGGATGGACAAACACCATGGCCACAAACCAGGTCCCAGGGAGAAAACATTTGCTCAGGGCTATGCTAGGTTTGTACTGCTGGACAGGAGTATCCAAGTGTAACCCCCATGTTACCCGGGGTTACTAGAATCCCAGTAAGAACTAGTGGTAGGCAGGGAAGGCAGCTTGTGAAGCTCCAGTTAAATGGATTTCACACTGTCTCACTCTGTTCTCAGTCTCAGCTGAGACTGAGGGATGACATCACCATAGAACTATCGCAGCTGCATGAACCACAATGGAATCTGCAGAAGGGAGTTAGAGTAGAATGTTGGGAGGTTTGAACAGTAGTCTGTAGTAGTTGCAGTTTGGAGATGTTGTGAGAGGAGCACAGCAGCTCTGTGCTCAGGCTCTTGGAGCCTCAGCCCTGAAATAGAGGCTACAATTAGGAAAGGTGTGTGTTCCGCTAAAGAGAGACACAGTAAGCTGTTTTTAGTGGTGGAGACGCTGATATGGAGTCTCTGTGCCCCATCCCTGAGGGGATGGGCAGGAAGGTCACCTACTTTTCAAGGGAAACCCTGGCTACTGCTGGAGAAAGAAGCTGCCTTATTTTTTGCCCATGTGTGAGGCAAGAAGATTTCGTGATTCACCTGTGGAGCACCTGCAACTAAAGGTGAGTTCTGTTCTTTCTAAAGGGCCCATGTTTCATCCTGAACTGTGTTAAAGTGGGGATTGGACTACTGAAGTAGTGGGAGGCCTACAGTAATAGGCTTAGCCAAAAGTAAAAGTATGTTCAAGTCCAGCACATAGGGGAAGTCAAGACATGTAGAAGAGATGTGACATACGTCTACCCAGTAATCTACATTGCCAAGATTTCAAAAGAGTTGTTAAGTTTCCAGAGAAATGGCCGGGTATGGATTGTGGGAGCTGGAGGTGGGAGACCCCCCATCTTTAGTAACCAGGTCCACCTCTACGGATTTGCTTTGTGGATTTCTACTTTGCCTCATGCACTTGGCCAGTGATGAGGGAAGTACCCAGACATGGGATGGAAAGAAAATTCCTTCTAAGAGTTGAAGGCTCTAAGGTGATTTGGGGAGCCACCAACAGGAAAACTGGTTCATTCCCATAATGGACCGCGGATCAAGTGGCCGCCGGGGGAGCTGGGCCAGTGGGGAAAACCCAAGTAGTGTACTAGTTGGGCTGTGTACCCAAAGCTGCGTGCAAGTCCGGGCTGTGTGCCTGATGGGTTTAGAGCCTGAGGGCTGGAAATGTGAAGAAGTGTTCTGTTGTCTCTAATCTGCATTACCAGGAATGTAGCCCCGTAGGAGTCCGTCTATGCTTTGTTTGTTCGGTTTGGATGTGAATAAAAACCACACTATAGAATCCCATACCTGGTTTTGGACGTTACAGTTATTGCTTCCTGTGTTCGGATTTATTTGGGTGCCCCTGTGCAGAGTAGCCAAACCTAGGCCCCCTGTGCCGAGTAACCTAGTCCTCCCCGAATCCAGTTCCCACCAGCTACTGCTATCAGCTTCAACAGCATGCCGCCTGTCGTTTTGCAAAACGGCAGGGGTCCGGGGGTTACAAAAATGGAGGTACTACTTTGGATTTAATTCTGGGAGGAAGGTGCTCGGGCAAGGGGCTAGCGTTTTGGCTATCTGGCAGTGGGTAGCCCAAAAAGCTGAAGCAAGGCTAACTAGTGTGTCGCTGTGTGCTGTGGATCTTATGCTGCTGTTAAAATGCCAACTGTTTACCAAGGAGCAGTAAAGCTAAAAGAGTGTGCCCTTATCCTGCATAAATTGTTTACAGCGTTTTTGCCTGCTTTTTAAAGAACTGTGTGATAAAGAAAAGTGTGGAAGACTAGGGGTGGCAAAAGGAAAATTGTGCCCTGGACGTTGGAAATGCTTTTAAAAGAACTGTGTGATTAAGAAAAGTGTGGAAGACTAGGGGTAGCAACAGGAAAAGTGTGCCCTGGACGTTGAAAATGCTTTTTAAAGAACGGTGTGATTAAGAAAAGTGTGGAAGACTAGGGGTAGCAACAGGAATATTGTGCCCTGGACGTTGGAAATGCTTTTGAGTGAACTGAGAAACTTGCTGTGTGAATGGCCATGCTAAATGGCTGAAATGGGCTCTCGCTGTGGAGTCAGTTGAAGGAAAAAAAAAGTGGTTTCTGCAGTTTAAATTTGCCTGCTCGACGATCGCCGTGAGGAGAAGAGCAATCGCGAGGAAGAAGAAGCTCATTTGCATGGCATCGTGTGATTGGTGAGGCTGCAATCAGTCCCGCCCCTCAGCCAGCTCTACAGTGACTGCCCAGCATTCGAGAGGGAGTGTGAGTGGAGTGCGTGTACTGGCTAGTGGAGGAGTGTCGCAGTGATTAAAAAGTGCTGTAAAACTGTTCAAAAATAGACTCTGTTGTTCAAAATCAGACTCAACCCGCATCTCGATTGACTGAATTGCAAGTGTGTTGATCGGGGAGATGATCAGCAGGACTGCCCACCCGTTTTCATTCTGAGGCCTCCAAGACTGGCTGCAGGCCGTTTTTCCATCGCAGCTAACAACTACTGATAACAGTAAGTACCAATAGTAAAAGTTGCTCAAACAGTGATTTTCTGCCAAAAGCCAGCTAAAATTGTGTGCAGCAGTGTAGTCGCTTTGCAAGTAATGACTGTGTCAAGCTCTACCAGCAAATGCAAGTCTGCTAGGTCATTGACTGTGTGCATAGTTATGAGTTCAGCATCAGTTTAAAGTTTTAAATACAGAGAGAGACTGTGAGTTGTAGTCAAATGCACAGCACTAGTTTACAGGCAATCCTGTGCTTAAAATCCTGAGGTTTTAAGGGACTGTGAGTTAAAGAAATGTTTCCAGCAAGTGAAAAGTCTGTGGCAAATCATGTAAATGTGTTAGAAAAAGAACAGTGCAAGTTTGTGCAGTTTGAGCAAAAGTTATCAGAAGTGTGTGTAAATCGGATGCGCAGTGGCTTGACCCAATTTCTGAATGTTGATGCACAGGAGTGCTGCCACCGCTATTACAGGGTGGGGTAGTAAACTAAACACAGCAGCAGAGGAGCCATTTTAAAAGTAAAGAAAATGTTCAGTAAAGTGGGACTTTCAGTAACAGTGAGCATTTTGTTTGTTTTCCCTGCAGTTATGGCCTCAGGACCAGCTCGCTACCCGGATCATGCCCGGGCTGCAGTAACAGCAGCAGTAAATAGGTTAAGGGACATTGAAAGATGTCATTATGGAGGACAACTGCCTCCTCATGTGGCGATTCCTGAATATCCAGTGCGTGTGTATCAAATTTGCTTAAATGCTGGAAGGGACGTCTTCATGATACCTCACTGTGCTGGGTGCCTAGAGAAATATGGCTTGTATAAAGTGCCCCAGATTCAGTTGGCTCCCACATGGACAAAGGTTCAGGAATCTGTAGTTGGCAGCACACAGCACCAGGCAGAGCCTGTTGAAGAAGGCCCCTCGGGGGAGTATGGCACAAAGCTAGAGGGTGCATATTTAGAGACAGAACTAGATGCTGAAGTTTCGGGTGCTGGATCTCAAAAGGAAAGTTCAGATAAATCATCAGTAGACCCCTGGGGGGGGGCCTAGCCCAAGTTTCATAGGAGAGGAGAAGATGAGATGAGGGAGGCCTTTAAAAGGGAGGTGTCGACCTCCGCGCCTAGTGATGAATGGATAGTCTCAGGAGTGAGGATGACTGCTCACTCCTGGGATCAGATCCTCAGTGAGGAAGAAGATGAGGGGGAACCTATGTGGCCTTGTGAAAAAGGAACGGGTACACAGCCTCAAGCTCTTGCCTCGGACGAATGCATGGAAGAGAGTAGTGATGCCACTGCCCTGGCTATGCAAGACGAAGTAGTCAGGGATCCATTTTTAATCTCGTTAAGGATGCGTAGCTGGCAGAACCAGGACTGGCCACCCCCAAGCCAGGCCAGTGGTCTCATGTTGACCAAAGCTAGTAAAGAGGAGAGACTGGTTCGTAGGAAGGTGAATGAGATCTATGGGATGACCTTTCCTACCTTTCCTCGGAGAGTCTGGGAGGAGATTGAGAACAGCAGGAAATCCTGGATCTGGGCTGAAGCAATGAAATGTGTGCATCCTGGTGCAAACAAGCACGTCAAGAACAGACTGTTTCATGAGAAATATACCCAGTGGAAGAGAGGCAGGACACTGTTTATGGACAGAGTGCGAATAGTGGACGGAGAGGGACGTAAAACCTTCCACTGTGTGAATTATGTGCACCCAGACGGGGTAATAATTCAAGCTCCTGACCCCCTGTACCACTGGCCTCAATGCAAGGACCTCCCGGCAAATGTGCCCGTGCCTACTAGATGGAAAGCCGAGCAGTGGTAGTCAATACTGCCACACCAGCCAGTGAAATGCCTTTATTGATCCGCCAGTATGGACATCCAGGACTCAGGTGCCCCACATTCATCAGTTCTACAGTGTACTGGCCTTTCCAGAATCCATCAACTGGTCCACCAGATGACTTCAGATCCAGAGAGGACACCAACCCAGCTGTATCCTGATCCATCGCCTGGTAATCGGATGACGTCAGACCAGCTGTTTTCCTTTTTTGTTCCTGTTCTAAGGTTCCATCTCCAGAGATTGCATCATCCCAGCAGTTTCCAGATGTGCCCTCCTGTAGTTCCCGGAAGATGTCCGCCCAGCTGTATTGGAAGAAATGCTGCCAGGGAGAGTCTTCAGCTGAGGAGCAGGTCGGTGCAGATTTTTCATTCTACAAGGGGCTGGTAAGTCTGAACTTTTCTATCCTTATGACATTGTAGTACACACCCTACACTAGCAGACTCCTGAATGTGTGAACTGTCCTCAAAGACCCTCCCCTTCGGGACTTTGGCCTGCTAGAACTGTGCTTCACCAGGCTGCGGACCAGGAGAGACTCTTTAATGGACTAGCCTTCGGGCACTGTGGTCACTAGTTGGGACTTTTAGGGCACTCCATCCCCCCAAATGTGTATTGTAAATAATGTCATTGTTTTTCTACTGTTTTCTAGTGTATATACTGTTTTTCTACCTTTTCTAAAAAAAAAAAAATCTTTTTGGGATTCTCCAGTGTTTTGATGGTAGGGGTGTAGGTAGACTGTGTATGCAGATTAGGAGTGTGTGTTGTCTTTCTTTTTCTTGCAGGTGTTCGTGGAGAAGATAGAAGACAAGAAGAGGAGGAGGGGATCATCGGAGTTCCTCACTAGTACTTTAGTGTGTAGTAATTTAAAGTACTGTGGTTGATATTGTTGTTGTTACTGTATTAACCCTTTCCTTCCACAGGTGTGGTTGTGGGTGTAGGGAAGCAGTAAAGTGATGTAATGGTGTGGTATTAGTTTCTTGGTGTGTGGTTGCAGGGTGCCCAAGGTCGGGGAGGTCCCCGGGTTGTTTTTATTTTGGGGTGTTAAGTTAGAGGCAGACAGATTTTCCCTAGAGGGCTGGGGGAGAATAGACAGGCTGTGGTCCTGAATGGCCATAGGTACTGCAGTGCTGAGCTATTAGGGCTATGCTCTGGACAGTTCTACCACAGCCACTAGGCGGCCATAGTAAGTGGGTAGAGTAGAGGCTGATATGTCAGCTAAAGGCCTCTAGGCCCTTAGTGTTGCCTGCCTGTGCTCACACATGGTAGGAAGGGGCCTGATCACCCCCCTCCGTAGGTAGCACATAGGGTGGGATGGCCTAAGCTGGGTAAACAATGACTGCGGATAGTCATTTTCCTGGTCAAGGGTGAGTGTAACCCCCTTGTTACCTGGGGTTACTAGAATCCCAGTAAGACCTAGTGGTAGGCAGGGAAGGCAGCTTGTGAAACTTCAGTTAAATGGATTTCACACTGTCTCACTCTGTTCTCAGTCTCAGCTGAGACTGAGGGATGACATCACTGTAGAACTATCGCAGCTGCATGAGCCACAATGGAATCTGCAGAAGGGAGTTAGAGTAGAATGTTGGGAGGTTTGAACAGTAGTCTGTAGTAGTTGCAGTTTGGAGATTGTTGTGAGAGGAGCACAGCAGCTCTGTGCTCAGGCTCTTGGAGCCACAACCCTGAAATAGGGCTACTATTAGGGAAAGGTGTGTGTTTCCGCCTAAAGAGAGACACAGTAAGCTGCTTTTTAGTGGTGGAGACCGCTGATACGGGTCTCTGTGCCCCATCCCTGAGGGGATGGAGCAGGAAGATTTGCCTGCTTTTCCAGGGGCAACCCCCTGGCTACTGCTGGAGAAAGAAGCTGCCTTATTTTGTCCATGTGTGTGGGGTACAAGAAGATTTCATGATTCGCCTGTGGGGCACCTGCAACCAAAGGGTGAGTTCTGCTCTTTCTAAAGGGTCCATGTTTCATCCTGAACTGTGTTAAAGTGGGGATTGGACTACTGAAGTAGTGGGAGGTCTACAGTAATAGGCTTAGCCAAAAGTAAAAGTATGTTCAAGTCCAGCACATAGGGGAAGTCAAGACATGTAGAGGAGATGTGACATACATCTACCCAGTAATCTACATTGCCAAGATTTCAAAAGAGTTGTTTAGTTTTCAGAGAAATGGCCGGGTATGGATTGTGGGAGGTGGAGGTGGGAGACCCCCCATCTTTAGTAACCAGGTCCACCTCTACAGATTTGCTCTGTGGATTTCCACTTTGCCTCATGCACTTGGCCAGTGATGAGGGAAGTACCCAGACGTGGGATGGAAGGAAAATTCCCTCTAGGAGTCGAAGGCTCTAAGGTGGTTTTGGGAGCCACCAACAGGAAAACTGGTTCATTCCCATAATGGACGGCGGATCAAGTGGCCGGCGGGGGAGCCAGGCCAGTGGGGAAAACCCAAGTAGTGTACAAGTCGGGCTGTGTACCCAAAGCTGTGTGCAAGTCCAGGCTGTGTGCCTGATGGGTTTAGAGCCCGAGGGCTGGAAATGTGAAGAAGTGTTCTGTTGTCTCTAATCTGCATTACCAGAAATGTAGCCCCGTAGGGGTCCGTCTATGCTTTGTTTGTTCAGTTTGGATGTGAATAAAGCCATACTGTAGAGTCCCATTCCTGGTTTTGGACATTACAGTTATTGCTTCCTGTGTTCGGATTTACTTGAGTGCCCCTGTGCAGAGTAGCTAAACCTAGGCCCCCTGTGCCGAGTAACCTAGTCCTCCCTGAACCCAGTCCCTACCAGGTACTCCTGTCAGCTTCAACAGCATGCCACCTGTCATTTTGCAAAAATGCAGGGGTCCTGGGGTTACACAAGCAACTCCACATGGGAAGCAATAACATAAATGTCCATACAAGATTGGGATTCTAGAGTGTGGCTTTATTCCGTAACAAAGTAAGAACAAACAAAGCAAAGATGGACCCCAAGGGTTACACACATGGTAAATGCAGAACATCTGAGGTACAGAACTCCAAATTTCCCATATAGCATAGGATGACTGTCAAAAATGTGGAACTAGCCACCAGTAAAACACACACATTCCCTCGATTAGGCACACACAGCCAGTACTTGTACACTTCCCATTTATCATAGGATAAATTGTGGCACTCAGACCACGACGCAGCACTAAAGGCTCAAACTGGAGAAAACCCATTCACTGGGGTGACTGGAGAAAAACCCACATACTGGGGTAGAAATTTCTTCAGGCATTGGCCACATGCACTGACAGAAAAACACAGGTGCCCTTCAGAACCCGGAGTGCTAAACTGGTCACTCCAGATTGGGGGGGTTTCCCACCTTTTGTTTCCAAGTTCATACTCGGCCATCCCTCTGGAAAATACACCTCACATTGTACCAAATGTTACTGTTGATGCTTTCTAGAAATGTATTTCACACTTAACATCAGCAAAACACCTCAAGAGTGTCAAAGGTAAAAGTTCTGTTCACATGGATGGTCACATACTGGACTCCACTGTGGTCAGTCAACTTTTAAATGTCTTAGGTGACAGGGTCCCTTTGTCAGAGAAAGTCACCTCAAAAGTCAGGTACTCCTGGGCAGACTTAGACAAAACAAAAGTACTCACAAGATGTTGTCACACAAGGCAGCTTCACAATGTCCTGGTAGGATCAGAGGATTGACACTAACATCCTGGCAGTCTGCTCCATCCCTCCTGGGATGAAACACAGGAAAACCCTGGAGATGGTTTCCACCACTTAGACAAAGCTGGAAAATGTTGTACTCCACTAGGGTGAGAAAACTGGAACACTACAGCTCTCTATCAGAGCTGCTACTGGAACTGCAACTGCACTCTGCAGACTACAGCCACAGACTGAACGCAGAATTCCAAATTCCCCACTCACAGCAACTGGCCGTGGCTTATGCTGCTGCGAGAGTTCTTAGGTGACATCACCTCTCCAGCTCCCAGCTGAGACCAGAAACAGAGAGAGAGAGAGAGACAGAGGGTGGGATATTCAGACTGCGCCAGGCAGGGGCGCAAGCCTGAGCGCAGTGCAACTGGGATGCACCAGGGCATGGGCTGGGCGATATTCAATGGCACTGCACCATGGCCCAGAATATGGCATTGGGGGTGCCCGCATTGCGCACGGAGCAGTGGCACTGCGCCAGCGCAAGTGGCAGGTGAGGAGCATGGGGCTGCGCCAGCACAAGTGCAGTTGCGCTAGACGCAGCAAGAGCGATATTCAGATGTGAGCATACAAATGAGGCCATTATGTATGCAAGGTGCATATGGGGCCATTTGCATGTCATTATGGCCCCATTTGGATGCGGAGCGCCGATCCCCGGCAACTTGCGCCTGGCGCCCTGCCAGGCTACAGCCATCAGGGACCAACGCCCCCTGGCCCTCCGTGGACAACGTGCCCCAATGCCTGATCACGGGCATAGTAGTAAAATATCCCTGGTGGTCCAGTGGAACTCCTCCCCTGCCTGATCACGGGCATAATATACACATATCCCTGGTGGTCCAGTGGACCCTATCTCATCGCCCGATCACAGGCATAGTTAAAATAATCCCTGGTGGTCCAGTGGACCCGATCCCCTGCCTGATCGGGGCCAAAAAATGAAATTAAATTACCTGATGGTCCATTGGACCCGATTCCCTGCCCAATCGCAGGCATATAGTTAGAAATCCCTGGTGGTCCAGTGGTACCCCCCCACCCACCCACTTTGTCATAGTTTTATATAACATTAAACTGGATTTTAGTATGATATGTATTTTATGTTATCTGGTTTGTTCCTGACCTATGTCCAGTGCCCTAAGCCCCAGGGAATGGGTGCTTAACAAATGACATTTTACTTACTTACTTACTTACATTTACCTCCTGGAGCTGCTTATGTTGAGTGTTGCTCATCCTGAAACATACAAAAAGTTGTTTTATCAAAGAATTCAAGATACTAATACTAAAACTTCTTTATACAAAATTCAGCTCTTAAATAAGTAAAAAAAAAGAATATGCCCAGCAGCAAGTTTTCAGAAACGACCTTGAAACAACCTTTTGATTGTAACAAGTAATGTGTGTTCCTCACTTTGTCTTTATAAATGTGCTTGTCCTTCATGTTATGTCTAATTAGACCTTCTATCTTACCTGATTCAGTTGAATCTCCCTACAAAAAAAGTAATAACACAGCTATTTTTACCAAAGGCCAAAACTTGAAAAGCTCTTCCAGATTTAGCTGGAATGACACACTTACGTTTAAGGTACTGCTTAGTAATTTCTCAGATTTAACTTCAGCAAAACATTATCAAGCCTATGTTAACAGTTCAAGAAAAAAGGCTGTTTAACATAAGCTGCTGTTCAGAAATAGTTTCTGTTAAAATTAGAATATAGAATAGAAATAGATAATCTAATTGAGATAAAATAAAAAAGTAATATAATTGCACTATTTGAGCTGCAGTTACTGAAAAACAACATTTGTAAATCATATAAGTGATTTGAGACTCTCACCATCAATGAACAGCATATGTATTGCAAGGGGATAAAAAAGGTACAGGAGGAAAGTAAAAAGATGCACGAAAACAAGGAGTCATGCTTTGAAGTTGGAGGGGGTAGATTCAGGAGAAATGTGAAGAAGTACTTCTTCACAGAAAGAGTGGTGGATTCCTGGAACAGTCTACCAGCTGATGTGGTAGGGGTGAAAACAGTGGTGGGGTTCAAGAATGCATGAGAGAGGCACAAGGGGATTTTAGGTGAAAGGAATGAGGGGGAGGGAGAAAGAACCTGAGATCAGGTAGGGTCTACAGCGATACTGTAGGCAGGGAAAAATGGGCAGACTAGGTGGGTCAAGTAGTCATTATCTGCTGACAAATTCTGTTTCTGTATTGCTTGGTGCACACAGTGATTAAGGATTTTGCTTCCCACTGACTTAGCTACTTGCTGTAGCACAATACAATTCTTATCAAGTATCAGTATCAGGTATCATGCATCAGATAAAAAGGGCTTTAAAGCTCTTAAAAACTCACATACATAAATTTAGAATGCCAAGTTTCTAGAGACACAGCAACTGCTGCTCACCTCTGAATGCTCAGTAGGGTACTGTTGACTGCTAGATATTCCCGCCTATAATAGGGTGGGCTGGGTCACATGATCTTTTACCCACAAAATTAAAAACAAAAAATCAGCTAACCAAAATGCCATATAAAAATGTATTTTAAAATACGTAAGTGCTGAACAAGCTTTTTGAGACAACACACTAGTGGTCATGACTTTTCTAGAAGTACAGTATATCTTTTAAGTATGCTTAGGTATGTTTACCAAGCTTAATAAATGAGCCGAGAGATCTATACTGCAAACACTTTTAAAAAGCAATGCATCCTGTAGTCTGCCAGTTATAAGGGCTAGTAAATAATAAAAATAGCTAATAGTGCACAATTGCAAACACAAATTAGCTCTCATTCATAAAGTTTGTAAAATTTTTCTTAGACTCTCCACTCCTTTTCACTGAGCAGATACTCTTTTTTTTTTTCCTGGTCTTCCTCACCCCGGTACCGGAGGTGTCAGTCCCACGTCCTGCTCGCTGCCCCCCATACCCAGTCTTACCCCCCTGGGTGGGGCCACCAGACAGGTGCCCCTTCCCCAAGGTATATGGTCTCTGAGCCCTGGGTTGCCTCCCAGGGACCGCTCCCCCCCCCGGCAGACATTAGTCACGGAGGCAGAGGCAGGGGCATCATGTACATGATGGGATTTTTTTTTGTATGCTGAAGGACCCTGGGGCAGGGACGTGCAATGACACCAGCGTCCATCCTGCCCCCCCTTTTGTGTGTGGTGCTATAGAGGTGGTACCCCCAGCCTCTACCAGAGGTCCACAATGCACCGGACACTCTACCCCCACCCCTGGAGAAGGAGAGTAGTCCCTGGGATGCTCAATCCTTCTCCCCCTGGCCAGCCCTCTGACTCCCAAGTTCATTCCCTGAACCTGGGATGACGGCGCTGCAAGCGAACACCTTGCCGCTGCACCGGTGGACCGGACCCGAGCAGATACTCTTGTTGTCCAGTCCCTGAGCCCTTCAGCCCCCCCATATCCCTTCACTTCTCTGGATGTTCCTTGGGTCAGATCAGGTTAGGTCTACTAATCCTTAGTTAAGCTTCATCTTTCAATAGAATCTTTGCCGTCTCTGTCTCCAGCCCTGCTTCCTTATCAAGTACCTTAGGTAACTTGAATAATAACTCATCTCTAGTTTCCATGACCCTCCATGGCTTCCACAGTCTTTGTGGTTTTGTGCAGCATTTGGCTTTTCAGCTTTCAGCTCATGACTTGCAGGGTCCAACAGACCTTTTAAAAAAGCAAAGCAAACATATAAACATAAATGCTGTTAGCTACTCCTCAGCTCTGCAGCAGCTGTCCACTAACTAACCTATTATCTGCTGAGGACAGTGAGTGGTAGGTGATGAGACTATTGGAACTGTGCAGTAGAGACTGAGATATAAGGCAGATGAAACAGGAGGAGTCAGATTTGTGAGGGATCCTGACATGAGCGTGCAGTGTGTGGCGCCCACAAGTAAAAGTGCATCACCCTGCGCTGAGTGTCTGGAAGTAGCAGTGTGGTGGAGCTAGAGGGGGGGCTGGGGTGGTCGTCCCTCCTGGCTGCCCCAGTGTGAGTAGTGGTGCCCTGCCACCATCTTTAATCACTGTTTGGTGTCCATTGTAGAGCTCGTGATTGACTGAATGGCCCCCCCCCGGCTCCCAAATGCTCCCAAACCTGGCTCTGCCACTGCATGAAGTGTTTCAAGTGGCACACGTGTGTCAACCTGTACAAGAGATGACAACTGAAGATCAGTGTGTAGCCCTTAGTGAAGTGCAGACTCAAACATTTTTGTGCTAGAGACAGTGGACAGAAGTATGTGGTCTTGAGCCTGGGAGCAGGGAATCACAGAGGTCACCGGACTGAAATAAACAAGTAAGTTCGTAATCGTTCAGAGCCATCTCTGGTAGCAGTGAGTAACTTTGCAGAATACCTTTTTTCTCAAATACTACAGTAGTTTACTTTGGGATTTCCAAGTCGGCCATTGGGCTGGATTACAAATGCCTCATTGCAAGAGGTGGTAAGGTCTTTTTACTAATTGCGTGGCTCGTTGCTCCTTTTCTTAATGTTCTAAGTGTACCAACACCAGCCAGCCTGTGGCAACATCTTCTGATCTGCTATATTTCAACACTGGCTACCCAGGGGCTGCTGTAAGGAAGCTCCTTGCTTTACTTTGCACAAGAGTTTGGTACCAAGGGAAAGGGTAGTGACCTCCTGTATGGATGGTCTACTGTGCTTGGGGCTGTGTGACTTGCACATCTGGTAATGAAGGGAGCTACACCTAGCTGTTAATGAATGCTAAAAGAAACTTTCCCGCCACTTGTTCAGGAAGAGTTTGTCTTAGCGATTTGCCACTAGCTTACACCCTGCCTATGTAGGGTGTTTAACTGGGGGTAAACAGATCTGAGAGTGTCTGTGCTAAGTCATTTCCCCCGGCAGGTGCTGGTACTGTAATAAACCTATGTTTCATACTATTTTCATATTCTTATTTTTTGAACAGTTATGTTGTATAGTATTGGCAGCAGGCAGTCACTCTAGAGGGGAGGTGGGTAGGTGCAGCTTCCCAGAGGGTTGTACTAAATTTTCAGCTAACCCACTATTATGTATCTCTGTGTGGAGGAATCACACACGGAGTTCTGTGAAAACCATCTCTACCAGGGAGGTGAACCTCCAAACCCAGGAGCCGTAGAAACATCTCTGGCAGTCCAGGAGCAGTATAAGACAGGGTCCAGCCCTAGAAAACCTTCTTATATATATGTAACTATGTTTGTTCTATGCTAAAGGCATAAGCCACTGCTTAATATTTTTTTCCAGTGTACTGTTTTATGCAATTTTCTCCCTCGGCTGGCCCTTCCTCTAGATGCTTGGCCTATTCCAATCACCTGCTGTCTCCAGGGCTAACCCTAATCAGCTTCCCCCTTGTCTTATGCCTTTTGGCAGAGGCAAAAGGCCCAGTCAAGCCTTTCTGGGGCAGGATCTAAGTTCCATGGTGCTTGGTTGGTGGTACCAGGCCTATAGGGGACTGGCCCTCATGCTGCTACAGCTGAGGAGTTTTTCTCCATTCTTTACTCCCAGTTGTCTGGTGTGCAATGACACAGCTGCATCTGCACCCCCCTTCCCTTACTAGAGCCTCCGGACTGCCACAACAATTAGGCTTTGCTAGTTGTCAGGTGCATTGCAGGAGGCACATCCCTCCCTACCCAAGAGATGCAGGCAGCCCACTGGACACTTCACCCTCCCTGCCCCAGTCGACCCCCAATGTCTCGAGTTTGCTCATGAACCTGAGTTGCCAGTGCAGTAAGTGTTTGTGCTTCCACTATGCTACCCAGTCGGCCCCTACATAATAAATGTAACCAATTAACTATCAATCAGAACTAGAAGACTGATTCCATGTCCCACTTATGCAGAGACTTGGAGTTTTACATGTTTAAAGATACACTGTCAGCTTCTTGTTGATTTGTTTATACCAGCTATAAACTGGTGCCTCTTGCCATCTATATGACCAGTAATGGCATGTCTGGTACATGATTTACATGGATAAGGCACTAATTGTCTTTTGGTTTTTGTTAAAAATTGATTTACCATTCAGTCCAAGCTTTTTTTCACAGCCTGCCGCTCTTGTCTGTCCTTGAGTCAAAATGGCCGCGGTGATGATGTAAACTCCATGCATGAGCGAGCTGCTTATTTTTATGAACAGACTGAACTTCATTAAAAATCTGAAAGTCTGTTCTGATTTGAGTTCAGCACTGTGTGTCCTATATGAAAACAAATGTTATTTCCTATTGAAATGGCTTTTTGGAAAGTAAAACCATAATTCCGGGCAGAGCACACATGCCATTTCAATAAGAAACAGCACTCATTTTCAAATAGGACACAGAGTGCTGCTCTTAGTTCAGAACAGACTTTCAGATTTTTAATGAAACTCAGTCTGTTCAAAAAATAAGCAGCTCGCTCATGCAGGAGTTTACATTGTCACCGCTGCCATTTTGACTCAAGAACGAGCAGGAGTAGTGGGCTGTGGAAAAAAGCTTGGATCGAATGGTAAATCAATGTTTATAAAAAAGAAACACAATTAGTGCCTTATTCATGTAAATCATGTACCAGGCATGCCATCACTGATCATATGGCTGGCAAGAGGCACCAGTTTATGGTTGGTATAAAAGAACAACAAAAAACTGACGGTGTCCCTTTAAAATGAGAAATTCTGATCAAGTCACTGGGGGGACCACACTAGCACACACTCAGCAATATAATTATGCCTTCTTTTTTTACAATTAATACATCTTGATTAAAAACTGTTAATTAAGATCTGCTCCAGTGAGTTCTAATTTAACACCATGGGGCAGGTGCTGCATACCAAGTTAGATGATTGCAGATCAGTCAATTGGTATATAAATTACTGTAAAATCAAAAATCCAGAATTTTCCAGCAATGGCTCACCTTTATTTATTTTTTGTTGACCGGGTAAGTGCACTAGACAAATCCTGCCTATTTTCAGGCACGACCCGATACAGATGAATGCCAACTGACCTTGACCCAGATTAAGCAGTTGGTGGTATTTTTTTAGCGAATGAGGGAAATTTGGCCAGGACACCGAGGAAATTCCCCTACTCTTTTCGATAAGTGCCATGGGATCTTTAACATCCACCTAAACTACCACCAATCCAGGCAGATGGGACCTCGGTTTACCGTCTCATTGGAAAGACGGCACCTCAGAATTGCAGCACCCCTCTCATGCTGCACTGCAGTGTCAGTACTGGGATATTAACCCAAGTGTCAGATGTGGGAATTGAACCCACAGCCCTCCGATCTCCCGGCATCAGAGGCGAGTGTGCTACCCACTCAGCCACTGACACTGCACTATAAACAGCATTATAAACAGTACATTATAAACAGTATCAAGCACATAATGCTGAATTATGGTTTATGAGTGGCTTTGTGACTAGGCAGGCAGAGTGGCCTAGTGTTTAATGTGCAAAACTGTGAACAAGGAAAGACAAGTTCAGATCTCACCAGAGCTACACATAGCATGACCTTAAGCAAGTCACTTGACCTCCCAGTGCTCCAGTTTACCCAGATGTAAAATGGGATGACGCAATAACCCATAGAAAGTAATGTATTGCATTGCTGGGCTACCTTCCAGTTTTTGGATGAGACGTTAAATCAAGGTCCTCCCTGCCTATTCTGGTGATTGTTCAGGTGGCCATTCAAGATCCCATGGAACTTCTCACAATGAGAAGGGAAGTTTTTTATTGAAATAACAAACTGTACGTAGCTTCAGAAAATAATGCAATCAATGATAAGAATAAACAACAACAAAAACAAATGTGAAAATAAAAAGAGGAGAGAAATCTACTTTGAAAAAATAATCCCTGTGAAAAAATCAAGGGGAAAAGAACAAAAGCTAGATAAAATAACCAGAAACCTCAAACCATTTCTAGATCCCAGGTGTGCTCCTTTGCCATCTAGCTGTCATAATATCATGGGTGAAATGTTTAACCTCATGAAAATAAATAGTGCGCAATGTAAATCAGAAGGAATAATGTGAAAAAGCTTAGGCTGCAGATACATTTGTTTCTGCAAAGAGAAGCGATACCTATTTAACCATAAGTGCCATTTAAAACAGGCAAATAGCACACCAAGGGTGCTTTTATCCCATTTCCCCATGCCCTGTTGTAATTACCATAGACTAATGTTTCATAATCCAACATGCTAAGTAAAGGTTTTGACCACTGACATGCCACCAAATCCCAGAAACCAATAAGGTACGAACAATCCTCAAAAAAATACTGCATAGATTCCACTTGATCAATGCAACCAGGCCTAGAACAGTTCCATTCATTACACTACTTATGATGTTCATCGTCTCTGACATTAAGTTTATTGCGGAAAACATAACCATACTGTATCTCACATCTTGGGGTGTATTCTGCTTTCCGTTAATTGACGGATGAGGGTGAGGCAGTTATGAACATTGAGAGGAACCTGTTCAAATTGTGAGGGTTCAAAAACTTTAGTGTCAAATATAAAGGAACACAAAGTTTTCCTGGGCAAGGTCCATACATGACTGAAAGTGACAGCCCATACCCAAAGCTTACTAAAGGGTTTCTTCAAATACATGGAAATCAGCCTGAATGACCGTAAAACCTTCAATTTCCTTACCTCTCATGCTTTCTTCCCTCCAGAAATATTATGCCATATCCAATGAGTCCAAGATTTTCCAGTGGTTAGTACAAGTGGAAGTAAATTATGGTTTTCCAAAAAGCCCATGAAAAAGGCTATAGGTCTTGGTATTTTTAATCACCGTTCTTATAAAATTTCATATTCGCAGAGCAGATGGTTAAATATACTCTTCCTTCAAGTTAAACGCACAATCCTCATGCATTGGAGATCCAACATAATCCCTACCCTTCCCGGTATCATTAACCAACTATTGCAATATGCCTCTCTGGACCGTATGACATATATCTTGTCTGACCGACTTATGTTATATAACAATTGTTGGCAGGGCTTTTTAAATTTTTTGGAATCAACTAAATCTTCCAACACCAATGTATGGACTTAATATATATGGATTTTCCCCTTTTACTGATACATCATTGTAGTCTCGCTTTTTTCCCCTTTTTTTATAGTTTCCCTCTCTCTCTTCTTAACTTTCTTATATATCTTTTCTTTCCTATACTCTGTTCTCAATCATTCTTTATTACTCCACAATCCTTTTACGAATGTACTTTTTTCCCTTTTGCAGCATCATATATAATTATGTAACATTTTAATATAAACCGTATCTAATCATACTATCCGCTTTAAGTTCACTACAAATGTCAAGTACATGCTAATTACATGACCTGTATTGTTTACTATATTTTAAACCAAAAGTTCCTTGTATTATTGTAGCAATGTTCTTATTATATGCTGCCTCAATTTCTTTAAAAAAAAAATCCTCACATTGTACTGTACTGTAAGAGGTTTGTCTGTATATCTTATGAAAAATTAATAAAAAAGTTTAACTGCAAGAAAAAGGCTATAGGGTAACCATACCTAACCCTTCCTTGCCTGATGGGATGGTAGGTGACATTCTTTTAATTTAATTAAACTTTCTTCCCCAGAGATCCTGGAAAAAACAGTCAAGAGTGTCATTTCCAAGGCCACTGGGGGTAGAACGACCTGACTTATATAAAGAAAAATGGGTACTAAAAAGGTTTTAATCAAATAAACAAGTTTTCTTTTTTACTTACTTTTTACACCTATGCAATTCCAAGACCTTATGTTTACCCAAGTTCAACTTTTCCTCCCAGTTTATTCTGGCCAAATCCCCATGACCAGATTTAAGTGTTACCATTTTCAGAGGCTCAGGCAGTATTCGGATACCTCCCATTGAAGTGATTATGCATGCATATTTTCCCAAAGGTCTACCCACTGACTGTGGGTGCCTGTTTTCCCAAATGCCTTCCCCACACATTTTTTAATGTTCATGACCCCACCTAAAAATAATCCAAAAAGCTTGAACCATTTTAAAGAATGCAGGACAGGTGATTAATCCTCTACTAGCAGGCATACATCGCCCGCGTATTCAGAAGCTTTACAGCCGGTCACTCACTCCTCATTCCTCAAAAACAAAATACAAGGGTCTTGTTCCAATTTCTTCAAGAGAGAAGTGAGGCAAAGGACATATAATATGGGGCTTGGGAGACACCCCTGGCAAACCCCTTGACCGCTCTTACTGGCTTTACCAACCCACTCATTTATTATGGGGGACCAGATGCATTTTGGTAGCTACATTGGATCTATGCTATCAACTGAACTGGGAATCCATAGCTTCTAAGCACAAACCATAGATATTTATGAGAAATTAAACCAAATGCTTTGGCAACAATCCTTGCAACTTGTCTGAAATCCCTCTTTCAACAACATCTTACAGGAAAATTAGTTGTTCTTGGATAGCCCTCCTGGGAACAGAGCAGACCTGTGATTGGATTACCAGATGCCCTATCACCTGTGGCAGCCTAGATGTCAACATTTTAATATGTTTTTTTTTTCTTTTTTTGAGTCTTTTTCCCTCTGGTCACGGCTCATTGGAACTCTCTCAGGCAACCGTATCCTTGTGCCTGCCCGCCTGAGGTTCTCTCCGGACTGTGCCTTCTCTCCCCCTGCAGCCAGCACCCTGGTTTGACCCACCCGGGGAACCTGACCTCTACCTTGGCTTTCTTGAAAGGCAGTCTCTGGCTTGTAGGTGGGGCCCGGTGGAGGAGTAGTGAGGCCAGCGAGACAAACCCGGTGCTCGGCATGGAGGGATGAGTGCGTCCCTTAATGAGCCAGGTTTTCCATGTTTTAGGTCACCCCCTTGCGTGGGCATGCCTCGACGCTGTGGCACATGGCAACCCTGCTGCGTTGGCCATGCTGATACATGTTGCTGCAGTTACCCCTGGTCTCCACTGGGGGTCCCTAGCTCGTCGGGCCAACCCATCCCCTTAGTCCGGGGAGGAGAGCACCACACGGGTGCTCAGTTCTCAACC
Organism: Neoceratodus forsteri; assembly: GCA_016271365.2. Lineage (NCBI taxonomy): Eukaryota > Metazoa > Chordata > Ceratodontiformes > Ceratodontidae > Neoceratodus > Neoceratodus forsteri. The sequence goes on along the minus strand of CM057458.1, from coordinate 1,190,679,545 downwards.
TTCCCCTGCTGACCCATGGCGTCTGAGTCTGTTCCCAAACCCGGGTCACCGGTGTGGCACGAGGTGTGTCGTCCAGCACCTCAACCCTCAGTGCCACCGGGCCAGCCCAACATTTTAATATGTTAAGATCTGTATTTAGGAAATTAATAGGTTTCCAATTATTCAGACCATATTTTTCCCCATTCTTATGTAGAAAGACTAATAAACTTTCTGTCATACCAGGGCTAGAGGGAGGAAGGAAGGTGTAGTAAAAAATTAAATACCTCAACAAGTTTGTTTAATAAATTTGGGGCAACCAGTTTATCAAATTCACCCATGAGCCCATCTTTCCCGAGGACAGTGTCATTCCTGAGGGATTTAATCACCAAGAAAATCTCAGCAGTACTTATATCGGTGGTTAATATTGGTAATAAATAATCGGGGACCTGAGGTAAGTCCAAATTAGAAAAGAAGGAATCCCTCCCTGATGGGAAGGTAAAACCTGGGCTAAAGCTTCTGTACATAGGCAGAAGCAACTTTCAACATACCTTTGGTGTCAGTATGAATTGTACCAAGGGTCACCTTTGAGCCTCTGTATTGACTTATGGTTTATACGGGGTTCTACAGGCCTCAAAGGGGCAAAGTTGGGTGTATTTCCCTTGGGTCCCATATCTCTGTTCCTTTCTCAAAGTTACAGATTTCTGCAGGTGGATTTGTGACATTTCCTTTTTTAAACTATTTATTTGAGGGAGATAATTATCTCTTGTTTCCAGGGCAAGAGACTGACATTTTTGGAGATGGGCGCAGCAGGTCAGATATTTAAAATATTCTCTCCTGCAACATTTTTTTTACCCCACCTTGGAAAAAAACCTTGCAGTTCTGCCTTGGTATCCTCCCACCATAGAAGGGGTTTATCATAAAACACTAGAACAGTCCTCCTAGCTGACATAAGTTATCCCAGTGCATCTTTTGCCTCTGGCTCCTCTAACAATAAAGGGTTTAGTTTCGATACCCCTGGGCAATGGTTTAAACTTACAGGGATCCCTAAGGTCATTTTAACCAACTTACGGTCTGAATATTCAGTGGGGCAGGTGGTGGCCACCACTAACTGTAGAGAAGATGAAACAAAGAGAAAATCAATTCTGGTGGCAAATTTCTCCTCTAAAGTACTTAGATTCCCTTTTGTTGGTAACCTTAAAATAGGCATCTTATAACCCAGTCAATAATATCATGTTTGACAAAAAAGACATGTTGCAAAACACTTTTTGGTTTTTGCTTGTGCATCTGGGACCAAGGAAGGTAATCCGCAATTAAAATCTCCCCCTAAGACCACCAGAAGACATGTGAAAAGAAAAGGCTATTGTATTTTCATCAAGTCAGTTCTGTCCACCTTGGTCTGAGGTGTGTAAACATTTATTAAATGATGTGAGGTTATACATTTTGACATCAAGTAATAGTATATGGGTAGGGCTCAGGTCTATCAGTTTTAGTACTTCCACACCAGGGTGTGGAAAAGGATAGCCACCCCTGAACAGGGTTCTGTTCCAAGGGACCAAAGGGAAGGTCCTTAGTACAAAGCTTGTTTTCGTATTAGAAACCTCCAATGAAGTTTGTACCCTAGTATATTATAAGAAGTAACCACACTATCCAGAAGTTGGAAGAAAGAGAAAGCAGTATGTCACCTCTTCAAGTTCTTTATACTGTTCACATTAGCTATAGGAAAAGTGAGGTTAGTATCAAACAAAAGGACCCAGAGGAGAAGAACAAAGACATTGTCTGGCAGTATAGTATAGAGGTTAAAGTAATGAGCTGTGAATGAGCTTGGTACATCCAGCAGACCTGGGTTTGATTCCCACAACCTCCACTTGCATACTGTGTGACTCTGAACAAGTCACTTAACCTCCCCAGTGCTCCCAGGTTGCCCCTGAAAACAGGCATTTGTGCCTAGTGGGCTTGGAGGGACCACCAGACCACCAGGGAATATATATATTGTTTATTGGGCTGGAGATCGGCAAGGAGGGAAGAGGGACACTAGACCACCAGGGAAAATCTATCTTGTTTATCGGGCCAGCGATTGGTGTTGGGGGGACCACTAGACCCCAGGAAAACTCTATATTGCTTATCGTGCTGGCGATCGGAGAAGGGGGAGGACTACTAGACCACCAGGGAAGATCTACACTGTTTATCAGACCGGCAATTGGTGAGGGGGGACCACTAGATACCAAGGGAATATTACTAGTACACTTCAGGGATGGCAATCGGTGGTGGTGCCGAACACTAACACCAGGGATAGCTCTCTGGGACTGGGCTAGTGAGGGGTGGCGCCGCACTAAATCACCTGGGCTTCCCATGCAAATAAGCCTATAATGGGCATGCAAATGGCCCCTTAGCACCTTGCATGCCCAATGGGCTCATTTACATGGGTCCATTTGAATATAGGTTATTTAGCATGGGCGCAAGCCATTATGATGCCCTATTATGGGAGCCATGTCTGCCCAGCACTAAGTGGCTTAGCGCTGGGCCACAATGGCCCTATATTCAGTGGACTAGCACTGGTGCACTATTCCACTGAATATGGCATATCTGGGCACCCAGGAAAAGGCAAGGCACAGCACAAATATTTGTGCTCCACTTTGCCCATATTTGAATATTGGGCTCCTGCTGCTTAATAAGCTATATGAGTGGAATGAAATTACTCGGAACTCGAGGACCGTTTAGAACATTTGTTACTTAAGTCATATACAGGGTCCCCTGTTTTACTTTTAATCAGGACTTTAATGCTTGATATTTGTAGTTAAGCTTTATATTTGGACCAATATTGATAGTAATTAAGGGCTCTAGAGAAATTAAGTTCAGTGTTCAGAAAATGGTCAAAGTTTACATATATATATATATATATATATATATATATATATATATATATATATATAAAAATATACAGGGGACTCTACAATCACTACATGGTGTGTTGGTGTATTATCATTAGTAGATAGAAATGTATGTATTAGATAGAGTTTTAATAGATTAATTATGCATAATTTGGTTTGGGGAGGTGTGTCAGATTGACGTCATCACTGATACACTATTTTAGTGTAGCCCTGGTGCCGTACCCCTGCCTATTGACTACCACACAGGTTAAGAGGCCTGGGTTCTGTTGAGATGGTGGCTGGGGGTTCTATCCCAGAATAGAAAGAAAGTAGCGCAGTGCCTCTACCCAGAGTAAATTAACAGTGGACCAGGTGTTTGATTAGTACAACTCCCCTGGAATGCTGTACCTACCTACCCACCCACCTCCCCTTCCAGCCACTCCACACACTAAATACTGTAAAACACATATACTTAACAGCTATAACTAATAATATGCTCACAACACAGGAATTTCCAAGAACAAAACACAGCTTTATTTTAGGGGGAGGGCTGGGGAAGGGGTGCTGGGGCACAAGATTGCTGTGAGGAAGAGAAAAAAGGGTTGACTGAGGTTAACAGGTCCCATAGGCCAGAACATTAACAATGCCCACCCCCACTGGTACCAGTGCATGCCCCCTATGACCTGACTGGGTACCCAGATTTAATGCAGGCCTGCTAGATGCCGTGGGTTGGCCTGCTTTGGGGCCCTTGAAGTAGCTCTTTCTAGGATGCTAACAATGTTAAATTTTATTCCCCTTTGGCAGGCAAGCCCTGGGTTACTCATGGTCCTGCAGACTGGAACTCAGCTGCTAGCATAGTAGGTTCAGGCAATTCAGGATCAACCGCTTCGAAGGGCAGCAAGCAAAGGGGCAGGGACTGCTGGTCCGAAAGATGAAACAATGGCTAGCAGCTGGTCGACCTCAGACATGCTTGAAGATTCCTGCAGCTTGTCACCTTCAGCCCACCAAGCAGGCCAGATTGTGGAGCCCAGACACAAGGCCTGCTAGGCCATAAGGAACCCAGACCCAGGAGTGACCCCACGGTCTGGCTCCCCTCATGGGTCTAGAGTGCCCTAGCACTCAGGCACGTGCCCCAGGCTCCCTGAAGCCAAGCCTGCCTCACTCAGTAGGGAGATACAGTTCTCCTACCTAGCTCCAAGTTGCAGCTGGGAAGATTTGCGGTTTTCACCTTTCTCCTGAGCAGGAACAAACAGCTCCAGTGTGCAGCAACAAGTTCTCTGATTTCCACCTTACCAGTGGCTTTTGGCTAGTGACTTGCAGTCTCTAGATTTGACCTCCACTTTCCACAGCTGGCTTTCAGCAAAACAACAAGCTCCCAAACTCTGGATACCTGCAAACATTTTTCCTCCAATGTTCTTAGATTCAGGCCGAGAGCCCACTTTAGCTCTGGCACACACAGTTCCGCTTAACCCTTTTCACAGGCTCCGTGTTCTCCACACTGATGCAGGCTCACTGCAACACTGGATCTCCAAAACTACCAGGAACTTTCACCAAATTTCCTTGGATGTTCAGCTGCAACACCATGATTCTTTCAGCCAGAAACAAGCTCCCCCTTCCTTTTTCCCAGTTAAATGACCAATTGACCAACAAAGTCCTTGAAACAGGCCTCCTGCCTTTTTTCACCATACAGCCTGAGCCCTTCTTGACTCGATTAGAGCCCAGACCAGACTGCCCAAACTGTCCAAAGTCCCTGGAATTCCACACGAAAATTCTGACTTCTGATTGGTTAGATCCTGCTGACAATCACAAATATTAATAGTCATTAACCCAGTTCGATTATTGACGGTAACTGGGTTTTGGTGCCTGGAATACGGTTCACACCTCTCCCATAAAGCAGTTCACCAGTCTTTGGGTGCCTAAGCATTTGATTGACTAGACTAGGGGGTCATAGTGTCAAAGATGGCTGCTACAGTGCACAATCCCATACAGTGTATCAGCAGTCTCAGTTTTATAAAGCTCTTGCAGTCAAAAGATAGTTTTTATAAACAATTTCCCCATTATCCGGAAGTAGCTTTTGCCCCTGATCAAGCAACTGCAGATTTGTTTTTCTAGACATTTTAGTTTGACCGTTGCAGCTGTCGATAGATACAGTCCCCCCAGGAGGCAAGCAGCACATTAATATTCATAAAAGATGGCTCCTACGTATGCTAATCCCCCCCCCAGCTCAAGCGCTCATAGGCACTTCTAAATAAAATATAGCAACCACTCCTCAGCCTCCTCCTCCAGGTGTACAACCCCCGATTAGTTTATTTAGGGGGTCAAGAGCACTGGGGAGGCATTTGCTAAGCCGCAACAGTGGCGAGAAGACACTGGGTGCACTAGTGTGCATGCACAGGCCCTAATGGCACTCTTAATATGCCAGCTGCTGCGGCGGCCCCGTGACTGACTCCTCCGGACCCCAAAAGGATCAGAAAACTAACAAGGGCTGGATGGAGACCGGAAAAGAGCTTTAGGACCCTGGACTGAGGCGGAATGGCAGCAAGCAGAGATGGGGAAAGTACGGGCTCCCCTGGGCATTAAGGTAAGGCCCACCCATGAGAGGGAGGGGTTACATTAGCGTGTTTTTAGTAGCTAATTATTACCCTTGATAAAGCTCCAGGAGAAGGGAGAAAAATGCCATCCGGTTTTAGTGATGGACTGTGGGGGTGGCACTTGATCTGCTTTTCTTATGTTTATGTGGTGTGTGAGTATAAAATAAATAAACTGTATTTTTCACACACTTGTAGCTACTTCTGTTTTTGTGACTTGGGGGGCTGAGTTGCGAGGCTTTTTTGTTGCTGTACTTGGAATTTTAGCCTTACACAACCAGAGCCTGTGGGTGATCTCTTTTTTGGTGTGTATTATATATAACCCTCATACACATAATACTGCAGACAAAGGTACTGTATGCTATTTAGATATCCACCCTCCCCCGATCTCAATATTCTATATATAGCATGCCTGCAGCCCTGTTCTGTACTGTATGTCATCAAAGTGCTATTTTTAGGGGCGGGGCTACAGCTCTTGGCAGCAGCTCAGCTTGTACTCGAAAGTTATGAGCCAAGGTTTTACATATAAGTACCTTTTTAATTACGTCACTGAAAAATTAATTCTGGCCTAAATTAGCTCCTTGGGCAGACAGCTACTTAGTATGAGTTGCCTGCTTCAAACGTGTCAGTTGCTCTTTAATGGCGGTGTTCTTCAGCAGCAGTGGACTGAAGAGCAGCTGATAATAGGAGAAAAACTGAGGCATGATGGGGCTGCCCACCTTATATAGGCAGCGGTGATGCACGTTGACATAGGCAGCTCCAGCTAACAAAAGTTTCTGGGTGATCCTGATGCCAATGGCTTACACATCCACGATGTGGTTCAATGGAGGGAGGTATCCTTGAAGAAGATCACAATGGACAGCATGGGACTGGAGTTAGGTAGAACAGAACAACTTGACCACTGCAACCAAAAACAGGGGAATGGTTATGGTTGGAAGACACACCTCAGCTAGATGGCCATGTACCCAGCACTGTCATTTCAACATACTGTAGCTCTCTGTATATGACATTCACCAGGCATGTTACAATGCTATGTTGTGCCACGTTCACAGGTGCTAACTTCTGGAACAGTGAAGTAAACTGCATCACAAATGCGGAGTGACATCTGCCCCCTGCTGAGTGGACTAAAGAGCATAGCAGTTGGGGTGGTGGCTCAAACCATCCACTATGAGCTGCCATGGCTGCGCCTCAGAATTGGCCCCCAAGACTCTTTTTCTTGGACTACTTTTTCACATCTACCAAATGTTTTATGTTTAGGGACTCTGTTCCTTCCCTTAGAGCAGAGCTCTGAACACATTTAAATTTTATTTTGAATACTCAGGCCTGCCAAACTGGGTCCAGAACCAAGCTGGTTGGGGGAGGGGGACTGGCACATTTGTTTCTTTTTATGTAGCTGTTTCTCCTCTGCTGCATCCTCACATTTCTAAGGCCTGGAGGCCTACTTCCTTGGTGACTCCTCCAGCCCCTTCCACCACTAAACCCACGTTATTTCTGGTGATTGACCAGGGTGCCAGGCCCCAGAGTGCCACTGGCTATACTCTCAAAAGCAACATGGTTTACCCCCATATTTCTATCACCCATCTCACCACGACACCTGGTGATGACCACAGTCGATCCCCCATGCACACAGATGACAATTTATGGGGAAGCTAGCTTTCCAGACCTTCACAGGTGTCACTATTGCACCAGTACCCAGTGCCAGCCCTCTCTAGCTGGTAGCATTGTCATGCAGCAGTGCCTCCCAGCCTTCCTTGGCACCTGACCAGCTCCCAAGTCTGCTCCTGAAACCAGACTGCAGGCATGTGCCACCTGGCAGTGCCACAGACACAGATTTATCCAGTTCCAACTGCACTGCAGTCATATCTAACCCAAGTGAAACAAAGAGCATATTACTAGTCATTTGTGTTTGCTATAGAGCTGTCTAGTGTTATTTTGTATAGTGTTATTTTAACTGTGTTGTATTTGCATGATCACGCTACAACTAATTTACCAAACTTGCAGTCAGTAAAGGAAAAAATGCCACTAATGAATACTAAAGTGCAAATGGCACTTAGCTCCGATTTAGGGCAAAAGGTTCAGAATGGTAATTTCAGTTTGTTTCTTCTCTTGGTTAATGAGTTATTTAGTTAGCACAGGTTGCGGCAGAAGATGCCAAAAGAGCATTGACTGGAGGGAGGAAATGCTTGGGGCACCTCTAGATGTGAAGCTTCAAAATGGGTTGTAGATTACTACATAGGTCAATAACTGTTTGCTATCCAACTAGTTCCTCTCAAGAGGGACAAGGTCCTCTGACATATCAAGCAATTGAAACCTGCCTGAAAAAAGACAGTAATGCTTTTGGAGCTGGCGCTCTGCCATGGCTGGAGGTAGGAAATGTGTTCCTGATTTTGAGTACTGACTTTTTATAGTTTGTCAGGAACAAATGACACCTGTACTGACATGAGTGAATTGTATCTGCATGGCTGATTAGGTCCAGCGAAGCTCAATTGCAACTAATACGGATAATATTACAATCTGCATTATTGTTTTTATGCTCTTTATTTCTCCCTTCCACATCAGTCTCCTTGAAAACTTCTCCAATGTCTTGCTAATAACTCAGTTTCAACGGGTGTGAGACAGTGACAAGGTCTAATCCTTTTGCTGTTGAGGGCAACACATCACTTCTGCCATGTGCCTGCCCTGTGGTTGTTCAGAGTGTGAAAGACCTGTGGTCATTCCCAAACCTGTGTTCCTCAAGCTGGCTGCCCTCTGGCACTCAGGGTGCAAACAGAACCTCGGTCATTCCCAAACATGGGTTCCTTAAAGGTGGCTGCCCTCCAGTGTATAAAGACACCAGCACTAACTCCCAAACCTGGGTTCCTCTCACATGGTTGCCCTTCAGTGGCTCACTGTGTGAGGGACCTGAAGCCACTCCAGAATCTGGGTTCCTCTTCTGTGGCTGCCCTCTGTTGACTCAGTGTGTAGAGAGACCTGCAGTTACTCCCAAATCTGGGTTCCGCCAATGTGGCTGACCTCTGATTGCTCAAAATGTGGGAGACCTATGGTCACTCTCAAACCTGGGTTCCTCCCACGTGAATGCTTTATGGTGGCTCAGTGTTTAGAGAGTCCTGCTATCATTTCCAAACCTAGGTTCATTCCATATGACTGACCTCTGGTGGCTCAGAATGTGAGAGATCGGTCATTTTCAAACCTGGGTCCTCCCATGTGGCAGTGCTGATCTGCAGTGCAAAGTCAAATGAGATCATTCTGTAAACTAGTAATGCATCATTTGAATTAGGATGTGAAGTAGTACCAAAATCTGCAGTTCAGATTTGGAGATCCAGACTTCTGCAGTCAAATGTATACAACATGGAGCTTTGGAGCTGATGTAAACTTGGGCCATCAGTATTCCCAGCATGCACTGGGAAGCATTTCAAACAGTGACAGCTCTAAAAATTTCTAAAATATATTGAAGGTTCCTTGTGAGCCACATAGTACTCTTTCTAGCAGACCAAACAGGACATCACAATGGATGAAATGATGAGATCTGCTAGGGCTATCAGCTGCCAAAACAAGAGTCCTCTGTATATTAAGTAACAAGAAAGCAATAATACCCAACAGGGTGGGGGGTATTGTGGTATACCGGACCCACGGGGTGTAATAAGACCCGATGCTGCAGGTGGAGGGCCTTATAGCCCTTGGAAGGTCCAGTGTACCACAATACCACCCACCCTGGAGGGTATTATTGTGCTTAGAAAATCGGCACCATAAAAAAAAAAAAAAGGTTAATAAAAAATTAGTTTAAAGCACATTTTGTAATAAAATAGTCCCTCCACCTGCATTAGAATGATGTTTTGTTTTTTTAAAGGTGGAGAAAGCAGATGGAAAACCTTATTAGGCTAGTTTTACATTTCGGTGCTGGATCCACTAAACTGCCTAAGCTGTTCTTACTACCTCCCTGACCACAACAGAAACATACAGGCACAGAGAATGTAATTTTAATTTTTTTGTCTGCAGATACTTTCCTGTCTCACCTGCCCCCCTCACCCAACACACACACACAGACACACTGCTCCATTTGTTTCTCTTTAGTGCAAGCAGCTCCATTACCACACTGCCCCCAGGTGCGAGGGAGCAGGTTTGCGATCCTGCTTTTGAGCTGCTTTAAGGAATGAAACATGGGAATTGTGAACCCAGTAGCCCTCAGTGAGATTGGGCATGGTGGTTTGCATATCCTACAATCTCTGCCCCTGTTGCAGGACACACATTTGCAGCCAGACTCTGACTACCCACCACCCCATTCTGCAGTCTTTGTGCTCCCCATTGGCTACCTTTTCTTTCTCTCAAACCCTCCCTACTTTTCATGTGGACTGATATTTACTAGCAGAAACTGTTGTTGTAGCCATTGTGAGTTTCTAATGTGGGATCATAATGAAGTCCATAATCCTTTTTCTGGGGTGCTTAGCAGGCACGTTCCACTGCACCTTCGATCAGCACCCTGAACCTGGCCCTGCAGTCCCTCCTTACAACTCATGGTTACATACTGTACTACCTGTCCTTTATCCTCTAAAACTGTCCAATTTCCTAAGTTGGTAAATGTTACCCTATCCCACGTGTCTAGTTGCTCTAGAACTTCGCACTATACCAGCTGTAAAAGTCAATTCAGGTCCTTTCTGTCCCCAATATTCTCATATATCCTCTCTACTAGGACACTCTTGTATGCACCCTTGGGTTCCCTTGCCATGCATTTATCTCCACCTACAACCATTGACTTCCGCCTTCTTAAAAGGGGTAGAACCCATCTGCTTGGACTATTATTAAATGCCCTTAAAAAACTTCTTGTGTTATTGCTCATTTGTTCAGGAAATGTCGCGTTAAACCCCAGCCCTCCTCTTCCCATTCCTGTTCCCTCTGAACTACCACAGGTAAAGGGGCCAAGTCTAATCCACAGAAACGCCTGCAGTTTGTTAAGGAAATTTGATTCTATACAGACCCGGATCAGCCTTACTATGCCTGATATCCTAGTGGTGACAGAAACATGGCTGAGACACTCTACCCAGGACTATGAAATTAACATCCCTTCATACAACGTCTTCAGAACAGACAGACTAACACGGGACGGGGGTATCTTCTTTATGTTCAGGACAAGTTTACTGCCTTTAACTGATTCTACCACATTACTCAAGGAATTCGAATGCACAACCATAAAGGTGCAACTCTCCCTGTTGGTCCCCTTTTGTATCACTGGATGTTATAGACCTCCCTCTGCAGAGCTCATGGTGTTGAAGCATTTATGTGATATCCTAGACTCCTTGTCCTCTGAGGTTATTACTATGGGCGATCTCAATATGGATTGACTCTCTGTATCGTCCAAACCTTTAAAGACCTTTGCGATAATTTGGGGTTTTCACAAATCATAACAGAAGTTACCCGTCCTAACATCAAAAACCTGGACCATAGCACATTATCCGACTTAATTTTAGTGAATAAATCTCACCTTTTTACACACTCAGGTGCATTCTTCAATGATCTCAGCGATCACTGTGCTATAGCCTGTATGAGGTCTGCCCCTAAAGTGGTCTCAGTCTCTAAGCCAACAGAACTTTGACCTCTACGCTTTTCTTTCTGATCTTCAATATGCAAATTGACAAGGTTTCTATCTGGTCCCTTCAGTGGCCGAAACTTACGAGGCCTTCCAAAATATTGTCCTCGGGACCATCAATAAACTTGCACCCTTAGTTAAAATCTGTACTAAGAAGAAATCGTATGCGTGGTTTACAGCCAGTCTGAAAGCCGCATTGTTGCAAAGGGACACCCTTTGGAAAAGGGCTAGGAAAACCAAACAGTTTGCAGACTGGGCAGCTTTTAGAGCCACTAGAAATTGATCCACCAAACTAACTGGAGCTGAAAAGGCAAATTTTTTTCTACTCTGAACTTGAATCCTCCTCCATATGTGCGACTAAATTTTGGAAAACTCTAAAGGACCTAGAAGGTCACTGCTCGGCTAGTTTGATCCCACCTAAAATTTCTTCTGCTGGTACCATTACTACTCTACTGACAAGCATGAAATACTTGACCTCCTCAACAACCATTTTGCCACAGCAGGGTTAGCGTTTAATGCCTCACCGGCCAATAATCTCCGGGCGCCGTTGTGTAGTCAGAACCCTGATTGTCTTAATTCGGTTTTACCCAGTCAAGACTCAGTTTCCTCATTCTGCCCTGTCTCTGTGAAACAAGTTGAGGACTTTCTACTTCAACTGGACACTAAGAAAAATGCGCGTGCTGACTTTATCGAGCCTTACTTCCTAAAACTTGGTTACTATGTCCTGTCCCCTCCCAATCACTCACCTTTTTAATTTGTCCCTTGCACTGGTGGGCACCCTCCCTAGTATATGGAAAACAGCCCACCTCATCCCCCTATTTGAATCTGGTGACTTGAGTGACCTAAATGATTACCGTCCAATTTCCCTGTTTCCTATCCTGTCTAAGTTGCTCGAAAAGGTAGTCAACACTCAGCTCAGGCAGCATCTGGAGAACTTTAACCTGCTAAACCCAGTCCAATCTGGTTTCTGACCCTGTCATAGTACAATCTCAGCACTTGCTAAGGTCACAAATGATTGGCAGAAAGCCCTGGATGCCAAAGACTATGTATGCGCTTTGTTTCTTGACCTTAGCAAAACCTTTGACACGGTGGACCATAATCTGCTCCTGGTTGTTCTAAAAAACATTGGGGTAGACAATCTGGCATTAAAGGGACACTGTCAACCCCCTTAGGTCTCAAAGTAACCCTAGTTCAAAAATCACATTTTATGACTGCCAGCATTCTGTAAAGGTTGCTGATGTAGCTGGTAGTTTGATTCTGACTCTTTTTTTCTTTAGAAAAGTGAACAACAGACCGCCCACCATACTGTTTTACCACACAAACACAGGGTTGTTTACATTTCTTGATCAGCTCCAGCTGCATCTTTCCTGGACTTGGAAACACCCACAACACAGTCTAGCCCCTCGTGATGCAGTGGGAGTTTAGGAGGCTACTTCCTCATGAGTGACTGCACTGTTTGAGTGTGTTTATAATGCTCAGAAAGTATGCAGTAAGAACAGATCCAGGATTGTAAACAAAACAAGGTTGTTTATAAATATACATTAGCATGCATTTCAGTCCTACTAAACAAGGAGACAGACATAACAAACAGCAACATCAATAAATGTTAGAGAAGGTAAGCAATCATAAAATGTAGGCTTTTAACTAGAAATAATAATATGAAAATGTCCCTTTAAAATGGTTTACCAGTTATCTTACTGATCGGTACCAACAGGTCAAGGTGGATTGTGACCTCTCTCCAATGAAAACCCTCCTAAGATGCGTGCCCCAATGGTCCATTCTTGGTCCACTATTATTTGCCATCTACATAAACAATTTAAACACTGGAATCTATTCAGCAAATATACACCTATTCGCTGACAATACAGTGCTGTATATAGACAGGCCCACTTCAGAGCTTACATGTAATGACCTCCAAATTGAATTTATCCAATTACAGAAAAATCTTTTGCACTTAAAACTCCTGTTAAATGCCAAAATAACGAAGGCTATGCTCCTTTCCCCATCAGTCAATGTGTCCAAACGTTGCACCCCAGGGACGGTTCCTCAAGTACTCACTCTGTTGGGTGAGCCCCTGGAATATGTGGAGAAATTTAAATATTTGGGTGTTTGGATAGACTCTAAATTGTCAGTCATAGATCATATAGAGGAACTATCCAAAAAATTAAAACAGAGGCTTGGGATTTTCTTTCGAATCAGAGATTTACTTACACAGGAAGCAAAAAAAGGTTAGTTCAAACTACCTTCATGCCACTCCTGGATTATGCTGAGTTTTTTTGTATGGGCATGGTACAAATACGGCCCTTTCCAAACTTGACTCCCTATATCATCAGGTACTTAGATTTATTACCAGTGCTCCTTATTCCACTCGCCACTCTACACTCTATTCTTCTATAGGTTGGAGTTCACTCAGTTACAGGCGGCATAAAAATGCAGTCCTATGGACTTATAGAGTCATCAACAAGCTCCCATAGTATATCAACAAGTGCCTGCCTGTTTGCACCCCTGGTAACTACCCTCTAAGAAGTCTCTCCTATATTTCTCTTCTAATCCCAAAGGTCAGAATGCGCTACGGCCTAACGGTAATAAGTCACGCCCTTCCTGTTCTTTGGAATAATGTACAAAAAATGCTGAGGCTTGCTCTCCTGGTGAAGTTGTTTATCTTCAAAAACCTTTTCCTGCGGTCATTTAGTGAGACATGTAATTGCTTCCACTAATGACCCTCAAAGAAAAAAAAAATTTTTTTTGTCTACCTATTTCCTGTTGACTCGTCCCTTCCTTGCCTGCAGGCCCTTAGTCTTTATCCCAACTCGTCACCTGGCTGCCCTTCTTCTTTTGTCTCATTCGCTGCCTTCTCCCCTGTTGCTTAAACTCCACCCTCGGAGATTTTCTTTCATGTTTATCTGCATATTTTATATATATTGTATGTACTGTTTATAGAGCAAGACTGTATAGTGTATAAGCTTGATTGTACCTTGTGTGCTGCCTTGTCTATCTATGTAAACTTGCCTAGTTCTGTTCCTCATTTTTTATACGTAGCTTTATGCGGCCTGGTTATGAGGCTGCTTGTTGCTATGTAACTGATGTATAACTGTATCCAGGTCCTCCTTGTAAAGGAGTTCACCTCAATGGTATTCCGCCTGGTAAAATAAAGAATTGACTTGATTGATTGATTGAACACAGTAGCTCTACTACCAGCAAGCTCTTAAGCGTTACTTTCACTTTTAATCCTAAAAAAAGAAAAGAAAGCTTGTTTTCCTTTCCTAAGCAGGGATGCAGCTAAGACAAGCCTGATGACTTGGAGTAGCGGTGATTCATGAGCGTGCAACGTGCTACCAGTACCGCTAGTATCTGAATCTGGTGGAAGTCATCTTTTTCAATGGAGTTGAAGTAACATTAAAGATTCTGTGGCACCACACTTATGAAAACATTGTGTGGCTGTTGTGTGCTGAAATTATGCCTTATTGCTTACGAGGCCCTAACTGATTGTTCCACGGGGGTGTTTCATTCAGTGGGAGTGAGGGGAGGGGAGAGAGAGAGAGAGAGAGAGAGAGAGGAGAGAGGAGAGGAGAGAGAGAGGGGAGAGAGAGAGAGAGAGAGGGAGGGAGAGAGAGAGAGAGAGAGAGAGAGAGAATCTCATGGTGGGAGAATAAGGAGCTGCTTTCTTGGTGAAGAAGTTACTGAGTTGTGGGAGAGACACAGAGCGAACAGTATCACCAGTACTGCTACTGTGTCTGAAAGGAGTGGTATTTTCTTTGTTTTCCATACCATAGATGGACATCCATCAGTCCAGAAAACTGAGAAAGTACCACTGCTCTGCTACATAGTAGCGCTACCACAGATAGCACTCTTGCTCATGCTCAGCTCATTCAGCCATTTTGGTCGGAGATGAGAAATAATGTCACTGAATCTTTTTTTTTCTTCATTTTTTTTGTGTGTGCCTACTATTATTTAATTTGTTGACTTAAAGAAAAGAGAGTGGGTGGGGTCGGACACAAAATTGCTAGCATAGGGAGAGGAAAAAATGGCGGCAGATCAACTTTGAACATTCAATCTTCCCAATTATTTCAGTCATCCTGTCAGTTGGAGCTGGCTTTTAATCTAACCTGGGCTCTGTTGTCTGATAGATGCCCACCTTGCCAGGGCTATCAGCGAGTCAGAGCCCAGGATTTTTCAAGCCCATTTTCTAACTCGGGATGGTCCATTGATGCAGCAGTGGAGCTATTGTTCATGGTGTAGGAAACCCAGGTGTGAGAATGACTCCGGGCTGTTGGGGACCAGCTGGGGATAGGCAGGATTCAGCATCCCTCAAGATGCTTGTCTCTTCCAGGAAGGGAGGGAGTCGTTCACGGCATGCTAGAACTACCTGGATGTTCTCAGGTGGAACAACTGATGGAACCGTTGTGGGGGGGGAAAGGATGACTTTGTAGCCAAGCACGCCAGTTGTGTGAAATTGTGCCTGAGTACGTACAGCTGATGTTTCAGGGAAAGACAAAACACTGTGAAAAACCCTGTCTGCCACTACAGGATGAAGCAAGCCCCACAGGCTCAACACTGCTGACAGAGGTGCCTACTTCTATTGGATGCCGGACTCCTGAGGGTCTGGGAGAACTAAGAAAGCCCCATTATGGGGGTACACCATGGGGGCTTAAAGGGTTAGGGTACGTCCATGAGACAGCAGGTGTTGGGGCTGATGGGGACAGGCCAGTCATGTAAGGAGGACAACAACTCTGCTAGATCATGTCAGCAGACTCTTTGTTAGATTCCTTTTAAAATTTCCTTCTGGACATCCTGTACAGAAAAAACTACTTCCTGTGTGCTCACTGTGATTGTATTAAATGTACTTGCCCCTTAGTGATGACTTGTTTCTGACTGAGACAGAGGCTTCACCTCACTGATGAGGCCTAAGGAATATGACACATGGGTCTGATTCACAATCAGAACTGGGAGAGCCAAGTGGTTACAAAGACCCCTGTGTGTCTACTCTAAGTCTATGATTCTGTCAAGACATGCTCAACAGGTTCACAAACTCTTCGGACATGCCCGCAATGCTGCTTGTGAAGAGGGGCAGGAGCTGCTATACTAATTGTCCTTCTCACAACACTGTTACCTTTTCAACCTGGGTTACAGGCTGTACCAGCCTAAGTGAGACCACTCGCAACCCTCCAAGCCAGTGTGGGGGTGGGGGGGGGAAGACAGAAAGATGCTGAGAGAGGGAGAAGGGACCACTGGATAGGACACTATGGATGTCATGGTAGGTTTCATCAGTAACATGGGGACATATATTGGGAGATAGAAACATAGAAACATAGAAGTTGATGGCAGATAAGGACCGCAAGGCCCATCCAGTCTGCCCATTTCTTTTTCTACCTTATAAATGTGCCATTGGCCTTTGCTCTGTCAGTGGCCTATCTATTCATAGTCATTTGTATTGCTCCCTTATGCCTATCCCATGCCTGTTTGAAGCCCTGCACTGTATTCATAGCCACCACTTCTTGTGTAAGCCATTCCATGCATCCACCACCCTTTCTGTGAAAAATTTCCTCACATTCCCCTTAATCGGCCCCTCTAATCTCATGCTGTGTCCTCTTGTCCTGCTATTTTTCTTATATTGAAACATGTTAGACTGTTTCACCTTGTTAATGCCCCTTAAGGTGTTTGAATGCCTCGATCATATCACTCTCTCCTTCCTTTGCTCAAGGGTATACATATTGAGCTCTGTTAATCTGTCCTCATATGTCTTCTGATGCAGTCCCTGCACCATTTTGGTTGCCCTTCTCTGGACTGCCTCAATTTGGTTAATGTCCTTGTGAAGGTGTGGCCTCCAACTGCATGCAGTACTCCAGATGGGGCCTAACAGTGTCTTGTAAAGAGGGATTATTACCTCCCTCTTACGACTTGTGATACCCCTACTATACACCTAACACCCCCCAGCCTTACCTACTGCTTTTAGAGGTCTGTTTGATGATTTCAGGTCATCAGTGATGATGATGCCCAAGTCTCTTTCTTCCTTTGTGACTGCTAGCAACTCCCTCCCAGCCTATAGGTGGCTTCAGGGTTTCTCTTCCCTATGTGCATGATTTTGCACTTCTTTGCATTAAATTCCAGTTGCCACTCTTCTGACCATTTTGCTAGTTTATCCAGATCTCTTCTCATTCTGCCCACCCTCTGGATCATCTACTGTGTTGCAGATCTTGGTGTCATCTGCAAACAGATAAGCCTTACCCTCTAGTCCATCTGCAAGGTCACTAATGAAGATGTTGAAGAGGACTGGCCCCAGGACTGATCCCTGAGGTACCCCACTTGTGACTTGCATCTCTTCTGACTGTATACCATTTACCACCACTGTCTGTTTTCTGCCCGTCAACCAATTTGCCACCCAGTTGACCAACTTCTGACCCACCCTGAGCCTACCCAGCTTATTTATCAATCTTCTATGTGGAACAGTGTCAAAAGCTTTGCTGAAGTCAAGGTAGGCAACATCAACTGCTCCCCCTTGGTCCACCACTCTGGTTACCCAGTCAAAGAAATCTATGAGATTAGTTTGACAGGACCTTCCTTTTGTAAATCCATGCTGTCTTGGATCCTGTGCCCCTATGGATTCCAGGTGTTGCACTATCCTTTCCTTAAGGAGTGCCTCCATAATCTTGCCCACTACTGAGGTAAGACTGACTGGTCTGTAGTTCCCCGCCTCCTTCCTGCTACCACTCTTGTGGAGCGGGATCACATGAGCCCTTCTCCAGTCTTCTGGGACCTCTCCTGTGCTCAGAGACTCACTAAACAGTTCTGCTAATGGCTCTGCTAGTTCCACCTTTAGCTCCTTAAGTACCCTGGGATGTAGGGTGAACTTGCATCAATACTGGGGTGACAGGTTCAGGGGATAAAGGCACTGGATCAGGTAGTCAAGGGACCATATCAAGAGACTAGGGGATTGCATCAGTGGGGGGAGGTGGGATGACTTGGGCTGAGTGATGGCTCAAGATTGGCTCAGTACTGGGATAGCACTTAATTGGGGGATCAAGGGACTGCATCTGGTGATAGGGTGCCAACCGGGGGTGATTAAAACTGGGATGGGGAGAGTGAAGAGGGTCTACATGATTCCATGGTGTGTTTAAAACAGGGAAGAGGAGAGAAAGAGGGTGCCACTGGACAATAAAGAGTGCTTAGAATTGGGACGGGGTGAGGAAAGCATTCTAATCAACACCAGGGAGGTCTTATAACTAGGATAGGAAGAAGGAAGAGGTTGTCAGTGGACACCAGGAGGGCTTCTGACTGGGATGGGTAGAGGGAAGGGATTCCTTGGAACACCAGGAAAGGTAGCTTCCAGGGAGTGCTTGGAACTGGGATAGGGTGGGGTACTAGAGGATACCATGGTGTGTGTAGAATTGGGATGGGGAGAGATAGCTGGAGTGCCATCTGATACCAGAAAGTGTGGAGAACTAGGACGAGGAAAGGAATAAGGTGTCACTTAATACCAAAGCATGCATAGACTTCGAACAAGAGGTGGGAGGGGTCTGGGGCCACATGGGTCATAGCATATCAAAAAGTTGCAGGGATGTTGGCACCTAATAACTTCCAACAAATTGCATTGCACTGCAGTCACAGGGGGGAAATTGCTCTGCCCTGCCCTGCAATGTGAATGTGCCTTTGTGCATAATGTAATCTGGTGGCTGCACAGTGAAGAGACCAAGACTTGTCCCCCATGTGGCTCTGGTTGTTGCTGTTTCTTAAGTCAGGATTGACTAGGTACAGAAGCCTGTTTTGGGTAGCTGAGTTTTTTTGCACCTTTTCTCTATTAAAATTCTGTTTGTAAGCCTCCTTCTTGTCTCTGCTGCCTAATTCCCTCCAGAGCTCCAAGGGTATCTTCCCAACCAGTATCCTACCTTTTATCCCAGGTGCCCTCCTCCATGCTGCAGTGATTTGCCCATCGGGCAGGGATGGAATGGAGGGGCAACCCCCAAGCTTCAGATTTCGTAAGGAGACATGCTGATGAGGTAGAGCCTAACCCGGATATACCAGGGTCTTTCATCTTCCAGCAGAAGGGCCTGTGTCTGGTTTCCTTATCTACCCTTACAAGACATCACAGCTTGAACATAAAGTGGCTGTGCACATGAGGTATGTGACGCCTCCCAATGTCAGCGACAGTCTGCCCTCCCTACAGTCCTCCAGCCACTCCACCACCTGTGGTCATCCAGGTGGCAGTACTGCGACAGAGGACAGAACCCTCTTTCCCCAGAGAAGGAGAGCATCTTCTGGGATGCTCAGTCTTTCTACTTTCAGTCGCCCTCCCCAGGACTTGAACTTGATCACAAACCTGGGTCACCAGCATCCTGAGTGGTAGCGCTATCACTGCACCAATGAACCAGACCCTTTTTAATAGAGCTGTTTCTCCTTTGATACCATCCACCCAGTCCTCATGCCTTACAGCTACACTCCCCAGTGACACACTCAGCCCTGACACATGCTAACTGTACCATTCTCATCAGTGGGGGCCATGGGGCAGTGACCAAGAGCATTTCCAGCTGTCATCCTGGCAGGGGCATCAGTGGAGGTGAGTATAAGGGGCTGGAACTCTGAATCTTTATTCATTGGCCCTCAAGAAAACGATTCCCAATTCCTAAAACTGTCCTCCATCCTAGTCATTTGCTTTACTGGGCAGGAGGGCTGGGGGCTCAAGCCCCTAATCTATTCAGACCCTAGAAATGTTCATGCATCCTGGCAGCATCGTGTTTTACACCCCAGTTTTCTTTTCAAGCCCTCACAAAACAAGATTATAAATGTTACAAGTCAGAAACAATGTCTGTGTCTGTATCTGTGTCTGTAATTGGGTTAGTCGCATTTCATTTCCATGGATCCCTGGGGCATCAGGTTCAGTGGGCCAGTGTGCCTCCCACATTCATCTTGTGTTTCAGTCTCTCTTAAGCACGAAGCCACAAGGACAGAGTATGATACTGTTATGTGGCATCCAGGTCCGGGGTATCTGGCAGTTCCAGCTGTGATCTGGAAGGGTGTATGCATGCCATTTAGCCCACTTTACTGTAAATTTTTCTAGAGTAAGTCTGAGGACAGCTGTGATGTGTTACATATAGACAACTGCATCTAGCCTCTCCTTCCACTTCTGAATGGTGGGAATAGTAGCTGTTAACCAGTGAGCTGTGATCCCCTTAATGGCCACCAGACACATTATTCTAAAATGTTTTGGCATTTTCAGTGGTCTAAACCTGGAGGTGGTAGGCCCAGGATGTGCATTTGGAATGTTGCCCTGATGTCAGTTTCCTAAATTTTGCTGAGCTCCACACTTATTTAGGTCCAATATGGCACTATCTTTGGGCAACCATAAAATACATGGTAGTGACCCCCTTGGTCCTGACAACCACACCAGCATAGCACCAAAGAAGTGCATAGTAACAGTAGGAGTGTGAAAATACCTTATCAGGACTTTCCACCCATATTCTTACCAGGTTGGTGAGATCGACACTGTACACACCTCTGTCAACACACTATCCCATTCCTATCTGTGAATGGAGAATTAGACTCTTGCTCCCATTTTCTTCTAATCTTACAAAGGGAGTGTCCCCCCATTGAGATAAGTAAGACTTTATAAATGGTGGAAATGTACCTACATTTAGTAGCCAGTCTGGTTGCCCAAAACAGAACATTTTCCCAGAATGTTAGATCACGAACCAGTGGGGATAGGTTGTCCCTGTGGTGATATAGTGGCGAATCTGTAAGTATCTAAAAACATCACCACTGGGTATACCAAACTCTCACTTGAGTTGATCAAAGATAACAGTTACCATTTGCAATGAGTTGTACATATCTGGTCAGTGCACTGTGAATCCACTTAAGAAATCCTTCAACTCTGTGCACTGAGGTGAACTCCAGATCCCCTATAATGATCATGATGGTACTTACTGCATTAGGGTTTTAGTAAGGGCTCTAATTTTTTTCAGAATCTGCATGGCATGTTTTGTGCAGAGGTTCTGAATCTGTCGTAGGAGTGTTGGGGTAATTCTCCAGAGAGGTTATATAAAGGAACTGGAAGGGTTCTCCATTTTTAAAAAACATGCCTACCTGTGGCAACAGATTGCGTAATCAGTGTGCTTTTCCTGGAAAACATTTCTAAATCAATCAATAAATAAATAAATCTATACAAAAAGGAAATGGGGGGGGGGTAACAAGCAGGGTGTTAACAAAATATGGAACACCATGCATGTGAATTCTAGAAGTCTAGGAAATAGGTTTCCAGACCTAAAGGCCATCATGGTGGAGGCCAACCTGTATATTGTGGTCATTACCGAATCACAGTGCACTGAAAATCATAACTAAGATATGGACATACCAGGTTATACTCGGTTCAGGAAAGACAAGGTGGGAAGGAAAGGAGGGAGTGTGGTGCTTTATATGAGGGAAAGCATAAAAGTGATAGAGATACATGGAATATGGGGTGGGGCAGAGGTACTATGGGTCACCCTGGAGATGGGGAATGGAGCCACTGTTTTCACTGTCATGTTCTACAGACCTCTGGCACAGGGAGAGGAGTTAGATAAGGTAGTGGTGGAAGCCACTGGCAAGATGGCAGAAGAGGGGGAGGTGCAGCTGGTGGGAGGCCTCAGTTGGCTGGATGTAGATTGAGCCTCCCAGCTGCAGATTCAGATAGAACAAAGCAGGGACATCCTGGACTCCCTGCAGAGGGCATTCATCAGGCAACTAGTTAGTGAACCCACTCACGATGGGGCAGTACTGGATCTTGTACTCACTAACTGGAATAGCGTTGCAGACGTCAAGGTGTGAAGCCACCTGGAGACCAACAATCACTGTACAGTGTTGTTCAATATAAAGACAGCTACAGAATTGAACCACACAGGGGTGAACATTCTAGACTTGAGGAGGGCAGACTTTATAAAGATGGGAGAATGCCTCAGGGATGACCTGGCAGGGTGGGATGACCGGGGGGTGGAGGAACAGTGGGTGAAAATAAAAAAGGCCATAGTTAGGGCAAAAAAAACTCCATGTCAAGCAAGTGGGCAAAAGCAAGAGGAAACAGAGACTGCCATGGTTCTTTTTAATTTTTTTTTGTACTCTTTTTCCATCTGGTCACTGGCCCCTGAGATCTCCCTCAGATGTAACGTCTTACTGGCAGCTCCCGCCCAGCCTGAGAACCCCCCCCCAGGTCAGGTCCCCCTCCAGAGCTCTGTCCTACACCCATGCCTGCAATCAACCCCCACAAGCTTGTACCCCCCGAGGTGAGGCCACCACTTCCTTGGCACTCCATGAATCCAGTTGGCAGTCGGGGTGAGGCTGAGGATATCGGAGATCTGACTGGGTTGGATATGGCATTGGACATGGGGCCACTGTAGGGCTCATCATCATCCTCCCAGGCACTGGGGTTTTTCCTTTGTTCAAGAGACGTGACCCCAGAGGTGCGGACGTGCAATGACATCCAGCGTGTGATGGGAACGTTCCCGCACCCACCCACAGGCCATCCGCCATTGCCTCTACCCCCTTCCAAGGTGTTCTTTGGCTGTAGTACCCCCCAGTCTCCACCAGGAGTCACTTGATGCCAGGGATCTACAACTCACCCCTCCACAAGAGAGGAGAGCAGTCCTCTGGATGCTCATGCCTCTCCTCTCCAGCCAACCCCCAACAACCCGAGTTGGCTCCTGAACCCAGGTCACCAACATGGCGTGAGGTAAGGCATCCAGCACCTCAGCTCTCAGTGCCACCAGGCCAGCTGACTGCTATGGTTCTTAAAAGAGGTGGTGAAAAATGAAAACAGCTAAGAGGGTAGCATTCAGAAGTTATAAGGAGATGCAGAAGGAGGAAGATAGGGAAGTGCATGGGGGAACAGGGGGAAGCATGGAGAGCAGTAAGGAGCCTGAAAGTGCAAATAGAAGAAAGAATGGCCCAGGTGGTAACAAGAGGGGACAAGACATATTTTAGGTATGTATGCAAAAAAGAGGAAGACCAGGGGTGGGACTCTAAGGCTAAAAAGGGAAGGTGGGTCTGTGCTGGGGGAGATCAGGAAAATGCAGACATGCTGAACAAATACTTGTGTTCAGTTTTCAGAGAGGAAGAAGAAGAGGAAGAGCCACAAAAAAGTAACAGAAGCATTGGAGGGGAGGTGGACAGTAGTCCATTTTCAGAGGAGAGAGTCCTGAAGGGACTCACTAATCTGAAAGTGGACATAGTGATGGGGCCAGATGGTGCATCCTAGGATACTGAAGTTTCTCAGGGAGATACTGGCTGCACCTCTGACAGTCCTATTTAACAGTTCATTGGAAACAGGAGTGGTTCCAGAGGACTGGATGGAGGCAAATGTAGTCCCAGTACACAAAAGTGGAAGCAGGGAAGAGGCTGGAAGTTATAGGCCAGTCATCCTGACATTGGTGGTGGAAAAGTTAATAGAATTACTACTGAAAGAAAGGATTGTGGAATATCATAAGTCCAATGGGCTACAGGACCAGAGACAGCATGGGTTCACAGGGGGAGATCATGTCAATTGAATCTGATAGATTTCTTTGACTGGGTGACCAAAGAACTAGATCAGGGTGGAGTGGTGGATGTAGCCTACCTAGATTTCAGTAAGGCTTTTGAAACAGTTCCACATAGGACACTAGTAAGTAAGCTGGTGAGCTTAGGGGTGGGTCAACAGGTGATAAACTGGGTAAGGAAAAAAGTGGCAGAGGGTGGTAGTGAATGGAGTTCACTCAGAGGAAGGGAGGGTGACCAGCAGGGTGCCTCAAGGATTAGTGCTGGAACTGGTCCTCTTTAATGTCTTTATAAGTGACATCACTGAGGAGATGGAAGGGAAGGTCTAACTCTTGTGGATGGCACTAAAATCTACATCAGGGTGGACACAGTGGGGGGGGTTGTAAAGGATGAGCAGTGACCTGTGAAAACTCAAGGAGTGGTCAAGGGTATGGCGGCTGGGTTTCAATGTGAAAAAGTGCAAAATAATGCACTTGGGGCACAGAAACCCAGGGGCAGATTACAAAATGGTGGGAGAGGTACTTACAAGTGTGACAAGATAGACCCGGCCAGCCAGATGGGCAGATGTGTGGTGTTATATTCTGTAATTCTATTGTATATGTACATGCACAAGAAAATGCCAGTGTTAATTCAAGGCATAGGGAAAAGCCTAGATTTTTTTTTAAAGGGGGTGACCTTTTGACACGAAGGCCACCTGCTTGCCAGGAAGGGATATTTTCATTCCCAGGTTCTTTTGACAAAGATGTGCCAATAACCATTAACCTGCCATAAACATGCACTACATAAGCAGATTGCTTGTGATCTCAGGAACTATTATAAGTATATGACATTTTATGAGGGAACAGGATTTATTCGCCAGGAAAGACCATTCTAGCAGTACTGTGTGAAATTCACTTCCAGTTTGCTATTATCAGAACCTGAGACTTCAAAGAGGTTAATTCTGAACTGTCATAAACCGTGTTGTGGGTCACTGGTGGGAATATAAACTGGTTTCCTTATAGCTGAAAAGTTGATGACATTGCATTTTTTAGAAGGCTAGTTAAACTCTCAGCTTAGTCAGTCAGTGTCATTCTGGTTGTGGATTTGCTCCTGACACAACATACCAGCTGCCGAGTTGCTATACTGACAAAGAACTTTGAACATTTTCATCTTTAAAGTAGAGATGTAGTTAAACAGTTTTAAGGCATTTATACTGTATACTTTCCAAATTTGTTTCCATATTGTAACTTAAATTAATATATGTTCTCTTTAGTTGTACTACATTTATTTAAATATTTTTAGTAAAACTTTTGTTTCCTAAAGAAATTCTGCCTGCATGAGATTTATTATATTGTATGTGTGACTGTAGAAGGTTTTATTAATAATCTGTGACAACTGTTACTTGCTTAGAAGAGTCGCAGATAGCAACCAAATTAAAAGGGTCTGTGGGGACAATCCAGATGGATTTGGGGAGATTATTAGAGTCTCGTATGAGTCTGCCGGGGGTGTGAATTGGGCTACTGCATGTCCTGTAGGGCAAAGACCAAATCAGGTGGTGCGCTGCTACCCCAAAGAGAGTGTAACACTTGGGCCTTCCTCCTGTGTGTAATAGCCATGAAAAAGGGTTCCTATTTGGCCACAAGACCTGAGACTGGTATTGTGCCCTGATCCAAAGTATAAAAGGATACTCTGGAACCTGGTGGCAAGTGTTTAGTTATAAACCCAGTGAGCACTCTGGAAGGACACTAGGAGGGTATCCTTGTTTCCACCCCCCCATCACGGATAGCACTTAGGGGTGGGCACTATGAGATTATTGATCTGACCCTCATGAGTGGGTTCATGACAACAACCACCAAGCAGGAAAGAGACCTGGGGTTAATCATATCAGATTACATAAAGGTGGCCAGGTAATGCGATAGGGCAGTTGGGAGGGCATCATTTTGAAAGTCTGAAACTTGTTTTGCCGACACTTGAAATGCCGATGCTATAAGCCTGACACTGAAAATCCTGACAACCCCCCTGCAGAGTTTGTTATAATAATTAAGGGGGGGGGGAAGCTCCCCGAAACATGAAAAAAACATCAAAATCCCACTGTTGAGATTTTCAGTGTCAGGCTTGTGGCATCGGCATTTCAAGTATCGTCAAAAAGAGTTTTGGTCTTTCCTCATATTTCCATTGGGAGGACTAGGGGTATGCTGAGGTGCTTAGGGAGGGGTATCAGCAGCTTAAAGAGGGAAGTGGTGTTGCCTCTGTATAGATCGCTGGTAATACCTCAGCTAGATTACTATTTCAAGTTATGGAGACCATCTCTCTGGAAGTACATAGACAGAGTGGAGGTGATCCAGAGGAAGACAGCTAAAATGGTGCAGGGTCTGCATCAGAAGCCCTATGAGGAGAGACTTTTGTTTAAGGACCTGAATATGTACACACTGGAAGAAAGCAAGGAGCAGGGGATGTAATAGAGAACTTTAACATCGCAAGGGGTTACATAAGGTACAGGAGAGAAGTATTTTTCACCAGAAAAAGTGCTCAAGAACAAGGAGAGATGCAATGAAGCTGGAGGGGGCTAGATTAAGGAGAGAAGTGAGGAAGTACTTCTTCACAGAATGAGTGTTGGATTCCTGGAACAGCCTTCTATCGGAGGTGGTGGGGGTGAAAACAGTGGTATGGTTCAGGAATGTATGGGATAAGCACAAGGGAATCTTAGGGGAAAGGAAAAGGGGGAGGAACAATGGACCAGTCATTGAACAGGATCTGCAGTGATACTGTAGACAAGGAAAAATGAGCAGAATAAGTAGGCCAAGCAGTTCTTACCTGACATCACATTCTATGTTTCTGTGTTTCTACATGTTTCTGAGTTTTAAAAAGTATTACAATCATTGTAAATTTTACTACTTATCCTTATGTAACAAAGTGAGAACTATGGATTATTGAATGCACATACAGACTTCGATGGTAGAAAAAGAACCAAAGGCTGATCTAGTTTGGCAGAGGCTAATTTGGTGCAAACATTTACTGCTTCTATTCCAAAACATGTAAAACAACAAATATGTTGCAGGTGATACCTTTTATTGGACCAACAAACCTGTTTCTGAGACTAGCTTTCGAGAGTTATATTCTCCTTATCAGTTCAGTGGCAATAGCAAAACATAATCAAAGTACCAATGGTACTGAAAGGAATCAAGCTGCTGGCGCAGCAGTGTAGAGGGTTGAGGCACTGGTGCCTTACCTTGACCCACACCGGTGACCCGGGTTCGGGAACGGACTCGGGTGCTGGGGGTCGGCAAGGGACGAAGAGGATTGAGTGTCCACAGGACTGCTCTCCTCTTCGGGGGTTGGGGGAGACTAGGTTGCCTCGCTTGGCAGCGGCTCCCGTTGGAGACTGGGAGGCACTACACGAACAGCGCAAAAAGTGGGAACACAAGAAACTAGAAAACAGCTCTGGTGTCCGCCAGATGATGGCTCCCCCACTCCACGACATCACCAGAACCTCCAAGGGACCTCCTCCACCTTAGCAGCACTTCTGAGGGGCCTAATGGATCGTGTGCTGGGTATCCATTCCCCCCAGTGCCTTCCCCTTCGGAGGAGAGGGACCTGCCTAGTGAAGAGATACACCAGGATACCCTTCAGGAGTCAGGTGTAATGTGGGGATAGGAGGAAAGTTCAGAAGAGGATGGCCAGTAGGTCATGGGAGCACTGTGGAGCCTGAAGGAGTGGGAGACACAGGGGCGCGAGGTGGATAAAGACGATAATGCAAAAAAAAAAAAGGAATCAAGCTGTGCTATGCAGAAGCAGGACACAACTGGAAATTGGATGTAGCATCTCAGCTATTCTATCCTGGTGTAAATAAATTGCTTGTAACACACTTTGGGATGCCATGAACAAAACTACATAAATGTGAATTCTATACTATGTTTCATTCCAGGCACTATCTTTAAATAATCAAAGTACTTATGCTAGTGAGATGTGCCAAAGACCATGTCACTATGCAGACAGGCTCCACTGATTCCAGAACATGAGCATGAAAAGATATCATTAGCCTTCCTAAAATCCACAAGAATTTGCACCCTGAGCTACAAAAAAGGGGTGAAATCTGGCAATACTAAAAGAAGCCCCCACTTACAGATGGCATCTGGTAACCCAGGGTCAGATCTTTATTAAAAACAGAGTCATGCTGGGGGTCGGCAGGGGAGGATAAGGATCGAGCGTCCGTAGGACTGCTCTCCTATCCTGGGGTGGGTTTGGGGATGGCCTCGATTGCTAGCAGCCCCCAGTGGAGGCTGGGAGCACTACACGAGTGGCATGCAGGGGAACCTAGAAAAACGGAAATACTGCTCGCTGGCCGCCGGATGCCGGCTATCTGTCCCCGACACCTCCGGTGCCTTCCTGGGGCCTCCTTCTCCTCGGCAGCATCCCTGGGCCCTAATATTGTGTGCTGGGGCTGTCCTCCCCCCGGTGCCTTCCCCTTTGGAGGGGGGGGGCCCACTCAGTGAAGGGATACACCCAGGATATCCCAGGGACTGGCTGCAATGCAAGGAGTCAGAGAGGCTCGAGTAAGGACAGTGGGGCTTGAGCAGCCTGAAGGAGTGGGGGTCACCGAGCACGACGGGGGGAATAAAGACGATAATACAAAAAAAAAAAAACTGATTCAGAATTACTGACAGTTCCTTTTCACTACAACGTAAATCCCATAACGATGTGCTGTTGCTTTATCTGCCTGAGAGCAGATACATTTCAACTCCTCTTTTTAATGTTGGAGTGAGTGAGTGAGTGAGTGAGTGAAAGAGGTGCATTTAAATGCCGATATGAACAAATAAAAAAAAAACAATATGTACTGAAGGATGCATAAATGATATGAGAAAACAGACACTGGGCTTCTGGTGATGGCACCAGGCTGATGGCTGCTTGATTGGTAAGCTCCTGACCTCATTAGCTTTAAACCCCATTAAACTCTGTATTTCAACAATAATATCACACCAAAAAATTACAGGAGGAGGTAACTGTACCAGATATGAAGCCATCCAGCACATTTTCAGCATTTTACCGGTGAACGAAGGTGGATCAGTGTCGGACATAGCCTCAGTCCTATGCTTCCAGCATGGCACAGTCTGTCCTGCGTGACTCCCAGCATGCGGGACAGACTGTGCCATGCTGGAAGCATAGCATTCTGCTCAGAAAACCAAAAACCACAAACTGGATGCAGTACTAAGTGAATTTTAAAGCCTTCTTGGCTGAGTTTAAAGAAACTCTAGTGTCTTTCAGATCCGATATAGATGCACTGGAGGTACAGGTGACAGAAACTGAGAATCACGGCTTTGAAACAGACTCGCACATAGCCGAGGTGGAATCTACCTTGCTGCAACTAGCCAAGACCCAGATAGAGACTGCAGACTGCCAGCAGGTGTGGAGAACTGAACGTGCTAAAAGAACATCAGGGTACACAGCCTCTCAGAAAACTCTGAGGGTCCTAATATAGCTGATTTTGTGGACTCTTTCCTTCACATGACATTCTCTATTGAAGCAGAATGTAAGTTGGAAATTGAGCACATTCATAGGACCTGAGGCCCCAAATGCCACTTGCCCACAGCTCGCCATGCTCAGCAATGATTTGCTTTAACAAATATGCCACCAAACAAATGTTTCTACATATAGCTTGGCTACAGAAAACTGTGTGTTGTGGGACCACCAAAGTGTATTTAGATAATGACTACCCATCAACTGCCATGCAAAAACAGCGAGACTATATATCAATTCTCTAGACTCCAAGACAGCACAAATTAAAGTTTAAACCTGTACTTCTCCAAGCTGATAGTTCAATAACCAGATGGTCAAAAAAATATGCACCACGGCACAGGACGCAACTCGGGATCTTGCAGGCAAGGGCATTCCTTTGCCAATCCGCTCCTAGTGTCTGCATGGCAGGGACACTGCAGCTCGTCCTCACAGAGAGGAGTCTGTGAACCAATGCCAAAAACATGCTCAAGGCACTCTGGCAACCATAGCTGCCCAGCTGAAGGCAATGCTCGAACTCCACCTGGTTGCAGTGACTGATATCCTTTTGGACATTTAATCTCCTAAGTATGACATGGGTCCTAGGGGATTCTGGGGGGAGCGGGTGGTACTCTGGCGGGGTCAGGTGGTGCACTGAAAGCATTGGGACCTCCTTCCCAGCCTTCTGTCCTCAGTGCTCATGCTGGAGTCCATCAATGCAATTACACTGCTTAGGCAAGGCGGGGGCCTCTGACTCGGGACCCCAAGGAGTCAGGAGGGGCCCAGGGCATGGAGGCAACCGTGCTATTTGCATTGAAAGTACACATGACTGAGACCCCAGCTATATTCCAGCACATCTGTAGCAGGGTAGATCATTTAGCTTGAATCCTGAATGGACAGCAGGACGGGGGTGCAGCTGGATTAGAATTACATTCTGGGCATTGCCCTAACACTTAATTTGTTGGCAGTGGAAGTTTCTCCTTGTAAGTGAATTGTCTGAGTTTGGGTGCGCCAGCTCCAGGCTGCCGAGAGAGTCTACCTCTGGAGCCTCCTGTAGATCACTCAGCCTTTTCACCTTTGGTCTGCATAACTAACTGACCTGACCATAACCCCCCACCCAAGTCTGAGGAGGGACAACTTTCAAACTTCATAAACCATTTGTTCATAAGGAGGAGAGTATTGCCCATTGGCTAATAATTCTTTGCCAGCAGATGCCTCTTGGTGGACTCAGCCCACTAGTGAATGGGGAAACAACTCTGATTTCCTGGAAAGACAGCAGCTCCCACACCTGTCTTCTACTTCGATATGAACTGATTGGGGAAACAAATACCAAAGGATGCAGGGGGGAATTCGACAAGCTGATACCTATTAGAGAAGTGTCAAACCCAATGTCATTTTAATCTCTGCCTTTTATGGGACCCATTATTGAAAGCCCTCATGAAGGACCAGATTTCACAAATCTTCCATGAAAATGAGGGACAGGGGATCCTTGCTTGCAGTCCTATGGAACACAGTAAAAATGGTGCTTTGAGGGGAAATTATAGCCTATACATCCCAAAGTAATGACAGGGGGAGGAATGACTACTGCAGTTGCAGAATATGTTGCAGTTCTTACAGCTTGCGCATATAGAAACATAGAATTTGATGGCAGATAAGGACCACTTATCCACTTATCCCACCCAGTCTGCTCACGTTTCCCTACTTACAGTATCATCACAGACTCTACTTGATCTCCGGCCTATTCTAGCCCCCTTCCCACACACACACACACAATTTCTGCCTTTTCAGGAAGGATGGCGGCTCAGGTCCTCACTCGGAGACGAATAAAAAAGGGAGTACCTGCAAAAATGGAAAACTCAGCTGCCCAATCCAACTGAGGTAATGTTCAAGACTTTGGAAAGGTTAAACTGCTTTATTAGCATATCATAAAAGCCATGAGTAGTACCGCCACCCTGTCGACGTTTCACATCGCACTAATACTTTTTCAAGTGGCAAGCATTTACCCATTCTCCAGACATACTGCATATCCTGCAACAGTATTATGCCTCACTGTAAAGGTTTCCCACCTAACAAGGAGCTGCACAAGTTCTTTGAGAACTTTCACCTCCCTCTGCTGACAAGGGAGCAAAGAGACTTCCTCCCACAGCCAGTTATTTCCCAGGAACTGGATTTGGGCATCAGAGTATTAAACAATGGTAATTGCCCGGGTCCAGATGGATATGGGGCGGGATTTTATACAGCACATTTAGACCTCATACATAACCTCCTGGTGAAAATGTTTGAGGAGAGTCTATTCACTGCCGCATGCCCAGACACATAGCACTATGCTAATATCTCTGCAATTCTTGAACCTCAAAAAGCCTCCACTGACTGTGAGTCATACTACCCCATATCCGTCTTGAATATGGCTTACAAAAGTTTTACCAGCATTAAGGCCCATCATTTGGACGACATCCTCCCTGTGATTATTGACCCAGATCAATCAGGTTTTATTAGATAAAGACAGACAATAAACAATATCAAACATACTCTTGTTAACTGAACCCCCCAGAAAGTGTAAGACCCCCATATTAGTCTTAAGCTTGGATGCCCAAAAAGCATTTGATAGAGTCATGTGGCCCTTCCTGCCTTTTGCCCTCTCACAGTTTAATTTTCCCCCTCTCCTTCAACAAACACTGAAAGGTCTCTAAAGAGACCCACAGATAACAGTAAAAGCTAATGTCTCATACTTCCACCGCTTTTTCCTTACTTGAGGCAC
The DNA here is from genome assembly GCA_016271365.2 of Neoceratodus forsteri. Lineage (NCBI taxonomy): Eukaryota > Metazoa > Chordata > Ceratodontiformes > Ceratodontidae > Neoceratodus > Neoceratodus forsteri. The sequence continues at coordinate 1,190,647,811 of CM057458.1, read as the reverse complement.
TCATCAAGGCTGCCCCTCAGCCCCGTACTTGTTTGCGGTGTTTGTCACACACCCAGTTTTTCAGGCAAATGGAGGAAATAAAAGGCCTTGCAGTGGGGGGCCATGTCCACGAGGGGGCATACAATGTGAATGACCTCCTCCTACACATCCCCAACCATCGAAGTCCCTGCCAGCCCTAAAAACCTGTCTCCAAATGATGGAGGAACTGGCCAGTTATAAAGTCAACAAGCATAAAATGGAGGTCCAGCACATCAGCTTTCAACTGGACACTTCTCTGGAACTCCAGTATCCCTTTAAGTGGGATATATAAAGGGGGTTCCTTTCAGTATGCGCACCTGGCATCCCCTCAGGCACCGACCCACATTAGGGTCGGTCTGGGTTCTTTTGGGTGCAGTAAACAATTAGAATACCAAGAACAGGTGTCGGTGCCTCCACCAGGGGCAGGGGTATATAAAGGCTACCCAATGTGGCTCTAACCTCCCCCCAGGAACAAATATCATTTTCCCTCCAGCACACAGTTAGTTTGACCCCACACAGTAACAAGGCACATGAAGCAATAATCATGAATACCAATTGTAACATAAACTAACCTCTGATTTATTGGTGGAGAGGGGTGAAGGGGAGTAAAACAGCAACAAACTAAACAATTTTGTTTTTCAACAGCTGTCCCCCAAACAGTCCCTGTACCACCCCCTGGGTGCACCTGTTCCCCCCTCCCCCACAGCCGTAAGGTTAGTTAATGTCCATTGCAGCTGATACCTCACCGGGTTGCTGGTAGCCAACCAGATGTTGCAGGGTTATTGTACACTGGACGTGGGATACAGTAGAGCAACCACAGGTTTTTTTAGAAACGTGAACTGGTAGAACTTTAAATAGGATTTTCAAATGGGCGAATACAGAATTTAGTAATCTTCTGCTTGGGCTTTGCCTGTAGCTTAACCAACTCCTGCCCAGGATTTCACACCCTGTGAATATCTAACTAACTAACTAATTACTTTGTGGATAAACTCCTCCGGGCTGCAGCCTAGAGGTACTCATAGTTTGTTGACAGTTTCTGGGGTGCTAAGGTGTGATAAGGCATGGCAGTACCACTCTGAATGCAGCAGGCAAACTCTCAGGAAACAACAGCTGCAGGCTGGAATTTCTAGGCAGTTACTGGATTCTTTACCTGTGCTAGACCTTTCATGTCTTCGCCCCTCAGGCCTTTCTTGTCTTTGTCTATTACGGGCTTTTCGTCGTCTTCGCCACTCAGGCACTTTGCCATCTTTGCCACACAGGCCTTCCGTCATCTTCCAAAGGATGCACCCCAGCTTGTGGTCACCCAGAATGTCCAGAGCACACAGCTTCTCTGGAACTCCAAAATAGTTAGGCTTTAAAAGTCACCAACCCAACCCAAATAACTTTTCGTCCTGGTTGGGGAAACTGTTCAAACAGTACAAGCACTTCCAAGACTAGAAAAACAGTTCAAACCGTCCAAATATTTTACAGGCTTGAAAAATAAAGAACAGCAGCAGTTCATGGTAATTCCCACTATGAAAAACAGGTTAGCAGTCCAATTACTTTCCAGCTTGGAAAAAGGCTTGTAGGCACACTGCCTAAAGAGACTTGGGCTCGGAGGGGCCTATCTGCACACAGGCTAGCCTACTAATTTGTGCAGCCCTCCAACACAGTCTCTCTCTCCCTCCAGTTCTCAGCTGGACTCCTCCCAGACCAAAGGGCACATCCCATTATATACCAGACCATTCCTCCTCACGTAATTGGCTCATCTTTTCCTGGACTACTGCTGGTGCCCTTTTACCCTTCCCAGCAGCCTCTGTGGCAGGGAGAATCACTGGGGGGCCGCCATATTTATTTAAATTTTTTTCTGCCTGGAATTGGCAACCTCCCATTTCATTTATAAGCCCATTCAGGTGCTGAAAACTATATGCCTTGGCCCTGCTTGCTGTGCAGGGGCCAGGGAAACCCTTAAAGAGCTAGTGGAGCCAAAACAGGCAGACAAGAACATAATACAAATTTCAAGACGTAGTCAGTTATAACTTTTTATTTCTGAAGTATTTTCCTTTTTCCTTTTGCTCATCAGAAAGTCTTCTATGTGATAATATTGTGCTGGATGTGTGGAACAGCTCTTAGCCTGGCAGCTGACATATCTAGCTGTATTTATTTATTCTTGGATTACAATACCTTTGAGCAGGAGACCGCTCTTTTACAAAGGTTCCACATCGTAAAGGGTGGGTATACATACATTGTGGGTTTAGGAGTATCTAGCTAGGTGAACAAAACAGAGACAAAATACATTGTAAATTGGTAACAGAGTTGATTTTAACAAGGATAATTCAGGTAAAAGTAGCAGCCTAGATGGCATTGTCAGGTAAAAGACGGTAATCAGACATCCAGAAGGAGAGTAGTGGGCACTGAGTGGGGGGGGGGGCATGATGACTAGTCAGGGGGAGATGGGAGAGGAGTGTGCAGGGTATTGCAGGGCCACGGGGAAACTAGGGATAGAAGGACAAGGTAGGAGTAACGAGGAGATGGTAATAACCTGAGGGTGAGTAAGACCAGGGTCAGGAGATAGGGGGTGGGGAGCAATTAAAAAGTGCAGTCACAGGAGCTTTTCTTCAGTAGGTGTTGTCTTAGCTTGGTCTTGAAAGGCCCCAATCTCTGCATGGCGTCATGATCAATGCAGAGGTTACTGAGCCAAAGTGGTGCCCGGTAGGCATATGACCTTTGCCCTTGGGAGGTTCTGCAGTGTGGGACCGTGAGAACCTGAAGGTCAGAGTTCCTGGTGCAGTGAGGGCCTGTGAATAAGCTTAGTAGGTTTGTGACTCCAGGAGGTTCAAGTCCGAGTAGTGATTTTTTAGCTAATAGGCAGGTTTGGTATTGTATCCTGTTTTCAAGTTGTAGCCACCCAGCTTGCTCATAAAGGTCGCATGTGTGCGTCAGTCAGGGTGAACAAGTGAGCAGTCTGCAGGCTTTGTTGAGGGCTACTGCTATCCTATGTAGTGAGGTGGGAGTGGCTGAGCAGTAAATGACCAATCCATAGTCGATAACGGAGACAACTGAGCTATGGATTGCGGTTTGTAGAGCTTCAGGTGTCAGGCATTTCTTGTGCCTGTGCAGGAGTCCAGTTCTTATGTTGACTGTTTTGGCCACATTCTCAATGTGTTCTGTATAGGAGAGGGAGCAGTCAAGCGTAACCCCCAGGTATTTGAATTGCTTTACTTGTTCAAGTGTAACTCCTGCACAGTTATTGATGCTAAGGAATGTTGCTTTGTGTTTGCTTCTAGCACCGCTAAAAAGCATTACTTTTGTCTTTTTGTAGTTTATAACCATCTTGTGGACTCTGAATCAGTCTTCAGTTTGTTTATAAGCATGCTGTAGCTGATATTTTAGGGTGTGAGGGTCCTTATGAGAAGTAAAAATAACAACATCATCTGCATAGAGTAGTATCCATTGGTCACACGATTGAGGTAGGTTATTTAGGAAGATGATGAAGAGGAGGGGTCTTAGGATTGACTCCTGGGGAACTCCACAGTGAACCAGGAGGTGCCCAGATGTGGTGTTTCCAATCTTTACCTGCTGGTACCGATCAGCTAGGTAGCTTTTGAACCAATTTATAGCGGGGTTAGAGAGGCCTATCGAGGTGAGTTGTTGAAGTAGTAGGGAGTGACTGACCATGTCAAAGGCCTTTGTTAGATCAATAAAGGCCATGCCAACAAGGTTACCCTGGTCCAGTGAACTATGTATGCAGCTGGTGAATTCCAGAAGAGCTGTGGTGGTACTGTGCCCTTTCTGAAAATCCGTGTTGTTCCGGGCACTGGATGTTGTATTCATCAAGGTATTCAACCAGCTGGTCTGAGACTATGCGCTCAAGCGCTTTTGACAGTGGTGGAAGGATAGAAATAGGCCTGTAACTGGCATGCAGTGTCCGGTCACCGCTCTTGTGTACTGGAGTTACCAGGGCTGACTTTCAAGCTTGGGGGAATTGAGCCAGCTGCAGGGATAAGTTCTGCAGTTTTGCAATGGGAGCTAGGATCTCATCAAGTGCAAGGGAAATAAATTTGAGGTCGAGTGTGTCACCATTTTTCCTGGATTTTCCAAGTACCTTACGAATGTATGTACTGCCCCACACTACATCATCAGCATTGTGATCTCACTGACAGTGACATCACAGGTGAATTACCTGGCAGTCACTCAGTTGCTGTTCCTAAGCAGCAGTGATGTCACAGTCAGTGAGATCACAATGCTGATGATGTAGTGTGGGGCAGTACAGGGCAGTACAGCTAGATTTGTTAGCTGTCAGGTAGAGTGCTGTCGCACACATCACACTTACTAATATCAGGTAAACAATCTTCTAATTAAACAAAGGGAAAGGAAAAAGTACCTCAGATGTTAAAGGTAATGGTTGGCTGCTGTTAAAATCTAATATTAGTTTTAGGCAGTACACTAGCTCTTTAAATTTCTTGCCAGGAGCACTGTTTGGCTGTCGGGGCTCCAAAACCCAAAAAGCACCCTTTTCACACCTTTCCTGGCTGCGGGTGTGCATGCACGCCTCGCTCTCACTGTTTCCACTCCCACTACCTATTTGGGGACCAGGAAACCACAAGTTCTGCACCTGGAGGCCTTTTTATACATACTCCCGGCTGGAGCCAGGAAAGCTTTGTTTACATTACAGCTGCATGGGCGAACTATTAGAGGGAGCCGAAGCTCCTTTAAGCTGGGCAGCGCATGCGCAGACCTACCATGCACAGCCATCTTTAACACGGCACACTGGTCAGCCCAGAAGACCCCCGAACTAGGGGCAAAACCTTTCCTCCCAGTGCCCGGAGGCACAAAGAGACAATGGACCTTGGCCCCGCTACTTCTATGGGGCCAAGGAAATGAGAGATCTGCTGGCGGCAGCCATGCAACATCGGGTATGAGCCCTGGCCAGAGTCCTGTTAGGACTCCTGGAAAAGCCCTCTGATCCTGATCCATCAGTCCAGAGGACCGGAGGCAGAACAGATGGGGCAGAAATGGGCCATAGCCCACACATGTAAGCCCCACATGGGGTGGGGGGGCTTGCAGGTAGCCACTCATGAAATATCTAGATGTCCACATAGGTACAGACCTTAATTGCCTGTATCAAGAGAATTACATGGACCTCATGGGAATAATCCAGGAGGACCTCCAGAAGTGGCAGTCCCTCTCACTTACCTTGCTTAATAGCACACACTCAATTAGAATGAATGTTTACCAAAGTTTTTGTACCTTTTTCAATCCTTGCCGATAATGCCACCCATGGAGGCCTTCTGGTTGTGGAATAAATTTATATCCTGTTTTTTACAGGTAGGGGGAGAGGCATACCTCGGGTAGCATTTGGGAAAATTCAGCTTGCCAAAAATAAGGGAGGTCTAACTTTATGTGATCTAACATTATACGCACTGGCAGCCTTGCACGTGCTGACCTGGAGCCCCTTCCCTGCCCTTGTTGGGCTGACTTGGAGCTATTAACTACTGTACCTTACCATTTCTGGATGCACAACTATTTGGAATGAAAGACTATACAGCAGTGGCTCTGCTCCCAGCATCCCTTACATCCACACTGCTTACGAGATGGTACTTGCTCCTGAAACAAAGACAGGTTTTAGGGGCTATATAGCTGAGCATACCCGCCCTAGACCCCAAATTCCTGCCTGCTAAACCTGATCATATGTTTAAATTATGGACTCACAAGGCCCTCTCACATGCCTACATGTTTTATTAATATGGCTATTTTAGGTCATTGGCCCAACCACTAGGGAATTTCAACTGGATAACAGAGATGCTTTTGGTTCCTGCAGATTTGACACTATTTTGGCTCCACCCTGGGTCTAGAGATAGATTAAGCAAGCAGTTCCTACAGATGTCCCTCCACCGTCCTCTAGTTACCTCACTTTATTTCTTTCAGTTACTGAGCATTATTGGGGGGATAACCAACTACTACTGACCCCACTAGACGTACCAGAGCTCACCGCATCTATATCTCATGAAGACTGGGCACTCAGGAAGTACAAGGAATCACAGAAGGAGCAGGACAGAGAACTGTATCAGTTAAAGCAAAAGGAAGCCTGGAAGGCAGTCAGAACAGCAAAGGCCCAAACCGAGGAAAAGACAGCCAACTCAGTTAAGAAGGGGGATAAAACATTTTATAGGTAAATCAGGGAGCGAAGAAAGACCAAGGGAGGGATAGTGAGGCTTAATAAAGAGGAGAGAGGGTGGGCAGAGGGTGACTGTGAAAAGGCAGAGATACTAAACAAATATTTTTGCTCAGTATTTACAAATGAAGAGGGGGAGGTACCTAAAACAAACAGTAGAAACACTCTGGATACAGAAGTTGATACCAGCCCATTTACAGAAGAAAGGGTTCTGAAAGAACTCTTAAAACTGAAGGTGGACAAAGCAATAGGACCTGATGGGATTCATCCCAGAATTCTAAAAGAACTAAGAGTAGAATTAGTGACACCACTGACTACCCTCTTTAACAAATCATGGGAGGATGGGGTGGTACCCGAGGACTGGAGGAGGGCAGATGTGATTCCCCTTCACAAAAGTGGGAGCAAGGCAGAAGCAGGAAACTACAGACCTGTTAGTTTAACCTCAGTGATAGGGAAATGATGGAATCACTTCTGAAGGAAAGAATTGTCGAGTATCTAGAGGCCAGAGGGCACAGGACCCAAGGCAGCATGGATTCACAGCAGGAAGGTCATGCCAGACGAATCTGATAGATTTCTTTGACTGGGTGACCAAAGTAGTAGATCAGGGAGGGCTGTGGACATGGCCTACCTAGACTTTAGCAAAGCATTTGACACAGTCCCACACAAAAGATTAATATACAAGTTAGCCAGCCTGGGAGTGGGTCCCAAGATGACAGCCTGGGTAAAGAATTGGCTGGAGAATAGGACACAGAGAGTAATAGTAAATGGAGTCCACTGTGAAAAAAGGGGGGTTACTAGTGGGGTACCGCAGGGTTCAGTATTAGAACCGGTCCTCTTCAATGTCTTTATAAGCGACATTGCAGAGGGACTGAAGGAAAGTATGTCTCTTGCAGATGACACAAAGATCTGCAACAGAGTTGATGCACAAGGTGGGGTGGAAAGGATGAGAAGGACTTGGCAAGGTTAGAGGAATGGTCAAATGTATGGCAGCTTAGATTCAATGCTAAGAAGTGCAAGGTAATGCACCTGGGAAACAAAAACCCAGGGGAAGAGTACACAATAGGGGGTGAGATACTAACAACAACAAAAATGGAAAGGGACCTGGGGGTAGTCATATCAGATGACCTAAAGGTGGGCAAGCAATGTGAGAGGGCAGCAAGGAGGGCTGGGGAGATACTGGGATGCATAGGGATAGGCTTCACCAGTAGAAAACAGGAAGTTATTATCCCTCTGTACAGACAGCTGGTGAGACCCCATCTGGAGTACTGCGTGCAGTTCTGGAGACCCAATCTCTGCAAAGACATAGACAGGATGGAAGCTGTCCAGAGGGGGGCAACTAAAATGGTGCAGGGTCTGCACCGGAAGACATATGAAGAGAGACTTAAGGAGCTTAATATGTATAGCCTCGAGGAAAGGAGGGAGAGGGGGGACATGATTGAAACTTTCAAGTACCTCAAGGGAATCAACAAAGTCCAAGAGGGTAGCATCTTTCAAAAAAGAGGTGTGCAAGAACAAGGGGCACAATTTGAAGATGGAGGGGGGCATCTCAGAGGTAATTTAAGGAAGTATTTTTTCACAGAGAGGGTTGTGGATGCATGGAACGGCCTTCCGGAGGAGGTTGTGGAGTCAAAAACAGTAGTGGAATTCAAGCATGCATGGGACAATCATAAGGCAATTCTAGGGGGTGGGGGTAGGAAGAAGTAGGCTGCTGGTTAACTAGGATCGGCAGCTTATCCATTAGGTAGGGAAATGGGCGGACTGGGTGGGCCAAGCGGTCCTTATCTGCCATCAAATTCTATGTTTCTATGTTTCCATGGGGTGGCTCAGATAACACAAAGTGATGGTGTCACTCCAATGGCAGGAATATAGCTGGAAGACTGCAATCACATACTTTTGTACCCCACAGATTAATGCTAAATTCCACAGAAGCCATGATACCTCTTGTGGCAGAGGCTGTGGTCAGAAGGTGGTGACACATACTCACATCCTGTAGTCCTGCCCTGAGTCAACGTCCATTTGGATGTGGACAGAGGAGGCACTACACAACATAATCCAGGGTTTTGACCCCCTGACCCCAAGGGCAGCCATACTACTTCTCATCCCAACACATATTAAAAATAAAATATACCTTTATCGGTATATTATTAATAGCTGCCAAGAAAACAATTACTAGATTATGGTTGAAATTTAAGCTACCTACATTACAACAATGGGAAAATAACTTTTACAATATTTATAAAATGGAAAAACTAACAGCACAAATCTAAAACAATGTATCCATCCATCACAACCAGTAGAATTAAGGGCACCTACTTATCATGGATACTGTCATAGTGGTATGGATCAGAAAGCACAAGCAAAACAGGAGAAGCAGTAAAATTCGAAAGTAACATTGCATTATTATTATTATTAACAATAAAATAAAAAATAAAGTTGTACAGGATAGCACTTCACAAAGGCAGTACAAGCTAAAAAAGTCCTTCATCTGAGTCTTCTTTCTTTAAAAAAGAAATCTCAGTCTCTCTCTATGTATCTAGACAAGACATTGCTCTCTTTACATGAGATGTATTTGCCTGGCAGTTAAACCTCTTCATCCTGTTCTTGTAAGTTCTCCCAGGTCGTGCCTGAAAATAGGCAGGATTTGTCTAGTGCACTTACCCGGTCAACAAAAACTAGAAAAAAAAGTTTCATCTTCTGTTTTTCACAAAATGCAACAAGACTTTTTTCAATTAGTCTTCTCAATAGATATAACCAGTTAAGACATCCTGTTCCAGGGCTGATTCTTTGCTGACAGTTCTGTTAACACGCTTGTAAAGTCAAAAGGTTTCTCAAGGTCAACCACCTTGTGTTTCAAATTGCTAACTGTTCTAAGAACAAACCAGGGTATCACAGTTTCACGTACAAATTCATATATACCTATTTTAACCACAGAGAAGCAAAGAGAGAAAGAAAAAGAAAGAAAGAAAGAAAGAAAGAAAGAAAGAAAGAAAGAAAGAAAGAAAGAAAGAAAGAAAACAAGTGACGGAAGGGAGATAACAGGGGAAATTGTGGGACCTTTGGAGTATACAATTCCTAGGTGCCACAAGGAACATTTTATTGTGCAATCAGACAGGCAAGATATAGAGAAGTGGCAGAACAGAAGAAGACAAAATAGATCCTTGCTTTTAACTCTCTCTACATAACAAATGGGACAGGTCTTATTCCCACCCTGCCATAGATACAAGACAGGACATCGTCCCCTGATGCATCTATACCTAGCCCACTAACTTATCAGTTCCTGTCAGTGGCACCCACCATCCTCCCAACACCCCACACAACATGACAATCCCTCTCCCCCCACTCAGCATTTATTACCCTCCACCAACCATCTGGAACCTAACACACCTGAAGCTTGCCATCAGTGGTGGGAGCAGAGAGGACAGTGACTGGCACAGACCTCCCCTCACACCACTGCAGGAGGCTCCATCTGTATGAATGGGACTGAGCATACATGTATAGTAGGCACAGCTTTGCTATACACATGCGCTCAGTCCCATTCATTCAGATGGTGGCTAACTATGGTGGTGGTGTGAGGAGGGTCTATGCTGGTTATCATTCTCCACTCTGCCCACTGCTGCTGCCAGAATACTTCGGGTGGGACAGGTGCCAGACAGAGGTGGAAGGTGGTGGGTGCTGAGTTGGTGGGGGGAATGAGGTTCATCATGTTTTGTGAGGTGAGTGAGGAGAAGCATGGGTAATGCCAACCAGAACTACTGAGTGGGTGGGCTGGGAGGGGTTTTACCTATGTCTTTTATGTTCTTTCCTGGTAATCTTTTCAGGGAAGGGGTGGAGGGAGGGAGGGTCCTAGGATGAATGGATGCTGCTGAGAGGCTACCAGTAGGGGAAAGGGACCACTGGACTACCAGGGAATGTTTTGTATGATAATGGGGAGCAGGTGAGAGAGGGGGTACCACTAGCATCAAGGATGTGATTTACATACAGATAAGGATCAAGGTGAGGGTGCTACTAGTACCAGGGATACATTTTACAATCAAACAGGGATCAGGATGGGACCAGAGATAAAGTTTACATACAGATAGGGATCAGGGCAGGAGGCAGTATCTTTAGCACAAAAGAGGTAGTTTACATGCTGATGGGGAGGGGAGTCACTAGCATCAGGAACACTTTTATATGGCACAGGGGGATCCAGTGAGGGTGGGAGCAATGACCAACACTTTGCACAATGCCTCTGCAAATACAACAGTGCAGATGTATTGCACAGAGCTACCAGTGGCCACATAATGACACATGAACGCCCTGTTAGCATCTTGCTTGCCTTGAGTTGGCATTAAGACGCTGCCGTTTGAATATGGCACTGAGGAGCAAAGGTGCTAACCTGTCTGGGATGCGCAGCCCCCCCCTCCCCTTTGCTTCTCAGTGTCTCTTGTGGAAGGAGGCTATGGTGCACTGCAAATCTTCGCTCTGTGTGTCTCTACCACAGCCCAGTATTCATACATGCAGCACGCACCAGACAGGGTGCTCTGCACCCACAAATATCACACCTTAGAGGCAGCATGCTATTTAGAGGACCGCGTTGTCAGTTATGCTGCACTATCTGTCACCTTTGAATATAGGACCTTACTCACTGCTATCCTAATAGGGCCTGCAGCTCATTTAAAACTTCTATTCTGGCTGTTCTCACCTAAATTTAAATGTGTATCTTTCGTTTACAGATTTCAGACTCTAGTGTGTGTAAGCAAGGCTACCACATCAAGGCATCTCCCACTGACTGAAGAACCTATTCTGTTATATATTCTAACCTGCTCTAGTTTGGAAGTTTTTAATGTGTGAAAAGAGGGAACTCACAGTGAAGCCCTGTGCTATCCTAATAATAGGAAGAACTACAAAGGGATGTAGAGTAACTACATTTTGAAATACAGGAAATGTCATTAAAATAGGGGGAAAAATGGAAATTATGTACCTACCGTAATTCTTGATCTCCTCCACTCATTCACACTAATGGGATGTACGCCGGAGGTGCCAGGACCCAGCGGGAGCAAACTTTTCACAGGAGAGCTGGCGCCAGAGATGGAGCCATGAGGAGCGGCACTGCGAGCCTCTGCTCATGCGGCAATGACTGTCTTGGTGCCGACCCTCCAACCGCCTCAGTACCTTTTTTTCTCCGAGGAGATGCAGCGTAACTAACCTAGAATGGTAGCCTAACAAAAAGTGGACATAAGATAGTCCGGAAGACCCATATAAGAAGGGTCAATAAAGAAGTCTTCACAGCCTAAAGATTGAGGGAGTGAAGACCAACAACAGAGGTGAGCTCGGGGGATGGTGGGTGGACGTGTGAATGAGTGGTGGAGACTTCGTCCAAGAAGATCAAGAATTACGGTAGGTACGTAATTTTCATATCTTCCTGGACGTAAAGTCTCCACCACTCACTCACACTAATGGGAGAGTACTGAGCTAATAATCCCCCCCCCCCCGAGAGGGCAGGAGGAGAGACCAAGAGCTCACAATTTTAGGACAGGATTCCATTCAGGATGGTTCTGCCAAACGAAATATGTCGTCAGGGCATAATGTTTAACGAAAGTATGCACTGAGCTCCAGGTAGCCGCATTTCAAATATCTGCAATAGGCACATTGTGAATTTCCGCCAGGGATGCCGCGACTGCTCTAGTAGAATGAGCGTACACTCTGCCCTCTAGCTTAACCTGCGCCATGGAACAACAGTGGCGAAAGGCATGCCACCAGCCATGCTGAAATGCATCTGATAGTGACAGGTTGACCCAGCCGGGTCTCACTGAAGGAAACAAACAATTGTTGAGCTTTGCAAAATCCTTTTGTTCTCTCTAAATAGAAACGAAAGGCTCTTTTGACGTCCAACGAATGAAGGGAATGCTCCCCTTCATTTTGGAAGTTTGCAAAATAAGTAGGAAGGACCAAAGGTTGGTTTAGATGGAATTCCGAAACAATCTTAGGGAGAAACTTAGGATGGGTCCTAAGAACTACCTTGTCTTTATGAAACACGGTATACGTAGGGTCTGTGACCAAGGCATGTATCTCAGAGATCCTGTGGGCCAAGGGAATGGCCACCAGGAAGGCCGTTTTCCAAGTGAGAAATTTCAACTCACAGGTAGCTAGAGGCTCGAAAGGTTTTCAAGTGAGCATGTCTAGCACCAGATTAATATCCCAGGCTGCAACTGGACATCTGATAGGAGGTCTGGTATGCATAATCCCCCATAAGAAACCTCTTAACCATGGGTAACTGAGCCAGTGACAAGAAAAGTACTGGCTCATGATAAGCTGAAATGGCACAAAGCTGCACCTTGACTGCAGAGTATTGCAGACCTGAATTTGAGAGGTCTAAAAGATACTCTAGAACTTTATTTGGTGGGCAGGAAAAAGGATTCAAAGAGGATTTTGCACACCAGAGCGAAAAATGTTCCATTTGGCTGTGTAAGTTTTTCTAGTGGCTGGCTTGTGCACAGCTAGAAGAATATCTGAAACTCTGCGAGAGGCATTGAACCTGTTCACTTCTATCTCTTCACGAGCCAAGCATGAAGGTGAAGCGATCTCAGATTGGGCTGGACCACAGGCCCCTGAGTCAGAAGGTTCATCTGAAGGGGAAGCGCTTTCGGAGGGGCTTCCGACATAGTGTTGAGTAACGGAAACCATATTTGCTGGGGCCAGAAGGGAGCAATGAGGATCATTTTGTCCCCCTGGGACTCGAACTTGAGAAGTACCCTCTGAATTAGAGGAAGAGGCGGAAAGGTGTATAGAAAGCGTTTTGTCCACTGCAGCCTGAATGCATCCTGACAGAAAATGCCAGGCCCTGGATTTCTGGAGCAGAAGAGAGGCAGTTTTGTGTTGAGTGGGGATGCAAAAGGTCCAGGTCTGGAGTTCCCCACTCTGCGAATAGTGACTGAACTACGGTTAAGTCGAGAGACCATTCGTGAGGATCTGTCTCTATTCTGCTGAGACGGTCTGCCAGTTTGTTCTGCACTCCCGGCAGGTAGACCACTTGAATAAGAGCCTTGTGCTCCAAGCACCATTCCCACACTCTCATCACTTCCCCTGCATAAGGGGTAAGAGTGAGCACCGCCCTGTCTGTTGATGTAATACGTCACTGCTTTGTGGTCCATTTGAAGGAGAATGTTCTTTTTTTTTTTGAAATTACTGTTTATTTCTCCTCCCAGCCTGCCACCTCCGACCCTTCAGGGGGGACAATTGGACATCCCACTGCCCGGAACCCTACCCACACAGACCCACTGGCCCCATGGAGCCTCGGATTACCCCCTGGGCAGGGATGAGGTGAGGTGTCAAACCCCATTACTTACTTTGCGTCGGTCTGTGGTCTGCTGGGTGGGCATAGGCAAATCGTGGGCACGGCCATGGTCCCCCCATCTTCCCAGCTGTGGCAGGCTTTTTTTCCCATGATTTTCTCCCTCCCGAGCAGCAAGTACCCTCCCCGATGTCATGACGCGTACGCCGACGTCCGTGCTGCTCAATAGCCGCCCATCTCCCAAGTGGAGCCTGCAGTTCCTCGAGCCTCCACTCGGGGTCGTGCAGGTGTTGGGCAATGGCTGAATCCCTCCCCGGAGAAGGCGAGCTGTCATTGGACGCTCAAGCCTGTCTCCCCCCCTGGCCAACCCACCGATGACCCGAGTCCGCTCCCGAACCCGGGTCGCCGGCATGGAGCGAGGTGTGGCATCCAGCGCCTCAACCCTCAGTGCCACCAGGCCGGCTAAAGAAGAATGTTCTTGTGACAGAGAATGTCCTTCAAAGCTCGGACTGCATAAAGGACGGCTCTCATTTCTAAGACATTTATGTGAAGCTGGGACTCGTCCTGAGTCCACGTACCTTGAGTGTGGAGAGTCTGACAGTGAGCTCCCCACCTCATCAGGGAGGTGTCTGTGGTAATGGAAATCTGATGATCCAGGGGAGCAAAGGGATACCCTTCCAGAAGATTGTCCTCTTGCGACCACCAGGCGAGTGACCTCTTCAGAGGTTCTGTCACCTTGATGAGAAAGGACTGAGGGTAAGTGGTTAGGGACCACTGAGTACTGAGCATCCATTGAGAGGTTCTCATGTGAAGGCATGCTAGGGGTACAGTGAACATCGAGGATGCCATGAGACCTAGCATTCGTTGCATCAAGATAGCTCAAACTGAGTTGTTCTCTCTGATGTATCAGGCCATCTGTAGGATATCGCTCCTTCTGTCCTCTGGCAGAAAAGCTTTCACACAGGAGGTGTCCAGAAGAGTCCCTATGAAAAGGAGCCTCTGGGAGGGCTGCAACTGCGATTTCTTGAGGTTTAGCAGGACTCCCCATGGACATGAGGAAGTCTGAGGCCATGGCAACTGCGTTGAGAGTTCCTTGCCTGGAAGGGCTTGCTAGAAGCCAGTCGTCCAGATATGGGAACACTTGTATCCTGATTTTTCTGAGATGCACTGCGAGGATTGTGTAACACTTTGTAAAAACTCGCGGCGCCGAGGATAGCCCAAAAGCAGGACTCTGAACTGATAATGCTGGCCCAAAGCCACAAATCTTAGGTATTTGTGATGCTTTGGATGAATAGGAATATGTTGGTAAGCATCCTGCATGTCCAGGGAGGCTAACCAGTCGTGTTGATGAAGCAAGGGTAACAGGGTTCCTTGCGATATCATCTTGAATTTCTCTTTGAGAAGAAATTGTTTAATTTTCTGAGGTCCAAAATGGGGTGCATGCCCCTGGTTTTCTTTGGAACCAGAAAGTAATGGGAGTAGAACTCTGTGTTCCACTGATCCAGTGGAACTACTTCCACTGCCCTGTTGTTCAGAAGGCCTTGTATCTGGGAGGCGAGAAGTTCTGACTGAAGTACTGACAGCCTGGGCTGTCATATGGGGGGATGATCTGGAGGGGTCTCTAAAAGATTGAGGGAATACCCCTCATGGATTATCCAGAGGACCCATTTGTCTGATGTTATGGACTTCCACTGATTGTAGAATGGAGTCAGACAACCTCTCACCACTAAGGAGGAGTCCCCCTTGGGCAGCTGAGGTGGGACTTGGGCCAACAACTCTGAAGGTGGCACTGGGCGCTTTGGGTCATTGCGCCTTCTGTTGCATTTTCTTTTGAGGCTGGGGGGCTTGGTTTTTATTAAAACCTCCCCTGCCTTTGCCTCGAAAGGACTGATGGTTGTGAAACTGGTGTTTGTTAATTCCCCCCCGAGAGGGGGCGGGAGGAGGGCGAGCCAATTTAATGGCAGACCTAGTCTTTTGTGTGGCCTCTAGAGCTTGTTCCACCTGAGGGCCGAAGAGATACACGCCATTGATGGGTAACACCATGACCTGTTGCTGGACATCATTCGTGAAACCTGAAGTGCGCAGCCAGGGAATGGCGGCGGGTACAAATACTTGCCACCGCCGCTCGAGAGGCAGTATCGAAGGTGTCCACAGCTGCTTTAACCTGCTGGTTGTTGGACTCAATACCCCTGGTTATTGCTTGAAGAAGCTCTGAGTTAGCATCTGAGTCCAGTAGAGCTTCAACCATTTGCTTGAACGAATGCCACAGGATATACTCATACTGAGAGAAATAACCCTGGTAACTGGCGATACGCATACCCAGGGTGGTTGCAGCAAAGACTCTCTTACTTAAAGTATCTATCTTATGAGATTCTTTGTTCATGGGTCGAGCTGCAGTAGTCTGAGGGAGGACAACCTTATCATTCTCTGCCAAGACTACAATAGGATCCACAAAGGCTTGGGAGGACAAAAATAGGTCGATCTTTGGGAGCAGCATACTTACTATCTATGGACTTAGCCACAGAAGGAACGAGAGCAGGATTATTCCATACCATTTGAGACAAAGTCTCAAAGGAGGGTTGGACCGGGGGAGTTAAATCCATAGGGATACCCGGAACATGAAGGTATTGGAGTCTTAAAAGCTTCCCAGGATTGATGTCCATAGTCTGGAGAGAAACAGTGGAATTCAAATTTCGTAACAGAGACTTAAAGGACAGGTCCTCGACCACAGGTTCTGTAACAGGATTAGGTCCTGCGCCTTCCACATCATCACCCAGTCTAAGATCTGGGTCAGGCTCAATATCATCTCCTGACAGTCCAGGAGGGACTATATGGACAGGAAAGGAATGAAAATCAGAAGGAAAGAAGGAAGGAAGGAAAAGAATGCAGAGAGGAGAAACCCTGAAGATTAGCTGAAGAGAAGCCCAGTTTCTGCGCCGAAGAAGGACACGGTGCCGAAAAGCCACACGGCACCGACAAAGCAGACGGCGCCGAAGAGGAACATGGCACCAAAAAACTGCATGGTGCTGAAGACGGCGCCAAAGGGCCACATGGCGGCAAGACACTCAATGGCGCCGAAAAACCACATGGTGCCGACAGTGGCATCGGCACCGAGGACGGTGCCGACAGGTGCGTCGATGCTGAAATTGGTGCCGAGCAACCCATCAATGCCGACGGCGCCGACACCACCCCAGGGCCCCGAAAATTTGGATTTGACAGTAAAGATGATAGAATATCAGGAGATAGAGGCATCGGTGTGGCCCCCTGTGCCGCAGCCATGTGAGGGGGGAAAACACCTGAGTGTGGAGTTGACGGCACCAAAGAAGGCGCCACGTGACCAGGAAGGCCCAATTGCTCTGTCTGATCTCCTGAGGAACCCGGGGGCCCTGGAGTGACCGGGCCAGGCAGCTGGACCAACCTCCGAGCCCATTGCTCCATAAGAGTGGCCCACTGATGAAACTGCTCATCGGAAGCCCTACCAGAAGGCGGAGAAGGGCTCCGATGTTGAAGAGGTCGGTGACCAGAAACAGAAACTGGCAACTCTGAAAGAGGAGACTGGCAACTGGCCCCAATGACCAACCGTCAATGCGCAGACATATCAGAAGGCGACCTCGAGTGATGCCTTCTCTTTCTTGACCTACGGTCCGAAGAAGAGCTCGAGGCCGAACGGTGCTGAGAATGCGATCGTTTTCTTTTCTGCTTCCAGGGGGACTGCCCTCCCACTCGGGCACTGGACTGTCCGTTGTCAGACCCCCCTTCTGGAGAAGGTGGCGGACCAGACCCAGTCTGGCTGACTGAACAGCTTTCATACGAAGTCTCCCTACCGTCACCTGACCCGCTCATGGTTGACTCCCTCAATGTAGGCTGAGACTTCCTTCTTTAATAAGAATAAATTGTTGTAAGCAGTACTTTATTGAAAAATGCTACAAAACAAAAAACTGAAAACTATGCTTTGCTATTTTGAAGTTTGACTCCCGTCGGGCAAGCAACATCGTCACTGAAGCACACTTGACAGCGGGAAAAAAGGAACTGAGGCAGTTGGAGGGTCAGCGCTGAGATAGTCATTGCTGCATGAGCAGAGGCTCGTGGCACCGCTTCTCGTGGCTCCATCTCTGGCGCCGGCCCTCCTGTGAAATGTTTGCTCCCGCTGGGTCCTGACGCCTCCGGCTTACATCCCATTAGTGTGAATGAGTGGTGGAGACTTTATGTCCAGGAATCTCCTTTTTTCCATGAAAGTTAAATAAAGAAATTTCTCTATAGAGGGAGGCAGTTTGGTCTAGTGGTTACAGTGTAGAGCTATAAGCCTGAAGACCTGAGTTTGAATCTCACAGTCATCATTTTCTCACTGTCCATGATCCTGAGCAAGTCACTTAGTGGCCCCCCCCCCCACCGTTATCAGCTTCACTCTAATTTCTCTTGAAATCTAGGTCTCTGCTATTTGAATCTCCCTGCACACCGAAAACAGTAGCAATTTTTGCTCCCCAGTCTCTCCTGTATTGTAAAGCACTTTGGGATACAGTTTGTAAGAAAGGCACACTTTAAAACCAAATTATTATTATTCCTGTTTTAGATCCCTTCATAGCAGAAAATACATGCTAAATAGAAAGGGGATTCCCCCTTTACTGGCTTTTATTTACATCAGTAGGAATGTATATTTTTTTCACATTCTTTCTAAGGAGCCCATTATATTCTACCAGAATTACTAGACTTGAATAAATCAACGCTCATGATGAGACATGCTCCTCCAGCCATTTGGAACCTGGTAACAGTCTCTACTAATGAAACACATTTTAACAGTTTATAGTTAGTAGACATGTGGCACTTCAGCTAAATTCATGTATAGATTGCCAGCAATGACATGGAGAGCACAGCTGCAAAAAAAAGTAATATATAAATAAAATAATAATTGCAACATTCTTTGGGGGAACACCGATCCAATTTCAGAAAGGAAATCTAAATCTGTATTAAGCGCCACTCAGTGCTTGATCCAAACCGATAGCAGCATGTCTGGCCAAACCACAGAATAGTGCTCACATCTGGATCCAGCGCACTTACTAAATTGCTTCGTCTATAGAGAATTCCAGTTAGCAATGTGCTCATTATTTTCATAGAACATTACTTTATTTCATGGAATATAAAACCCATGTTGTTTTCTGTGCCTTTGTTGTTTAGACGGGTGGGGGATATTACTGGAAGACCAGCACAGAAAAAAGGGCGGTGTTTGTAAGAAAGGAAAGGGTCTGACATGGTTGAGTAAGAAAATGTTTTTCCTACACTTTACCCAGTAACGGTTTTTAAAAGGATACCTGTGTGGCATTTTCCAATTGCAGGGCTCTGCTGCTGCATCAGCCACATGCAGGGAGCCAAGATGGTAGTATTGAATCATAATGTTTATTTTCAGCTGTGCCAGGTTTCTCTGAGGGCAGATGATTGCAGTCCAACTTCCAAGGGAAGAGGCTCACAGCTCTGTCAGTGATTCCCCCAGGAGGCCATGGTTTTGACAGCAGACTCAGCAAGGTGCATCCTGCCTGTTCTGCAACATAATGCTGTGACGCTTATACGGTGCCAATTTATGACAAACATGTATCTTACAGCAAAAGAAAAGAGTGAGTTCTGCAAAGAGCAGGCAGGGAATGTATTCCAGATCCACACATGGCAGATCAGGAGTAGATGCTTTATAGTCTAGACTGGATGGGGGTAGAAATCAGGCACAGGAACAGCCGAAATTGACAACGAGGGACAAGAATGGCATCACATAAATATCAACTTAAAAGCCATGGCATACATGAAATATGCATCCCAACACCCATGCTTATTCACCATGTAACCCGAAGCAAATCACTTCACCCCTGCTGTTTTATGTGTGATGTTCAGTGTCTTGTACTGATGTGTTCACTGCACTGTACTGTTCTCTTTCTCCCTCTCCCCAGGACACCTCTGGAAACAAGTTATTACCAGTTCAGTATGTCTTTCCTGGTAAACCTAACTAACTAACTGACTAACTCCAGTCAAGTAGCAGGTGGTTGGTTTCAGAGATTCGTATTCTAGCAGTTTCAATCAAATGTGGGCCCGCATTCTTAAAATGATGGTATCATTTAAAAAAGGACCCATTTGGTGGCATGGCGGTACAGTGGTTAGAGTGCTCCACTGTGATCTAGGAGATCCATGTTCATATATAACCATGGCCACTGGCTTACAGGAATGTACAGCAGCTAGGGAAATAACATTTGCATTTTAAGGGTACCAGAGGGCTCAAGTGCACTTATAATGGAGAAGTTCATGGGCCTAGATGGGATATATCCATATGTGTTTAAGGAGATGGGGCACGACCTAGCTGAGCCACTAGCGGAGCTATTCAGTAGCTCACTGGAGACAGGGATAGTAGCCAGTGACTGTAGAATGGCAACTGTAGTTCCTCTGCATAATAATGTGAGCAGGGGTGATCCGGGAACTACAGACCTGTCAGCCTAATGTCTATTGTGAGTAAACTGCTAAAGATCACAATACAGGAAAGGATTGTAACTTTCCTGGAGGCGAACAGACTGTAGGACCTGACACACTGTGGGTTCATGGTGGGTTAAACAAACCTGAATGATTTATTTGATTGGGTGACAAAGGCAGAGGACAAATGCTAGGCAGTGGACATACTGTACCTTGACTTCTGTAAAGCCTTCTAATCTCGGCTCCATCCCACATGGACGCATGGTAAAGAAGATGCAGGACCTCAGTGTAGGGAACAAAATTACTATGTGGATGTGAAATTGATTAAAATACAGGACCCAGAAGGTGGTAATAAATGGATAATACTCAGAGTCTGGGGGGGGGAGTTACTAAGAGGATGCCACAGGGATTGGTCTTGGGACCCATCCTCTTCAACATTTGTATCCTTGACATAAGGGTAGGGATCTAGGCAAAATATTTATTTTAACAGATGACAGTAAGATTTCTGGCCAGATGGATAGTGATGAAGGGTCAAAATCATGTAGGAGGACCTGGGTAGATTAGAAAGGTGGTCAATAATAAAAATAAAGTTAAAAAAAGAAAGGTGGTTGAAGGTATGGCAGTTTAGATTTAACATCACAGAATGCAAGGTGATGCACATAGGGCCAAAACTCCTAGCACTGAATATAAGATGGGGAGGTGGTAGTGGAAAGCACTGAGGAAGAAAAGGACTTGAAAGTAATAGTATCAGAAAGCCTGAAGGTGCAATGTAAAAGGGCAGTGGGCAGACAGTGTAGGATACTAGGATGCAGGGGTACATAGCATATTGGATCTCCAGCAGGAGAAGTTAGGTTATACTGCCACTCTACAGGTCACTGGTTCAGCTTCGTGTAGAGAATTGTGTGCAGTTTTAGAGTCCGCACCTGAAAAAGGACAAGGTGGAGGCAGTGCAGAAGAGGATAACCAAGGTGATCCAGGAACAGCTAGACAGGACACACAAGAAGAGGTTAGCAGATCAACATGTACACACTTAAGGCGAGAAAGGAAAAGGGGATATGACTGAAACATACAAATACCTCCACAGGTTAAATAATTTGGATGATGGGAAATTGTTCTAACCGAGTGGGAACACACGCATAAGGGGTAACTCCAATAAGCTGGTGGGGGGGGGGGTTTGAGGTGGGAGTTAAAGAGAGATAGCAGGAAGTACTTTTTACAGCTGCGGTGGATGGAGCCTGCAGCCGTCTCGTGAGAGCTCTAAAAATGAGCCTGCGGAATCAACAGTTTTGGAGTTGCAGTACGATCATTCTGCAACTTCAAAACGCTCTGCTCACTCCCCCCACATGCCTCCATGCGTGAATTATTTTTGTTGCCATCACCTGCTATGGCCTGCCATGCTCAGGATGGCTGCCAATGCTCAGTGCTCATCCGCGACTTCACCATGCATGCGCACTGAGCATTGGTGGCCATCTTGGGCATGGCAGACTGTTCTACTGTGAGCTCAGCAAGTGGAGCTGCAGCCGTGTCAGCTCTGGCTAGTTCTTTTTCACAGAGGGGTGGTGGTGGAAAGATGGAATAGACTGCGGGAAGAGGTAGTCTGTGCGAAGTCAGGGTGGGATTCAAAACAGGGTGGGACAGATACAAAGGCTTGGTAAAGGCCACACCAAAAAGGGAGGGGGAAGGGGGTAGTAAGGAGCCTCTAGGGTTTTCTCATTCAGCATTAGTTAGGTAGGAATGGGTAGGCACAATGGACAAATGGGCCTTTTTCTTCCTACAGATTCTATGTTTCTATGTTCTATGTATACTAGAACCCTTTTTGGTGCAACCTACCAGTTATATACATAGCTCTATGTATTTCCTACCCCACTGTATACCACATGCTGTACTTTGCATTACGCATTATGTTGTAGTCAGACTAAAATGTTTCTTACAAAAACAAAACAGAGCAAAACAACCATATCATAACATCAACAGCAGTGTGGATAGGGCAATAAGAACAATCAAAACTGACAGCCTGAGCCCAGAATGGCATCCCATAAAAATAAGATCGTAAGTCACGGCATGCATGACATACTCTGCCATGCATCCCTACACCCATGCTTCCTTACTGTGTAATCCTGGGCAAGTCACTTAGCCTGCCTTTGCAGCAGACTCCCAAAAATGGGGTAGAAACAGAGCCCCAATACAAGTGAGATGTAATAGCCACATTGGTGTGTAGTCTTGTTACTGAAGGATAGCAGGAAGGTGGGTAAGATGGACAACAAGTTCTTTTCACCATCACAATAGTAGATTACTACATTACTCTCTGCTGAGCTACTCTTCATAAATACATTGTAAAACAATAACAAAAACCAAATCATTAATAACATAAATAAACCTTTGCTGGAGCATAATGACTTTGTCAGGGCAAAGAAAATGTAGCAACTGTGATGTTAACGACATGTGGACAGCTGATTTCAGGTACTATTTTATTGGTTGTAGGGAGGGGTGGTAGGCATTCATGTCTATAACAACAGCTTTCTGGGTGTCCCTTGCCTTTGCTTCCACAATGCAATCTCTGTAAGTCACTTTAGTTCAGACTTGCTTACCCAGTGCTGTGTCATCCTGATTTGTTAGCATAAACTACAGTATTGTTCATTGTGTTTTGATGCTTTCACCAGCAAAGTAAGATCTAGGGTTACTAGACTGAAAATGAAGATTTTAGATAGTGCGATTAGACCACATTGGAAATACTTTATCAAGTCCAAATTTATGCTATGATTATTTTTCATATATATTATAGGGGCACAGTCGCACCCCTATATCAGTATTCAGTCTGTACTTCTATATTAAACTGAAAATTTTGGACTTTAATAACTTTGTAACCATTCAACTGATTCGTATGACGTTTTGCATGCACCATCAGGGACCAAAGATATCTTGATGTGACAAGTTCCGTTCCAGTCGGATACGTGGGTGCAGAGATGCACAATGTCAAAAAATGTGGAACTTACCATTTTGGGTGAAATTCTTTTCACTCCACTGTGCAAAAATGGTGTGGAATTTTGGTCTGAAATTTGTTCTGTACTCAGGTTTGGGTCATGGATGTGCCTTTTAAAGGTTTGGTGAAAAATATTAATCTGTTCCAAAGTTATTATATTTTAAAGTTTCCCATTATTTCCTATGGGACCAGTTAGATGTTCTGTTCAAAAAAGGATTCACAAATGTGGAATCCTTTTTCACAAACGCAGGATCTTTTGCCGCAAATGTGAAACTTTTTTCATGCTGCCATCATCTTGTTTTCAGTTAATGGTGACAACAAAATTATATTACTAAAAAAATACAGGGGTTTACTAAATACCAACAGTTTTGTTTACCTAATTGGGGGCCATAGACTCAGATTCTGGTGTTCGTTTTTTCAGAAGTGACTTAGAAATGTGTTTTGTTTTACTGGTGGAAATCCTTGTTCGCAAACCGTAGAAAACAAATACTGCAAAACAAGATATTTTTTTCTGTAATTTGTGATAAAGGATTTGTTTGCCACAAATTGCAAAAAAAGGAACTGCAGAAAAGGATTCTTTTTTGCAGTTTGTGAAAAAGGATTTTCAAGAGAGCTGTTTCTTTGTCACTGCACAGTTACAAAACACTTTTCTATTTTGGTCTGAAATGTTCAGGGTACAAAGGGCTTGCCCAACAGATGTGCTCTTTACTGATTTGGTGAAAATATATTACTTTGGTCAGGAGTTCTGCATGGTTATAACCCGAGAAAAATGCATTGGATTTGATTGATATATTTGGTTTGGGAAATCAGTTTTTGTCTGCTATAACCAATTGTCCATTATAACAGTGTTTGTTATAAGTGGAGTGCACTGTATAATCATATCCTTATTTGTCTGTGGGAGCACAGGGCCAAGAGGGTCTTGCACTCCCATCCCTCCATAGATGCGTATATGTATGTAGCTGTGGAAGCACATGGCCCTCTGGGTTCTGCATTTCCATTTATAGGAAAACAGTGACCAAATTGTCAGCATAGCCATCTTATTACCCCATATCATGTACCCGGTACAGAACATTTTTGAATTCCAGCCAAAATGTAATTCTCTGCAACTGCAATGCCATTCCATGCCACAGGTGTGAAAACAAATTTGGGTCAGGATTTGAAAAATGACAGCTGTGACATACATGAGGTGGGATAATAAGAAAGCTATGTTGAAAATCTGCAGTAAAAATAATTAACATTTCCGAAGTTGCGAGCAGGCGTAGCGAAATTGCAACAAATGGTCATAACTTTGGAATTTTTTCAGATTTAGACCCCACATTTTCAACATAGTCTTCTTGTGACCCCACCTCGTAAACTTCATAGGTGAAAATTCTCAAATCTGTGCCAAAACACCATACCACACCACAGATGCGAAAACACATTTTGGACAGGATGTGAAAAATGACAGCTGTACTTTTCATGACGTGGTGTGAAAAAATGGCTATGTTGAAAATTACCAAAGTTATGCGTAGAAAAAGTTCAACAAATGCATGTAACTCAGCCATTTTTAAGAATTTTTTCACCAAATGTTGAACATGACCTTTTTGGGACCCCCACCTCATGAACATTGGCAGTGACATTTTTTTATTTAGTCCCAAAAGTTGATTTCATGCAGCGACCATGAAATCACCTTCCAGGCCCAATTAACAAAATTACAGTTTGCAGTGTTCATAAAGTGGAGTTCCAGAAAGGCCATGTTGAAAATGTGGTGAAAAAAATTCCAAAAAATGGCAAAGTTATGAACATAAGTTCAAAACACCATTGAAATACAATACATTACATGGCACTTACTTTTTTTTCCCCAAACTTATTTTCTGCTCCTCCCCCAGCACCAGAACTCGTTCAGGCCACTCCTCTCGCTGAATCCACTCTACCACCTACTGAGGATCCTGCCATCTTCATTATATGTTACATTCTCCCCAAGCCTCAGCCCCCTTATGGTCCTGAGGAGACCCAAGGGGCAGTGGCAGCGAAGCAGCATTGGGCATGTGGTGGAAAGGCACTGGGAGGGCTGTTGCCTATCTGGGCTGGAGGGAGATTTTTCCCCATAGTTGTCCTCGCTCCCTCCTCCTCCTCCCCCCCCTCATGCATGTCTCACCCCTGATGCCATGGCGCACGTCAACCCTGCCAGTGTCAGCCACACTACCAGATGTGCTGTCTGCATTCTGTAGCACCCCCGCTCTCCACTGGGGGTCATTGGAATGCCAGACAATCCCCCACCCTTCCCCTGGGAGAGGAAAGCAGCCTGGCAGATGCTCAATCCTCTCCCTCCCCTGCTGATCCCCAGTGCCTGAGCTCACTCCCAAACTCGAGTCGCTGGTGTGGCGCGAGGTGTGGCATCCAGTGCCTCAACCCTCAGCCCCACCGGGCCGGCTAAGAACAACACTTACCTTGATTCCTCAGTTTGTGGTTCAGCTTTGAAGAGTGCAGATGTGTCTCAGTCCACAGAAGATGACAGCCTATGACCTCTGGAGGTAAGTATAGGGTAAGGGGATGTGTGGGGTGGTGGGTGCTCAGTGAGAGGGTCGGGATGGTGGAGGGGGATGGTGGGGAAGATGAGGGATCATTTTCTTTTTTTCAGGTTAAAACAAACCAAAAAAAAAGGCATCAGGGCTGTTTTCTTTTTTACAGGTACAACTAAATACATATTTGGGGACACTGGGAGTGGGCTCCCAAGTGTCCCACACTGCTGGGAGGGGGGTCTTGTAATGCTAACATGAGGATTGGGCCCCCTGATGTAGGCAAATATAAACAGAACAGGCTGCAGTGAGGGGACATCTGACACCGGGGGTGAGGATCCCGGTGTCAGATCTTATAAATAAATAAATAGATAAAATACATATATGAGGACATTGGGAGTGGGCACCCCAGTGCCCCACAGTGCTGGGGGGGCATGTAATGCTGACACAAGGATTGGACACTCCGATGTCATCAAATAACGCAAGGGACTGAGGGGGGGACATCTGACACCAGGGGGTGGACATCCCAGTGTCAGATTATATAAATACATAGGTAAAGTATGTCAATAGGAGGGTGGAGGGGGTACCACTAGACATAAGGGAAAGATATGGATGGGGGGTGCCACTTAGGGACAGTGATCAGCGGGGGTGTGTGTGTGTGTGCCACTAGATACCAGGGAAAAGAACGGGTCAAAGCTGAACTTGCAGCCAGCAGCACGAGTTTCAGCTGCGGCTGCAGAAGTCAAGAAAATTCCACTTCTCTCATATAGAGAATGTGGGAGAAGCAATCCTCTCACAAAGCTTGGCACCCTGGATTTTGGGTGCCCAGAAAAGGTGTTTCTTGCTAAAATTAAAACAAACAAACAAACATCAGAACATAGCTAAATGACTTCCATTTAGCTAGGTTCTGATGTTAGTTTGTTTTTTAAATCCATTCATTTTTATGTGTTTTCTTTATTTCTTTGTCTTGCCAACTGAAAAACAAGATGGCGGACACAGGAGCCCTCTGCAAAAACATATGACCCTGTCTGTGAAAATACAGTAGCTCCTGCGAAAGCAAAAGTATTTTCATGCGGAACATCTTTTTCCCTTAGGAAATAATGGTAAATTTTACAATTTAATATCTTTTGAACAAATTAATATTTTTTTCACCAAACCTTCAAAAAGGTACATCTGTGAGGCAAAGGTGTTCTACCCTGAAAATTTCAGACCACAATCTAAAACAGTTTCTGAGATACAGGTGGACAAAGAAACAGGAAAAAACATGGGAATTTAGGAATTTTTGACACTTTGTATCTCAGAAACTACACAATGGATTCACACAACATTTGCCATGTTGGGAGCCCTACTACTAAAGATTATGTATGCAAAATTTCATACATATCTGTTGAACAATTGCAAAGTAATTAAGGTTCAAACATTTGGCTTTAACTTAGGAGTACAGTGTTGTGATTATTGTGCTTACAGATGTGACGGAGTGGTATGGTGTCCCACAATGTTGCATGTGTCTTGCATATGTGTGTATGTGTGTGTGGTGGTTGGGGGGAATGCGGACTTAGGGTTTTGAACCCTAACATCACATTTCCTAACTTTTGTCGCTGTGCTATTAACCCTAACTGATGCATTAACGGAGTTTTTTGCAATGAATTTCCCTTCTTTTTGAGAAAGTGTAATGTAACTAGTAAATGGTATGTGTTAGTGGATGCGCTTCCTTCACATTGTCCATTTTTTGCATAATGATATACATATGTGGAAGTGCGGGCCCTCTGGGCCCCGCGCTCCCACTCACATGTAACTATGGAGCCATACAGCATCTCTATAGGGCAAGGAACCCTTGTAACAGTGATGTGCCAATATCTCAGCAACTGTAGCAGCTGGAAAAAAAATTAAAGTGTCATTGTAATCATGACAGTGAGACGTCTATGTGACATATATTGACTGATTCCGTATCTTGCATAGTTTATGAGATATGGGCACCGAACAGCACTGAAAAGGCACCCTCAGAATACATTTTTGCCAATATCTCCGTAACCATAGCAAGTAGGAAAACAATTTCACTGCAGGTGTAATCTATGATTTCCAGTCTTGTTTCAGAACCTTAGTTCACTTTAACGTGAACTAAGCTGCCAGGAGAGAACACTTCGTATCTCACTTCATTTTCGAGATACGGGCACCAAAATGCGTAATGGACACCGCAATGTTATCCTGTGGGAAATTTCTCAACTTTGGAACTCTGTAACTTTGGGCCCCTTGAATGTTTTGGCACCATACCACCAAAAGGCACATCTGTGGAACTAGGGCTTGCCATCCTGCAAATTTCAGCCCAAAAGACCCAACAGTTTTGTTGCAGGAGGATGACAAATATTTGCTGTTTAAAAAAAAATACCTTCACAAATCACAAAAGTTTCACAAAATGTAGCATGAAACTTTTGCATTTCCGAAAGTATTTCAGCATTTTCTTTCATGATTTGTGAAAGTATTTTTTTCCCGATGTTTAAAATGCCATTTCTGGGGGATTTAACCCCCAAAAAAGATAGGGCTGGCATCCTCAGGACCCGACTAGGTAAACCCAACAGTCAGTGTTTAACCTATAAGGTCCCAAATTTAAACACCAGGCATTTTTCTCTCTCACTAACTGAAAACAAGATGGCCACAACACGAAAGTAAAAGGGCCGTTTGCGAAAGTAAAATTGTATTTACAAAACTTTCGTGATGCACATATATTTTTCCCCATTGACCATAATGGGAATTTTGCTTTTGGAATAACTTTTGAACAGTTTAATATTTTTACACCGGATCTTTGAAAGGCACATCGGTGACCCAGACTGCATCTTCCCTGAAGAATTTGGACCAAATGGTGGGCGCGAGCAAAGAGACACACAAAACATCCATTTTTTTGCATTTTTTGGCATTCTGTAGCTCCACAACCGTTCATCCAACTGTAATGCAACTTCCCAGATCCCAAGATCTATGGTACCAGACTGTGCATTCAAAATTTCAGGCAAATCCGCTGTATGGTGGCAAAGTTATTAAGGTACACAATTTGAGGTTTAACATTAAAGTGCTTACTCAACTAACTATACTGGCGCTACTGCACCAGTATAACATATATATATATATATATATATATATATTAGCGGTTGAGTAACCTGTTTAATGTTAAACCTCAAATGTTGGCACTTTAACACCTTTGCAACCGATCAATGGATTTACACAAAATTTGGTATGTGCTGTCCTGTGGGCTAGATCTATTGATGTGGCAAGTTTCATTCTGGTTGGATGTGAAGATTCTGAGATCTGGATAGTGCAAAAACCTCAACAGTCACTGCTTTTTGCAGTTTTTTTCCTCATCACCTTGTGCCCAGACATGTGGAATTCTGGTGTGAATTTTTTATGGTAGAAACAACTTGGGTAACAGAACTGCCATGCTTTGTTTGGTGAAAAATATTAATCTGCTGCAAAGTTATTAAGTTTTTAAGTTCCCGTTATTTTCTATAGGAAGATCACTCTCCAGGATAGAGGTAAAAAGTTTGATAAAGAATTTGATCTCACGAAAAAGGATTCTTTCTCACAAGATCCATTCCTTTATCATGAGGACATTTTTTTTTCATGAGACACCATCTTGTTTTTTTTTTGTTTTTTTTTGCAGGCACTAAAAAGTGTGAAAAATCAAACTGCAGAACCTAGCTAAACAGGCCCTGTTTAGCTAGATTCTGATGTTTGTTTTTCAAAATTAGAGCCAGAAATACTTTATCTGGGCACCCAAAATCATGGGTGCCCAGCTTAGTGAGAGGAGCCTTCCCTCTGTGTTCTCTGTATGAGAACAGTGGATTTTCTTGACTTGGGCAGCCTTGGGCTTCTCAAGCCTAACACTCACCCCATTCACATAAAGTCTACACATCTAACCTTATTTACAGATGGAATTGGGTGAGTGTTAGGCTTGAGAAACCAAGGAACACCCCACACCTGCTCTCCTGCCTGGTTTGGGAGGGTGGGGTGTTAGGGTTGGAAAGCCTTATGCCTCATATCCCAACTTTTGCCACTCTGACCCTAACTGGAGCATTAACAAAGTTTTTTGCAACATATTAAAGGAGCGCGATAACTCAACTGCCACTTCCATGTTAAACCCAAAATGTTGCACTTTAATAACTGGTTGACCGAGTTGCATGAAATTTTGCATGCACCATCGGGGACCAAAGATCTTGTGGTGTGGCAAGTTTCATTTCAGTCGGATGTGCAGCTGTGGAGATGCGGTGTGTCAAAATGTGAAAATGACCATTTTAATGTAAGTTCTTTGTCACACCATTTCTCAGAAATGGCTTGGGCATTTGACCTGAAATTTGTAGGGTATATTGGACTTGGATTGCAGATGTGACTTTTGAAGGTTTAGTGAAAAATTATCAGTCCATTCAAAAGTTATTAAATGTCAAAGTTTCCCATTATTTCCTATGAGAAAAGTTAGATGCCTCGTGCGAAAGTGTGTTTCTCTTTCGCGAAAGTGTCATTCTCTTTCGCAAATGGGGCATGTTTTTTTCTGCTGCTACTATCTTGTTTTCAGTTAGCGAGGCAAACAAAGTTAAATATTTCAAAAAATACTGCCCCTTGGTAAACACCAACAGTTGTGTTTACCTATTCAGGACCTGAGGAATTGGATTCGGGGGTAATTTTTTTACAACAATGCCCAGAAACCTGTTTATTTTATCTGAGGCATGTTTGGCTGAAAATTGCAGCACTGTCTTTCGTGAAAGAACCATCTTTTTTTTGTAAATTGCAAAACACCATTCGGTACTTGCGTGAAAACTCTGTGTTGTGCCACAATTTGCAGCTGTACAGTCAGTGCATCTTTAAGCACCACTCCAGCCCCAATCTCCCATCATACATGAACCCCCCACCACATCTTAGATGTAGTTTACTTTTATATATATACCCCCACCACATCTTCGATGTCATTTACTATATATATATATATATATATATATATGTGTGTGTGTGTGTGTGTTTTATTTTATATAGGTTTTCCTGGTGGTCTAGTGGCCCTCCCTCCCTGATCCCCAGTACCCATTTTTGATTTTAGTTGGTGGCTAGGGACATCTTCCACCCCATATTGTTTTGGATGCTGAAAATAAGAAAACTGACCCTCGATGTCTTTATTTTTTTTTTAACCGAACACACCTGCACCCCACTCAACCTCCCACTATGCACCTCCCCACACCCCTTGACACCCCACATACCTCACTCACCTGAGAGCCCCAAGTTTGAGATCCGCTCTCCTGATTAATGTCTTGCTGCTGAAACTGCAGCATTATGAGAAACCAAGGTAAATGTGGTTTAATGTATTTCAATAAGGGTTTCAACTTTTATTCATAAGTCAGCCA
The DNA here is from genome assembly GCA_016271365.2 of Neoceratodus forsteri. Classification (NCBI taxonomy): domain Eukaryota; kingdom Metazoa; phylum Chordata; order Ceratodontiformes; family Ceratodontidae; genus Neoceratodus; species Neoceratodus forsteri. The sequence continues at coordinate 1,190,617,075 of CM057458.1, read as the reverse complement.
TTTTTTAACATTTTGACCCCAAATTATTAACATAGCCTTTTGGGGACCCCACCTCATGAACAATGTGACTGTCGTTATGCAACTCCTGCCCAAAAGATGATTTTGCAGTTGCTTAGCGAATTCATAATTTGGGCGTGAGTTCTGTAATGACAGTCATATTGTTCATGAGATGGTGTCTCCAAAAGAACATGTTGAAAATGTGGGGTCAAAATGTCAAAAAATGACTGATTTATGAGCACTCAGTGCAATTTCGCTACGACGTTCGTACCTTTACAAATGTAAAATATTTTGACACCAAATTTTCAACACAGACTTCTCATTACCCCACAAAATGGGTGTCACAGCTGCCATTTTTCAAATCCTAGCCAAAATGTGTTTTCGCACCTGTTGCACAGAATGGCATGGCTGTTGCACAGAATTGCACAACCCTCCCTCCCCAGAAGGATCCAGACACCAGAGAGCCTCTTACTACAGTTCAGGCTCTCCCCAGCAGCTGCTGTGGACCAACTCTCCCTCCCCAGAAGGTAGAGATTTTACAAGTGTTCTTTGGAGAGATTTCATGTTTGGCCCTTCCCACCCAACCCCCATCCCACCCAGGGTGGTTGTACTTTTATACCTGCCAGAACCTATCAGCCCACTTTTGTCCCCCTACCTCTCACTCCCATTTGGTTCAGCCCACTTAGCCCCTGGAGTAACATTGAAGTCACTCCCTCTCCCCCCCAAAAAAATATATTGTACTCTAAACAACTTCTAGACTGGACCATCTCCCTCTACAACAATTTTCCCTTCCCCTCTTCCCTACTATTTTATCCTGCTTAGGTACTCATCTGAGGGAACCACCCTTTCTGTGGGGCCATGGGACTCAACTGCCTCTGCATCCTTCTCTCTCTGGTGCAGTGTGAAACCGTAACCACAGGGCCAACACTGCCATAAAGTGTTTCTGGTCATTAACTCTTATAACACCTCAAATAAAGCTATTACTGCTCCCCCTTCTGGCTGCCTCTATGACTGACCTGCTATTAGTGTCAGATTTTTGTGCCTCGGTGCTTGCCATAGAACAGCAACATTTATCTTCATTTACTCACCTCCATAGACCTGATGTGCCTCCCCCTACTATTGTTAGATATGAATTAACTCCCCTGGGCCAGGCTCTCTTTGCCTTCCTCTCCAACTCTGAACATCACCTGCTTGGCCTCTTCCTGTACTCCCTCACCTTCTCACCCACCCCCTGGCTCCCAACTCTCTGCTCTTTTTTCTCACTCCTTCTCCTTGCTGGCAACATTGAAAGCTACCCAGGCCCTGCTAACACCCCTATCAACCACTCTAATGTCACATGGGCAAGGCAGATTGGTCTAAGAATTGCACATTTAAATGCTTACCTGGGCTGCTATTACAACCCCCCTACTGGAGGTATTCCTGGATTATTCACCCTTCTCGATGGCCTAGGACTACTCACTCCTACCAGGGGCACCATATTGCTTGGGGACTTTAACCTTAATTGGTTAAATTCCCAAGAACCCGACTATGCATACCTCCTGAAAACACACAGTCTCAAGTAAATCAGCTCATCCCCCACCAGGAACAATGCCCATACCCTCAACCACTCGCTGCTCGACTGGACAGCCACAAATCAGGTGGCCATGGTCCTACAGACGGGTACATTGCTAGACTCTTAAGTGACCACTCCCCTACTTACGCCATATACTGACCACCAAAATCAAATGCTCCCACCCCCCAAAAACCTGTCTTTCAGAAATTTTAACTGCCTAGATATCACAAAACTTGAGGATGTAAGAGCAGCGCACTGGTTTGCCCTCTACCTCATCAACAATGTGTCAGATACAGTTAGCTTCCTCATGAATGCCCTCATTCGGATACAGGACCTCCACTTCTCTCTCACTGCTCGGAGGGTGAGAGGGGGCTGCACCCAATGGATATCCAAAGAGTTTTTGTCCCTAATGAAAGAGAGGGACAGTAAATGGAAAGCTTATAAAACATCCCCTTCTCCCCAACTCTGGTATGCCTATAGGTGCTTACACAACACATGTAAGCAAACTGCCAAATCTCTAAAACACAGTTTCTACCTAAACCTTCAAAGGAACAACCTTGGTGATCCCCGTTGCTTCTGGACCTCAATTGGGTCCTTGCTCAACCCCAAGACCCATAGCCAAGTTACTTAGGTCACCTCCCTCTTGGGCCCTCTGACTGACCGCTCTGAGATTGCACAGATTTTTAACAAAAGATTTTCTGACCTCTCTACCTATCTTACCAAACTACCCTCCCAGCCACCCCCCTAGCCCTGGCAGTCAGGCTAACTACTGCCCCTCTGTCATCACCCCTTCCACACCCCCCTTCTACCTTAGAGCCATCGGCCCAGGTGTTACCACCAAGCTCCTTAAGTCCCTCCCTGCCAGGGGTAGCCCTGGCAGTGATGGGCTTTTTCCCTCAGCTCATCTCTCTGGCAATCATTGAACCCCTCACCTTCATATGTAACCTTGCCCTCTCCTTGTCCACAATGCCTGACTCTTGGAAACTGTAACAGGTACCCTGTTATGAAAGGTTTTCCCCTACCTACAGTTTGTCAAAAACGTGTATTTCCTACATATTTCTTTCACTCTGTGCTGTCATCTATCACTTATTCTGAAACTGTCCTTTTTCTTTTCTTTGTTGGGGTGGCCAACCTGGCAAGACACTCTTCTACCTTTGCTATCCCTTGTATGTTATTTTTCTCCATAGTACATATGATTACTGAAACTGTCCCCTAGTTGAAAAGGATGTTTCCATTTAATACAGTACAAGTAGTCATTAAAGATTACCTAGGAACTCTCCTGCGTACTTAAGGAGAGTAAACACAAACTGACTAGTGCTCCAAAGCTCTTCCCAAAGGGAAGAAATAGTGTTAAAAATTCCCGTGTGATTCTGGTTGTGGCGCTCCAAACCACACTTGAGTCGCAGAATCGACGACTGCTGCACTATCTTGACATAGTATGAATAGAGACAGAAGTATTTGGAGATGGACAGGAGCGGGTTTAGCTCCTAAAATGCTTGTAAGTGTTTCAGAGCCGGCTTATGCTCTGACTTTTGAAAAGTGCGGCTGTTACGTCTGTAAGCCCCAAGATCAGAGCAGAAATCAGCTGAACTCCGGTGCAGCTCCAAAATGCGAGAGCGGCTGCATGGAAGTCGTCAAGGCAGAAAGAAAACTCACTGAAAAACGCATAAAAGAGTTAGGAGAGGAGAGACTCTCCAAAATAAATGGTAGTTACTGTGAGGCCATTCGGGGGACAAAACAAAGATTAATTAAATTGTTTGGGTATAAACGAAATGAATGGAAAAAGTGCCCAAATGAAACGAAAAGCCAACGGCTGAAAGTTTCAGTCGTAAGAATGAGGAAATGCTGCTGAGAGTGTGTCCATGTATAGAAGAAACACATACAAGCACATACATCTTAGTATAATAAGGGGTGAAATGTTTATCCTAAAAAGGAGCGATAAAACAAATGTTATTATGTTTGATAAAAAGAAACTATTATAAATATGTATGATCAACCAAACCCTTGGAGATAACGAGCACGTCCTTAGTCCCTGATGGTTTGATTTACCCAAACATATTTAGAAGTATTTATTTCAGTTTAAGTATTTTTAAAGCCATATGAAACAAATTGCAGAAGTGTTTACCTGTGGTTGTTACCCAGTGTGTTATACAGGGCAGGTGGGCCCTAAACTGACTGCCTTTATAGTTCTGTGTTCTGTGATGTCACAGAAGGGGGTGGAGCCTGAATTTTTAATAAGCTTTATTTTATTTATTTATTTATTGAGTAATCGGAAAATACCTTTGAGTCAAAGACTCGTTTACAAAGGTTCCACGTCACAGAAATACAGTACAGACAGACTTTACATAACAATTCAAACTGCAACAGAATTCAGCAATGAAGACCATGTAACAGTGAAGGCTAGCAATCATTAACTAGGGTAACTTAATACAGTTGGAGATATATGGCACAGCTCAGAGATATATCTTGGGACGAGGAGTCTGTGAAGGCAGGCCAAAGTCTTTGGTCAGCAAGAGGGGGAGAGGATAGGGATTAAATGACAATCACAGGTATCTGAGGCCTGGAGGTGATCCCTAAGATGGGCTTTGAATGGGCCAATTCTATTTTCATTTACAAGCCAGGTAGGAAGGCTGTTCATGAGGGAGGGTCTCTAAAGCTGAAGGACCTTTGGAATTGTAAGGTATGGCAGGCTGGAACCAAGGGGAGAGGCTTGGCAGAACGTCGAGTGTGCTTGAGCTTCGGGGCAGGGTGGATAACAGGGGTTAGCCCAGGGAGCAAGAGGCCGAGAGTAATTTTTTTTAGCCATGAGGCAGGTATGGAACTTGATCCTATTGTTGAGATTGAGCCAGTTGGTGAAGTTATAGAGGGAGCATGTATGAGTGGGCAGATCACATCCCAATGGTGACATGCTTTGTTTGGGAGAGACAAAGTCAGTATAGGGCAGAGGTGTTTGCTATAATAAGAATGCCATAGTCGAGCAGGGAGAGGACAGAGGAGGAGATGGCGAGCCTAAGGGCAGCTGTGGTAAGGCAGTGCTTGAAGCGATACAGTAACCCCAGCCTTTAGACAGGAGATGGATGTGTTGGTGGAAGTTGAGCGCAGGGTCTAGTGTGATGCCCAGGTACTTGAAAGAGTCTACTAGCTCCAAGGGGGTCCAATTGGCAGTAAGAACCTGGGGGCAAAGTGCCTTCCGGGTGTTGAGTGGATGAGAGAAAAGCATAAATTTAGTTTTTTTATAGTTGAGAATAAGGCGCTGAGAAGAGAATCAATTTTCAGCACAGCTAAAGGCAGATTGGAGGGAACGATGGAGTTGAAAGGGGTCAGGGTCGGAGGAGAATAGGACAGCATCATCCGCATACAGTAACAAGTTGCCAGGGCAGGCCAAGGGGAGGGAGTTAAGGAAGAGGCTAAAAAGTAGAGGTCCTAGTATTGATCCCTGCGGGACACCTGAGAGGACAGGCAGTCTTTTGGATAAGGTGTTACCAATTTTGGCCTGCTGGAAATGGTTGGAGAGGTAGTCAGAGAATCAACCAAGGGCGTCCCGAGAGAAACCGATGTTGGCTAGGGTAGTTAGAAGCAGGGAGTGGTTGATGGTGTCAAACGCCTTAGTGAGGTCGATGAAAGCATCACCAGTGATAAGACCCCTGCCTAGGCGGAGTGGATGTGTGCGGTAAGCTGGAGAAGGGCAGTGGTAGTACTGTGGCTTTTCCGAAAGCCATGCTTAATTAAGAGAATAAAATAAAAAGAGACTGTCCAAATAGAAATTAACCCTATGGTGAGGGAAGACGAAAGAATGCAGCTTTAATTCTGTTTCTCACCTATATGGATTATATTACTCTGTTTTTCTTAAGTCACATATTTATGATGTCATGCTGGGGGAGGGAATAAAAAGCCCAGAGATTCTACAAAAGGAGATAGGCCAGTAGATTGCGGGTAGTAGAGGAGAGAGGAGGTGTGCAGGTATTCACACCAGCAGTAAATCTTTCAGAGAAGAGAGTGAAGCTGCAATTGAGAGATTTAATTTGATTTAGGTGTGATGATTAACACCAGTTTCTTTTGATTTCTGTACATTTTGACTTTGTGAAATAAAAATTATGAACGCAAGTTGCGTTTATTTTATGCAATATTCCTTTTGTCTGTGCATCTGTTTATCCCACCCTATTACAGAAACATGCTAATGTTGTGCCTATTTTCAAAGAAGGCGATCCCCTTTCTACTGATAATTATAGGCTTATGTCCCTCCTCCCCCACCTGAGCAAGCTACTGGAAAAAATCGTGCACTTTCAACTCTTGGAGCATCTTGAAAAGTATAATCTGCTGTGCCCCCAGCAGCATGGCTTTCCTAAGCACTGCAGTACCACATCAACCTTAACCCATTTCTCTAACCATGCACTCAGAAACATGGACTCAGGTAAGGCCACTGGTGCTGTATTCGTGGATCTGACTAAGGCCTTTGACATCGTCGATCACTCCCTCCTCCACTCTGCTCTCCTATACCTTGGCTGCTCTGCCGAGACAACAGCATGGTTTAGAAGCTACCTCGAAGGCAGGTTCCAGTCTGTTACAATTGGTACAGCCTCCTCCCCTGCCCTGCCAGTATCCACAGGGGTTCCCCAAGGCTCCATCCTTGGCCCCCTACTTTTTTCCATTTTTATTAATGCACTCCCAGCTGACAGCCTCACCTGTGAGGTTTTCCTCTATGTGGATGACCTTGTCCTTTACCATAGCGACAAGTCTCTTGCAAACATCTCCTCCACTCTTACACTTAATTATGGTACTGCCCACAACTGGTTTCTTTCCAACAGACTCTTGGTAAATGAAAGGAAAACAAAAGCAATGTTATTCAGATCCAAGCCATTCCTCACAAAGGTCTCCAAGGCAAATTCCTCCCTTGTTGTACCCACACCTGTTGCCACCCCCTCAAAAATGTCCCTAGTTTCAAATACTTAGGTGTCACTCTGGCCCTCTCCCTTACATTCACCGACCACATCAATAATTCTGTGTTCAGAGTTAATCAGTAGCTAGGTGCTACCTACCACCTAAATCGATTCCTGTCTTATGAAGCGCACCTAGCAATTGCACATGGAAACCTTCTACCCCTCCTTAAATACTGCTCTCCTATCTATTCCCTCATATCCTCAGCTCTGTGCTCTAGACTGAACTCAGTCTACAACAGTATCTGTCGCTTTGTCCTCCATGCCCCCTATTCTGCCCATCATTGTGTATTGTACCAGTCACTTGGTTGGCTACTACTGCAAGGATGGTTCGACTATGCCTTTGGCTGCTTAGTTGACAATACTCTGAGAGGCAGCCACCTGTCCATGTACTCATCCCTTCTCATGGGCAGAGTAGCAGCTAGGAGTCTCCACGAATCATTCTTCCCTCCTAGTAGTTCCACGAATCTCCTCTACCATTGGCAGTAAAGCCTTTTCTGTCTCTACCCCTTCCCCTTCCCTATGGAACAGACACCCCACATCACTCCACTCTTCTCTCCTCCCATCTCTCTTTCAAAAACAATTTCAAAGATTGGCTCCTGTCTGAAGCCAAATGCCACTGCTCTCTGGGTAATCTCTGGCATCCCACCCTCCATTCTCTCTACCTATTAGCGGGGTCTTGTCCTTGCTACACTCACCACTTCCGCTCCTGTCCTCTTCCCCACCTTTCAGGGCTGCTGCTGTTGCCTCCCTACTCTAAGTCCCAGTGCTATTTGCTAAGGGGAAGTGTACTCAATTTCCGAGTTCCAATCTGATTGTTGACCTATGCACTATTAATGTACCTGAATGCATTTTGCACTTTTGGGACCAGATATTCAAAGCTTTGCGTGGTACGTAAACTGTTTGCGCGGGATTACTGTGGGATTAGCGTGGGTCTTCTATGTTCAAAAGGCCAAATAGCACATGCAAATTGCATTAGCACCGGACAAACCATAATTATATGCAAGGGGCATACCGAACATGAACACAGGTGCTATTGGATATTCATCGGCTAGCACCGCGCTAAGGTGTTTAGCGCAACTTAGCATGACCCTTAATGCAGTACAAATTACCACCCAGGAAAAGCTGGTCTTAACCCTGGGCAAACAGCTTTGCATGACATTGGTGCTTTGTGTGGTGTTTGCGTGGGATTTGCATGACTTGTGAGACCCTAACATATGAGTATGACACTTAGAAAATGCCAGACATGGAGGACACATGCTGATCACTAATGACACCACCATGATGCCAACAACTGCCACCAGTCCCAGCCAAGCCAGGCAGTAAGGAGTGATCTGGCCCACAGGGGACATCACGGTAGTGTGGCCATACAGCACACACCTGCAGATCATATGTCTGTGGTGACCAACAGATTCCAGCACACACATGCAGCACTGTGGGCATGGTGGCTGTTGAGAGAAGGGTGTACGGGTGGCTGGACCTCACCACAGCCCAGGTGTGGTCACAAGGCTGGGACACATCATGCAGTGCACATGGGCCAGTAGTGGGAATACCCCACCACCTGTGTGCCTGTCAGATCTTACGTGCCCCCACCAGCCACATACCGCACAACTGTACAGATGCCACAGCACACACAGCCAGCCATGTATATGTCACTGTGAGCATCCCATGCCACAGGTGCAGCATCTGTGACAGCATAACAGTACTGTCCACTGTCAGTAATCACCTGCAAGTTGGGCCTGTCACTGTGTACAGTGCAGTGGTCATCACTGCCCTACATACCATAGGCATTGCCATGTCCCTCACACTACCAGCCCCCTTGCTACTGTAGTGTCTGCGGTGCACTGTAGCATGACCTACAGTGTGACGGTTGCATGCAGCACCACCACCACCTGTGCCTATGCTGTGTTGTCCCCTGGGGTACGATATGCTATGCTATGCTGTACTGTTTACATGTAGCCTGCAGCTATCATCATGCACTGCCTGACTGACCTACAGGTGGAGCTGTGGTCAGACCTGGCCAGCCATTGTACTTCCAGACTGACCTATAGGTGGAGCTGTGGGACCCTGCAGTTATGCTGGGCAAACTGCATGCAAATCAGGGCATAATGAGATGCTAATGTGGCTGTTTGCCCAGAGACTACCTAAGTAGGCTCATTTGCATGTCACTTTTGAATATGGCAAAGTTTAGTGCCGGGCAAACGTGTTTGTACCAGGCAAACAGCTTAGCTCCGCGCTAACGGTTCGGGGAATATTATACTGTTTTACACACTGTACTGACCCATAGGCTGCTCCCTGCAGCTGTACTGGGCCCACGCATTTGCTGGAACACACATTGGCCACATAGGTCGCCTCTACCGACCTTCACATCGCTGTGCACTGTGTTGCTGTTGTGGTCTGCACTTCCTGGTTGCTATATTCAGAGCTGTCATATTACAGGGCTACATTTGCCCTGCACTCGCAGCCCAGTTTTCCCGGCCTCATTCCCATGCTATATTCAGAGGCTGTTTGCCTTGGGCTATTCCTTTTGAATTTAGCTTGGTTTTGTGCTCCGGGCTAACTTTGCCTGCCGGGCAGTGTTAATGTAGCCCAGAGGCAAAGTTTTGATTATCTGGCCCTATGTATCATATCTGAGAATTATGTTTAGTCTCTTTGTTTTGTGACTTGTATTTCAGCCTGTTGCCTGCCCTGTGACTATATATTTTTGACCTGTATGCTGGCCTTTTTGGGCACCTTGGGCCAGATATTCAAAGCATAGTGCAGCGCGCAAACCAATTGTGCAGGAATAGCGCTGGAGTAGCACGGAGCAGCCATATTAAAAGGACCGGTTAGCGCATGCTAACAGCATTAGCACGGGGCAAACCAATAATATATGTAAAGGGCAAAGAGAGGGGGGGTGGCTTGCATATACGCGTTAAGGGATATTCAAAGCCACGCTAGCTCCTGCCTATAAAAGGCTGGTCTTAACCCAGGGCAAGACACCTAGGAGAAGAGACCACAACAGGAAGTGGGAATGAGTGCTGTGCCAGTAGTAGTGATGCTGCAATTGATGGCAACTGTAATGGAGGAGGAGGAGGAGAGGGAGCAGGCCCAACATGGGCCTCAACGCAAGCCAAGGAGACGGTATGCTGCAAACAGATGGTACCGGCCCAGGGTCTCCTTCGAGACCCTGCCAGATGACCACATCACTGGCCGGTACAGGATGAACAGGGAAATGTTGAGGCAGCCATGTGAACTCCTGCATGAGCAGCTGCACCCAAACACCAGACGCAGCCATGCCATGACAGTGGAGGAGAAGGTGACAGCAGTGATGTGCTTCCTTGCCACAGGGACGTTCCAACGACCAACGGGGTATCGCAGTCTGCCACCTCATACCTCCTGACCCAGTTCCTAGAGGCTTTCCTGCCACATGCTGGGGAGTTCATAGTAGTACAGCACAGAGAAACAATGCTGGAATTCTATCGAGTTGTGCACCTACCAGCTGTACTGGGTGCCATTGACTGCACCCATGTCCCCATCCATGCACCACCTGGTGATGGCAGTGACGTGTACATAAACAGGAAGGGGTACCACTCCATCAACTGCCAGGTGGTGTGCGATGAGGCTGGGTGCATCAGCAATGTCTATGCACAGTACCCCGGCAGTGCCCATGACGCCTTCATCTGGCACCAGTCCCAGCTGTGCCAGGCATTTGAGGAGGGCAGGATACCCAGTGGGCATCTAGTCAGTGAGTAGCAGCATACAAGGCACACACATGACAGCATGGATGGGGCAGGCAGGGGAGGCCAGGGAAGGGGTGTGGGAGGGCAACACAGGGGTGCAGGACAGTAACGGCCAGACAGCAGTATGGCACTAACAGGTACACATCTCTTGACAGGGGACAGCGCCTATCCCCTGCGACCCTGGCTGCTGACACTGGTACCCCGTCCGGCCACAGTGGCCAAGGAGATGTACAACGAGGCACATGCCAGCACAAGAAGCATCATAGAGAGGGTGTTTGGCATACTGAAGATGCGTTTCAGAAGCATAGACACATCAGGTGGTGCCCTACAGTATACACCTCAGAAGGTATGCCATATCGTCCTAGCCTGTTGTATGCTGCACAACATGGCAATGAACCGTGGGATACAGGCACCTGAACCTGAGGGACAGGCCAACAGTGACCCAGTGGCCAACAGTGACCCAGAGCCAGCAGTCAGGGGGATAGTGGAGCAACTCGAGAGGAGGCATCCTTGCATGGCCCGCAGGGCCATAGAGCACAGGGCCAACATCATCAGGACACTGTCACAGGCAAGAGGGTAAGTACAGACTGCACAGCAACATGAAACAATACAATGGTGAAATGTTTAATGTGCACTGACAACCAGAACAGTGACAACAACAATCATATAAGGAACACAACAAAGTGGCACAGAATGCATGTGTGAGTGTGGTGCAATGTGGGGGGTGTGCAGGTCACATGGGAGGTGGACACACAGCCACGGTATAGTGTAATTGGTGATGCATGATGTGTGGTGGGAGTGTGAGGAGGGCCACTATGGCAGTGGAAGTGTGAGTGTGCATGGGATGGAGTGTGGGTGTGTGTATCTGTTGGTGTGTGTGTGCATGTGTGCAGAGGGTTGTGGGTGTGCCAATGTGGACACAGGGGTGATGACTGTGCAGAGGTGCAGGTCAACTGTGACAATCACCGATGACTACCACCATGCACACATCGCGCACCATGGGTGCGGGTCACAGACCCAGGGGTGCTCTGAGCCAAGGACATGGCTGAGGAACAAGGTGAGGCAGGCAGGGAAGACCTCCTGGGCCCCCGCTGACCAGCGGCGCCTGACAGGGTGGGTGGATGGCCACAGCGGTGCTATGTGCCTGAAGAGGTGCGTGAAGCATTTGAGCTGGATCCAGTGCCAGCCCTGCAGCTACAGGTTGCCCGCCTGTGGGCCCCTGTGCCATGTGCACCCTGACCAACAAGCTCATGCTGGCAACCCCCATGCACCCCATGAAGTACAGTGGTGATGTCAACCATCGCAGTTGTCAAGCCAGCAAAGCTGCAGTCAATCGCAGCCACCATGTGGCCCAACCTGTCCTCTGCCCGCTGTTCTGCATGGGCAAAGCCTACTGAAATTGACTCCTGCATCAGTGCTATCTCATGCCTCAGCTCCCTCCGCAGGCCATGCAGGTCCATTTGAGCCTCCTGCTGGGATGTTACTGCAGCCTGCAGGAGTGGGCAGGCACCAGGGGCATCCTGCTCCAGAGGCGGAGCCCCCTCTATGACAGCTGGCACTGGTGCCTGCTGCCCACATGGTTCGGGATACCGTTGCATGTCCAGCATGTCCTGCCACTGCAGACCGCTGGTGGTGTGCTGTTGACCCGGAGGGCCCTGAACCACAATCTGTGTGGGACACCACATGTCCAGCGGTGCACACAAGTCCCCCATGCAGCCCACCACTGGCTGCACAGGTACAGCCATGCCAGCAATGACGAACACCCCCCTGGCACCTATTCCATGGCATGCACCCAACCCCACCCCTGTATCCCCCTCCACAGGCACATCCATGGGCAGGCAGTATGAACCCTCCGACACGTCCATGTCAACGTCACTGGTGACTGTCACCAGGAGTACCTGCCCAACACCCAGTTCCTCCACCTGGGCATCCTCCAGGTGCTCAGTGAAATCCAGTTCCCTGCCTGCAGTGTGTCCCCCCTCCACTGGTGGATGCAACCCCTGTCCAATGGATTGCCGCACATGCTGTGGCTCTGGGCATCCTTGACTGGCACCCAGACCGGATGTTGATGGCTGGTTATTCTCATCCTCCACTTCCTCTGGACCAAGGGCAGCCATCCTGGCCTGTTCCTGTGTTGCTGCAGGCCCTGCACACAGCGCTGTGGAGGAAAATGGGACAGGGTCAGTCACCTGTACGTGCACAGTGTGCCCTACCACCACCACCACCAACAACAACAAACCATGCACACCCTAGAGCACGTGCCACCCTAGGGCATGTGCCACCTGCTGTGGTCATGCACACCCCACATACCATCCACACAGCTCTAGCCTGTGACCACATGCACCGAACCAACACACAGTACACATGTCATGGCCAGGCAGCTGTTAGGCAGCCCACAGCAGTGCAGGCCCACAGTGCACCCTGTGCAAGGCACCAACAGCAACATCCTGCACCTGTGCCGTCACACCATGCAGGGTACACACATGTGAATACAGACCTGTCCTGGGCAGTGTCGGGCGTCTCACACCACCACAGTACACCTGCAACTGCCACTGGCGCAGTGTGATGCCACCCGCGGCCGTGGTGGCTCCTCCCGCTGATGTTGGGCTTGTGGTCCACCACCGGTCCAGTGCAGGTCATGCATCCGCTGTGCCTCCTCCTCCTTTGCCTGGTGCAGCAGGTCACTCCACCGCTTGCGCACCACCTCAGTCATCCTGCCATGTCCGCTGACTGCATTGACCCCAGCTGTCACCTCCTCCCATGCCTGATGCACCACCGCATCTGTGGCCTTGTGCTGGCAGAGCACCTGCTCCCTCTCCTTCACAGCATGCACCAGGGTCTTGAGCTCTTCTTGAGAGAATTGATGTGCATGTATGCATTCTGGTCATGCTGTACTACCTTCGGGACAGTTGGAAAGGGACATGTGTCACCAGCTGTGGCAGGACTGTGGTGCATCGCGCATGCACATCAACATGCCACCCCCTAGAGTGTCACAGGTCACATGAATATGGCACTGGGCAGCATGTGCATGTATGGTGCACACGGCCTCAGTGTGTTTCGGCCAACCCGTGTCTGGACAGCATGCACTGGACCCACAAGTGCACTGCTGTCGCCCATGGCTGACATGTGCACCCGAGGATGGGGCCACCCCTATGCCCACCACCTGTACTGTGCCCTGATGTGTTCACTGCACTGAGGGCGTGGACACAGAGACTGGCACGCATACAATGGCAGGCCACCAGGCACAGGCCACATGGTGCTGGTGACGGCACAGTGCCGGGACCCTACGTTCCACCAGCAGAGCGTTAACAACCCTCCACACCCCACATCCAGGGCAGCATCCGAGGGCCCATGGACCTCATGGCAGTGAGCCAGTGTTGCGGGACACACATGTACGTCGTGGTATTGCACACTGGCCACTGCCTGGCATCCACAGTGTGCAGGCGGTGCCACACAGCACAGTACGATGCAGGAGCACATGCACATTGCACAGGCTGGTCTGCTGTACTGGTGGCCATATGTTGATGTGCACCATTACACACAGTGCTTTCCTGTGGTTGTGCGGTTGGCTGACCTGTCCCCAGCCAGTACATCTGTGGGCTGCAGGTACGCTGTGCATACGGGCTGACCCTGTTTTGCACTAGTGCCATTCCAAGAGTTCCCCAGCAGTTGTACAGACCTGCATCTCGCTGCTCTGCCTCCTGTTGCATATCTCCTCCTGTACAGTGTTGTTCTGCAGTAACTGATGTACGCTGCATTCCAACAATACAACACCGGTGGTGCACTGCTTGCCCTTTTATAGCCCAGCCGGGCAATCTATCCTGTTATGCATGCAAATCAGCACATAATGATATGCTAATCACACTGTTTGCACCTTGCATGCACAAGTACCCTCATTTGCATATGCTGGTTGAATATGGGCCTGATTAGTGCTAGGCTAATGCCTTGGCGCTGTGCAAACATCAGCGCCGGGCTATCCTGGTAGCACGGTGCTCTGTGGCATTGCACGACCACCACACATGCTCGTGAGGCCCCATGGCCGCTCTAGCATCCTGGTATAGCATGATGTAGTGCCGCGCTAGCTCACACAGCACAGTGCTATGCGCATGCATGGTGGTGTTTCTCCAGGGACATGCCAGAGGTTGCGCATGTGCAGTGCGTCCGCTTCCGGGTAGCACCTCGCTATGTCATGTGATAGCGCGGTGCTACTGCAGTTGTTGCTGGAGGGTCCTGGGTGTGGCAAACGCTGGGTCTTGTAACAGGTGGCAGGGTATCTGTGCTGTGTGGGCAATGCCAGGATGTGGGAGACAGTGTGCTGTGGTGCACAAGGACAGGCACTGGGGGGAGGTGGAGACAGCCAACCTGGTTGAGCTGGTCCAGAAGAGGCACCGGAGGCTCTTTGGGGAAGTCAGGGAGTGGGACCTCCCACACATGCAGGTGTGGTCCTCGGTCTCCAGTAAGCTGTGTGCCTGCACGGTAATCTCCCGTGATGCGTAGAAGTGTAGGCACAGATACACCGACCTGAGATGGCGGCAGTGACAGCAGTTTGAGTGCTACAAGTGCATGGTGCATGAGGGCATTGTGCCTGTGCCAGGTAAGAGGCAATGCATGTTGACACCCACTATCATGTGCATGTCAGGCTGCAAGTGTGCCTGTGCGTGTGTGTGCGTGTGTGTGTGCATGTGTGTGCCACTCTGCATGGTGCTTGGGTGCATGTGGCAGTGGCGGGGACTCACATGTTGGCCCCCTAGGGGGGCATCACAGTACAGGGGGCACGGTGCATGCTGTGTCCATGGGGGTGGTATGGGTGTTTGTGGCAGGTTGGGACATGGTTGGTGGTGGGTCCTGCTGCAGCACCGGCCTGCGGCCGATGACACCGTGGTGCAGGGGTCCTGTTCCTGGGGGACTGTTGACCTTCACATATGGATGTGTGGAAAATCGCAGGACAGCTGTGACTGGCACTGTCGCACCACTGTGCCACCATGACGACATGTCGTGTATGCCTGGCGAATGCTCGATGGGCCATGCAACCCTCTGTGTGAGTGTCTTCCATGTTCACTCACTGACTGAGGGTGTCCCTGTGTGTGCAGTGTTGCTAGGGTTGCATGTGCATCTTGCTGTGCTGCACGTGGTGTATGCTGTGTCATGCTCTAATGCCAATGTTTCACCTGTCCTCTGTAGAGTGGATCGAGCAGCCCAGGGCCGGAGCAGGGGGCTGGAACATGACCCAGGAGCAGCAGAGAGGCAGCCCGAGGGTGCCGTCCATGCCACAGCGGGCGCAGGAGAGCAGCCCTGAGTGCAGTGGCGTGTTGCATGAGTACCTGTCTTGTTGCTCTGTGCTGTTTCACTGTGCTGTGTGTCTCATTATTTGTCCTGCCACTGACTGGTCCAGTGGCATGGCTGTGACGGGCAGTGGGCCAGTGGTGTTGTGGCACTGTGCTGTGCTGCACACCTGTGTTGCACACCACAGCCGGATGATGGCTGTCTGCCGCTGTGCCCTGGGGGGGGCGGTGGGGCACTGTCTGCTTGCATTGCTGTGAGGGTGCCAGATGGTGGTGGGGGCTCTGGAGGTGGATGTTCGGTGGGGTTCACACGCTGTCGGTTGCCATGCCCACCTCTGCAATGCAGTGTGCTCCGTCCCTCCAGCCCCCCACAGATCATCCACATGTGCACAGTTGGCATTACCTTGCTGTCCTTAGGCTTCACTGGACAGGCCTTCATAGCGCCGTGTGCCTATTGTGGCTATGGGACACCATACCCCATGCCTTCCAGGCATACCTCTTATCCCTTTGTCCACCAACCGTGGAACATTGCCTGTCATACTGTGGTACATATTGGCAATGTGTGGAACACGTAATGGAATACTTACCTGGGTATTTCATGACACTGTTACTGTGTTGCATTTATGTTCTGAGGGTCTGTTATTACTTTACTAATATATTATGTGCATCATTTACTATGGAGTGTTGCATTACAATGTTGACCTTGGCTGTGGAACATGTCCTCACAGGGTGGAACAGGGAGCTTTTGCCCCGTGGCTTGAGGAATGTTCCTTGTACTGTGGTACAGTTGTGAGGTATGCTTTCAGTGGCCTTGCTTAGTGGCATGTGTTGGCCCATCACTGCCAGCATCTGTGCCCTGGCTGCCTGTTATCCCCTGGCCTGGTTCGGTCATTGGCAGGCCACTGTCATGGTTTAGTGTTGCTCCAGCACGCCTTTTGTTGTTGTTGTTGCTGTGCTCTGCATTATGGTACATTGCCATCTGTCAGTGGGCAGCATGTCCCGACGTGTGGGTGCCCTTGTGCATGTTGTGGCATGGCCCTTGCACCCAGCTCTCCGGGGATCTGGCTGTGTGTCTGCTCTGTCTCGCTGTGTGCTGTGCTGGGGTGGGCAGTGTCACCTGTGCCCTGGTGCTGTCGGGCTTGTCATCGTCATGTATGTTGGGGTTTGGGCTGGTGCCTGTGTCACCCAGGCCTGCTGTGCGGGCACCTTCCAGGCTGGCCTACTGGTGCAGCACTCACCTCCACTCAGGATTGTCCATAGGGACATGCTGTCCATCCCTGTATGGCCACCTGTGGCTGCTGTCTGCCTCCTGGCTGGTGTCCCATCCTCACGGTCTCCCCCTTCCTCTTGTAGGTCCACTCCAGTCATCACTGTGGGCGACCAGGCCAGAGGAGTCAGAGGGGATGGAGGACCTGCTGCGCCACATCGTCCACCAACAAAGGACTGTAATAGAGCAGCAGGCCATCTTGATCACGGAGACAAGGAGGGTGGCAGCTGTGTTGGAGGATCGGCTCCCAGATTCGGCGAGCAGTTAGCCATGCCCTTCTACCCATTCTGTGTTGTCGTCCCCCCTACCACCAGGCATTGTTTTTGTCCCCTGGCCCCTGTTCCTGTGTGCAACCCCTTCCCCTTTGCACCCTTCCCCTGTGCCTTAGCGTACATTGTACATAGTTGTATATATGTGTTCCATAGCTGGCTTGGGTGTACTCATTGTTTATTCCATGTTGCTGTTCCAGTGGTGGTCTTCTTGTTGTTTGGGTTGTGTGTTTGGGGGGGCATAGCTTGTCACATTGTGGGTGTTGTTACATTGTCTTTCTTTGGTATGGGGTGGGTTGGTGGGTGGTGGTTGGGGCATGTTTTGTTTGTCGTTTGGGTATGACTTCCATTTACTGTTGCATTTCTTCATTGTTCTGTTCCCGTTACCATTTTATTTGCTTGTTTACTATTACATTTAATTTATTATGGCCTAGTGTGTCCTGTGTCATTCTTGGGTGCTGGGGTTTCACTTGGTTGGTGCTGTTCCTGGGGTTCCTCACATGGGTCCAGGTATTTGCTTGCCATTCCCGTGCATGTGTCATCATCCGGGATGTGCACTGTGCTCTGCACCTGGGGCCTCATTCCAGCCTGTATTTCATTGCATGCCCCAGGGTCAGGCTATCTCGCTCTTCACTGTATTCCTTTGTGTGTTTGCACTGCCTGCCTGGGTGCTATATTCAGTGCTGTCTTGTTTGTTATATTCAGTGCTGTCTTATTCCTGGGCTATGTTTTGCCCTGCACTCCTTGCCCTGTTTGCCCAGATTCCTTTGCTTGCTATATTCAGTTGGCTCTGCATAGTGCTATTCCTTTTGAATATAGCTTACATTTTGCTCTGGGCTATGTTTGCACGCTGGGCTGTGCTAATCTCGGGCCGGGGCAAAGCTTTGAATATCTGGCCCCTTTTATCTTATGTAATTGCACTTTATGCAATGACCCCTTGTTCCGTGATTTCCTGCACCTTATCATAAGGAGAAAAATTTCATCACTCTTGCCCTACAAGTGTGAGCGCAGGGCCCTACACAGCTACATGCATATATGCATGTATGGAGGGATGGGAGCACAGGATCCAGAGGGTTCTGCGCTCTCACAAGCAAATAACACTATGATTATACTTTCTCAAAAAGTAAGGAAGTTCTTTGCAAAAAACTTTGTTAATGCATCAATTAGGGTTCCAGCATCAAAAGTTTGGAAATGTGGTGTTAGGGTTTCCAACTCTAACACCCCACTCCACCCCCACCCTCCGTGCACCAACAGGCGCTGGGGGTGTGCCTTGGGATTATCAGCCCTAATGCTCACCCCATTCTCCTATACTGTACCATCTCAGCTTCCTTACACTTGGAATGGGGTGAGCGTTAGGGCTGACAACTCTAAGGCACACCCCCAGTGCCTATTGGTGTGTGCAGGGTGGGGGTGGGGGGTTAGGGTTGGAAACCCTAACACAACATTTCCAAACTTTTGATGCTAGAACCCTAACTGATGCATTCATGAAATTTTTTTGAAGTATATATATATATATATATATATATATATATATATATATATATATATTTATTTATTTTATTGCAAAAACTCTGTTAATGCATCAGTTAGGGTTGCTAGCACAGCAACAAAAGTTTGGAAATGTGATGTTAGGGTTACACCCCTACCACCCCTCCCCCACCCTCCAAACACCAACAGGCATCGGGGTGTGCGTTGGGGTCATCAGCCTGACTCTCACCCCATTCCTTGTGTAAACAAGCTGAGGTGGTGCAGTATAGGAGAATGGGATGAGAGTTTGGCCTGATGACCCCAGCACACACCCCGATGCCTGTTGGTGTATGGAGGGTGGGGTGGGGTAGTAGGGTGTAACCCTAACATCACATTTCCAAACTTTGTTGCCGTAAGTATCAACCTTAAATGATGCATTAACAGAGTTTTTTGGAATGAATTTCCCTTCTTTTTGAGAAAGTGTAATGTAACTGGTAACTGGTATGTGTTAGTGGGAGCGTGGGCCCTCAGGGCCCTGTGCTCCCTTCACATTGCCCACTTTTAGCATAATGTATGCATATGTGGGAGTGCAGGCCCTCTGGGCCCTGTGCTCCCACTTACACATTAGTACGGAGCCAAACAGCAGCACCATAGTACTCCAAAGGAACACTTGTAACATGTTTTTGCCAATATCTCCATAACCGTAGCAAGTAGGAAGAAGATTCCACTGCAGGTGTAATCTATGACTTCAAAACTTGTTTTTTAGCTTAGTCCACTAGGTGGACTAAGCTATGGGTAGCGAAAAATCTGTATCTCACACCGTTTCTGAGATACGGGTGCCGAAAGTCACTGCGGGTGCCGCAATGTTAGCCTATGGGAAAATTCTCAATTTTGGAGTGCTGTAACTATGGGCCCATTGCATGTTTTGGGACTAAACCACCAAAAGGCACATCTGTGGGATCAAGGTTTGCCACCCTGCAAATTTCAGCCCAAAAGCCCCAACCATTTTGCTGCAGGGAGATGGCAAAGATTTGCTGTTTTTGGGCAAAGTACTGTCACAAACTGAGACAGTTTCACAAAAATAGCTCGACACTTTCATGATTTGCGAAAGTGTCATGGCCATTTCTGTCACAATTTGTGACAGTACTGGGGCTTCGATTTTTAAAATGGCATTTCTAGGGTCCCCCCCCAAAAAAAACAGGGCTGTCATCCTCAGGACCCGACTAGGTAAACACAACAGTCAGTGTTTACCTAGGGGATCCCAAATTTAAATGCCAGGCATTTTTCTCTCTCACTAACTGTAAACAAGATGGCCGCCACACAGCAGTAAAAGGGCCATTTGTGACAGTAAAATGAAGTGGGAGCAACTTTCGAGAGACATATATTTTTTCCCTTTGACTATAATGGGACATTTGTTTTTTGAATAACTTTTGAACGGTTTAATATTTTTCACCAATTCTTCGAAAGGCACATCAGTGACCCAGACTGCATCTTCCCTGAAGATTTCAGACCAAACGGACAAATTATGCGGGCTGTAGCCATGAGCAAAGAAACACGCAAAAAAACATTTTTTTGTGTTTTTGGCTGCTCTGCAGTTCTGCAACCACTTATTCGACCGTAGCGCAACTTACCAGATCCAGAGATCTATGGCACCAGACCACGCATGCAAAATGTCAGGCAAATCCGTCATACTGTGGCAAAGTTATTAAAGTGCTAAATTTGGGGTTTAACATAGAAGTGGTGTGAACTTATCTATACTTGCACTACATGCGAGGTATAATATATATATATATATATATATATATATATATATATATATATATACACACACACACACACATATATATCAGCAAATGGTGAAAGAGTATTTAAATTCTAAAAAGTTTTTTTTTTTTTTGGGGGGGCACATACCATACAGTTGATGAAGAGAGATTCTACTATGGCAGCAGCTCAGAAGAGGAGTGAGGAACTGGGATCCCCCATCTCAGAACAGCAAGGGGATATTACCTGCCGAACGGTGGGGAAACTAACGACTTCTCACCAATTAAGTGAATACAGTTGGAAACAAATTATATACTACTTTAGAACCTCTGTCATCTCAGTGCATTACCTAGCTACTAAAGATGATTTCTGCTGGTAACAGTGTGGGGAACCACTTGCTGCTCTCACGTATGTGACTTGGTGCTGCCTGCTCTGTGCCCTTTTCTGTAGCATTTGGAGACTGAGCTCCTGGAATTGTTCCAAGTACAACTGTAACTCATGCACTCCAGAAGTCTACAGTCTTCTCCATCCTTCTGACTTCCTGGGAAAACATATATGTTATCTCTGTGGAAGTGTGGGATCAGTGACAGACACACAGACAGAACTTTGGTGCATAAAAAATGCAATTTACTGAATTTATCATTTTATTTCTTAAATCAGAAATAAATGTCCAAAATAAATTGTTCAAAACAAAAAAAAAAACAAATAAAAAAAATAAAGAAAGCACTGTTACTTCACAGAAAGGAATATAAAGTGTTAAGTCCAGCACACTTCAAACAGGAATCACTTCTTCTTGGTCTGTCTTCCTTCTTTAACAGCTATAGCTTTCCTTGAACAAGCTCCTTCTTGCTCAGTGTCCAGAACCCTACTGAACACTCCTCCACATCTCCTCTCCCTAGCCAGTCAAATAGGGGTTTATATAGTCTCCTCCTGGTACATTTTACTCCTCCCCTTTTTAGTGACATCATACCTTCTTCCTATGTAAACTGTCATTCTGGGGCTGGCCAGCTCCTAAGCAGGGCCTACTGAAGCCTCTGGTAAAAACAATCACTTTCATTTCTTTTTCATGACTTCACAATCCATAATATATTGTGTTGTACAGCTTTAAGAAGGAGAAGAAAGTTTGTCTTTAAATAATAGCAAAACAATTCTGTCAGAAATACATTGTTTTGTTCTTTTAAAACAGTCTAAGACAACACAAAGAAAAACAGCTCTCTGTACCTCAGAGAGTCATTTTAATTCAAATTACAATTCATTGGCTACCATACAGAGCTTTTTTAACTCTTTCTGTCTGTTAGGTTTATTTCAGATGGATGAAATTGCAGCTTTTTACCTTCCTCTGCCTTCCACTGTTTACAGGGCTCACTAACAAGAGAAAACAGCTTTTCTTGGATCAGCAGGGACTCTGTTCTGTAGGTACCACTACTCTTTAACAGCTCTGCAGCATTCTAGTCTACTTTTAGGGACAAATACATTTTAAAACTGGATAAAGACAGCAGCTTCTATTAGGAAACTGCTCTTTAAATCAACATGACAGTTGGATTTTGTTTTATGAAAAAGGGGCATTTAAAGGGATAGTAAAGCACAAAGAGATTTGTTTGTCAGGTTGGCCACCCTGACAAGAAAAGAAACAGCATAGTTTGGAATAAGTAAAAGAATATAGAAAAGAGTGAAGCAGAATTTTTTATTGTAAAGGGAAATGTTACCCTATTTTATTATGCATGACAGGGGGACCCTGTTACATTCCTACCCACACAAACATCTAACCGTCACGGACCCTTTATCTTTAGTATTGACCACTGTCTTATCGAGACATAAATCAATATTTCAATTAATACATTTTCCCTGAGGTTTAAAAACAATAGAATTGTACATTCCATAAATACATTACAGTTGTCCTCGGAATCGTCATTTCAAACCAGTTTCAGCAATTCCTATCATGCTACACCAAAATGTGACATGAAATCAGCATTCTGATGCTGGGTGCCAGATCTGTGTCTGACTGTGAAATGATATGGCTGGAGAGCCAAATACCAATGCATAACCCGTGTATTTTTTCTTTCATGTTATTAAGCCATACCAATGGATTATGGTCAGTAACCACCTCAAAATTATTACCCCAAAGATAATATTTCAAGGCCTCAATGACCCACTTCATTGCCAGGCATTTCTTTTCTACGGTGGAATATTTCCTCTCCCGCTCATGTAGTTTTCTGCTAATATAAAGGATGGGGTGTTCACCATGTTTATCATGCTGAGTTAACACTGCACCGATGCCTGTATCAGAAGCGTCAGTGTGAACCTCAAATGACTTTGAAAAATCAGGACTTGACAATACTGGGGCTGAACACAAGGCAGCTTTTATATTCCGAAAAGCCTGGTCACACTCATCGTTCCAATTTACTTTATCTGGGTTTTGGTTTTTGGTTAGCTCAGTCAGGGGAGTAGCTAAAGTGAAAAAATCTGGGATAAACCTTCTATAATAGCTGGCTAACCCTAAAAAAGATTGAACATGACGTTTTGTGTTGGGTACAGCACTATTAGCGACTGCATCCACTTTACTTACTTCTGGCTGTATTTTGCCATTACTGATAATGAAACCTAAATATCTGGTTTCTGTTTTGGCTAAGGCACATTTTGATGGATTGATCGTAAGTCCAGCCTCCTCAATGCTCTGAATTACTGCACTTAAATGTCTCAAATGTGTGTCCCAATCTGGACTGTAGATAACTACATCGTCCAGATAAGCAGCACTATACAAATTATGGGGTCTCAAAATATGGTCCATATACCTCTGGAAGGTAGCCGGGGCACCATGAAGACCGAATGGCATGGTCGTGAATTGAACCAACCCTATGGGTGTGCTGAAAGCTGTTAACTCCTGTGCATTATGAGCTAGGGGTATCTGCCAATACCCCTTTGTTAAATCCAAAGTACTGATGTACTTTGCAGAACTTATTTGGTCTAGAAGGTCATCTATCCCAGGCATGGGGTATCTGTCAAAATCAGATATTGCATTGATTTTTCTGAAATCAAGACATAGCCTGATACCTCCCTCCTTCTTTTCTACTATCACCAGTGGGGATGACCATGGACTACGTGATGGTACTATAACTTTGGCTTATTCCATTTTTTTGTACTTCTTTAATAACCTCCTGTCTCACCTTTTCTGGTATTCTATACGGTTTCTGATGTATGGCTTTATGTTGTTGGATGTGTATTTCATGCTCTACCCCATTGCTCGACCTGGTGTTCCTGTAAATGTCTTTTGATAATACTCTAAGAGATACTCAGTCTCCTGTTTTTGTTCAGGGTGTAGGTCAGGATTGATCTGGACTTCTTCTTTATTTGATTTCTTTCTGAGCCGATCATAGGCTATTACTAGCTCGAATGTATTTGGTTCTATTTGAATGTAGAGACTAGTATCTGGAGGTGTTTCAACCCATTTTCTAAGTAGGTTAGCATGATATACATTTCGGGTGGGCCTATGATCTGGCATCTCAATCTCATAATTAACCTGGCTTGTCTGCCTGATTACCTTATAGGGACCTCTCCATTTCATTAATAGTTTGTTCTCACTAGAGGGTAACAATAACACCACTTTCTCTCCAGGTTCAAATTGTTTCATTTTCAGGCCTTCATCATAACACTCTTTTTGACACATTTGTTTTAGATTAACATTTTGATGGGCTATTGTAACATATTTTACCAATCTTTCTCTGATAGCAGTCATATAATTAACAATATTATTATACCCAACATTCTTTCCCTCTTCCCAATGCTCTTTAACAACATCAAGGGGCCCCCTTGGATTTTGACCATACAGCAAAGAGAATGGGGAAAAGCCAGCAGTGGCCTGGGCACCTCCCGATAAGCAAATAATAGGTATGGCAGTACTTATCCCAATCTCGCCCTCTTTCTTGTACATACTTGCAGCATGCTTTTGCTGCTTTATTAAAACGTTCCACTAATCCATCTGGCTGAGGGATGGTAAGGGGATGTTTTACAGCTGATACTCTAAAAAGGCGATACAATTCCTTAACATGACAGGGTGAAGTTTCTGCCTCTATCTGTTAGGATGGTTTGCGGATTTCATTTCGGCTAAAAACTTTGCCAACTCTTCAGCTATTCGAGGGGCTGTAACTGTCCTCATTGGAATAGCTTCAGGATAACCGAGTTGCGTAATCACAAATAACTAAGATGTATTGGTTACCTTTAGAACTCTTAGGTAAGCCGGCCCTACCACATCCATCGCTATCCTTTCAAATGGGGTGGTGACATAGGGAGTAGGTTGCAATGGTACCAAATCCTTTTTTCCCTTCTTAGCTACCATCTGGCACTCGAGACAGGCTCTACAGTACTCAGCTACCTCCTGATGTATTCCTGGCTAATTAAATCTAGCTAGGATACGCTGTATGGTTCTGTCTTGCTCTTCATGCCCTGCCATAGGTATTTTATGTGCCAGGTGCATTATTTTCTCTCTCAATTTTTTTGGTACCATAAGCTGTTCTACCTGTTGTTCAGTACCAGGTTCTCTAGTTACATATAATACACCCTTATTCACAACAAAACTAGAATGTCCAGGTTGTACTTCTTTTTTCACCTGTAAAAAGAAAGGTTTTAAAGTCTCATCATTTATTTGATCTTGTTGTATTTCACAGGATGAAAGTTCAGGTATACTGTCTATCCCTTCTTTAACCTGAGTTCCATGCCACCGTACTTTCTCTTTCCTTCTTTCTTGCTTTGATTTTCTTGCCTTCCCTTTTTCATAAAAATAGTCCTCTTCGAAAGAAAATACGTCACCCAATTGTTGTACTTTGGTCTGTTATCTAGTTACCACAGGTACCAATTTAGAATACATTGGTTGACTTTGTAACAACTTATCAAACTTGGGGAAGTCCTGTCCAATAATGACTGGTACTGGTAGGCACGGTACTAAACCGACCACCATTTGATGACTTTCATTTTCCACACTTAGGTTCATAGTGGCAGTATGGTATTGAATGTCACCATGCACACATCTCACCGTGGTATCATTACCAGTAATTTCTGTTTCTGGCACCAAATCAGATCTTAACAAGGTCTGCTTACTCCCTGAGTCTAACAATCTCAAAGTTTGTTGGTTATCAGTTCCTACTGAGGTCACATATCGTATGTTGGCAAGGGATAAATAAGTCACATTTGTCTTATGGGGGCAATTTCGAACACTATGCCCCTTTCTTAATCACCCATGGCATATTATTTCTGCATATGGTATTTTACCCCCTGGTTGTCTTCGACCATAGTTAGTATTTCGGGTTTTAGGGACAAAAACTCTGGCTGGTGTTTGACTTGGGACTGGATTACTAGGTGGCCCCCCTTGGTCTAGAGGGATGAGCAGCCAGATAATCTTCCGGCTAATTTAATTGCAACTTCAGAAGATTCAGGTTTGTGTTCTTTTACCCATAACTGAACATCCATGGGCAATACCTGGATGCATTGTTCTATTATAATCAGCTCCATTATCTGATCAATAGTCTTAGTAGCTGGCTGTAACCATTTACACAGTAATCCCTTAGTCTGGCATATGTCTCTCTAGGTGTATCATAGGATGATATTTTCTGTTGTCGGAAGCGCTGCCTATAGGTTTCAGTATTTATATTATACCTTCTTAGCACCTCTTCCTTAACTTTGTCATAGTCATTAGCATCTGTCCCACTTAACTGGCTATAAACAAGTTACACAGAAATGTAATGGCAGAAAAAGGAACCACAGTCCATCTAGTCTGCCCAACACCCTACTTCCCCCCTTCTGTTATGCTTCCATCCTCTTTTCCCAACCCCTTAAATCTATCCCAAGCCCTCTTGAACCCCTCCACCATTTCTGCTGCCACTACCTCCTCCAGCAGCTTGTTCCAGGCCTCCACCACCCTCTCCATGAAAAACTGCCCTCTGACATTACCTCTGTATTGCTCACCTTCCAGTTTGAGGCTATGACCCCTCGTGTTCACTCCCTTCCTCAATTTGAATAAGCTGTTACCCTCTACCTTATTTATTCCCTTCAGATACTTAAAAGTCTCAATCATGTCCCCCCTCTCCCTCCTAGTCTCCAGAGGCTGCAGATCCAGCCCTCTTAATCTTCTCTCATAGGGTACATCCTGCATCCCTCGTACCATTTTGGTTGCCCTTCTCTGCACCCTCTCCATCCGCTCAACATCTCTTCGTAGGTGAGACCTCTAGAACTGCACCCCATACTCCAGATGTGGCCTAACTATGGTTCTGTATAATGGCATTAGCACCTCCCTCTTCCTGCTATTAAAACCCCTCACAATGCAGGCCAACATTCCATTTGCTTTTCCCACCGCCCTGCTACATTGGCTGCCCACCTTGAGGTCATGCAATACCATAATCCCCAGGTCCCTTTCTGTTTCCTTCTCCTTAATCACCAACCCCCCAAGGGAGTTAGTTTCCCTCCTATTCTTCCTCCCCAGGTGCATCAGCGAGCACTTTTATGTATTAAACTTAAATTTCCAGGTGTCAGACCACCTCTCCAGCATCTCCAAGTCCCGCCTCATGGCTTGCACCCCACTAGGCGACTCCACCCTATTGCAGACCTTTGTATCGTCTGTGAACAGGCACACCCATCCCTCCAGACCCTCCGCTAGGTCACTAACATAGATGTTAAAGAGTATTGGTCCTAGCACTGACCCCTGTGGTACCCCACTGGTCACTGCCCGTTCCCTGGAATGTGTCCCATTTACCACCACCGTCTGACTCCTTCCCTTCAACCAGTTTTCCACCCACCTGGTATCCTGTTGTCCACCCCTAGTCTGTCCAGCTTATGTGCCATTCCACCATGCAGAATGGTGTGAAGGCTTCTTATTGAAATCAGATAGGCCATGTCCTCTGCTCCTCCTTGGTCCACTATCTGTGTCACCCCATCGAAAAACTCTATCAGGTTAGTCTGACAGGACCTTCCCTTGGTGGCTGTGCTTGCCTGTCATCCTGCATGCCATTCATCTCCAAGTATTCTATCAACCTGATCTTAAGTAGTGTTTCCATTACCTTCCCCACCACCGAGGTAAGACTAATAGGATGGTAGTTTTTGACCTTGTCCTTCCGCCCCCCCTTATGTAGTGTGACCATCCCTGCCCTGTTCCAGTCTGTTGGCACCACCCCTGTGACCAAGGACAAGTTAAACAGCCTTGCAAGATGTGGCGCCAGTTCATCCTTCACCTCCTTGAGAACCCTTGGGTGTATTCCATCAGGCCCCACTGCCTTGTCTACCCTAAGTCTATCCAGCTCTTCCCTTACTCCTTCAGCAGTGTATTCTGTCACAGCCACTTGCCTGTGGCTGTCACCCTTCCCACCCCATCCTGGTCCCCTACCCTCCCTTTCCTTCGTGAAGACTGAGGCAAAATAGCTGTTTAATGTCTCTGCTTTTTTGAAGTCCCCTTCCAGTATTGTTCCACTTCCCCCCTTATCTTTCCAATCCCATGCTGTGCCCTCCTCCTTTCTCCAATGTACCTAAAGAATATTTTGTCCCCCTCCTTGCCTGCTTCGCTATCCTCTCCTCAGTGGCCTTAGCCCTCCTTATGTTTTTCTAGCCTCCTTCCTTTTTTCCTGTAGGTTTCCTGTCCTCATCCATTTGTGTCCTCCTGTACCTCTTGAATGCTCTAATCTTCTCCTTGACCCCAACACCACCTCTCTAGTGAACCATACAGGTCTTTTTGTCTGCCTTTATTCTTTTTTACTCCTTCTTATACATGAGTCCATGACTTTAACACCTCTCTTGATGGCTGCCCATAATATTTCCACCCCTGTACATCCCCTATCTTCAACATTTCTTCCCCAACTACCTTCCTCATTCCATGAAAGTCAGCCTTTCTGAAGTCCATTACCTTGGTTCTTGTCCTAACCCTCTCCCTGCCCACTCTCACCCTGAACCTGACAGCCCTGTGGTCACTGGTGCCAAGCTCTTCCCCCACCTCCACCTCCTCCACACTGTCCCCATTTGTGAGGACCACATCCAACAGGTTTACACCCCTAGTGGGCTCACTGACCCTTTGTTGCAGGAATATTCCCTGAAGAGCCTCTAAGATGCCCCTGCTTCTTGTGGAGATTGCTGCCTGGGCCTCCCAGTTGATGTCCGGAAGGTTTACATCCCCAACTAGCACAATTTCCCCTTTCCATGCCATCTTCGCTACTGATTCTACAAAGTGTCTATTCCCCTTCCTCCCCCTGCATAGGAGGCCTATAGACTACCCTAACACGCAGGTTTTCTCCCTGTCCCCTGTCTAGGGTGACCTACATTATCTCTGTTCCCCCTCCTCATCCTGCCCTTCCATGGCCCCAATCCCTTCCCTGACATATAATGCCACCCCCCCCTTCCCCTCCTGATCTCTCTAAACAAATGATACCCTGGGATCACCGTCTCCCAGGCGTAGTGCTCATTCCACCAAGTCTCACTCACTGCTACAATGTCTAGGTTCTCCTCCATCATGGTGGCCTCCAGTTCTCCTATTTTGTTCCCCAGGCTCCTGGCAATTGCAAGCAAAGCCCTCCAACATGTAGCCCCATCCCGTCCTTCCCTGCTGCTAAGAGTTCCCTTGATGAGTGTTTTGACTTGGGGGGGAGGCTGATAGCCTCTCTGCTCTGCCTCATGTAAGGCTGGCCCTGTCCTTAGCCACTCCCCCTTACTTGGTTTAAATTGAACTTCCTTGCCATGAAGTCCCCCAGTTTACTCTTTAGTGCAGCTGCCCCTGAACAGCTCAGGTGTAGCCTGTCTTGGGCATACAGCCCCTCCTCCTCCCATGTAGAGCCCCAGTCACCTATCCAGCTGAACCCCATCCAACTGCACCAACCTTATAGCCAATCTGTTGAATGCCCTTATCTTCTCCTTTCTGGGTGTGCTCACTCTTGGTACTGGCAAGACCTCAGAGAAAGAAATGGAAGGAAAAACAGTGTTGCTCCTACAGAACCTAGTAAGTTCCTCGAACCTTGCCTGTACCTCCATCAGACTGTTCCCTTCTAAGTTATTTGTGCCCAGGTGAAACACCAGATGTGTCCTTTCATCCTGCTGCTTACCCCAGGAAGGAATATGATGCCTCACCTCCAGCACCGTCATCCCTGGCATGCACTGTACCCATACTGCATTGTTTTTTGCTCCCTTCCTTCCCCATTTTAGCCCCTTAATTATTGAGTCCCCCAAGAGTGCCACTCTACTGCCCCCTGCTTCCTGGGTGTCCTTTTGGCCTCTAGCTTTGTGTTGTGGGGTTTGGCTCCCTTTGGACTCCTCCTTATGTTCCATCCTGACTTGGTTTCTGCCCCTGCTCATCTTTTGTTCCCCATCACCTAGCCTATCCTGATTTTTACCCACACCCAGCATCTGTACTTCTTCACCCTGTCCCTTTAGCCTTTCATCAGACTCCCCCCTGCTGTACCTCTTCATCCCTTGTACTTCCACCTGGTTTCCTTCATCCCTGCAGACCCCTCCTGCATCACTGCTTGAGCATGATCCAATTTCACCTGACCCTTCTCTAACTGCTCCTGGCCTTCCCTCGTCTGCATCACTGTGCGAGATTGTGCCAACTGTGCTTGATCCCCCTTCAACTGTTCCTGTCCTGCCCATCTTTGCAGAAGGTTTTCAGCACCGTACCCCACTTGGGGAGGTCTTTCTCCTTACCACCCGCCCTGTCTGCATATTTCCCCTTTCCTGCACCCTACCCAGTGCTTGCTCCAGCCTCCTACTGCAGCTCCTACCCTGCAGGGTTTCCTCCAGTTCATTTTCAGCCTCCCAGGAGCTCAACTCCCGCTCTTCCAGTGCTTCCTTCCTGCCCCTTTTCTTATGCCACAGTTCCTCTAGTGCCACCTTTTGGTGTGTCCCTAATGTGCCCATCCCCTCTTCCCCCCCTTCCACTGCACCTAAGATCTTCCCCCACGTCCCTCAGTTGCTCTGTACCCCCCTTCTCTGATGGCTCCTGCCGAACCCCTTCCTCTCCAATGTCCCTGACTAGAATACCTAGGAGGGCAAAACTATTTGTTACTTCCGTCCTCTGGCCCATTTCACCTATGCCTGCATTGTCCTTCATACTGGGCATCTGTCTGTCTTTTCCTGAGCCTACTGTCTTCCACTCTTCCTGATCCCCGGCTGACCCCTTTTCTCTAGCTACAGGCATCATTTTTGTGCCTCTAGACTTCCTGCTGTCAGTTCCCACTGACCCCTTTCCTCCTGTCTCAGGTGTCCCTGTCCCAAATCTGGACCTGCTGTTGTCTGTTACCACCTCTGGTCTATCCCCTCTGGATCCCCTTCCATCCTCTCCCTCCCAAGCCTTTGACTTCCAGAACAGTGTATCTGATCCTCCAGTGAATCCACTCAGCCCTTCCCACTCCTTCCTTGGCTTATACCATCCCTGTCTCTCTACCCTCTTTCCCCAGTTCCCCCCCCATTTAACCCCCATCTTAGCCCTGCCACTTGCTCTCTCAGCTGAGTGAGCTGCTTACACATCATACAACCCCCCATACTCCAAGCCCAATTAAGGATCATAGCTGTTCCACAGCCACTGCACCCCACTACCCTGCCAAAGATCCCCCTCCCTTGGTCGCCCCTCCCTCTGTGCTGCCCTACCATTTCTTCTGTGATAGTTGGATAAAGTCCTAAAATCACCCTTATGTATTTTTTGGGCCCCTGACCCTCACCTCCTCCTCCTCAGCCCCAACCCACAGTCAGGACTTTTTAGAAATAATAAAGCATGTGCAAACCATAGGCATCAATAATTAATAACCATAGCGACCACATTCAAGTCCAAGTCGCCAAGTTCAAATCCAAATCCCCAGCATCTCCAGCGTCACTAGTCCAAGATTAAGTTCCCAGCACCTCCAGTGCCAGTAGTCTTGACCCAGTTCATTTCACCTCAGTTTCAGCTCTTTTGTGAAGGATTTCTTAGTGTCTGTGTCAATTTCCCATATCCACCAAGATTGAAGTCCAAGTCTCCTGTGGAGAAATGCAGGACCCAGTTCCTTTGCTGCAAACCAGCTCCTTGCAGTGATTTCCTTAGCTCAGGATGCTCCTTGCTCCCACTTTTAGTCCTTCTATCAGTCTGGCTGGCTATTTTTAAAGCATACCATCTTGGCGCCTCTCTCCCTGATTGGCCTGATCCTACATCGCTGGACCGCCACCTGTGCCCCTTACTAGTTCAGCTCCAAACAGCTCAGCTCTCCTTCCTCTGATCACCAACCTTGACCCCACTGCTGATTGCAGCCACAGCTCCATGCAGCTCTCCTCTCTCCTTTCTCTGGTCGCCGACAGTGACCCGCTCCCCCTGTGATGACACAGCTAACAAACACAGGAATGCACAGTCCAATTTCTTTCTGTGCCACCTGGGCTATTGGTACAACTTATGACAGAGGTCACCCAGGGTCACAGCTAGGCAGGGATTGACAAGTGGCTTTGGTTATGAAAGATCTTGCAGCATGCACTCCCCAGCCCCATTACATTGATAGCCTGGGGCACACCTACTCAAGTACAAGTGCAGGATGTGAAATTATTTTGTCTGTGTGCTTCCTTTGTTATTTAAAGTGGTTGTTTAAAAGCCCAAAAAAAGATCCCTTAGGAGCAAGCCAGACAAAATTGTGGATTCGAGCAGGACCCAGAGTCACTGGAGTTTGTCAGATCTAGTTGCTTGACTTCTGTTTTGCTTGGGATAGCTTCCAAAAAGTTGATTTTAAACTGAAAATGCAAGTACCTTGTGGTGATGCTTTGCAGAAATCCAGTCCAGGAGACCCTCACAGATGTAATGAGCAAGAATGGTGTAGTTACTCCAAGCCAAAAATCTTGTAAATCCCAAAAAATTAAGCTACAGACACAGACAAACACAAACAGCCACCTGGACAAACCCAGGAGGTGGGAATGTATGTGCTCTCCTCGAAAGATAAGGTACCAACCTGATTACTCACTGGACCCTGGGCCAGGCACACGTCACTGCTATCCGCTCAAAAGTGGTTAGATAAGCTTCAATGTCATCCATTTCTGTAAGTTTGTAAGCTTAATATCTCGGGGTCCTGCTCATTCTGTATGACCCTGATTCATCTCCTGAATGGCTTTCAAGGTATCCTGCCATTTCTCGTCTTGTCGTCTCTGATCCTCGGCCTGCATACTTCGGTCCTCTTCCCACTGTCATCGATCCTCTTCCCTCTGTTGCTCCAGGTCCAGTTGTTGTAGGCATAACCATTTTAACAAGTCACCTGGCTCTTCGGGTACTGCTGCCATCCAAGCCTCTGGACTCTTTCTCTCTTCTTTCTCTTCTGTATCAGTCTTCATCTTTGGTCTTGCACCTAGTACCAACCCAGGCAACAAGGATAGACCAGTTCTTTCCCTTACTGATCTGGTAAGATGTCCTGCACCAGTTACTGTCTGATCCTTTTCTTCCATCTGCCAGGGCACTGATATGTGACAAAGCCCCCCTGGTAGCACTCCCCAAGCAGCCTTAGTGTACCAGGAAGATCCCACTGCTAACACCAGTGTGGAAGCATGGGATCAATGACAGACACACAGACAGAACTTTGGTGCATAAAAAATGCAATTTACTGCATTTATCATTTTATTTCTTAAATCAGAAATAAATGTCCAAAATAAATTGTTCAAAACAAAAAAAAATAAAGAAAGCACTGTTACTTCACAGAAAGGAATATAAAGTGTTAAGTCCAGCACACTTCAAACAGGAATCACTTCTTCTTGGTCTGTCTTCCTTCTTTAACAGCTATAGCTTTCCTTGAACAAGCTCCTTCTTGCTCAGTGTCCAGAACCCTACTGAACACTCCTCCACATCTCCTCTCCCTAGCCAATCAAATAGGGGTTTATATAGTCTCCTCCTGGTACATTTTACTCCTCCTCTTTTTGGTGACATCATACCTTCTTCCTATATAAACTGTCATTCTGGAGCTGGCCAGCTCCTAAGCAGGGCCTACTGAAGCTTCTGGTAAAAACAATCACTTTCATTTCTTTTTCATGACTTCACAATCCATAATATATTGTGTTGTACAGCTTTAAGAAGAAGGAGAAGGAAGTTTGTCTTTAAATAATAGCAAAATAATTCTGTCAGAAATACATTGTTTTGTTCTTTTAAAATAGTCTAAGACAACACAAGAAAACAGCTCTCTGTACCTCAGAGAGTCATTTTAATTCAAATTACAATCCATTAGCTACCATACAGAGCTTTTTTAACTCTTTCTGCCTGTTAGGTTTATTTCAGATGGATGAAATTGCAGCTTTTTACCTTCCTCTGCCTTCCACTGTTTACAGGGCTCAATAACAAGAGAAAACAGCTTTTCTTGGATCAGCAGGGACTCTGTTCTGTAGGTACCACTACTCTTTAACAGCTCTGCAGCATTCTAGTCTACTTTTAGGGACAAATACATTTTAAAACTGGATAAAGACAGCAGCTTCTATTAGGAAACTGCTCTTTAAATCAGCATGACAGTTGGATTTTGTTTTATGAAAAAGGGGCATTTAAAGGGATAGTAAAGCACAAAGAGATTTGTTTGTCAGGTTGGCTACCCTGACAAGAAAAGAAACAGCATAGTTTGGAATAAGTAAAAGAATATAGAAAAGAGTGAAACAGAATTTGTTTTTATTGTAAAGGGGAATGTTACCCTATTTTATTATGCATAACAAGGGGACCCTGTTACAGTCTCCTTAAGATCTTTCTTCTGGCTAATAAAAAGGTGACCACAAGACTGGTTCACCCCTCAAGCCCTGGATATTGGCACCTGGAGGGCTATGGTTACCAAATCTATAGGTCAGAAAAGATTATGCGTTTCTTAGATAACTGGGCTGACTTCTGTAACACCAGATGAACATGGTGGGTGATGTATATGATGCAGAAAGATGGAAACTTTGTCCCATGATCTCCCCTAATTCAGGGTCCATGCGATCGAATTGAGTGGTTAAGTCCCATACTACACATTCAGCTCTGTAGATCTCCCTAACAAACTATGCAACATTGGATGATGTCCTATGGTAGGCACCTGGGCAGGTCACCCACTCCCCTCCCCTTGTGCCCCCCCCCCAAGTAGGGCTCTTATAGTGAAATCATTTTGACTTCCTGTTCTGGGAATCCCCTTGTGCTGTCTCATAGGGTGTAAACTTCCTCAGTATCTGCTGATCTATGTAGAAGCCTGCCAGCTGATTCTAGTGTACAACCTTCTGTTAGCCTTGCAACTTGTCTGTACGTGACTGCTATATTAACACTATATATGGCTTGTACACTTGCCAAACTATACTAAATAAAAAATGTACTGACAAAACCCAAAGTTTGTTACATTTTTTACATGGATGTACTTTCTGTGCTGGTACATCAATGTACTGGGTACATTGATGTAATGTATGTATCAGTGAGTTGTTTGGAGAGCAATATCACTGCAGATGTGCATGCTACAAGCTCATGGTAGAGACTGGCACTAATAACTCACACAAAAAAGAGCTTTCTGGTTGACATTGGTAAGTTCTACTAACACAACTTCCATGTGTCAATACACTGCTTTACATCCCAGGAGAGGTTGTTTGCTGTGACAGCACTAGCTCTGTGGAACGCTCACCATCTGACATCCACATTGAATCCTTCCTGCCTATTTAATGCAGTAATTACATAATTAGTGGCAGGCAGTGCTATTAATTATGTTTGCTGTGCTTGTGCACCAAACGTTTTGTGACAAGTACAAGGGGATTTCAGGGGGTGTCACTGCTGAGCCCATTGCAGTTGAAACTACAAGGGGCTCAGCAGTCTAGACCAATCACCACATAATGTGGTCATGACACCACTCGCTGCTTGTTGTGCGGAAACTTCATGTACTTCAAAGGACCAAAGCTACTCCAATCAAAGAGGGCTTTGGTCCTTTGATCTGCATGAAGCCGGCCAGTAAGCAGCTGATCGGCTGTCAACACCAGCAGCCTGTCACTGGCGCTCTACACACTGTGGTTGCCTGTTTAAATTTCGTTATTAACAAGCATTTGTCAATGCCAAACGTTTGATGTTGCAAACACAAAAACTGCAGGAAAAGAAGACTTCAGCTCTAAATCACGAGAAGCAAAACTAGGAAATACAACTTAGTATTAACTTGTCGCTTATTGTTAATTGAGAGAAAGCGGCAGTTCATCATGCCCCTTATATCAGACAGTCACTCCAGCTCACCCTTTATCTGGGGAAAACACAAACCATTTGAGGTGAGATGCCAACCTTATTAATAGGACAGTTTACAGGTGTAGGGAGGGAAAGGGCAGACTAGATGGGCCGCTGTGGTCCTTTTCTGCTGTCAAGCTTCTATGATTCTATGATATATGACTAAGCACTCTCTGGGTGAAATTGGATTTAAACTCATTTGGTGGTGACTTGTGTTGATGATGTGCTTTATATTTTTGTAAATCCCTGTCAGAAATATGATCTCTCCTTCACACACAAACACAATCCTGTCATGAAAATTTCACAGCTATTAGTTTCCAACTTATCTTCAGTGCAAGATACAAATCTATTTTTGTGTAAAAAATGCAAACAGATTTAAACCAATACTGGAGTGTGGGGGATGACATGAGACAAAGGACAACTGTGTGCATCACTACAATTGCTAGGGTGGGGGGGGATTTAAATGGGCACAGTCAGTAACAATGTTAAAAAACAGAAATAAAACAAACAAAAAAAATGTGGTTTCAACTACCCTTCCATGAATCACTGTTCTTTTTTTGTTTGTTTTATTTTGGTTTTTTAACAGTGTTACTAACTGTGCCCATTTAAATCCCACACCCTGTCAGCAACTGTAGTGACACGCACAGTTGCTCTGCACCTCACTTCATCCCCCAGCAATGCTCTGGCAACCCACTCTATGAGATTGGGGGGGGACAGCAATACCCATGTGTTTAAATTTAGTGGTATTGAGGTGGCCAGGATGGGAATTAGGGGTGGTAACCTTAATGATAGACAACTCAAAAAAGAGGCATTTTGGATTTATAAATTGGGGGCACTTACAGCACCAGGCCTAAATTAATAAATAGATGCCATGCCCCGGATTAAAAAGAAACCAGTAAAATAAATAAAAAACAATGAAGGTAGTATGTGGCTATTCTGCTAAAAAATACTAATAGAATTGTATATGTGCATTAAATTGTAAAGTTATATTAACTAATCTTTATTTTCCTTTTATAGGGCATGTTGGATCCCAGGAGTTGGATACCCATGCAAGGATAAATTTGCACTATCAATATTAAGCTAATGCCTGTTGACATATTTATAAATTTAGTTTCCAATAAAACTGACATTTTTGATAAATTCTGTTGATATGTTTGGTGCTGGATACTTCATATTTATTGTTGGTTATTTATTGTTAAGTATGCAGTCCCTCTTTTAATACTAAGCACTGTCACTTTAAACTAGCTCTGTTTTAAGGGAACGCTACTCACTATGCAAAATCTTCCTGATGACGTACCTATCTAAGAAACTGGTAATGGTCTGCCCGAGCTGCGGCGTGTGTGTTTGTACTTCTCTTGTGGATATACAAAATAAAGCCTTTTTCACTGGACATTGGTAGTCCTGGTATTTGTTGCTTCGACAGTTTCTGTTGTGGCTAGCACCCATTCAGAGTAAACTGAACCCCATAAGTGAAATATTGTATTTGTAGTTGCTTCCTTGGCTGTATTCAATATGGAATAAAATAAGCCTCTATTCACTGTTTTGGCAGTCCAGTTTCCTGCCCCCCCCCCATGCTGACAAGCTGTGCTGAGCCCACTCGGAGCAGGGATTTTAACTTTAAGAATACCCTCCAGGGCTGAGATCCGTTCCCAGCCAGGATGTTTAATTGGAGGTGTGGTACCTAAGGACTGGAGGAGGGTGGATGTGATTCCCCTTCACAAAAGTGGGAGCAAAACAGAGGCAGGAAACTACAGACCTGTTAGTTTGATCTCAGTGTTAGGGAAAATGATGGAATCACTTCTGAAAGAAAGAATTGTTGCGTACCTAGAGGCCAGTGGGGCACAGGACCCAAGGCAGCATGGATTCAGAGTGAGAAGGTCATGTTAGATGAATCTAATAGATTTCTTTGACTGGGTGACCAAAGTAGTAGACCAGGGAAGGGCTGTGGACATGGCCTACCTATACTTTAGCAAGGTATTTGACACAGTCCCACATAAATGATTAATAAACAAGTTAGCCAGCCTGGGAGTGGGTCCCAGGGTGGTAGCCTGGGTAAAAAATTGGCTGGACAACAGGACACAGAGGGTAATAGTAAACAGAGTCGACGCTGAAGAAAGGGGGCTTACTAGTGGGGTACCACAGAGTTCAGTACTGGGCCCGGTCCTTTTTACTGTCTTTATAAGTGACATCGTGGAGGGACTGGAAGGAAAAGTATGCCTCTTTGCAGACGACACAAAGATCTGCAACAGGGTTGATACACAAGGGGGGGTGGAAAGGATGAGAAGGGACTTGGCAAGGTTGGAGGAATGGTCAAACGTATGGCAGCTTGGATTCAATGCGAAGAAGTGCAAAGTAATGCACCTGGGAAACAAAAGCCCAGGGGAAGAGTACACAATGGGGGGAGGGAGTAATGTCAACAACAAAAATGAAAATGGACCAGGGGGTAGTCATATCAGATGACCTAAAGGTAAGCAAGCAATGTGAGAATGCAGTAAGGAGGGTTAGGGGGATACTGGGATGTGTAGGGAGAGGCATCACCAGTAGAAAACAGGAAGTTGTTATCCCTCTGTATAGATAGTTGGTGAGACCCCATCTGGAGTACTGTGTGCAGTTCTGGAGAGTACACCCCATCTCTGCTAGGACATAGACAGGATGGAGGCAGTTCAGAAGAGAGCAACTAAAATGGTGCAGGGTCTGCAACAGAAGCCATATGAAGAGAGACTAAAGGAACTTAATATGTATACCTTTGAGGGCAGGAGGGAGAGGGGGGACATGATATAAACTTTCAAGTACCTCAAGGTAATCAACAAAGTCCAAGAGAGTAGCATCTTTCAGAAAAAGAGATGTGCAAGAACACGGGGGCACAATTTGAACATAGAGGGGGGAATGGCTCAGGGACAATGTGAGGAAGTATTTTTTCACAGAGAGGGTGGTAGATGCATGGAACAGCCTTCCTGAGGAGGTCATGGGGTCATAAACAGTGGGGGGAATTCAAGAATGCATGGAACAGACATAAGGCAATTCTGGTGGGGGGTAGGAAGAAGTAGGCTGTTGGTTAACTAGGATCTGCAGCTTATCCAATAGGTAGGGAAATGGGCACACTAGGTGGGCCAAGTGGTCCTTATCTGCCATCAAAGTCTATGTTTCTATAAAGCCCCTCCATGGCTCTCTGTGGCTTGGACCCACTGTAGTCAGAAAATAAAATAATGTCCTGTCCTGGCTGGTACCTGAGAAGAACCAAAAGCAGCACTCTATTCATAAACAATAATTAAGAAATAACTTACAAAGTCAAGCCATCCACAGTAAAAAAGTGAGACCAAATCCACAGACAGCACTAACCCCAGCACCTCGCATCCTAAGCTTAGGAGGTGAAGCACTGGGGTCAGTGCAGTGGGTTTGGTCTCCCTTTTCTACTGTGGATGGTTTGACCTTTGTAAGATATTTTTCAATTCCTATTTATGAATAGAGTGCTGCCTTTGGTTCATTCTTTGGTTCAATATATCAGGCTTATTAGCACCTGTTCGTTCCAACAGTGCAGGCACACCTGTGTACCTGGCTAGTATCTGACCATCTCAAGACAATTTTACCATTAATTATTTGTAAATTAATAATACTCGCTGGGCTGTGACTTACTCCAAGGAGTGGGGATTTTAACATTAAGAATGCCCTCCAGGGCTGAGCTCAGCTCAAAAGAGGGATTTTAACATCATGTAAGAATGTCTACCAGGGCTGACACTTGCTATAGGTGGTTAAAAAAAAAGTCCTGCTTGGGACATTTTGTTTTGTTCCCATGAACAATTTTTATTCTGGGAGTAGGGACAGTGTGGGAGAGGCTGTTATAGTTGGGGAGTTGTATTCATCTTGGTAATACCATTAACTATTTTTAAATTAATATTGCCCTCCTGGGCTGAGAGCTGCTCTAGGCAGGAAAGGAATGTTTGGGGGGGTGCTCTAGCTAGTGTCAGAAACAAAAATAAAAAAATAAATAACGTCCCCTCCTGGCTGGAAAAAGAATGGAGCAACTAACCTTAGAAATGTTGCAGGGGTGCAGATAATGGTGGCATATCCTGGCAAACACCAGGATACAAGAAGTCTGCACACTGTGACTAAAATTAATTCAGGAGCTGCAACTTTTTCCCATGCAATCTACAGTCAGTTGTATTCACTAATGATATGAAATAAAGGTTTTTTTCTGTGTGTAAAATAGTTTTAAAGAACTCATGGCAACACATTCTTACAGCACTGACAATTTAGTGGCCCTTTTTTCACTATTTCTGCTATTGTAGCAAATTACTAGATACAAAATACAAAAGAATGACTACAGCCCCAATGCTCTGCCTGCCTGTCTGTCTGTCTGTCTATCTATCTATCTGTTGCTGTGTTTTGGTGTCGTTCTGCTACTAAGGACCCTTACCTTCTTTCTGTTTTGCCAGGCCCATCTGTGCCGCTGTAGTGTTCCCCTTGCTAGACTCTGCGAAATACTGAGACGGACGCATACAATTTTATCAATAAAATGTTTTATTATATATAAATGAATATATTACATACATTAGAATCAATGTAAAATCATTAAAGTCATTCACATCTGAACTATTGAATATACAATACAATAAAAAATAGCCAAACTCTTAGTACAATACATTACTAAATATTCATAACATATACCTATAATGTTCAACATACTGTCTATTCCAACAGAGAAAAGAAAGAAAGGAAGATAGACAGAAGAAAGGAAGCAAAGAAAAAAGAGAGAAAGAGAAGGAGAAAGAGAAATGAAAAGGCACAGCTAGAAAGATGCTACTGCTCCAATCTACCACATGTGGAAACCCATCATGCAAATGAGTAGAACTCTATGTATACTATCTAATAAAAACAGACTCAACCAAAACCCTAAAACTTGTTTTGTTGTGAAGTTTTTTCTCTACCAACATTCTCTTCAGAGAAAAATTTATACAA
Source organism: Neoceratodus forsteri (assembly GCA_016271365.2). NCBI lineage: Eukaryota > Metazoa > Chordata > Ceratodontiformes > Ceratodontidae > Neoceratodus > Neoceratodus forsteri. Next base: position 1,190,576,714 of record CM057458.1, on the reverse strand, counting down.
TGTACCCCACCTAGCATTAAACTTGCCCCCCACATTTCAAATTCCTAAAACTAGTTTCTCAACCTTGAGATTTTCAATTATCTGTGTGTTACAATCTTGAAAAGAAGGTAAATTCTCTTCCACCCAATACTTAAGTAATACATTTCTGACTGAGACCCCAATTAATAATAAGGAGTACTTCTGCTCTCTCGTCCAACTCAAGTTTACATCAAAATGTCCTAAAATACATAATGGTTATGGACGCATAAAATAATGAATAAGGTTGTTTGTTCAGGGACATCAGCAGGACATGTTCTCTTCATCAGGTCTAGCCCCAGACTGATTGGATTTCTCTGACTGACAGGACTTACATGGAACTGCCAAGCAGTGCAACAAATGTTAACATGCGAGTTCTAAGTGCTCTTAAAGGGGCGGCAGCTAACATTAAGCCCCATGCTTAATGTATACTTCACATCACCACCGGGACAGTGAATGTGAGCACCACTCGAAAAAGGAATAACATATTAAAATTACACTAAGACATTTAAAGAAAAACATGTTTAAGCATGGCATACAGCATTTTACTTAATAGTACTCCGCTCTGGGGGCGGGATCTGTACTACACTGGGGACCAGTCAGAGTAGAACCAGAGGGAGGGGAGACACCATAGCAACTTGAAGCTTGGTCAGGGCAGCAAGTGTTACAGTGCAGGGAAGGAAGAGGGTAAGAGAGGGAAAGGTAGCAGCTGGAAGATACCAAAATGCAAGATAACATTTTAATAACAGTTTCAAAACAGTAATAATAACAGTTGGACTGTCCATTTCAAGAGACATTCCTAGAAGAAAAAAAAGCATTAATGAAGGTATGCAGTACCATAGAAACAGGTGCAATGAGATAGGTACAAGAAGACATTTACTGCAAACATTTAACCACAGCAAATACCACGGGCAGTGGAAGAGTTAGTCCCAACCACACTGACTCCGATACACAAAAGTTCAAGACCTCTGTCGACTTTTGTGGTCAGTGGGAATGGAGGCATGTGTGGCTTGCACCAGTTCCTGACAGGATGGTGTGAGGGCGTTAAAAGTGACCCAGGAGTTCTATACGCTGTCAGAGTTGCACCACTTGACAAGATAAGTCCAGGATCCATTGGTGAACTTCTTTCTTAAGATTGTCTCTATCAAAATGTGTATGAGACAGTCCTAAGAAGAAGAAGAAGGCTGAGAAGAAGTCCCAGGAAGTTCATCTGGCTGATCAGGCAAAACAGAATCCAGCTGGAGAGTGTCAGGAGTGGGAAGAGCTGGAGAAACTGGTTGCAAGTTGTCTGAAGGAATTTGAGCTTCAGAGAATATGACAGGTTCAAGTGCAGCTTCATTGTTGGGGGGACTGGGATCATCTGGGAGAGTGTTACTCAGGTACCCATGTTTCAGTCGATTGATGTGGACTTTGTTGTGTACCAGCTTTTCATCAGACTTGACGTGAACAGGAGGAAGCTTTTCTGTGATGTAGAAGGGACCAGTCCAAGGGCGAAGCAGTTTCTTGGTGGCACCCGGAACTAGGACAGATCGGTACAAGTAGACAATTTCCCCAATGGAAAAGGAAGGCTCACGTGACTTGGCTTCTTACATTTCCTGCATTGCAGATTTTCTCTGGCCCAACGTGCTGATTGCAACACGCCTGGCAAGTTCAAGTTGTTCCAGCACAGGAATAATGAAGGAAGAAGCTGACTTTGGAACCTCTTGCAGTGAGAGATACCTGTCCAATGGAGTTCTTGGGTTATGTCCATGGACTAAGAAAAATGTTGTGCACTCTGTACTGTTGACCCAAGGGCTTGTGATGTAAGTAAATTGCACAAATGGAACAAAATGTTCCCAAGTGTCATGAGTTTCATCCATGTACTTGGAGAGTGTGTTGAGAATGGTAGACATCATTCTTTCACTTTGTCTGTTGCATTGTGGATGATAACCTATTGTGTGAGTCTTTTTTATGTCGAGAAGTTTGCATGTTTCTCGGGCAATGGTTGAAAGGTAGTTAGTGCCTCTGTCTGAATGCAGGTACGAGGGGGTATCATGACAACAAATAACAGTGTTGAGGAAGGCGTTTGCTACCGTGGCCGCTTTGATGTCTTTTAGGGGGATTAGTTCCAAATACTGTGTAAGGTAGTCCACAAAAACAAGGATGTATTTGTTGCTGGAGTCACAGCATGTGGGTAAAGGCCCAAGAATGTCTGTGTTGATGCTTTGAAAGAGTTCAGTGGCTACATGCACTGGAATGATGCGTGCCTTTGTCAGTTTGGCAGGAGGCTTTCTTTGGGAGCAGGGCTGGCAGGATTTGACAAACTGGACAATGTCCTTGTTCATGTGAGGCCAGAAGAAGTGGAGCATTGTCTTTTTGTGAGTTCTGTGGATTCCCATATGACTTTCAGAAAGTGGAGAGGCATGAGTGGAGAGAAGAACTTGGTTGATTAAAGAGGCGGGCACAACTAACTGAACATGAGTTCTATACGTTCGATGGCCCTTGCCTTCCTCAGTCCAAATGTGGAAAAGCACACCGTCATTTAGGAAGAATTGAGAAGCAAAGAAAAGTACATCCAGGTGATGTTTCTTCTATTGCAGTAAGGTTCCAGACTCTAAGTACGCGATTATGTCTGTGAATTGAGGATCAGTTCTTTGTTGCGTTTTGACCATCGCCAGTGAGATATCTGGAGTAGAGGATTTGAGAAGCTCTTAGGTTGCTTGCAGTAAGTGAGGATTTGTGCTTTTTTTCTGTAGAAGCAGGTGGGAGCAGCAAAGAAACTTGAGGTGCTGTAGGAGTGTCCACAGGGAGCACATCTATGGCATGGAAAGAAAGAGCATGTAAGCAGGATTCTTCGTCTGCTGAGGATGATGCAGAGGGATATTATCTCTGGCTTACAGCATTGGCATTGGAGTGAACTCAACCTGGTTAGTACTGAATTTCAAAGTTGTAGCATTGCAGCATGGCGATCCATCAGGCGAACTTGCCTAATGGCTCCTTCATTTCGAATAACCATCTGAGGGTAGAGTGATCAACGATAGCTGTAAAGGAGGAGTAGCGAAGGAAACAGTTAATTTTCTTTATGGCAGATACCATGGCTAGGTATTCTTTTTCTGTGATGCCATAGTTCTGCTAGGCTGAGGAAAGGGAGTGCCCAGTATAGGAAACAACTTGTTTCAATGGCAAAAAGGGACTAGCATCTGAGTAGAGTTTGAAGGGTTGGTTGAACCATGGGTAGGCCAATACTGGAGAAGAGATTAGTTTTTCTTTCAAGATTTCAAAGGCCTCTTTGCACTTAGAAGTCCATGTATAGTCACATTCCTTTTTGGTGAGGGCATACAATGGAGCTGCAATCTTGACATAGTTGCAGATGAGCTCTCTTTAGTATCCAGACAAGCCCAGGAAAGCTCTAAGGTCTTTGAGATTGTTAGGTTCTGGATAGTCTTTGACTGCTGAGAGCTTGTCTAGGTCTGGAGAGATGCTTTAAGAACTAACAACATACTAACATACTAATTGCCAGCAGATTAGGTCTTATGGTCTATCGAGTCTGCTCGAACCTCAGATCCCTAGTTGAGTGCCGAGGCCCTCCCCCCTTGTGTTCCAGAAACCCCTATCATCCATCCCAACCCCCCTGGGCCAGGCCATCATCTGATACATCCGCTTTCTGTGTCTGTCCCATCCTCTCTTGAAGCCCTCCACTGTGGATCTCTGAACCAGCTCGCTAGGCAGTGCATTCCAAGGGTCCACCATCCTCTCAGTGAAAAACCTCCTCCTCTTTTCCCCTCACCCTTTCACCTTCCAACTCCAAACCATGGTCTCTAGTGATACCTCCCCGCTTTAGTCTAAAGAGCCCCTCCATGTTTACCCTATTTATTCCCTTGAGTTACTTGAAGACCTCAATCATATCCCCCCTGTCTCTCCTCTCCTCCAATGAAAACAGGCAGAGCTCCTCAAGTCTGTCCTCATCGTCAAATCCCTAGTCCTAGTATCATCTTAGTTGCCCTCCTCTGTACCCTCTCCAGGAGCTGTATGTCCTCTCAAGTGTGGTCTCCAGTACTGTCACACAGTACTCAGGTGTGGTCTAACCAGTCCATTGTACAGCGGCAGAATCACTTCCCTGCTCCTAGAGGTGATCCCCTTATGATGCATCCCAACATCCTGTTTGCCTTGCTAGCCGCTCTCCTGCACTGCTCAGAGTTATTCATATATGCATCCACCATGACCCCTAGGTCTTTTTCCCCCTGTTGAGGCCTCCAGCACCTCCCCTCCCAGGGTGTACCAATGTTTAGGGTTTCCCCGCCCAAGATGTAACACCTTGCACTTGGTGATATTGAAATTTAATTTCCATGTGTGAGCCCAGCCTTCCAGGGTGTCCAGGTCCCCTTGCAGGGCCAACCTTCCCTCTTCCCCCTCAACTACTGCTCCAATCTTGGAGTCATCAGCAAAGAGACTCATTTCACACCCTATACCCCCCCGATGTCCGGCATGTATGCATTAAACAGGATTGGACCCAGGACCGAGCCCTGCGGTACCCCACTACTGACCTCTCTAGGGTTCAAGAGCTCACCACTGACCACTACTCTCTGGGTGCATCCAGCTAGCCAGTTTTCAATCCATCTGACCATCAAAGGGCCTACTCCCAACCCCGTCGGTTTCTCCACCAGACCATTGTGGGGAACAGAGTCAAAACGCCTTGCTGAAGTCCACGAATAATATGTCCACAGGATTTCCCCTTTCCAGTTCTGATGTTACCCATTCGTAGAACTCCACAAGATTGGTTTGACATGATCTGTCTGGCACAAACCCATGTTACCAACTATCCAGACCTCCCACCTCCTCCAAGTATACCCCCAATCGTTTCTTTAGTATTCTCTCTCCATTAATTTCCCCACCACCAAGGTCAAACTGATGGGTCTATAGTTACCTGGTACTTCCATCAACCCCTCTTTATGGATTGGCACCACATGTGCCTCTCGCCAATCCCTAGGTACCATCCCTGTCTCAAGCGACTTGTTGAAGAGCTCCACCAGGGGTGTAGCCAGTATGTCCACCAATTCCCATAGTACTCTCAGATGAATGCCATCCAGCCCAGGAGATTTATTTTTCTTTAGGGCCTTGAGGGCTAACCACACCCTTTCAGTGGAGATAGCATCATCCGTCCCCTCCACCTTACTGGCCTTTTTATCCTTATCCTGATGTGACATCCCTGGGGTACCTCTCCCTCCCTCTCTCTTGCTCCATTTCTGTTGCTCCCCTGATCCCACTCACTACTGTTTCTATCCCCATCATGCCTTGCTTTGTAGATATCCCATCCCCCTCCCTAGTGAACACAGAGGTGAAGTACTCATTTAATATCTCTGCCTGGTCACTCGCCTCTTCCACCCACCCTCCTTCTGATCTCAATCTGCCGAGATGGCCCTTAGTTTTTCTCTGCTCCCCAATGTACCAGAAGAACCCCCTTTCCCCTCCATGTATCCCCTGTGCCAGCTGCTGCTCTTTACTGGACTTTGCCCCCCTCACCATCCGGGTGACTTTTCTAGATGCAAGATGGTACATTTCCTTTTCCCTATCCCCTCTTGTTGTTTTATATTTTTTGTAGGCCGCCTTCTTTTCTCTGACCACTACCTGAACCTCACTGGACCACCAGCAAGGTTTATGTGACCTTGCTCCCTTACGTTTCACCTTAGCGCAGGTCCTGACTGCCTCATGAAGTCCCGGTTTTGTGACCTCCCATCTCTTTTCCACATTTGTCATTGATGTAATCCCCTTCAAATGATCCTTGAGAATATTTCCCATGCCCACAAAGTCTGCCCCCTGAAGTCCACTGCCAGTGTCCTAGATCTCTCCCCCTCCCCCATGCTTATTTGAAACCAGACAGTATTGTGGTCACTCCCAGTCAGGGGATCCTCTACAACCAGATCCCTTACCAGATCCCCATCTGCCAGAACTATGTCCAGGACATGCCCCTGCCTTGTGGGCTCCATCACATGCTATGTTAAGAACACATCCTGGAAGCCATCCAGCAGCCTCTGCTCCTTGGCCACCTTAGAGGACATGGTTCCCCAATTTGTACCTGGCATATTAAGGTCCCCCATCAACACCACTCCTTCCCCTTTTGGTCCACACTGAGCAATGATGTTGTCCAGCAAACCATCCTCCAGAACATCACCCATCCCAGGGGGCCTATATACTACACCCAGCTTGACTACATGCCTCAGTTAATGAATTTGATGCTGTGCAAAACAACACTTCTCTGGGCAAAGCCTGAGATTGGCTTGTCTGAGTCATTTGAACACTTCTTTGAGATGTTGGAGGTGCTGTGGCAAAGTTCTGCTGAAGACAATAACATCATCTAGGTAGACTAGGCAAGAGTTCCAAGACAACCCACATAGTATGGTTTCCATAGCACGCTGAAATGTGGCTGGACTGTTCCAAAGTCCCATATGCAGTCATTCAAATTGAAAAAGTCCCAAGTGGCAGTGCTAGGCTGTGTATGGATGAGAAGTTGGATCAATGGAGACTTGGTAGAACCCACTCTGAAGGTCTAGAGTGGTGAAGTAAGCTGGGCTGGCTGCTCCAAGACTCTCTAAGGCATCTTCGGTTGTAGGTAAGGGATGAGCATCCTGCACCGTTTAAGCATTGAGTTTTCTGTAGTCTACCACAAAGCGAAACCCTTTGACCTTCTTTACTACCAGCAGGCAAGGTGCACCCAAGGGACTTGTAGACTCTTCAACAATGTCTTGTTCCAGCATGTCTTTGATTATGTCGTCTAGGACTTGTTTCTGTTTGTGTCCCACCTTGTAGGCTCACTGATGGATTCTGGTTGGGCTGTACCTCGATGGTGTGTTGCAGGATATCACAGCATCCAAGCTTGTTATCTGGACCCACAAAGACATCCAGGTAATTCTCCAGGAATTTCAAAAGTTGTTGTTTTTCTATTGGAGATGCTGGGAGTTTTGAAGAAGATAGTTGCTTACTGAGGGTTAACTCTGGTGAAGCTGGAGTGGTTGTGATGTACTGACAGGACTAGAGCTGTTGGAACCAGGCTGGGGTTCTTGCATGAGATGGAGTTGATCCCCTTTAGACAAGCAGACAAACTTTCTGATATTGGCACCCTTTGAGATGACAACTGGCTCATCTATGAAGTTGCAGCATTTTTGGAAGACTGTGCCGCCATGCACTGCAGACAAGGTGTTTTCTGGGAGAAGACCTGTCGAATTCAGGGAGAGGGTCCCATGATGATGCCAACAACACCTTGTGGAAGTGGTTCACCTCGAATCTTGGCAGTCAAAGCCATTTCTGTTTGAAGAGGCACAGTGACTGAATCTGTAGCTGCGAGTTGCCTCTGAAGATCTAGTGATAGTTTGTTTGATGCAAAGTCTAGGATGAATTTGTGAGCTTTGAGGAAGCCCAGACCAAGAATCACTACTGGTTGTAGATCAGGCACTAGGTAGAACTTGAGAAGTAGCTTGCTGTGAGCCAAAGTGTAGCTTGAGATGGACCACATCTGTGAAAGGTACTGTAGCGGTACTTGCTGTGATAATGTACTTTAGGTCAGCTGGAGAGACATTGGGTAAGTGACGACTAGCTTAGTTTTTCAGAATATTGGTATTGATAACTGAGATTTCTGCTCCAGTGTTGACCAAGGCATGTGTGGACAAATCTCTGATGGTAACAGGGACATAGTTCACTAAGAGTGGTGATCTGATGACAGGTATCTTTGCCCCTGGAAGCAAGAGTGTGCCAGAGTTAGCAGTTAGAGGATGCGGTTTGCTTGAACTGTGAGAGTCAGAAAGCTGGTCGGTTGCTGTGTTCTCCTACCCAGCAAAAGCCCCTAGTCTGTTGGGCAACACTTGTTTCCCTGATCCTGGGAGTAGTTGCGGTTATATTGCTGATTGTGCTGTGGTGGGAGCCTTTGGTTCCCTTGATTTCTGTTGTAGTACTTCAGCTTTTGGAAGACAGCAGCAGTGTGCCCTCTGAATTCACACCCCTGGCAGGTTGCAGGCTCTCGTGAAGGTGGAGGTGGATCAGGTCCCTGTCAAGGTGGTTGCAGAATGTTGACAGAAGTTGCAGAGAAAGCAGCTGAGCTGAGGTGTAAGCTATTGACAGCTGTAATGAGCTTGTCAATCATTGTTTGTTGTTGTTGGACACATGTTGCAAGTGCAGCCAATTGCGAGGAATGAGGTGCCTGTACACTGGTGGACTGGAACATTGAGATGGACTCTTGTGCAAGTCATGTAGCTTGGGTTGTGTCCATCCAGGTTGTTGGCTTTTGCTGAATTACATAAGTAGGGAAACGAGGAAGTAGACCCCGGACAAAGGCTGTGATTTGATCTTTTTCTGTTTTCTGCAAACGTTTGCAGCATGACTCAATGTCCACTATGAATGCTTCTAAAGACTCAGAGGGTTGCACGGTACATTGCCATAGCTGTTGCTCCAATAACCAGGGTGGATGTGCTTGGACAAAATGGTCTTTGAAAGTTGCATACAGAGTGGCAGTATCTCCTTTGACTTGTTCTATAAGTGCGTTGAACCAGGAAACGGCAGTCCCTCTCAGAAGAAAGCAGAAGACATTGGAAATATGCAAGTGATCAGTCTAACCATTGACCGAAATCCAGGCTCAAAATTGTTTGAGCCAGTCAACAGCATGTTCGTGAGGCAAGGCTGGGAAGGGTACTGGCTGTAGGCTGGTATGAACCGTGGACTGTAGTGAAATAGCCTTAATGTAGGCAAGGTAATCTTGAATGGCTTGCATAGCTGGTGCTCCTTGAGCTGAGATGGAAGACTGGATGTTGTGCAGGATAGTTTCTATTTGGTAGCCCCACGCCCTTGAGGTTGGGTAAGGTGCAACTCCAAACACTCTAGTGCCCATACTGGCATCTTCTTCGGACATTGTGGTTGGAGACTAGCTTTGTTTCACTGAGTGAAGGTCATAAGGATGAGAAGGAGTTGCCGTCATGCAGGAGATGGGACATCATGGAGTAGATGAAGTGCCAAGAAGAAAATATTTTTGTAGACAAAAGTACAATTATTTGTAAGCAACGTTCATCAAATGATGTCTTAATAAACAATTCCAACTCAGTTCTGTGTTGTCTGTTATTTAAATAAAGTTTTCTTTACAAAAATCAGCTATTTGTTTCAATAGGTTTGCCACTGATTTCTATGGAGAGAGGTCATTTTAGTGCCCTTCACAAGATGGCAGCTGAACTTTGACATACAGATCTTGTATTCTTTGACTTTACCAAGATGACCACCAGCAGGGGGGTTAAGGGTAATTTCCTGTCTTGTTGTTTTGAGAAAACAAAGATGGATGCGTCTTGCCATGAGGCTAATGTGCAAGGGACAAAATGCAGATTGTCGTGCTGCTGTCCTTCTTCCCCAGCCCTGACACAGAAAAATAGCAGGCTCTCTGATTTGTGGTGAGTGGAACAATTGCTGGAGAAAGTTTATTTAACTGCTCCTCATTTTATTAAGCCCTTACTTTTGAAATGGCTTGGTTTGATAATGTGATAGTGGCTTCAATTTATAACTATTGCAGTCTCCATAATTCATTGCTTGATTGCTCCCCGAAACTTTATTTTGCTGCTGTTTAGTGTTTTTTTTTCCTGTTTGCCTCATACCGCTGTCCCTCTCGTTTAGTTCACTCTTCTCTTTTTCTTTTCTTCTTGCTCTGCTTGGTGCAGTTTATTTATTTATTGTTTGTTTACATGGCTCCCTTTCTGAAGCATGGCCGAGCGGATTGCTGCAGATCTCTGAGCAAGTGCTGTGGTGAGCTGGGGGCAAGCGGGGAACAGAGGCTCGGTTTTGCAGCATGGTAAGAGCGGGGTGAATGGTTTTCCACATGTAATAACAGCAGAGCCACTGATATGGCAGTTCTGAAGAATGGGTTCATGGTCCACATAGGAAGCAAGCTGGAGGACCTTGAGGTCATTTTGGTGGCTCCGTGTAGCTGCAGGAGTGAGAGGGATGCCGTGGTGCTGTGGCAGCAGGGCTGAGCCGTGAGGTGAATAGCAGGACTGAACTGCGGTCCTGAATGGCAGCAGATGTGTGTTTTTTTTTCAGGAGGGGCTGAGCAGAGAGACTGCGCTGTGGCCCTGAGCCGTGATGTTCCACAGGGAGTCTGATGCTGTGGTTTATGCCTGCAGGAGGAGCAGAGCTCCATAGTAGCGACAGTGGCAGTAGAGAAACTGTAGTTGTGAGAGCAGGAGGCTTGTGGAGCAGCATTGTAGCATGTCCCTGCCTGTGAGGAATGACAGAAGGCAGGGCCGGTCGGTAGCGGATCTCTCCATGAGGCTACTGGAGAGAGGAATGGTGCGGCCATTTGTAGGAGCGCTCCCTGGCAGTGGCAAGTCTAGCTGCAGACGAGAGGAGGGATCAGGCGACAGGGCTGAGCCATTTTCTTTATTTCTTAATTTGCCGCAGTCCCTTCTGGAGTGGCTATCTGCACCACGGAGTTGAGCGTCAAGGTTGGTACTGAAGTCAAGGTGCCAAAAACAGAGCAGCAGTTTGCTTTAAAGCTGCACATGGAGGCAGCATGCAGAGAGAGCTAATTTGTAACATTTTTTTCTTGTCTGTTGCTACCATCTGTGCTGGAAGAGGCTTTGGGTTTGCCATCTGCAGCTGGGAGGCATACAGGGAGGTTGGACAGCCAAACAAAGCAGTTTGAATGAGCCCTGCCATGAGGTGAGAGCTGTGGTGGATTGCAGTTTGGAGCTCCGATGATGTCTAGTGCTGAATAACAATTGCTGACACTGAGTTCTTACATTTAGTGGCTGGTTAGCAATGCTCAACAGTGTATTTATTTAGTTGGCTAGCAATGTTATATAATTATTCCCTTCGTTTCAGTGCAGTAAAAGCAGGATACATTCATTTTTCTGCAGGCAGACTGTAGTGCAGTAACATTCAAGTTGTTCAGGCATACTGGGACAAATGACTTGGGGTACCCAGCGACACAGACAAGTGAGATAGGGTCTGGACAGAAGAAGGGCTACATTCTCCACCATGTGTGGCATTTTGGTGTTGGTCTGCCACTAGGGACTTTTACCTTCCTTCTGTTCTGCCAGGCCCATCTGTGTTCCTGTAGTGGACCCCTTGCTGGACCGTGTGAAATACTGAGACAGATGCATAAAATAATGAATAAGGTTGTTTATTCAGGAACATCAGCAGGACATGTTCTCTTCGTGAGGTCTAGCCCCAGACTGACTGGATTTCTCTGACTGACAGGACTTACATGGCATTGTCAGGCAGTGCAACAAATGGTAACATGCGAGTTCTAAGTGCTCTTAAAGGGGCGGCAGCTGACATTAAGCCCAACGCTTAATGTGTACTTCACACTGTCTCTCTCTCTCTCTCGCTCTTGGTCTATCTATCTATCGATCTATCTATCTATCTATCTATCTGTAAGTCCCTCCCTTTCCCAATTGTCTAGGGGCTAGCTGTTCCAGGGGAAGGGGACCCACAAACACAGAAATCTCCACCAGACTTCTCCTTAGCTTAAAGATGAGATAAATACTTTTTATCTCGAGACGTCTTTTATGCTACTCTCAAGGAAACCAGGCCTCAGATCTCAGACTAAGATGGTGTCTGAAAGGGGCAGGATACAGTTCATTTTTAGGATACACAACCGACTCTTCCCCCACCGGTCCCGGGAACAAGAGGGTGCAGGATCATCTATTGCTTCGAACCTCTTTAAAGACCCAAGGAACTCCTAAAACGTAAAGGTCCGATTATTTCATTGTCATCCTTCAAAGTAAATTAAAACACACTGGACTCCGCATTTCTCCCCAACAAATCAGGCTTTATTCTCCTGTGCCTTTAAATGATCAGCAGAGCTCAGGGGTCCCAATAGCTTAAGGAAAGAAATAAATTACAACTCCAAGGGGCTAAATCTTTTTACAAGCATTACGGAGGGAGATTTCACTGGGGCAGAAACTTTAGGCAGAGACAGAATTTCCACAAGCACAAACTTTAGAAGCAGACAAACAAGGACCTTTTTAGATGTTCCTGGAACGTGAAGCTCCAAACAACCCTCTGGCACTGATAAGTACCTTACTAGCTTCACTCTCTTTACATCTAAGCTATTTCCCCAGTGTTCTCCTTATTATCCTTACTACAAGCACTGCCCTGAGTGAGGAGTGAATAAACTCCTCCAAACCAGTCCCAAGTATTCCATCTGTTATGGGGTGCTCTCCCTGCAGCCTGCTAATACCTCAGCTGCCAGTCCTTCTGACTTACGAATCAGCTCCAAATCCTCATACCTGGACCCATCTGATAAACAGATTACTCTACCTTTTATTTCTAGCATCCAGTACCCTCTTTAGCAGTTCCAGTGACTCCACTTCTTAAATTCATTACTGTGTTACCCGAGCTGCACAACTGGAAAAGCCATGGCCTAAAAATCCTCGTTGAATGGGTGGTTTACCCACATCCGTATTCCAAGTCCCCAAGGACCTGTCCCTCCAAACAGGCCCCAAATCTGGGTGAAGATTGCATCCCCCACCATCTCTACCCTCCTGGGCCACTCTGCCGTGCAAGGTATGGACCGGGACCGCTCACACCAGCTCCAGTCCCTGCAGCCCCAATGACCCAAGAGACCTGATTCACCAACCAGGGCCTACTGTGCCCCCAGGGGTCCTACTCTAACTAGCCCTCCTGAATCCCTGGCTGCTCTTACCAACCAGCCCCCCAGGGCCTGGACCCAGAATGACCACAACTGCCTCCACTGATGTCCCCATGGATGCCCACCCAGGGACCTGGTGCATCGCCGCTGAAGCTGCCAATCCTGCCTAAAGGGGAACCCCCCTTCCTACTGCTCTGTGACTGTTGCCCACCAGTCTCTCTCCCTCCAAAGACCCAGAAGTTTCTCTGCTCATTAACTATATATATATATATATATATATATATATATATATATATATATAGATATTCATGGCAAAAAACTCAGTTTAATGCATCAGTTAGGGTTGTTCCACAGCGACAAAAGCGAGGAAATTTGGTGTTAGGGTTGAAAAGACTTTCGATGTTAGGGTTGAAAACCCCAACTGCGCATTCCCCCCCACCTTCACCACCACATACACACACATATACATGCAAGTAGGGGAAGGACCAAGGCAACACAACCAATTGCAACACAACCAATCACACACATGCAGCAGGAGGTGTATAGCTGTGTCACTGTAGGAAGTGGAGAAATCCAACTTCAGATACGATACATTATTTGCAAAGTTGTTCTTCGAGGTTAGTTCACATAAAGGTGAAGCAAGCTGGCAGTAGCAAAAATGGTGTACCTCGCTTCGTCCTCAACATATGGGTGGGGGAAGGCGTCATGGGCACTGCAATGTTAGTCTATGGCAAATTGTTCAATTTTGGAACAGTGTAACTTTGTAATCCTTAAGTATTGTAGCACAATAGCAGGAAAAAGCACATCTGTGAGAGCAGGTGTTGCCACCCTGCAAATGTCAGCCCAAAGGACCCAACCGTTTGCTTGCAGCATGATGGCAAAGATGTGCAGTAATTAGGAGCATACTTTCACAAAATACTGTCACATATATGATAATGTCATAGCATGATATGTGTTTAGCGGTGCGTGGAATATCCGGGATGACAGTTAGCAGTGACGGCTCCATGCCACAGGCTGATAGGAGCATGGGTGTGTGGTTTCGTGGCTTAGATAGTTGTATGTTATTCCTGTTACCTTCTGCTGGTTGTGTGTGATTGGTTGAGTTGCCTTGGTCCTTCCCCTACTTGCGTGTATATGTGTGTGTGTGTGGTGGTGGTGGTGGGGAATGCTCAGTTAGGGTTTTCAACCCTAACATCGAAAGTGTTGAATGTGCGACACTGCTTTGCGACACACTGTTTCCAAAAATTTTAAAAACATTATTGCATTTGCGACACTGTCGAACTTTTTGTTAACTTTTCCCATTGACTGTAATGGGAAACTTGTTTTTTGAATAACTTTTGAACCATTTAATATTTTTTCACGAAATCTTCAAAAGGCACATCAGGGACTCCGGCTGCATCTTCCCTGAAGGTTTCAGACTGGTCACGCAGACCATGCGACCTGTAGGCGTGAGCAAAGAATGTGCAAAAATGCGTAATTACCACATTCTTTGGTGCTATGTAACTCTGCAACTGTATATCTGAAAGTTACAAACTTGGCAGATCCAGAGATCTATGGTACCACTTCATGCATACCAAATTTCAGGCAAATCCATCATACAGTGGCAAAGTTATTAAGCTGCCAAATTTCACACTTTAACCTTAAATGGGGTACTCAACCCTAACTATAGTGGCACTACTGTGCCACTATAATATATTCTCTCCCTACCTCTCTCTCTCTCTCTCTGCTGCCTCCACACAACGGCCAGCAGAAATTACTCCCCCAGAGCACCTTTTCAGAAAACTAAACCCTGAGGAAGAGGAAAGGGGACTCTAAGATGAGCATTAAGCCCCTATCAAAATGAGAGGGGACTTATATATCTATCTCTGTCTATCTATCTACAGACAGTGTCTAGGCATCTATCTATCTATCTATCTGAACATATGAATCTGCCAGCAGAAACAGACCACTCGGTCTATCAACGTCTGCCCGAGTGTGCAGTTAGCCCCCTAGATTGCAGCTGCCCCAACCCTCTCCCCATCTGTCATTCCCATGATGGCCTCAGCCCCCCTCCACCCAGACCCTCCCTCATGTTCTGTCCCACTCCCTCTTAAAATGTCCTACTGTCTTACATGATACCACCCCCTCTGGTAGAGCATTCCATTTAGACACCACCCTCTCTGTGAAGTAGTGCCTCCTCATCTCCCTCCTAAATCTTCTGCCCTCCAATCTTAGTCCGTGCCCCCTCATGTCCCTACCCTTCCTCAGTTTAAACACCCCTTCAGTGCTAGTTTTGTTTATCCCCCTCAAATACTTGAAAATTTAAATCATATCCCCACTATTCCTTCTCTCCTCCAGTGTGCGCATATTCAGATCATTCAGCCTGTTCTCGTAGGCCTTGGCCTCTATCCCCTGTAACATTATTGTTGCCCTCCGTTGCACAGCTTCCAGCAATTAATATCTCTCTCTTCAGATACGGCCACCAGTACTGCACATAGTACTCCAAGTGCGGCCTGACCAAAGATCTGTAGCGGGGCAGGATCACCTCCCTATGCCTGGACGAGAAACCCACTTGCGCTACAGCCCAGCACCCTGTTCGCCTTAGCTGCTGCTTTCTTTCATTGGGCAGAGTTGTTCATGCTTCCTGTTACCGACACCCCTAGGTCCTTCTCTTTCTCAGTGATCCCCAGCCTCACCCCTCCCAACCAATAGTCCCTCCTTGAGTTCTTTGCCCTGAAGTACATAACCTTGCACTTTTTCACACTGAATCCCAGCTGTCACTTCTCCAACCATACCTCCAGTTTGGTTAGGTCCCCTTGTAGTTGTTTCCATCCATCCATCCACTTTGTCCACCACTGCCCCATTTTGGTGTCATTTGCAAACAGACTAACCCTGCTCCCAACTCTGTGTGCAATATCTGAGCTAAAGAGCCCAAATTGCACCAGGCCCAGCACCGAGTCCTGCAGCACACTGCTCGTTACCGGTCTAGGTGCCAAACGCTATCTATCTATCTATCTATCTATCTATCTTTCTGTCTATCTATCTGTCTGTTTGTCTATCTATCTATCGACAGTGTCTATCTATCTGTCTGTCTGTCCATCCATCTATCTATCTGTTCTGCTATCTATTGATGTGCAGTCCTGCTAAATAAACAAATGTAATAACCATTTTGATGTAAAATTAAATGTAGATAAATAAAAGTATGTGAAACAGAAGAATTTTTTGTTGGTGTGTGTGTGTGTGTGTGTGTGTGTGTGTCAAATTCCAGCTAAAAACATTTTTCTAGTAGGTGCACTATTACTATTATGTTATGAAAATATGTGAAAGTGGTGTGCAGTGAAGCTTACAACTTGAAATTTGAATACCAATAAAATAAAGATGCATACTCAGATGTAAAAAGGATTTAGTAGCAGCTGAATACATTTCTTGTGTGTGATCAAACTACAGTTTCCCTTCGCTTATGTTGTTCTCAGTTTCTATAATAAAAGCATATCACAATAAGTAACAATAGCGGCTGCCTGGACATCAGTATAATGTGTAATGTTTAAGTTTTATTTGTTGTGTTATTGTGATGTGTGTGTTAAGATGTAGATGGAAGGTTGCATGAGTGTTAACCCCACACTCATAGTACCATTCAGTGTTCTACGTCTTGTCACACTTTCATTACACTAATACAACAGATTAAAGCGGTATACATCAAGGAATGCCTCTAAAATAGTTTGATGTGCATAACTTTGCTAATTTTCAATAGTTTGACTCCAAACCTTCAAAATAACGATTTTGTCATATCACCTCATAAACAAGACATGTCATTTTTAAAACCCTGGAAAATATTTTTTTTTCGCACCTCTGGTGTGAAATGACATTTCTGCCAATATACTATAAATGGTACATGTTACAGCTATAAGACAAATCCTAAAACAAGTATCTTCAAAAGTTGGGGTCACAATAAAAAAATTGTTTACCAATCAGCAAACATTCGGTCTTTACAAATGCTTGTTGTGTCTGCATACATTTTGTCTTACCCAGGAGCATAAATGCCCATTTTCATGGGTGACTCAGTGTAAAGACGTACATAATTCAACAAACAGAGGCATATTTATACATGCAACAATACAAAATTAAAAAAAATTTACAGCTCACTAATAAAAAACCTCAGTTACTAAATGCACACTCACAAAAAAAAATTAATTACTTGCAGTTACAAATAGAACTGGATAGTAAATGTGATTTCAACATATGTTTACACATACCCAGGCTGTTATTACTAATTACCTTAGGAAGCCAAGAATTCCAGAGACTAACTGTTCGGAAAGTAAAAGCCTCTGTCCTTAAGCAGAATAATGTTTCAAAAGAATTAATCACCCTTGAGAACTTGAATGAATATTATGATTACCAGTAAAAGTTTGAGATTGCTGTCATACAGCGATATGTTGCATTTGTGCAACATATTAAACAAGCATTTGTCAATGCCGAATGTTTGCTTGCTGGCATTGGCATTGGTAGTGTAGAAGTTACAGAGTTGCATAATAGGAATGGCAGTGAAGTATTGAACTGAAGCCAACCCCACCACCACCCTGCAGAGAGTGACAGGCATTGGGGTGTGCCTTTGGGTCGTCAGGCACAACGGCCATGCCATTTCACCACACCCTACCCTGCAGACACTGACAAGTCTCACGGTGTGCCTTGGGGTCTTTGGCTCTTATGCGCACCCCATTCCATCAGGAAATATGGTGAGATGGGTGCGGTATAGGAGAATGGGGTGAACTTTGGGGCCAAAGAATCCAAGGCATACCTCAATGCCTCTCACTGGCTGCAGGGTGTGAAATGGTATGAGCATTACAGGCAAGAATCCCAAGTCACACCCCTGATGCCTGTCGTTCTCTACAGGGTGGGGCATTATGATTGGAAACCCTAACACCTCAGGCATTCATTGGTATTTTCACTCCAGATTTTCAACATGGTTTTTTGTGACCCCCACCTCATGAACAGTGGCAATATCAGTTTGTTAGCCAAAAGCTGCTTATGCACAGCACTACGGCATTTAGCACCACAGGTGCAAAAACACATTCCGAACAGGATGTGAAAAATGACAGCTGTACTGTTCATGGGGAGGTGTAAAAAATGGCAATGTTGCAAATCTGCAGTAAAAATATTTAAAAAACTGGTGAAGTCACGATCGTGCATAGAAACTGTGCAACGCGCTCCCGTAATGTAATTAGTTTGGGGATATTTTACAGCAGATTGTCAACACAGGCATTTTGGGACCTCCGATCATGAACAGTGTTTCTGTGATTTTCTTTATCTGTCCCGAACAATGATTTCCCACAGCGACTACGCATCTCTGCGCTGAAAGTGTGAAAACACATTTCGTCCATGTTGTGAAAAATGACAGCTGTACTTTTCATAAGGAAGTGTGGAAAAATGCCACTGGTGAAAATCTGGACTAAAAATATTACAAAGTCATAAACTTACAAGGGTGCGTGGAAACTGCACAATGTTTACTCGTAACACAGTCATTTTATGGACTTTTGTCGCCAAATTTTCAACATAGCCATTTTAAGACCTCTGCTCATGAACAGTATAACTGTGATTTTCTTAGTCTGTCCCAAACATTGCTTTCACACACCGACTGCACCATTGTGCGCTACATGTGCGGAAACACATTTTGGGTGACACGTGAAAAATGGCAGCTGTACTGTTCATAAGGAAGTGTAATAAAATGGCAATGCTGAAAATCTGGAGTGAAAATATTGAAAATTCACAAACTTATGAGCGTGCGTAGGAACTGCGCAATGCACGCTCATAAAACAGTCATTTTTAGGAATTTTTCCACCAAATTTTCAACATAGGCTTTTTGAGAGCCCGCCTTATGAACAGTGGCAATGTCGTTTCATTACTCAGTCTCGAAAGGTGATTTTGCGCAGTGACTGTGAAATCACCCTTCGGGCCTGATTAACGCCATGACAATGAGAGCATTCTTGAGAAGGGGTCCCAAAAACCCCATGTTGAAAGTTTGGTGCAAAAATTCAAAAAAATGCCTGAGATATGCAGCAAAGTTGAAAAATCCGTATCTATCCCGTTATACAGCTTACCAGCATTTCCTCAGTTCGCGGTCGGCTTTGAAGAGTGCAGACATGTTCCCGGTCCACCGAAGATCGTCATGCTGGAGTCCGGAGGTAAGTATGGGGTGGGGGGTGTGCGGAGGCAGGGTACGCAGTGGGTGGATGCGGGTGGGCTGGGTGAACGCCAAGGGAACGTTTTCTTGTTTACAGGTTGTTTTTTTTTTTAACAGGAAGACGATGCGGGATGTTAGCCATGCTGGGTGGGCTCCCAGCATGGCAGCTAAAACTGTTTGGGAAGTGGAGCGATGGGATTGGGCACCCCGGCCATACGGACTTGTGCCACGCTGGGGTGGGCTCCCAGCATGGCAGCGTAAGGCTGTTTAAGGGTCTGGAGCTGACGGGGATTGGGCACCCCTGTCCGCCCATATGCATGTGTTGCCACACTGGGGTGGGCACCCAGCGTGGCATCTGGAACTCTGTTTGGGGGGAAGCGCAGTACAGCCAACAGGGGATTGGGCACCTCCATCGGCAATGCAGTGTGTGTGTGAGTGGGGGGTGAGCACACAGCATGCGTGCGCGTGTGTGTGTAAGAGGGGCGCACGCATGAGCAGGTGATATCTTATCGCTGCTCACTGAAGCATAGCTCCCTCTTTCAACTGTATGCCACTGCATTTTCAACTGCTGTCATAGACAGCTCCAGCAGTGATTGGAGTACTGCGACCGCGCCTGCAAACACACTGACTGAATTGGAAGACGCTGACACACCTCCGAAAAACTCAGATGATGGCACTATGTTTCTTGCACATGCGTGCAAGCAAACATAAAAACACTGTGAGAATCAGAAAGTGAGCATGGGCCTCTGAGGGCAACCACCCCAATCTGACATATAAGCTGTAGTGATGAGTATGCCTTTCTGCATTGCAAATGAAACATCCATCAGCATTACATAAGACGCATGCTTCGTTTAAGTTAGTCTCACCAGTTGATCAGTAAATGTGTAGAACATAGTCCGCAGGAGAAAGGACCATATTTTGAGCAGCATTTTTTTGGATCTCCATATAGACAAACAGTTTTTAACTTTAAATAAGGAAAATAATCTACCGTAAGCAGTCTTCAGCAGACAATCAATATGAAATGTGCAAGTCAGAGAACAATCAAACACAATTCCCAGATATTTGAATGTCTCAACAGATTCAGTTACCTTAGAATCGATTGTTCTGATCACCAGGGATAAGCCACTATTAGCATCTTTTGCTGATGTCTTAAAGAGCATACTCTTAGTTTTTTTTTCAAATTGAGAAAAAGTTTGTTCTCAGTTAGCTAAGATTGAGCAGATAAAAAATCTGTTTGTAGACTTGAATTTACAGTGTAGTGGTCAATACCCCTGGAAAGCAGAACTATGTAATCAGCATAAAGTATGACAGAAGCATTATGTACACAGTTGGCCAGGTCATTTATATGCATGCTGAATAATAATGGTCCAAGTATTGACCCTTGTGGTAATCTATTTTAACTGACTAAACCTTACAGAAGACAAAGACCAATTTTACAGACTGCATTCTAGATGCCAAATATTCAGTCAGCCAAAATATTATGTCATTTGAGAAATCAAGAGAATCCAGCTTAGTCAGCAGGTGACCGTGGTCCACAAGGTCAGTCCTTTAGATAAATCCAAGAACATAGCTCCACACGTTTCTCCCCTGTCCAAGGCCCCATCAAATATTCTGTCAGGACCAAAAAAGCAGTTTAGGTACTGCGGTCAGCCGAAATCCATGCTGCACATCGGTTAGCAGACCACTAGCACCCAAATGCTCAGTTATCTGGTCAAAATAATACATTCAAGGACCTTGGACAGGGGAGACAGAAGGAAATTGGTCAATAATTATCAATAACCATCACAATTCTCTGCTTAGAAATGGGGACCCCATGGTCACCTGCTTCCACAAGACTCACCAGAATAGAGGGCAAATTAAATAATATACTCAGTGGATATGACAACATATCACTAGCCAATTTAAAAAGGCATAGATCCACTTAATCTTGAACAGCAGTGGGTCTAGAAGATAGTTCAGATACTTTTTTTACTGAAGAGACCGAAACTTCTCTAAGATAGAAATGTTGTCTATTAGTACCTAGAACAACCCCTCAAGCAGACTTTCATTAGTGTCTAATCTAGTTTCAACACTAAGTGGCAGAAGCCTGGAAACATTGCAAAACAAATGATTAAAAAAAGTCTGCACATTTAGTAAGATCATCAGGCAAGGCATGACGGGGTCTGCAGAGACCTACCAGTTCTAGATTTTTGACAATTTAAAAGATTATTAATAGAATCCCATGATGTAAACTTTTAGGGAAGGAAAAACTAACCTTTGTTTATCTAAGTACTAGTAGGTGTAGCTTTTCTAATCAAAGATTTTTGTTAATCGTGCAATTCTCTATAAACATGCATAGAAGTTGGATCCTTTAATTTTTTAATACACCTTTCAGGTCCTATCACTTTTAGCCATTAATTCATAAACCTCAAGGGTAATCCAATTTTGTGTATTCCCATTAACCCTTAATTTTCTTTTGGGAGCCAATTTATTGCAAATAAAATTTAGTTCAGAACAAAAGAAATCTAAAGCCTCATTAATGCTAGGTATGCAGTCCATTAAATACCAATTAACTTTGCTCATTTCATAGAAATGTAACCCCTAGGTAGTGCTACTCTAAGGGCTACTACCCCTGCCTGTATGGCTATACGCAGGTTAAGGGCCCTGAGTTCACTCCACCCAGAGTAGTGATATTGTGGATGCTTGTCTGCTCTGGTATAGCACTCTGGGAAGCTATAACCCCCCACCAACCTTCCTAGTGGCCTAGTACCTGATGTTGTAGTAAGTTCACAGATAGTATGGAACAGTAATAATATGCACACACCCTTCACACTTACCACCAGGGTTAGATCTTCAGCAGTTTCCCTGAAGACCCCCTGTAAAGTAAGGTTAGCAATACAACAGCACACTCTTAACACTGCAACCCAACTAATAATATGCACACTAGCCAGGTTAAACATGAACAAAGACAATCAGGTTTATTTAAGGGCAATGAACAAGGAAGGGGCATGAATTTAGTCAAATGATTAGCAATCTGATGTGATTCAGGTTTGGCATGCACTTGTAGTCCCAACGTGACAGTCACACAACACTAGGTACCCAGGATGGTAAGTCTGGCTAGCCAGAGGCATTGCTCGGGGGTGGCTGGTGTTGCAGCTGATACTGGGGCCCTTGGCAGAAAGAAAAACAGTTAGCTTGCAAAACAACCAGATTATTTATAATCCGAGCCAGTTGGCTCAGTCCTTTGTAAACCCAAGAAACTGAAACAATTAGATGGTACCACAGATGATTTAAACACTCATTGCAGGAAGCTACCCTGATTGTACTCAAGCCACCAAGAATCTGCTGGAAGGTAGGTGATATGGAGACCTCGTGGTGATGACCAATGGGCATGGGGAAGCAGGGCTGACATGACACACCTCCTCTTCATGGCCTTTCCTCCAAGTGGCCGCAACCTGAGTGTTGTCGCTGCACAGGGGCTGCATCCCCAAACCAGTCTCTCACCAACATAGTCTCTGGTGCAGGAGTAGCAGCCCAGGCCAGATTGGCAAGGCCCAGGCAGGATAAACAGTTGGGCAAAGTTTGTTATCTTCTGTTGGTGAAGCCTTCAGCTGGTGTAACAGGTTTGGATCAAGGGGAACAGGTCTCGACCCACTGAATAACATTCAGCACATTCAAAATTAAGAGCTACCTCAGGATACAGTTCGGATGAGTCCGGTTGCAGTTCAGCTTTACTGACTGAGCAAACCTTTAGCTCCGAGTATGTCTCGCACTCAAGCTGGGCCGATCGCTTCAGGAGCAAGTCTTCAGTCCAAATCGCATGAAGCATTAGCAAAACTTCTTCTTTCCTTCTGCTGCAGTTCCAGGATGGAATCAGACAAGTCCGACTTCTGCTATAGGCAGTTCTCAAGCAGGAGAAAGGTGGCAGGGAGGCAACTTGGGCCTCTTCCCACTGATTCTCCTATGCTCCTTCTGGGAGCAGCAGCTTGAAAGCTTGAGCTGTTCACACTTCAACCTCCAACTCAAACTGATATACTGTCTACTGTCTCTCTGGGGATTTCCCTTGTAAATCCAAGCTTGTGGTTGGCTGAAGGAGCTGTCAGTCACAGTTTGGGCTTCCCCTCCAGGCCAAATTGGTGCCAACATCAAAACTACAAAAACTACAGTTTTCCTTCTCACAGAACACTGGGGCTTGGGTCCATTTTAGGTCCCCAGTGGTGCTATTGGTCCAATTACTGGAAATAACTGGAAATAACATTCTTGACATCGTCCTAGGAAGTGAACCTCTAAGAATATATAATTGCAAGGTCACTGTACCAATAGATAACAGTGAGCACTGTACACATAAATTTGAATTAGGTGCTTCATGTGCACATTCAGTAAACCTGACGGACGTTTTTGTTTATAATACAACTGGCAAAATTGCCTTAAATAACTACCTGGCTAACATCAACTGGGTTGAAAGTTTAAACAGCCCAGATATTGATGTTATGTGGGACTCGTTCAAAACTATCATTTTGGACGCAGCTCACAAGTTCATCTCTAAAGTAAAGAAAAGAAAATTTAGTTTAAATCCCAGATGGTTATCTGGTAATTTGATCAGAATTATAAAAAAGAAGAAAAAAATGTTCAAAAGATACAACACTAACAAGCTTACAAGAACCCTGTTTAGTTTAAAACAAATCAAAGAAATGTAAAAAACAAATTAGAAAAAACAAATTGAATACAGAAAAACATATCACCTCACAAGCCCAAAAAGGGAATAATAAAATTCTGTTTAGTTATCTGAACTCTATCAAGAAACAAGAATGTAAAGTTGTACCACCAATGACTGATAACTCCGTTATATCTGATCCTAAAGACATGGCGCATTTACTCAACTCTCATTTCTGTAACACTTATAATAAATCTACACATATGAAAGATGTTGAGGAAGAACCTACGTCCAAGAGTATGACAGTTTCTTTAGATATTATTAAGGAAAAACTAAACAATATTAAACAAGGTTCCTCACCAGGTCCAGATGGCATATCAAGTGATATTATACTACTAATGAAAGAGCACTTATGCTCAACCTTAAAGATCATTTATGAAACAAGCCTTAATTCAGGTCATGTTCCATCTGACTGGAGAAAGGCGAATGTAACACCTCTATTTAAAAAGGGGGACAAAGGTATCACTGATAATTACTGCCCCATAAGTCTCACGCTGATTTTCTGCAAAATATTAGAAAGAATAATTAAGGATTTGTTAATTTCATCTCTAGCAGACATTGATGCAAACCAACATGGGTTTGTCAAGGGACATTCTTGTTCAACCAATCTATTAGCTTTTATGATTACATCAGTGACAATCTTGAAAATAAAATTCCCAGTGATGTGATATTTCTTGGCTTTAGAAAGGCCTTTGATTCTATGCCACATTGGGCATTAATTCATAAATTACAGAAATATGATTATACAATGGCTGTCTGACTAGTTAAAAGATAGAACGCAGAGGGTTATTATTGACGGCCATAAATTAATATGGCTACCGGTAGAGAGCGGTGTCCCTCAGGGATCTGTACTTGCCCTGGTTATAGTCCAACTTTTTATCTCTGATCTATCACATAACCTAAAGTGTAAAATCATTAAATATGTGGATGATTGCAAAATTACTAATGCTTTCAGTACTTCTAAGGAAATCGAGGCACTGCAGAAGGATATTGATGCCCTAGGGGCATGATCCATTAAATGGGACCTGAGTTTTAACACTTCCAAATGTAGTGTCCTACAATTTGGAAAACATAATCCCAGAAATTAATATTACATATGCAATGAAGTATTACTAGTAAGGCTAATAAGAAAGATCTCAGTATTACCACTGATTCAGAACTAAATTCTGATCTTCATATAACTGGTATTATTAGTAAAGCTAATAAAATTTGGTGGGCAGTTACACATAACATAACATCTAAAGATCCAAATATTCTGCTTCCCTTGTACCGTGCATATGTTAGACCTCATGTTGATTATGTCTCTCAGTTATGTAGCCCCTATATGCAGAAACACATATTTAGACTAGAAAGACTTCAAAGAAGAATTACAAAATCGGTCTGCCCTGTAAAAAATTTGTCATATGTCGAAAGGCTTTCCAAATTTAATTTAATGTCCTTGGAACAGCACCAGCTTAGGGGAGACCTCCTACTTACTTGGGACATGATTAATGATCCCTTCTTAACAGCACAATGTGGGCTTGGTTTCAAACAAGTAGCTATTACCACCAGAGGTCATCCACGTCAACTGAAGAGAAATAGATTTAGGTATAAAAAAAAGGGCATTCTTCTTCTCTCAGAGAATTATAAACCCATGGAACAGTCTGTCAACATCAATTATTATCAGTCAAAACAAAAATGTGTTTAAAAACAGACTAGATAGATTCCTGCTTTCACATAAAAATCTGACGTACTATATGTAGTTTAATGAGCAGCTATGGGCTATTTTGCCTTTTGCTCCAAACTCATCCTTAGTATGATCCCTTAGTATAAGTCTCAGACCTAACATGGTGGCTCCCATCCAAATGATCGATCTGCAGATAAAGCAGGTTAGACAAACTTCTCTATCTCTAATATAACAAGGTACAAACAGTAAATAAGCACAGTTCCAACATAGGCTCCCTCTGCGCAAGTAGTGACTGCAGATTGGAGCAAACCAGAGTACTTCCTGGCTGGTCGCAAGCCCTAAATCACTCGTACCCAGTGCAGACCATTCACTTAACACAGATTAGCTAGTCTCTTAGAGGGACAGGTGTGGAGGCTTAATATGGCACTCTTACACAAATGGACAAAACTACTTAAGACAGGACACCAGCCTGACAGTGTGCATTAAGGAGTCCAGAAAGACATTATGTAAACCCCTGATTGGTGGGGGGGGTTACAGAAACATAGAATTTGACAACAGATAAGGACCACTTGGCCCATCCAGCCTGCCCATTTCTCCCTACCTACACTATTGCTGCAGACCATGCCCTATCTACAGCTCTTTGTCCCACCCCCCTTCCTTTCCACTATGATTCCCTTGTGCTCATCCCATGCATTCTTGAACCCCATCATGGTTTTTGCCCCCACCAACTCTGCTGGAAGGTTCCACCACTTCAGAGCGCCAGCGACAGTGTGCCCAGTCATTACGGTGCCAAGTGGGAAAGTCTCCATCCTTTCTTTTTGTAGGGGGCTGTGCCCTTCGCGCCCCCCAACACTCCCCCCTTTTCTAAGGATATTAACTCTGGGGAGGGTGGACCTTGGGGAGGGGGTGGTGAATATGACATTTGGTGCTGTAATGATCTAGCACTGTAATGTCAGTGCCCTAATGGCCGGAAAGGCCGCTGGAAGGCTGTTCCAGGAATCCACCACTTTCTGTGAAGAAGTGCTTCCTCACATCTCTCTTAAATCTACCCCCCTCCAGCTTCATAGCATGTCCCCTTGTTACTGAGCACTTTTCTTCTGAAAAATACTTTCCTCCTGTGTCTTATTTACCACTGTGAGGTATTTAAAGGTCTTTAACATATCCCTCCTCTCCCTCCTCTGTTCCAGGGTGTACATATCGAAGTTCATTTGTCTCTCCCGTAGGACCTTTGATGCAGACCCTGCACCATTTTAGTTAAACTCCTCTGGACTGCCTCCACTCTATGTCCTTTTGGAGCTGTGGTCTCCAGAACTGGACAAAGTACTCAAGGTGCAGTCTTAGCAATGATCTATACAGAGCAACACCATCTCCCTCTTTCTGCTGGTGAAACCCCTCTCTATGCACTCCAGCATCCCATTCACCCTTCCTACTGCCTTGCCCCACTGTCTGGCCACTTTTAGGTCATCCAATATGAATACCTCTAGGTCTCGTTCCTGCTTGGTGGACGTCAATAGCACTCCACCCATTTTGTACTCTACCTCTGGGTTTCTGTGCCCTAAGTGTATTATTTTGAACTTGTTCACATTGAAACCCAGCTGCCATACCCCTGACTACTCCTCTAGGTTTCTCCGGTCTCTGCTCATCCTTTCTGCCCCCCCCCAAGTATCCACCCTATTACAGATTTTGGTGTCATCCACAGAGGCAGACCTTCCCTTCCAACTCCTCTGCAATGTCACTTATAAAGATATTAAAGAGGACCAGTCCCAGCACCGATCCCTGAAGTGCCCCACTGGCCACCCTGTTTCCTCGGAGTGAACTCCATTTACCACCACCCTCTGTCACCTATCCCCTAACCAATTTCTTATCCAGTTTACCACTTTGGACTCACTCCTAAACTACCAAGCTTGCTTACTAGTCTCCTGTGTGGAACGGTATCAGAAGCCTTACTGAAACATAAGTAGGCCACATCCACTGCTTCTTTCACATACATTAACTGTACGCTGCCTGAGACTTGATAAATTTAGCTGGTACAGCTGTATAAAATGGCACAAATACATTTAAATCAAAAAAGCACAGCACTCAACTGAAGAGATCAGAATAATATACATTTATTACAGCATCCAAAGGCAATTGCCTGTGGATACTGCAATAAATCTGTATTATAATGAGCCCTTCTGTTGAGCACTGTACTTTTTTGCTTTAAACACATCCACTACTCCACCATGCTCTAAATCCTTTGTCACCCAGTCAAAGAAATCTATCAGATTTGTTTGACATGACCTCCCCCTGTGAAACCATGCTGCCTCAGGTTTTGTAACCCACTGAATTCAAAATATTCCACAATCCTTTCCTTCAGCAGTGATTCCATTAACTTTCCAACCACAGATGTCAGGCTGACTGGCCTGTAATTGCCAGCATCCTCTCTGCTACTACTTTTTTTCTATTATCTGTTTTTCCTCCTGGGAGCCCTGGCAGGTGGCTGCAGTCCCTCCTTGTGGAGAGACTCATTCTCTGGCCATGTGCGTGTTACCCATATCGCCTACCCCCAGTTAATCACTCACAGATTGCCCCCATTGTGGGGCCAGGGAGGAGGGTGCCGGCCCCCCCCGAGACCCAATCCAGACACCGGGGGTGACCCCCGGAAATGCAGGAGCCATCACGGAACCTGCCAGGCCCCGTTTCCACTTTTTCCTTCCATTCCCCCCCCTCCCCTACTGATGTGATGACATCGGTACATGTCTCCCAACCTGTACTGCCCTCCAACCATCACCAGAGGGCAGTCAATGAGTGGGACAACAGGTCTCCCTCCCCCCGAGAGAGGACAGCAGTCTTCCGGATGCTCAATCCTCTCTATCCCCTGCCGACCTCCGGCGGCCTGAGCTTGTTCCCAAACCCAGGTCACTGTTGTGGTGCGAGGTGTGGCATCCAGTGCCTCAAGCTGCTAGCACTTTTATGTATTGGGACTACATCTGTCCTCCTCCAGTCCTCTGGGAATCATTCCTGTTTCCACTAAGCAGTTAAATAGAACTGTCAGAGGTGCAGCCAGTATTTCCCTGAGCTCCCTCATTACCCTTGGGTGCAACCCATCTGTCTCCATTGCTTTGTCCACCTTCAGATTAGCAAGTCCCTTCAGGACCCTTGCCTCCAAAAAAAGTACTAGTGTCCACCTCTCTCCCTTCCTCCAAAACTTCTGTTACTTTTTTGTGGCCCTCCCCTTCTCCTTCCTCTGTGAACACTGAACAGGTGTTTGTTCAGGATGTCTGCCTTTCCCTGGTGCCCCTCTGCACAGTGCCCAATTCTCTTTTTAACCTTACAATCCTAACCCTGGTCCTCCTTTTTTCATTTACTTACTTAAAAAATGTCTTGTCCCCTTTTGTTACCTCCTGGGCTATTTTCTCTTCAGTTTGTGCCTTTGCACTCCTTACTGCTGTCCCTATTTCCCTTGATGCACCTCCCTATCCTCCTTTCTGTGTGTCTCCGTATACCATCTGAATGCGACCATTTTAGCTTTTACCTTTTCAGCCACCTGTTTCGAGAACCATAGCAGTCTCTTTTTCCTCTTGTTTTTGCTCACTTCGTTGATACAGAGGTTTGTTGCCTTTATTATGCTCCCTTTTATCTTCGCCCACTGTTCCTCCACCCCACCCAGGCCATCCTCCTCTGCCAGGTCATCCCCGAACATTCACCCATCTTTATAACATCTGCCCTTCTGAAGTCCAGGACCCTCACCCTTGTGTGGTTCAATTCCCCAGCCATTCTTTTATTGAACCACACAATACAGTGATCACTGATCCCCAAGTGGCCTCCTACCTTGACAGCTGCAACACTGTCCCTGTTAATAAGTACCAAGCTCGGCATTGGCCTATCATGAGTGGGTTTGTTGACTAGTTGCCTGAGAAATACCCTCTGCAGAGAATCCAGATGTCCCTGCTTCTAGCTGAAGCCACTGCTGGGAGGCTCCAGTCTACATTTGGCAGGTTGAAGTCCCCCACCAGCAGCACCTCCCCCTTTTCTGCCATCTTGCCAGTGGCTTCAACCAGTACCTTACTTAATTCCTTCCCCTGTGCTGGAGGGCTGTAGATCACTCCAGTGCAAATAGTGGCTCCATTCCCTGTCTCCAGGGTGACCCACAGTATCTTGACTCCCCTGTATTCCCTGTATCTCCATTGTTCTTATGCTTTCCCTCACATAAAGCAACAGACACCCTCCTTTCCTTCCCATCTGATCCTTCCTGAACAGAGTATAGCCTTGTATGGC
The DNA here is from genome assembly GCA_016271365.2 of Neoceratodus forsteri. NCBI lineage: Eukaryota > Metazoa > Chordata > Ceratodontiformes > Ceratodontidae > Neoceratodus > Neoceratodus forsteri. The sequence goes on along the minus strand of CM057458.1, from coordinate 1,190,547,328 downwards.
CATGTACCGGTCATGTTTCTCAGTGCATCTTGACTCAGTAATGGCCACAATATCCAGGTTGGCCTCCAACATGATGGCATTAAGGTCCAGAATCTTATTTCCTAGACTTCTAGCATTCGTACACGGTATGCCACCCCTAGGGCAACACCAATACAGAGAATTACATACCTGTCGGCAAAATCGACACTTTGCCGACAGGTCACTGTTTTGGTGTGCCCAAGACAGGGGCATGCCATCTCCCGGTCCTGCACCCAACCCTGAATCAACTCCGACTGGAGTTGAGAATCCAAAAGACGGGGTGGTGGGGCAGAGACCCCCGCATGGGGGGTTCAGGGGGCAAAGCTCCCCGATAAAAAAGCAGGACCGGGAGACACACAGGAATCATGTAGACCACAACTTGTGGTCGACTTGATTCCTGTCGGTGAAATGCCGGTTGACATAAAGAATGTCAAACCGGCGTGGTAGAGCCTTCACACACATGATCTTCCAGATTTTGTTTCCACTCTGCTTGTTGCCCCCTTTTTTCTTTTTGCCCTCCCTCCTTCTCCCCTTTTTTAAATGCTCCTGTTCCTTTCCCCCTTTATCTCTAAGACCCTACTTCCTTTATTAACTTGCACTCTGGGAGATTCCTTTCCTCTTGGGTTCTCTTTACATCAGCCTGTGGAGGGGAGCAGTTTCTGACTCCCTGATTCCTTCTACCACTCCCACCATGACTAGTTTAAATGGTCACTGAAGTAGCATTTAAATTATCCACTCATGACTGTGGTTCCCCTTCCAGATGGATGCAGGCCATCACCCCTGTATAGGCCCTTATCCTTCCAGGTGGGTCCCCAGTCCCCAAAGTAGCCTAATCCTTCCTCTCTGCACCATTTCTTCAGTCATGAGTTGAAGCTCCTGGTCTGGAGATTCCTCCCCCTGTCCCCTGTCATAAACAGGCAGCAACTGAGTGAAAGTCACTGAGTGAGCTACCTGTCCAAGACCCCTCTCCAGCTCCCTAAACTCCCCCTGCACTATCGCAGCCCTGTCCCTGGTCAGGTCATTTGTCCCCGGACAATAACATCCATCTGTCTCTCCCACCTTGCTGCCATTTTTTTTTTCAAATGTTTAACCAGGAGAGACACACTAAGCTGAAAGCTTGCTTGTCTACAGGTGCGATCTGGGCGCGCACAGGGAAGTTAAGTGACTTGCTCAGGGTCACACAATATGCAAGTGGGGGCTGTGGGATTCAAACCCAGGTCTCCAGATTTTCAGCTCTGAACCTTAAACCACTGCACTATACTGCCACTATATTGCCTTAGCAATCCTCAGGTTCCACTTCCCATCTCTCCAGCCTGTGGCACCTTGTAAGCACCTAACCTACCTCCCCCCCTTTCCTATTCTCAAATCTAGCCTCATCACAATTGAGTCCCCCACCAGAAATCCCTTCCTCCTCCTCCTCTGAGGTCCTCTACCAATCTCTTTTGGATCTCAACTATGGAGGGCCCCCACATCCTCCTTGGTCACTACCGCATGTGCTTCCTCCCGGAAGTCCCACCCCGCCAGAGCGGTGTAGGAATTACATAGTGGTACCAGTTGAAGAATGTGCCTCTTTCACACCACATACACCCTTCCTGAGCCCACCATAGTCCAGCCATTCCTCCTCCCTGGCATCCTCTGAAGTATCAGTGGCAGACTTGGTGGCCCCTGAGTTGGGGAAGAGGTCCCCCAAATTCTAGCCAACTCGGCCTGCAGTCTAGCTACCTCCTTCCTCAACCCAGAGAGGCCAGTGCAGATGGGGCAGCACCACAGTCTCTAGAAGGTCTCTCTGAAAACTGTGACCCCACAGCCATTGCACTGCACCACTCCCAGCATTCTCAGCTTCTGTTCTCTCTGTGTTACCTGGAAATATTTTTATACCCTTTAATAAGGTATTTCTAGTTTTGCACTTTTTCGTTTGTTTCTATTTGTGTTCTCCTGTTCCTTGTTTAACTCTTTTTATACTCCTACTGTAGACTGGTGTTGCTCCTACTCCCAGGTTTGGCCTACCTTTGACCTTATGCCCATCCCAGCAGTGACTGTTACACCAAAGTGAACAGGTGCCTTGTCTTAGTCAACCAGCAGAGTCCCCTGCTTCTCCGCTTCCTTCTAATGAAGCCTGCCAATGCCTGTGATGCCAGACGCCTGTTTCACTCCTTTACTATTCCACTCGCTTGCTGAACATGAATGTGTGGGACAAGTTGACAGTGTCTGCTTTTATTTTTATTTATTTAGTGATTTGGAAAATACCTTTGAGCGCCAGCTCTTTTACAAAGGTTCCATGTCTTAGATTGCAAAATAAGGTACAATAGGAGAAAGCAAAGGGACATTACAATGAATGATACAGTTTGGATTCAGAACTCACAGACTAACTCAAAACATAGGTACAAGTTAAATAACAAGAAAAACACTTTATGAGGATGGGGGGGGGAAATAAACAGCCACAAAGTACCTTGTCAGTAGTTCAGGGGGACGGGGATAGCTGGCTGTGGGGTGAAGAAAGGAGGTACGGGAAAGAGGTGTGTACTGCAGTGGAGGTGGAGGGTGGGGGAAGAAGGGTGATAAGGTATAGGGAGAAATGGTGGGGTGAGTGGAGGCTGAGCGTAGAGAACATGCTAGAGTAAAATGGTGGGGTGTGAGGGGGCATGGTCAGGCAACCTGCATTAGTAGTGACTGTTAGGGAAACTCACGGGACTGTGAGTTGGGGAAGGGGGAGGGGTGGTGGTTGCTGAAGAAGCATGATGCAAACTGATTGCTGGGGCAAGTCATGAGAAGGGAGAGAGGGAGGGAGTACCTGAGGCCTGTCTAGTGCTTACTGGGGGGCAGAGAGAGCAGGTGTGGCTGGATTCAGGGGCAGGTGCACTTAGAGAGTATTACTAGGTGCTGTTTGAGGTCAGTTTTGAATTGTGCCAGATTATTGGTGGCCAAGAGTTGCCCAGGGAGTTAATTCATCCATAGCAGGGCCCGGTAGGCAAATGCATGTTGCCCAAGTGAGGTGTGATGGAAGGGGCAGAACTTAATCCCTTCCTGGTGGCATGCCATTGACTGTGGAAGGTCAGTTATCAACCAGCTGAGGCCCCAGGCCAGACAATGATCATCCCTCCCTCAAAATACAGGGCTAGCCACAGTTCTTATAATGTGGCCCCTAAATGTGGGCTACTCTGGCTGGTCTCACTCCTAAAGATGTCAACCTGCAGATTTTTTAAGCAGTGAGTTTCTATAATAACAGGTGGAAGTTTGGGCCTTCTAGCATTCCATTTGACAATAGACTGGACAGTGGTCACTTACAGAGTCCAGCAGAGTACCAAAATCCTGAACCCTACCAACCCTTGCAACCACTATCCAGTCTACAGTAGAATGTTTACCAGATATGGAATTAAATTTAGTAGGGGTTGATATTATTTGATGTAACCGCTAATCTCGTAACAAATCCCTATGTTTAACAGTTATTTCTAACTAATTAATCTTAGTATCCCCCAGTATAATCAATTTATTTTTACTTTTGTAACAATGACCAGGTTGAGTAAGACAAGCCAGGCCAATCTAGGGCATCCAGTGGTGAGATAACATGTGGTAACTGTTTATTTCTTAACCCAACCAAGTAAAAGTTCAGCTGTTAAGTAGTCACACAAATTCGTCACACGGGATTGACCAAAAGCAGTTACAGCCGAAGAGTCCATAACGTAAATTGCTACCGATCCCCTGATTTATTAAAGAGCTAGTGGAGCCAAAACAGGCAGACAGGAAAATAATACGGACTTCAAAAAGTAGACAGCTGTAACTTTTTATTTCTGAAGTATTTGTCTTTTTCCTTTTCCTCACTAGAAAGTCTTCTATGTGATAACATTGTGCCAGATGTGTGGAACAGCTCTTAGACTGGCAGCTGACATATCTATCTCTGTCCCCCACAACATCAGCTGTATTGTGATCTCACTGTCAGTGACATTACAGGTAACTGACCTGGCAGCCATCGAGTGGCTGTTCCTAAGCAGCAGTGATGTCACAATCAGTGAGGTCACAATGTTGATGATGTAGTGGGGGGGAGATAGATACGTTATCTGCTAGGCAGAGTGCTGTCCCACACATCACACCTACTAACATCAGGTAAACAATCTTCTAATTAACCAAATAGAAAAGAAAAAGTACCTCAGATATAAAAGGTAATAGCTGACTGCTATTAAAAACTAATATTAGTTTTAGGCAGTACACTAGCTCTTTAAGACAATCTTATGATCTTTTTATTGTTATGTCTGCATTAATTGCCCAGTGGTCTGTGCTCTGGAAAGTTGCTTAATTAGAAAATAAACTTAACCTTTAAAAATATTAAAAACAACATTTTTCTTTATTAATAATAATAATAATAATAGTACAAATTATTTCTTGAGCGCCTTACAAAAATGTCAAAGCATTGCACATCAGCAGTAAAGGTCAAAGAATACTGTCTATTAGTTAAGCAAATAACAATGAAGGCAGAAGAATTCTGGTATGTTTTCTGTCTGCATTTGAAGGTTGGGATACCTGGAGGTATGGCAGTCCAATGAGAGGCCGTTCTAGAGCACTTTTTTCTTGCACTGTAAGACAGGTAACTTTTTTTTAAACTTGTTTGAAAGTGGAATCTAAAATGGAATATTTTGACAAGTATGAAATAATTTAGAGCAAGAACTGTTTCAAAGTGTACAACAAATTGTATTTGTGACTCTTGAAAATGTGTTGCAAGGGAATGCTTATCTAAGTTGTTCTCATTGTGCATGTTAACAGCCATTAGAACTGTGTCAATTTTTCCTTTAAAATGTATGCCCTGTATATCTGGTGATCCTGCTCACTTTCCCCATGCCATCATGTAAACAAAAACTGCTCATGCAGCAACCCCCAAAACCCTCATTGCTGAAATCACCTTTGGAGATTCAATGGAAGGACAGGTAGCTCAGAGATTTGTGCTACTCAGACATGCTGGTCGCCAGTTCCACGCACCTACTGAGGCTTTGGACTGGTAGCACTAACTGTATGTAGCCTCCAGGGGAATGCAAAACTAGCAAACAGTGTCGCCAACTCAGAAATAGTAGGTGGACTGAGAAATGGGGAGCCACTGGGGTCCAGCGACCAAAATACTATATAGTTCAGACTGGTCCTGGGTACCAGCATACCATCATCAAAGGCTGTGGTTCTGGATTTCAGAAGAGCAGACTTTGACCAGATGCAGGAACTAGTCAAGGATAAGCTGGGGGGAAGTGGACAAAATCAGGGGAGTGGAGGAGAGGTGGGGAGTAATTAATGGGGCCATTCTAGAGGCAACTAAGACATTCATGAGAATGGTTACCAAAAGAAATAGGCACAAGAGAGCAATCTGGTTCTTGAAAAAGTCAGGGAGACAGGGCTAAAAAAGTGACCTTCATTAGATACAAGGAGAAACAGGGAGAGGAGGAATGATGTGAATACCAGTGAAAGATGAGAGAGGCCAAGAAGGCAATCCAAAAAACATAGAAACATAAAAATTGATGGCAGATAAGGACCGCAAGGCCCATCCAGTCTGCCCATTTTTTCTACCTTATGAATGTGCCATAGGCCTTCACTCTGTCAATTGCCTATCTAGTCATACTCATCTGTATTGCTCCCTTATGCCTATCCCATGCCTGTTTGAAGCCCTGCACTGTATTTATATCCACCACTTCCTGAGGTAGGCCGTTCCTTGCATCCACCACCCTTTCTGTGAAAAATAACTTCTTCACATTACCCCTTAATTGGCCTCCCTCTAATCTCATGCTGTGTCCCCTTGTCCTGCTATTTTTCTTATATTGAAACATGTTAGACTCTTTCACCTTGTTAATACCTTAAGATGTTTGAATGTTTCGATCATATCACCTCTCCCTCCTTTGCTCTAGGGTATTCATATTGAGCTCCGTTAATCTGCCCTCATATGTTTTCTGATGCAGTCCCTGCACCATTTTGGTTGCCTTTCTCTGGGCTGCCTCCATTTTATTAATGTCCTTGTGCAGGTGCAGCCTCCAGTACTGCATGCAGTACTCCAGATGGGGTCTAACCAGTGCCTTGTAAAGAGGGAATATTACCTCCCTCTTACGACTTGTGATACCCCTACTAATACACCCCAACATCCCTCTAGCCTTACCTACTGCTTTAGTGGTCTGCTTGGATGATTTCAGGTCATCTGTGATGATGATGCCCAAGTCTCTTTCTTCCCTTGTGATTGCCAGCAACTCCCCTCCCAACCTATAGGTGGCTTCAGGGTTTCTCTTCCCTGTGTGCATGGATCTTGCACTTCTTTGCGTTAAACTCCATTTGTCACTCTTCTGACCATTTTGCCAGTTTATCCAGATCTCTTCTCATACTGCCCACCCCATCTGGATCATCTACCCTGTTGCAGATCTTGGTGTCATCTGCAAACAGACAAACCTTACCCTCCAGTCCATCACAATGTCACTGATGAAGATATTGAAGAGGACTGGCCCCAGGACTGATCTCTGAGGTACTCCACTTGTGACTTGCATCTATTCTGACTGCATACCATTTACCGCTACTCTGTTTTCTGCCCACCAACCAGTTTGCCACCCAGTTGACCAACTTCTGACCCACCCCTAGCCTACCCAGCTTTTTAATCAATCTCCTGTGTGGAACAGTATTGAAAGCTTTGCTGAAGTCAAGGTAGGTGGCACCAACTGCACCACCTTGGTCCACCACTCTGGTTACCCAGTCAAAGAAATCTATGAGATTTGTTTGGCAGGACCTTTCTGTTGTAAACCCATGCTGTCTTGGATCCTGTGCTCCTATGGATTCCACGTGTTGCACTATCCTTTCCTTAAGGAGTGCCTCCATAATCTTGCCCTCTACTGAGGTAAGACTGACTGGTCTGTAATTCTCTGCCTCCTCATTGCTACCACTCTTGTGAAGTGGGATCACTTGAGCCCTTCTCCAGTCTTTTGGGACCACCCCTGTGCTCAGAAACTCACTTAAGAGTTCTGATAATGGCTCTGCTAGTTCAATCCTTAGCTCCTTTAGTACCCTGGGATGTATGCCATCAGGTCCTATTGCCTTGTCCACCCTGAGCTTAGCGAGCTCTTGTAGGACCCTTTCTTTTGTGAATGGACTTGTGCACACCTCCCTCCCCCCTGTGTCCATGATGCTGAGCTGTGGGCCCTGCTCTACCTTCTCCTCGGTAAATACTGAGCAGAAGTATCTATTTAGGATAGATACTTTTCCTTGGTCCTCCTCCACACACTCCCCCTTATCCCCTTTAATCTTAGCAATACCCCCCTCTGGACTTTCTCCTTTCACTAACATATCTATAGAAAGTCTTGTCCCCTTCTTTTACTGTTCATGCTAGTGTTTCCTCTGTTTGGGCCTTTGCCTGCCTTACTGCCTTCCCTGCTTCCCTTAGGAAAGTTTGGTATGACTCCCTATCTTCGTCCAGCTGCTTTCCCTTATATTTCCTAAAGGCCAACCTTTTGGCTCTGATCTTTTCTGTTACTGTTTTTGAGAACCAAAGCGGTTTCCTCCTTCTTTTGCTCTTGTTTTTCTCCCCAGCACAATAGGATGTTGCTTCAAGTATTGCATCCTTAATGCCTGCCTACTTTGCCTGTACCCCCTCACCTATATTTCTTCTTGCCAGGGCTAGCTTAACTCTGTTGGCCATCTTATCAAAGTCAACTCTTCTGAAGTCCCATATTTTTGCCTTGGAATGGGATGATTTACTTCTAGTGGCCAAACTGAACCATACCATGTGATGGTCACTGGCCCCCAGGTGACCTTCTACAGGAGATCTGTGATCCTTTCCCCATTGGTCAGTATCAGATCTAGGATAGCCCTGTCTCTTCTGGGTTGCTGTACCAGTTGTTAGGGGCTCTGCCCCTGCAGGGAATCTACTATGTGTCTAGTTCTGACAGATGTTCCTGCTGTTATTGACCAATCTGTATCTGGCATGTTGAAGTCTCAGGGATGCAAAGGTTGGCACGGAAGCAGTGAACAGTTTTTTATACATTAGAGAAAAAAGGAAGATGAGAGAGGAGATTTATTAGGCTGATGGGGGGGCAGAATAATAGAGGAGGATGAGCAGAAGGCAGCCATTCTTAACAACTACTTTTGCTCAGTGTTCACAGAGAAGGATAGTGGGCACTAGTTATATGAGTGGGAAGCTGGGTTGGGGAGACAACAGGGGTGGTAATAAACGGGGTCAAGTTGGGGGAGAGGGAGGTCACGAATGGGGTGCCACAGGATTCAGTCCTGGGGCTGGTCCATTTCAACATGCTCATCAGTGTCATGGGAGAAGGAATACAGGACAAGATGTGTCTCTTTGCAGATGACACCAAGCTATGTTGCACAGTAGACAGAGAGGAAGGGGTCAGAGAATTGCATAGGAACCTGCAAAGGTTAGACAGGTGGTCCAAAGTTTGGCAGTCGAAATTCCATGCCAAGAAGTGCAAAGTAATGCACATAGTGAAAAAGAACCCCGGAATGAAGCTCTGTCAACTGCAGCCCCCTCCCTGTGGAATGGCTTACCCCCTACTCTTAGCACATCTGAGTCCCATCACACCTTCAAGCACAACCTCAAAGCTTGGTTAGCTGACAAATGGTGGTGTGTACTAATAGGGGATTCAACAGCAGGAGGGAAGAAGTGATAATACCTCTCTACAGATAACTGGTGAGTCCACATCTGGAATACTGTGCCCAGTTCTGGAGTTCTCACCTAAGAAAAGACAATGACAGGCTAGAGATGGTGCAGCATAGGGTAACAAAAATGATTCAGAGCCAGCAGGGAGAGACTACGAGGATCGGTTAAGGCTCTAAACATGTACTCACTTGAGATCAGGAGAGCGAGAAAGAGGGACAATATGATCAAGACCATTAAAGAGCTAGTGCACTGCCTAAAACTAACATTAGTTTTTTAAAGCAGTCGACTATAACCTTTTATATCTGAAGTGCTTTTTCTTTTCCCTTTGGGTAATTAGAAGATTTTTACCTGATGTTAGTAGGTGTCATCTGTGGAATCGCACTCTGGCTAACAACTGGCATATCTAGTTCTATTCTCCCCACTATATCATCAGCATTGTGTCCTCACTGACTGAAACATCACAGCTGCTGAGGCACAGCCACTCAACAGCCACCATATCAGTCATCTGTGAGGTCACCATCAGTGAGTTCACAGTGCTGATGATGTAATGGAGGGAACAGAACTAAATATGTCTGCTGTCAGGCAGAGTGCTATTCCACACATCCATCGAAATATTGGAACATAGAAAACTTTCCAATAGCAAACGGAAAAATAATACTTCAGAAATAAAAAGTTATAACAGACTACTTCTTAAAATTTGTAACATTTTCCTGTCTGCTATTTATGGTTCTACCAGCTCTTTAAGCTCCTGAAAATCAATCAATCAATCAATAAAAATCTTTATTTATCCAGGCGGGCACCATTGAGCAGGGCTCATTTGCAAGATGGATCTGGTCATACAAAAATCATAGTACAGTAACATGGTAAAACATAATGCAATATTATACAAAGAAGAAAAATATACATATGTACATCAACATTTGAGTGAGAGGGCCTTTACAGCAGATAGGCTCATAACTGGGTACAGCCGGAATGTTCACTTAAAAGGAGAGAGAAAGGCAAGAAGAGGGATACCAGCTTAGGAAGAAATGACGGGGTTGGAAGAGTTAACTGGCATATTTCAGGGAAGGGGGCGGAACTTGGCCATGGCTAAAGAGAGGCAGAGAAGCCAGTATTTTGGTAGGTGGAGAGAGAGGCAGAGGCAGGAGCAGAGGCAGGGCGGGAGGTAGGATGGGCAGGAGGGAAACTGGAAAATAGGTGAGCTAGCGATGTGAGAAACATTTGCAGGATTCCTTCATGGAGTGGTCATAGAGTGACTTGAAAATATTCAGGCTAACAGGACAGCTCAGCTTCAAGTTTTTTTGCACATTGTTCCACAAGGAAGGCAACGAGAATCTTATGGCAGCTCTGCCGAAACAAGATTTGACCTTAGGTAATTGCAGGGCAAACAGGAAGTGCTTCTTAGAGCATGAGCACCTATCACACTCAGGGGAATACAATCAGAGATGTATAGGGGGAGTTTGTTGGTAACCGCTCTGAAAGCCCATAGAGCAGCATTTCTATTTCTCCTATAATGAAGAGAAGTCCAGCCCACCACAGTGTACAAGGAGCAATGGTGTGTGGAAAGTGGAAGGCCCGTTATGAACCTGATTGCTCTGTGGTATAGGGTGTCCAACTTAGCCAGGGCAGAGGCAGTACAATGGCTATAGAGAAGGTCCACGTAATCTATTAATGAAAGGAAGATGGCTTGAACCAGCCGCTGCTTGGCATCCCTAGTAAGGAAGTGGTTAATTCTGTAGAATAGTTCTAGTCTTTGTCTTAGTTTTTTCTGTAGTTCTTTGAGATGTTCAGAGAAGGAGAGTTTGTGATCGAGCCATACACCCAGATATTTGAATTTTGGCACATACTCTAGATTTTCTCCAAGAACTGTGGTAATCTGAGGGATAGCCCCAATGCGAGCGGGGTTCACCGCATAGGAGGAAGGGGAAAAGAACATCGCTTTTGTTTTTTTCGATTAAGCGGAAGCTTTTTGCTGATGAGCTGGTATTGTAATAGGTTAAATTCGGCTTGGAGGTCTTCACAGGCTGCTTCCAGCGTAGGACGACTCAAATAAAGTACTGTGTCGTCAGCGAACAAGTGGATAATGGCCTTATTGATGTTGTCATCAATGTTGTTAATGTAAACCACAAACAAGAGGTGGACCAAGGATAGACCCTGAGGCACACCTCTCTGTAGGAGTTTAAGTGGCGAAAGATCACCTTCAGCTTTGACCTGCTGTTTCCGATCTGCAAGGTAGTTGGCAAACCAGCACATAGAGTTAGGATCCAGACCTAGGTTACATAGGGAGGAAAGAAGTAGGCTATGGTCGACTGTGTCGAAGGCCTTACTTAGATCAAAAAAAATGGCACAGACAAAATTCCTGTTGTCAAGGTCAAGGAGCCAATCATTAGTCACTTTTGCTAGGGCAGTTATGGTGCTGTGCTTTGCTCTGAATCCAGACTGCACTGGGTTTAACAAACTCCTGGATTCAAGGTACACCCTTAGCTGACCACTCACTATCTTTTCCAATAATTTAGACAGAATGGGGAGGAGGGAGATTGGTCTATAATTACTAAGGTCACAAAGGTCACCTGATTTGAGCAGAGGGATGACATGGGCTACTTTCCATTGTGAGGGGAGGCTCCCCTGGGATAGTGACAAGTTGAAGAGCTGTGTGATTGGCACTGCCAACACATGGTATGCACATTTCAGAAAGTAAGGCTCTATAGAGTCCCAATCTGCACCCTTCTTGATATCCAACTGCAGCAATAGATCTTCAACCTCTTTTAGAGAGGCAGGCAGGAAGGAGAAGGCCTCTTTGGTAGCAGGAGACTTGTGAAACAATAATCCCTGCTGAGTGTGGATGGCATTAGCAGGGGATGTGTCAAATGCTAGCCCAGCAGTTGCAAAATGATTATTGAGGGCTTCCAGTATCTCCAATTGGTCTGAAATGGTGTTACTACCGGATATATTATTTGATGGGAGGGAATTTCCAGGTGAATGACCAGACATATCCTTTATTATTTTCCAAAATTTTGAAGGATTCCTTGAGGCAGAGTCTAGCTCAGTGTGACAGAAAGCGGCCTTGGCTGCTCTGACCAGTTTGGTGCACTTATTGCGTGCCCTCCTAAACTGACACCATTCCAAGTCATTCTTGCTTCTGCATGCTTTTTTCCAAAGCATATCCCTATCTAGCATGGAAGCTTTGAGTTCTGGTGAAAACCAGCAGCAAGTGTTGCTCCTTACATGTACCTTTACCATGGGGGCATGCCTGTTTAAGGCCGCAGTTAGTATTTCGTGAAAGACAGTATATGCCTCATTAACCGTTTTGGCTAAGTAGAAATCCTGCCATTGCAGGGAATGTTTCAATTCGTTGAGGTAGGCAAACAAGTCGAAGTTCCGTTTACACCTCTTGATAGAGAACTTTGCTACAAACTGTGGATTATGCACAGATCTGATGCTGGCGATCGTGATCGCTGATGTCAGAGAAAAACGTTCCGACATGGGAGAACAGGTGTGGTTTGTTAACCAAAATTACATCTAAAAGGGTGCTGTTACTAGGGTTTTTTTTATTTGGGCAAGTGGATTCACCAGTGAGTTGCACCAGCCCCAAGGTGTCACAAAAGGATTTCAAGAGAGCCGAGGCTTTTGATAACCAGTCGTAGTTCAGATCACTAAGAATAATAGTTTCCAGCATACTAAGCCCCAGGGCACAGCTTAGATGTGACAAGAGATGTGACCCTGCAGATGGGGGCCTGTAACAGCCTATTACACAGAGTGCGCAAGAAGGTGATAGTTCAACCTTTAGGGACAAGCATTCAAATTCATTAGGGGAGAAGGAGGATTCTAGACATGATACAGAGAATTTGTCCCTGACATAAATCGCCACCCCTCCGCCTCTTGATTGCCTATCAGCTCGGGAGAGCAAATAACCTGGGATGTTGATTTCCCTGTCAGGAGTGGCTGGTCTAAGCCATGTCTCAGTGATCACCAGAACATCAGGTAGGGTGTGGCTAACCCAAGCCTGGATCATGGTGATCTTTTTCAAAAGTCTGCAGACACTGACATGCAGGAATGACATTCTTTTAATTCCAGCAAGGTTGGAGGGAGAAGCAATGGCATCTAGAGGCCCCAGGTTGAGCTCAACATTGCCTGAGCACAACAGCAATAGCATCAAAATCCTTTTTAAGGCAGCAAAAGTTAATTTGTAGTCTTTGTTCTTTGAGCATCTGGGAGGGCGGTGAAGTTGAACATAATTATCTCCACTCCTGGTGCTATACTGACCTAGGGTTGCAGCCACTGGAATCCTGACAGAAACATGCCAGGAAAAGAAAGTATCGAGATGGGAGGGAGGAGTACCCTGCAATGGCAATTCAGGAGATGTCCCACTTCCAGGCAAATACAGCTGTATGATCCAGTAATCATGTAGAAATTCATGAGAGGAGTTGTTGAGCACATAACAGGGAGAGGCGTAAACCTCAACCCCATCCTGGGAGGAATGTGAGACCTGATAGAGAGAGCAAGGTGCTAGCCAGACAAGGGACATGCAGAGGAATGAACAAAAGAATGAACAAGGTAGATTGTGAGGAAGTATTCAGCAGGATTGGTTAATCAAGAAGTCGGGGACATGAGTGGAAGCTGGCAGGAGGAGATTCAGAAGGACTTGAGAAAGTTTTATTTTTCAGGGAGAGTGGCTGAATTGTGGAACAGCCTACCAGCAGAGGTGATGGGTTTAAGTACAATTAAGGGTTTAAGATCCAGCTGGCAGTGAGTAAAAGTCTTAAAGGTGAACAGTCAGCATCAAGAGCCCTACACCAAAATGTGGGGCTGGTCCCAATTTCCACTTTGTGTGCACATTATTTTTTTTTACTGTGCAGTATAGTAGATTGTATTAAACTGAGTCTGTTGACTTGCAAGCTGACATTCTCGGAAACTACAAAACCCAGAACATCCTGGAGCTGACATCAAATGAGGGCTGCAGCAGTGGGAGAGCCAATAGTATGAAGTACATGTTAGAGCCTTAATAAGCTAAGCTCTTTTGTTTGGGATTGGGGGGGCTGTTCAGCATGATGCATGAGTGAGTGCCTTTATCAACATTCCAATGTGTGTGTTCTCAGACGGAGGAGTTACATAGAAACATAGAAACATAGAATTTGACGGCAGATAAGGACCGCTTGGCCCACCCAGTCTGCCCATTTCCCTACCTACTGGATAAGCTGCAGATCCTAGTTAACTAGCAGCCTACTTCTTTCTACCCCCACCCCCCAGAATTGCCTTATGACTATCCCATGCATGCTTGAATTCCACCACTGATTTTGACTCCACAACCTCCTCCGGAAGGCCATTCCATGCATCCACAACCTCTGTGAAAAATACTTCCTAATTACCTCTGAGCCGCTCTATCTTCAAATTGTGCCTCTTGTTCTTGCACACCTCTTTTTGAAAGATGCTACCCTCTTGGACTTTGTTGATTCCTTGAGGTACTTGAAAGTTTCTATCATGTCCCCCTCTCCCTCCTTTCCTCGAGGCTATACATATTAAGCTCCTTAAGTCTCTCTTCATATGTCCTCCGTGCAGACCCTGCACCATTTTAGTTGCCCTCCTCTGACAGCTTCCATCCTGTCTATGTCTTTATGAGATTGGGTCTCCAGAACTGCACACAGTACTCCAGATGGGGTCTCACCAGCTGTCTGTACAGAGGGATAATAACTTCCTGTTTTCTACTGGTGATGCCTCTCCCATGCATCCCAGTATCCCCCAGCCCTCCTTGCTGCCTTCTCACATTGCTTGCCCACCTTTAGGTCATCTGATATGACTACCCCAGGTCCTTTCCATTTTGTTGTTGTTAGTATCTCACCCCCATTGTGTACTCTTCCCTGGGTTTTGTTTCCCAGGTGCATTACCTTGCACTTTTAGCATTGAATCTAAGCTGCCATACATTTGACCATTCCTCTAACCTTGCCAAGTCCCTTCTCATCCTTTCCACCCACCCTGTGCATCAACTCTGTTGCAGATCTTAGTGTCATCTGCAAAAGACATATTTTTCCTTCCAGTCCTTCTGCAATGTCGCTTATAAAGACATTGAAGAGGACTGGTCCATATCCTGAACCCTGCAGTACCCCGCTAGTAACCCTCCTTTCTTCTGAGTGGACTCCATTTACTATTACCTCTGTGTCCTATTCTCCAGCCAATTTTACCCAGGCTGTCATCTTGGGACCCACTCCCAGGCTGGCTAACTTATATATTAATCTTTGTGTGGGACTGTGTCAAATGCCTTGCTAAAGTCTAGGTAGGCCATGTCCACAGCCCTCCCTGATCTACTACTTTGGTCACCCAGTCAAAGAAATCTATCAGATTCTGTCTGGCATGACCTTCCCACTGTGAATCCATGCTGCCTAGGGTCTTGTGCCCCTCTGGCCTCTAGATACTCGACAATTCTTTCCTTTAGAAGTGATTCCATCATTTTCCCTATCACTGAGGTTAAACTAACAGGTCTATAGTTTCCTGCTTCTGCCTTGCTCCCACTTTTGTGAAGGGGAATCACATCTGCCCTCCTCCAGTCCTCGGGTACCACCCCATCCTCCCATGATTTGTTAAAGAGGGTAGTCAGTGGTGTCACTAGTTCTACCCTTAGTTCTTTTAGAATTCTGGGATGAATCCCATCAGGCCCCATTGCTTTGTCCACCTTCAGTTTTAAGAGTTCTTTCAGAACCCTTTCTTCTGTAAATGGGCTGGTATCAACTTCTGTATCCAGAGTGTTACTACTGTTTGTTTTATGTACCTCCCCCTCTTCCTTTGTAAATACTGAGCAAAAATTGTTTATCCCCTTCTTACTGAGTTGGCTATCTTTTCCTCGGTTTGGGCCTTTGCTGTTCTGACTGCCTTCCCAGCTTCCTTTTGCTTTAACTGATACAGTTCTCTGTCCTGCTCCTGCTAAGATTCCTTGTACTTCCTGAATGCTTTTTCTCTTGAACCTTCACTGCCACTTCCTTTGAGAACCATAGTGGTTTCTTACATCGTTTGTTTTGTTTATTTGCTTCACACAAAGGCTTGTTACCTCTGTGATGGCAGTTTTATTATTCCCCATTGTTCTTCCACCCTCCTTCCTACCCATTTGCTAGTGCATTCCTTAGGCACTCACCATTTTGGCAAAGTCAGCCTCCTAAAGTCCAGTACTTTTGTCTTTGTATGGCTTGACTCTATTGCTGTGTTTATTGTGAACCATACTGTTCGATGGTCGCTAGTTCCCAGATGGCTACCCACTTCTACATCTGTGATCCTCTCCATCTCCATTTGAGAGTATCAAGTCTAATATTGCTCCCCTCAGTGGGCTCCAGTACTAGTTGTTCAAGGCATGCCCCTGTAGGGCATCTAGAATAACTGCACTCTTCAAGTGGCAGCTGCAACTGCGCCCAGTTAACATCTGGCATATTCAGATCACCCATCAGCAATATCTCCCCTTTTTCTGCCATTCTAAGTATACTTTCTATCATTTCCTTGTCCATTTCCTCCACCTGAGAAGGGGGTCTGTATACAACCCCTGTGCGGATTGTGGTGCCATTGCCTGTCTCCAAATTTACCCACAGTGCTTCTTCTCCTCCTGTTTACCCTTTTGTTCTGTTGCTTTTATTCCTTCCCTTATGTAAAGAACTACTCCTCCCCTCTTTACCCTCCCTGTCCCTCCTGTAGATAGTGTATCCTGGTATGTTTACGTCCCAGTCATGGTTTTGTGTGTACCATGTTTCTGTGACTGCCACGATATCCAGATGTTCCTCCTCCATCAAGGCCACTAATTCAGGAAGCTTGTTACCCAGACTACGGGCATTGGTACTCATTGCTCTCCATTTTTGATGGCCTTACCTTCTGTTGCAGCATCCCCCACTGACCGTTCTACCTTGGTCTTTTTCTCATTTAGTACCCTGTTTTGTAGGGAGGGACAGGGAACTAGCGGGACAGATCAGCAGGACCTGCAAAAAGGGTAGTGTGGTGATTGTGGGGGACTTCAACATGCCAGGAGTGGACTGGAGTACCCCAACAACCAGGAACAGAAGGGAGCAGGTACTGCTGGATGCCTTCCAGGACAGCTTCCTGCTGCAAATGGTCAGTGAACCAACCAGGTTAGGGAATACCCTTGACCTTGTGCTGGAAAAATGGTGACTTTGTGAGAGAACTTACAGTGGAGGAACCGCTGTCAGGAGTGACCACCACCAGTATGGCTCACATTGGATATGGGCAAGGAAGGAGGAATCTGGCACAAGAGTGCTGGACTTCAGGAGGGCCGACTTTGGGATGATGGGGGAAGTGGTAAAAGCGTACCTGGCCAGAATTCAATCTAGTATGGACACTAACCAGAGGTGGGAGCTCATAAAGCTGGGGATAGTGGAGGCAACCAAAACCTGCTGCAAAGCCCAGAGCAAGAAGGCTAGGGCTAAGAAACTGAGCTGGTTGAGCAAGGAGGTCATGGGAAAGGTAAGGAAGAAAAGAACTGCCTTTAGGAAGTACAAGAAAACAGAGGGGGGAGGACAGGGAGAACTACTTGACAGAATCGAAGGAGGTGACAAGGGCAGTAAGGGGAGCCAAAGCATCTACGGAACTCAGGCTGGCACAAGGCATTAAGAAGGGGGAGAAGGACTTCTTTAAGTACATCAGGGAGAAAAGGAGCTGTAAGGACCACATAATAAGGATTAGGAAAGAGGGGAGCTGGGTGGAAGCAGGGTGCGATAAGGCAGAAGCACTAAATGAGTACTTCTGCTCAGTATTTATTAAAGAGAAGAGGGGGGTGACACCCAAGGCGGAAGAAATGGCAGAAACAGGGGGAAGGGGTGACAGATGGGGAAATCATGGAGGGCAGAGTTTGAGAGGGTTTGAAGGCACTGAGGGTGGACAAGGTGCCAGGCCCAGATGCCATCCACCCCAGGGTACTGAAGGAGCTGGCAGAGGTCCTTGCAGGACCTTTGGCAGACCTATTTAATGCCTCACTACATTCAGGGTGTGTACCTCAGGACTGGAGGATGGCTCATGTGGTGCCCCTCCACAAGAGTGGCCCCAAGGATGAACTGGGAAACTACAGACCAGTGAGCCTCACATCCATCGTGGGTAAGCTAATGGAGACTATCCTGAAGGAGAGGCTGGTGGCCCTCCTAGATGCAAAAGGACTACAGGACAGCAGACAGCATGGCTTCATACATGGCAGATCCTGCCAAACCAACCTGGTCGAGTTCTATGACTGGGTAACTAGGCAACTGGACAGGGGCCATGCAGTGGATGTCCTGTATCTGGACTTCAGTAAGGCATTCGACTCTGTGCTGCGTGGAAGGCTGGGAAGGAAGTTAGTAGGCACAGGGGCGGGTGCAAAGCTGGTGAGATGGGTAGGAAATTGGCTTCAGGGAAGGCAACAGAGGGTGGTGGTGGGTGGGGAGCTCTCACACCCAAGGCAGTGATGAGCAGTGTCCACAGGGCTCGTGTTGGGACCATTGCTGTTTGGGATATTCATTGCAGACATATTATGGGACATCAAGAGCAAGATCAGTCTGTTTGCTGATGATACCAAGGTAGGCGTGGTGATGACCCTGGGGATGGCAGGGGTTGCAGGATGATCTGGCAAAGCTTGAAACCTGGTCAGACACCTGGCAACTGGGGTTTCATGCCAAAAAGTGCAAGGTGCTGCATTTTGGGATGAAGAACCCAAGGAGGAGTTACCAGCTGGTGGGAGTGCAGCTAGCCCAGACAGAGGAGGAGAAGGATCTGGGTGTGCTCATTACAGGGTCAATGAACAACTCGGCACAATGTAGAAAGGCAGCTGCAAAGGCCAACAAAATGATGGGATGTATTGCAAGGGGTATATGCTCGAGGAGGGAGGAGGGAGGAGGAAGGAGGTGATTCTACCACTGTATAGGTCATTAGTTAGACCACACCTAGAGTACTGCATGCAGTACTGGCGCCCGTATCTGAAGAGGGACATTAAGTTACTGGAGGGGGTGCAGCGCAGGGCGACAAAGATGATCAAGGGACTGGGAGACTTATCATATGAGAGGAGGTTGAAGGAGTTGAACATGTACTCACTGGAGGAGAGGAGGGACAGGGGTGACATGATTGAAACCTCTAAATACATGAAAGGAATAAACAAGACTGGTACAGAGGGTGTTCAAAGTAAGGGAGGGGAGGGCCACCAGGGGCCATGATATGAGACTGGAGGGAGGAAGGTTCAGGAGGGAGATGAGGAGACACTTTTTTACAGAGAGGGTGGTGGCTGGGTGGAATGCGTTACCTGCAGAAGTGGTATCCAGTAGAACAGTGGACTGCTTCAAAAGGGGATGGGACAGGACAAGGGGGAGGGTTAATGAAGGGGAAGGGTGGAAGGGAGAGGCAGCTACAGAATAAGGGGTGCTAGCTGCACATTCGAGCAGACTTGATAGACCTCTAGGCCTTTATCTGCTGGCAAATTTCGTATGTTCGTATGTTCGTATATTAGAACGTATACGCACATCCTTGTAGTGCTAGAATGGGTTTGTTTGTGTTGAGAAAAAAAGTGAAAATGGATATGAAAATAGAAAGGTGTTGTGAACCAAGGGGATTAAGATATACAATGGTCATGTGATCAGAAGGTTGCCACTGTGGTACCCCTTCTAAATAAAGGACCCCAAACAAAACCCAAAAACTTCAGACCAATCAGTCTGACATCTTTAATGGACAAAATATTGGAGGGCATAATTAAAGATGACATACAACAGCACCAACTTACACTTGGGTTAATGGACCCATGCTAACAAGGATTCATTAAAACTAGGTCTTGTTAAACAAATTTACTGAACTTTTATGAAAAAAGTTAGTTGGGAAATAGATAGGAGAAACCCCATAGATATAAAATTGCTAGATTTCACCAAGGCCTTTGACAAATTGCCCCATTCTGAACTGGTTAAAACATTAGGGGTCTTAAATTGAGTACTAATATCATGCAGTGGATTGCTAACTGGTTGGAGGGGCGCCAACAGAGAGTGGTGGTTAATGGCGTATTTTCTGAATGGGCCAAAGTCACTAGTGGGGTGCCCCAGGGTCAGTCCTGGAACCCATCCTTTTTAATATATATATCTCCTCATTGCAATTGGATTTACCAAATATTTGGTTGTCAAAATTTGCAGACGACTGTCATTTGGGAGCAGTGGTGAACAGGCTAGAAAGTACTACTGCACTGCAAAAAGCTTTGGATTACATTTTTTTCATGGACTGAACATAGCAAACTGGCTTTGAACATTAGCAAATGTAAAGTCATGCATTTAGGTTCCCAAAACAAACAGTGTAAGTACTTCTTGAATAATGAACCTCTGATTGAAACACACCTCGAAAAAGATCTTGGCGTGACCATAAGCCCTGACCTTAAATTTAACATACACTGTAGGGACCAAGTGAAAAAGGCCAACCAAATACTGAATTTTATCCTCAGGCATATAAAAAGGGTTGAAGCAGTACAACGAAGAATGACCAGGTCTATAAATGGACTAAAAGGGATCTCTCACCAGGAAAGATTGACAACACTCAACCTTTATTCATTACAATATAGAACACATAGGGATGACTTGTGTATGCTGTTTAGAGCAATGGAGGATAATAACCTTAGAACTGAGCTCGGCCTAGTTTCCAACCAAAGCCGAGTTAGCAGCAGGAAACATTCCAAGCAACTCCATCTAGAGAAATGGAACCTACTACTTAGAAAAAACTGGTACAGTCAAAGGGTGACCACAGCTTGGAATGCTCTACCAGTGGAAGTAATTGAAAATAAAGACATGAATGTTTTCAGACATAACCTAGATAGGGTTATGAGTAATGAGGATAAATTTGGGGGTCAGATATAAATTACAAATTTAGGATTACTTAACTTTACAAAAGGCAAGCATCATGGACGCAAGTCTAGTATAAGTTTGATTTGATCTATGAAATCTATGAGATTCCACCAATCACAGTACAGGATCATCCCAGCCCCTTTTATAAATAAATATAATGTACATGTGCCTTTTGAATTGTTGTTTTGTAAATTGAATAGGTAGTGGTTTGCAGTGGAACATTGCATCTATTTCCACTAATGAGAGGCTATGATGCTCAAAACACACCACTCCATAAGTTAGAGACCTAGGCCCCCATATTCAAAGGAGATGCATGGCGCATCCCGCCGGAAAAAGGAGATGCACCATGCAACTCCAATGATGCGCTACAGCTCGATATTCAGAGAAGGGAGATGGGCTGCCCTAAAGCAAACGGGCCATGGCCCAAACATAATGTACGCAGCCTGTGTAGAGGGGCATTCCAATGAATACGCCATGCATCGGCATATTCAGTGGGAATATGCCCTGCAAGGGCCGGAAATATGCGGCACAGAGATAGGCTGAAAAAAGCAGGCCTAAATTGGCCAGCCACCCACAGGCAGGCTGCGGAAGTCCAGACTGGTGCACAGCAGCCTGCCTGCCCCAGTGGGATAGTAGCACCCCTTCCCATCCCCGACCCCGCAGTGAATCAAGCTGAATGCCCAAACCCCATATTCCATAGTGTAGTGTTCCCCCACCTGGCCCTGATCCCCAATCACACAGGGAACACACTGCCTGGCCCCGATCCCCAATCAGAAGAGAAACATCCCCCACCAGGCCCTGAACTCTGATGTCTGCAATACATTACAGTCCCCCCCCAGTATTTCCATAGTGCAGTGGTCCCCCACCCCATCAGGTCTGGACCCCAACCCTGTCTCCCCATCCTAGCTGGAGCTGGCGACTAGCTCCAACCCCATACACCTCCACAACCAGCCACAGACTGAACTGTCATTGACGCATACTGTCACAGAATCACGCTCGTGGTTGAGTGCATACTCTGTACAGTACACGGTCAATGACAGTTCAGTCGGCAGCTGGTCATGGAAGTGTGTCGAGGGCTGAGCCAGTCACTGGCTCTGGCTGGGATGAGGGAAGTGATTGGGGTCCAGATCTGATGGGGTAAATACTGCACTATGGAAATACTGGGGGACTGTCACGTATTGCAGACATCGGGGTTCGGGGCCACGTGGGGGATGTTTCTCTTCTGATCAGGGATCTGGGGTGGGCGATGTGTTCCATGTGTGATTGGGGATCGGGGATGGGTGGGGGGCATACTACACTATGGAATATGGGGTTTGTGCATGATGTATGGTCCAATAGGGGATCGGGGATGGGAGAGGGGACCCTACACTATGGAACGGGGTTTGGGAGGGCTATGTTCCTCACTTGGTGTATTGGGACAGGGTGGCATGATACACCTGGAACGGGATGGGGTGGGTGCCACATAGTGCTTCCATGCCATGGGTCAGGGCTGGCCTGGTGCATTCAGCCTGGTGCAGCCATGCTAATGAGCCCATGATGGGCATGCATGAGGACCTGTTGCGCTATGCATGCCCAATGAGCTCATTAATATATTCGAGCTGAGTATTGCCCTTGGGGTCATGGTGCATCCAGGTATGTACCATGCAGTTCCCAATGGCAGTAGTCAGCCCTGACTCTGGATGTGCTGCACAGGACATGGAGCCTGATCGCTCTGGGCAGCACATCCAGGGTTGGATATTCATACAGCATGCGCAATCAGTCCCCATTCTGCATACTATTTGAATATCCCCTCAGAGTCGGCAGGCACTTCTATTCTGCGTGATGCATCTTTGCAGTGCGCAAAAGGCTGGCTCTGAACATGTCCCCCCTTAACCTTACACATGGAGATAATTAAGTGTGACATCTCACTGCAGTTTTCTTTGTATTCTCTGGGCTCAGTATTTCAAAAGACCTAGGCATGTGTCTGGGAACTTTTTTGCCAAGCCAAACTATACTTCCATGAGTGGCAGGAGAGGAATCCACCAGTTACATGTGCAGACACGCACGAATGAAAATTATAGCAATGGGCTAGAAAATGCTGCAGTGTGATTGGCTAGTACAGGCTTACAAAGGTTGCATTAAGCTTGAATTAATAGCCATGTACAGCCTGTTCACATTGCAGCATGATCTCCATATGAACTCCGTATGGAGTTTGTGCTGCAGTGTGAACATGCTGTACATGGCTAATAATTAAAGATTAATGCAACTTTTGTAAGCCTATACTAGCCAATCACATTGCAGCATTTTTTAGCCTACTGCTATAATCACACATCAGTTTTTATGCTTAGTGATAGTGAGCCTCCCCCAAGCCATGGAAAACATTTTGAACCTCCCTCAAATTTGGAAAAAACCTTGGGCCTCCCCATTAAAAAATATATATTTTGCACAGTACACCAGGAATAAAGTGAAACTAATAAAGTTGACTGAGTATATTCTCTTTTTATTCAACTTACTATTCTCCCCCTCCAACCCCACACCCCAGGTTATCCTCATCACTCCACTTTTCTGACTCTTGAACTTTTATTACTATGTCTGTTTCCCCTCTATCTGGAACATAGCCACATTCATTGCTACCCTTCTTACCCTGTTGCTGAGCAACTTCTTCTACCCTTACCCCAGGCCACACCTCAGAACAAGTCTGGCTCAGTGTGCTGCTCCCAGTCACCAATTTACATATAAACACCTACTGTAGAAATGAGCCTTGACTAGGTGTGCCTTTCCCAGTAACCAATTTGTATATAAATACACACCCAGAAATAAGTTTTGGCTCAGTGTGATTTTCCTGGTCACCAGTTTGTGTACAAGTAATGAAATTCACCTGCTACTATACATATTTAGTTTGCTTCATCCCTTCACACACAAACTCTAGAACTTAAAATTTAAATACTGTACATTCTCAAACTTGACTGAGCCTCCTCTGGAACAGTCTGGGGCCTCCCTTGGAAGGCTGGCCTCACCATTTGAGAACCACTGCTATAATGTGTAATTAGTTACAAGCCAAATGAGAGGGGCTTTTAGTTATCACTCACTGAGTAAATGGCATACCTTTTGCTTTGGAGATGGTTGGGGATTTTCAGAAACACAGAATGTATCACCCTATGAGGAAAGACTGAGGGATTTCAACATGTGTACCCTAGAGGAGTGGAGGGAGAGAGGGAACATGATAGAGACCTACAAGTACCTCACTGGGGTGAACTGGGTACAGGAGGAGAGGCTATTTCCAATGAGAAGTGCACCAGGATCAGAAAGCATGCAATGCAGCTCGAAGGGGGATGTTTAAGAGAGATGAGAGGAAATACTACTTCACTAAAAAAGTGGTGGATGCCTGTAACAGTCTGCCAGCAAAGGAAACAGTGGAGGTGCTTCAGGCATGCATGGAATAGGCATAGGGGGATACTGGTAAATACATTAGGAGGAGGAGGGATGCTAAAGACAAGTAGGGTCTGCAAAGACAGAATGGGCAGGGACATCTGGCAGACTGGTTGGGACAAGTGGTCCTTTTCTGCCAACAAACCATTTGTTTCTATGTGAACATGATGAAGCCATACTATGAGAAGATGTGACTGTAGTGGCAGTGTGTTCAGCTGAGGAGGTGAAGAGACCACTGTGCCTGCTTTGCTGGCAGAAAGCAGTACAGGCTCCTCTACAGAGTCAATGATCCTATCTGCACAGGTAACTGGGGGCAGAGATGAAGTGGGTACTACATGCTTTTGTAAATCTGTTTACTTCCAAACGCAGGTATACTCATTCAGCTGAGCATAATCTGAACACTGTGACAAACAAACTGGCTAGTCAGAGGGCCTATTGGGTGCCTGTCAGTTTCAGAGACCACATGCACTGTGAGCTGAATGAAATGCAGACATTGGGAGTTATTCAGGAGTCCAGCTGCCCAGGAGCATCCACAGTGGTTCTGAGCCCTGAGAAGGATGGATCCACTTGGTTGTACATGAATGTAAAAATTAAAAATACACCAGACAAGGTTAGGTCGATAGACCAATGTAAAGCTTTAGTCATCCAGCTCAAAGCTGCACGGTGTCAGTTACAAGTAATGACTCATCCATTTTTTGCCCAGGAAGTTTAGTTAGTTCATAGATTTACATACATAGACAGTACATAGACACTTTGGATTTCTTCCAGAGCTCAGTTTTTTCTGTGCTAAGGTACTGGGCATATTTTTTGGGACTCCTCAAAACTTCAGAACTAAGGTACTGTGGCATTCTTGGAGCAGAACTGCAGTACTGTGGTATAATTGGGACTTCTTTGGTGCTCATAAATCTCAAAAACTAAGGTCCTGTCACATTTATGGGGCTTCTATGGTTATAAATGGTTCTGCAAAACCGGGGGAAAATCGTGGGAATTTCTAAAATCTAAAGCTCAAGTACTGTGTTTTTAGGGCACTGTTTATAAGGGTATCTCTGGGTCTGGGATGTAAAAGACTAAAAGTAATGTGTTTTTAGGTACTGTTTATTTGGTTCTGCAGTACATAGAACTCGGACGTTGCTTTGGGGCCTGAAATCCTAGCCGCAGAAGTTTCAGGGTCTGGAATCTAAAGTCACAGAGGCTGGGTACTGATATTTCAAGAGGGGGGAATTTTCACACTAGGGCCTGAAAATGGAAGCTTGTGACAAGCCATAGGGAAAATGGAGGGGCACACAAATTGGAGGGATCAATGGTGCAGGGTAGGGGCAGATCCGAGGCATGGTCACCAGGCTACAATGGCTGGGGGCATCTTTGGGAGGATGGTGATGTGCACTGGTTGTGGGTCAGCTATTGTACTGGATATAATTTGGAAACTGGGGGGGTTGCATAGTATATAGGCAGCTTGCACAGCTGAGGGAGGAGGTGAGATGGCTCAGATGGATGCTAAACTGGGAAAGGGAAAGGGAGAGGGGGAGGAGTAATATGGAGGACAGGAGGGGCTCTGCTGAGGGAGTAATAGAGATTAGAAAGGGAGCTGTGGGGGGACAAGAAATGGTTAAAAGGGGAGCTATAAGGGGACAAGGAACAAATACAGAAATAGGCAGGGAAGGATGCCATGGGCAGTGGAGGAAAACAAGGAAATATGGAAGCAGGGTAGGAGAGGTAGAGGATGGCTCTAGTGGGGCTACAGGAATCCCAGATAGAAGTGGCAAGGGACACAAGGGAAACCAGAGGGAATGGCAGGAGATTAAGTATAAAGGTCCAAAGCCTGCACAGAGGGCAAGGGAGGAGGAAGCAAGGGTTGGAGCCCCAGCCAGGTGGATACAGGCAGTGGTCTTGGAGCAGAAAAACAGATATATATATTTTTTTATTTAGTTGTTTTAACTAGGAGTAGCACACTAAGCTGAAAGCTTTTTTTACAGGAGCGACCTGGGAGCACAGGGAGTTAAGTGACTTGCTCAGGGTCACACAGTATGCAAGTGGAAGCTGTGAGATTCAAGCTTAGGTCTGGTCTGCTGGATGTCACCAGATTTGCATCTCAGAGCCTTAAACCACTGTGCTATATGCTCCACTAGGGGCAATAAATGGGGGAGAAAATCAGGAAAGTGGAGCTGAGGAGTATCCAGGGGACATAGGGGAAGCAAGCATGAAGGAAGATGAAGGAAAACTGGAAAAGGGGAATGCCCTTTGGGGAAAGAACAAGGAGGGTAGTAAACACAGGGATAGGGATGCAGGGGTGAACACACCCCAGAAAGGGCAAACCCAAAAGGGGGGAGTCAGGGAGCTCAGGTTCAAAAGGGCTAGGGCTAGATGGGGCTGGGAAAGGGGAATGTTCTCCGGGGAATTCAAGCGAGGAACGATTAGGGACAAATCCAAGAGGAAGGAAAAGCTTGCAGATGGTGGGGTGGAGGCAGACAGTCTAGCAGTAAACACCTGTAGGGAGCATGGAGATAGGGGAGCTCAGGGGGAAGACAGTACACTACAAGATGAAACAAGCAAAGGAGATAATGAGAATAGGGTGGGAAGTGAAATGGAAAGGGTTGGGAGAAGGATAGAATGGAAATGCAAACAGAAGATGATGGAGAACAGGGTCCTACTTGTTGGGGACTCTATAATAAAAAGAATTAGATGGGGCGGGGGGGCAAGAGTAGCGCAGTACGGGTTAAGTGTCTACCAGGCATGATGGTGGCAGAGGTCATTGACCATATCCCCTCAAGGGGGAAACAGCAGGATGAGAAAACACACCTGATGTTCTGCCTGGGAACAAATGACCTGGTGGGAAAAAGCTGTTGGAGGTGCAGGCAAGATTTAGAGCACTTGCTAGATACTGCAGCAGTCTGGGATTCAAATCAGTGGCTTTCTCTGAGGTGTTGCCAGTACCAAAGGCAAGTACTGATAGGAGGCTGAGGGTTAAGGAGTTCAATGAGTGGCTGGTGGGGTGGTGCAAACAAATGGGGTATGAGTTAGTAGGGGACTGGGGATCCACATGGGGGATGAGAGCCTATTTGCTCCAGACAGACTGCACCCGAATAGGAAGAGTGTGGCAATGCTAAAAAGCAAATTAGGAGAGTTCATAGAAGAAACCTACAATTTAAACTAGATTGGGGAGGAGGGAATCCACACCACAAGGCAGGAGAAATGGGGGGCTACCAGTCCCCCCAGGCCAGTGCTGAAATACTGGGCATGAGGGAGAATGGGGGGGGTGGAGAGGGAACCTGGTGGAATGGCTTAGCAGTCAACGCCAGGAGCTTAGCAAATAAGATGGTGGACTTGGAGGCCATCATGGGGGACAAAAGGACTAGATTTAGTAGCTAAAAGCAAGATCTGGTGGACAGAGCTGCACACCTGGAACATGACTATCCCAGGTTACAGACTGTTCAGAAAGGATAGAGAGGGTAAGACAGCGGGGAGAAGTTGCTTTATACATCAGGGAAGGCAGAAGTGTAACTGAAGGACAAGAGGAGGACAGGGAGACTGAGACTGAGACTGTGGGTAACACTAGGCAGGAGGACGTGAGAATCCTTGTGGCTCAGGGTGGTATACAGGCCACCTACATAAGGGGAGGAGGGTGATCAGCACTTAATTCAGGCATTCACAAGGCTGGCCCTAAAAGAAGAACTACTGCTGGTAGGGGACCTAAACCTCCCAGATGTAGGCTGGGAAATCTCAGATGCAGCATCGTCAAGGAGTAGGGAGATACTAGCTGCCCTTCAGGGGGTATTCCTTCAACAGCTAGTCAGGGAGCCAACAAGGGGCAACAACCTGCTGGATGTGGTCCTGACAAATGGGGAGAGTGTGGAGGAGGTGCAGGTGGGAGAAGTTTTGGGCAACAGCGACCACAGTACGGTAATGTTCAGGGTCAGGGCAAGGAGGGAAACAAGTAAAACCAGTACTACGGTCATGGGACTTCAGACGCACAGACTTTGACAAGATGTGAAGGATAGTAAGGGAGACAATGGAGGGTACAGAGAATATAGGGACAGTGGAGGAGTTATGGCAAGCTATCAAGGGAGGGATACTGAAAGCTGCAGAAATGTGCATTAAAAAGGTTAGGAAGAGCAAAAGGGGGAGGAGACTGTGTTGGTTTACAAAGGAGGTTGCAGGGGCAGTCAGAGAAAGGAGGAGGGCTTTCAGAAAATGTAAGAGGACACTCAGCGAGGAAGATAAGGAAGAATATAGGGAAAAGAGGAGTATGGCAGGGAAAAAGACAGAAGGGCAAAGCAGATACTGAGGAGAAAATAGCAAAAAAGGCCAAAAAGGGGATAATACCTTTTTCAGATATGTGAGGGAGAAGAGAAGGGCAAGACAGGAGATTACTAGGCTGAGAGGGGAGGGAGAAATAAAACTGTAAAGGGACTTGAAAAAGCAGAGTTGTTAAATAACTACTTTAGCTCGGTATTCACGGAGGAAGAGGATGGTAGGGGACCTGAGCTAAAGTCGAATGGAAAGGAGGGCAAATGGGTGGATCTAAGCCCATTCACTGAGTATAAGGTTAAGGCAGAGCTAGATAGATCGAGGGTAGACAAGGCAATGGGGTCTGATGGGTTACACCCCAGGGTGATCAGAGAATTGAAGGAGGAGTTGGCTGCACCCTTGACAAGGCTCTTTAACTTGTCCCTGGATATGGGGAGAGTGCCAGAGGACAGGAAGAGGGCGACATAATGCCTTTACACAAGGGAGGTAGTAAGGAGGTGAAGAGGAACTAAGGAACTACCGACCACTCACGTCAATGGTGGGGAAGGTAATGGAGGCATTAATCAGGGAGAGGGTGGTGGATTACCTGGAGGAGAGTGGCTTGCAGGACAGCAGATGGCATGGCTTCATGAAGGGGAAGTCTTACCAGACAAACCTAATCCAGTTCTTTGACTGGGTGACTCAGGTGATTGACCGGGGGGCAGTGGACGTGGCATATCTGGACTTCAGTAAGGTTTTTGACACCATCCCCCATAGGAGGCTGGTGAGCAAGATGGAAAGCCTGTGGCTGGCTGGGAAAATAACAAGCTGGGTGGAGGTCTGGCTGTCAGGAAGAACTCAGAGTGTGGTGCTAAATGAGGTGCACTCTGGGACAGCAAGGGTGAAGAGTGGAGTGCCACAGGGGGTCAGTTTTTGGGTCCGTTTCTCTTCAACATCTACATCAGTGATATTGCTGAGGGTTTGGAGGGGTGCATATTTGCTGATGATACAAAAATATGCAATAGGGTGGACACCCCAAGGGACATGGAATTCGTATGTAACTGCTGTTAGAAATAGTAAAAGATTATATTATCAATCCAAGTTAGAAAATTCTGTAGGGAATAGCACCACTTTTGGGGATTTAATCAAAGAGATAAATGGTCACCATAAACAGGGTGCGAAAAATAAAACTGAGATCTCAGGTTTTCAGGGGGGTAAATCTTTGGCAGATGGGTTTAATAATTATTTTGTTAATTCAGGAAATTTCTTTGGTACCTCTGATTTATGTTCTAGTAATGATGACCTATCGGTGCACATAGATCTATCTAAGTTGTTTCCTATGAAAAAATTGGAGGAGTTTGAAGTAATTGAAGCCTTGCTGGGTTTGAAGACATCAAAGAGTGGTGGCCCTGAGGGACTGACCCCTTATTTACTAAAAATTTCAGCTTTGAAGATAGCAGCTCCCCTCACCTATTTGTATAATTGGTCTATTGAGGAGGGAATAATGCCATCTGATTGGAAAATAGCTAGGGTAGTCCCAATATATAAAGGTGGGAGGCGGGATCAGTTTAATAACTATTGACCAATATCACTATTATCGCAAGTGTCAAAGATATTAGAGGGCTTTGTGGCTCTACAACTGATTGCATATATGAATCAGAATGATTTGTTTGACAAATATCAGTCAGGTTTCCGTAAATCACATAATACAATCTTGGCCGTGTCGAGGATCTTGGATGATGTCAACAAAGCTATGGAAAAGGGCCTTGTGACGGGCGCCATCTTTGTTGACCTCTCCAAGGCCTTCGACACGGTGGATCATCAGATTCTATTATTAAGTTTGAAGGATATTGGACTCTCAGGTGGTGCTCTTAAGTGGTTTTCCTCTTATTTAGAGGGTAGGACACAGTCAATGGTTGTTAATAAGATTGTATCATCACCTTTACCAGTGGTACGGGGGGTTCCTCAGGGATCAGTGTTTGGCCCCTTGCTCTTTTTGATTTATCTTAGAGACTTGGGATGTCATGTAAATAATATGGCTTACCAATTATATGCAGATGATACAATAATATATACTTCTGCTCCCTCAGTCAAAGAGATCCAATTAAATTTACAGTTAAGCGTTGATAAATTACATGAGTATTTGTCACAACGGAAACTTAAAATTAATGTAAGTAAGACAAAATGTATGTTATTTGGATCTAATACGAAACTTAGATCTTGCACAAAATTGACAGTGCTAGATCCAGAGGGGACAAAATTAGACCAAGTGATGACTTATAAGTACTTAGGTTTCTGGATGGATCCCTTGGCTACTGGTAATATACATATAGATGAATTGGTTAAAGTAGTGGGTGTAAGGTGGGATTATTTATCGAAATAAAAATTGTTTAGGTGGAACTGTGATAAAGAAAATTGTTGAGTCCCAGATATTTCTTTTTGATTATGGTGATACACTGTATGATAATTCTCAGTTAGGTAGACTTGCAGACTAGATGTACTGTATAATTGCCTCACGAGATTGATCGTACAGTGTCCTAAAGACACCCATCATTGTTTAATGTACCAGAGATTGGGATGGACTTCATGGACAGAGAGGAGACAGTTGCATAAATATATTTTGGCCTTTAAAAGTATTACTACGTAATTCCAGAATATCTGGCTGAAAGGTTAGAAGTTAGAAATTAAATCTTCATTAAGAAACGAGGATATAAGGAGTTGGTTATACCTAGACTGAAACACAACGTTCTGATTTTTTTTTTTAGTCAGTTTGTTCCTAGATTTTGGAATATGATTCCTGTAAGATTTCGATTGTGTGGACATAAAACACCTTCATGCAATGCTGTTAAAACCTGGTATTTGGAAACACTTTCAGGGCAAAGGAAGAATTGTGGATAAATAAGTTGTATTGTTTCTTTTAGTTTGTATGTATGTTCTGTTTTTCTTTTGTTTTTATATATTTGTTGTAACCAAACTTTGTACGACCAAGGGTCACCATTTTAAATGAGTTTTACTCAATGGTCTAACCCATTTAATAAAAATGAAAATGAAAAAATGAGGGAGGAAATAAAGATGCTTGAAAAATTGTCTGGGACATGGCAGCTGAAATTTAATGCCAAGAAGCATGCTGTGATGCACTTGGGGAACAGGAACAGAAGAGCAGGGTATGCCCTAGGTGGGAAGGAAATTAAAGTAACAGAGCAGGAGAGGGATCTGGCATCAGTCTCCTCGAACCTTAAGGTAAGAATCCAATGTAGCAGGGCAGTGGGAAAGGCCAATGGAATGTTGGCATGCATAGGCAGAGGCATTACTAGCAGAAAGAGGGAGGTAATAATGCCCCTTTACAAAGCCATGGTGAGGCTGCACCTGGAGTATGAGGTTCAGTTCTGGAGGCCACATCTCTGCAAGGATATAGATGCATTGGAGAGGGTTCAGAGAAGGGCACCCAAGATGATGCAGGGTATGCAGGAAAGTCATATGAGCAGAGGTGTAAGGAGCTGGATCTGTACACGCTGGAGACAAAGAGGGAGAGGGGAGACATGATTGAAATTTTTAAATATGTAAAGGAGCTCAATAAAGTGGGAGAAGAGGGTTTACTTAAGAGGAAGAAGAGGGTCAAAACTAGAGGGCACAGCCTCAGACTGCAAAGAAAAGATACAGGGGCAACGTGAGAGGGCGTTTCTTCACAGAGAGGGTGGTAGAGCCCTGGAACAGACTACCAGATGGAGTGGTGGGGGCTAAATTGGTGGAAGAATTCAAGAGGGCATGGGACAAGCATATGGGGCTGAGTATCGGGGAAGGGCGGGAGCTGGCAGGGAGGGGGAGGTGTAGGGGGAAAATTAGGCAGACTAGATGGGCCAGTATGGTCCTTTTCTGACGTCAAGCTTCTGTGATTCTACGATAGATAAGCAAAGAAGGTCAAAATTACAAGGCACTGGATGAGCAAGTCAACTACTTATTAATGATACCTGACAACTATAAATAGTTTATTGAGCTCCTGCAAGACACGGCTTGCTAGATGGGCAGACTGACATTAGGAAAGAAGGTAAGCAACCAGTATGCAAACAAACTCTAGCAAGAGTCAATATGGCTGCAAAATAATGGTATTATGGGCAGAGAGAAATGTGTAAACTTGGGGGGAGGTTATAACACTAAAAATAGTACAGGAAATAATTCATAGTAGAATACATGTAATGCAGAGTGCTCTTGTATAACTTTTCAGAGTCAATGGAATTCTGGGATTTTTGTCAGTGTACAGTCAGTCAAGTGCCAAGATTTTTGTCATTTTGCCTAGTGCTCATTGTAACCAGGTGTCTGAGAGATACAGTCTAAAACCAGAATATTAAATTAAATCCATAGGTTCTGCATGATACAGTAGGTTTTTTTTCTGTATTGGGCATTAGAAATCACTTTGGAATATCCTTGATAACTGTGGCCACGGTGTAGTTTCACACTGAGAAATATTCTTTAAGAGATAGTGAAACACCTTAATTCTTAACTGTACTGTAGTCACGCATGTCTCCTAAATCAGTGCACCCATATAGTACTTACTAATGTACTATATCTGTTTGCCATGACAGTAAGTAGTAACCAGTTCCCATGATAGCTTTCAGTTCCTGCTGATTCAATTATTTCCTGTAGAGCATACCAGCATGTTCTGTATGTGAAAAATATAGCCATATTAGTAGGTTAATACAATTGCTGCTTCTGCCTGTAGATGGTTTAACTCAAATCAGTAACTGGGTGTACGTTATTTCAATCTGCTAGCACAAAGTAAAACTGGGGGTGTGTGGCCTGCTGTGCTGAAGATGGCTGCTTGATTCTTCATCTCCCTGGATTCACCAAATATCATCATCCATCCTACAGATTCCAGACTTCCTACCTTCACCAACATCTGAGACCTTACTATATGTACATCGCAGAACAGCTCTGGTACAGTATTTTTAGTGTCTCATAATTACTGAACAAGTTATCTACAGCTTTTCAATTTCTCTGTTAAGGCCTACAATAATGGCGGACCAATCTCCACATAACAGTTCTCTTAATAGAGTGGAGGCAATGTTCCAGCAACTAATAAGTGAAATCAATGTATTAAAAATTGCATCTCAACAAAATATCAATAATATGCAGGCACTTGATCAAAAAATCAGCGCTACTGATGTTAAAGCATCTCAAAATGAAGATTCCATTAACACATTACAGGCTACCATCAGGGAGCAGGACAGAGTTATTAGGAACCTTTAGGACAAAATAGATGATACTGAAAATAGAAACAGATGTAACAACCTTAGATTTCTTGGATTTCCTGAAGGTGTTGAACTAGGAGATACCAGTGCTCTTCTAACTCATGTACTTCCTTCTTTGCTTAAATTACCAGCTGGCCAAGACCTAACCTTCGAGAGATCTCACCACACCTTAAATATGAGGCCTGGACCCGACCAGAAACCCAGGCCCATCATTGCCAGATTTCTAAACCACGCACATACTGAACTGATTCTTCAAAAAGCAAGGCAATTGGGTGCACTTACTTGGCAAGAAAACAGAATCCTAATTTTCAGAGACTATTCTAAAGAATTATCTAACAAACGAAAAGCTTACAACCCCATTAAAACGATCCTTCATCAGCGTGGAATTAAGTTTGCACTGTGTTACCCTGCAACAATGCGTCTTTTTTTGAATGATTCTACCAGAGATTTCAGTACCCCAGAATCTCTCTCTGAGTTTCTGAATTGGACACAGCCCGCACTTACATTGCCTTGCGATGCTAATGCAGCTTGTTCCTGCTCCAGCACAAGCACTTTGCAATTACGATGTCTTGCTCTTCCTGCTAAAACTGTCCTTCAGGTCCCTGAGAAATCTGCAGCCATCATATCTGCCACTATAGCTCCTGCCAGAAGCTCCGCACATATACAAGAAAAAAAAGCATCTGGTTCTTCTCTAAATAATAATACCTGCTGTTTAAATAATATTTCCACCTCTCCAGCTTCCCATGTGGAACGTCACATCAGTTTTTCTGCTCCTCTTACCTTGTCTAACAAATTCTCCCCACTCCAAGAAGATCTGCTCCAAGAAGATCTGCACTCATCTACAGAGGATCTGAGACAGACTGTATCTGACATGATTACTCAAGACCCGAAGAAGCTCTCAACGGGTAATGACTCTCCCGACTCTTCCTGAGCTGATCTTGTGTCCAGCTCTCCCTTTAAATCATCTGAACCACTCAAAAAGAAAAGGAGAAGAAAATCGAAGAGCAAGGCTACCTGAGGCTTTTCCCATAATTAGATGTGGTATAGCAGTTTCTCACCAGAATCCCTCCTTTTCACACCACCTCATTCGATTCCCTCCGTACATTTACCGCAAAGCACAGTCTCTATCGTACGCAACAGGTTTGGAGCACTTAAATGCAGTAAATCGCTATCGCTGTTGAGAAGCCTGTATCTGTATGTGGGAGGTGAGCCAATTGACACTGGTGGTATTTAATCTATGCGGGAGTTACTCTCAATGTATTCAATAGAAAAAAAAAGAGAAAGAATAAATATTACAATGTTTGTAAGATCTCTTATAATTAATCCTTGTGTGGTGCCAGACATTAGTATATATAATTGCTATTTACATTCTAAGTTTTCATAAGCTTCAGTGCCACCGTGTGGTCAGGCGCATACATACATATATAGAGTTTTGTATTTCATATCAGTGTGCCCTTAACCCCTACTATTATAGCATTTTTCCACATAAATCCTATCATTTGGAATGTGGAGGATGATTAGACAAATACTCTAAAATTATTTACTTATTTAATATTTATTTTGCATCACTTCTGGTATGTAGTGCATCAGGTGCATTCCCATTATATCTCACAGATTTTGCACCAAAGTATGCTTCCAATTGTATTTCTATACATTGTGTTTTTCTGCCTTTTCACATTATTCTTCATCCCATTTTCTTCCAAATCATTGGAACTTATAAAAATGATTCCACAATACACTGATGCACTATGAACTTATAGTATATACTGCATTCCCTAACCTAGCTTATGTGAATTAATACACATCGGGCATCCTTTTATCTGGCTCACACTGTTCCAGCATTATCTGCCATCATGTTGGTATACTTTATTTAATATTGGACTTATTGCTAGGTCCAAGCTAATTCATTATGTTTGGAATTTAACATTATTACATAATTATCCTTGTTTATTTGGTAAAATGATGTTTTGGTCTTTTCCAGGGTAATGCTTTAATTACCTCAGCACAAATCTCAAATACATTTCTTTAATATACTGTTATATAAAGTTTAGTATCTTAAGATTATAGGGTAAACCGTATCTTGAGATTCACTAATTACTCTACACGCCTAGTAGTGTAGAGTGAGAGTCCTGGTATATTTACCGACTCTTATTGCTCTGCATTTCATAAAAGTTTCAAATTAATATTCTTGTTACTGAGTTTATACTAACGCTTGTTGGTTCTAATGTTTAATTACTTGATATTCCTATCTCTATACTCTCTCAGAGACTAAATGAATACAAATACTCAATCATCTCGAACCCATAATGTTAAGGGCCCTGCATACATTTGTTTATTATATATATTTACCTTTTGAATCTGTGACATCCTCCAAATTAATGGTATTGAGTCCCTCATTCCTATTTGTAACTAACTACCTTATATCCTAGTACCATGAGTGATCTAATCTTACATTCATGGAATGTCAAGGACTCAACTTCCTTTGTAAACGTAAGCAAGTACTTACCTATCTTAAAAGCATAAAACACATATTGCTTTCTTACAAGAAACTAAACTTTTATCAGAGGATATCGACAGACTTAAAAGGGACTGGGTCGGTCAAGTATATGCGTCATCTTCTCTATCCAAAAAACATGGGGTTGCTATCTTAATACATAAATCTCTTGATTGGCCTCCCATAAAAATCATTAGAGACCCGGATGGTAGGTGGATTATTACCCTATTAAACACCACAGCAGGTCCGCTTATGTTTGTGAATGTATATGCACCCAACTTTATTCACCCATTTTCTTCCATAATCTATCCCAACAAATTATGATTAATAATAAAATAATTCACCTATTCTTATTGGTGGTGACTTTAACTTAGCACTACAAGCATATTTAGACAGAAGTAACTCATCACATGATGCCCACCTGTAGTATTAATGCTCTATCAATGCTTATGAAGGATTTAGGTCTCCTGACATTTGGAGATTACATCATCCCAGACAACGAGATTCGCTTTTTATTCCTCTTTACATAAATCATATAGTAGGATTGATTATTGGTTCTCTTCTCCCCTTAATACTGAAAAAATTATTGATACATTGATTCTCCCTATTGTTATATCTGATCATTCCCCTATCAGTTTGCATTTACTCTGGGGTCCATCTTCTTCTAAATCCCCATCTTGGCGTTTAGACCCACTTTTACTCAGAGACCCTGAATTCACTCCTTGGATTAAAACCCAGATTCAAGATTTTCTTTCTATTAACGATACTCAGGTATGTCTCAAGGTACTATCTGGGAAGCATTAAAAGCACTATTAGAGGTAAAATTATTTGTTATGCAGCGCATAGAAAGAAATTAAGAGAACAACAATTAGCTAATTTAGAAAAATCCCTTAAAGAAAAAGAAACCCAATACTATAAATTAAATAAACCCAATCATAACTCACAGCTTCATCTGGAAATTCTACAATTAAGAATTAAAATTAACGAGTTGATATCCAGGAAAGCTGAACTAGCCCTTTTTAGGATTAAACTCGGTTATTGGGAACAAGGGGATAAATGCGGAAAGTTGCTCTCTTACCAGCTGAAAACTCAACAGATGCAGAGACATATAGCAGGTCTAAAAGATTCATCAGGTCAGACACACACAGACAACCTTTCAATCAATCGTATTATTCAATCCTTTTACCATCAACTATACTCGCAACCTAATACTGAAAATCCCAACCTAATACAACATTTTCTGGAAAAATTGAATCTACCCCACCTATCCCCTCAGGACAGAGCTATGCTTGATAAACCAATCACTTTACAGGAAATCCAAATTGCTTTATCATCATTAAAAAACAGTGACGCACCTGGCAGTGATGGGTTCCCTATTGATTTTTATAAAACCCTATCTGACACTCTTTGTTCTGTATTAGTCAATGTATTCCAAGAAGCAACCTTAATAAAGAAACTCCCATGCACAATGACCGAAGCCATTATAACAGTCTTACCAAAAAAAGACAAAGACCCTTTTCTTCCTTCAAACTATAGACCGATCTCACTTCTTAATACTGACGGAAAATCTTTTCAAATTATTAACTCTCCGCTTAGAATCTTTAATGACTAAACTCATCCATACTTCCCAATCAGGATTTATCAAAAATAGAAACAGTTCCGATCATCTTCGCTCATTACTCAATTTAATTCACAAAGCAAAACTCTTAAAACCCCTGCAGCTGCAATAGCCATTGACTTTGAGAAAGCATTTGACTCTCTCAATTGGGAATATCTATATCAGGTGCTATCTCATTTTGGCTTTACAAATAATTTTTGTGCTTGGATTCAATTATTGTATACCTCCCCTTCAGCTCGAGTTCTCACGAACTCTATTTTGTCCCCCTCCTTTTACTTAGCAAGAAGCACCAGACAAGGATGCTCCTTATCGCCTTCATTGTTTATACTTGCCATGGAACCTCTTTCTGCGTCCCTACGTCAATCCGGTACAATTAAAGGCATTACTATTGGTAACTGT
Source organism: Neoceratodus forsteri (assembly GCA_016271365.2). Taxonomy (NCBI): domain Eukaryota; kingdom Metazoa; phylum Chordata; order Ceratodontiformes; family Ceratodontidae; genus Neoceratodus; species Neoceratodus forsteri. The sequence goes on along the minus strand of CM057458.1, from coordinate 1,190,509,488 downwards.
CACTATGCTTCACTCTCATATGCAGATGATCTCCTTATTTTACTTGAAAACCTCGAAATTCCGGGCAACCTTTAGTTAAACTACTGAATGACTTCACCTCCCACTCCAGACTAGCTCTAAACCTTAACAAATCCAAAACGCTACCACTGAATACCCTTTTTAGTCCCTCATGAACAACTCATTAGGCTTTCGTTGGGCCCCCAAGGTATATCTTATCTTGGCATCTGATCACCCCGACATTGAATAAATTATGGGATTAATCTTTTCTCTCTGTTAACCAGTATCCAAACAACACTTGATAGATGGAAGTTACTTAAACTTTCTTTAATGGTAAAATTTCTGCCATTAAAATGTCTATAACTCCTAAAATATTATACCTATTTTCCAATATCCCTTTGATACTTCCTCTAGTTTCCTTACCAAAATAGACAAAATTATCGGCAGCTTCATTTGGGAAGGCAAATACCTAGATTTAGTCATAATAAACTTAGATCCCATTGGTCAAAAGGTGGCTTTGGCCTTCCTTGGTTCAAGCCTACTTATGGGCTTTCCGTACATCTCAAAACAATTAAATGGTTTAACAAATCAACATCCAGTCTCCTTTGTGGGTCAATATGGAAACATCCTTATGTCCTGGTAATGTGGCGACTTCTTTCCTTTATAACACCCTTACCTCTTCTTTAAAGTCTCACCCTATCATAGCTGCCTCTATATTCTATTGGAAAATCATTCACAAGCATATTAAATCTAACCCCAAACCCTTAGCTTGGGTAAACACTATATATCTCTCTTGATAATCACCCCATTTTGTCGGTACCTGGAAAAATAAGGGTATTCTCTTTTGAATATACCTGACCCAAGTCATTAAGTTAAAATCTTACACCGACCTCTAGGGCATATGGAATCTCCCCACCAGGATTTTTGGAAATATCTACAGCTTCAGATCGCATGCAACTCTTACCTTCACACCTTCTCTATCAATTCTCTGTATGATAAGCACATCTCTAAATGGATAAAAACAACATCCAATTTAAATAACACTGTTTACAAAGATATTTGTGATATCCTTCCTGACTACTCTGTCAATGCTAAAAACAGATGGAGTACTTTGCTACAACATAATAACACTAATGCACAATGGTCCAGATGTTGGCTCTCCTGTCACAAATCTTTAATGATCAACGTGGTTCCCTAATTCAAACCAAGATCCTTCATTTGTGGTACAGAACTCCTGTTGTATTACAAAAATGGGTTTATTGAACAATAACAATTGCTGGCGCTGCAATTCCCCAATGGGGATTTATTGCATATCTTATGGCACTATCCCCTCATACAAAAGATTTGGCACTGTACTCACAGATTTGCAATGAAAGTGGTAGGTCAGCCTTTTACACTGGACCTTAAACACTGCATTCTTGGTATTTTTAATCACCGTTCTTATAAAATTTCATATCTGCAGAGCAGATGGTTAAATATACTCTTCCTTCAAGTTAAGCGCACGATCCTCATGCATTGGAGATCCAACATAATCCCTACCCTTCCGTTATCATTAACCAACTATTGTCATAGCCTCTCTGGACCGTGATGACATATATCTTGTCTGACCGACTTATGTTATTTAACAATTGTTGGCAGGGCTTTTTTGTTTTGGAATCAACTTCGTCTTCTAGCACCAATGTATGGACTTAATATTTATGGATTTTCCCCTTTTACTGATACATCATTGTAGTCTCTTTTTCCTCTTTTTTTTTTTTTCCTTCTCTCTTCTTAACTTCTTATATATCTTTTCTTTCCTATACTCTGTTTTCAATTGTTCTTTATTACTCCACAATCCTTTTACTGAATGTGCTTTTTCCCTTTTGCAGCATCATATATAATTATGTAACATTTTAATATAAACTGTATCTAATCATACTATCCGCTTTAAGTTCACTACAAATGTCAAGTATATGCTAATTACATGACCTGTATTGTTTACTATATTTTAAACCAAAAGCTCCTTGTATTATTGTAGCAATGTTCTTATTATATGTTGCCTCAATTTCTTTTTTAAAAAGAAAAATCTCACATTGTACTGTACTGTAAGAGGTTTGTCTGTACATCTTATGAAAATTAATAAAAGTTTAACTGTAAAAAAAACAAAGTAAAACTAGATGTTATTAATTATACTTGGGAAGGTACTGACTGCTTGTTAGTTACAGTAACTTTACTGAAATTTGATTTACTGGGTAAGCAATACAGAGAGAAAACAGTCTTGTTTCCAGACATGTCCTGGTAGAGGGAAGAAGGGTAATGGGACAGGGAGGAAGAAACAGGAAAAACTTAATTTACAGATCAATAACAACACTGAAACACATTCAGAGCATTTATACTGTATAACATGGGTGGGATATTCAGACATGCGCCAGAGGCAGGCGCAAGAGTGGCGCAGCGCAAGTCCACTGCACAATGGTGCATGGAATGCAATATTCAAAGGTTGTGCATGATGGCAAGTGTCACGCAACATGGCTGGAATATCACAGGGTTGCACCATAGCACAAACCAGGGCTGCGCCAGGAGCAAAAACATGCACCATAGCACAACAAGGCTACGGCCAGGAGCAAGCCAACATGTGCCATAGCACAACCAGGGAAGTGCAGGGGCAGAGGTGCATGCACCCGGATACAGGACAACAGGCACAGCAAGGAGCATGCCACCGGGGTGGTATGGACCACCACCAGGGTGCAGAGGGTGCCAGGAGGGAGGTAGCAGGCACACAGCAGCAGGCCCCAGCCATACGCACCACAGTGGCGCACAGAGGCAGGGTGGCACCAATGGCCACTGGCAATTGGCCACTGGCAACCCCACAGGAAGGCACGTGCACATCACCTGGACCACAGCTGGCACACAGGCCAACAGCACACAACGCACACCACACAACACACAACAGAGAGCCCACTGCCCCCCCAGAGCACAGCCACCATCCAATGGGTGGAGACCACCAGGCACAACCCCCAGTCCACCCCAGTCGTACCACACACAGCCACCATGCACACCACTGCAGCATGGCTCCACATGCCAGCTCAAAGCAGACATGGACACAGATGGCTTAACCATATAAAAGTATATTAAAACAGGCATAAAACAACTATATTCATATTAACAGGTAACTGGATACAGGGAGCAAGGAATGGGGAGGCCACATACAAACTTGGGAGGCTGGGTAAGGGGGCAGGGGACAGGGACATGGCTAGACAAGGAAACAAGGGAGGGCAAGGGAGGGGACAGGAAGGGCAATAGTAGCAGGCCAATGGGCCCTACGACCATCCACCACACGGTGCCTGATGTCGGCGTCTGTGTGCTGCCGCCTGTGCAGTGTCCATTGCAGCAGCCAAGCCACCTGGAGTATGACAGTGGTGACCCAAAGATCCACCTCAGGAGCCTGGTGTTGACATCAGAGGCGATGGACACCCTAGGACAAAGAAGGAACATGGTATGAGTGCATGTCCGTATGACTGTAGCCCACCACCATGCGCAGTGGACAGCAGTGATATGCACCCCTGAGATGGCACACAGCAACCCGCGAGTGTGGTGCGCCCATGAGCCACCAACCCAGCAATCCACAGCCATGCAGAACACTGCACAGCAACACCACCCATGTGCGCGCACACCACGACCATGCAGCCAGGTGACAGGGCTAAGCAGCGGGATAGCAGTGGTACAGCTGGAATCCGGGTGCACCCACAGCCCACCTGCGGCAGCCACACATGTCACGATGAGCCACAACATGGTGCAATGGACACCATGGGTGGTGCACAACTGGAATGGCCATGTGCACAGGGGCTGTGGCCCACCCACCCCCACTGCCCACCCTGCTGGCGTCGTGCTTTGGACAGTGCCTGCCTGCAAACTGCGGTGCACCCTGTGCTGTCCAGCAGCCACCTAGGCCCCTTCAGTGGCCCGCCCTGGCCCACCCACAGCACCCAGCCAGCCGTACCTCCTTCTATCCTCAGGGCCTAGGGGGAAAACATGGAGAAAGACACATCAGTACCTGGCAACACCACATGCCCCTCCCAGCATGGCATGCTCCCTGGCCCAGCGCGGTTGCAGCATGGTGGCACAGTGCACCTATGGTGTGCCACCCGCATCCAACTGAATGCCAGCCCCAGCCCCTGCCGCATCATGGTGTGCCACCCTGCTGGCCCCACAGAGACACTGGATGGCACGGACAAGGCATAGCTCACTTATCTGGACATGGCACTGCACCCTCCGGGACAATGCCAGTCATTGCCTGTAGTCTCAGGCCCTCTGCTGCAGGTCCCCATAAGCGGTGGCAGCATTGCTCTACTGCTGTGCTGTGTTCCTGTGGCCTCCTCCAGCCCCTCAGTGACCTCCTGCACACCTCCGTCTGTGGCCCGATTCAGGGAACATGGCCAAACAGACTGCCTGCATGTGGCTCCACAAGGGCATAAGGTTGATCTGTTCCACCTGCAACCAGTTAAGTGCCCTGCCACTGCTGTGGCACAGCATGGCTGTATCGCAGTAGCACAACCAAATGCGCCCTGTAGTGCAATGGGCCACACGTGCTGGGGATGCATGCCTCGCACGGGGATGAGCTGCCATCACCAATTGCACAGCCATGGGGATGCGCGATATGGCTGGTGCAGCACTGGCACATGCTTAGACGGAATTCTTCAACGTATTACAGAAAAAAAAAGAAAGAATAAATATTACAATATTTATAAAATCTCTATAATTAATCCTTGTGGTGCCAGACATTAAGTATATATACTATTTACATTCTAAGTTTTCATAGCTTCAGTGCCACCGTGTAGTCAGTAGCATACATACATATATAGAGTTTTGTATTTCATATCAGTGCCTTAACCCCCTACTATTATTGCATTTTTCCACATAAATCCTATCATTTGGAATGTGGAGGATGATTAGACACAAATACTCTAAAATTATTTTACTTATTTAATATTTATTTTGCATCACTTCTAGTATAGTGCATCAGGTACATTCCCATTATATCTCATAGTTTGCACCAAAGTATGCTTTTCCAATTGTATTTCTATACATTGTATTTTCTGCCTTTTCACATTATTCTTCATCCATTTTCTTCCAAATCATTGGAACTTATAAAATGATTCCAAGTACACTGATGCACTATGAACTTATAGTATATGCTGCATTCCCTAACCTAACTTGAATTAATACACATCGGACATCCTTTTATCTGGCACACTGTTCCAGCATTATCTGCCATCATGTTGGTATACTTTATTTAATATTGGACTGTATTGATAAATTAGCTAATTCATTATGATTGGAATTTAACATTATTACATATTATCCTTGTTTATTTGGTAAAATGATGTTTTGGTCTTTTCAGGTATTTTAATTACCTCAGCACAAATCTCAAATACATTTCTTTAATATGCTGTTATATAAGTTTAGTATCTTTCTTAAGTTATAGGTAAACCGTATCTTGAGATTCACTAATTCTCTACAAGCCTAGTAGTGTAGAGTAAAGAATCTAATTATATTACAAACTCTTATTGCTCTGCATTTCATAAAAGTTTCAAATTAATATTGCTTACTGAGTTTATACTAGTTTGTTGGTTCTAATGTTTAATTACTTGATATTCCTATCTCATACTCTCCCTCTAAGGACTAAATGAATACAAATACTCAATCATCGAGACCCATACAAGTTAGGGCCCTGCATACATTTGTTTATATATATATTTACCTTTTAGAATCTGTGACATCCTCAAATTAATGGTATTGAGTCCCTCATTCCCTATTTGTAACTAACTACCTTATATCCTAGTACCATGAGTGATCTAATCTTACATTCATGGAATGTCAAGGGACTCAACTCGCCTTAACAACGTAAGCAAAGTACTTACCTATCTTAAAAGCATAAACACATATTGCTCTTTAAAAACTAAGCTTTCATCAGAGGATGTCGACAGACTTAAAAGGACTAGATCGGATCAAATGTCGTCATCTTCTCTATCCAAAAAACAGCGGTTGCTATCTTAATACATAAATCTCTTGATTGGCCTCATAAAAATCATTAGAGAACCGGATGGTAGGTGGATTATTACCTATTAAACACCACAGCAGGTCCGCTTATGTTTGTGAATGTATATACACCCAACTTTATTCACCATTTTATCTATAATCTGTCAACAAATTATGATTAATAATAAAAATAATTCACCTATACTTATTGGTGGTGACTTTAACCAGCACTACAAGCATATTTAGACAGAAGTAACTCATACACAGTACCTACCCGTAGTAATGCTCTATCAATGCTTATGAAGGATTTAGGTCTCTCTGACATTTGGAGTTACATCATCCCAGACAACGAGTTCGCCTTTTTATTCCTCATCCATAAATCAATATAGTAGGATTGATTGTTGGTTCTCTTCTCCCTTAGTACTGAAAAAATTATTGATATTGATTCTCCCTATTGTTATATCAGTCATTCCCCTATCAGTTTGCATTTACTCTGGGTCCATCTTCTTCAAATCCCCATCTTGGCGTTTGACCCACTTTTACTCAGGACCCTAGTTCCACTCATGATTAAAACCCAGATTCAAGATTTTCTTTCTAATAGCGATACTCCAGGTATGTCTAAAGGTACTATCTGGGAAGCATTAAAAGCCACTATTAGAGGTAAAATTATTTGTTATGCAGCGTATAGAAAGAAATTAAAGAACAACAATTAGCTAATTTAGAAAAATCCATAAAGAAAAAAGAAACCCAATACTATAAATTAAATAAACCCAATCATAACTCACAGCTTCATCAGGAATTCTACAATTAAAATTAAAATTAACGAGTTGATATCGAAGCTAGACTGCATACCACAGGATTAAACTCGGTTATTAGGAACAAAGGGGATAAATCGAGAGAAAGTTGCTCTCTACCAGCTGAAAACTCAACAGATGCAGAGACATATAGCAGGTCTAAAAGATTCATCAGGTCAGACAACACACACAGACAACCTTTCAATCAATCATGATTCAATCCTTTTACCATCAACTATACTGTAACCTAATACTGGAAAATCCCAACCTAATACAACATTTTCTGGAAAAATTGAATCTACCCACCTATCCCTCAGGACAGAGCTATGCTTGATAAACCAATCACTTTACAGGAAATCAAATTGCTTTATCATCATTAAAAAACAGTGACGCACTGGCAGTGATGGGTTCCCTAATGATTTTTATAAAACCCTATCTGACACTCTTTGATTCTGTATTGAGTCAATATGTTCCAAGAAGCAACCTTAATAAAGAAACTCCCATGCACAATGAAAACTATTATAACAGTCTTACCAAAAAAGACAAAGACCCTTTTCTTCCTTCAAACTATAGACGATCTCACTTCTTAATACTGACGGAAAATCTTTTGCTAAATTATTAACTCTCCGCTTAGAATCTTTAATGACTAAACTCATCCATACTTCCCAATCAGGATTTATCAAAAATAGAAACAGTTCGAGTCATCTTGGCTCATTACTCAATTTAATTCACAAAGCAAAACTCTTAAAACCCTGCAGCTGCAGCAGCCATTGACTTTGAGAAAGCATTTGACTCTCTCAATTGGGAATATCTATATCAGGTGCTATCTCATTTTGGCTTTACAAACAATTTTGTGCTTGGATTCATTATTGTATACCTCCTTCAGCTCGAGTTCTCCACGAACTCTATTTTGTCCCCTCCTTTTACTTAGCAGAAGCACCAGACAAGGATGCTCCTTATACCTTCATTGTTTATACTTGCCATGGAACCTCTTTCTGCGTCCCTACGTCAATCCGGGTACAATTAAAGGCATTACTATTGGTAACTGTCACTATGCTTCACTCCTCATATGCAGATGATCTCCTTATTTTACTTGAAAACCTCGAAATTCCGGGCAACCTTTGGTTAAACTACTGAATGACTACCTCCCACCCAGACTAGCTCTAAACCTTAACAAATCAAAACGCTACCACTGAATACCCTTTGTGGTCCCTCATGAACAACTCATTAGGCTTTCGTTGGGCCCCCCAAGGTATATCTTATCTTGGCATTCGGATCACCCCGACATTGAATAAATTATGGGATGCTAATCTTTCTCCTCTGTTAACCAGTATCCAAACAACACTTGATAGATGGAAGCTACTTAAACTTTCTTTTAATGGTAAAATTTCTGCCATTAAAATGTCTATAACTCCTAAAATATTATACCTATTTTCCAATATCCCTTTGATACTTCCCTCTAGTTTCCTTACCAAAATAGACAAAATTATCGACAGCTTCATTTGGGAAGGCAAAATACCTAGATTTAGTCATAATAAACTTAGATCCCATTGGTCAAAAGGTGGCTTTGGCCTTCCTTGGTTCTAAAGCCTACTTATGGGCTTTCCGTATATCTCAAACAATTAAATGGTTTAACAAATCAACATCAGTCTCCTTTAGGGTCAATATGGAAACATCCTTATGTCCTGGTAATTGGCAACTTCTTTCCTTTATAACACCCTTACCTCTTCTTTAAAGTCTCACCCTATCATAGCTGCCTCTATATTCTATTGGAAAATCATTCACAACATATTAAATCTAACCCAAACCCCTTTACACCCCATCTGGGGTAAACACCATATATCTCTTGATAATCACCCATTTTGTCGTACCTGGAAAAATAAAATTATTCTCTTTTGCAGGATATACTTGAACCCAAGTCATTAAAGTTAAAATCTTACACCGACCACTAGGCATATGGAATCTCCCCACCAGGATTTTTGGAAATATCTACAGCTTCGCATCAAGATGCAACTCTTACCTCACACCTTCTCTATCAATTCTCTGTATGATAAGCACATCTCTAAATGGATAAAAACAACATCCAATTTAAATAACACTGTTTACAAAGATATTTGTGATATCCTTCCTGACTACTCTGTCAATGCTAAAAACAGATGGAGTACTTTGCTACAACATAATAACACCAATGCACAATGGTCCAGATGTTGGCTCTCCTGTCACAAATCTTTTAATGATCAACGCAGTTCCCTAATTCAAACCAAGATCCTTCATTTGTGGTACAGAACTCCTGTTGTATTACAAAAAATGGGTTTATTGAACAATAACAATTGCTGGCGCTGCAATTCCCCCAATGGGGATTTATTGCATATCTTATGGCACTATCCCCTCATACAAAGATTTGGCACTGTACTCACAGATTTGGCAATGAAAGTGGTAGGTCAGCCTTTACACTGGACCTTAAACACTGCATTCTTGGTATTTTAATCACACGTTCTTATAGAATTTCATCTGCAGAGCAGATGGTTAAATCTCTCTTCCTTCAAGTTAAGCATACGATCCTCATGCATTGGAGATCCAACTAATCCTACCCTTCCGGTATCATTAACCAACTATTGCTATACGCCTCTCTGGACCGTATGACATATATCTTGTCTGACCGACTTATGTTATTTAACAATTGTTGGCAGGGCTTTTTTAGTTTTTTGGAATCAACTAAATCTTCTAGCACCAATGTATGGACTTAATATTTATGGATTTTCCCCTTTTACTGATACATCATTGTAGTCTCGCTTTTTTTTCCTCTTTTTTTTTTATAGTTTCCCTCTCTCTCTTCTTAACTTCTTATATATCTTTTCTTTCCTATACTCTGTTTTCAATTGTTCTTTATTACTCCACAATCCTTTTACGAATGTACTTTTTTCCCTTTTGCAGCATCATATATAATTATGTAACATTTTAATATAAACCGTATCTAATCATACTATCCGCTTTAAGTTCACTACAAATGTCAAGTATATGCTAATTACATGACCTGTATTGTTTACTATATTTTAAACCAAAAGCTCCTTGTATTATTGTAGCAATGTTCTTATTATATGCTGCCTCAATTTCTCTTTTTTTAAAAAAAAGAAAAATCCTCACATTGTACTGTACTGTAAGAGGTTTGTCTGTACATCTTATGAAAATTAATAAAAGTTTAACTGTAAAAACAAAAGTAAAACTAGATATTATTAATTATACTTGGGAAGGTACTGACTGCTTGTTAGTTACAGTAACTTTACTGAAATTTGATTTACTGGGTAAGCAATACAGAGAGAAAACAGTCTTGTTTCCAGACATGTCCTGGTGAGGGAAGAAGGGTAATGGGACAGGAGGAAGAAACAGGAAAAACTTAATTTACAGATCAATAACAACACTGAAACACATTCAGAGCATTTATACTGTATAACATGGGTGGGATATTCAGACATGCGCCAGAGGCAGGCGCAAGAGTGGCGCAGCGCAAGTCCACTGCACAATGGTGCATGGAATGCAATATTCAAAGGTTGTGCATGATGGCAAGTGTCAGCGCAACATGGCTGAATATCACAGGGTTGCACCATAGCACAACCAGGGCTGCGCCAGGGAGCAAAAAACATGCACCATAGCACAACAAGGGCTGCGTCAGGGAGCAAGCCAACATGTGCCATAGCACAACCAGGGAAGTGCAAGGGGCAGAGGTGCATGCACCCGGATACAGGACAACAGGCACAGCAAGGAGCATGCCACCGGGTGGTATGGACCACCACCAGGGTGCAGAGGGTGCCAGGAGGGAGGTAGCAGGCACACAGCAGCAGGCCCCCAGCCATGCGCACCACAGTGGCGCACAGAGGCAGGAGTGGCACCAATGGCCACTGGCAATCAGCCACTGGCAACCCCACAGGAAGACGTGCACATCACCTGGACCACAGCTGAAAACACACAGGCCAACAGCACACAACGACACACCACACAACACAAACAGAGAGCCCACGGCCACCCCAGAGCACAGCCACCATCCAATGGGTGGAGACCACCAGGCACAACCCCCAGTCCACCCCAGTCGTACCACACAGCCACCATGCACACCACTGCAGCATGGCTCCACATGCAGCTGCAAAGCAGACATGGACACAGATGGCTAACCATATAAAAGTATATTAAAACAGGCATAAAACAACTATATTCATATTAACAGGTAACTGGATACAGGGAGCAAGGAATGGGGAGGCCACATACAAACTGGGAGGCTGGGTAAGGGAGGCAGGGGGACAGGGGACATGGCTAGACAAGGGAACAAGGGAGGGCAAGGGAGGGGGACAGGGAAGGGCAATAGTAGCAGGCCAATGGGCCCTACGACCATCCACACCACACCGGTGCCTGATGCCGACGTCTGTGCTGCGGCCTGTGCAGTGTCCATTGCAGCAGCCAAGCCACCTGGAGTATGACAGTGGTGACCCAAAAGATCCACCTCAGGAGCCTGGTGTTGACATCAGGGCGATGGACACCTAGGACAAAGAAGGGAACATGGTATGAGTGCATGTCCGTATGACTGTAGCCCACCCACCATGCGCAGCGGACAGCAGTGACATGCACCCCTGAGATGGCACACAGCAACCCGCAGTGTATGCGCCCACATGAGCCACTAACCCAGCAATCCACAGCCATGCAGAACACTGCACAGCAACACCACCCATGTGCCGCACACCACGACCATGGCAGCCAGGTGACAGGGCTAAGCAGCGGGATAGCAGTGGTACAGCTGGAATCCGGGTGCACCCACAGCCCACCTGCGGCAGCCACACACATGTCGATAGCCACAACATGGTGCAATGGACACCATGGGTGGTGCACAACTGGAATGGCCATGTGCACAGGGGCTGTGGCCCACCCCACCCCCACTGCCCACCCTGCTGGCGTCGTGCTTTGGACAGTGCCTGCCTGCAAACTGCAGTGCACCCTGTGCCTGTCCAGCAGCCACCTGGGCCTTCGGTGGCCCGCCCAGGCCACCACAGCACCAGCCAGTTACCTCCTTCTATCCTCAGGGCCTGGGGAAAACATGGAGAAAGACACATCAGTACCTGGCAACACCACATGCCCCTCCCAGCATAGCATGCTCCCTGGCCCAGCGCAGTTGCAGCATGGTGGCACAGTGCACCTATGGTGTGCCACCACGGCCAACTGAATGCAGCCCCAGCCCTGCCGCATCATTGTGTGCCACCCTGCTGGCCCACAGAACACTGGATGAGCACGGACAAGGGCATAGCTCACTTATCTGGACATGGCACGGCACCCCTCCGGACACATGCCAGTAGTGCCCGTAGCCTCTCAGGCTCCCTCTGCTGCAGGTCCCCATAGCGGTGGCAGCATTGCTCACTGCTGTGCTGTGTTCCTGTGGCCTCCTCCAGCCCCTCAGTGACCTCCTGCCACACCTCCGTCTGTGGCCGATTCAGGGGAACATGGCCAAACAGACTGCCTGCATGTGGCTCCACAAGGGCCATAAGGTTGATCAGTTCCACCTGCAACCAGTTAGGTGCCCTGGCACTGCTGTGGCACAGCATGGCTGTATCGCAGTAGCACAACCAAATGCGCCCTGTAGTGCAATGGGCCACACGTGCTGGGGATGCATGCCTCGCACGGGGATGAGCTGCCATCACCAATTGCACAGCCATGGGGATGCTGCGATATGGCTGGTGCAGCACTGGCACATGCTGCAGGGCACCTGGAGGGTCAAGGGCAACCATGGGTCAGAGTCAGCACACACTGTGTGCAACAGTCGCTGGGCTCGCCAGCCATGCATAGGGCACAATAGGGCATATGGGCACCACGGTCCACAGACCAATAGTGCCTGGGCACCTAGGGCATACTGTGCCAGGCGTCACATGTGCCCAATAGCGGCGGAAACTTATGGCGATGTATAGCACAGTATTGCGCCAGGCTGCACCAGTGATATGCGCCAGCCAGCACTGCGATGCATGCGTACTGCGGGCCCTATTGCACACATCACAATATTGCGCCACGACTTGTGCATGTGCAACACCAATGCGCCATGTGCAATTTCGCGATATTCAGCCGGCATAGGCAGATTAGCCAATCAGCATATCCACGGTGCATTGGAGGCATTTGCATCTCATTACAGTTGCGCATCCCCTCATTTGCATGTGATGCGCTATAAAGACACCACGGGACTGCACAGGCTCTAGACCGGTATTGCATCCTTCAGAGGTAAGACACCAGACTGTGGGGCTGTTGGGACAGTGGAATAGGAGGGCGGTGTGGGTTGTAGCCATCAATGACCACATGTTAATTCCCACAGGACTAAGCATGATGGATCATGAGGAGGTTGAGGAGCGTGGGCCCGCAAGGAAGCACAGCCTCAACTTCACAAGGGCAGAGACCGATGCCCTATTCGAGGCCTACCTGGACCAGGAGCCTCTCCTAAGTGGCTCGACAGGCACCCCACAGGCCCGGTCAACAGCATGGGAGGGTGTGGCCAGAGCCGTGAACCAGCAGGGCATCCATCAAAGGACTGAGCAGGAGTGCAAGAAGAAGGTCGGCACAGTCTGGAGGTGGATAAAGGGAGAAGGTGGCCACCATCAGGGCCGCACATGCTGCCATGGGTGGTGGACAGCCTGATGTGCCACAGCTGTTGCCGCAGGAGGAGTTGGTGGCGGCATCCATGCAGCGCAGTGCCATCGAAGGGGTACCCAGCGGTGGCTTCCAGACAGGAGGCAGCCCATCACTGCATGGTAGGTACGGCAGTGCCTGGTGCAGGGGGGCGAGGGGCAGGGGTGTGTGCCAGTGGCACTAATGCGACTGTGTTCCCTTTCAGCTCCGGAGTGCCTGTATGCAGTGGCAGGGGTGGGGGTGTCCACCATGGAGGTGGTCCTGGACCCAGAGGACCGTCCTTCCACCTCCACCAGTGTCCGGGGGCCAGACCACAGGCAGCCCAACACCACTGTCCATCCGGATGCCTGCAGCGTGGTTGCGGACGAGGCCCTGGCTGTGTTTCAGCATGACGCCAGCCATGGTGTCCAGTATGCCGAGACACAGATTGGGGTGGGGTCTGGGACCAATGACGATCTGGCCATCATCCTGGATAGTGGTGTTGCCATTCAGGGAGGCACCCATATCACACACCGCCACGGCAGGCGCAGATGGTGCCCTGGTGGCAGTTGTCCGACCACCAGCCCCCACCCCCACCACTGCCGTGGACATCATCAATGTGGCACCGGCTATTGGAGGTGGCAGTGGTAGTGCAGCCGCACTGGTGCTGCTCAGCACACAGAGGCCAGAGGGGCAGCAGCGGCAGCCGGATGGTGTCGAAAGGGGGCTGGGTGCAGTGCCCGCTGACAGTGCACCGCAGAATGAGCAGCCCCAAGAGGGCCCCGCTGTGCAACCCCCACCAACATGGTGGGGCTGGGCTGCAGGGTCGAGCACCACCTGTGGGTCAGCGCAATGCCCATGCCCCCCAGAGCACCGACCCCATGACCGAGCACACCCGTCTGCTATGGGCCTCCGTGGAGCAACAGGTGCTGGTCGTGGCAGGGGTGCATGCACTCCACACAGAGCTGTGCCAGGCCACAGGGAGACACAACAGGGACTTTGAACAGCTCCTGGCTGAGACCACACGTATGTGGGAGGACACAATCGCAGCCCTGGATCGGCTTACCACTGCAGTCATGGCTGGCCTAGCACCACTGGCCACCCTGGTGCGTGACCATCCGCTGCAGACCCCATGGAGTGCATTCTCCACCCCCTCGGTCACGGCATCATGCAACCCCCTCTGTGCTGATGCCGGGATCTGCTGTGGGCAATCCGGGCACAGCTGGAGCGGGCATGTTTGGGAGCCTGCAGACATCTGCGAGGAACCGGTCGTGTTCCCGCAGTGACACACCTGGGAGACTGTCACAGACACCCCCTGTGGCCGTTGCGCAGCCTGTGTCTGCTGGGTGGTCTCGGCGGGGCTGTCCATGTGTCCACAGTGGCTGTGCAACCACGCAGCAGTCCTGAGCCACCCACCTCCCTGTCCGCTGTCTGCCGCTGCCCTGTGTGCACATCGGTGTGGCATGTGCATTCCAGGGATGTGGCATCCATGGTCGACACCGCACACAGGCCTTGTGCACACACACCCGGCTGCTGGCCACTGTGGTGTGTGCATGATGATGCCAACACAGTGCCAACCGCTACTGTGCACCGGGTGTTCAAGCATCTGACACACGCCTGGTGGTGGCCTCTCTGTGCATGCACATGTTGGTACCCGTGTGCGTGTGTGTGTGTGGGGGTGTGGGTGGGGTGTGTAGTGCTGTGTGGGGTGCTTCCATGGAGTCCAGTCCCACGCCTGTCCATGCTCCCCTCCAGCCGTTACTGTCATGGGGCCCTCTCTTGCATGCCTGTATGCTGTGCCATTGTCCCTGGGACGTGCGTGTGGTCATGTTCACCTACCCGCATGCACCGTAGTGCTCCTCTGCAATTGTGTCCCAGTGCTGCTGGGCCATCCTGTTTAGCTGGGGTTCCATTTGCCCAGGGGAGGGCTGCTCACCACCACCTGGCCCGGCAGCCTCGTCGTCCACACTGCTGTTCCTCTCTTCAACCTCGACAGCTATCCCACAGTTGGTGGCCATGTTGTGTAGTATACAGCAGGCCAGGAATAGGCTGCAGGCCTTTGAGGGGCTGTACTGTAGGGCACCGCCAGACCTGTCCAGGCAATGGAACCGTGCCTTTAGCAGCCCAAACACACACTCAATGATGTTCCATGTGCTGGCGTGTGCCTCATTGTATCGCTCCTGCACTGGGGTCGACGGGTGCCGGTATGGGGTGAGCAGCCAGGGCTGGAGTGGGTAGCCGCTGTCACCTGTGTGTTGAGATGTGTGGTTAGCATGGTGGTCTGTGTTCCCAGCCACCCTCTGCGGCCCCTGGACTGGCATCCCCACACCCAGCCCCTGTTGTGCCAGGCTGCCCGTTTCAACATCATACTCACCTACTAGGTGGCTGGTGGGGAATATCTCACTCTCAAACCTGTGGCACAATGCTGGTGGTGCCAGATGAAGGCATCGTGTGCTCCACCAGGGTGTGTGGAACAGACATTGATTATGTGCCCCCTGGCATGCACACCACCTGGCAGTTGACGCTGGGGTAGCCTTTCTGTTGATGTAGGCTACCTCCAGGCCAGGTGGTGTGTGGATGCCTCGTCGAGTGCAGTCAATGGCCCCTAGCATGCCAGGCATACGTGCCACCCTGTGGAACTCCTGCATGTTCACTGTACGCTCAGCCTGTGCTGGGAAATGGATGTATTCTGCATGTGGCAGCAGTGTGTTGAGGAATTGTGTGAGGAGCCGTGGATGCGTCCGACTGGGCTATGCATGTGGTGTCCCTGTTGGTCTCTGGAAGGTACCTGTGGCGAGCAGGCACATGACAGCCATGACCTTGGTCTCCACCGACAGAGCGTGGCTCCGTCTTGTGGGTGCCTGCATCTCATCACTGCATAGCCCACAGAGCTGCCTCAGAATTGCCCGGTTCAAACAGTACCAGCCCACAATCTCTGTATCACTGTACTGTTCAAAGGTGGGGCTGGCATGGTACTACCTGTTCTGGGCATACCGTTGACAGGCCCTTCCACGGCCATGTTGCCTCTGCCTCCTGCCTCCTCACACCCCTCATTACTGCCTCCATCTGGAAGATGGCACTGGCCATGGCCTGGGCTGTCCTGCCCCCCCCCGGGCGGTTGTCTCTCCAGGCACCCCCGGCTGTGTGTTGCTGCGTGTGCCCCTGTGCTGGGTGCACACCTGTGTTTAGGGTTCCCAGCTGGTGGCCTGTTGGCTGTAGCCTCCACCTCCCACCTGTCTGGGCACTTTTGCTGCCCCTCCTGTGCCAGGTGTCACAGGTACATGCTGCAGATGTTGCCTCCGCACCTGTCTCACACGCACACACAGTCACTCACACATGCAGCCACAATCAGTGTCACATGCCCAGTCCCACACTCTGTTGCACTCCATGCCTGCCATTGTCTCTGTCTTGCACCTGTCCTGCTGTCCAGTCTGCCCACTCGCTCTCCATCTCTATTGCTCCCCTGTGGCGCAAGCCTCCGTCCCTTGCTTGCTCCCTCTTTTTATGGGCTTAAGTTTGCTCTGCGCATGTCCCTGTTGCTCCACGCTTGCACTGTTTGCTTGCTGTTGAATATCGCACTGCACCACTTATTCATGGCTATTCCCCCTGCACTTGCGCATACATTCATTAGGGTTGTGCATTGGTGCACTGCAAAATGCGTGGCACAATGGCTCCTGCTGAATATCGCTCCTTGGCGCATTTCCGCACTTGCGCCGGTGCAACTGCTTTGAATATCCCACCCCATATGTACAAAACCCTGTCACTTTTACAATGTCATTATTTGGAGACATGAAAACAGTGTAGAGAACCCTTGTTATTATGGGCAAGTGCAAGGGAAACAATTGGATGCTTCATTTTATGTTTGGACATTGGAAGATTGTGTCTTCCATCTGTCTGGAAACTAGGATTGATATTGTACCTTTAACACTGCCTGCACAATATTGCACAGCATTCTGGTCCCTTAATGACAGTTAATGCATGGCTGTACAAAAAAGTATAAAGGACCTGAGGTAGGGCAAAGGGTATTTCATGATAAAGGAAGAACAGCTGGGCAGAGTTCTAGCAGAGTAAATTATTAATATTAAGAGCTGACATGAAAGTTATAAAAAGAGCAACAATCTTCTTTCCAGTGTTACCACAAACAAAAGTTGAAATGTGATTTGTATTCTTTCTTTAAGAGCAACTTTCTTGCTCAGTTTCAAAATTCCCCAAGCAGCAAGATGAACCTCTTATGCTGCATATAATTTTCTTTGTAGTATCTCCTGTTTAGGAAGGAAGCGATTGTAATTTGACTCCATGGGGCCGAGCTGTGGTGATCCCTTCCACTACCTGGTAGTTTCTCGGACAGAGGTTTGCCCCCAATCCTCCCCTGCGCTGGCACATTTTGTGATGTCACTATACCGGCAGCGTGGGGGCGCGATCCATAGAAATCAATGGAGCTGTTGTTTAAACTTAAATTTTGTTAGTTTAGATGGCCATTCGGAACAGATCATGGCCACCTCATAACCAACAGGGTCTTTGTTAATTAGCAGTGGCCATGATCTGTTCCTCTTGTTAGTTAAGTGGTGGCCATGATCTGTTCCAAACAGCCATCTGAACTACCAAAATTTAAATTTATTGGATTTCCGCTTGCGACGGGTTCAGGAGCAGACTCAGGTTGCTGGAGGGCCGGGCCGGGGACAGCTTGAGCATCCCACAACAGCTCACCAGGGGAGGGTGGGTGGCCACTGCCCACTGCCTACTTCTGTGACCTCGGGCAGAGGCTCGGGGGACCACAAGCCCCCACTTGGAGGGATGGGTGGCCAAGATACACAGTGGACGTTGGCGTGCAGCGCCTTGACATCAGGGGCATTCACTGCGTAGGGGAGAAAAATGGAAAAAATGCCTGCTGGCTCCAGGATGATGGGCTTCCTGGAGCATGCCTCCGATGTGCCCCTGCTCACCTGGCCACCTTTCTGCACTGACAAAATGAAGGATTACAGGGTGAAGAGACCCCACTTCATCCCTGCTCGGGGGCAAGCTGCAGCTGCATGGGGACCAGGAGGTAGGTCCGGGTGGAGCGGGTGGCAGGAGGATGACTCCTTGGATGCCCTGAAGGGGCGGGGTCAGCAGGCTGTAGGACGGATAAAGAGCAATTTCAATAAAAAAAATGTGAATTTAAAAAACAGCCCCATTGATTTCTATGGATCATGCCCCTGCGCTGTCCGTATAGTAAAATCACAAAATGTGCTAGCGCGGGGCGGATCATTGACAGAAAAGGCACCAGGAAGTGGAAGGGATCATTGCAGCTCAGCTCCATGGAGCCAAATTACAATCCTTCCTTCCTAAACAGGGGCTACTACAAAGAAAATGATATGCAGCATAGGACTCCTGCCCAGGTGAGGGTTCAACTTGCTTTTCAGTCATGGACCTGGATAGCTGTTGTTTGAAAGAAAAAACAGTTCTGAACATCATGGTATTGTAACCCCCTAGGACTTATTTGAGGATTTGGGGCTCCATTCCTGTTTCTGCCCATGTAGGCTGTGAGGGGCTCTGAAGATATTTCAAAACAGTACCAGGGAATGCTGAAGAGTCGGGGAGATACATGAATAATCAGTCAGCTCGTGAATATTAATGAGCTGGCTTCTACTCCATGGGGACTGTTTGGAGCGGAGTTAGCGACTGATCATAGGAGGACTCCTGAATACTAATTGTGGGGTTGCTTGACAAGGGATAGGAGTCTTCACTACATATTGGGAGACTGTGAAATAAATGTAAATATGCTGGCTGCAGGGATACTATGAAGTATGGACTGCTATGGGGCAGCATGGAACTGGATGGGAGCTGTATGTTGATGATACTATGACCCCTGTCAGCAGCCAATCAAGTGTCTAGGCACCTAGAGTTGAACCAGAGGACTTCTGGGAGAGGGAATTTCATTAATCAAGGCATCTAAAACATGACCCAATGAACAATCAGGAAATATTGATCACTATGGTTATTGCTAATTGAAAGGCTTGAACAGCCAATAAGAAGACTGGATTCTCAAGTGAAAACCCAGGGACTTTCTGGGTTTGAATCAGTCTGTTCCTGGACTCTTCTTGAGTCAGGAGGATTCTGTGTAAGTGGATTTGGACTATGAGAGACCTTGCTCAGGCCTCCGTTGGAGATTGCCACTGCAGAAAGGGAATATCAGGAGAAAAGAAAGTGAGAGACTGGACTGATTCCTTCAACTCTCAAGGTATTGTGAAATGTGCTGTCTAGATTGGAGAGGATTAGAGCTGCAGAGATCCTGCACTGTATAGGGGACTGATCTGAATGACCTGTGCTGCTGATTGAAAGTGAACAGTTGCTGCAGAGGAACTGCTTTAAGTATTGGGACTCTGTTTAAGAGATTGAAGAGGTAAAGTGTCTGAGGTACAGGGTGCTAGCCGAATTCTGTGAATTTCCTGTGTGAACTGATCAAAGTGGCCAAGAGCTGTATCCCAGCTGAGGCTGAAGAGAAACTGTTGAGGACATTTTTAGGACCTGAAAGCACAAAAGGGTAGGCAGGGTCTTGTTCAGTTCCGAACCCTCCCTTGTTGCTTATTGTGATCTAAGTCCCATCTGAAACTGTTTCTAAGAGACTAGCACCCATGGCATACTGCTGTTACCAGGAGTTGTCTGCTACTGGTTCGTTTGCAGATTCAGTGCAGAGGCTGCAGGGGATTCCTGCTGCCTAGGAGTCCTTCCCCCAGAACCAGGGAGGGAACAAGTTAACCCCTTCCAAGTAGAACCCACTGTCTCAGGAGGTCCCCAGCATTTGCTGGGGTGCTAGGGCACCATGACCCACGTGGAGAGCCAGGCTGTGGAGCCACTCCTGGGTCTGAGCCTTCTGAGGCTGGTGTGGACCTGCATTTGAGCTCTGCAATGGGCCAGAAGAAGCTGAAGGTGACACATGGCCAGATCTTCAATCAAGGAGACAAGCTGCAAGACCTTCAATACAGATCGAGCCTTGTGAGAAAGATCACCACCATCTTGTTGCCCATTGCTGCCAGTTGTGGACAGAGTGCCTCACCCCTGGACTGGTGAAGGATCCTGCCTTGAGGCAGAGCGGTAGAGCTGCAAAGTGTGAGTACCCAGGACTTGCTCCAGAGATAAAAAAGGGAGTGCTCACTTCGCATTTAACCTAATTGCTTTCAATATTCCTAGGGCCCCAACAGCTGGCCAACCCACGGCAACATCCAGGCCTGCAACTAGTGGGTACCCAACAGACTGTCCAGGTAAAACAGTGGTGCCAGTGGGGTGGGCAGCTGGGGATGGTCTGGCCTTTGGACCCAGTTGTTTCAGACGTGATTTCTTGCTAACCATATTTTTTCCTCCACAGCTATCCTTTATCCAGGTACCCTATCCTAACCCATGCCCCAATAAAGTTGTGAGTTTACTGTTTGAAATTGCTGCATATAGCGTGTATTTGCATCAGCCAAGTTATTGCTGGTCTATGGTTTATAATGTTATTAAATTGTTGGGTATTCAGTGGGTGGAGTGTTTGGTAGGGGAGGTGGGTAGGTGTGGCATCCCAGGGGGCTGTGCCAGTCAGTCACCTGACCCACTTTTAATTTACTCTGGGTGGAGGCACCACACTATTTCTTATAACTCTGGGATCGAATCCCCCATCACCAATGTAACAGGACTCAGGCCCCTTAACCAGTTAGAGGGTCAAAAGGCAGGGGTAGTAGCCCACCAGCACACAGCTCCTGGGCTACAGTACACAAAACACAGCTGCTATTATAAAAGTAACTTTTTGGATCTGTCTTATGACCTTGTGGCTAAATGACTTTATGCTGAAGTCAGTCTAAATACTTACAGTATTCTGTTTCTTTTGACTTACCTAGGCAGAATGAGTTTAATTTATAGTTCAAATGCTTGTTGTGTACCTATTTGGTCATTATTGGCCAGTTCAGGACTGATAATCATCAAATCAGGACACTGCTATTCATACCACAAAATCCCATTAAGTTTATAATGTGGCATCATGTAGTCTAAGAACAGCAAAGTATCAGTAATACTAAAATCCCATAGCATATTACATGAGTCGAAATATTCTCTGTTTAACCTTATTCCAAACTGCCACCTCCAGCTGAATGAAAGTATCACAGCAGATGCTTACCAATAAGAACATTTTGCAAGTAAACCAAAACCTTTCTTTTTTAATTTTCTTCCAACAGTGATGTTTATGATATAAAGGGACCATTTAAAGTATGTGGTTACTGTTTGTAAAGATCCCTGCTCATTGTATAAGCCTGCTTTACAGTGGAAGCAGGGTTATTACCACAATAATATATTTCAAGATCTAGTGTTATAATTAATCATTGATTATTCTGAGATACTGGATGAGATTGGTTTTTGTAATAAAGAAAATAAGTTTCATGAATGCTGGGATGGTAAAACAGGTATTTGCTTCAACTGTCATGTACTTTTATATCAGCAACTGTTCTGCTTTGTACTATAATAAATGCTGCAACTTCCAGTTCAGACTGTTGACCTGTCAATGAAATGTAAAGTTCTGTGATTGTTTTTACATGTGAAAATTATTTTTATTTGTATGTGGATCATATGTATGTGGATCATATGCCCACTGTTGGATTTGGACATGGAAATAAGTTGAAATCTTCTGTATCTATTTTTTTTCTTTCCTTCTTGTCCACTTTGTACTGTAAATAATCCTTTAAAGGTCTGTACAGTTTGTTCATTTGCTTTGAGGTGTTAAGGTGATTATGTATGTAAAAAGCATTCTGTTGCTTTGAGATTACACAATATTAAAATGTGTTCTTTAAAAGTATGAGAAATCATTCCTGTAATCTGTAAACAATGCAAATGATGTCAATACGTGCTTTTGAGGAAACACTGAATGTGGGACTTTTCAGTATAAACAAGTCAAAGCGATGCTATTGACCCCTACCCCTTCTATTGGATGCTTCAACCAAAACTGAAGTTGAATAATATTTGAAATTACTAACAATTCTGCTGATAAATCTTTTAGAAATGCTTCAAAAGAATACTACTATTAACTGCGGTGTAAACCAAGAGCTTACGCCACAGGCAGACTCCCTCCACTGTTCCTAGCTTACCACCATCACAACAAAAAATATTAGCAACTGCTCTTCGTTCACTGCAATGAACAAGTCTTACCTTAGTAATAGAAGTGTCACCCCAGTCCATATGGGCTACTAATCGTGATTGGCAATGGAGCTGTTGGAGGGGTCTAAAGGAGGCTCGAGAGCTGCACTATTGAGTGAAGAAGCTGTCCGTCTAGGCATGGCTTTACTTCCTAGATTCCAGTAGCATCAAAGGGACTACCAATACAAAATATGATGCCCCCTTGAGACATAATTTTGTGGCCATACTGTGCTTGGTGGAAAGCAAGAGTTATGGGCAGCGGAAGAAAACAAAGCAGTGCAAATGCCATCAAGGAATACAACTCCCTGGGGATGTCACTAGAACATGAGGGAGTTTATTTGTGTGTGAACAAGGTTGTGGGGAGGGATGGAGAGAGAACTGACTTGGGGAATGGAAGGGATGAATGTCAACAGGCAGTGGAGTTGAGGGTGTCATGTTTGTGGATGGGTCTGAAACTAATGGGTACTTTGAGGTTCTTGTTAGCTGGGAGGGAGTCAGGGATGTCCCCAGTGGAATCAGAAAAAAACAAAGTTTGCAGGTATGCTCGTCCGCTAAGAAGGGTCGAGGGCCTGAAACTGAGGGATGGGCTTTTAAATAGTGCAGTGAACGTGCAGTATTTACTGTCCACCTCCATTATTTAAAAGTCCTGCAGGTATTCAGTAAGCTCCGTTTTACTGTACTGTGCCCAAAAGATGTCTGCAGGGCTATGCCCACTGCAGCAGTAAAAATTTAATAAAAGGTAGAATTCTAGTCATAAGAGCATACATAAGATTTAAGGAGGTGACTGCGATATCCCCTTTTTAAAGGTGGAGGCAGTCTGGCACTGGTGAAGGCTAGTAGGAGTAGCATTCCATAGCCTTGGGACAACAACAGAAAAAGAAATGAACCCCCAGCTGTGTCCGGGTTCTTGAAATAGGTAATTCTTCACGAATAGTAGACCTTAGTGGGTAGGTATCAGTTGGAGGGTGGAGAAGTCTAAACAATGAAAAAGGGGACTGGTTTTGCAAGATGTTGTAAATTACCCCTCCAAGTAATAGGTCATGTAGGGCAGTAGGATGAAGCCAACCCACTTTAGCTTATAAGGTACAATGATGGGTATGGCAGCTTAGGGACATGGCAAATTGACAGATATTATTACATGAAGTGTCCCATTTATGTAAATTAGCTTGGGAATATGCATGGATTACAGATACGCCATAATTGAGTTTAGGGAGCAGGACACCATGAGCAATGGATAGGCAGGCTAGTGAGGTAAGGTTATGTTTGAGCTTATACAAGAAACCCAATTTAGTGTTTACAGATTTGCAGACACCTGTTATGTGCAGGAAGAAATCAAGGGATGTGTCAAGCGTGTCACCAAAGTAACTGAATGTAGGCACCATTACAAGAGGGTTCCATCACTGCACAGTACTGCTAGAGGGTAGTGCAACTCTTAATTTGGGAGCAGAGCCAAACAGCATGGCCTGTGTCTTTGTTGTATCTAAGAGGAGTTTGTTAGACTGGAGCCAATGTTGCAATCCATGGAGGTCAGTGGTTAATTTGGTGTTAATTCTGGACATACTGCGTGAGCTTAGGTACTGGACAAGATCATCTGCATATAAGTTAGGGATGCAGTCAGTGAGGGTCTGGTGAAGGTTATTAGCATAAAGGGAGAAAAGTAGGGGTTCAAGTATTGAACCTTGTGGCACACCCACCATGGTAGGGACAGGAACAGAGAATGTGGTTTCAACTTTGCCCATTGGCTCCTTCCATCAAGATAGTTCCTAAACCAGGGTAGGGCAGAGGAGGAGATCCCTAGGTTGCTTAGTTTGGTACAAAGCCGATGATTGTTTATTAGATCGAATGCTTCAGTAAATTCAATAAATACAGTCCCTGTGTACTCACCCCTATCCATAGCATTTGTCACCTGGGAAGTGAAGGAGAGGAGAGCAGTGGTAGTGCTATGATTTTTATAAAAACCTTGTTGTACTGGAGACAAAAGGTTATGCTTGTTTAGGAACCCAGTTAACTGTGAGGCAACAAGCTTCTCCAGTATTTTGTTGAAAACAGGAAGTAAGGCAATGGGTCTATAGTTTGTAACCAGTTTTGGGTCACATTTCTTAAAGACTGGGATTATATGGGAGAGTTTCCATATCTCTGGTACAGCCCTGGACACAAGAGACAGGTTGATGATTCTAGTGATAGGTGAGGACATTTCCACAGTAGCAACTCTTAGTAACTTAGGATCGATGCCATCAGAGCCTGTGAATTTGTCTGTAGGCATTCTCTGCAGTAATTTATGCACTTCAGATACTTTAACCACACAGAAGTAAAACTGTGGGTAGCTCAGGGTGTTAGAGCATGGATCTTTGATAGGTAGTGCTGACTGTGGCAAGGGTGTGAAGGCCCTTGTATAGGATGATAGGGCTGAGAAGTAGCTATTGAAAGTGTCTGCTATGGTTTTGGGATTGTTGCAATTGGCATTATTTATACACCTGTCAAGGAGAGGAGGGTTAGTAGATATACCCATAGCCAGTTTAATACACTTCAAAAGTGTTTTGGGTTACCTACAGAGGAATCAAGGAGGGACCTACAGTAAGTACTCTTATTTTTGGCAAATGGCTTTTTGCATTACAAGTTACTGCACAGACAGAAGTTTTGGATCGGGTAATGGGGCAGGCCATAGTCAGTGCACACTAAGTGGGGAAGAAAGCCATAGCATAGCTAAAAGCTACACACCAGTGAGATGGGTTTGCAGTATGCTAACGTGAATGCATTTTCTTACCAGATATCTTAAATAAGTGAACTGAAAAATATATTTGTGCTAAGACATGTGCATCCTTTTTTCATTAGGTGGGAAGGAATGTGACAACAATATATCTAGTCATATTAGCTGAACAAGAATATATGATACTTTGCTAGGAAGGCAAGACAAGGAAAACTGACATTTTATGTTGCTTTGTACTACAGGTCCGACAGCATCAAAGATATTCTTTCCTCGGGTAGGGACATCATAAATCATCCAGTGATTTATTTTGCTAACCACGCCTGATTGATAAAATAAATTATTGGATGCTATAATTATGTGTGCTCTGGCTTTTTTGCTGAGTGTGTGCCTTGCCTAGCAGCACCACCCATTTGTGGGTGCATGCAGTGTGGGTTTGTTTGATGGGCACCATAAACTCTTATATCAGATCTTTTGATAGACAGCAGTCATAGAATAATGCTTGGTCTGCATTGAAAGTCCCCTGCACTATAGAAGATTAGAAAAGGCATCACTTTTGGCAGAGGAAAGCAAAGTTTAAGATATGCTATTTGGTTAGAAACAATAGGCCAGTCCAGTTTTGCAGTCTTGTGTCCGAATCTAGTGAGGAAAGGTTTGCTTTTTTTGAGAACTGACCATTCATCACATTCTGTAACTAAAGCTGTTACCCCCTGGTCAAAATCAAGGTGTTCTGTATCTCCTGTACTTAAACCATGAATAAACAGAGTACAGTATACCTTTGTCTGAAAGACTGGACTGCTGTCGTTGACTCCAAGAACCAGAGATTCCATATGGCCTAGGATGAAACATGCTGAGTGATCCAGCAACAATGATTACCTACCAGGTAGACAGGTGTACCCAGGTATGAGCTCCTAGTGGAGTTACACAGAGAGGGGTACTGCTGGCAGCGACTACTCAAGGACTAACATGCTCATTACACAGGTGAATCAGAAAACTGTGTGGAGCTATGATATGGATAAGTCAAGAAAGTAGGGAGAACAAAGGGACATAGAAGGAGCTGAATAGGGCTCTATTCCCAGAAGCAGAATTTGGAAGTGCAAAACAGGGTCCAAATAGCCTCACTTTGGAATTACCACACATTGCTGCTATACACAAAACTCTAGACTAGCCATTGAGTGGAAGAGTTCACCCTGTACCTAAGTCAGAATGCAAATGAGTTAGGCCAGATGTCAGTGTGTCTTGGGTAAGCACTGGAATTTGTACAACAATG
This sequence comes from Neoceratodus forsteri, assembly GCA_016271365.2. Taxonomy (NCBI): domain Eukaryota; kingdom Metazoa; phylum Chordata; order Ceratodontiformes; family Ceratodontidae; genus Neoceratodus; species Neoceratodus forsteri. The sequence continues at coordinate 1,190,482,940 of CM057458.1, read as the reverse complement.
ATGGTTTGTGTAATGTATGGCACCAACTGCATGATGGACTGCCACACACGCAGCACCCATAGTAACTACACTACCACTGTTGTCATTCCCCACTTGCCCACCCTTACCTTGAGGTCCCCTTTTGGGCCAAAGTGTTCTCACTATCTGCCGCTGAGTCCTGGTGTCCCTAGAGGTCCAGTGAACCCCCAACTTCAGCCCAGCTACGGTCTCTAACATCTAGTGGAATCCCCCTAGTTAATTTCATCATGTGTGTCCTTTTCACCTGCTAGCTCCTTACCCATCTCCATCCCAGCCAGCACAGATAATGTGGGAGCAATGTGCTGACACTCCATCCAACCATCCTGATCAGTTCTAGAGGTAATCAGAAAATTACAGCCCACAAACAAGCAGGAGTCACCATGCTTTGTGAATGGCCTGGTGGTCCGTTTGCATGCATGGTGAACCTACCCATTATTCCACACATTTGCAAAGCAATTTGTGGAATGCTACAAGAAAGGTCTGTGGGTCCTTTTATGCATATCTCAAGGGATCTCAGGTGAGGATTGGCCAAAAGTGTTGTGCATGCATGTTTTGCCAGTCCATTGTGACAGAATTCAGCCCCTCAGCGGGCATCATTTTCATAAAAGTGGTATCTGAAGTTAAACTGAAAGATCAAGCAGGTGGGCAGCAAATACAGAAAAGTAGAGGCTGAGGAAAGATCTTAGGGGATCTCATAGCAATGTTCTTTTTGGATGCGTGGTGGCTACTTCCCATACAAAGATTATCAATTGAAGAGTTGAGCCATGATGATCTAGGCCCAAAGAATATATACTCAAGACAGTAAGATGAATATAGTGATCAGTGGAGTTTGTGCAAGACAAGGCAAGGTAAATTTTATTTCCATGGTGCCAATCCCTGAGCTCTGGCCTCCTCATTATACTAACATACTAAAATGCCAGCAGAATAGGCCTAACGGTCTTTCATGTCTGCTCGTTTGGTCAGCCCTACCCTGGAGCTGACCTTGCGCCCCTCATCTCTCTGGCTTCTCCCTTCCCAGTCCCGGATATTCCCACTGCACAGGACTTTGCATCCAGAACCCTCCTGTACCTGTCCCACCCCCTCTGAACCCCTCCACTGCTCTCTGCCTCCACCAGCCCCCTGGGCTGCATGCATTTCATGGCTCCACCACCCTCTCAGTGAAGTAGCACCTCCTCCTTTCTCTCCTGAATTCCCTCCAGCTTCCACCCATGCCCTCTAGTTGCCCCTTCCTTCAGAGCACCTTGACTGCTTTCTCCCTATTTAACCCCTTCATGTACTTGAAGACCTCTATCATGTCCCCCCAGTCCCTTCTCTCTTCCAGTGTGTACATATTTAGCTCTTCGAGCCTCTCCCCATAGGTCCTGTCCCCCAAGCCCCAGATCATTTTGGTTGCCCTCCTCTGGACCCTCTCCAGGAGTTCAATGTCCCTATCTAAGTGTGGCCTCCAAAACTGCATGCAGTACTCAAGGTGCGGCCTCACCAAGCAGTTATACAGGGGGAGTATCACTTCCCTCCTTCTGGAGGTGATCCCCCTAGCAATGCATCCCAGCATCCTGTTGGCCTTGGCCGCTGCCCTCCTACAAGTCTCAGAGTTGTTCATCTTGACATCCACCACCACCCCAGGTCCTCTCAGCCATTGAGACTTGTAGCATTTCCCCCCCAGGGTGTACTCTTGTCCTGGGTTTCTGGCTCCCAGATGCAGTACCTTGCATTTCCCTGCATTAAACCTCAGCTTCCACTTTCTAGACCACCTTTCCAGAGCTTCTAGGTCCCCCTGTAGGGCCACCCTCCCCTCCTCCCCATCCACCACCGTCCCCAGTTTTGAGTCATCCACAAAGAGAATCATCTCACTCCTGATACACTTCCTTATGTCAGAGACATAGGTATTGAACAGAAGGGGCCCAAGGACTGATCCTGGGGACCCCACTAATGACCCTCCTTGGGGATGGGACTATCCCACCAACCATGACCCTCTGGGTCCGATCCTGGAGCCAATTGCCTATCCATCTGATCATCTGGTTCCCCCACCCCAATTTCTCCCAGCTTATTCAACAGGCCCCCATGAGGAACAGAGTCAAACGCCTTGCTGAAGTAAAGATAGAGGACATCAACGTTTACCCAGGTCCAAGGCTCTGTCACCCAGTCATAGAACTCCACAAGGTTTGTCTGACACGATTTCCCTGGGACGAATCCATACTGTCAATCGTCCAGGCACCCCAACTTTTCCAGGTCCCCCCAGCCTCTCCTTGACAATGCCCTCCATCACCTTGCCCACCACCGATGTCAGGTTGGTGGGCCTGTAGTTCTCTGCCACCTCCCTTGATCCCCCCCCTTGTGGATAGGCACTATATGCGCCACCTTCCAGTCCTGGGGCACCCACCCTGTCCTCAGAGAGATGCTGAAAAGCTCCGCCAGGGGTTTCACCAGGACATCCGCCAGTTCCTTCAGCACTCTGGGATGTAATTTATCTGGCCCTGGTGCTTTCTCCATCTTAAGGGACCTGAGGGCTTCCCTCACTCTCTCTGCCGTGATTTCCACCTCCGCTACCTTGTTCCCCCACCCTGCCTTCCCCCCTCCTGCCAGTGATGGCCCATCCTCTCCCAGACCGACGATTGTCAAGGGTCCCCCCAGTTCACCATCTCCTCCCATGTATGATGCAGCCCCCATTTTCCTTGCATGAAAGCTGAGACGGCACTCATTTAGTACCTCAGCCTGCTCCCCCGGATCTTGTGCCCATCCCTCCCCTGTTTTAATCCTGTTAATCTGCCCCTTCACCCTTCGTTTTTCCCCAATGTATCTAAAGAACCCCTTATTCCCTCTCCTAATTTCCCTGGGCAGGTTCTGCTCCTTCCTTGCCTTAGCTGCCCTCACCACCCTAGTGGCCCTTCTTGCCATCAGCTCATACTCCCGTCTATCCCTTTCACTCCTTGAGTACTTGAAATGCCTATAAGCCGCCTTCTTTCCCCTCACCACCTCCTGAACCTCCCTGGTCCACCAGCAGGGTTTACGGGCCCTACCACATTTTCATCTTACTCTTGTACAGGTGCTAGTAGCATCCTGCACCCCACTCCTGATGATTTCCCACCTACTGTCAGCGTCCATGTCTGGCCCAATCCCATCCAAATGCTTCTTAAGGATCCTTCCCATTTCCTTGAAATCCACCCCCCGAAGTTGGTTACCTCCATCTTTGTGCAGCCTTCTACCCCTCCTAGGTCCAGGCAGAACCAGACTGTGGCATGGTGCCGCCCAACGGGGTCCCTTACCTCCAAGCCCCAATCTGGTCACTGTCTGCCAGGACCACATCCAGTATCTGCGCCTCCCTGGTCGGTTCCCCACCTGCTGAGTTAGGAATGCATCCTGAAAGACATCCAACAACCTCTGTTTCCTGGCCACCAAGGATGTCATAGTCTCCCAGTCCGTTCCTGGCATGTTTAAGTCCCCAACATCACCACCTTCCCTGCCAATTTGCAGTGTCTCCCAACATCTGCCACCAGACTCTCCTCCAGCTCCTCCTCCAGCGCAGGGGGTCTATACAACACTCCTATTTTTACTCTCTTGCCCCCATTTGTTATCAAGGTGACCCAAATTGCCTCCACAGTTCCCGCCGCCTCCTCCACTCCTCCTATGCCAATGCAGTTTTTGACTATTATTGCTACCCCTCCTCCCCTTCCCTCCCCCTGTCCATCCTGAAGATGGTGTAACCCTCCAGGTTCAGGTCCCAGTCATGCCCTGCGGTGGCCCAGGTCTCAGTGACCGCTGCCACATCCACTTCTCCCTCAGTTAGCATCACCTGGAGCTCAGGCATTTTATTGCCCAAGCTTCTGGCATTTAGCAGGACTACCCTTAAACCCTTTCCGTTATACTTCCATTTCTCCTGCTTCGCATTCCCATAGGGATTCCATTTTCCCGGTCAGCACCTTACCAGTCGGCCTTTTCCCATTCCTCCAGCTCCCCAGGGGAGTGTAGACTGAGTCCCTCCCTTATCGGACCCCCTCGACAGCCTTCTCTCCCATCCCTCCCCTTCACAAGTTTAAACCCACCTTCCACCAATGAACCCCTCTATTTTCTACTTATGGATTTCCCTTCCCTCCAAATTGAGATGGAGCCTATCTCTAGTATATAGCCCCTTATCCTCCCAGGTATCCCCCCAATCCCCCATCAACCCATACCCTCTGGCCCCACACCACTCCCTGAGCCACTGGTTTATCTCCCTAATCTTCCTCTTGTGTTCCCCAATAGCCCTTGGCACCGGCAGGATTTCCGAGAAGGAAATCACGCATCCTGTGTTATGACAGACCCTGGCAAGCTCCCTGAACCTTGCCTGAATCTCTAACTCACTATTTCCCTCAATGTCATTGGTACCCAGGTGGACCAGTATATCCGGGGAACCTCCACAATCCTTTGCCAGCTGATATACCTCATGCTTGGCCCTGTGCACCATTAGTCCAGGGAAGCATTTTGTTCTAACCGGGCAGACTTCCCCCTGTCTATCCCATTTGATACCCCTGATCATGGAATCACCCAACAGGAGCACTCTGACCACCCCTTTTCCTCCATTCCCCTTCCATGTCCCTCATCCTTTCTACCGGCTCCTCCCCCCAGCCGGCTCCTTGCTCCTCCCCCTATCTGGGTGCCCCCTGCTGCCCCCTCCTTCTTTACCCTGGCCACCTACTCCCTCTGATCCTATGCCTCTCCTCCTCCTGAATATCCTTTTATGCCTGCTATCCCCGTCGCTGCTTCAGCGACTGGTCCTTCCTCCGTCCTGCTAAACTTGCCTGGCTCGTCCTCCTTCCTTTCCATCTCCGTTCAGACCCTCCTTGCCTGTCGTGCCCCTGGCATAAACCTCAGCTGCTTTTACTGTATCCTCCTTGTACTTCTGGTCCCTCTGTTTGCCCTTTCCTCCCAACTGGTCCTTCTCCTTGCGCTTTCTCTCTCTACCCCTCCTCCTCCTGCTCTGATCCACCGCCCCCCATTTTCCCTCATTCCAAGTTCCCCTATTCTTCCTGCTATCAGCCCCTGCTTCCTGCTGTCACTCCCTTTCCATCTCCAACAGCCCCTGTTATGGCTACATCACCCCCCATCCTCAAGCAGAAGAAGAGAATTGAAGCAGTTACTGAGCTTAAGGTCTGATCCACCTCCCCCTTTGCTTCCTTCTGTCCTGCCCCAGCCATTTGCCTACTTCCCTGAGAATGTCCTCCCTTTGGCCCTCCCCCGTGAGGGTCCCCAGATACCTGCCTGCTTCCTTGGTAGGTACCCTCCTTTGGGCCCTCTCTGTCCAGGGGTCCCTATGTGGCCTGAGTACTGCTCCTGCACTCCTTTCCCTATACCCCGCCCCTAGTGCTTGGTTGCAACCCGTGGAGAGAGCCCCTGCCTCTTCCCCGACATACCTCCCCCCTTCCCCCAGCTGTCTCCTAATCCCCCAACCTCTTCCCTAGTTGCACCAGCTGGTAGCACACTGGGCAACCACCGAACTTCCAAGCCCAGTCCAGTATCATGGCCGCCCACACCCTGTGCACCCCACCACCCTTCCAAAGATGCCGCCCTAATGACATGTGACCCATCCCCCTCAAATAGGTTACCTTGGGTGAACTACCAGGTTCCCCACTAGTCCAAGATACTCCCCACCCACTACTCAGGTCACCCACTAATCCTAGATACAGTCCCACAGTAAACAGGTACCCCGTTAGCTGGCATCACACAGTAAACTTATGGGGAAGTGTACAACACCTCAAGCTCTCTCTCTCAGCCTCAAACAGCCCCAGTGGCTAGAACTACATGAGCTGCACCTGGAAGCCTTTTCCTCCAATTGCAGCGCAGGTCTTCCCCTATAAATCAGCCTAGCTCTGGGAGGGAGGTGGGGTAGGGTGGGACTAGGGCCTACACCCGACTCTCACGAGAGTGTATCAGCCCTGTGATTGCCCCTCACTGCACCTCCAAGCACTACCAGCTAAGAAAATCTTTCAAGTCTACTTCTCACAGCATCCAGCTAGAGCTTCTTTCCCCATTCACCCTCTAACTGAAGACTGACTGAGTTAAGAGTCCCACCTTACTCTCAAACAGCACTAATCCCTGTAATATGATGCCTGCACTACAGGCCAGACAGCAGCTTTTAAACACACACACACACACACACACACATGCACACACACACACACACACACACACCAAATAGTCTGCTAGAAACATACAGAAAACCAGCTAAGAAAATCTTTTAAGTCCACTTACTCTCACAACCTCCTGCTTTTAAACACCCACAAACACCAAATTGTCTGCTGGAAACACACAGAAAACCAGCTAAGACAAATCTTTCAAGTCTACTTCCTCACAACATCCAGCTAGAAGCTTCTTTCCCCATTCACCTCTAACTGAAGACTAAAACAGGTTAGATAAAAACAATACAGAACAGGTTAGATAAAAACAATACAGAACTCTTTATAAAACATTATAAACATACAAATTAAAACAACACTAAAATCTTAGAATGCATAAAACCTTTTATGGTCTGTGCAGATCAAACATCTTTGCCAGGAGGTTGGCCCAGTGGTATTGAGAGCTGAGGCACTGGGTGCCATACCGCTCACCATGCCAGTGACCTATGTTGGGGAATGAACACAGATTGCCAGGGGTCAGCCAGGGGGGAGGGCTGGGAGGGGATAGAACAGCCACCAGGCAGCTCTCCTCTCCCGGATTGGGGATGTCGACCTCTCAGCCTAAGACCACTACTACATGGAGTCATGATGGTGGTGCAGGTAGCGAGGGAGTTGGGTGCTAAGCCAGGGGTGGGCGGAGCAGAGTCAGCTGAGCCAAGGACGCCTCCGCCTCCCGTGTACATCCGTCTGTTTGGGGCTCCAGGGGTGGGTAGGGGAAGAAAAGTGGAAAAAGCGGGGGCAGCAGTCAGATGATGCCCCCAGACTGGCTCCAGTGGTCCTGCTGGGGAAGTGGGGGTGGCCCTGAAGGGACTGCGGATGTCCAGTACGGATGGCTGACACAAGCTGCCAGCCCATTGGGAGGATAAACACCTATATGGAAAAAGAACATCTTTGCCAGGGAAGGCCAGAGAAAACAAATGTGCTTTTAGCCCCTTTTTAAAAGACTCATCTGTCAGAAACCCCCTGACAGCAGCTGGAAGGGTGTTCCACAGGGTCGGCCCAGCGACATTAAAGGTGCGGTCACCAGATGTTTTAAGCCTGACCCTGGGAATGTCAAGGAGGCCCCTGGTTGAAGAACAGAGGGAACGGACTGAGTTTGTAGGTGTGAGGAGAACAGCCAGATTGCCAGGGCCTAGCCCATATAGGGCCTTGTAGGTGAGAAAGCCCACCTTGAATATGACCCTCCACTTGAAGAGCAGCCAGTACAGAGCACGCAGAACTGGGGTCACATGACTGAACCTAGCCAGGCCAGTCATTAACCGAGTCGCTGTGTTCTACACCAGCTGCAGTTGGTGAATGGTCCCTCCAGTGACCCTGAAGTTTAGAGCACTACAGTAATCGAGCCTCAGTAACAAAGGCATGTACCAGTGATGGCAGGTCTTCGGCAGAACTAGGCTTACATCCTAGTAGAAACCACTTTTTAACACTAGATGACACATGAGCTTCAAGTGTCAATCTGCTATCCAGGATAATGCCAAGATCCCACACCCTAGGAAGCCATCAATGGAGAGGATCCCAGAAACAATCCTGTACCACTCTGGGAAGCACTCCCATCATGCCAGCGACCTAGCTCGATCACTAGTACTTCCATCTTATCCGGTTCAGTCACAACCAGCTGGAGGACATTCCATCATTGATCTCGCCAGGCAGTTGTTAAACACTTCCATGGCATTGTGTGTTCCTTGGGGCAAAGACAGATACAGTTAGGTATCATCTGCATAGCAGTGAAAACCCACACTGTATTGTTAAATAAGTCTTGCAGGGCAGCATGTATACCACAAATACATTGGTGACAAGATCAAGCCCTGAGGAACTCCACATGATGGGGCCTCGGGAGGAGGAGAAATTCCCATCACCACCCATTGCACCCTGCCAGAGAGATAGGACTCAAACCAGTCAATGACAGTGCCAGTGAGTCCACAATACTCTCAAAGGCAATCAAGAAACACAATGTGATCCACAGTATCAAAGGCAGAAGAGAGATTGAGGAGAACAAGAATTGACCTGTCCCTTCTATCTCTAGCCCTGAGGAGGTCATCATGCACCCTAACTAACGCCATTTTGGTGCTATGCCTAGCCCTGAAACCCAACTGGAATGGCTCATAGATATCAAAGGAGATGAGGTGTGCTTTGAGCTGCTGCGTCACAAACTTCTCAACAACCTTGCCCAAAAATGGCAGGTTGGAGACAGGACGATAATTCTCAAGGACATCAGGATTGAGAGACGGCTTCTTTAGGAGAGGTCTCACCACAGCCTCTTTCAAGGTGTCTGGAAAGACTCCCTCTGACATCAAACACTGGACAATCCCAGTGAACTCCGGGCCAACAATCCCGACACAGCTCATCAAGAAACAAGTTGGGCAGGTCCATTTCACAATAAGTGTGCCTTAGCTTCGAGATCACCTCAACGACTTCAGCCACCTTCACTGGTTTAAACTCCTCCCAGACTGATGGAGTGCCTCTGCTCATCCCAAGCTGATTACTGTGAGGCAAAACTTGCCTCACCGACGGGATCCCCGACCGGATGGAGGATACCGTGTCAGAGAAAAACTGAGCAAACTCCTCACACAAAGTGACTGAAAAAGCTTTTTTTGGTTGTAGACAGACTGGATGTAAAAGTCTGTCCACAGTCTGAAATAGCAGAAAGGGTCTGTTTTTCCCTGCAGCAATCTCCCTTGACAGGAATTCTGCTTTCTTATGGTTGATTGCCCCTTGGTACTCATGGTAATGAGCACGCAAGGCCAATTTGTCCTCCCTGACCAGGTCCTTCACCAGCAATGCTCCAACTTCCAACCCCTGATCTTCATCGCCTTGAGCTCCCCATCAAACAAAGGGGATCTCAAGTGAGATGATCTGTTCATATAAGGACCTGTACAATGGCATCGAGCGCTTTGGAGACCACCCTATTATAGGTGGCCACCACCTCACCCATGCCAACCGTACATACAGCATCTACACTAGATTTCAATGGCCTACGCAGCCAGTATAGTGTTATGCTTGTGCAGCTGTGTTACTTAGGTTTTGGCCATTCGCACTTTCTATACCAGAGGAATTCCCACCCTGTTAGGGGTACCAAAGGCAAGGAACCCTTGAAGAGGGTTCCACCCCTAGAGGTGCCACGGACAATTCCTTTGGCTAAAGGTAACTTAGGAAGAATCCCAAGGAGAGAGGCGCTGCCACTGGAAGAGGAGGGGAGGATGGTGGGGCAAAGAAAAAGTACTTCACAAGGAGGCTGAGAGGAACTGCTTATATAGGTCAGGAAGTGGGAGTAGCTGGCTGCTTGTCCATTGAACCACAGGCCCAGCCATCCACTTCAAAGGCCTACGCAGCTAGTATAGTGTTTTGCTTGTGCAACTGTGTTACGTAGGTTTTGGCCATTCACACTGTCTATTCCAGAGGAATTACCATCCTGTTAGGGGTAACAAAGGCAAGGAACCCTCAAAGAGGGTTCCACCCCTAGAGATGCCGCGGGATGATTCCCTTGGCTAAAGGTACATTAGGAAGGATCCCAAGGAGAGAGGCACTGCTACTGGAAGAGGAGAGGAGGATGGTGAGGCAAAGAAAAAGTGCTTCTTTCATTTTCAGTTTAAATGAAGGTCGAACGAGAAAAATCTATCCATCGAGCCAGTCTCTTGTTTATGCAGATGGAATGTTGTTCCTGGAAGCTGATGAGGCTGCTCCTATATGACATGAGTGACCAGAAAGATAACAGATCATATTCCAGATATCCATCCGATGGGTTCATGAAGCCTTTCATAGTTCAAGTGTGGCAGCTGAGGAGCATATGAACTGGAGATGGCATAGAACCAAAGTAGTTAGCTGAATACTCTGATTGGTCACCGACTGCAGAAAGCGGGAAGTAGGCTATCCTAACTCCTTTGTGTACTCTGACAGTTTTTAGAGGATGGAAGGTGGAAGAAATAGTGATCACCACTTCCTCAACTAAGCCATGGTGGGTAGGAAGCAGCTAATGGTGAGGACACGATACAGCGACTGGGCAGAGGAAAGTTATAACTGATTGATTCGAAACATTTCAAGTACATTTCTGAATAACGATAGGTTGATATTTTGAAAGTTTCTTAGTCGTTGCTCAATACCAGTCAACAGCAGCCTGATAGAAGAATTGGAAGGATGTAGACCATGGAGGGATCCACTAAGGCAAAGACATATTGAGTACTAGATGACTGTTGCTTGATAGTGCCATGCTAAGGTTATGATTTCAATAGCAGTAGGTAATAGGACTGAATTATGTTGCAAGGAGGCAGGTATTGCTGGAATGGAGTGCATGGTACAGATGATAGTGTATCATCTTTGAGCTAAAGTAAGGTGGACTGGGTGCTCAAGCATAAAGCCAACCCATCAAGTCTGTGCTTGGATCGAGATAAACTTTAAAACAGTAATAGATCTTTGAACTGAGGAGAAGCAGTAATAAGCAAGTATGCTGATGGATAAGAGTTGTGCACTCCAACAGTGGGATAATAAACTTCTGAAATAACTGCTTCTGGGATGAGATGCCAGCTGCTAGAGGAAGAGTAGAGCATTCCTATAGTAGAAATTCATCAAGGAGGAGCATGACAGACACGCAATGAGTAAATAACTGGCATATAATATATAAAACAACTTAGGACTGCATTTACTAGCAAAGGTCAAGTACCACAGTGTTCCATGGAGTCAAGGATAAGACTGGTAATGGTTTAGAGTAATGTCCTTCCTTGATGATGCCCCTTGTGGAGATGATAAGAAACTGGATGAATAGGAGATATATCAGGAAGGCAGTAGGTTGAGGATGATGACTGGATCCGAAGGAGCTGCTGGGTCGGTTGGAGAGACTGATGCTGGATTCGGAAGATGCTGAAGGGCGTCGAGTGTAGAGAAGGTAGCTGAGCAGAAGGTTGAGCAGGAAGATGGCTTTCTGACATGGAGAAGTGAGATTTAACATTGAGAATAGACTCAGCTTGTTGGTTGATGGGCTACTACTGTAAATAGGGCATCAAGGCTATATGAGAAGGTGTATCAAGCGGAGGAGGATTCTCCTGGGATGAAGCTGTTATGATGAGGTCACATAGAACTCATGTATAGATGACTGTGAGATGCCAGGTTTCCAGACTTTTGAAAGTACTAGAGAGACAGTCCAGTCCTTAGGAGAGTATTGTCAGGTTAGAGTACAAGTTCCAAGTGGAGAAGGAGCAGAAAGGTCTGTCTTCCAGATTAGGAAAGCCATAGAGAAGGTGTGAAAGTCCCGGCAAGGTCGATGGAGTGCCTGCTTGAATATGTAGATTTCCTGAAGTTAAAAATGAGCTGCAACCTCCATGTAGGTGCAGTGCAAGGAAGTCGAGTAAAGGCAGCAAAGTAGGATGTCCTCCATGTAGGAGCAGGACAGCGTAAATGATTTTCAGTAAATAGCCCTGTAACCTCCACGTAGGTACAGGATAATGTTTTCACATTAAGAAAGTAGACCTGAAACCTCCATGTAGGTACAGGACAAGGTACTAGTTGCAATTTAAAGCCATAGGTTCCACACCTCCACGTAGGTGGGGACAATGGGATGTTTTGGATAACAATAAACCCTGTTCCTCCACGTAGGCACAGGAAACTGAACATTTTGAATTGAAGGTAAAAAGCCCTGTGCCTCCACATAGGCATGGGAAGGTAGAATATATTAAGGTTAACATAATAGGCCCTGCACCTCCTTGTAGGAGCAAAGCAGTGTAATATCACAAATATATATTAATAAGCCGTGAGCCTCCATGTAGGCACAGGCCAATGTAGTATTTTAAAATATAGTAGCAAGACCTGTGCCTCCACTTAGGCATAGGGCAACATAATATAAAGTCCATATAGTTGCGTACATTGAGCTACTGCGACCTCCACAGCCTTCCGTTGCTTGGTTCTCTGCCGGCAGCAAAGTTCAACACATGAGTAAAGGTGTATGCTGTACTGTGCATGCAACTGCATGAGAAAAATAAGTCTATTGTGCACCAAATCTTTTACTACCATTCAATAAATCCAAGGTGGCACTTTGCAGAATCAGTCCTCTGTGGCATGCCTTTTCTGACACAGCCCCGTCAGTGTCATCAGTTGAAACACACCTTGAGCATGTGAAGCTTGAAAATGGGCTTTGGAGTGCAGAGTGAGACCATTGGTGCAGGGCTAGCCCTGTGCCAGGGAACACTAGGACAAGGTTGGCATGCCCATGTAGTCATGTAGGTATTTCTTATGTATGCATTCATTCATTTAGTCATTTAATTAGTATGCTGAAGTTATTAGATTGCAGAAGTTCTTCATTCTGCAGGATTTTATCTCAGCAAGTACAGGATTAGCAGGGGCAAGCCAACCAAGTCCCATTGAGGAAGTCAATTACAAGGTGACATGATACTCTGAGCATTTTAGCAGCAGAGGCAGGATTCAAACATGATGCATTAGGCCACACGGGGCCACGGCTCTTCAACAACACCCCCCAGTCTTCCACTATAGGAAAGCAATGGTAAAGGCCATAACCCACATGCAGCATTTTAAAACTAGTTTACAGCATTGGCACTAGCCAAGCTGACCTTCAGAGTATAAAAGCAGTATGCAAAGTTAAGTGAGCAGTATCCAGTAATGAGCAGCACTGAGCAACAATTTAAGTACAGCTTTAAGGGGGAGCAATTTGAATGAACATAGAAACTATAGAGAAAGGCAATGACTGAAACAACAATAATGAGTCTGTGGTATTAGTTTAAGAAGCACAATGTTTAATTTCATGAACAATGCATGGAAAACAGTAGCAATATTAGCAGCAATATATTCCAGAGTACAAACACAGAGAGTAGGCTATGGATCAGACTGAGTCTGAACCAGGTAAAAATAATTAAAGTGCATAGCATGAAGGGCAGCTGTGTGGTACGAGTTGAAACGCCAGATAATGAATGGAGTTGCAGTGAGAATAAATGGCAGAAACTATAGAGACAGACAAGGTGCTAAACATGTTAGTTTAGGAAGCACAATTTAGTTCCAGGAACCATACATGGAAAACAGCAAGTAAATGGGAGGACGTAGCATGAGCTCTGGATTAGCAGTATACAAGGAGTTTAGAAACAGAACCCCCTCCCCAAAAGAAAGCAAAACAAAAGACACACAAACACAGAAGAACCGGGGACAAGTAACACAAAGAAGCACTCAACTGGAGGCAAAATACATACCAAGGCGGGAGACAGACAACAGAGTCCAGCAGAAGCCAAAAGCAAAGCAAAGGGTGGAGGGGCCCAGCCAGCAGCAAAGAAAAAGTGGTCCAGCAGCAGAGGACAAACCGACAGAGCCTCCAGCTGCAAAGAAAAAGTGCTTCAGAAGGATGCTGAGAGGAACTGCTTATATAGGTCAGGAAGTGGGAGTGGCTGGCTGCTTGTCCATTGAACCACAGGCCCAGCCTTCCAAAAGTCAGCTATTGCCAACAGTCCCTCTGGGGACAATCCCCTCAAAGGGCGATAGCAAAGCATCTCAGCAGGGGAGGGACTTTCAGAGGGGGCCCCAAACAAGAAATTCACCATACAATAATCAGACCAAATGACCTGATCAGTCTTGAGGTTAACTACTTCAGGCCCCAGTGAGAACACCAAGTGGAGCATGTGGCCGTGGTGATGGGTTGCAGAAGTAACCACTTGTGTCAGGCCGGTGATGACATCAACTGGAGGAGGTCATAACCAAATTCGAGGACTGAAAGGATTCGTTGTCGACCCAGGCATTGAAGTCCTTCAGAATTAAACATCTGGGGACTCCAACACCTCACCGATGACGAAGCCCCTGACCTCCTGCAGGAAATCCCCTCCCCAACCCCGGAGGGTGGTAGATGAGGAGAATCCTGCAACCTGCACCTGGACCCCCAAACGCTGCCACACACTCAAAAGACCTGGTCAATTCCACTGGGTGCACAGTGAAGCCCAAGCTGGATCTAAATAGACTGGCCACAACCCCACCCCTGCATTCCCTCCTCAGGAAGTGCACTATGGAATATCTAGAGGGGATGGCCACCTCCAAAACTGGCCCAGCATCATCACCCAACTAGGTCTCTGTTATGCAAGCCAGTTGCGGTCTTGTTTCTCCTCCACCTGGCATTGCACAGCACTAATCAAAGGGGATTGGCAGATGCTGCCAGCCCCTGGCTACCTGCCCACTCGGTCTGGTGGGAAACCTGGGGATAGAGAACAAACATGTCTGGCCTCTCTCTAGGCTCAGCTTAATCCTAGGGCATCTCCTGCACCTAACCACCCCAATACCACTCACCTCTGCCACACCAGCTGCACCCTGCCGCCGCCAACCAATGCGTGCCCTTGTAATGCCGACCTCCCTACAGCACCTCGCTGTAGTATCCAGCAACACAGCAGCTTGAGTAGGATTAGAGCCCCATTGCTGACTAGAAAAAGGTATTTACTACCTAGAAGAAGGCAACCTGAGTGACAGTTATAGCTGAAACCAGATTCAAAGGCATCAAATGAATCATTTTATGACCAAGATGACAGGAAAGTTGAGTGAAAATAAGCTTTCTGTTTAAGAAAGACTGGAAACATAGCACCAGTTACAGAGGGTGTCCTGACTGAGGCTGGTATTTTTTAAGACAAGAGACAGTGGAAGTTCTGAAGATACATTTTGTTCTAGAGAATTAGTTGTGGTGGCTTCATACAGGGCCAGAGGGTAGGGAGATGGTTAAAAATAATGTGTGAAGGAAATGGGTCATGGATAGAGCTAATTTTATCCATGGACTAGAGAGCACTAGAAGCATTTCTGGAGTTAATGTAAAAATCAGATCAGTTTAAGGAGGCTTTAGGAAAAAGTGTCAAGGAGAGATTTAAAAATTGCAAAGTCAGAGATACTGTACCATTCTGAATATTGTAAAAGAAGCTGTGAAATTCCACAAACTTCTCAAAACAGAAGTTGTCTGTGTATCTTGTAATGGAGGAGAATTAAAAGAGATTTTCTAGTTTACCACTAAACATTATCAGTTTGCATCAGCTGGACTGAAATTTATAATATTTGAAAAAATAATTTCCAGACATTCCATTATTTAAAGACTTTTGCATGAAAACAGGCTCTTTGCCACTTAGAATTCATCAGCTCCTGCTGCCTTTTCTCTTCTTTTTTTTAAATCAATGTTTACTGAGAAACTTTAACATACATAGAAAAAGGAAAGTCACCAGATTCAAAAACAGTAGACCACAATGTACTCCTACAACTGCAGTATAATGGAACAGTGATCCAAGCCATGTTGTTTAGACACAGGACTTCTAACGTATATGCAGCTTAAGTTAGAATTAATTAAAATGCTCAGCAATACCCTTGTATAAAAATAAGCAATAAAAAATATTCCTGAAAACTAATACTGGTCTAAAAATCAGAATTAACACCAGTTGGAAAAGAGCCAAGGGCGATTCCAAGACAGCGGGAGAGCATGGTTCAAAAATACGCCAGTGCGTGAGTTACACCAAAACCCCTGCGACATGCGAGTTGTGCCATATTCCAAGAGACTCGGCAGATACGACGGAGAATGCTGGAATTACGCGAAGTCGCAGGTCGCCGCAAGACATGGCATAACCAGCAATAGCAGATATAGCACTTACGCATGTCGCAATCCGACAACCACAGATAAGTGCGCAAGTTGCAGACGTGTCGTAGGAGCTACGGGAAAGATGGCAGGTAGCAGCCAGCCCGGTGGTGCTGAGGGTTGAGGCGCTGGATGCCGCACCTCACGCCACACCAGCGACCTGAGTTCAGGAGCGAGCTTGGGCACCGGGGGTTGGCAGGGATGGGGTGAGGATTGAACGCCTGCTGGGCTGCTCTCCTCCCCCGGGGGGAGGGTTGGGGCATATCCGGCACATCAGTAGCTCCCAGTGGAGATCGGGGGCGCTGCAGTGCATCGGCTGCACAGCAGGTAGAGTTGCCATGTGCCTGGCATCAGAGTGTACCACATGGGGGAAGGGAGGATGGGGGAAGAACACCAGAACAAGGAAAAGCCCAGCTCCGCAGGGTAGGCAATGGCACCTGACCCCCATGCCCACCACCAGATCCACCTCGCCTGGCTTTCCAGTTCTTCCACCCAGGCCCCCACCTGCAGCCAGAGTCTAAACTGTAAGAGCGCCCAAGAAGAGGGGCAGACCCACCCTGGAAGGATTAAGCTGGTGGTGCTGGCTGTAGGGAGGGGGGGCAGACAGAGGAGTTTCAGGGTCAAGGGGACCTCAGTCGGGCAGGAACAGGCAGGATGCCTGAGAGAGACTCCGTGGGCCGTGACCGGAGAGACAGAGAATGGGAAAAAAAGAAAAGATGGCAGGTAGCAGCAGAGGGCGGCAAGTGTGACAAAATGCAGGGAGCACAATTCCACACACGAGGAGACAGACATCCTGCTCAACGAACTGGAGACCCAGCAAGACCTCCTAATGGGCAAGGGAGGGGAACAGGAGCAGCGTCTCAAGTGTAAGGAGTCATTGGAGGAGGTGGCCAAGAAGGTGAACACTGTGGACAATGCGCAGCGCACTGTGCACGATCTCCAAAAGCGGCTCAGTGACCTCAAGTGCCACACCAAGGCCAAGGAGGCCCAAAACAGGTCTCAGACAGTGACCACAGGAGGTGGGTCACAGGAGGTGACACCCCTCACTGGACATAAGGAGAGGGTACTGGCATTCCTGAGCCAGCACAGTGCCCATGGGGACTCAGACCTAGATGCATCGTGGAGGGACGCAGGGACAGGTAAGTGGATGGCCGGCACTGCTCGCAGTGTGTGGACAGCGATGCAGGGGTGTGAATGGTGGCATGCATGGTAGGCAAGACATGGTGAGGTAGCACTGATACACTGTTGTCCCTCCACAGGTGCAGCAGCAGCGGACACAGGGGCAGATAAACCGACAGCCAGCGCTGCCCCCAGTGCGTGTTACAGCGATTCAGGGGCGGGAATGGAGGCAGGCATGGCAGGCATGACATGGTGTGGCAACACTGATGCACTGTCATTCACACAGGTGCAGCAGCAGTGGATACAGGAAGTGGACAGTGATGACACAGACACAGAACTGGAACCCATTGCAAACCCGCAACAGGCCACGCAGTACACCTCCTGGTGGTGCCGATGCGGCCCAGCTGGACACAGCCCTGACACCAGTGGTGGGGAGCATGAGGCAGCGAGGGGCAAAAGCAGGAGGAGGAGGAGGAGGAGGACTGGACCAAAACCATCTGTTCAGCCGTGGCAGCATTGCAGATGACTAGCGCAGGACCTAAGCCCTGTGTTATATCGCAGGCTGGAAGAGGCCCTGGATGGGAGCATGCCACCCCACAGGATGATCACTCAGATGCACCCACAGACTGCAGGTTCTGCCAGACACTGGGAGAGCACACAAGGAACAGGCTGAGATGCTGGGCTGTATATGGCTCAGCATGGACGCAACCAAATGTCGATGGAGGGGCACATGGGCACCCTCATAGGTGTCCTGGAGACAGGGTCACACATCACAGAGGCAGCCATAGATCACCTTGTGGATGTCATGGCCACCTCCCAGGCCTGTGTGCAGACACAGACAAGAGCCATCACCTGTCTGGCCATGGCTGTGGAGGGGTCTGTGTCCCAGCAGACCAGGCTGGTGGATATACTGTCTGTGGTGCTACAGGGTGCACACACGGGCCAGCCACTGCGAGGCACAGCATGGAGGGACACCACCACACAGGCACCACAGGTGGTGCAACCACCACAACAGCGACTAACAGCTGCGGTGACAACACCACCACTGCCAGAGGTGACAGGGCCAGCAGCAGCACCCTCCACACCACCGCCACCACCACTGGCAACCCTGGAGCAGCAGCACCCACCACCACCACCAACACCCCCATCAGCCCCTGTGCAGGCGATCCCACCACTGCCACCACCTGCACCACCAACAACTCGCCAAAGCTCCACAGCCCCATCGCTGACAACACCCACAGTGCCGGGTCAACTGAAAACAACACCACCCCCAACACACCACCAGGCACCACAAGTGGCCAGTGCAGCAAGGCAGAGGGCCGCAGCAACACCTGCCGCCATGGCCATGGGGCGTGCGTTCGGGGGCACAGGGCGCAGGACAAGTGCCAGATGGGATGGGGTAGCACCGGATGGAACATCAGGACAGGGCACAGCCCAGGTGGTGGCGCAGTCGCAGGCTGTGGGTCCAGTGGACCACACAACATGGACCTGATGACAGTGCCAGCACAAGCACCAACAGATCCTGGGAGGTATGGAATATGTCTGCAGATGGCAATGCAGACCATGCCGTTGGACATTGGTGGACCAGCGGGCATGCCACAGGGCCAGCCAGGGCCCGGTGGTGACAAAGTGGTGGCTAGGAATGCAACAGATGGTGCCGGGCAGGGAGTGCCTGCCCCCAAGTGCAGGAGACCTGGGCAGCAGCACATGGCAGAGCACTGTCCATGATGCTATGCCCCAGTGCCGTATTGGGTGGTGGGCAGTGTGCAGGTGGCATGCTGGGAGGGCACTGTGTGAGGATGTGTGGTATGCATGGGGTGTGCGAGTGTGTGACTGTGGGTGGGTGGGGTGTGCGTGCAGGTGTGGGCAATGGTGATCATCATGTGTTGGGTGTGTATACTGTGAACTGTCACGTAATGTGGATATGTGTAATGGGGTTGTTGACACTATTGTTATGTAGCACTGTACCATGTAATGACTTAACTGAAAATACACCTTGCACTTTACATCTGTGTGGCCTCACTCATTTCTACCACTGTCACGGGCAGCATGTAGACATTGCCTGGTGCCTGTGGGGTGCAGGGCTGATGGCACACAGGCACATCCATACTGTAGACGCAGTAGCAGGTTGCACTGGTCGCAGCTTCCTTGATCAGCTGCATGCATGTGACAGCATGCTGCATCGTGTGTAGACTGAGGCCTGCGAGAAATGCGGCCGCATATGCCTCTGCACTGCGTGACCAGCACGTCGCACGGATGTGCACCATGTTTAGGGTGCACCCATGACGGCACAGCTCACACAACACAGGTAGAAACCACAGAGAAAGCCTGAAAGCACTAGCAGATGGTACCAGGGAGGAAATCAACTGAGCAGGAGGGCCGCCACACCAGCAACTAAGGCAGGACAGGGGTGAGTAGGCCTACACCTGCTACACATACACATGCTAGTGTTTGCATACTACATGATACCAGCTCTGCACATGTGTACAGGTATGCATACACATACAACAGCTACAACTGGACCCACAAACACCTAGGGCAGTGACCTTAGGTAACAGTAACATGCCAGCACAATACCTACTTGGGTACCACAGTGTGTAGCCATAGTTGAGTGTCATGTGATCAGTGCTGCACAATCTGGCCATCCACTGTGATTGTAGGCCACCGCTATGACCATACTGCTGAGTGGTCGAGGGGTATGGGGGGATGGTGTGTGCTGGGCAATGCCTCCAGCCATGCAACAGGCCTGTGGTACTGCAGTGCAGTGCCCATGGGGCAGGTGGGCCACACTGTGTACAGCAGATGGCAACAGTCGGGGACGTGCTCCGCCTGCACCATCACACCACACATGTGGCTGCACCGCCTGACAGTGACAGAGCACATGAGATGTACCACCCATGTGTACCCCAGAACACCCGGGGCAGTGCTGCATAATGTGTCTACAGGGGCGTACCAACAGTCATCATGCCTTGTAGGGTGGCACTGCCAGGGCACCTTAGGTAGCTGCAGCATGTAGCAGGGGCAGAGGCAGACATACCCCATGGACAGCATGGCCCATGGGGACACAGGGATTGGGGTGGCAGAGGGTCCCCGGACGGCAGCCATTGTCCATGTCACCATAATCGTGGGGCTGTGGCACCCAGCCCATGCAGGAGCACCATAGGTATGTGTGGAGGGCTTGCCACAGAGCATGGCCATGACACCAATGGGATGTACGGCCCATGGGAACATGGGCTGTCATCTTGGTGTCCTGGGAGTGATGCAGGTGTCCCACCCGCACCCATGCCTGGGGGGGGGTTGGGAGGCGGCCGGGGCCATGTGCCCCCAGGGTGCGACACATGGTCCCAGTGCCTGCAGTATGTGTGTCTGGCTACGCCCATGCGATGTAGTGACACGGACCATGCGGGGAGTGGGGCACTGACAGGTCATGACATGCTGTCCATTTGTGTTTGCAGATCACAGCCACACGGTGCAGGACAGGACTATGGGCCGCAGGACAGGGGAGCACGCAACACGGCCCATAGTGCACAGGGACCTATCACAGCTCAGCAGCCGTGTGCCCAACTTCATGGCTGCTGAAATTGCACAGATGATTAACCTGGTGCAGCAGTGGCGCATCACAATGCTGCCCCCATCCTGCTGGACCCACACCCATACCAAACGGGAGAAGGCATGGCGGGCCATCGGGGCATGACTCAGTGAGCTGAGTGGGGTGGCCCGCACAACCAGGCAGATCCAGCACAGGTGGCAGGACCTCGCACGCCGTGACCCTGACATCCTACACCGCCTTCTGGACTTGGCGGAGAGGCATGACAGGGAGATGCGCACCGGACATGCAAGTGGGTCCCACTACATTGTGCATGTACCCAGTCATACAGGCATCATGTGCCATGGCCAGAGGTGCTGTGCAGGATTAACCGTGTCCCCATTCCCCACAGGTGCAAGGCCCAGTGGAGCTGGACAGCAGAGTCAGCAGCAGTGGTGCACAGCTGTGGCCACCCAAAGCAGCAATCACAGGGCCACCAGACATCAGGTAGGTGCATGTGCAGTCCACATGGTGTGTCGGCCACACCACAATGGGGGAGGAACATGTGCCACTTGACCATCATGCATGTGTGCAGCAGCATACCAGCATGCCAGCCCTGCAAACCAGAAGCAGCCATGGGCACCTGCGGTGCCTGTGACCGCTGCGCACAACTGGTGTGCCTGCCACAGTGCACCCTGGGCATGCGCCATATGTGTGTGTGTGTGAGTGTGTGTGTGTGTCCCCGTCTGGCACCCCTTGCATGGTGTAGCATGGCACACATGCATGGGTGCCCGTGTGTGTGATGTGTCCTGGTCTGGCAGTGTTCAACGCCTGTCTTGCCTTGCAGGTTGGAGAAGCCACCTTGCCCCAAGTCACTGTGCCCTGCTGAGGGCAATGACAGAGCAGCAGGCCCGTGATGCAGAGGAGTACCATCGCCGCACCCACCGATGCATGGCACGGCCTTTGCCAGAGGCCACATCTAAGAAGGAGGATGAAGAGGATGCAGCCCTGGTTGACCCGGAGGTGGTGGGGGTGGATGCTGTGGGACATGCTGGCGACACCGCAGATGCAGCAACTGCTGTGGCACTGCCAACCTCAGAGGGCCTCTTGGCAGAGGAGACACCTGGCCATGGGTGCCAGCAGGGGCTGTCGGTGGCCACACCACAGGATGGGCAGGTAGCGGTGGATGCACCACCAGTGGGGCAGGCAGAGGTGGACATGCCACCAGTGGGGCTGGCAGAGGAGGAACTGCCACCAGCGGGGCTGGCAGTGGTGGACATGCCACTAGTGGAAGGGCCTGACACTGGGGTCAGTAACATTACTGTGCCCCCACCAGGCCAGGGCGTGCCTGCATCCATGGAACTCCCACCTGCAGGACACTGCAGGGCAGCAGGACACTGCAGGGCAGCAGGGGGTGATGTTGCTGTTCCTGGGGTGGCCGGTAGACAGGGGCTGGGAGCTGGTTTAGGTAGTTACAGCCAAGATGGAAGATGTTGGCTGGCTGCATGGGTCCCTCGGCATGCTTCTGGCTACACTGCAGGACTGCTAGGACTGTGCTGCTGTGGACTGTGGGGTGGGGTCATGGCAGGGGCTGGGGTGGGTTTGTCTATAGAGGTGGTCCTTGGGTGGGGGGTGGAGGGCTGTGTAGTGTGCTGTTGCATGTTTGCTGTTGTACCCATTTGCTGTTTTTACTGTACCTCTGTTGTGTTATCAAACTGTTTTTGTACATTCCTGGCTCAGTGTCTCCATCCTTGGCTGCATGTGCCTGTGCGTGTGTGGTTCACTGTGCTCATGTGGGTCTGCCTATTGCAGTGCAGCCCTGTACCAGGCATGTCCCCACACAGCACATCATTCATGTGTGCCAGCCATCCATTGCACAGCATGGGGCACATGCAGGTGGGCATGCCCACATAGCAGTCAGTGTGGGCAGCGGTGCCATGTGCTCGGTCCTGTTCACGTGCCGGCACACTGTGTGTGACATGCCTGTGTGGTGGCCCTGTACCAGTATGGCACCTTTCCACCTGGGGATATGGTTGGCTCTGTGGGTGGCACTAGAACCGCGTGCAGTGGCATGCCATACCGCCTCACGTCCTGAGGCCTGTGCTGCCCATTGTTGTGTCCCCATTGTGGTTGCACTGTTAACATGCATCTGTGGCCATGGCGGGTGCATTCTGCCTGGCAGTGCCATCATCAGCGTTGTGTGCCTCCATCCTGTGTGTGTCCATATCCACCTTTGTCTGCCTGTCCATGGACCATGTGTGCTGTGGACCTCCTTTGCTGTGTTGTGTGTTTTGTTGTCTGGGGGCCACAGGGGACATCCTTGGGTGTTTGGCCTCCACCGGCTAAGTGGTCCCCACTGTGTCCCCTGTGGGCATTGGATGGTGCGGTGGTGGGTCAGCACAGCCGCTGCTCTCATGCATCTCCTGTGGTGGTGGTGGGCGGCTCCTGTTGCTGGTGCTATGTCAGTCACCATTGAGGTCTTGGCATGCTTAGCACTGCTGCTCAGTCAGGTCCTCACTGGTTGTGTGGGGGCATCTTGCTCTCTGCACTGTGGCCTTGGTACCATTGTTGGGCTGTGGCTCGGTCCTCTGGTCCTGCCTCTGTGCCCAGCTTGCCTGCGCTCACGGTGCTCTGCTTTAATTTTTCCCAGTGGGCTCCTCTTGCTGATGTTGCTGTGTGTCTTACTCACCTGCTGTCTGGCTATGTGTGTGGGGGTTGTGGCCTGTGCTCTGGTTGGGACAGCTATTCCTTGTTCTAACCACATGGGCTTCCTCTGGTGTATTTACTTACCACCTGTTCTGGAATAGCAGTTTCGTGGTACTGGTGTGTTATGCATGTCACAAGTCGCATTACGCGGTGGCGCAGGCTTTCTTTCATAACATCATCGCATCCTTCGATTATCTTAGCAGTGGCGGGTTGCAGTGTAAGCGCTCTTTTGAATTGCATGTGTTGCAAGTTGCTGGGGTAACTTAGCATTTGTGCCATCAGGACTGGTGTACTGCATTTACTGGTGTAGCTGTTCGGAATCGGGCCCTATGTCTCCAAATGTCTTCCCTTGTCCTGGTGCTGATGTAATGTAGGTGAAGGACTCCGGTTGCTGTCTTTTCTGTTCTGAAGTTACAACATTCTTCCTGTCATGTCAGAATCATTCCTGTTGTGGTCATAAGAGGAGGATTATGATTTTGTGACAGAAATGCACGTGATCAGATGGAGTCTAAGGGGAAAGATCCCATTGTAATAAAATGTCTTCTGTATTAGACTAGCATTTGTAGGGCTGACCTAGTGGCATGGAGGGCTGAGGCACTGAAAGCCTCACCTCCTTCCACAATAATAACCTATGTTCAGTAACGAACATGGGTTACTGTGAGTCAGGGGGAGGGACTGAGCATCTGACGATAGCTGTCTTCTCCCAGGAGGGTGGCGATCATGTCAGTGCTTGGTTGCTACCAGTGCAGGCCTGGGGGTAGCGCCACACCTGAGATGGCAAAACTTATGAGTTGGTGCTGCGGTTCCATGATGTATGAGTACCTTAGTGCACACACACCACATGCTGCAATGGCATGGAGAACAGGGAGAACATGAAAATGTGGTTGGCATGGCCAACCTAAAGTTCTGCTCACTGTCCCTCCATCCTGTGCCATGATCTTGCCCACCAGAAATGCTAATAGATATGAGTTCAGGTTGGGGGATGATAGCCTTCCTTCACTTAACCCCACCATGGGGGAGGGGTAATTCGTAGGGGTCTCTGGGTCCAGTTAAGCAGGGGTTGAGGTAGTCATCAAACAAGGGGTGAGGATGAGGCTAAGACAGCCCGGACGATGCTGACCTTTGTGGAAAAAGCGATATGGAAAAAACAAGCATTTGTCAATGCCGAATGATTGCTTGCTTGTCTTTGCTGTGTAGGTGTTTTGGCACTGATAGTGCAGGCGATAATTAACAAATGCATAACACAAGTTATACTAGGAAAATTGTCATGATTGAGAAATGAAGAGTTTCACACATAACATTGTCATTTTCTTAGATTGTGACCTTGAATTTTCACAGAACTAGTCTTTTTTGCCCCAGCATATGAATAAGATAGGCGCCATTTACAAAATGCAACCCAAAACATTGTATTGTGGAATGACCGTGAAAACAGATTTTGGAGGGATTTGATATGGCACTTGCCATTTTCATTCAGAGGAGTTAAAAACATGAGTATGTTGAAAACATGGGTTCAAAATAAAAATATTGCAAAATTATGAGCAAACATTGAAAAATGTCAGTGTTTGTTCATAACATTTCAGTTTTGACCTCAAATGTTTAATATATTTTTTATCACACCTTATGAACATTTATCTATTTAAAATTTGGTAACAGGGAAAGGCACACTGAGCTGAGGCTCACTTCCAGGTGTGACCGGGGACAGAGAAACAAAAAGGGCAGTAGTGAAAGGGTAAGCAAAACACCATTTGACAGAATAATACTGAAGTAATTACAATTGAATGGGAATGTTACACATAGTAGTACATGCAGTTATAGTACATTTAGGCAAAGCAACAATATGCATAATAGTAGTAGTAGTATTACAAAAATAGTACAACATGGCTAGGAAACCAGTAATTGCAATTGAGTGAGAACTTTACACATAGTAGTACATACAGGTATAGTACATTTAGGCAAAACAACAATACGTATAGTAGTAATACTACAAAAATAGTACAACAGGGCTAGGAAACCACATCAGCTGTGGAGTGAATCAGTAGATACACCCTGTAGTAGTAGCACTTAGTGTCAGAGGAGGTGGTGGCAGAAGCATGTGGGTTGTGAGGAGAGCCTTAGGAGGTGCTTAAAAGAGGAGCTAGAGGGGAGAACCAGAGAGGAGGAAGCTGGTTCCAAAGAATGGGGAGCTGGTATGAGAAGTCAGCTTGTCTAGAGCAAGAGTGTGGATGGGAAATGGAGAAGGTGTGAGAGTCCGTGGAACATAGAGCAAAGTCAGAAATAGCTGTGGGTGATAGGAGTGAAGATAGGTATGAGGGTAAGAAGTCAAACCAGTACTTTGCAATGAAGACACAGTAGTGGGTAGTGCAGTGATGTGATGGGGAGGTAGGGAGAGTGTGGTATATAGTGTGCAGTGGTGGGTGTGTAGGGGACAGGTTGGAGGCAAATTGACAAAATGCTATGTAAAGAGTGTCTAGTCTGACATGGGATGTGGGAGGGGCAGAACTGCAGACCACATTGGCATAGTCAATGATAGGGAGTATTAGTTTGTTGATGAGTTCTCGGCATACAAGTAGTGGGAGGCAGCCCTTATGATGGTATAAGGCACCATGTTTTCGATGGAGCTTGTTATAAATTGCATCGAAGTGAGCAGAGAAGTCTAGATTGCTGTCAAGCCATACACCCAGGTATTTGAAAGCAGAGACTGTCTCAAGCTGGGTACCATCTAGGGCACAAAAGGTGGGGAGAGATTGGAGTTTTGATAGCTTTTTTTTTTTTTAATTTTATTTTTTTAATTGTTTGGTTCAGAGCATGGGTACTTTAGTCTATCATATACATGAAACATAGAAACATAGACTTTGACGGCAGATAAGGACCACTTGGTCCACCCAGTCTGCCCATTTCCCTACCTACTGGATAAGCTGCAGATTCTAGTTAACCAACAGCCTACTTCCTGCCACCCCCCAGTACAATTGCCTTGTGTCTGTCCCATGCATGTTTGAATTCCTCCAATGTTTTAGCCTCAACAACCTCCCCAGGAAGGCAGTTCCATGCATCCACCACTCTCTCCATAAAAAAAGATTTCCTCACATTACCCCTGAGCCGTCCCCCCTCTATCTTTAAATTGTGTCTCCTTGTTCTTACACATCTCTTTTTCTGAAAGATGCTACCCTCCTGGACTTTGTTGATTCCCTTGAGGTACTTGAACATTTCTATCATGTCCCCCCTGTCCCTCCTTTCATCAAGGGCATACATATTAAGCTCTCTCAGTCTATCTTCATATGATTTCTGATGCAGACCCTGCACCATTTTAGTTGCCCTCTCTGGACTGCTTCCATCCTGCCTATGTCCTTGCGTAGATGAGGTCTCCAAACTGCACACAGTACTCAGATGGGGTCTCACCAACTGTCTGTAGAGAGGATAACCACTTCCCTTTTCTCGTGTGATGCCCCTTCCTATGCATCCCAGTATCCCCTAGCTCTCCTCACTGATTTCTCACATTGCTTACCCACCTTTAGATCATCCGATATGACTACCCCCCAAGTCCCGTTCCATTTTTGTTGCTGTTAGTACCTCCCCTGCTATTGTGTACTCTTCTCCTGGTTTTTGTTTCCCAGGTGCATTACTTTGCACTTCTTTGCATTGAATCTAAGTTGCCATATGTCTGACCATTCCTCCAACCTTGCCAAGTCCCTTCTCATCCTTTCTACCCCCCACCTTGTGTATAAACTCTATTACAGATCTTTGTATCAGCTGCAAAGGCATACCTTTCCCTCAGACCTTCTGCAATGTCACCTATAAAGATGTTAAGAGGACTGGACCCAGTACTGAGCCCTAGAGGTACTCACTAGTGACCCCCTTTCTTGAGATGTGTTCCACTCAATATTACCTTCTGTGTCCTGTTGTGCAGCCAGTTTGCAACCAGGCTACTACCCTGGGACCCACTCCCAAGCTGGCTAACTTGATTATTAATCTTTTGTGCGGGACTGTGTCAAATGCCTTGCTAAAGTCTAGGTAGGCCATTTCCACAGCCCCTCCCTGGTCTATTACTTTGGTCACCCAGTCAAAGAAATCTATTAGATTCATCTGACATGATCAATACCTTACCTCTCATCATAGCCAAAACACTTGTCCTGCTGCCTGTACCTCCCTATTTGTAGACAATGTGATATTTATTACCAACCAAATACTTTATACAATGCCCCTTGCTGTATAAATTATATATTTTTATACTGTAGTGTGATTATGTCGATTGTTATGTCTTTTTGAACTGATGTTTGATGCTGTTTGTCTTTTGATACCTGGGACTTCATTGTAAATAAGTTATGCTCAATTGAATGTTTCCCTTATTCTTTATGAATACAAGGATTTACTGCTTACTACTATTTAATGCATACCTGTTCAGCACAAGAATGAGAGCCATATTTGGTAAAATCTGGCAAACTGATTTTGTATTTTATAATTGCATATTCCACCTTGTGGAGGTCAGCCATCAGCTGGAACCACTCCACAAAATGCAACTGCTGGGGATCCTTCCAGTGGATCAAGATGATTTTTTGCTACTATCATCCTAAGTTTATTAAATCAACAATATCCCTAAGACCTCCTCATCACTATAACAAACAACACAATTCGGATCAAAAGGAAAATCCCTTCCTATCAGCTTACGAAAAAAAAAAATAAATGCTTTCCCAAAACTGGGCTATTTTTGACATGATACTAACATATGTACCAGAGTACTCTATTCGTGGTACACCTTGGACACATTTCTGAAAGACTTTCATCTATTTGATGCAATCTTGTTGATGTATATAATATGTCCTATAAAGGACATTAAAATAAATTTGTTTTAATCTATTATTTTTACAGTAAGTTCTCTGAGGTTAACCAATACATCCAGTTCATATTTTGTAGTGAAATCTCTCCATCTTTCTCCCAAGCCTGTTTATATTCACCTTGAGTCTTACTATTAAGTAACTTATATAATTCTCCAATCAAATGCTTAGTCATCATTAAATTTGCAAAAAGATTATAAATCCCCTTGTTTTAATGTGTAAGAATTATTTCTTTTATAAATAAACCTTCTTACTTGCAAATAGGAAAATATGCATTCAAAGACAGACCATGCTGTGTTTTCAACACATCAAATGGAGCCACTGTATCTCCTACCAAAAAATCCTGAATTGTTTTTAACCCTTTATTAACCAATTCTTTCTGAATTACTCCCTTCCTCATGGATGGGGGAATATGTATATTATTCTCAACAGGGGTAAAACGTGAAATCAAGTCCCCGTCAGCAAACAATTTTTTTAGTGGTGTTCCAGGCCCAATTCATAACCCTGGTAGTGGTCAACAAGATTGGGTAATACAACGATTTATTAACATTCAAAGCTAATATTTGTTTCAAATCTGTAAATGGAGATCTAACTGATTCAATATTGAAGCATACTGTTTGTTTCTGATCATATAAGAACCATTGACCCACACATTCTAATTGTGCCACCAAAAAATAGTGATAAAAATTAGGGAGAGAAAGACCACCCTTTTCTTTTGGCAGCTGGAGTTTATTATAAGCTATTCTGGGGCCTTTTGTTTCTATAAAAAAATTCCTTATAACCTTATCCAACTTTAAGAAAAAAGTTTTTGGAATCATGATAGGGAAGGACTGGAACAGCAACAATAACCTCGGCAGCACATTCATTTTTATAACATGCACCCTACCCAGTAGAACCAATGGTACATTTTGCCACCTAATTAAATCTTGTTCTATTTTTTCCAATACTGGCTCATAATTTAAAGTGTATAATAGGATTTTATCTGTTGATATTTGTATCCCCAAATATTTCAAAGATGTCTTATGAAATTTAGAAAGAGGATGGTCTTGATTCACTGTAAAATCTTCTGATACCACTATGGCCTCCGACTTTGCCAAATTAATTTTGATACCCTGATATCTTCCCAAAAGAAGAAGGTCTGTAATACATAATCATAATTCTGAAGGGTCAATCCAAAAACAACAAAATATTATCTGCATAAAGAGATACTTTATGCTCTGATCTCAACTACATTCCCTTAATCCTATCATCTTTTCTTATCGTTAGTGCCAAAGGCTCTATAAAGAAAGAAAACAATGAGGGGAACAACGGACAACCTTGTCTAGTCCCACATTTTAAATCAAAATGTTCTGAATATATATTGTTTGTTTTGACTGAGGCACATAGTGTACAGTAGATAATTTTTACCCAATGCAAGTACTTTCCCTCGATGCCGAAAGCCAGTAACAACTGAAATAAATATTCCCAGTGTACTCTATCAAAGGTTTTTTTGGCATCGAGGGAAAGCACTGAAAACCCCCCCCCTCCGTGACAGATCCAAAATGTTCAATGGTCTTCTAACATTATGTGTCAGCCTCCTGCCCATCACAAAACCTGTCTGATCTTTATGTACAATACTTGGCACCAATCCCCCTAATCTATTAGCTAAAATTCTCGTAAACATTTTATAATCATTATTCAATAATGATATTGGCCTACATGAAGAACAAACATCTGGAGATTTATCTTTTTTTAATAATAATATTATTGTGGCCTCATTAAAGGTAGCAGGAAAATCAGCCTGACACTTAAGACATTTAAACAATTGACCTAATAGGGGAACAAGATCTTCTTTAAATACTTTATAAAATCCTGCTGAATATCCATCTGGACCAGGTCATTTATTATAGTGCGTTTTATTAATTACATTATATATTTTCATTTCCCTGATCTCCCCATTCAAGATTAACCTATCCTCCTCTGATATTTTAGGGGGCTCACTTTTATTTAGATACTGCTGGATTTCCTGTAAAGAGATCTCTCTCTCTCTCTCACCCTGGTATTAAGTAAGAAAGATTTTTTAAACTCCTGATTAATTTACAAAGGGTTGCATGTAATACTCCCATCACTTAACCTGACCCTGTCTATCCTGTTCTAGTTTGCCTGCACCTTCAACTGATAGGCCATAAGTCTAGTAGGGGAATCAGCAAAAAAATAATAATTTGTCCTGGCTCTATACATCTGTCTTACAGCCCTGTCTTGATATAATCTCTCCAGTCTTTGCCTGGCCAAAATCATTTTCATCTTGTCTGCTTCCCCACCATATTGCAAATTGTGCCTCTGCCAAAGTCAATTCCTGCTCCAGCCCCTCCACATAACTCCTATGTTTCGATGTGTATTAGCTTCATATGATATTATATATCCTTAAATAGACTTTAAGGGTTTTCCACAATACCTCCATGAACAACCCTCGAGGATTCCATCCCAAAAGGACTTGATTTCATGCCTCACTGCCAAAATAAACTCAGAATCCTGTAATAATAAATTATTAAATGTCCACCTCTTAGAGGCTGAGTCATTAATACTACCCAACTCTAACTCCATGTAGTTGAAAGCATGATCCAAAATCAAGATTGAATTATAACGGACAAATCTTACAATGTGCATCAAGGAGCTGGTTCACAAGAAAAAATCAATTCAAGATAAACAATTATATGCTTTAGACAAATACGAAAATCTCTTCAAAGCCAGATATTTTTCCCAAAAGGGATCAACTAAACCCAGTTCTTGCTCATAATTATTAATTAAATCTACTGTCTTTTTTTTCCTCTCCGGAGCTGAATGTACCCTATCTAACAAAGGTATAGCCACATTAAAATCCCCCCCCCATTACAATGGCATGATCCAAATTTGACACCCTTAAGAATAAATCAGTAAAAAAAGGACAAATCCTCCTCATTAGGGTCATAAACACTAACAAATGATATTATTGTGTGATTTATATCAATAGTGGCTATGGCCCGTCTCACCTGTGGATCAACCT
This sequence comes from Neoceratodus forsteri, assembly GCA_016271365.2. NCBI lineage: Eukaryota > Metazoa > Chordata > Ceratodontiformes > Ceratodontidae > Neoceratodus > Neoceratodus forsteri. Next base: position 1,190,451,997 of record CM057458.1, on the reverse strand, counting down.
CTGCGCTAATCAGTTTAGGATTATATCCTTTCTTAATAAATATTCCCATACCTCTAGCATTTCCAGCAAATTTAGTAGATATTGCTATTGCACCAAACAGATTAGCAAAATATATAGAATCTTTGTTCTCAAAATGTATATCTTGCAGTAGTACCACATCTATTTTTTTTTTATTATGTAAATAGCTCACCACCTTCCCAAGTTTCATCCTATTCTTGGCTCCATTCAAGTTCCAGGTTGCAGTTCTAAAATTTACCATATTATTTTAATAAGTACCCCCATATAACTCGCTCTACACCAGGCAGCAGGACTCATTTGCCCCTCAACCCTACCCCAGCATTAACATTGTGAGTACCTACACTTTCCTGTAATTCCAAGCATATTTTCTTTTTTTTTCCTTATTTTATTTAGAAACCTAACCAAACTTTTTCCCCTACCCTCCCATTCAATATTAACTCCATATAAAAAAATTTGTGCGTGTGCTTGTGAACTATCTAAATCTTCTTTTCTCAGAAGATCCTCCACCACCCCTAGTAACTTTACAGATAGCTAACCTTGTGCTGTGTGCCAGCTCTTTTTACTGCCTGGGTCACAGCTCCCCCCCCCAAATAACTTATCCAGACTATCCAGTGTGCCACTACATAGCCCTTATCCAACTTACAATAGCTGTCCCCCCCCAACCCCTTAAGTTGCAGATGCCAAAGAGGCCATAAACTCTTTATCTTTTTTTGTTTGCAGAAACTCATAAGACTCTTGTGGCGTGGAGAAAAAAACTGGTTTTCCCTCTATAATGATACGTAATTTTGCAGGATACAACAAAGAAAATAGGAATCCCTGCTTTCTCAGTTGGTCCCTAACACCATCAAATGCTTTTTGCTTCAGAAGAACCAAGGGCGGGAGATCCGGAAGGCCTGTAGTTTCATTCCAGAATAGCTTAGTCCTTTTCTGTCGTGCTTTAAATAATATCCTTCTTTTTCTTGAAAATGTACAGGTTTAACATACATAAACCTTGGCCTTCCACCTTCTCTCCTTGGGCCAAATGCCTATGTATTCTGTCCAGTTCAGTTTTTCCTCCCGGTACTTTAGACCCATAATAGAAGAGCATTTGTTCACAGTACTTTAGTGGATTACCCCTCCACCCCCTCAGTAAGCTGCCTATTTTTAAATTAGCACGTCTTGATCTTGTCTCGAGATCCTCCACCTTATTTTGTAGAGTGTTTAACTCCTTCATTACCCCTTCTAAATTTGTAGATATTTTAGGTAGCTGGTCTTCAACTTGTGATATCCTTTGCTCGGCCTGCTCAGTACGTAAAGACAAAGCTTCTAGTTTTTCTGTCCTGCCAGTTACTTTCTGGTCCAGAGAAAATATAGCTGCAGTAATGTTCCCAAAACCTGCCCTCAGTTCATCCAAAACAGTTTCTTATGAGGGGTCTCAACTTGCCCCACCATTCTCTGTACCCTGCTGTTGGTGAAAAGGTAAATTCTCCAGACGGGGTGGGGGGGATACCTGGGTTGTCTCCTGTGTAGCTTTTTTCCCCTTTTGTTTGTCCCATCCAATTTGTCCTGTCTCTCTTGACTCTCTTGTTTGTCTTGTTTTTCCTGCTTCTCCATGTTTTTTGCAGATCTAGTTTTATGTGAAGTCGACATTTTTTGTCTTGTTAACACATTCTTCTCACACAATGGTGACTCCAAGTAAGTAACTATTGATTGTTGAAATAGAACACAAGGCTCTTTACTATTAGTAGAGTATAACAGCTTTTGTTTCACTTCTTGACCATTACATATGTCTCGAGATGTACTTGTTCCTGAAATTGCTGGTTCACTATCAGGACTGCAAATATAACTTGCTGCTTCTACTACAGATGATGTTGTTTCCCCTTTGCTGTTGTGCATCTGCATCCACCACAGAAAAATTAGGGGTCTCCAAACCATCCAGTCACATTAAACCCTCCTGCTCCCCTTCCAACCCACTGTTCACAAACAATGTGCTCAAGTCTGCACTCAAAGTAAAGTTTTCTGGTAGGAAAATTGGGGACATGGGAGAGAATATATCAACACTGCCCCTTTCTTTTTGTAGAGTACCTGGTCATGTTTGTTGGCTTAGTAATACAACTTTACTCATTTCCTGGGTTCCTCGACAACTACGTACCTCCACTGCAGACACTCCACAGGCATCCCAGATATAAGTGCTGGCTCCACAGCCTCCATTGTTACTCCTCTTACCTTCTCCTTCTCCGCTGAGAACACCACACTCTTACCCAAATCACCAAATCCTTCAGGTTCCACCGTTTCCCTCTGCCGTTCTGTAGAGAAAACTAGCTGTGGGACCAGTGCCACATGACCATGGAGGGGGTGAGAGGATGCTGGCCCTACTTGCACACACAGCTACATACTAGTGCGCCATCATGTGTGAGAGCTCTGCCCCGGCTATGCACCATTTTAGTTGCCCCAAGTTTTGATAGCTTTTGGCTTGTACCGAAGGTCATGGATACAGGTTGTTTTGTGTTCATTGTGAACTGGTTAGTCTTGAACCAGAGGAGCATGTTCAGAAAGTCACACTGAGAGGGACCTCTGCTGCAGTGGTTGTTGGGGCGGAGAGATAGATTATGGTGTTGTCTGCATACATGTTGTCAGAGAAGATACAGGCTGAGGAAAGGCTCACAAGGAAGATGGAGAATAATATTGGACTGAGGATGGAGCCTTGAGAAACACTGGTCAGGATGGGAAGTGGAGGTGGTAGTATATTGCCCACTTGAACTGACTGTTGACAGCCAGTCAAGTAGGCGTGGAACCAATTAACACTATTGGGCGAGAGACCCACTAAGGTCAATTTATTTATGAGGAGCTGGTGGGAAACAGAATTGAAAGCTTTGGCCAGGTCTATAAAAATAACGGCTGTGATTTGACCTTTGTCCATTCCTGAGAGGATGGAGTCAGTTACTCTGAGGAGTCAGGATATGGTGGAATGTTGTTTCCTGAACCTGGACTGGAAGGGGGAGAGAAAGGATGTGGAGTCAAGAAAGGAGGTAAGCCTGGAAAGCACTAAGGATTCTTGGAGTTTTGCAAGAGAGGGTTTTAATGAGATAGGTCAATAGTTTCTAGGAGAAGATGGATCCTCGCCCTTGTGGAAACGGGGAGGACTTTGGCCAGCTTCCATGCTTGGGGAACAGCAGAGAGTGAGAAGGACAGATTCAGGATGTGTGTGAGAGGGTGACTGTGGCTGGAGCAGAAAGCTGGTGGAGCATTGGATCCAGCCCATCTGGGCCGTGCTTTAAGGGATTTAGAAATGCTAGAGCTTGGTGGACTTCTTGAGGGTTGACTGGTGGAAAGTCGAATACATCAAGGTGAGAGGGAGAGGAAATCTGGGGAGTGCTGGTAGCAGGCTGGCTGTGAAGGGCACAGGTGGTAAAAAATGGTTGAAAGTAGTGGCTACTGTGAGTGGGTCAGGTACTAGATTGCCACCAGCTTGGGGAAGGAGGAGAAGAGGAGGAGTGGGCAGGTGGATCAATGAGGGAATGCAGAACTTGGCTGGAGACCTTAGATTGGATTGGAGATCAGATGAATAGTACAGGGACTTTGCAGTGCAAAAAGATTAGGTGCAGAGGGACATAACAGGTCTCATTTATGAAATCCTGTCCAAAATGTTATTTTGTGGCATAAGTGTGAAAAGATGTTTGGGGCAGTATTTGAAAACTTACACTTCATGTTCGGTAACATGGGGTACAAAATGGCTGTGTTGAAAATGTGGTGTCACAATCTGGTAAAATAGCAAAGGTGGGAATGAACATTAAAGAGTTCAACGCTTCTTCGTAATTGTTGTTTTTTGAGATTTTGACCCCAAAGTTTCAACATAGTCTTATTATATCCCCACCTTATGATCAATATAAGTGGAATTTTTAAGATCCCGTCTGAAAGGTGATTTTGTGGAGCAAGTGTGAAAACATGTTTTGGAGGGAATTTGAAAAATTACATCTGCCTTGTTCATGAGGTGGGGTAAAAAAGGCCATGTTGGACATTTGGGGTAACAATCTGGAAAATAAGTGATGTGATGAGAACAGGTTGAAGAATTTCAATGTTGCTGCATAACTGTGTTGTTTTTTGAGATTTTGACCCCAGAGTTTCAACATAGTCTTATTATATCCCCACCTTATGATCAAGATAAGTGGAATTTTTAAGATCCCATCTGAAAGGTGATTTTGTGGAGCAACTGTGAAAACTGTGTTGTTTTTTGAAATTTTTGACCCCAGATTTTTAACATATAACATTTTAACATTTGCAGCTAGTTCCCCTAGACTGATTCCAGTAAAATTGAAGTCCTTACCACCTGACCCATGCCCTGGGCCTTGAAAGAACTTCAACTCCTGCTCGGCTTCTGTGGGTACTATCGAAGATTTGTGAAGGGCTACACAACGTTAGTCCAATCCCTTTTGAACTTGTTACAGGGGTACCCTCTGACCAACAAGAGCAAGAAGACTTCCTCGCCCGGAGCCAAATCAGACCAACCAAAGTACTTCCGACTATCAGAACCTTTTGGCTCTTGATGGACTGGGGAGTGTGACCGGGCTTTTAAAGACATCCCCTACAGCTTAACTCACACCCCGGTACTTGCTTATGCGGACCTGCAGAAACCCTATGTTCTCCACACAGATACAAGCTTTAGAGGCCTGGGAGAGGGTGCTGTACCAAGAAGTACCTTGAGGGTTTTCGTCCATAGCTTACACAAGCCAGAGTTTGAACTCATCAGAACTTAGATACAGTGTCACAAGTTGGAGTTTTGGGTGTTAAAATGGGCTATTGTGGACCAGTTCCATGACCGCCTGTATGGGGCTAAAATCACGGTGAAGACCAATAACAATCTGCTTACGTATGTGCAGACCACCGCTAAATTGGATGCAGCTGGTAATAGGTGGTTGTCAGCTTTATCCACCTATGATTACTGTGTGGAGTATCGCCCTGGCCTGAACCATGTGGACACTGACAGTCTGTTCAGATGCACTCCAGCATGTACAGCTGAGCACTCCAGTTGGGAAAGAATATCTGAGTACGCAGTGAAGGCCTTATGTAAAAAGGTGGATGGCGAAGATCTTCCCCCAGAAGAAGATGCTTCCTGCCTGGTGCACTGTTTGGGAGCATCAGGAAGTTGTATCCCTGTTGCCTACTGCCATCTAGCTGCCCTGAATGTGAGATCCCTACCACAGCTGACCACCCAGGACTTGAAAAGGTAACAGAGAGCCATCCCTATCACAGGGAAAATAATTTGAGTGTTGCAACACAATGGAGATCAGACACAAGTGGATAATGTTTATCCCGGCTAGACTTCTGTTGTGAGAGTGACCAAAGTTACAGTTGAAAAAGGACTGCTCTACAGGGAGACTCAAGATCAGCAGGGGGCACCCCGTGAGCAGTTGGTGTTACCCAAAAGGTACATAAACGACGTACTGAGGGCCTTGCATGATGATACAGGTCACTGGGGTGCTGAGCACACCCTGGACTTGGTCAAGAGCAGGTTCTACTGGCGAAGATGGGAACTGATGTAGAAACTTATTGCAAGAGTTGCCAGAGATGTATACAAAGGAAGGTGCTTCCCCAGAAGGCTGCTCTGTTAGTCAACATACATACAAGTGGCCCAATGAGCTGGTCTTCATTGATTTCCTCACTGTGGAACCAGATTTCTGCAACATCTCCAACATACTGGTAGTCACGGACCACTTCACTAGATATGCCCAAGCCTACCCCCACCAAAGAACAGAAGGCTTCTACCATGGCAAAAATCCTGGTGGAGAAGTTTTTTTGTGCACTACAGAGCCCCCCAGAGAATTCACTCAGATCAGGGACGTGACTTTGAGAGCCGACTTATCAAGGAACTCCTATCATTATGGGGAATTAGAAAGTCTCAAACTACACCATACCATCCCCAAGGTGATCTACAACCTGAGAGATTCAATCAAACCTTGCTAGACATGTTGGGTACCCTGGATCCTTGAGACAAATGCACCTGAAGTCAACAGGTAAGCTCCCCGGTTCACGCCTAAAACTGCACTCAAAACGATGCTACAGGGTTCTCTCCATACCAACTCATGTTGGGAGGAAGCCTGTCTGTCAGTGGATCTATGCTTTGAGGTGTCCACTGATGGTCTTGGGACAGGAGACTACTTGCAATACGTGAAAATGTTAAAACAACAACTAGACGCGCTATCACCTTGCTTTAGAAATGGCCATGAAAAGGAACCAGACTAATAAAGAGCTTTATGAAAGAAAAGTGCAGATCCAAGATCTGGAGGCCAGTGATAGGGTATTGCTGCGGAGACTGGGTATACCTGGGAAGCACAAGATCACCGACAGATGGGGAGGCACCCCGTATGTTGTGCTGGAGAAGTTGGGAGGTCTACCGGTGTATAAAATCCAGCCTGAAAGAGAGACTCAAGGGCACAAGGTCATATATCGGAATCAATTGTGTCCCATCGGAGACTGAGTAATGGACATTGGGCTCAACGTGGAAGATCCTCCTTCACCCCCCACTACTTGAGCTACTGCACACAGGAGACAGAGGCATGAAGATAGTGATGCCATAGGGGCTGGACCTGCCTAGGATGAGGGGGTATCAGAGGAGTGTACAGATGAAGAAACTGATGGGGAAAACAATCATCCTCCCCAGAGTTTCTACCCTACCCCAGAGTTAGCAAGGTTGTTTCAGAGACCGCCCCTGACTTTGGTGGATACGACTGTACCCAGGAACAGGTTGGGGATGGGGAGGATGCTCCTGCTATGCTTCTTGGAGGGACCACTCCAGACTTGAACACTAGTCCAGCTGAGCCTTTTGAGTGGTATTGGAGCTGTTCCCTTGCAGATATGCCTTTTGGAGGACCCATATCGGAACTGAATACTGGTCCAACTGCATCCTCTGAATGGCCCCAAGATAGCCCTGAGGAACAGGAAATGGAGGAGGAAGAAGAGCAAGAACACCCTACCCCAAAAGATACTGAGGGTACTAGTCAGAATGGGGATGACAGGGAACCTGCCCCCAAACAGGAGGCAGCTAGTAGCTCTGAGATTCAAGAAACCCCGAGAAGGTCAGACAGTATGGTTAGACCGATACTGAAGTTAACTTATGATGCCCCAGGAGTCCCATCAGATTTACCATTATTCGTAGCACACAAGTGAGTATATATTACCCATAGGTCCCTACAGAAGGTAGTCACATGCCCTGTTAGTGCTAAACCCTCTAGAACTAAAGGGAAGATGACCTGGAGAAGGAAAAGGAGGTGAGGAGATACACAGGGAATACTGATGTGGGAAAATTGTACTTTTCAGCCTAGAGGTCCTATGGTGAGATGGGACACACTTGTGGGCACCACTTTTTATGTGAACAGGAGCTACTAATGGGAAAGGTATTTACTGAGATGTACATAATGTTTTTCCAGTTAAAATGTTTTCCTGTTCTGAAATAGTTGCAATAGGATAGACAGGATTCAGGTGTAAGGTAAAAATGTTATTCGTGTTAATGTTAAATAATTATGGTACTTTATCCTTAGGCTTGGCGTGGGAGCCAAGCATTCAGAGCAGTGTAACCCCTCTGGGGCTTACCTGAGGATTTGGGGCTCCTGTTCCTGTTTACACCTGTGTGGGCTGTGAGGGGCTCCAAGGGTATTTCAAAACAGTGCCACGGACGCTGAAGAATCAGGGGAATATACGAATAAGCAATCAGCTCATGAATATTAATGAGCTGGCTTCTACTCTATGGGGACTGTTTGGAATGGAGCTAGCGACTGATCATAGGAGGACTCCTGTCTGGACCGGTGACACTGAGGGTTGAGCGCTGGGCGCACACGCCCAGACCACGCCGCGACCCAGGTTCGGAGCAAGCCTGGGTTGCTGGGGGTCGGCAGGGGAGGGAGAGGATTGAGCGTCCAGAGGACAGCTCTCCTCTCCCGGGGAGGGACAGGGGTTCCGATCGGTGCTCTGCTGATCTCTGGCAGAGGCTGGAGATACAGCAGGCACTGCGAGGACAGAATAGGAGTCGGGGGGAGTGGCAAATGTCAGATACGCCTTGACATCAGGGCACCAGCCACTCCCCAAGGGAAAACAGGAAAATGCCTCTCGGCTCCGGCGGAGACGGAGCGACAGGAGCTTGCCTCTGATTTACGAGCGCCCACCCGGCATCCGACCGACCGATGTTACTGCTATGTCGGGTCGTTGGGGCCCGCCCCGTCCCCACCTGGGGGGTATAACCGAGGATCTATGGGTGACGGAGGATGGCCGGGTAGGGTGTGTCCTGTAGGGGAATGACTCCATGCGCTCCCGATGAAGTCCAGAGCCGAGGGGGCAAATAGGAGGCAAAAAAAAATAGAAAAAAAAAAGATCATAGGAGGACTCCTGAATACTGATTGTGGGGTCGCTTGACAGGGGATAGGAGTCCTCACTACATATTGGGAGACTGTGAAATAAATGTAAATACGTTGGCTGCAGGGACACAATGAAGTTTGGATTGGTATGGGACAGCATGGAACTAGATGGTGGCTGACATGTTGATGATACTATGACCCCTGCCAGCAGCCAATCAAGTGTCTTGGTGCTTAGAGTTGAACCAGAGGACTTCTGGGAGAGGAGTTTCATTAATCAAGGCACCTAAAACATGCCCCAATGAACAATCAGGAAATATTGACCACTATGGTTATTGCTGATTGATAGGCTTGAACAGCCAATCAGGAGACTGGATTCTCGAGTGAAAACCCAGGGACTTTCTGAGTTTGAGGCAGTCTGTTCCCAGACTCTTCTTGAGTCAGGAGGATTCTGTGTAAGTGGATTTGGACTGTGAGAGGCCTTGCTCAGGCCTCCGTTGGAGACTGCCACTGCAGAAAGGGAATATCAGGAGAAAAGAAAGTGAGACTGGACTGATTCCTTCAACTCTCCAGGTATTGTGAACTGTGCTGTCTAGATTGGAGAGGATTAGAGCTGCAGAGACTGTATTCCTCTCTTGGGTTTCTGTGTCCCAGGTGCATTATCTTGCACTTCTTAGCATTGAAACCCAACTGCAAATCCCTTGACCATTCCTCATGTAGTCTTAGGTCATTTCTCATTTTATCTAGTCCTCCCGTGTGTTGACTCTGTTACAGATCTTGGTGTCATCTGCAAACAGGCATACTTTCCCTCCAGTCCCTCTGCAATGTTGCTTATGAAGACATTAAATGGAACTGGACCCAGCACCGATCCCTGTGGAACCCGCTGATCACCTCCCCTCTTCTGATTTTATGCCATTTACTACCACCCTCTGGGTCCTGCCTTTTAGCCAGTTTCCAACCCATTTTACCACTTTAGAGCCCCACACAGATTCCCCAATTTGTTAAGCAACCTTCTATGAGGAACGTTGTTGAAGGCCTTACTGAAATGCAGGTAGGCCACATCCACCGCTCCTCCCTGATACACCACCTTGGTCACCCAGTCAAAGAAATCGATAAGATTAGTCTGACAGGACCTACCGTCAGCGAATCCATGCTGCCTTAGATCTGTTGCACTGCTTGACTCCAGGCATTTCACTACTCTCTCCTTAAGCAGGGACTCCATCAGCTTCCCCACCACTGAGGTCAGGCTTACAGATCTGTAATTGCCTGCCTCCTCCGTACTTCCAGTCTTCTGCAGGGGGACCACCTCTGCCCTCTTCCAGTCCCCAGGTACCTCCCCCATCTCTAGTGATTGGTTGAAGAGGGTTGTCAGCGGACCTGCTAGGACTTCCCTGAGTTCCTTCAACACTCTAGGGTGAATCTCGTCTGACCCATTGCCTTATCTGTCTTTCACTTTCTAGTTCCTCCAAGACTCTATCCACGTAAATGGACTGATGTCCACCTCTCCCCCCGGACATCTTTTCTCGTGAGTCTTGGCCCCTCCCCTGCCTCTTCCTTGGTAAATACCGAGCATAAAAATGTGTTCAGTAGCTCAGCTTTTTCAAGGTCATTCTCCACCCACCTACCCTCTCCCTTCTTTAGCCTAACAATACCATTTCTGGTCTTCTTCCTCTCGCTAATATCACGGAAGAAAGTCTTGTCCCCGTTCTTAATAGCCTGTGCTATTCCTTCCTCCGTTCTTGCCTTAGCCCCTCTGACAGCTTTCCCAGCTTCTCTCTGCTTCTCTAGATATTTCAGTCTGTCTTCTTCTTTCTGTGTCTCTTTGTTTTTCCTGAATGCCTTACTTTTTTCTTGCACTTTCTTGACTACTGACTTAGAGAACCACATTGGCCGCTTCTTTCTTTTGCTTTTGCTAAGCAATCTGACACTTTGACTTGTCACTCCTACTATGGATCTCTTGAGCCTAAGCCACTGTTCTTCTACCCCTTCCCATATCTTCTGCTGCCAGGGCAATTTTGAGCTGTTCTCCCATCTCCATGAAGTTGACCTTTCCGAAATCTAGGCTCTTAATCTTTGAATGGCTTTCTTCTGCCAACGTGTTGACTCTAAACCACACAGTTCTGTTGTCACTGGTACCAAGGGGACTACCCACCTCAACATCCATGATTCTGTCCTTGTTTATCAGCACTATTTATTTATTTATAAATATCGGAAGACCTTTGAGCGTGAGCTCCTTTACAAAGCATCCACGTCAGGGTGAACAAATAGTACAAGACACCAATACAGTAGTTACAGATTTCAAAAAAAATACAGTTGTTACAGGGTTAAGCACAAATACAGTAGTTACAGATTTCAGAACAAATACAGTTGCTACAGGGTTCAGCACATTAGGCAGTTAAAGAGTAGTACATGAGATTTTTAGGCAAGCGGTGGAAAACAAAGCTATTGTAAGAGGATTTAGGTTATGTCTAGGTTGATTCTAGGGGTGGCTCAGCCCTGGAGACCTCGAGAGGTCTATTGATAGACTATGGTTGGAAATGTGGGAGAAGGGGGTTTGGGGGGCTGTACGCAGAGCCTGAAGGAGGATTAGTAGCTTACTAGAGCTCCTGTCTAGGCTAGGATGAGGGCAAGTTTTCTCGACATCTGTGCTGGGTTTAACGGTGGGTGTGGGTTAGTCTTTCAGGTTTGGCCTGAGAAACAGGTGCATTGTGAGCTAGACTGTAGGTGCTGTTTGAGGCCTGTTTTGAACTGTGGCAGGCTGTGTGTTTGTAGTTTCTGTGGGAGTTCATTTAGCCAGAGTGGGGCTCGGTAGGAGAAAGTGCACTGCCCAAGTGAGGTTCATCGGAATGGGATGGACAGTGCTCCATTCTTCTTCCCTTGGGTGATGTGGGATGAGAGAGAGGCCTCGAGCAGGTTTTCTATGCAGGGTGGGTTTTTTCTGAGGAGTGCCTTCTTACCCAGTAGACAGGTTTGGTATTTGAGCCTGTCTTTTAGGTTAAGCCAGTTAGTACTCTCATATAGGGTGCAAGTGTGAGTGTAATGGTCTGCGCACAGGGTCAGGAGGCATGCCTTATTTAATGCAGTTTGGACCCTGTTGAGTGCAGTATCAGTGGTAGCTCCATAGACCACAAGCCTGTAGTCTATCGTGGGGAGTACTGAGCTGGAGACTGAGATTCAGAGTGCTTCCGGAGTGAGGGATTTCTTATGTCTGTAGAGGACCCCGATCTTTGTATTTACTGATCTGACAAGGGAGTCAATATGGTTCGTATACGTGAGAGAGTCATCAATGGTGACCCCTAGGTACTTAAATGATTGTACCTGCTCAATCTGCTCACCAGCGTTATTGGTGATATTGGTTATTGGCACTAAGTCCAGTACATCCCCCTCCCTGGTGGGCTCAACCACCAGTTGCCTTAGGTTTGCCCCATACATGGCAGACATGAGGTCCCTACTCCTTGACATACTTGCAGTCTGGGTATTCTAATCTGCATCCGGCATGTTGAAGTCACCCATTAGTTGTACTTCCCCTTTGGCTGCCATATTTTATTTATGTTATTATTTTATTTATTTATTTGATCTAGGATTACAAATACATTTGAGCCATGGCTCTTTTGCAAAGGTTCCACATCAAAGGAGGTACAATACAGAGTAGACAAGACATTCAGTTACACAGGCATGGTAAACAGCATAAAACCAAATACATGTATGTGATTAAGTACATTAGGGCTAAAATTAACACTAGCACACAGAACAGCAGTAGACAGAGAGCAGAACAAGGGAGGGGGAATTAATGAAGGTACAACCAGAGACATTGTCATATAGCAGATAGAAGTGCTGGAGTAAAAGACAAGAGAAAGCAAAAGGAAAAAAAAGCAAGGGGGTATTATGGATGGCTTCCACTAATACTAGACCTATATCCTCCCCCTGCGTGGGAGGCCTGCAAACTACTCCAGCATGGATGGTTGTTTTGTTCCCTGACTCCAGAGTGACCCACGATGCCTCTGCTTCTTCCCTGGATCCCTGAGCCTCTGTAGCTTTTATCCCTTCCTTTACATACATAGCAACCCCATCTCCCCTCTTCCTCTCCCTATCCTTTCTAAACAGTGCATGCCCTGGTATGGCTGCATCCCAGTCATGGTTCCCTGCGCACCATGTCTCCGTAATAGCCACACTGTCCAGGTTTGTGTCTGCCATCAGTGTCGTTAGGTCTGGGATTTTGTTTCCAGACTGTGGGCATTTGTGCACATGACCTTCCACTCTGTGTACCCGCTTAATATTCTTTGTTTATTGGTCTTTGCCCTGCACTGCATTAGTGATGTACCTTCTGTTCTCTCCCCCATTGTAACCATGGTAGTTTTACGGTTAGATATTATGGTAGTTATTGGGTCCTCACTTCTTTCAGTTATGTCCTGTGGGGGTGCTATGATAATCCTCTTGACTGTCTATGCCTCCCCTCTTGGCAAGTTTAAATGATCACTAAGGATGTACTTAAACTTCTCAGAGAGGATACCTTTGCCTCCCCTGGATAGATGCAGGCCATCTGGAGAATATAGTCCTTTATTTCTCCAGGTGAGCTTCCAGTCCCCAGTGAAGCCATACCACACCTCTCTGCACCATTTCTTCAGCCATATGTTGAATTCAATGATGCAGATGTCCCTTCCTTCCCCCTTGCCATGGACAGGTAGCACCTCCGAGAAGGTGACAGAATGTACTACTTGCTCAAGACTCTTCCCCAGCTCCCCAAACTCTTTCTGAACTCTTCCTACATCTACCCCCTCTCTAGTCAGGTCATTAGTCCCCAAGTGAATAATGCCATCCCGCTCCCACCTCCTTGCTTCTGCTCTTGCAATCCTAAAGATTCGCTTCCCCTCCTTCTGATCTGTGCCTTCAGGTAGGCACATTACCTCCCTCTCACCATTGTTACCTGACCCCAGCTCAATCCCCCGGACAATGGAGTCCCCAACCAAGATTTGCTTCATCCTCCTGTGTGTTCTCCTTGCATCTGCCCTTGGGGTTCCATCCTGGATGACCCCCTCAACCCCCATGGTGTTCACATCCGAAGATGCTGCACAATCTCTGTGCTGTGCAAGGATGGCATACGAGTTGTGAAGTGACACCGGCTGGGGGAATGTGCCTCCGTGCTGCCTCCCGCACCCTCCCAGAGCCCACTGTAGTCCATCCTTCCCTCCTTCTTGGCAACCTCTGAGGGAGAGGTGGTGGACATGGTGGTCTCTGTTTGGGGGGAAGGTCACCTGTACCCTCACCAACTCCACTTGGAGTTCAGCTACCTCCTCCCTCAACACAGAGAGGTGCCTGCAGATAGAGCAGCACCACAGTATCCAGAAGGTCTTTCTGAACACTGCTGCCCCACATCCACTGCAAAGCACTACACCCTTCATCTTCCTTCTACTATCCTTGCCTAACTGCCCCTTATTGCCCTGTACCCTCTGCTGCTCTTTTCTTCTATACCATGTCCAGTGCCCAGCTATATATATTTATACTGTCAATATTCTTCAGTGGCATAATGTATCAAGGACTGTAGATTTATGTCAGGGTGTGGTATGTGTCTATGTTGTGTACAGAAATAAGATGGCTAACAGTGTGTGTATGCAGTCATCTGGTACCATATGTGGTCACAGGTTAGCGGTATAAAGGAAGGAAGTGCTAGGTGGGGGTGGGCCCTCCTCACCACCAGAGACAATCAGCCACATCAGCAAACCCCACAGAAACACTCAGCTGCACATACAAAATCCCAAACAGGTAACTTTCCAAATGAATCCAGAAACTGACTGAAAGCAACAATAATCTGCAAAAGAAACAATAAGAACAGCAATAAAATCACCAAAATCAACAGTGACTTCCCTGAAATGAACTGTGGCCACATCTTCAATCAATGGGACAAGCTGCAAGACCTTCAATCAAGATCGAGCCTTGTGAGAAAGATCACCACCATCTTGTTGCCCATTGCTGCAGGTTGTGGATGGAGCTCCTCACCCCAGACTGATGAAGGATCCTGCCTTGAGGCACGGTGGTAGAGCTGCAAGCCATGAGTACCCAGGACTTGCTCCTGGGATACAAAGGGAGTGCTCACTTTGCATTTAACCTTATTACTTTCAATATTCCTAGGGCCCCAACAGCCTGCCAACCCAAGGCTACTAGTGGGTACCCAACAGACTGTCCAGGTAAAACACTGATACCAGTGGGGTGGGCAGCTGGGGGTGGTCTGGCCTTCGGACCCAGTTGTTTCAGATGTGTGATTTCTTGCTAACCATATTTTTTCCTCCACCGCTATCCTTTATCCAGGTACCCCTATCCTAATCCTTGCCCAAATAAAGCTGTGAGTTTACTGTTTGAAATTTCTGTGTACAGGGTGTTTTTGTATCTGCCAAGTTATTGCTGGTCTATGGTTTATAGTGTTACTGAATTGTTGGATATTCAGTGGGTGGGGTGGTTGGTAGGGGAGGTGGGTAGGTGCAGCATCCGGGGCTGTGCAGCCAGTCACCTGACCCACTTCTAATTTACTCTGGGTGGAGGCACCACACTATATCTTATAACTTTGGGATAGAACCCCTGATCATCAATGTAGCAGGACCAAGGCCCCTTAATCTGCTAGAGGGTCAACAGGCAAGAGTAGTAGGCCACCGGCACATGGTGCCTGGGCTATAGTATAAAAAATACAGCTACTGTTATAAAAATAACTTTTTGGATCTGTCTTATGACCTTGTGGCTAAATGACTTTATGCTGAAGTCTAAATACTTATTCTGTTTCTTTTGAATTACCTAGGCAGAATGAGTTTAATTTATAGTTCTAATGCTTGTTGTGTACCTATTTGGTCATTATTGGCCAGTTCAGGACTGGTAATCATCAAATCAGGGCACTGCTATTCATATCACAAAATCCCATTAAGTTTATAATGTGGCATCATGTAGTCTAAGAACAGCAAAGTATCAGTAATACTAAAATCCCATTGCATATTACATGAGTTGAAATGTTCCATGTTTAACCTTATTCCAAACTGCCACCTCCAGCTGAATGAAAGTATCACAGCAGATGCTTACCAATAAGAACATTTTGCAAGTAAACCAAAACCTTTCTTTTTTAATTTTCTTCCAGCATTGATGTTTATGATACAAAGGGACCATTTAAAGTACGTGGTAACTGTTGGTAAAGATCCCTGCTCATTGTATAAGCTTGCTTTACTGTGGAAGCAGGATTATTACCACAATAATATATTTCATGATCTAGTGTTATAATTAATCATTGATTATTCCGAGACACTGGATGAGATTAGTTTTTTTTTGTAATAAAGAAAATAAGTTTAATGAATGCTGGGATGGTAAAACAGGTATTTGCTTCAACTGTCATGTACTTTTATATCAGCAACTGTTCTGCTTTGTACTATACTATATATTGCAACTTCCAGTTCAGACTGTCGACCTGTCAATGAAATGTAAAGTTCTGTGATTGTTTTTACATGTGAAAATTAATTTTATTTGTATGTGGATCATATGCCCACTGTTGGATTTGGACATGGAAATAAGTTTAAATCTTCTGCATCTAATTTTTTTCTTTCCTTCTTGTCTAATTTTGTTAATAATGCTTTAGCGGTCTGTACAGTTTGTTCATTTGCTTTGAGGTGTTAAGGTGATTATGCATGTGAAAAGCATTCTGTTGCTTTGAGATTGCACAATATTAAAATGTGTTCTTTGAAAGTATGAGAAATTATTCCCATAATCTGTAAACAATGTAAATGATATCAATAAGTGCTTTTTGAGGAAGCACTGAATGTGGGACTTTTCAGTATAAACAAATCAAAGTGAAGCTATGGACCCCTACCCCATCTATCAGATGCTCTGACCAAAACTAAAGTTGAAAAATATCTGAAATTACTAAAAACTCTGCTGATAAATCTTTTAGAAATTATTTAAATACATACTACAACTAACTGCGGCATAAATCAAGAGGTTGTACCACAGGCAGACTCCCTCCATTGTTCCTAGCTTACCACCACAACAAAACAATATTAGGAACTGCTCTTCGGGCACTGCAATGAACAAGTCCTACCTTAGTAATAGAAATACCACCCCAATCCATGCAGGCTACTAATTGCTATTGGTGATGGAGCTGTGGGAGGAGTCTAAAGGGGTCTTGAGAGCTGCACTACTGAGAGAAAAAGCTGTCCGTCTAGGCATGGCTTTACTTCCTAGTTTCCAGTAGAATCGAAGAGACTACCAATACGAAATATGATGTCCCCTTGAGATGTAACATCGTGGCCGTACTGTGGTTGGTGGAAAGCAAGAATTATGGGTAGAGGGTGGAAACAAAGCAGTGTGGGTGCCATTCAGGGATACAACTCCCTTGGGGATGTCACTAGAACATGAGGGAGTTTACATTATTCATGCGTGAACAAGGTTATGGGGAGGGATGGAGAGAGAACTGACTTGGGGAACGGGAGGGATGAATCTCAACAGGGAGTGGAATCAAGCTGTCAAGTTTGTGAATGGGTCTGAAACTAATGGGTACTTTGAGGGGTGCTTGTTAGCTGAGTGGGAGTCAGGGATGTCTCCAATGGAGTCAGAAAACAAAGTTTGCAGGTATGTTTGTCAGCTGAGAAGGGTCGAAGGTCTGAAACTGGGGACATACTTTTAAATAGTGCGGTGAATGCGCCATGATTACCATCCAACTCCACTATTTAAAAGTCCAGCCGGTATCCGGTAAGCTACCTTTTACTCTATTGTGCTCACAAGACATCTGCGGGGCTATGCCCACTGCAGCAGTAAAAATGAAATAAAAGGTAGAATTCTAGTCACAAGAGCATACATAAGATTTAAGGAGGTGACTGCGATATCCCTTTTTGAAGGTGGAGACAGTCTGGCACTGGTGAAGGCTAGTAAGAGTAGCATTCCATAGCCTTGGGGCAACAACAGAAAAAGAAATGTCCCCCAGCTGCGTCCTTGGAATAGGTCATTCTTCATGGATGGTAGACCTTAGTGGGCAGATATCAGTTAGAGGGTGGAGAAGACTAAACAATGAAAAGGGGGACTGGTTTTGCAAGATGTTGTAAATTACCCCTCCAAGTAATAGGTCATGTAGAGCAGCAGGATGAAGCCAACCCACTTTAGCGTATAAGGTACAATGATGGGTATGGCAGCTTAGGGACATGGCAAATCGACAGATATTATTACAGGTAGTGTCCCATTTATGTAAGTTAGTTTGCGAAGATGCATGGATTACAGATACCCCGTAACTGAGTTCAGGGAGCAGGACACCATGAGCAATGGATAGGCAGGCTAGTGGGGTAAGGTTATGTTTGAGCTTATACAAGAGACCCAATTTAGTGTTTACAGATTTGCAGACACCTGTTATGTGCAGGAAGAAATCAAGGGATGTGTCAAGCGTGTCACCAAAGTAACTGAATGTAGGCACCATTACAAGAGGGGTTCCATCACTGCACAGTACTGCTAGAGGGGTAGTGCAACTCTTAATTTTGGGAGCACAGCCAAACAGCATGGCCCGTGTCTTTGTTGTATCTAAGAGGAGTTTGTTAGACTGGAGCCAATGTTGCAATCCATGGAGGTCAGTGGTTAATTTGGTGTTAATTCTGGACATACTGCGTGAGCTTAGGTACCGGACAAGATCATCTGCATATAAGATAGGGATGCAGTCGGTGAGGGTCTGGTGAAGGTCAATAACATAGAAGGAGAAAAGTAGGGGTTCAAGTATTGAACCTTGTGTCACACCACCATGGGGGACAGGAACAGATTTCCATTGGCTCCTTCCATCAAGATAGTTCCTAAACCAGGGTAGGGCAGAGGAGATCCTAGGTTGCTTAGTTTGGTACAAAGCAGATAACGGTTTACTAGATCGAATGCTTTAGTAAATTCAATAAATACAGTCCCTGTGTACTCACCCCTATCCATAGCATTTGTCACCTGGGAAGTGAAGGAGAGAGAGCAGTGGTAGTGCTATGATTTTTATAAAACCTTGTTGTACTGGAGACAAAGGTTATGCTTGTTTAGGAACCCAGTTAACTGTGAGGCAACAAGCTTCTCCAGTATTTTGTTGAAAACAGGAAGTAAGGCAATGGGTCTATAGTTTGTAACCAGTTTTGGGTCACATTTCTTAAAGACTGGGATTATATGGGAGAGTTTCCATATCTCTGGTACAGCCCTGGACGCAAGAGACAGGTTGATGATTCTAGTGATAGGTGAGGACATTTCCACAGTAGCAACTCTTAGTAACTTAGGATCGATGCCATCAGAGCCAGTGAATTTGTCTGTAGGCATTCTCTGCAGTAATTTATGCACTTCAGATACTTTAACCACACAGAAGTAAAACTGTGGGTAGCTCAGGGTGTTAGAGCATGGATCTTTGATAGGTAGTGCTGACTGTGAAGGTGTGAAGGCCCTTGTATAGGATGATAGGGCTGAGAAGTAGCTATTGAAAGTGTCTGCTATGGTTTTGGGATTGTTGCAATTGGCATTATTTATACACCTGTCAAGGAGAGGAGGGTTAGTAGATATACCCATAGCCAGTTTAATACACTTCCAGAAGTGTTTTGGGTTACCTACAGAGGAATCAAGGAGGGACCTATAGTAAGTACTCTTATTTTGGCAAATGGCTTTTTTGCATTACAAGTTACTGCACAGGCAGAAGTTTTAGATCGGGTAATGGGGCAGGCCATAGTCAGTGCACACTAAGTGGGGAAGAAAGTCCCATAGCATAGCTAAAAGCTACACACCAGTGAGATGGGTTTGCAGTATGCTAACGTGAATGCATTTTCTTACCAGATATCTTAAATAAGTGAATTGAAAATATGTATTTGTGCTAAGGCATGTGGATCTTTTTTTTCATTAGGTGGGGAGGAATGTGACCACATTATATTTAGCCATATTAGCTGAACAAGAATATATGATACTTTGCTAGGAAGACAAGACAAGGAAAATTTACATTTTATGTTGCTTTGTACTACAGGTCTGTCAGCATCAAAGATATTCTTTCCTAGGGGTAGGGACATCATAAATCATCCAGTGATTTATTTTGTAACTACGCCTGATTGATAAAATAAATTATTGGATGCTATAATTATGTGTGCTCTGGCTTTTTTTTTGCTGAAGTGTGTGCCTTGCCTAGCAGCACCACCCATTTGTGGGTGCATGCAGTGTGGGTTTGTTTGATGGGCACCATAAACTCTTATATCAGATCTTTTGATGAAAGATAGACAGCAGTCATAGAATAATGCTTGGTCTGCATTGAAAGTCCCCTGCACTATAGAAGATTAGAAAAGGCATCACTTTTGGCAGAGGAAAACAAAGTTTGAGATATGCTATTTGGTTAGAAATAATAGGCCAGTCCAGTTTTGTAGTCTTGTGTCCGAATCTAGTGAGGAAAGGTTTGCTTTTTTTTGAAAACTGACCATTCATCACATTCTGTAACTAAAGCTGTTATGCCTTGGTCAAAATCAAGGTGTTCTGTATCTACTGTACTTAATCCATGAATAAACAGAGTACAGTATACCTTTGTCTGAAAGACTGGACTGCTGTCGTTGACTCCACAGCAACTACTCAATGACTAACATGATCATTACACTGGTGAATCAGAAAACTGTGTGGAGCTATGATATGGATGTCAAGAAGAAAGTAGGCAAAACAAAGGGACACAGAAGGAGCTGAATAAGGCTCTATTCCCAGTAGCAGAATGTGGTCCAGATACCCTCACTGTGGAGTTACCATATATTGTTGCTATACACAAAACTCTAGACTAGCCATTGAGTGGAAGAGTTCACCCTGTACCTAAGTCAGAATGCAAATGAGTTAGGCCAGATGTCAGTGTGTGCGGGTAAGCACTGGAATTTGTACAACAATGATGGTTTGTGTAATGTATGGCACCAACTGCATGATGGACTGCCATACACACAGCACCATAGTAACTACACTACCACTGTTGTCATTCCCCACTTGCCCACCCCTTACCTTGAGGTCCCCTTTTGGGCCAAAGTGTTCTCACTATCTGCCGCTGAGTCCTGGTGTTCCTAGAGGTCCAGTGAACCCCCCCCAACTTCAGCCCAGCTACGGTCTCTAACATCTAGTGGAATCCCCCCCCTAGTTAATTTCATCATGTGTGTCCTTTTCACCTGCTAGCTCCTTACCCATCTCCATCCCCAGCCAGCACAGATAATGTGGGAGCAATGTGCTGACACTCCATCCAACCATCCTGATCAGTTCTAGAGGTAATCAGAAAATTACAGCCCACATACAAGCAGGAGTCACCATGCTTTGTGAATGGCCTGGTGGTCCGTTTGCATGCATGGTGAACCTACCCACTTATTCACACATTTGCAAAGCAATTTGTGAATGCACAAGAAGGGTCTGTGAGTCCTTTTATGCATATCTCAAGGGATCTCAGGTAAGGGATTGGCCAAAAAGTGTTGTGCATGCATGTTTTTGTCAGTCCATTGTGACCGAGAAGTGGGCCCCCTCAGCCGGGCATCATTTTCGTAAAAGTGGTATCTGAAGTTAAACTGAAAGATCAAGCAGGTAGGGCAGCAAATACAGAAAAGTAAGAGGCTGAGGAAAGATCTTAGGGGATCTCATAGCACAGTTCTTTTGGAATGCGTAGTGGCTACTTCCCATACAAAGAATTATCAATTGAAGAGTTGAGCCATGATGATCTAGGCCCAAAGAATATATACTCAAGACAGTAAAGATGAATATTGTGATCACTGGAGTTTGTGTAAGACAAGGCAAGGTAAATTTTATTTCCATGGTGCCCAATCCCTGAGGCTCTGGGCACCTCACATTAAAACAGGCTAGGTAAAATCAATACAGAACTCTTTTTATAAAACATTATAAACAAACAACTTAAAACAATACTTAAATCTCAGAATGCATAAAGCCTCAGGTGGTCTATGCAGATCAAACATCTTCACCGGGAGGTCAGCCCAGTGGTGCTGAGGGCTGAGGCGCTGGGTGCCTTACCTCTCGCCACACCGGTGACCCATGTTCGGGAACGAGCACAGGTCACCAGGGGTCAGCCGGGAGGGAGGGCTGGGAGGGGATAGAGTGGCTGCCAGGGAGCGCTCCTCTCCCAGATTGGGGAGGTTGGCTCTCAGCCTAAGACCACCACCAGGTGGAGGTGTGATGGTTGTGCAGGCAGTGACAGAGTCGGGTGCTAGGCCAGGGGTGGGCAGTGCAGAGTCGGCTGAGCCAAGGCATGTGCACACATCTCCATGCACACGTTTGACCTTGTTTGGGGCTCTGGGGGGTAAGGGGAAGAAAAGCAGAAAAGGCGGGAGCAGCAGCCAGATGATTCCCCCAGGCCAACTCTTGTGGTCCTGCCGGGGCAGTGGGAGTGGCCCCGAAGGGATCGTGGATGTCCAGTACAGATGGCAGACACAAGTTGCTGGCCTGCCGGGAGGATAAACACCTGTATGGGAAAAAACATCTTCGCCAGGGAAGGCCAGAAAGAGCAAGTGTGCTTTTAGCCCCTTTTTAAAAGACTTGACTGTTGGGGGCCCCCCTGACAGCAGCTGGATGGGTGTTCCACAGGGTAGGCCCAGTGACACTAAAGGTGTGGTCACCAGATGTTTTAAGCCTGACCCTGGAAACATCAAGGAGGCCCCTGGTCGAAGAACAGAGGGAATGGACTGAGGTTGCAGGTGTAAGGAGATAAGCCAGATAGCTAAGGACCAGCCCATATAGGGCCTTGTAGGTGAGCAAGCCCACCTTGAAGATGAACCTCCACCTGACCGGCAGCAGTGCAGAGCCTGCAGGACTGGGGTCACATGACTGGATCTAGCCAGGCCAGTCAGTAACCGAGCTGCTGCGTTCTGCACAAGCTGCAGTCGACAAATGGTCCCTTCAGTGACACTGAAGTATAGAACACTACAGTAATCGAACCTCAAGTAACAAAGGCATACACCAGTGAAGGCAGTTCTTCAGGCAGAACTAGGGCTTAATCCTGGTGACATTCCTCAAGTGGTAGAAATCACTTTTGACAAGAGATGACACCAGAGCTTCAAGTGTCAATCTGCTATCCAGGATAATGCCAAGATCCTGCACCCAAGGGGAAGCCATCAATGAAGAGGATCACAGAAACAATCCTGTACCCATTCCAGAGGCACTCCCATCAAGCCCATGACCTGGCTCAGTCGCCAAGACTTCCATCTTATCCGGGTTCAGTCACAACCAGCTGGAGGACATCCATTCATTGATCTTGGCCAGGCAGTTGTTAAGCACTTCCACGGTGGTGTGTGTTCCAGGGGCAGAAGACAGGTACAGTTAGGTATTATCTGCACAGCAGTGAAAACCCACACTGTACTGTTGAATGAGCTCTCCCAGGGGCAGCATGTATACTGCGAATAACACTGGAGACAAGATCAAGCCCTGAGGAACTCCACAAGACAGGGCCCTCGGGGAGGAGGAGGAGAATGTCCCCTTTACCACCCATTACACCCTGCAGGACATATAAGACTCAAACCAGTCGATGATGGTGCCAGCGAGTCCACAATACTCTCAAAGGCAATCGAGAAGCACAATGTGATCCCACGGTATCAAAGGCTGAAGAGAGATCAAGGAGAACAAAATTGACCTGTACCTGCTATCTCTAGCCATGAGGTCATTATGTACCTTAACTAACACCCTTTCATTGCTATACTAGCCCTGAAACTCGACTGGAATGGCTCATAGATATCAAAGGACACGAGGTGTTCCTCGAGCTGTTGTGCCACTAACTTCTTAACAACCTTGCCCAAAAATGGCAGATTGGAAACTGGACGGTAATTCACCAGGATATCAGGGTCAAGGGATGGCTTCTTTAGGAGAGGTCTCACTAGAGTATCTTTCAAGGTGTCTGGAAAGACTCCCTCCAGCATCAAACATTGGATGATCCCAATGAATACCGGGACAATGACCCCGACACAGCTCATCAATAAAGGAGTCGGGGCTGGGTCCAGTTCACAATAAGTGTGCTTTAGCTTTGAGATCACTTCAATAACCTCAGCCACCTCCACTGGTTTAAACTCCTCCCAAACTGATGGAGTGCCTGTGCTTATCCCAAGCTGATCACTGTGAGGCAAAACTTGCCTCACTGAGAGGATCCCCACCTGGATGGAGGACACCCTGTCAGGAAAAACAAAGCAAACTCCTCACATAAAGTGACTGAAAACGTTTTTTTCAGCAGTTGACAGACTGGATGTAAAAGTCTGTCCACATTCCGAAATAGCTGAGATGGTCTGTTTTTTTCCTGCAGCAATCTTGCAGAACAGGAATTCTGCCTTCTTACAGTTGATTGCCTCTTGTTACTCATGGTAATGAGCATGCAAGGCTAATTTGTCCTCCCCCAACCAGGTCATTCACCAGCAACGCTCCAACTTCTGACCCCTGATCTTCATCACCTTGAGCTCCCCATCAAACCAAGGGGGTCTCAAGTGAGAAGATCTGGGTCTTGTACGGAACAGCGCAATGGCATTGAGCACTTCGGAGACCACCCTATTATAGGCGGCCACTGCCTAGCCTGTGCCAACCACACATGCAGGATCTACAGTAGATAAGTCAGCTATTGCCAACAGTCCCTCTGGGGACACACCCCTCAAAGGGCAATAGCTAACCATCTCAGCAGGGGAGGGACTTTCAGAGGGGCCCCAAACAAGAATTTTACCATACAATGATCAGCCTAAATGACCTGATCAGTCTTGAGGTTAACTACCTCAAGCCCCAGTGAGAACACCAGGTCAAGCATGTGGCCATGGTGATGGGTCACAGAAGTAACCACTTGTGTCAGGCCCAGTGATGACATCAACTGGAGGAGGTCATAACCAAATTGTGAGGATTTGTCGTTGACCCAGGCATTGAAGTCCCCCAAAATTTAAACCTCTGGGGGACTCCAACACCTCACTGATTACAAAGTCTATGACCTCCTGCAGTAAATCACCCCCCGACCCCAGAGGATGGTAGATGAGAATCCTGCAAACTGCACCTTGACCCCCAAGCACCACCACACACTCAAAAGACCTGACTGATCCCACTGGGTGCATGGTAAGCCAAGATGGATCTTAAGAAGATGGCCACCCCACCCCAGTGTTCCCTCCTCGGGCAGGGCACTACAGAATACCTACAGGGGACAGCCACCTCCAAAACTGGTCTGGCGTCATCACCAAACCAGGTATCCATAATGCAAGCCAGATCGACTGAGGAAATCAAGTCTGCCATAACTGCGATCTTGTTCCGCATCCACCTGTCATTGCACAGCACTACCCAAAGGGGACTGGCAGATGCTGCCACCCCCCCCCCCAGCTATCTGCCCACTCGATCTGGCGGGAACCCTGGGGACAGAGACCAAACACATCTGTCCGCTCTCTAGGCTCTGCCTAATCCCAGGGCATCTCCTGCACCTAATCAACCCAATACCACTCACCTCTGCCATGCCTGCTACACCCTGCCGCTGCCAACCAATGCATGCCCTTGTAATTCCAACCTTCCTATAGCACCTCACTGTAGTATCCAGCAACACAGAGGCTTGAGTAGAACTGGAGCCCCATTGTTGGCTAGAAAAAGATATTTACTACATAGAAGAAGACAACCTGAGTGACACTCATAGCTGAAACCAGATTCAAAGGCATTATTTCTGAAGATATATTTTGTTCTAGAGAATTAGTTGTAGTGGTTTCATATACTGTAGGGCCAAAGGGTAGGGAGATGGTTAAAAATAATGTGTAAAGGAAATGGGTCATGGATAGAGCTAATTTTATCCATGGACTAGAGAGCACTAGAAGCATTTTTGGAGTTAACGTAAAAATCAGATCAATTTAAGGGGGCTTTAGGAAAAAATGTCAAGGAGAGATTTAAAAATTGCAAAGTCAGAGATACTGTACCATTCTGAATATTGTAAAAGAAGCTGTGAAATTCCACAAACTTCTCAAAACAGAAGTTGTTTGTATATCTTGTAACGGAGGAGAATTAAAAGAGATTTTCTAGTTTACCACTAAACATTATCAGTTGGACTGAAATTTTATATTTGAAAAAAAAAAAATTTCCAGACATTCCATTATTTAAAGACTTCTGCATGAAAACAGGCTCTTTGCCCTTATAATTCATCTGCTCCTTCTGCCTTTTCTCTTTTTTTTTAAATCAGTGTTTACTGAGAAACTTTAACATACATAGAAAAAGGAAAGTCACTAGATTCAAAAACAGTAGACCATGATGTACTCCTACAACTGCAGTATAATGGAACAGTGATCCAAGTCATGTTTTCTAGACACAGGACTTCTAACGTAGATGCAGCTCAAGTTAAAATTAATTAAAATGCTCAGCAATACCCTTGTATAAAAATAAGCAATAGAAAATATTCCTGAAAACTAATACTGGTCTGAAAAAAATCAGAATTAACACCAGTTGGAAAAAGAGCCAGTGTCTCCAAATGTCTTCCCCCTTGTCCTGGTGCTCATGTAATGTGTAGGTGAATGACTCCATTTGCTGCCTTTTCTGTTCTGAAGTAATAAATTCTTCCTGTGATGTCAGAATCATTCCTGTTGTGGTCATAAGAAGGATTATGATTTTGTGACAGAAATACTGCACGTAATCAGATGGAGTCTAGGGGGAAAGATCCCGTTGTAATAAAATGTCTTTAGTATTAGACTAGCATTTGTAGGGCCGGCCCAGTGGCGTAGAAGGCTGAGGTGCTGAAAGCCTCACCTCCTGCAATGCCGGTGACCCATGTTTAGTAGTGAGCATGGGTTACTGTGGGTCAGACGTGGGGAGAGGACTGAGCATCTGATTGACTGCAATCTTCTCCCAGGGTGGGGTGGCGCGTCACGTCGGTGCTTAGTTGCCACCAGGTGGAGGCCTTGGGTGTTGTGCCACACTTGAGATGGCAAAGTTTACTGGGAGAGTGCTGTGGTTCCGTGAAATATGAATGCTTCAATGCACCAACACCTCACATGCCGCAGCAGCTGGAGAATAGGGAGAACATGAAAAATGTGGTTGGCATGGATGACCTGAAGTCCTGCCTGCTGTCCCTCCATCCTGTGCCAACGTCTTACCTGCCAGAACTGCTACTGGATATGAGTTCCCAGGTTGGGGGGGATGGCCTTCCTCTACGTGGCCCCATTATGGGGGGGTTAATTTGTGGGGGTCTCTGGATCCAGTTAAGTGGGATTGAGGTGGTTACCAGATGTGGAGGTGAGGATGAAGCTGAGACAGCCTGATGATGCTGACCTGTGGGGAAACAAATAAAAAGCTATATGGGAAAAACAGCAAGCATTTGTCAATGCCGAATGTTTGCTTGCTTGTCTTTGCTGTGTAGGTGTCTGACATTGATAGTGCAGAGGCGATAATTACCAAATGAATAACACAAGTTATACTAGGGAAATTGTCATGATTGAGAATGAAGAGTTTCACACATAACATTGTCATTTTCTTAGATTGTGACCTTGAATTTTCACAGAACTAGTCTTTTTTTGCCCCAGCATATGAATAAGATAGCGCCATTTACAAAATGCAACCCAAAACATTGTATTGTGGAATGATGGTGAAAACAGATTTTGGAAGGGATTTGGTAATGGCACTTGCCATGCCCATTCAGATGAGTTAAAAACATGAGTATGTTGAAGCGTGTTCAAAAGTAAAAATATTGCAAAATTATGAGCAAACATTGAAAAATGTTAGTGTTTGTTCATAACATTTTCAGTTTTGACCTCAAATATTTAACATAGATTTTTTTTATCACACCACCTTATGAACATGTATCTATTTAAAATTTGGTAACCAGGAAAGGCACACTGAGCCGAGGCTCGTTTCCAGGTGTGACCCGGGGACAGAGAACAAAAAGGGCAGTAGTAAAAAGGGTAAGCAAAGCACAATTTGACAGAATAGTACTGAAGTAATTACAATTGAATGGGAACGTTACACATAGTAGTACATGCAGTTATAGTACATTTAGGCAAAGCAACAATATACATAATAGTAGTAGTAGTAGTATTACAAAAATAGTACAACATGGCTAGGAAACCAGTAATTGCAATCGAGTGAGAACTTTACACATAGTAGTACATACGGGTATAGTACATTTAGGCAAAACAACAATACGTATACAGTAGTAGTAGTACTACAAAAATAGTACAACAGGGCTAGGAAACCACGTCAGCTGTGGCGTGAATCAGTAGATACACCCTGTTGTAGCAGCACTTAGTGTCAGAGGAGGTGGTGGCAGGAGCATGTGGGTTGCAAGGAGAGCCTGAGGAGGTGCCTAAAAGAGGAGAGAGAGGGGGAGAACCAGAGAGAGGAAGGAAGCTGGTTCCAAAGAATGGGGAGCTGGTATGAGAAGGCAGCTTGTCCTGAGCAGGAGTGTGGATGGGAAATGGAGAAGGTGCGAGAGTCCTTGGAACATAGAGCGAAGTCAAAAATAGCTGTGGGTGACAGGAGTGAAGATGAGTATGAGAGTAAGGAGTCAAACTAGTACTTTGCAATGAGGACACAGCAGTGGGTAGTGCGGTGATGTGATGGGGAGGTAGGGAGAGTGTGGTACATAGTGTGCAGTGGTGGGTGCAGGGGTACAGGTTGGAGGTGAATTGACAAAATGAGCTGTAAAGAGTGTCTGGTCTAACATGGGATGAGGGAGGGGCAGAACTGTTGACCATATCGGCATAGTCAATGATAGGGAGTACTAGTTTGGTGACAAGTTCTCAGCATACAGGAAGTGGGAGGCAGTCCTTATGATGGTATAAGGAGCCACATTTTTGATGGAGCTTGTTATGGATTGCATCAATGTGAGCAGGGAAGTCTAGATTCCTGTCAAGCCATACACCCAGGTATTTTGAAAGCAGAGGCTATGTCAAGCTGGGTGCCATCTAGGGTACAAAAGGTAGGGAGGGATTGGAGTTTTGCTAGCTTGTGACTTGTACCAAAGGTCATGGATACTGTTTTTGTTTTAATTCATTGTAAGCTGGTTAGCCTTGAACTAGAGGAGCATGTTCAGAAAGTCACGCTGGAGAGGGACCTCTGCTGCAGCAGTTGTTGGGGTGGAGAAGTAGATTATGGTGTCATCTGCATACATGTGTGTGTCAGAGGAGACGCAGGCTGAGGAAAGGTCATTAAGGAAGATGGAGAATAATATTGGACTGAGGATGGAGCCTTGGGGAACTCCGGTCAGGATGGGAAGTGAAGGTGACAGTATATTGCCCACTTGAACTGACTGTTGATGGCCAGTCAGGTAGGAGTGGAACCAATTAAGAGCATGGGGTGAGAGACCTGCTAAGGTCAATTTATTTATGAGGAGCTGGTGGGAAACAGAATTGAAAACTTTGGCCAGGTCTATAAAAATAGCAGCTGTGATCTGACCTTTGTCCATTCCTGAGAGGATGGAGTCAGTTACTCTGAGGAGTCAGGCTATGGTGGAGTGTTGTTTCCTGAACCCAGACTGAAAGGGGGAGAGAAAGGATGTGGAGTCAAGAAAGGAGGTAAGCCTGGACAGCACTAAGGATTCTTGGAGTTTTGCAAGAGAGGGTATTAATGAGATAGTCCAATAGTTTCTAGGAGAGGTTGGGCCCTTGCCCTTGTGGAAATGGGGAGGAATTTGGCTAGCTTCCATGCTTGGGGGACAACAGATAGTGAGAAGGACAGATTCAGGATGTGTGTGAGAGAGGGTGACTGTGGCTGGAGTAGAAAGCTGGTGGAGCACTGGATCCAGTCCATCTGGGCTGTGCTTTAAGGGATTTAGAAATACTAGGGCTTGGAGGACTTCTTGAGGGGTGACTGGTGGAAAGTCGAATAGATCAAGGTTAGAGGGAGAGGAAACCTGGACAGTGTTGGTGACAGGTTGGCTATGAAGGGTACAGGTGGTAAAAAAATTGGTTAAAAGTAATGGCTACTGTGAGTGGGTCAGGTACTAGATTGCCACCAGCTTGGGGAGGAGAGAAGGGAGGAGGAGGAGTGGACAGGTAGATCAATGAGGGAATGCAGAACTTTCTAGAACTTGGCTGGAGACCTTAGATTGGATTGCAGAGCAAATGAATAGTACAGGGACTTGCAGTGCAAAGAGATTTGGTGCAGAGGGACATAACAGGTCTCATTTATGAAATCCTGTCCAAAATGTTATTTTGCGGCATAAGTGTGAAAAGACGTTTTGGGCAGGATTTAAAAAATTGCACGTCATGTTCATAACATGGGGTACAAAAATGACTGTTGAAAATGTGGGGTCACAATGTGGTAAAATAGCAAAGGTGGGAGTGAACATTGAAGAGTTCAATGTTTCTTCATAACTTTGTTGTTTTTTGAGATTTTGACCCCAAAGTTTCAACATAGTCTTATTATATCCCCACCTTATGATCAATATAAGTGGAATTTTTAAAATCCCATCTAAAAGGTTATTTTGTGGAGCAACTGTGAAAAAAAGATTCAGATGGAATTTGAAAAATTACACCTGCCTTTTTCATGAGGTGGGGTAAAAACAAGGCTATGTTGGACATTTGGGGTCACAATCTGGAAAATAAGTGACATGATGAGTACGGGTTGAAGAATTTCAACATTGTTGCATAACTGTGTTGTTTTTTGAAATTTCTGACCCCACATTTTTAACATAGTCTTTTTATTACCCCACCTTGTGATCAAAACAGCTGACATTTTTTTAAATCCTCTCTGAAATGTGATTTTGAAGAGCAACAGTAAAAAACATGTTTTGGGGATTCAAAGCCTTTCACCTACCTGGTTCATGATGTGGGGTTACAAAAAGGCCATGTTGAAAATTTGAGGAAAATGTTAAGAAATTACAAAGTTCTGAGTAAAAGTTCAAAACTCATTAAAAAGGCTTTAATCAAATTTACCTTGTTTCTGTCACTTTCTGGTGGAGCTCCAAAGAAACAGGACATTTGAGAAGGAACAGCAGTGGACTGGATAGGTAAATATGGGGTGGGGTGGTTGGTGCTGAGAGGGGAATTGGTTTGGGGGTTGGGGTGTGGGGATGCAGAAGTCATCGTTAGACTGTTTTCTTGTTTTACAGGTTTTCATGCACGGCAGGGCGGGGGCAGGATCAGAGGTGTGGATACTTGGCAGAAAGGGTGTTTATTTTCTATGGACAGGGCACCAGGAATATCAGAAGGTGGATGGGATACTTGGCAGTGGGAGGATATTTTATTTTTATGGATGGGGAACAGAGAAAGATTGGGAAGTGGGCAGGATCTTGACAATGGGAGGTTGTTTTAATTTTATGGACAAGGCACCAGGGGAAAGATCAGGAGGTGGGCAGGATACCTGGTAGTGGGAGGATGTTTATTTTTATGGATAGGCCACTGTGTGAAGGATTGGGAGGTGGGCGGGATACTTGGCAGTGGGAAGGTGATTTAATTTTATGGATGGGGCATTGGGAGAAGGATCGGGAGGCCACTTGCGGTCCGGTATCATGCAGATAAAAAGATCAAATCACTCTTTGATAGGAGTGGCTCCCTCCTTTCAACTACATCAGGTTTCTGCCCCACAAGCAGAGATCACTTTCATCATCAGCCTTGCTGATCACTGGGCTGTCACTGTCAAATCCCCTGCAGCCTGAGCTGCATCAGACCTGACAGTGACACACCTCTAAAACTCATTATTGTAACAATATGTTTGCTTTGCACATGTACAAGCAAACGTAATAAAAACATAGAAAGTCCTGAAATTCAAATGGGAGGGGGGATAAGTAGCTGAGTTATGCTAATGCCAACTATGATATTTTTTTTACTGGAAACTGGTAAGTCTCTTTAAAAGTTCGAAGTTCTAAAATATTCCAAGTAAAGGCCAATTTATAGAACTGTCTTAGTCTATACTCTATACTGTTAAATGATAACAAAAATCATAGTTAAAATAATGACCTTTATTTGTCCAAGCAAGAAAAACTCATTGAGATAGCTTACACTTACATGGGTGATCTGGAAAAGGGCAGCCTGAACCATGTACAACATCCAGATGGCCATAAAAACATACAGAGAAAAACAGCTATAAAATAACCAGAAGTAAAGTAACGAAATTGCAGGCATTTAGAACGATTATGTGGGACTATATTTGTGCATTGATAGAGGCATGGCTCTGTAAACATGTTTTTTTATGTTTTACTTAGAAGATCTGTTTTGTTTTCTTTAAAGCCTGTCCTAGGTTCAAGGAGCACGATAACAAAATTACTTCCTTCCATAACATAAACTCAAACGGTATGCGATCTTTTCTTTAATCTGCAATATGTTAAGGACCAGAGATTTGCAGTGTTAAATAGTTCAAGGAAATTGTTTACAAAGCCTAACCTAGCTCAACCCTTTCCTGACCTTGGTGAACTTTCCATTGCTTCGGGGTGAGTGATAGCTGGCAGTAAAGGAGGAAACATCAGCCATCAAGTGCTGACAGTAGTAAAAAGAATGTTTGCTGTATTGTACAAAGAGAGAAGCCACTGTTAGAGATACATTGTACTGCAAATAATTTGAAGGGACAGAAGACCATGTTAAATCATTAAATCATGGAGGTTTCCTCTCTCTAGAATAATCTACACTAATTAAATCCTCCTCCTCCAAGACAATTCCCAAAAAGCGACTACATGAGCTGATTATGTCTTGTTGTACATGTATTAACTGACTGATTTGTTTTATTTATCCTTTTTGTTGACCAAGTAGGCACACTGGAGAACTATGTTCCCCATTTCAGGTGCAGCCAGTGGAGTGAACACTCAATAATGCACAGCCTAATGATGGTACAAGAGACATGATCTAACAAGCACAGTAACATTTTTCAGTGAACCGTTTACAAAAAAAATAAGATCATACAAATTTAACTTGCAGAGGTTCAAACAGTTTGTCCTTGAAGTTGACTCAGGTTACAATTTCTCTGAGTTGTAAAGGGAGAGCACTGTCCAGGTTATAATGGTCATAACTCTAAAGAAATATTCACCTGTTCCTGCTTTTGCAAATGGGATCTTATATATATTTCTGAATATTTTACAGTATTTCTAAAGGAAATCTTTTGGTGTGGTCCTACAGTGGTACAACTGGCAGGCAATTCATTTCTTAAGAGATATCACTGGAATTTTAGGAAATATCCAGGCATGTCAATGGATGCAACTATATCAGTATTTTTGTTAAACTGTTCAGGGCTGGATTAATAATTGGGCAGAATGGTCAGTTGCCCAGGGCCCTGAGTATGTGGGGGTCCCCAGAGGCAGTGCAAGTTATTTATTTATTTTTAGCAGCTATGCTACTGTGCTTACCAGCCACATTTGGATTTTTTTGTGGAGTGGGGGGGGAGTTACTGAGAAGCCAAGCTGGAACCACGAGTGAAAGTGAAAGGGTCATGTAGTATGCACTGTTCAAGCACAATTCACCCTGCCACTTTCATTTCTAGGCTGAGACAGAGAAAGTGAGAGATCCCTGCAGTAACCTGGTTCCAATAATGGCATCCTGTTAGCTTTTTAATTCTTTTAGTCAATGGCAGCAGAAATGATTGGTTCAGAATATCAAAGAGAGCGCAGACATGCCACACACTGGAGTGCTCCAGGTGCCACCACAGGACAAAGCTCCCGTACAGTATGAAAAAATATGAACAGCACAATCCATGATTGCAAACCAACCTTGATTCAGCACAGGATGAAGGTGTTGTGAAGGTGAAGCAGTATTCTGTGCTGTGGCTCTGCAAGGGCCATTTGTTGTAATATATGTGGAGTTTGCTATCCTTGCATGAGCATTTCATAATTTTGTATTGATTCAGAAAATGCCTGCAAGTATCCTAGCTGTTGCAAATGCAGTTATTGTTCCATACATTCCTAAGGAAACTCAAACTAGCTCTATGCTTATGATACAGTCTTAGACATTTAAATGGGTCTTCAATAGTTTCCATCTCAAACTCAGTTTGAAACCGATACTCTCTGGAGAGACCTTGTGAGTTTACCCATCCCAGAATATTGGGGTGCTCAAGTCATCCCCATTCTGCTTCTATGCCTTAGGGCTGTTTACAAAGCCTGCATTTACAAGGCAGGGGGTGGAGTGCCCTCTTTGGTAAATTCTCCTGGCCTAATTATGCAATTGCATATTCCAAATGTATGGTGGTGCAAATGTGGTTTGTGCCACCTTACATGGTGGAATGTAACTCATGTGTATGCTGACACCCTTTACTACCTCTGCTGCCCTCTCTCTCCTTTCCCTTTGCACAGGCACAGGCTGGTAACCCCTCTGTGCATATCAAAAAGGGGTGCAAGGTTGAACAGTGCCTTAGTGCCTCTGCGAGCTCTTCCACCTGCCAGCCCTTCATTCCTGTTTCCTGGTCTCTCTTTGGTAACACCACCCGCTCTCTCCCTCTGTGAGTTCTCCCATCCACCAGCCCTCCATTCTCACTTCCCAGACCTTCTTTGTTAACACCACAGCCCAGTTTGCCTTTGCCACCTGGCAGCTGTACTCAGTGGATTGTAGCTTCAGGACAGAGTTACTGTTTTGTTCTGGGCTGGAAGCAAGAGGAAGATCCATTGAGTCAGTCCAGATACAGCACAACCCGTGCGGTAGAGACCAGGAAGGAGAACTTGAACTTAGTATACCCTTTTGTAAAATACAGCTTTTATTATTGCTGCTATGCCTAAAAGACACTAACTATCAACTGGATGGTCTTGAATGGGCTTTGTGGCGTAGGAGTACAGTTTTCTGGTTATAAGATGGGAGTACACATATTTAACTGACCTGTTTGTGGAAGTCCTCTTTGCTGTTGCAGTACTGCAGTGCTCAGTTGATTGGATTTCTCCATCAAAAATGTTTTGCTTAGCTGATTTTAAAAGTTATATTGAATGTATGTAAAATGTGTTGTCTGCATATATTGTACCTGTCCTGTCATTGTAAAAGGCTGTATTAAACAATACATATATTTGAACTAACATTGCAATTTGGAAATAAAGGTCTAATCAGTGGCCAGTTCAAGAATTGACATGGGAACAAATTTCAACTGATGTCCTATAAACTGTGTTATTTCATATCCAGTAGGTGCAAGCTAAAAAGGCCAAGTCAGGTTACCAAAGATTCTTCTAGTAAGAGTAACACCTTCCCAAATCATTTGAGAATAGTTTCAGCCACTGGAAAGTGGAAGCTTTGTCTGAGATGGTGGGGCAGTCCATCTCAAAACCATGGTGTGGGAAGTTCCTTGTTCCAAATTGTTCAAGACTGTGGATAAGATATGTGACCGGACCCTTCATATCATATGCCATTGTCCATTTCCCCACAGTACATTAAACTGGCAAAATGGATTGACTCACTCATACTGGAAGATCAAGTCATTGAATGGCTTAACCTTGTGAAATGTGAGTGAGTCAGTCCATCTCACCGGTTTGAGATATTTGTTCTATGAACTCGAGCAGCCCGTCCCTCTCCCTGTAGATGGTTAACTGCTGCTGCTGCTAGCCTTCATCTCTGAGTCACAGGTGAAGGTTCTGAATCCCCCCCAGCTGAAGTAGTGACACTGGCTCATCATCCTGTCCCTGCCAGTCATGATCAGCAGTCCATACCTACTGCAGGGGTGGAGGTGGAGACTGGGGACCACATCCAGAGAGCAAAGGCAGCCGCATTTGAGTTTTGGCACCATGATCTGCGTGTCATCCTGACCGACTAATCCTGCAATGTTCTGGGCATGTTATTGAATCTCAGTGGACAGTAACTCATTTTATTTATGAATTATAAACCCATTCTTAGTTGACACAGATGAACACTATTACTAGACTAGACTTTTCGTAAGTCTAATCTTGTGTGATTGAATGGTTCTCTGAATATATTTTACCCATGTCTGGGCAATCTGTGCTGTTTGCTGACACTCAGTGTAAATGTACTCTTGACATACAATTTCAAACATTCTAACCTTCATTTCCCACCCCAAGAAAGGGCATTTAGAGTAGCTGGAAACCTCTCCAAATGCATTTTTAGACTTTAAAAACCTTTCAACTTTTGGGGGCCTAGGCAGCTCTTAAACCCCCAGCCTATTGGTGAAGTTATAGAGGGCCCCATCATTACACATTGCCCACAGCCCCAGAAGTTGTTAATCCAGTTCTGTTTTAGTTATCTGTTATTAATTTAATTCAAAATTTTTTTTGTAAACAGGAAACGCACATTGATCCAAGGCTCATTTCCAGGTGCAACCCAGGGGAGGGGGAGGGAGTACAAACATGAACAGAGATTACAAACATCCAAAGTGCACATACAAAATACATTGGCAGTCGAATCAAGGTGAAAATAAGTAGGGAGCCCACACTTGACCTAGCAACACCGTAGAATCTAGCTTTGAATAAAAGAGCAGTACATGGATTCCTTGCATGGCTACAATAAAGCATGCATAAGATTAAGTACCTTATAGATCAGAGAGCAGACTGGGGCCAGGAGCATAGGTGGCCCATTTAGGGAGAAATAGGTGGGGGCAGGAAAGGTTGGGAGAGGGAGGATGGAAAGGGAGGAACAGAGAAAGCAGGGATGAGTGCGGAGTGGAGAGTTGGTGGCAAAGCAACAGAAGGCATTGCAGAGGTGTCCAGTTTGGCAATGAAGGAGGAGGAGGAGCAGTGCAACAGACCACATCCGCATAGTCAATAACTGGGAGGAACATTTTGGTTACCAGCTCCCAGCGGACCTGGAGGGACAGACAGTACTTGTTACATTATGAGATACCAAGTTTGGGGCAACGTTTGGCATGGATGGCATCAGTATGGACAGAAAAATCAAGTTTACTGTCAAGTCAAACATGCAGGTACTTGAAGGCAGGGACGCCCTCAAGAGGGTTGTCATCCAAGGTGGAGCAGATAAGGAAGGTGAGAGTCTTGCCAGTTTCTGGCTGGAGCCAAAGATCATGGGCACAGTCTTCTTGGTGTTAACCCTGAGCTGATTGGCTTGGAAACCAGTGCACCAAATTATGGGAGTCATGCTGGAGTGGGACCTCAACAACTGGGGTTGATGGGCCAGATATGCAGATGACAGTGTCATCCGCATACATGTGGATGTGTGAAGAAACAGAGGCAGAGACTAAGTCATTTAGGAAAGCTGAGAATAGGACTAGTCCCAAGATGGAGCCCTGTGGCACCCCTGCACAAATGGCGGGGGACAGAACACCACCCATCTGAACTGACTGTTGACAGTTCGTAAGGTATGAATGGAACCAGCTTGCAGCAGATACTAAAAAGCCAGCAGAGTTCAGCTTATCATGTAGGAGTGGGTGGGACACCAAGTCAAAATCTTTAGCTAGATTGATGAAAATGCCTGCAGCGAAGTGTCCCTTATCCATCCCAAAGAGGATGGAATCAGTTACATGTAGCAGGGATGTGACGGTGGAGTGGTTCATCCCAAAACCAGACTGGAAAGGGCGAGAAGAAGTTTGAGAAAGAAAGGAAATCTTAGGTTTATCCTGCGCAATGTACAGCATATTATGTGTTACTCAAAATTGTTCATGCAATTTTCTTTACTTTTTTGTATAATTCTTCTCTGCAACTGTATTATAAACTTGTTTCTCTGTGTGCATCCCTCCAGAAAGCACCTGGAAATGAGCTGTTGCTGTCAGCATGTCTACATTGTCAAATATTGTACATCAATAATTACTGATTTTTTTTCTGCCGTATTTCCATCTCTTGTTACTTGCAAAGTGTGTTTCTATAATACAGTGCTACATGCTGACAAGAACCTGACATCTAATTGCTGAAAAAGGAAAACTAAGTTTCTTAAATCTATCAGCAAATTGTTACAGCAAAATAATAAACCAAAATCTTAAAAATCAGATAGGAAAAGGGAAAAATGAAAAACAATGATTAAAACTGAAGAGCTTCACTGTGGACATCTCCTCCATTGGGCCACACCTTTGCAATTGTAAGTCATCGGTGTTAGGACCACTCGGAAACTTTTGTTAGCCGAGAGCTACCCATGACAATGTACAATGTCACCACCATTAAAATGTGGGTGACCCCATCACTCCTCAGTTTTCTCCTGCTGTCAATAGCTCATCAGACCTGCAAATAAATGGCACCATCATTTTCAAGATACTGTGATTAACTCCCCCATCATCATTTTATGCCGACATCAAAAGAACCTTTATTTAGGTTTTGTTCCTGTGGCTACAAGATCTACAAGGATGACACTCAGACCATCTGGGTTTGCTGTTTGTGGTTATCCCACAATGCGAGGGCCTGCAATATGTGCCAGGGATTCAACCAGGCCACAAAGAAATGCTGAAAGAAGGCCCTAGAGACCTTCATAACCACAAAACTCCTGGATTCTGCCACTAAGGCTGTGGGCTGCAAGTTGGCTTCTCCTCTCACTTGCCATCTGCCAGAAGGAACTCCCCAGATTTCAGCAACAATCTTGCCTATGTGGTCACTGAGGTCCAAGGATAAAGATGAGGAAAAGGACAAGTTGTCAAAATCCTTGTTTCCAGCCATTATGACAAGCATAAGGACATGGCTCTTGTTTCTCCAGTGAAGTGGAGGTCTTTGCGCCATTTAGAGGGTAAGTTCTCAATGTAGATTGGTCAGCAGTGATGACTACAGCACTCCAAACCATCAAAGAGACACCAAGGTTGGGTCTGGCTCAGGTGCCACCATCCCTACTATGGACAGTCTGCAGCCCTGTTGATGAGTACTACCCCATCAATGACGATAGTCCATTCCCAGGCTATACTGGCAACAGTCCCTGAACTGTTTTGCTGTTTGTTACTGTTCGCATGCTGGCGATAATGGCTGTTCGATGACAGGGCCTCCCTGCTGGCATCATCACTGTCAACGGGTTTGCAAAGCAAACCTATTGTTCCTCCATCTCAGCCACAGCCATCATCACCGGCTCTGCCTGTACACCTTGTTGTCATCCCAGATGAGGAGGAGAAGGAGTGTAGTCCTGAATTCCTTAATGTGGAGGAGGATTTGGAGGATGAAGAAAGGGAACATGATCCCTTTGAGGGTGGTTTGGGCTCCAGTTCCACCCTCTCCTCAGGTAGTGAATACGCAATGATTCACAATTCTAGGTCTCCACCTGAGGAGGCCTCTTTTCAGGCACTATTGAGGCAGATGCAAAGTGATATGGGCTTTACTGCTGAGAAGAAGGACTTCATAAAATGGTATTTGCTGGAGCTTATGGAGGTAACTACTGTACCACACTGTACCACCCCTCGATTCTTATTACTCCTGTATATCCTGCCCTATAGAATGCTACACTGGCTGCCTGGCACAGACCTGATACCTTGCCTACAGTACCCAGGAAGGATGACAGGCAGCACCCTGCTCCAATTGATAAACCTTATTCTGCCCCACAGCCTGAAACTGACTCTATAGTCATTATGGCTTCTTATTATAGGCCCTGTGCTCATAGAAATATGAGCGCACTGCTCCCTAATAAAGAATCTATAAGGCTGGACATTATGGGCAAAATAACTTATGCTTCTATGTCTTTAGGCCTCAGACTATCTAACTGCCAGGCTTACATGATTAAATATCAAAATAGTCTGTGGAAGTCTGCCATGACTACTTTGCAGTCTTTGACTAATGGTCCTGCCTGGCTGTGTGTGGCTGGGTTTGCCACTGATGTGAAGCAGTCTTAATGCCCCTTTTAGGGGTCCAGACTATTTAGGTGTGACATTGAAAATACATTGAGAGAACTACAGTCCTCCAGGATGACTTTAAGGTCACTTAAACCCTTGATCTCACAACCTTGCAGGGTTCTTCTCATAGGCCTATTATTCATGGTGGCTGTGCCTCCCATCAGCAGCCCTGTGCTTCTGGTAGAGGTGCCTGCCAGGCCCCCACCTCCAGTGCCCATACAAAGGCACCAAGGGTATCTATCACAGTGGTCCCATCACCCCAGTACCTTTTCACTCCACAACTCCACACCTCCTCCTTCTTCTGCTCCCTACAGATGTACAGGTAGGGGAAGGATCTCCTTTCATCTACAAAAATACAGGGAGATCACCACAGATGAGTGGGTTCTGGAAATAGTGGAAAAGAGGCATGCTCGAGCTACATTCCACCCCCCAATGCATCCGCTGTCTCCTCTGGGCCTCTTTTCTCTTCTGCTGACAGAGATTCAGATGCTTATACAGAAGCATGCTATTGAACCTGTTCCCTATCAAGAGAGAAACAAGAGATTCTACTCCCAGTGATTCCTGGTCTCCAAGAGCATAGGAAATCTGCATCCTCTGTATTGGACCTCAGAGACTTAAACCTATTCATTGAATACAAAAAAATTCAAATGGTGTCACTTTAAGATGCAATCCCCCTGTTGCAAAAAGGGATTAGCTCTGTGCCCTGGATATGAAGGAATCATACCTTCATATCAAGATTTGCAACTGCCATCAGCAGCAACTCTGATTCATGGTGGAAGGTAGCCATTTTCCGTTCTGAGTCTTGCTCTTTGGCTTATTCTCAGCACCGGAGGTAAATACTAAATGCTTAGTGGTTGTGGCAGCGCCTCCTGAGAGAAGGGCTTCATGTCTTCCCTTATCTAAATGATTGGCTACTCGAGGCCTCATCCAGGAAAGTAATCCTGTACTCACTATCCAAAACGAGACAGTTGTTTGAGGAATTGGGTGTCACAGTGAACATACTGAACAATCCTAGTTCCTTGTCAACACCTCCAATATGTTGGGATGGTGCTTACACAGTGGTGGACAGTCTCTTCCTGACTCAGACAAGGCAGAACCTCTTGTTGCCCAGGCCCAGCTGATACACAGAAGCCATTGGGATTACTGGCTATGGTCATCATTACTGTCTATTTTGCCTTCATCCATGTGTGCATTCCACATTGGACTCTTCAGGTACAAGGGAACCAGTAGACCGATGACTTGGAACAAATGGTTCTAGTCATGGTCCCTCTCCACCATGCTCTGGTGTGCTGGATGGACAGCCTGCACCCATTACAGGCCCCCTTGCAGATCCTAACATCCTAACAATGGATGTCTTGGGATGCAGTGGAAGTGCCCATCTTGGGTCCTTTTAGACTCAGAGCTCATGGACCAGCCTAGAGTCCAATCTCTGTATCAAAATTCTGGAGGTGGCGCTGTCCTACTTGGCCTACAGGCACATCAAGCCTATCTCAGCCCTATTCCCTTGCTGAGTCGGACAGACAATATCAGTGTCATGTACCACATAAACAAGCAAGGGGTCCTCACTTGTATCCTCTGTGCAGAGAAGCAATGAGAGTCTGGTACTGGGCCATGTGTCACTTCTTTCAGCTGTCAGTCTTGTTTCTTCTAGGTGTGCAAAACATCTTGGCAGGCAGACTAAACAGGACAAAGTCTCTGATTCATGACTGGAAACTGCTGACGTCCATGGTAAATGACCTCTTCATAAGATGGGGTTGTCCAGAGCTGGACCTTTTTGTGTCCCACACAGTGCAAAACTGTCACATTTTTACTTGCTTTCTCCAGAGTCTGGAGTTTTCTGGTAAGATGCATTGTCCCTCCCCTGGAAAGGGAAGTTCCTTTATGCCATTCCTCTGATCCCTCTCATTCACAGTGTTCTGGTCAAGCAGCAGTGGAGCATGCCGCCTTAATACTGGTGGCACTCTTCTGACCTCTTTACATTTGGTTTCCACTTCTGCAACACTTAGCAGTGGAGCCTTCTGCTCAGCTCCCTCTGTGTCAGAGTCTGCTGTCTCAAGATTAAGGGTCCTTGGTCCTTGCAGACCTGCATTCTCTGCATCTGCATACCTGGCTTCTGAAGACGTAGCCATTGCCTGTTTTGGGGTTACCCCACTGGCGGCTGATGTCTTGTTTGCAGCTAAAAAGCCTTCTACCAGACACACCTATTATTAAGGTGGAAGCATGTTTCCATATGGTGTGTTCCCCTTCTGTGAACTTATTTACATATCCTGTGAATACTGTACTGGACTACATTCTGTCCAGTATTCCTCTACTAACTTGCTTAGGAATTGTTCCAAATGTGTGGCCCAATGGAGATGTATTTAGACCTTCTGTTTGAAAATAGACAAAGTGTGACAAATACAAAAAGTTACAAATATCTGGGTGTCTTAAGAGATGACAAATTGCCCTATGTTGAGCACATTAACATACTGGTTAAAAAACAGACCAATCTGTGGACTCTTCATAGAGTGTCCCCTTGTTTGACTAATGATTCAAGAAGAAATATTGTAAAACAACTATTGATTCCAGTCTTGGAGTTTGGAAATCTATTGTACAGAAATTCTACTAAGCATGCTGTAGAAAAAATAGATTACATGTATAACAAGCTTGCTAGACTTGTTATGAACAGTAAAGTAGATACTCGTCATTGTGAGCTATATGACACTTTAAACTGGCTGCAACCTGGCTGTAAAAGGGATTACAGTTGGCTGATATGGAGTTACAAATTATTAAAGCCTAAAACTGAACATCCTTTAAAGAAGTATATAATTTCAGACCCCCCCCCTCCAAAGTGAGAGACATCCATTAAGAACTAAATATAGCTGTCTGCCTTATGTTTGTGTACACAATAAATATGGTAACATGACCTTGCGGATGTGTGTTACAAGATCATGGAATGAGTTACCAGATGATGTGAGAGCAAAGAATACATTGAATGACTTTCAGGCTGCTTTGAAGAAAATATTGATGTCATCATGTGAATGTTACAAGTAAAGCTACTGGATGTATATGTATCCCTCTATACCTACACCTATGGTGAGTTATTCTTAGAAATACCATTGTTATGAAATAATTGTATGTTTTATCTGTTGTCTACAACACATAGTTATATATAATTCGTAAATGTATCATCACTATGTCTTCATGTACTCTTCACACAGGGCATTTGTTGAAAATAGGGCTTGTCCCTAACTAAACGATCCTGTATAAAAATAAAAGTTTGTTCTATTTGTCTGTCTGTCTGTCTATCTACCTTAAAAAATAACAGTTCTATCTATCTATTGCAAATCACCTGGCCAGATGTAAGTGGTTGCATATAGGCTGTGTGACCACTAACATACTACACTGTGACAGCCACGGGGGTTGACCCATGGCATATGCCTTGGGCACAGGGGGCTACCACCGAAGTCATTCCCCTAACCCTATACCCTGAAGGCCGATAGCATTTTAACTATAAAAACATTAATAAGAAAGTAAACACTTTTTAGTAATATCATTAAAAGCTAGTGTATTGCTGAAATTAATAATAACATTTAAAAGGAAAGTCCCCTCAACCTGTTTTCTGAATACCTATGTAGTTAGTAGGCATGAACAATGATTCTCTCTCTCTCACACACACACCCATTTCATCCTAATTTAAATTTAAATGAAGCTGCTTCACTCTGTTCTGCCTCAGTGTAAAAACCTGTTTCACTTCATTGCAAAGGTCATGACTCCACTCATGCAAGGCATCATGAGTGTTGATGACGCATACATGCACAAGCCAGCAGAAGTACCACTGTCAGTCAGTTCTGTTGTACATCTTCTGAAGTCCCTGTATTCTTGTCTTGTGCTGGCTATTTAAACATTTCAAGATAAGTTCCGTAATGCTTTCTGTTGTTTAAAGTGTGTCTGAGCTGGAAAAATGCAACTGGAAGGATGCTGGTGCTTGTGACGTTTTGTTATTCGACTGATTCACTCTTATGTGCTAGGAACTCTTTGTTTACTCCCAGCCCCTTTGGTGTGCAAATACACATTATCAGCTCCCATGTTTCCTTTTATGAGTGGGGTCATGACCTCTTTGGTATCTCATTAAGAGATTGTCGCGATAATATCACTGTAATAATATCATGGCAAAAACCCT
Organism: Neoceratodus forsteri; assembly: GCA_016271365.2. NCBI lineage: Eukaryota > Metazoa > Chordata > Ceratodontiformes > Ceratodontidae > Neoceratodus > Neoceratodus forsteri. The sequence continues at coordinate 1,190,408,962 of CM057458.1, read as the reverse complement.
GAAACCATGTACAATCACAGGGGTATAATAGCATTGTGGAATTACAGCTACCCCTGTCACTGTACGAACAGATATGGAATGGATTAAGCAGCAGTAGGTGTGGTGTCTTGCTGAGTCACTCCTGTGGTGGAGTGGCTAAGGCACTAGCACCTGGAGTGAAGGAGACAGGGGGACCAGGGTTTGGTTCCCTGTCTCCTGGTATTGGACTTTTTTTTTAACAAAGACATTTCCTCCTCCTAAAATTTTCCCCGTCCCCAAGGTCCATGCCCCCTCGGAGTTAGTTATAATTATTCCAGGGGGTGTGGGGGGAAAACAAAAATCTCCATGTGTTGCTCTTTTGTATTGTGTGCTGTGTCAGCACTTTTCTGGTGGTTGGTGTTTTCACCGACCGTTATATTTGGTTTCGGTGGTGTTGCAGGATTGTGTGCCGCGATGTTTTTGTCTGTGGTGTTATCACTGTGTTCCACCTTTCAATGGAGTGAAACAGGTTTTTACACCAGGGCAGAACAGAGTGAAGCAACTTCATTTAAATGTAAATTAGGATTAAATCAGGAGGATGCAAGAGAGGGAATCATTGTTTATGTCTACAAACTTCACAAGCAAAAAAAACAACGTTTAGGAGACTTTCCCTTTAAAAGAAGTCAACTACTACACAGAAACAGAAAATTACATCAAAAAAAGACCAATGGTCCATCCAGTCTGCCCATAAACCCTAACAAATCTTGGACCTATTGTCCATACAGGGTTCTAACCCACAAATATTCACCCCCATGCTCTCTGCCCTACCATTACCACCCTGAGTAACCATTAAGCACTTCTCTACCTCCAGCCTGTCCTTATCTTTTCTCAGTTGAGGACTCCAGAACTGGGTACAATCCTCCAGGTGAGGCATCACTACTGACCAATAGAGAGATAGTAATACCTCCTTCCTTCTGCTATCATCACCCCCTTCTTATACAGCCCAGCATCTTGCTTGCCTTACTGTAGGCCTTGTTACACTGGTCTAATTATTTTAGGGAGTGACAGATGATGACCCCAAGATCTCTTTCCTCAGAGATCATGCCTAGCTTTAACCTCCCCACCTCTAGTATTCTGTCCTGGGGTTCTTATTCCCTATGTACATCACCTTGTACTTTTTGGCACTGGTTTTCAACTGTCAAACCTTGACCACCTCTCTAACCTTTGCAAGTCTATCTGCATCTCCCTAACCTCCTTCTTGCTGTCTACCCTGCCACAAAGCTTTGTGTCCTCTATGAAGAGACACATCTTGTCTTGGATTCCTTCTCCCATGTTGCTGAAGAAGATATTGAAAAGGACTGGACCCAGTCTTCTCATTTGACTTGGTTAACCACAGACTTCTGCTGTTTCCCTTCAGAACAGTTTCCCACTCATCTATCTGTGTCCCTTGGCGCACACACATTCTTTAGCTTCTTCAGGAACCTTCTGAGAGACACTAAGTTGAAAGCTTTGTCAGAATCAATGTAGAATAAATCCACAGCATGGCAATTATCCACTACCCTCATTACCCAGTCAAAGAATACTATCTGGCTGATCTGACAAGACCTCGCTACCACAAACCTATGTTGTTTACTATCCTGGAGTCCACCACTCTCCAAGTAGTGTACAAAGTCCTCTCTGACTAATCTCCATCAGTTTACTCACAAAAGAAATAAGATTGACAGGTCTGTAGTTACCCGGTTGCTCCTTATTGCAAACCCTTATGGACTGGGACTACATCCACTGCCCTCCAGTCTTTTGGAACTACCCTTGTCTGAACTGAGCTATTGAATAGCCCTATGAGGGGTTCAGTTAGTTCCAGTGCCAGTTCCTTGAGCACCCTAAGGTACATCCCATTTGGTCCCGAGGCCTTATCTATCCTTAGGGCTACTAGCCCATTCCAAACCCTTTTGATGGTAAATACTTGCTGCCTCATCTCAGGGATCCCCCTTACAGCTGCCTTAATGCCACTCTCTGACAGAGGCCCTCTGCCTTCCCTTGTGAGTACAGAGCAGAAGTAGTTGTTATGAATGATTGCTTTCTGCCCATCCTCCTCAATTGCCTTACCTCCCTCTGTTAGCCTAACAATTCCTCCTCTCTTCTTTTTTTTCTAATATGTCTAAAGAAATGTTTTCCCCTTCCTTCACCCCCTCTGCAATATGCAACTTTGTATCCACCACTGCTTCTCTGACAAGCTACTTGGTTTCCCTTGTTTTCATTTGGTTCTCTCCCCATTCTTCCTTCTCTTGTTTTTCCTTGTTCCTGGTGAAGGCCTTCATTTTGGCTCTCACTGCTCTCCTGACCTTTCCAGGGAACCATATTGTTCTCTTGTGCCTGCTTCTTTTCACTCTATTGATTGCCATTCTCATGCAAGACTTTGTTGCCTCAAGAATAGCCCTCTTGATTGCCCCCAACATTCCTCCACATCCCTAATGCTATCCACTCTAACTTGTCCTGGACTAGCTCCCTCATCTGACTGAAGTCAACCTTCTAAAATCTAGGACTTTAGCATTTAATGAGGGCTTACTTGTCCAAAGGGCCAGGTCGAACCATACAGAGTTATGGTCACTGGACATTAGTGGCTCCCCTACACTCAGTCTTCCTACCTCTTCCAAGTTGGTTGGCAAGCACCACATTGAGAATGGCAGTCTTCCTAGAAGGTTCCTAAACCAGCTGCACCACCAGGCAGTCTTGCGATGTATCCAGCAGGGCCTGGCTTCTGGCACTCCTGGCTGCTGGAATGACTCAATCAATATCTAGCGGAAATTCTCAGTCAATATCTGGTGGAATTTCTCAATCAATATCTGGCAGGTTTAGATCTCCCACCACCACCACCACCTCCCCTTTTGCCACCCCACTTTCTAGTTCTGCCCAAAGCTCCTGTCTCTTTCTTCCCACTGTCCTGGAGGTCTATAGATCACCTCCATATGTAGATTCTTGCTTGAGGATGCTGTGAGCTGAAATCACATTTCTGTTTCCCCATTATCTACCCTGATGTTTCCATTCTCCACTACATCTATACTTTCCCTGCTATATAGGGCAACGCTCTTCCTTTATCTTTTCCTCTATTCAGTCTAATCATGGTGTTGCCTGGCACCGTCAGGTCCCAGTCATTATTCTCTGTGGCCCAAGTTTGTGATGGCTACTAGATCCATCTCAGTGTCTGACACCATTGCCTGGTTCTCAAATATATATATATATCACCGATTTGCTGTGTGGATTGATGGTGGGTGGTGCCAGATACACATGTGGGACTCTTCCTTAGCTGTTACATGCCCTTCCCACTAGCTAAATCAGGTGGCAACCATGGCACCATCCTTCACCTCAAGCTGCCATAGCCCTCTGGCTATATCAGAGGGCTGGGGCTTGGGGCCTAGTGGTGAACACGTGCATGTAGCGGCTAAGGAAGAGTGTGTGTCTGACACCACCCACCATCTTTACACACAGCAGATCAGTGAGATTATATATATATATGTTTGTTTACCAGGTATGTGCATTGATCCAATGGATCATTTTCAGGCACCACCCAGGCCATAAAGATGGTACATAGGTAATACAGATGATACACTTACATTAACAGAGAAAGGTACAGGAAATAGAATACATTGAATATATTGTGTACAGCTTGGTATAATTAAGTGCAAGACTACAGCTAAAACACAATAAAGTAGTAATTAAAGTGCAGGTGCAATAGCTGGCCCAGTGGTGCTGAGGGTTGAGGCACTGGATTCCACACCTTGCACCACACCGGCAACCTGGGTTTAGTGAGGGACTCGGGTTGCTGGGGGTCAGCGGGGGGATTGGGTGCCCGATGGCTGCTCTCCCTCTCTGGGGAGGGTTCCAAACAAGCCCCGATACATTACTGCCTGGGTGAACCTGGGTATTGGCAGTGTGGTTGGGGAAGCCAATGGAAGGGAGGGGCTGATGTCAACTGAGGGCCCTGAGCAGAGACATGGCTCTCCATGCCTCTACCTCACTGGCCCTCCTCGAGTGCTGATGTCAGCAGGAGAGGGCACAGAACAAGGAAATACCTTGCCCTGGATCTAACATAGAAACATAGAACATAGAAACATAGAAACATAGACTTTGATGGCAGATAAGGACCGCTTGGCCCACCTAGTCTCCCCATTTCCCTACCTAGAGGATAAGCTGCAGATCCTATTTAACCAACAGCCTATTTCTTCCTCCCCCACAAAAATTGCCTTATGTCTGTCCCATGCATTCTTGAATCCTCCCACAGTTTTAGACCCCACAACCTCCTCAGGAAGGCTGTTCCATGTGTCCACCACCCTCTCTGTGAAAAAATACTTCCTCACATTGCCCCTGAGCGTCCCTCTCTATCTTCAAATTGTGTCCCCTTGTTCTTGCACATCTCTTTTTCTGAAAGATGCTACCCTCTTGGACTTTGTTGATTCCACTGAGGTACTTAAACGTTTCTATCATGTCCCCTCTCCTCCTTTCCTCAAGGGTATACATATTAAGCTCCTTTAGTCTCTCCTCATATGGCTTCTCTTGCAGACCCTGCACCATTTTAGTTGCCCTCCTCTGAACTGCCTCCATCCTGTCTATGTCCTTGCAGAGATGGGGTCTCCAGAACTGGATGCAGTACTCCAGATGGGATCTCACCACCTGTCTGTACAGGGGGATAACAACTTCCTGTTTTCTGCTGGTGATACCTCTCCCTATACATCCCAGTATACCCCAGCCCTCCCTACCGCCTTCTTGCATTGCTTGCCAACCTTAAGGTCATCTGATATGACTACCCCTAGGTCTCTTTCCATTTTTGTTGTTGTTACTACCTTCCTCCCCATTGTGTAATCTTCCCCTTGGTTTTTGTTTCCCAGGTGCATTACTTTGCACTTCTTTGCATTGTATCCAAGCTGCCATACTTCTGACCATTTCTCCAACCTTGCCAAGTCCCTTCTCATCCTTTCCATGCCTCCTTGTGTATCAACCCTGTTGCAGATCTTTGTGTCATCTGCAAAGAGGCATACTTTTCCTTCTAGTCCCTCTGCAATGTCACTTATAAAGACATTAAAAAGGACTGGACCCAGTACTGAACCCTGTGGTACCCCACTAGTAACCCCTCTTTCTTCAGAGTGGAATCCATTTACAATTACCTTCTGTGTCCTGTTGTTCAGCCAATGTTTTACCCAGGCTACCACCTTGGGACCCACTCCCAGACTGGTTAATTTGACTACTAATCTTTGTGTGGACTGTGTCAAATGCCTTGCTAAATTTAGGTAGGCCATGTCCACAGCCCCTCCCTGGTCTACTATTTTGGTCACCCAGTCAAAGAAATTAATTAGATTCATCTGACATGACCTACCCACTGTGAACCCATGCTGCCTTGGGTCCTGTACCCCACTGGCCTCTAGGTACTCAATCATTCTTTCCTTCAGAAGTGATTCCATCACTTTCCCTACCACAGAGGTCAAACTGACAGGTCTGCAGTTTCCTGCCTCTGTCTTGGTCCCACTTTTGTGAAGGGGAATCACAGCCGCCTTCTTCCAGTCCTCAGGTACCACACCATCCTCCCATGATTTGTTAAAAGGCATAGTCAGTGGTGTCACTAGTTCTCTGCTTAATTCTTTTAGAATTCTGGGGTGAATTCCATCTGGCCCCATTGCTTTGTCCACCTTCTAGGCGATGAACCCCCAGCACCACATCTACAGTTGGAACTGGGAGCAGACTCTGTTGTGTGTGTGCTCCCTTGAGGATCAGGGGGAGGTTTGGGGGAGGAAGTCTCCTCTGCCCTCCCCGGAGGATAATCTGGAAGCCCTGAAGGTACTTGGAGCATGCAGCACTCTAGGGAGCAGACTCCATGATCCTACTAAGGATGTCTCTGAGAGGTGCATTGGGGAGTTCTGAGAGAGGGATCAGAGACAGCAGAGTTAGGAGGATAAAGAATAAGTTAAAAAAAGTGCTGGTGCAATATACATAATGTACAATCAGTCAGTCTTATGACTGTTCAGCATCGTACAACAGGACAGTTTAGTCTTAGGTACAGAAGAATTAGGACTCTTATCTGAGGGTAGCCATGCCCCACCCCAGCCACCCACCTAGGCAGCAGCAGGACAGGGGCATGGGTGCAGTAGAGGTGTGGGTCAGTCTCACAAAAACAGCACATTTAAAGTTATGCAAGTACACAACACGCATTGTAAAACTAGTTAACAACTACATAGTAGTGCAGTTACAGTGTAGTTATACAGTAATTACAGTGTAGTTAGTGACACTTAAAATTATCCTTCAGAAATCATTCCTTCATGAACTTACTGCAGTATAGTGTAGTAGTTAAAAGCACTGACCTGCAAACCTGGAGAACTGAGTTCGAATCCCAGAGCCACCACTTGTATGCTGTGCAACACCCCCCCAAAAAAAGAACTAAAAATAAACATGCAATCTAATATTGTAAATTGCTATAAAATAAAAAAAAAATCATTAATTTACATAATTACTTATTGGCTTTTAACAGTGCTGTAGTTACTAAGGAATGTGCTGCTTCTGTGGCATTGTTTCCATACTTAATGCCTAACTAACATGTAAGTATGCAGAAACTGACAATTAAAATAAAGTGTAAGAGGAAGGGTGTAACACTGCTATAGTGTATGATGGAACATTGTAATCAATAAAAATGAATCTCTCATAAAACATTATCCTGCCTCAGGTGTGTCATTCTATGTTGTTATACTGCAGTAGCTACGTAGTTACTGCAGCATAACAACATAGTACTACTGCTCACACTTCTCATTGTGATCATTCACACTGTCTCAGCATCTGACAGTTGGCGTTAGTCAGTTACAGCCAAAATTAACAGCTGACAGCCAGCTCCATGACACAAAGAGAATGGCAGCCTCAGTGTATTCTAAAGTGTTGTCCGATCAGGAAAAATTCGTACATGAAGCTTCAAAAGATTTTCTCCATTTCTTGTGACTGTACTGTATGGTTGTGGTGGGTGTGGGGCTCCATTTTGTCCTTGCTTGTGCTGGGTGCGGGTCACGATTTTGTCTCCTCTTGTGCTGGGTGTGGGGCTCAATTTTATCTCTGCTTGTTTTGGGTGGCATCCTACACTATAAAAGATAATGGATGCCATCTCCAATGGTAACAAGTGTGTTGGTGCACTGAGAGGTTGACCCTGGCGACAATAAGAACCTCGTGAGCAAAGCTCGAGAGGTTCTGTCACCATATTACTAAGTTACTAAGGAATGTGCTGCTGCCACAGTTAATTCCTAACTAACATGTACTTGCAAAAGTAAGTATGCAGAAACTGACAATTAAAATAAAGCATAGGAAGAAGGGTGTAACTACTATACACTTACACTGAATGTCAATGCTGTAGTTCTGATGTATATTTTCCTTCAGAAATCATGCCCTCATGTACTTACTGCTTAATAAACACGCAATCTAATATTAACATTGTTAATTGCTATACAACTACATTGTTTACTTATACAATACAAATCATTTACATAATTACTTACTGCCTTGTAACAGTGCTGTAGTTACTAAGAAATGTGCTGCTTCTGTGGCATTGACCCACACCTCTTCTACACCTACACTCCTGTCCTGCTACTGCCCAGGTGGATGGCAGGGGGTGGGGCACGACTACATACCATGCACTGATCTGCTGTGTGGAGTGATGGTGGGTGGCACTGGATACACAGGCAGGGAACCTTCCTGAGCCATTACATGCCCTTCCCACTAACTGAACGGTGTGGCTGCCATAGCATTACTCTTCACATCAAGCTATCCCAGCCCTCTGACCATACCTCTCAACCTCTTGCCTCCTGCATCAGGGACAAGGCTTAAAAAAATCAGGGACAAAGACCCAACATCAGGGACACATCTTAAAAATTGATACTATTCATTCAGAATGCTGATAGAATAAGAGGATTTGTGTTAAGATGCATTTTCCGAAGAAGAACAAGTCTGAATCTTTAATGTTTGACATTATTTTGTGATTTTAATCCCCACTCTTCTGTCACAACAACACAAATTTTATGAAGGACAGAGGAAAATGTTGAGGCAAAATCAGGGACATCCCTGAAAATCAGGGACAGTTAAGAGGTATGCCTCTGACTATACCACGAGGGATGGGGGCAAGGCAATAAACATAAGCAGACCAGTAGATCCCCTTACTGGAAAACAGCAGTAAGGGAAAGCCACCAATAACCCACAATTCCCCTATCCACACAGAGTGCAGAATCTAGTCTCCTGCTGGTCAATCCATCTGATTGGATGGCTGCTGTTGATCACCAGGCCTGGGAATGCCCATTTGGTACATTCCCTGCCACTTATGTGAATAGGATCTAAAATTAGATTGCATGTTTAGTAAGCAGTATGTTTATGAGGGACTGATTTCTGAATGAGAACTTACATCACAGCTACAGTACTGACATATGGTAAATGTAGATATGTGCAACTGCAAATGCATGTTACCTAGGCATTATCTGTGAAAACAGTGCCATTATTTCTTAGCCATATTATTGTTATAGTGCCAGTTAGTAGTTATGCAAATAAAATATTTTTGTGTACAGTCACATATCAATTTGCAATATTAGACTGCATGTTTACTAACCTTTAAGTTCATGAAAAACTGGAATACAGACATGGAACATCATCTAAAGTGTTGCCAGTCAGTGCCTTTAACTGTGGCAGACTGAAGTTGCATTATTCATATTTTAGTTACCATTCTGATTACACTTTAACATTTTTCTGTGTGATTACCTTTTAAATAAATGTCAGATAGACATAGACAGTTGAAGCAGTGCACACAACCTGCATTTATAGGTAGTTACACTAGTAAGAACAGATTTAATAATGCCAAAAGTAGTAACATTGTAGTTACACTACAGATTTGCTGTTACAATTTGCAGTAGCTATTACATGTGTAGTTGCCCTTATACAAACAAATAACACAATACCAGAAGAGACAGAGTGGTAGTTGCACAATAGATTTTCTGTTACACTTTGCAAGAGCTGTTACATGTGTAATTAAATGATTTGTGCTGACAGGGAGACTGTAGCTGCACATGTATGCAAAATGCGTAACTGCGTCATACTTACATGTAAAACTAGTTAACAACTACATAGTAGTTACATGTAACTACACAGTAGTTACAGTGTAGTTACTTCATACAAATTGTGTGTAACTACTTAACACACAACTGTGAAACTAGTTAACAACTGCATAGTAGTTACAGTGAAGTTACAGCATAGTTATACAATAATTACAGTGTAGTTAAGGACACTTAAAATAAAATGTTATCCAAATGTCTATGCAACATAGGCTGCAGGTACGCAAACACTAGATTTGTAGATCCTACTAAGAGTACTAGTTACAGTGATCCCACATTTATTTTCCTATACCACAAACGTTTGGTTGAAATATACTCGGAACACATAGGGTGCTAAGTGTAGTTTAAAGGGGTAAATTTGGGACTATAATAGAAAATGAACAACACTGACTATCTGGTCTGTAGACATTCAGGACACTATGGTACCATAGGGAAAGTATACATTTTCTGAAAGTGCACAAAGTACTGGTTTTAAAGCTTGGTGACACTGCATGCTACCCAAATGGTAGATACCCATAATCCTCCTTTACAATGAAAAATTATGGAAATTTGGATAATGTTCCCACTTTATCTAACCAAATGTCTATGTAATGCAGGCTGCAGATGCACAATTATAAAATAGGAAGGGGAAATCCTGCATCCTGATTGGTTGTTAGTTGTGCATTAGAAGTGTCTAATGCACAGCTAAAAACAAGTGCAGCCAAGCAGGACACAGGACAATAAAGAAATCCTTGTGCTTTGGAATACTGAACAAAGTAATAGCCACCATTTTCCCCCACAATGCGAGAGTCTGCCACATGCTTACTGTGTTGTTTGCTGTACATAAGCTGCTTCTTTCCCTCGCCTGTCAGTACACAGAAAGACACAAACGTAAGCCAAATACTGATACTCATTTTATTGTTTGTTCTTTTGTTTTTTACATCTCTGTTGAGCTGTCTGGGTGATGGATCACCAGCCCACCAGCCGCTGACCACTCGCTCGCTCCCAAGCCCCACTCTCACCCATCGTTTTTTAAATCACTGGAAAGCAAGCAACTGCTTTTTTTGTTACATTTCTCTTTTTTTAATATCATCACTCTCATGGTACATATACCTGGCTGAATTCCCAAACTGCAGCTGATGATGCTTCACAGTACAGGTAACTGTTAACTGCAATGAGATTTTCATGTGCTTGCCCTTGCACTCATCCTTTTGTGTCACTAAGAAGCTGCTTATCATGACTGTTTAACAAAGTAAAAAAACACTTGCCAGCACAGTAAATAATTCAACGTGCTAATGAGCAAGTTACTGAGCTATCAGCAGTCCATCGCCAATGTCACAAAATTGGTCTACTCACTTCAGTTGCTGTATGTAAGATCTGCGGCTGTTTTAGGCAGGGGAATGAGCCGCTGTGGTTGTATTACTAAAGTTTTCTGTGAGTAATTGCTTATGCTGCACTGCTTTACTGCTTACTGTTTTATCTTATTTATGTATCCATTTTCTCCCACCTGTGGGGGGGGGGGGAGATATTCTGCTGTCAGACCGTGATCTGTCTTCTTCAGAGGAGATGATTAGATTTACTGCAGTCCAAGAGAGTCTCAGCACTCACCAGCCAGTATGTAATAGCTTAGTTAGCATGCAGGTGTTACATCCAAAAAAGATGATCCAAAGCAGTTTAGAGTTTCCAAACCAAAGTGGTTTATTTTCAAAAGACCATGTACCTACATTAGCCACACCACCCCAGCGCTTTGACCAGAGGCCTTCCTGAGGGGGTACTGTGGTTGTGGCAATTGAATCCCCTTTTGTACAACATTTCATAGCTCACTAATGCTATCTAGACTTAATTGAATTACGGGCAGCTTTTAATCAAGTGAACAAGGCTTTAAATGGCTCTCCGGGAATTTGAACCTTGTAACCAACAAGATGTAAATTTTATGTAAAGCAAATATATTCAAGCTAGACAAATAACAAAAGAAAAGACAGATAATAAATATCTTAGAAAAAACTGTTAGTTTCTATGTGCTACTATTATAGGGATTGTCTATTATAAAATGTCAAACCAAAAAAATGTTTTAAGAGTAGATATATATATATATGTTTCAGCTTTTTATATGCTGACAGTGCAAATGAGTGAATGACATGTTCATGTAAATGCTTAAGGCTGTCCGATTATTTATAGTAACAATAGAACAGTTTTGCAACTTGAAAATGTCTATAGCTGTAAGTGGGAATAAGGTTTAAATCTAAGGGTAACAGTTTAGGTTATGTGGTGAATAAAGTCTGCGGTTTGTGATCTCCCATGTTGAATTTTCATGGCTTGAGTTTCCAGGGGATCAACAAGTGCCAAAGCTTCAAGGTCCACATGGTTCAGGTTGCTCTACAACAGAGGAATAATAGAATAGATTGCTGAAATAGTTGTTTAGAGTTTTAGAATTATACAGGAGAACAAAATACTGTAATTGTCTTTTCAGAAAGGGTTTAAGATCCCATTCCATATTAAGACCTCGTGGATGTAAGCAGCCTAACTCAAAGATCCATTTATTTTTGGATTTTTGTAGCTAAATTGCTGTCATTTAAAGCAGCAGTACTACAAAATCAGGAAGTGACCTATCAAAATTCTATTTTTCAGCTGTAAACATGCGGCCAAAGTTCCAGTTTCCATACCTGTAAATGTTTTTTTCCAGTCATCTTTAGTTTTTTAGATATTTGCAATTTATTTGAAGTGTTGTAGCGCTACAACAAATATGGCGGCTGACTCATTTTCAGCTGTGCTTTTTCTACAGGTCACATCACGTCTTTTGACAACAGCAGAGGAACCCTCTGCTGACCATTCCCAATGTCCCTGCAAGTCATAAACATGTGCAGTTGGCAGCAGAGGGGGTTCCAGTGCAACATGCTCAGTGGCAGAAATGTAAACAAAAGCAGAGAATAACTGAGCAAATTACTCAGCGATAGTACAATGCCGGCGAGAAAGAGTACCAGGTATATGATTAGCAGGGCACAGGGAATAAACTGTCAAAAAAGCACAATTTTTTTTTTCGTAGTACTACTGCTTTAAAAGAATAGGCCAGTATTTTTTGACAATACCCCCAATCTGGCCAGCTGCCCTATTGTATTTATTTATGAAATGGATCTTTCTGTGCCCTTCCTTTTTCTTTAGGTTTTAATAAGTCCATCCTGTCTAACTTTTTTGCTTGGTCCAGGGTTGAGTTTAGAACTGAGGCATCATATCCTTTATTAAGGAACCTTTGATACAGCTCTTTGAATTGATGATCAAAATCTTCAGCCATAGAACAGTTTCTTTTGATTCTTAGAAATTGACTGTATGGTATAGAGTTTACCAGGTGTCTAGGGTGGGAACTGTCGTCTCTCAATAAACTGCTTGTGGCAGTGGGTTTGTGATATGTTTTGGTCTGCACTGCATCACCCTGTTTAAATAATATCACATCTAGTAACTCAGTTTCATCTTTATGTGATTTCTAAGTAAGTCGCAGATTCATATTATTGCAATTAACCAACTCCATGAATCTGGCAATCTGTTTTTCTGGCCCATTCCATACACAGATGGCATTGTCAAAGAAGTGGTGCCAGCTGTGTATGTACTGAAAAAATGGATTTTGTACCTGGTTCAAAATGCATATTTCTTCCCACATGCCCAAAAAGATGTTGGCATAACTGGGGGCCATGGCTGCCCCCATAGCTGTGCCCTGCACACTGCCCTCTTGTGGTTCCCATCCCTCTTTTGCATTGTACTCCACTATGCCCCTCCCTCTAATCTTTGATGTGCTCTTTACTTCCTCCCTTCCCCAAGTCATCTGCCTGTCAGCCAGGCAGGTACCCAACATTATGCCACCAGGTGGGGCAGTACCAGCAACACTCCACACACCTTCCATACCCTGACATGTCCCCCCCCCGGAACCTAACCTAACATACCTCATTAGCCTTCTTAGTGGCCGTGCATATCTCCACCCTACCCATACCTGTGACTGCCCGCAAACCCTGTCCTCAGCCATGTAACCCTAACATAAAAGACAAGCTAATTAGACTCGCCCTCCTCCACCATGCCCTCCTATTCCTCCTCTTATCAGGCAATGTGCACCCAAACCCGGGCCCACCTCCCTCTCTCAGCACCTCCTGTGGGTTGTCGAATGAACTCCTTCTAGCTACCGTCAACGTCTGTAGCCTTCAAAAAAAGCTTGATGTCCTTCAGGGCTGGATGGCACAGATCTCTCCAGATATCCCTGCAGTTACAGAGATCCGGCTTGATCCTGATACCCCAGACTCAGCTGTCCATATTTCTGTGTACTCTATCCTCAGAACTGACAGGCTAGCTAAGAGGGGTGGGGGCTGTGCTCTTTACTATAGAGATTCCCTTCAGGCATCGCTAGTCCCTGGTGTTCCCACTCCGTCCCATGGTGCACAGGTTCTCACTGTGAAACTGCAACCTGACACGTCTGGCAAAGCCCTACACATAGTCTCAGTTTATATCCCCCCCTGGAACCAAAGGTCAGTATTTGACTCGGTAATGAACCAGCCAGCCCACCTGCCCACCTCCAGTGAAATCACTGTCCTGGGTGATTACAACATCAACTGGGTAGCGACCTCCTTTGCCCCTACAAGGATGTTGTCATGGCACTGGACCTCACCCAAGTTGTCCAGTCCCCCACAAGGCTTAACCATAAAACTGGCACTTCCACACTTATTGACCTCATATTCACGAATCGGCCCACCTGCATATCTGAGGTCTCAAGTACTTCCAGATGCACTGCGTGACTACTCGCCAGTCCTCTGTAGATGGTCCTCGATAAAAATCCCGAAGTGGCCACCCAAATATACCTTTATACATCGCCTAAAAAAGTGATTTCTCTTGCACCTCAAACAGTACCTATTACAATGTGAATGGACCCCCATCAACACTGCACAGTCTACTGACAGTGCTCTGGAGTATTTTATCTCCACATTTAACTCTGCTTGTGTTCTCTATGCCCCAGTCTCCAAACAGAAAGTCAAAAGTCAGGACACCCCTGGCTCTCCCACACCCTTTCTGACCTCATGAAGCAATGTGACAATCAATGACATAAAGCTAATGAATTGGGTGAACTGCATGACTGGCAACTCTACAGGGAACTTATGAACAAATGTACCTGGGAAATTCGGAAAGCCAAAGCTACCCACTACCAGGAGACACTCTCCTCCTCCTGGGGCTCTGGGTGCAAATTTTGGAACAACATTAAAGAACTGAACGGAAAATCTGTCTCCCCCCCCAAACAGTCACTGCTTTTAAGCTAACATGGGACAAGTACTGCGGTAATCTCAGAAGAAGAACAGAACAGGGGGGTAGGCAATATGGGCGGACTAGATGGATCCTACGGTCCCCTTCTGTCGACACTTTCTTATATATATTCTAAGCTGAACATGGGAGGATTTCGTACTTGAAAAATGAGACAGTCAGACAGGCTGAAAAATGCCAAAATACTGCAGTTTTTTCAGTATTTTTAGCTATGGAGCATAATTCAATGGAGGGTTATGGATAGCACACATTTGGGGGGAGACTTTCTTATGCACCACTGAAATCTTCATTGTATACACTTTATAGCAATATATATTGTTCTCTGGGTAACACAATGCACTGAAGTTTTCTAGGGGTTTGGAAATGCGGGCAATAAGGTGCCGCATGACAGCATTTTCTACATAGGTATATTGTAATAAGAAGGTGTGGACAAAATGTCACGGTAAGATTACTTGTACTTGTACCTGCATTACTAGAATACTCTGGCAGAATTAGAAATAGGATGATTTTGCCAAATCAATGTAAAATTACCAGACCTATAGTTTGAAAAAGAGAGAATATTGAACATATTTTCAGTGTTTTATATTAGTGTGCATAAGTCAAAGGATAACTATGGGTAGCAAGCCTTTGAATGGGGGTGTTATTTTTTGAAGATTCAGAAAATAAATACTTTTCATATAATGACATATTATGGTTGGTTTCTACAGGCCAGAGATTTAATGCGGAGCACTTAACATTCTGGACCTACTTAGTAACTTTAAAATAATATAAAAAAAAAACGCTGTATGTATGGAATTAATTAAAATTTTTACTGTGCAAACATCAAATAGAACTGTGTTTCTGTATAAAATGACACATATTTGCTTGCTGGAAAATGCCATAAAATGTAAGTTAAAAGAAACAATATATTACGCCTGCACTTATAAACAATAGCCTGGGGTCCCTTGAACAAAGGACTGCTGGTATAGCCTAGAGGTTAGAGTAGTGAGCTGCGAATGAGTTTGGTACATCCAGCAGGCCCGGTTTTGCTTCCCTCAACCTCCCTGAGTAAGTCACTTAACCTCTCCAGTGTGGCACCATGCCTAGTGGGCAATACTTGATTACCAAAAAAATAATAATAGCAAAGGTTTCTGGGTGCTGAGATAAGAGCATAATAATCTCTCCCAAAATGCTTTTAACCTAGTGATTGCTCTGGCCTTCTGCTCATGTATCAGTCATTCCAGTAAATGAGCTTGGTGTGGTATTTCTCAAAGCAATCCTCCAGGCATAGATCTGGCTCTGTAGGACATTGGTGTCCATAATATCTCATGTCTCTTCTGATGCCTTTCTTGTAGCAGACTTTACATCTTCTCTGGGGTCTAGCCTTCCCTTCAGTAGGTGGGAGTGTTCTGCAGAAATGTCTTTCAGTCAGTCTGGCTACACTCTCATTTCTTTCTATTTCAGGAATTTCTGTTGAATCAAATAGGAGACTTGTGATAACATCAGTTTGGAAATCTAAGAAGGATTTTAAAGGACCAGATGCATTTTCCCGGTACAGAATAAAAGCATTGTACATAGCTAGTTGAAACAGGTGAATAGCTAATTTCTTGTTCCAAGCACAGTTTTGAGTGGCATCATAGGGCTCAAGCATCTGGTCTGTTTTGTCCACACATCCCTTGTGCTTGTTATAATCTAGGACACACTGAGGCTTGTTTATCAGTTTGTCCTGACCACGAACCATAACAGCTGCTGTAGAGTCATCATAATTTTACTTAGGAGGTACATGTATTTTTTAACTGTGAATTTTACAGCCAGCAGCTCACCACATTGGAGAGCACTGGTCTCTCCACATTTTTGCTTTCTGGCTGCCAACTCTTTGGGAAATCCCTGCCTGTCAGGCCTGATCATGCTACAAATGCCACAAGCTACTGTATCAAACTGATACAAGACATTAAAGAAAGGCATTCCGGGGGGCGGGGCTGATGAGTAGCTAACTGGAAGGACGCAATCCTCCGAAGCTTCACTCTACAACTTGATAAAAATATAATTTAAATAGAGTTATAGGAGTTTCTTTGCCTATAAAACTGGTAAAGTGTTGCTGAACATGGATGAATACCTCACTTCAGCCAAACAAACTGTTAATGTGGGGAAATCGGCTCCAGAATGGAATGCTGCATCAGAGTCTGTGACGAACACAGGGCCAGGGCCTATCTTTCTGTCGGCGACCAAAATTGTGGTAATTAGCTGCGCAGTCTCGGAACAAATTTTACAAAGCTTAAGCCACAACTGGAAAGTTTAGAAAGGAAAATTGCTGACCTTACCTCCAAATTAAGCAGCCAAGATAAGTGGATTGCTGAACTGGAGCAGCGGGTCTCTGATGTCGATGATGCCACGAGGGAAATCCCAGAGAAGGTGGCACATCTAGAAAAAGAGCTGGAGGCCCTCCGGGAGGTGGTAGATTATCAAGAAAATTATAACCGCCATAGCAACCTGTGGTTACATGGCCTTCCAGAGGGAAAAGAGGGGAAGAGTGCCATTGATTTCTGTGCCACAACTCTGCTGAAGCCTCTGGGCCTCACTCCAAAGAATGGTCGGCTAAAGATAGAGCAAGCCCACTGGGCGTTGGCCCCTTGCCCAGAGGCAGACCAACCTCCATGGCAGATTATTTTTAGAATGCATCACTTCAGAGACACGCAGGAGGTGATGGCTGCCTTTAGAGCCAAAAAAGAGTTGATATACGAGGGAGTACCCCTTACCACTATTGCCCAGGATCTCTCTCAAAGGGTTCAAAAGAAAAGGCAAGCCTTTAATACCATGATAAATATGTTACAAGAGAGGGGCCTGGAATTTTTTATAGCGTATCCTGCAGTGGTTCGTGTACGCTTTGAGGGAGCCAGCTACTCTTTCTCGGACCCAGATAAGTTAAAAAAACTTCATTTCTGAGTGGGACAAGAAACATGGCATGAAAGGCTGAAATGGGTGCGAGAATACCACAGTAACTGTAATTTAAAAGTGCATCCGCAGCAGTCTGCACCCTTTGGGAATGGAGCCATGACCTGTCCTCTGAGGGACTCTCTGTTTTCTCTGGATTTAACCTTTTCTTGCTCTGCCTTGATGGGACTGGGCTACATAAGCCTTGGCAGGTGAGATGGGGACCTGATTCACCGAATGCTCCCTATGCTGATGGGGAATGATCACAGTACAATAAACATTGGTCTTATAGAGAGACTAGAGATAATTGGTGATCCCATCCAGGATTCCCCTTTTCAAGTGGACATAAATGGTCTTTCCTCTGGCCCAGGATCATATGGATACAGGTCAGTTGGGGGGTGACTGGCACGTGGTGTTGGGGAGTGCGGGTTGCCTCATCCTCCCACAACCTTGAACCAAAAGTAAGACAAGCAAGAACAAATTTGAATTTGGACTCAAACTGTACAGTGGTTCTTCAGTGTGATGGAGGGAGGGGGGAAGGTTGGACTAGTCAAGACAAATGGGGGCTGGTTTGGGGTTTATTTGACTATGCCTCAAAAGTGCTTTTGTATCCCCATTTCTTCTTATGGGGTGAGGCGGGGGTCTGGAGCAGGGAGAAGGACAGGATTGGTAATGGGGAAAGAGGAGAGTGGGAAGTGTTGACAGGTTCACAATCTTTGGTCCTATGCAAAGTTTAGGAGACGCTGGAGGGTGGGGCTCCAGGGCAGACTGCACTATGGCTGAGAAAATGGTTACCCTAAGCAGAAGCAGAATGTGGAAATCGAACAATCTAAATATGGCAGGAAACATATATTAATCTTGGTTTTCTCTTTCTCTAGGAAACAGAGTTGAATTGGTTTAGCTCTATTGATGCACTATAAAGAATAACAGAGTGGAGGGAGGGGGACGTGTGGAGAACAGATGATTAGGAACTGTGTGGGTTTTACAAACACTTGTTTCTGTGAGGAGATAGTATTAATCACTGTAGAATGCTGGGAATGGAGAGTTAGTGGGCGGGGGATGGTGGTTGGGTATTGGTTGCACATGTTTACAGTTAAAGTGTTGGTTCATGTTTACTGTATTGATTTTTCTCTGTTTCTAAAGTTTATCCAGACCATTCTGCATCTGAATATGGAAAAACATGGGGAGATTTGGATGGTATTGGAGTTCATTGTGGGTAGGTGGGGATTTGCTGAGTTTATGAGATCCTTCCACAATCAATATGGTGGGTAAATCAGAAGTGATTATATCCTGGAATGTAAAGCGTTTCTGCTCACTGGTCAAACAGTCCAAAATATTAACAGTATTAAAGCATAAACATGCACAGATAGCTTTACTTCAAGAAAAACACTTGACCATGAAAGAGCATGGTAAGCTGGTGGGTGACTGGTAGGGCATGCTACACAGCCTCCTATACATCCCATAAACGAGGGGTTGCTGTACTTGGGAATAAAAATTTCCTGCTTGAGGTCACCAAGGTCTTGAGGGACACTGTGGAGGGTAGATATATTTTTGTCATTGTCTGAATGAGAGGGCAGGAGATCACTTTGGGAAGTATATATACCCCAGCAGTGCACGACCCACAGTTTTACCAGAATCTTCTGGATTTAATCAATAGGGAGCAGTTTCCAGGACTTATTGAGGGAGGTGACTTCAACTACACCATGGACTGTCATCTAGATTACTCTGGTTCCGGGCAGAGATCTAACAGAGCCACAGAGGCATGGGTGAGAGGGTTGCCTGACCTGGATCTAGCTGATAGTTGGAGGGCCATAAACCCAGGTGCTAGGGAATATACATTCTACTCAAACCCCCACAATACATGGTTTAGGCTGGACTACATTTTTATCCAGTGAGGGATGTATGCTATGTGAATAGAGTCTTACATAGCCCAGTTATTATATCGTACCACTCCACGATGCAATTGGATATTAGATTGGGAGGAGAGTCGAGGGGACAAGGAGCATGGCAGTTTCTGACATATCTCCTGTGTAAGGAAGATTTAAAAAAATACCTGCACAACCAGTGGAAGCACTACTGGGATACTAACAAGGACTCCGTTGGCTCAAAGGCAGTTATATGGGAGGCGAGGAAGGCCTCAATGAGGGGGTAATTATTGATTATACAGCAAAGATTAAGAGAGAGCAAAGGGAGAAAATACACAAGCTAGAGGAGACCATCAGAGCATTGGAGCGCACAGTATTAGACAGCAGTAAGGAGGTAGACAGGAGGCAATTAGAGCTGGCTAGGGAAGCCCTAAATGAGTGTCTTACAGGGGAAGCACGGAAAAGGCTATTTTTTGCCAAACAGAGGATATACAAATGGGGCCACAAACCGGGACCTCTACTGGTAAAATTAATGAAAGTGGGCAAGGTAACGCAAAAAGATAGTAGCCATCAGAAACAAGTTGGGGATGGTTACCCATCATGAAGGGGAAATCAGGGGAGTATTCCAGTATGTCTGTGCAGCGTTATATAAAGCAGAATGTTCAGGCTCTGAAGCAAAGGCAAGGGAGTTTCTAGATGAGATACACCTGCCCACCCTGAATAGTGACCAAGTCGAGTTGTTGTCGGCACCCATAATGGTGGAGGAAGTGAAAAAAGCTATAGCCAGCCTTAGATCTGGGAAAGCAGGGGGCCCAGATGGGTTCATGGTGGAATATTATAAGGAGATGAAGGACAAAATAGCAGAACCCTAGTGGGATCTATTAGAAGAGTTGAGGGGGGAGAGGGGGTTGCCCAAATCACATCTGGAGGCTAACATCTGTGTTTTGTTGAAACAGGGCAAGGACTGTCTTGAGTGCTCCTCTTGCAGGCCCATATCCCTGCTAAACTATGATTGGAAGATAATGGCCATGGTGCTTGCCACCAGATTGGAGGGAATTTTGCTACAGATTATACACTCAGACCAGACGGGCTTTGTACAGGGAAGGATGTCGTACCACAACATGAGAAGATTATTAAATGTAATACGGTGGGGTACTTGGTGCCCTGGGCAAGCATATGTGCTGTCCGTGGACAATGAGAAAGCTTTTGATAGTCTAGAGTGGCTATTTCTTTTGAAACCCTACTTTGGTTTGGGGTGGGGAAGGATCTGTAGAATTGGTTCAGATGCTATACCGTGAGCCCAGGGCAAGAGTGCTGGTCAATGGTATTACTCCACAGACCAAAGACTGTATCGAGGGACGAGACAGGGCTTCCCCTCTCCCCTCTTGTTCATGATGGCAATTGGACCACTGACCATTAAAATCAGGAGGAGTCAGAATATTTGGGGAATCCTGGGGCTAGGTGGCAGTCAACACAAGATTACCTTATACGTGGATGATCTTCTCCTGTATCTGACGCGACCGGAGGAGTTCATCCTGGCCCTGCTGGACATTATAGGGGATTTTGCGAGCTTTTCGGGTTATAAATTAAACCTACAAAAATCTGAGATACTGTTCCTGGATGGTAGAAATCGGGAAGAAGTTTGCCATACATGGGGTTGAGGAGGGTGGACCACTACTTCACGTACCTGGGGATTAAGACTGGTAAGGAATTAGGGAGCCTATATAGATTAAATTACATGCCTCTAATCAAGACAATACTGTCAGACCTAAATAGGTGGAGAGAGCTCCCTGTGTCATGGACAGGAAGAAGTAATCTTTTGAAAATTAATGTACTTCCAAGATTACTATATGTTATGCAGATGGTCCCGATGAGCCCTACAGACAAGGACATTAAACAGTTGGACAAGGCATTTGGGAACTTCCTATGGAGGGGAAAAAATCCAGAATGGCTCTACATAGGCTTAAGGCACCCAAGGAAAAAGGGGGTTGGACTTTCCAGATCTAAAAGGATATTATCTAGTGGGCAATACTAATATCGTCAGAGTTGGGTCAACAGGAATGAAGCAGCCACATGGGTGGAGCTGGAACAGGGGGAAAGCCCGAGACAGCTAACAGTGTATCTTGCAAGGGGAGGTGACAGGGCATATAGAATGATGGCTGATCTGAACCCCATGGCGGAGTCAGTGCTAAAGCCCAGAGAAGCATAAAAAAAAGGTGCGGGGCAGAGCAGGATCACACTGCTCTGGTACCGATTGCACAAAATCCTGAATTCCTACCGGGTCTTGAGGACCCAGGCTTTGCTGAGTGGTAAGCAAGGGGAGTTAGATGCCTGGGAGATTTATATAGGAAGGAGGAAATTCTCCCTTTTGAGGTGATCTGGGGAAGTATGGGCCTGTCACACTCGCACCTATATGGATTTTTTCAAGTGAGACATTTTGGGGAAAGATTGGTTGGAAGGCCAAGGAGAAACTCTCCGATAAGTCAGGATGGAAAGGGAAATATTAGGAGCTATCCATCATGAAAATGGGCTTATAGGGAGGGCTGCTAGGCTAGATAGGGCCACCTTTCAAGATGGGACAGGAATGGTGAGAGGAAAGTGGGAAAAAGATCTGGGAACACCCATCTCAGAGGAGAACTGGCCACTATTGGTCAATTCACACACAGGCCTCCTGTTCTGTAACCAGTTCAAAGAGGCTCAGTACAAATTCCTCCATCATTTGTTCTACCCTTCATATATGATCCATAGATTCTACCCTGAGATCTCTCCAGACTGTGGTAGGGGTAAAGCGGAAAGGGGAACATATAGTCACTCCTTCAGGGGGTGCAGAGTATTGCAGGGATACTGGGTGACGGTAGACTCTGACCTTAAAGATATCTGGGGTGTGTAGGCGGAGGTTTCCCCGCTGTCTCTTCTCATGGGGATGGAACAGGATGCCGAGGGGGGGGATTGGTCTCCACTCCCTAGATGGATAAGAATAATGCTAGTGGTGGCTAGACAAGTCATTTTAAACACCTTGGTGTCCTGTGCGAAACCTTCTGTTAAAATGTGGAAAAACCTTTTGTTGGCCAATTTGGCCTCAGAAAGGCTAACTTATGCCTTGAAAGGCAGGTTGGAGAGAGATTTGAAATGGACTGGGACCCTTATCTGGCCTCCCTGACACCAATGGAAACCATTACCCTATGCAAAGGTTTTACATAATGGGGGAAGAGTTGTAGAATGGTCTTGCCCTTAGAGGTGCCCATCCTGAACAAATGAACAATTAGGCTATCAATCAATCAATTAAGCAACATCTATCCCTCATGATGAAGAGTATTGTGTTAGCAAGATGATGCATATTCATTAATTGCAGAATGTATACAGTATTATTTTTTTTTTTTTTTAATGTTTTCCTTTGTTAGGTATTTAACTAATTAATTACTTCTTTATATAATTGGGCATTACAGTATCAATGTAATAGAATAAGCCATTCTATCATTCACTTGGCTAATTTATGTTCCACGACTGAGATGTGATAAGTGACTTGTTGAATGTAAAGCACTGAGAGGGCACTTGTTGGTGTTTTATAACATTTTAATAAAAATATTATAAAAAAAAAAAAGAGAGGAATTCCAGTGTAGAAGTTATCTGCATAGAGGCTGAAGCCAGAGTTTAGCAAGGGAAGAATTAGGTTCCACACACTTTTCTCATTTTTGTTCAGACATGGGGGGCAGTCTGGAACATCCTGCATGGCATCCTTTCCTGTGTAGATTCTGAAATGGTATGTGTACCCAGTGGAACTTTTCCAAAGTTTGTATTGTTTAATTGCATATCAGGCACTTTTCAGAGGAAGATATTGTTTAAATATTTTTCTCCCCTTGAACAGCAGAAGGGAATCATCCACTGAAATATTTTGGGATGGTGTATACATCTCAGAAAATATTTTAAAGATATAATCGATAATAGCCCTTAATTTAAATAGTCTATAATTCCCTGGATGATCCCTTGGCAAAGCGTGAGTGTTGTCATTGTAGTGCATAAACCTCAGCAGAAGCTGAAACTGGTTCCTACTCATTGTAGCTGGAACCAGGGGAGTAGAATGAGCAAGGTGAATGGACCAGTACATGCTAATGGTGGTTTTTTTCACTATCCCCATTTCCAGTGTCAGACCCCAGAACCTTTTCATTTTCTCTAAGTTTGTAGGGCTCCACTGGTGAGCCCTTGAATGTGGTTTTAACTTGTCCCTATACTGAGCCAAAAACTACTCTGCATATAAATTTGTTGGCACCATTATATGAGACATTATTTCATCGCTAAAAAATAACTGAAAATATTGTATGGGAGTAAACTCCTTTGTGTCAGTACAGACACCTACATTACTAGTAAATGGAGGAACACGTGGTTTTTCCATATTTGGGGATTTCCATTGGCAAACAGGAGTATAACCACTGTGGTGTCTGCCATGGCCTGTAGCTAGCACTGGGACAGCCATTTCAGAGTCAGGCATTGCTGAGGGATCAGATTAATTTAAGAAAGTTGCACTACAGATGGGTGAGGACTCGTATTCTAGCAAGGTGTCAGGCTCAGACAGTAAATGCTCAAGCTGAGTGTCTCCCTTGGGTAAGACAACAGACTTGGGCCGAGTGTCAGTCTCAGGCACAGTATGAGGCTTAGTCAGAGTGTCAGTCTCAGGCAGAGCGTCAGGCTCAGGCAGAGTGTTAGCTTCAGGCAGGATACCGAGCTCAGGTATAGGATCAAGCTCAGATAGGGAGTAATACAGAGGCACAGAATCAGGCTCAGCCAGGGACGTAGTCAAGCAGGGTTTCTTCTCTGAGCAGAGTTTCAGTCTTGAGTAGTCAGGCTCAAGCAAATGCTTATACTTCAGTTTGCGCTTTTTTGGCTTAAACCCTTGCATAGGCTGGGGCTCTAATTCAGGCTTGGGCAGATGCCTGTGCTTTTTGCACCTACCCTCATCCTGTATTGGTGGCACTATATCATGAGAAAATTCAGGCTCCCAGGGGGCTTGTTGATTGGGCAGCATTTGAGGCTCAAGCAATGTTTCAGGCTGGAGCCAATGTCTGTGTTTTTGTTTTTTATGAGTGTCTGAGTTGCAGGCTCAACATGAGCTTCTTGTTTAGGCAGAATCTCGGTCTCTGGCAATTCCTTGGCTTTTTTTTTCTGCTTTTGGTACTTGACCTGAGTTGCAGTTGCTGGCTCAAACAGTAATTCCTTTTCAGGCTCAGGCAATGTCTCTGTCTGAGACAGTTGCTTGTACTTGCGTTTGTTGCAACTTTCCTCAGCCTGCATTTCTGCCTCCATCTCACCCGCAAGGCCTTCGTGGTCGGACAGGATCACAAAATAAGGCAGGTGCTTTCATTTACGCTTACACTTTCTCTGACACCCTTCAGCCTGTACTGTAACCTCCAGCTTTGTCAAAGGCTCAAATGGGGGCTCTTTTGGGGAAATGTCTCCAGATCCGATATCTGCACAAGTTTAGGCAGATCCTTACACTTCTACTAATGTTTGGATGCTTGCTTGGGCTGCAAATCATGCTGATGCCTGTGCTTCTGCCTTTTCCTTTTATGCTTAGGCTGGTGCTCACTACTGGGCACACATGTCCACTTACATCCACATGGGGGTTCAGACTTGGCTTTAAGGCTGTACCGCACCGGACCATCCTCATCAGCATCACTTGATGTTGTAACATCAGAGGGGGTACTGCTTGAGCAGTAGTCACTCCCAGACTCTGAATCAATAAAATCATCCGACTCTGACTCAGAGCTGATGATATCTTTTAAGATCTCCTCTGTGGTGTATTTCCATGACATGATTTGTAAGCAGCGTATACTAGTGGCAGAGATATTCTGTTGCCCCTCCCTCTCCTGGATTATAATGCACTTTGGAATAATGCAATTAAAAGGCACCAAATGTTTTGCCTAGTGGAACACACAGGTGAGAACCTAGAGGCTTAGGTTTAAATCCCAGTATGAACACTTACTCACAGTGTGGTAAGGTGTAATCGCTGTATACTAGCTGACAATTTTTTTCTTCCTTTTTTTTTTATTTATTCTTCAATAACCAGGTGAGAACCCAGAGTCCTAGGTTTGCATCCCACTCTGGACACTGTCACTGTATACTGATTTGCAAATTCTTTTACGCTATGTTTTATGTTATTTTTTATTTTTATTATTATTCTTTGGTAATCGGGTAAGGCCCACTGGGCACAAAGCCTGTTTACAGGGGCCATCCGGGAGCAGTAGGAAGGAGTATACAAATAAGAGAAAAGTACAACAAATGAATGGTATGCCTTAGAATATCTCTCCCGTCCTTCTCCTGGATTGCAAAGCACTTTGAGATAGTGCAATTAAAAGGCACTAAATGTTTTGCCTTGAGCTTGGCACATACAGGTGAGAACCTAGATGCCTAGGTTTAAATTCCACTGTGGACACTTACAATGTGGCTGGGTGTACTATCTGACAATTTTTTTTTATTTACTCTTCAGTAAGCAGGTGAGAACCTAGAGCCCAAGGTTTGAATCCCATTACAGAGACCTACAGTGTCACTATGGAGTAACAACTCTTCTATGCTCCAGACCAGTACCTCACAGTGATACACTCTTTAACGGTAGAGAAGTATGTCTTGCCCCATATTGCCAACAGAATCTGTACCTTTATTCACCCAGGGCCCTGTGGGACTTTCATGAAGAAAGGAGATCATGGGCTGGATTTTCAAAGGGCCCTTGTACCAATAAAGGTGAGTCAAACATCCCCCTTGCATCAAACCAAGGTGCACCAAATACTGAGTGCCATATTTTGCAAGAAAAGCATTCTCTGTGGCAAAGTCCCCCAAATTGACACAAGAGGTCTGCAATGTCAAAAATATGATGAATGGGGAGAGAATGATGCAAGCTGAGTATGAGACAAGCTGAGTCAAAAATACGACACACAGAGCGAGAATGATGCAAGCTGAGAATGAGACAAGCTGAGTCAAAAATACGACACACAGAGCGAGAATGATGCAAGCTGAGAATGAGACAAGCTGAGTCAAAATACGATGTATAGAGAAAGAATGATGCAAGCTGAGTCAAAAATTCTGGCAGATGAAATGGCCTCTGGAAGCAATATCTTACATGCTACAGTACTTGAGAAAGCATTACGATGTCTACAGTGCAGGACTCTTGCAGCAGAATGCTGTTCATAGTACTATAGTCAGGTCTGCCTGCCTTTTGTGGGCCTCTGTATATGCTCTAGTGTCAGACAGACCAGCTGTTGCTTGTCTAACAGCAGCATGCATCTTTGGCACAACAGGACCTACATTCCATGAAACTCCCACATAACAGGATGGTACATCATTTCTGTGACGTAGGCATCCCTTCCGACAAGGGTCAGGCATTTTTTTAGATGCCAGCAAGGTGCAAGCCAATCTTGTGCATGCAGACCTGTTTTTGATGCAAGCCCAATTTGAAAATCAGAATTGATGCAAGTTTTGATATAGCGTACTCCTTGTCTCACTTTTTTTTTGATGCAGGCACTGTGCAACATTTTCTGGCCTTTGAAAATCTGGCCCCATGTCTGATGTTGTTTTCTCAGGAAACGGGGTGGGCATTAGGGTTGACAATCCCAAGGAAGAACCATGACTGATTTGCCAAGACTACACAGACCCAAAACCCTAATGTTTTTTCCTTTTGTTGCTTGGTGGATGAAGTGGGGAGTTAAGGTTGGAAACCCTAACACCACATTTCCATACTTTTGTGGTATTAAGTTGAACCCTAACTGGTGCATTAACAATGTTTTTTGCAAAGAATTTCCTTTCTTTCTGAGATAGTGGAATTGTATTCTCATTCACTCAGGTCCCTTCCAAACCTGCTTGAACAGAGGCAAATGCACAGGGCCTCATCTACACCAGCACCACCATCTTCAGTCCGGACAGACAGGCAGGTATGCAGTGGTCCTGACCCTCAGACACCTGTGGAGGTGGATGGGTGCTCCTCTGTGTCCAGGGCATCACCCTCAGTGGACACACCCACCATCGCTGACCCATGTAGACGCTCAGGAGCTGTAAGGGAACACAGTAGCGTTAATGTCTCCGCCCTACCCTGTGGCATTCCCCCCCCCCACACAGTGACAGCACAGGACCTACCTTGTAATGATGGGCTGCCACCTGTCTGGAAGCCACCACCTGGAACGCCCTCTATGGCACAATGCTGCATGCTGCCAGCCACCTGCTCCTCCTGTGGCATCAGACGTGGCACATCCAGCTGTCCACCACCAGTTGCAGCACATGCTGCCCTGATGGCAGCCACCTTGTCCTTAATCCTCCTCTTGTCCATGCCGACCTTCTTTTTACACTCCTGCATGGACTGCTGGTGGCTGCCATGCTGGTTCGCACACGCACCCTCACCCCATGCTGCAGCATGGGCCTGTGGTGTTTCCCGCTGTCCGATGAGCAGCAGTTCCCTGTCAAGGTAGGCCTCGAACAGAGCATCTGATTCCACCCGGGTGAAGTTGGGCCTCCTCCTTCTCCCACGTCCCTGTTCCTCCTCTTCCTCATGTTTGGTCATTATAGAGCCTGTGGGAATGACGGGTGTTGCCTTTGATTGTGCAGTCCCATGCATCTCTCACACACCTCGGTCCACACTTCCAAACAGCATGCAACCCACCACAACAGACTGCAATACTAAACTATGTCCTCTGCAGCCCTATGTCACATTCATATAGCGCAAGGCATGCAAATGAGGCGAGGCCCAACTTTAAGTGGATGCTAATGCAGTGGCTGCACCATGGAATTGCTGATGAGCTGATTTGCATATGCTGGCTGAATATCACGCTGTTGTGCCTTGCGCAGTTGTGTTGAGTGTGCTCAGGCAATGGCGCAGCTGTGTGACGTGCGCAGTAGGCACTGCAAGGCACATGCCCAGGGTGCTGACATCCAACGCCTGCCGCGCTGATGACATGCTGAGCGCGGGAGGCAGTGCAGAGCACGGCCACCACTGTGCCAGTGGCACTAGTGCACTGTTCTCACATGTGGTGCTCGTTCCCTGGAGTGCCGTAGGCACCATGGTGCCACAGCACAGTAGGCCACTGCAGGGCATCACATGCAGACAGCCTACCGCGCTACATGCAGGAGTCCCAATAGCGCTGTGGCGGTCCATGTGCGACAGACCCTTGACCATGCGGTTGACCTTGCCCCTAGGTGCCATGCGTCTGCGATGGTGCACCCTATCGCGCTGTTTGGTGACAGAGCGATGGGGAATGGCACTGCTGTACCGTGCAGCATCTGCATGTGGGGGACGCACGCTACAGAGTGCCATTTTGTGATCTTGCCTGCATGGATGATGACACACAGGAGAGCACCACAGTGGAGTGCGCTAGAGCTGGCCAATCTTGTGGCCATTGTTGAGGCCCATGCTGGGGCCCTGTTTGCAGAAGACCCATTGGACAGGCCAAGAAGCGCTGTGTGGAAGAAGGTGGCAGAGGCCATGGAGGAGGCCACAGGGATTGCCTGTAGCACAGAGCAGTGTCGCCACCACTATGGGGAACTCTTGCTGAGGGACCCAGATAGGCTGGGTCGACTACGGGCACACGCCAGGCGAGGCGCCGTGCCACAGCCAAATAGGTGCTCCATCCATACACTGGTAGCATTCATCTGTCTGGGTATCACGGTGTGCATGTGTCCACCATGCAGGGGGTGGGAGCCGTCCAGCGTGGGCGGTGGTGGTGGTGGTGGTGGGGTTGCGGCATGGCTGGGCTGTGCGGGATCGCACACACCGGTGGGGGGGGCTTTGCTACTTGTTTATATTGATGTTCCCCTCTCTGTGTTTGCACCCTAGGCCCTGAGGAGCGACATCATGCTAGGGAGGCAAGAGCACAGCGCAAGAGGGATGCTGCACAGCAACAGGGATGTGGTGGAGGGGCCTTGTACAGCAGTGCCCGGCTGTTGCGGTTGCAGGTGAGTGCCTTTCTTCCAATAACTTCTGTGCATGCTGTGTTGAAGGGTTGGCGGTGAGGCATGGCCACCAGCCCTTGGCACCACCGCTGTGCACGCCACACGGTACACTCAGCACTGTCCTGTGGCACTGCATGTGTGGGTGTGCATTGCTGGTGGTCCGTGCATGCACCGGGTACATGGCTGTGCCACTGCTTTTGCACCACATAGTCATGTCACTGTATGGCCACGGTGGTGCCAGCGACATGGGCAGTGGGTGTGTGCAGCGTCCACATGGCTGTGTGCACCTGGCTAGGCAGGTCTTGTGGACGCGGTCACTGTGGATGGTCACACACCATCACAGTGGCGTGGCCCATGGCTGTATGCCATGCACAATGGGTGGGCTGCAGGGGGATGGACAGTCACATGTATTGACTCTGCTCCCTTGTCCTAGGTGGACATCGCTGGATGGCAATTGAATGTGACATGCAGGAGCTGCTGCAGCTGGCGTGACCGTCCCTGGCATTCTCGGTCTGCACCCAACGTTATTAAACACAAATAAACTGAACCTACGCTATTTTGAATTGTATGAATGCCTCACCCATCATCTGTAACAATCACACTATGTATGTTTGTTTCTTCTATACTACTGTACCATTGTCTGTAACAATTCACACTATGTATGATTTGTTTTGTCTGTACTACTGTACCATTGTAAACCCCCCTACCCCCAGGGCGCATCTGGAATCGAGCAGTACTCCGCTCAGCATGCCTTCCTGGTAAATCTCTTAAATAAATAAATAAATTCTTGAGAGGATGGAGTGGGACAGGGTCCGGAGATGAAGTACCCAGAGGCGGCACAGGAGTGGACAGCGGGGCAGGCAATAAGCCCTCCATGCCCCCTGAATAACCTAACCCCCCTGGACCCACCCTCACACCCCTTCTTCCCTCTCCCATTTCTTCACCCCTGCCCCATGCCCGCCTCCACCTAGTTTGTGGCCCTTTCCCCTCACCCTTGTATATAATTGTATATAAGTTTAATTGTTTCTAATGTTCAATACACGCATTTTGTTATGACAACTGTGGTGGTCTCTGATTTGCAGCAGGCTACAGGTGCTTGGCTGCAGTGGTGTGCATGGTGTCAGGGGTGGTGCAGGCATGGGCATGTGTGTGTGTCCAGCAGGAACCCACCTATGGTGTGGGCGGGGCACTTGGTCACTGATGTGGTATGTGTGTTGTTCTCTGTGCACTGGACGCCTGTGTGCAGTGGTCCACGGTGCATGCACTGTGTTCATGGCGCCCCTGTCAGACTGTCCATGACCTGTGCAGCTGACACCCTTGCATGTCTGTGCTATGCACGGTCTCCTGGCATGTCAGTGGTGGCTGTCCATGCTGGCCATCCCATATACCCAGCGCAATGCCGGATTGCCTCCTGTCACCGGTATCGTGCACATCTGCCTCGGGTGGCACTGTGGCCTCCGCTGTTGTTGCCCCCCCTCCATGCTGTCACTTGTGTCTGTTGCAGGGACTGTGCTCCAATATCTGTCACTTGTGCTCCGGCCGCATGCTGGTGGCGTACGGATTCATGGTGCATGCGCAGGGTGGCTGGTACACCTGTGCCATGGAGAGGTGCTGGTCATGGGTACACGGCTGCTGTGGCCACACACCAGCAGGTTTGTTGCCCCACTAATGTGTCCCTGTGTTGGTGTGCCCTTGGGTATGGGTGGGTGTTTGTCCATGCATTGTGTTGCATTCTGTGTGGCATATGCTTCCGTGCACCACTGTGGGTGTCTGTGCTGGCTGTTGGGGCCAGTGCTGGGACAGGGTGTGTGCTTGAGTGGGTGTGTGGCATGCTGTACCACTGGTGGTGGGATCTGGGGCAGGCCCTTTCGCATGAGGGGTCCCTCGTGTGCCGACACAGGGTCGATCTCTCAGCTGTACCTCAGGGGAACCGTGCAGGGTGGCACTGTGTCTGCAGTTGTTGCGTCGGTGGCTACTGCAGCCTGCGCAGGGTGCTCACGTTGGGGCTACCTTGCATGGCTCCATGGTGCACAGTGCTGCAGAGTACCTTGTGCATTGGCTGACAAATGTACTCTTTGCCCTGTGCTTCTATATCTGGGCCATATGGAAATGCAGGGAACAGAGGGTCCTGCACTTTCACAGCCTACCACACAGACCCATGCTTTCTTGGCATCCATCATTGCACTTCTGCAGGAGGACGGAGTCTTCCCTTCCCCCTCCCGGTCCTGTGTGTCTGCATCTGTTCAAGCAGGTCCCAAAGTGACCTTCATAAATGAGCATACAATTTCACTATCTCTAAAAGAAAGAAAATTCTTTGCAAAAAAAAGCTGCATAATACACCAGTTAGTGTTCAAGTTAATGCAACAAAGGTAGGGAAATGTGGCATTAGGGTTTCCAACCCTAACACCCTGCCCCTACGCCCCCCCCAGCAGCAAAAGGGAAAAATATTAGGGTTTGGGGGTCTCTGGAGCCTTGGTGAATCAGTGTTGGGGTCTTCCTTGGGGTTGTTAACCCTAATGCTGACCCCCTTTTCTGAGCAAACAAGGTCAGACATGATTGCCATTTGAAGAAAGCTACAACTGATTGTGTTGGCAACATGATTGCTTAAATATTTTTCTCCCCTTGAACAGCAGAAGGGATTCATCCACTGAGATGTTTTGGGATGGTGTGTACATCTCAGAAAACATTTTAAAGAGATGATCGATAATAGCCCTTAATTTAAATAGTCTATAATTCCCTGAGTGTTGTCATTGTAGTGCATACACCTCAGCAGAAGCTGAAACTGGTTCCTACTCATTGTAGCTGGAACCAGGGGAGTAGAATGAGCAAGGTGAGTGGACCAGTACATGTTAATGGTGGTTTTTTTCACTATCCGCATTTCCAGTGTCAGACCCCAGAACCTTTTCATTTCCTCTAAGTTTGTAGGGCTCCACTGGTGAGCCCTTGAATGTGGTTTTAACTTGTCCCTATACTGAGCCAAAAACTACTCTGCATATAAATTTGTTGGCACCACTATATGAGACACTATTTCATTGCTAAAAAATAACTGAAAATATTGTATGGGGTAAACTCCTTTGTGTCAGTACAGACACCTGCATTACCAGTAAATGGGGGAACACATGGTTTTTTCATATTTAGGGGTTTCCATTGGCAAACAGAAGTATAACCACTGTGGTGCCTGCCATGGCCTGTAGCTAGCACTGGGACAGCCATTTCAGAGTCAGGCATTGCTGAGGGATCAGATTCATTTAAGAAAGTTGCACTACAGATGGGTGAGGACTCGTATTCTAGCAAGGTGTCAGGCTCAGACAGTAAATGCTCAAGCAGATTGTCTCCCTTGGGTAAGACAACAGACTTGGGCAGAGTGTCAGTCTCAGGCAGAGTATGAGGCTCAGGCAGAGTGTCAGTCTCAGGCAGAGCGTCAGGCTCAGGCAGAGTGTTAGCTTCAGGCAGGATACCGAGCTCAGGTAGAGGATCAAGCTCAGATAGAGAGTAATACAGAGGCACAGAATCAGGCTCAGCCAGGGACATAGTCAAGCAGGGTTTCTTCTCTGAGCAGAGTTTCAGTCTTGAGTAGTCAGGCTCAAGCAAATGCTTGTGCTTTAGTTTGCGTTTTTTTGGCTTAAGCCCTTGCATAGGCTGGGGCTCTAATTCAGGCTTGGGCAGATGCCTACGCTTTTTTGTGGTTTTTGCACCTACCCTCATCCTGTATTGCTGGCGCTATATCATGAGAAAATTCAGGCTCCCAGGGGGCTTATTGATTGGGCAGCATTTGAGGCTCAAGCAATGTTTCAGGCTAGAGCTAATATCTGTGTTTTTGTTTTTTTTGAGTGCCTGAGTTGCAGGCTCAAAATGAGCTTTTTGTTTAGGCAGAATCTCGGGCTCTGGCAATTCCTTGTTTTTTTTTTTCTGCTTTTTGTACTTGACCTGAGTTGCAGTTGCCGGCTCAAATAGTAATTCCTTTTCAAGCAAAGGCAGTGTCTCTGTCTGTGTCAGTTGCTCGTTCTTGCGTCTGTTGCAACTTTCCTCAGCCTGCATTTCTGCCTCCATCTCACCCGAAAGGTCTTCTTGGTTGGACAGGATCACAAAATCAGGCAGGTGCTTTCGTTTACGCTTACACTTTCTCTGACACCCTTCAGCCTGTACTGTAACCTCCAGCTTTGTCAAAGGCTCAAATGGGGGCTCTTTTGGGGAAATGTCTCCAAATCCGATATCTGCACAAGTTTAGGCAGATCCTTACACTTCTACTTATGTTTGGATGCTTGCTTGGGCTGCAAATCATACTGATGCCTGTGCTTCTGCCTTTTCCTTTTACGCTTAGGCTGGTGCTCACTACTGGGCACACATGTACACTTACATCCACATGGGGGCTCAGACTTGGCTTTAAGGCTGTACCGCACCGGACCATCCTCATCAGCATCACTTGATGTTGTAACATCAGAGGGGGTACTACTTGGGCAGTAGTCGCGCCCAGACTCTGAATCAATCAAATCATCTGACTCTGACTCAGAGCTGATGATATCTTTTAAGATCTCCTCTGTGGTGTAGTTCCATGACATGATTTGTAAGCAGTATATACTAGTGGCAGAGATATTCTGTTGCCCCTCAGTCTCCTGGATTGTAATGCACTTTGGAATAATGCAATTAAAAGGCACCAAATGTTTTGTCTAGTGGAACACACAGGTGACAACCTAGAGGCTTAGGTTTAAATCCCAGTATGAACACTTACTCACAGTGTGGTAGGGTGTAATCGCTGTATACTAGCTGACAATTTTTTTCTTCCTTTTTTTTAAATTTATTCTTCAATAACCAGATGAGAACCCAGAGTCCTAGGTTTGTATCCCACTCTGGACACTGTCACTGTATACTGACTTGCAAATTCTTTTACGTTATGTTTTATGTTATTTTTATTGTCTATTATTATTCTTTGGTAATCAGGGGGAGGACTAGGAAGGGGTATACAAATAAAAGTAAAGTACAACAAATGAATGGTATGCCTTAGAATCTCTCTCCCCTCCTTCTCCTGGATTGCAAAGCACTTTGAGATAGCGCAATTAAAAGGCACTAAATGTTTTGCCTTGAGCTTGGCACACACAGGTGAAAACCTAGATGCCTAGGTTTAAATCTCACTGTGGACACTTACAATGTGGCTGGGTGTACTATCCCATTACAGACACTTACAGTGTCACTATGGAGTAACAACTCTTCTATGCTCCAGACCAGTACCTCACAGTGATACACTCTTCAAAGGTAGAGAAGTATGTCTCACCCCATATTGCCAACACAATCTGTACCTTTCTTCACCCAGAGTCCTGTGGGACTTGCATGAAGAAAGGAGATCATGGGCTGGATTTTCAAAGGGCCCTTATACCAATGAAGGTGAGTCAAACATCCCCCTTGCATCAAACCTAGGTGCACCAAATACTGAGTGCCATATTTTGCAAGAAAAGCATTCTGTGTGGCAAAGTCACCCAAACTGACACAAGAGGTCTGCATTGTCAAAAATATGATGAATGGGAAGAGAATGATGCAAGCTGAGTATGAGACAAGCTGAGTCAAAAATACGACACACAGAGCAAGAATGATGCAAGCTGAGAATGAGACAAGCTGAGTCAAAAATATGTTGCTTAGAGCAAGAATGATGCAAGCTGAGTCAAAAATTCTGGCAGATGAAATGGCCTCTGGAAGCAATATCTTACATGCTACAGTACTTGAGAAAGCATTACGATGTCTACAGTGCAGGACTCTTGCAGCAGAATGCTGTTCATAGTACTATAGTCAGGTCTGCCTGCCTTTTGTGGGCCTCTGTATATGCTCTAGTGTCAGTCAGACCAGCTGTTGCTTGTCTAACAGCAGCATGTATCTTTGGCACAACAGGACCTACATTCCATGAAACTCGCACATAACGGGATGGTACATAATTTCTGTGATGTAGGCAACCCTTCCGACAAGGGTCAGGCATTTTTTTTAGATGCAAGCAAGGTGCAAGCCAGTCTTGTGCATGCAGACCTGTTTTTGATGCAAGCCCAATTTGAAAATCAGAATTGATGCAAGTTTTGATATAGCATACTCCCTGTCTCATTTTTTTTTTTGTTGCAGGCACTGTGCAACATTTTCTGGCCTTTGAAAATCTGGCCCCATGTCTGATGTTGTTTTCTCAGGAAACGGGTGAGTATTAGTGTTGACGATCCCAAGGAAGAACCAAGACTGATTTGCCAAGACTACACAGACCCTAAACCCTAATGTTTTGTTGCTTGGTGGAATAGGTGGGGAGTTAAGGTTGGAAACCCTAACACCACATTTCCATACTTTTGTGGCTTTAAGTTGAGCCCTAATTGGTGCATTAACAATGTTTTTTGCAAAGAATTTCCTTTCTTTCTGAGATAGTGGAATTGTATTCTCATTCACTCAGGTCCCTTCCAAACCTGCTTGAACAAAGGCAAATGCACAGTGCCTTTGATGCCATGTGCCAAGGGAAGACTCTGTCTGCCTACAGAAGTACTGCGATGGATGTCAAGAATACATGGGGCTATCTGGTGGGCTGCAGAAGTACAGGGCCTTCTAGTTCCTACACCTCCATGTGGCCACAGATACAGACACACAGGGCAAGGAATCCATCTGTCACCCAAAGCACAGGTCCCTCTACCACTCACGGGTGCAGGGGTGTAGGGCCCTATGCCAAGAGGCTGGTTGTTGTCACTATATTATACCTGGGCCTGTGTCAACAACCCTGCAGCTATCATTCCCTGGCTGGGGGTGTTGTATAACATTACCACCACGCTCCCCATCCAGCTGAGTCACTGAACTCGCCCCCCAATCAGCTCACTGGAATGGAATCATAAAGCATATCCACTGGGGTCAAGACTGGACTAACACACAAAGTTTCTTAACAATTATATATTATATATAGTTAGGTGAAAGGTAACGCCTATGTTAAACCCAAATGTTTGAACGTTAATAACTTCGGAATCGTTGAATGGATTTGCATGAAATTTGGCATGCATAATGTCTAGGGTTATTCTCTTGGCCCGCCAAATCTTGTGGGAATCCATTGTGCAGTTTCTGAAATATAGAGTGTTGAAAAAACAGAAAAATCCATGTTTTGTGATATTTCTTTGTCCACTTGGATCTCAGAAATGGCTTTAGGTTGTGGTCTGAAATGTTCAGGGTGAAAGCCTTTGCCACACAGATGTGCTTTTGGAAGGTTTGGTGAAAACTAGTAATCCATTCAAAAGTTATTAAACTTTAAAGTTTCCCATTATAGCCTAAGGGAAAATTAAATGATCTGAAAGTGAAAGCAGGTAAACGGCACAAAAAAAACAGTTTCTTTGCCACTTCATAGCAAGAAAATGGTTAGGACATTTGGGCTAATATTTGCAAGGTGGCAAGACCTTGCCACACAAATGTGCCCTTTGCT
The DNA here is from genome assembly GCA_016271365.2 of Neoceratodus forsteri. Lineage (NCBI taxonomy): Eukaryota > Metazoa > Chordata > Ceratodontiformes > Ceratodontidae > Neoceratodus > Neoceratodus forsteri. Next base: position 1,190,372,504 of record CM057458.1, on the reverse strand, counting down.
GGTTTGGTGAAGAAATGGACACCAGTTCCATACTTGCAGCACTCCGAATGTTGTGCATTTTCCCGTAGGATAACACCATGGCAGTTGTGGCACCTTTCAGTGGCTATATCTTGAAAACAGTTCAAGATATGGATTTTTTGCTGAACACAGCCTAAGCATGCGTGGAGGTGGCCAGGGCATGAATACAACTGTGAAGGAATTTTTTCCAAAGTTCCTATGGTTCCTGAGATATTGCAACTTTTGCAGCACAAGGGTTACCTGGAATGGCTCTAGGCATGTGCCATGTCTCTATATTTATGGGTACATGGCAGCGAAGGGCCCTGGGCCCTGCACTCCCATATTTGGATCCCATATGCAATAATGGGAGTGCAGGGCCCTACATTATGCAGTGGTGGGAGCGCAGGGCCCACACGGAGATGTGATATTATTAAAATATCAGTACACTTATGTCCAACTGGAAATCAGAGACAATTACAAAATATATGCATGATGGGGAGTGAATGGGCACAATGCTCCCACAACCACATACGAGTTACATTACAGTTTCTCAAAAGAAGGGAATTCATTGCAAGAACTTCATTAATGCATCACTTTGGGTTGTCGTTACAGCGACAAAGTTTGGAAATTCAATGTTAGGATACTAACCTACCCCCACCCCTCCCCCTCCACACACCACCAGGCGTCAGGGTGTGCCTTATTAGTATGTGGAGGGTGGGGAGGGTGGGAAGTGATAGGTTTGGTAACCCAACACTGAATTTCCAAACTTTGTCACTGTAATGACAACCCTAACTGATGCATTAACAAAGATATTTTGCAATGAATATATATATATATATATTTTGTTTGTTTTTTTAATTTTGACCCCACATTTTCAAGATAATCATTTTATGACTCTCTATATAAACATGACACATAGTATTTACAGTATATTAGTCAAAATGTCATTTTGCACCAGAAGTGCAAAAACACATCTAGTCCACGATTTAAAAAATGGCACCTGTCACGTTTATGAGGTGGTATGGAAAATGGCTATGTTGAAAGTGAACGTTGAAATACTGCAACGTTCACTCATGTCCTGGGCAATTTACCATATATATACACATCAAATTGTTAGCATTGCCTTCTTATTACCCCACTTCATGAATCCGGTAGGTAAGCATTTTCTGCTGAAACATCATTCCGTGCTACAGATGTGAAAACAGACTTTGTCCAGGATTTGAAGAATGATGGCTATAGCCAGCATGGAGGGCAGAGACACCCATGCCTCACCTGCCACGATGCCAGTGACCTGGGTTTGGTGACAGACTCAGTTTATCAGAGGCTGGCTGGGGAGAGGAGTATTGAGCATCCAGAGGACAGCTCTCCTTCTCTGGGGTGGGAGGGTTGTGGGTCCCAGCACTAATCTGGCCCCTAGTGGAAGCTTGAGGATAGGCAGCCAGTGGCAGCACAATGGGGCATGGAGGGGTGGCAGCCGTCGACATCCCATGCATGGTAGCATGCATGGTGTGTCTGGATGGCATTGCACAGCCATCCCTCTGGCACAGAACAGGGAAAATGGATGGGTACTACACGGGATGACACTGACCCTTCGCAGGTTCATCACAAGCTATAGGGCTTTCTCCCAGAACTGGATCCATTCCATCAGTGATAAGTCACCTACCATCAACCCCCACCACAGGGGGTAAGCCAATCAGGAAGAGGTAAGTCCCTAGAACACTGGATGACGGGGCTGAAGGGGTCAGTGGAGGGCTAAGCCTGCACCGTGGCAGGGAGAAAAAGATTAATGGCAAAAAAAAAAAAGAAAAATGATGGCTATGTCAAAAATCTGGGGCAAGATATTTAAAATGACCAAAGTTATAAACAAATGTAGAAACATTTCAATGTACGCTCATAACTTTGTCATTTTTATATATTTTGACCCCAAACTTTCAACATAGCCTTCTTATAACCCCACCTCATGAACAAGAGTGGTGAAAATTTTCAAATCCTGCTTGAAAGGTGATTTTGCAAAGTGACTGCGAAATAGTCTTTCTGGCCTGATTTACATAATTCCACCACCACTGGTCATGAGGTAGGGTCCCAAAAAGGCCATTTTGAAAATCTGGGGTCAAAATAAACAACAAAGTTATAAATCAAAGTTCAAAACAACATTGAAATACATTAAACCACACTTACCTGATTTTCTCATATTGAAGTCGCCAGTTCCAGCAGCAAGACAAATCCTCAATCAGAGAGTGGATCTACACCACATGATATGTTCTTATGAGTCAGAGTGTGTGGGAGGGGTTGTGGGGTGGTGGGTGCTAAGTGGGAGGTCAGGGTGGGGTGAGTGTGGTGTGTGTGGGGGGTCAGATCGGCTAGGGACCATTTTCTTTTTTACAGGGTTCAAAAAACATCGAGGAACAGTTTTCTTTATTTCCAGAGGACACTAGGGATTGGGCTCCCCAGTGCTGGGCTACTGTTTGGCAGCACCAGGGGTGGGCACCCCAATGCTGCCACTTACTCAGTGGGAATGGGAGGGACTACCTGGAGGGAAGGGGGGATCAAGACAAGAATCGGTACTAGGGGTAAGCACCCTGGTCCACTCATATAATGTATTTCATATATGTAAAGACTGGGATAGGCAGATGGGTTACCTGGAGGGGAGAGAGAGAAAAAAGCAGTACTGAGGGTTGGCACACTGGTCCTCTTAAAAAATAATTAGATAGATAGATAGATAGATAGATAGATTGACAGACAGACAGACAGACAGACAGAGGCAGAGAGAACAGAGGATGACCAGCTCACTGTTTGAACCGAAACCAGCAACATGATTCCAGCTGTGGCTTCAGCATTCGAGAAAGTCCCACTATTCTCATACAGAGAATGCAGGTAAATGGCACCTCTCGCTATGGTGGGTGCCCTGGATTTTTGGGATGCCCAGAAAAGGTATTTCTGGCAATTAAAAAAAAAGGGAGAATCCAGCTAAACAGACCCTGTTTAGATAGGTTCAGGGGTTTGTTTTTTAAAAAAGATATTGGGCTGGATTCAGAGAAGCCAACGCAGGACGCAAGGCAACTTACATCGGAAAATAAGGTATAAGTTGCACTTGTGTCCTGCATAGCATCCCCACAGGATTCACATAGGCAGCCTGCATCATGCAACAAGCTGCCTGTGCCCAACAACACCTATGCACCTGAAACCGCCTTGCGACATGGCGGAAGGGGGTTTCTGGCAGCATTTGTACCCTATTCAGGTAGGGTGGCCACTACATCCACTGATGGGATTCAGAGACAACCACCAGTGAACATCTGTCAAAGACCAGTTACGCCAACAAAAAGGTGACCTAACTGGGCTTTGCTGTTCACTGAAGGTTGCCACTGTGCTCCAGCCCCACAACCCCTGTGGGTTATGGACCCCCATGGGCTCTGGGTCCCAGGCATGGCATGCACTGTGCCAGGCAGGGTGTGTGGCACACCCCCAATGCCCAGACCCCCACACACACACATTGTGAGCCCCCATGCCCTGGGGCATGATCCCCCCCACCATCCCTGTAACCCCCTGGTAGTCTAGTGGCTCCCACCCCACAGTGTGAGCCTCCCACACCCCAATACCTCGCCGGTGACTGGCACAGCCTTCCCTTACTACCAGGGCCAGTCGCCAATGCATCCACTGGGTGTGTGTGTTGGGGGGTGGGAGACCACTGGGCCACCGGGGCAGGCATGGGTCCATGTTCTGGGGGGTCCATGGCAAGGGGGCTTGGGGCTGGCACCCACACCATACGGGCCTCGGAGGTGGGCATGGGGTGTCATGGTGGCCCTCGCCCTTTGCAACTGCTGTCCTGCGACCTGTGGCATTCCCAGTGCTGCATCCTTCCTTGCGCAGCTACTGCAAGTCACAGGATGCAGACTGCTGCTCCCGCTCCAATCCTGAATCGGGTGCACGGGCCAGGGCGCAGGGCAGGTCGCCGCAAGCTGCCACTGCCACAGCTTGCGATGGACCTCTCTGAATCCAGCCCATAATGTTTATGTATTTTCAATGTTTGTGAGTTTTAAAAAAATAGCAGCTGTCATGATCTTTTTTTTCCATGTGACAAGTACAGTAAATTATAAAAATAAGCACTCATGACAGTTGACAGTTTTTGTTTTTTTTTATCAATCACATTTCTCAGTTATCCAAACAATCTTTATAGCTCTGAGCATATAATATTTTTTCACAAAACCTTCAAAAGGCACATTGTTGGTATAGGCCCCTTCAACCCTGAAAATTTCATGACAAAATTCCACACTGTCTAGGCTGTAGATGAGAGCAAAAACTACACATTGTTAAGTATAGGGAAACCAAATGTGTTTTTTTTTCTATTGTTTGGCATTCCGTAACTTGAAAACTGAACAAGTTGTCATTACAAAGGTTTTCACATCTTGAGACTCAGACAGCCTGGTCGTGCGTGCCAAATTTTGAGCTATTTCCTCAAATTACATCGAAGTTACTAAGGTGATAAACTGGGGTTTAACTTTAACTGCTTACTCTACCCTAACTATAGGGGCACTACTGTGCCCCTATAATATATATTTTTGGAAAAAACTGCATTAATGCACCAGTTAGGGTTCAAGTAATTGCAAAAAAAGTAGGGAAATGTGGTGTTAAGGTTTCCAGCCCTAACACCCTAGCCCAACCGCTCAAGCAGCAAAAGAAAACAACATTAGGGTTTTGGATCTCCAGTGTCTTCGCAAATCAGTGGTGGGGTCTTCCTTGGGCTTGGCAACCCTAATGCACACCTCGCCTCCAGTTTGAAGCACATGGCACAGCTCCAAGGAAGTGTCTCATAGTGATACAGTCTTCAAAGGTAGAGAAGTATGTCTCACCACATGTTGCCAACACAATCAGTTGTAGCTTTCTTCAAATGGCAATCATGTCTGACCTTGTTTGCTCAGAAAAGGGGGTCAGAATTAGGGTTAACAACCCCAAGGAAGACCTCAACACTGATTCACCAAGACTCCAGAGACCCCAAACCCTAATATTTTTCCCCTTTGCTGCTGGGGGGTAGGGGTGGGGTGTTAGGGTTGGAAACCCTAATGGCACATTTCCCTACCTTTGTTGCATTAACTTGAACACTAACTGGTGTATTATGCAGTTTTTTTTTGCAAAGAATTTTCTTTCTTTTAGTGATAGTGAAATTGTATGCTCATTTATGAACGTCACTATGGGACCTGCTTGAACAGATGCGGACACACAGGACCTGGGGGGGGGGACTCAGTCCTCCTGCAGAAGTGCAATGATGGATGCCAAGAAAGCATGGGGCTATGTGGTAGGCTGTGGAAGTGCAGGACCCTCTATTCCCTGCATTTCCATATGGTCCAGATACAGAAGCACAGGGCAAAGAGTACATTTGTCAGCCAATGCACAAGGTACTCTGCCACTCAATGGTGCAAATGTACAAGGCCCTATGCCAAGAGAAGATATGTCTTCACTATCTGGTACCTGGGCCCATGCAGGCAACCATGCATCTTTCATTCTCGGGCTTGTTGGGTTGCATAACAGTGACATCCCCCACCCTCACCCCATCCAGCTGGGTCTCTGAGCTCGCCCCCAAACTCAAGTCATCGGGCAGGATACCAAAAAATACCAGCTGGAGTCAAGACTGGCACTACACCCAAAGTTTCTTAATAACCATTTTTATTATTATTTTGACCCCAGGTTTTCAAGATAGTGACACTATTCACGAATGAAGGTTGGCACAGGGACAGTGGTGCTTGTCTTCTACTGAGTTCTATTGTAGAAATAAAAGACAGCACTCACCCCAAGCATCCTCTGATGATGCCCCTGATTGGCTGGGGCAAAACATAAGGCAGATGGTTGCTTCGGCACCAACACCTGACTCACCTGTGTGCTGCACTTGCAAATGGCTACGCAATAAACAAGAAAGCTTTTCACTACTTCAAGTGTTGTACTGATGTTTCTTGATGCTTGGTGTGAGTGCTTCCTTTTATTTCTGCAATATTTGAGACAGTTGTTTTATGACTCCCCTTATAAACTTGATATGTGGCATTTATAGCATGCTGTCGGAAATGTCATTTTGCTCCAGAAGTACAAAAACATGTCTCACCCAGGTTCGAAAAAATGACACCTGTCACTTTTATGAGGTGGTGTGGAAAATGGGTATGTTAAAAGTCTGGAGTCAAGATAGTGAAAATTAGCGAAGTTATGAGTGAATGTTGAAATACTGCAATGTTCAATCATAACTTGGTCAGTTTACCATATTTGTACACCACATTTTCAGCAGAGACTTCTTATTACCCCACCTTAGGAACCCAACAGGTGAAAATTTTCAAATCCCCCCCCCAAAAAAACATCATTCCATGCCACAAGTGCAAAACCCCATTTTGGCCAAGATTTGAAAAATAACAGCTGTCACATTCAAGACGTGGTGCAAAAAATAGCTAGTTTGGAAATCAGGTGTCAAAATATTTTAAATTAGCAAAGTTATGAGTAAGTATAGAAAAATTTCAACATACGCTCATAATGTTGTCATTTTTACATATTTTGGCCTGGATATTCAGAAGGGTTGCACCTGGCACAACAGTGTTGCACCATGCACAACCCACTGATGCACCCCAGCATGATATTCAAATGGGGATTGTGCCTGGCACAAATCCCGATGCGCCGGAGCGCATCAGTAATGTATGCGTCACAGGTAGGGGGGCGTGCCCATGCATACTCCGCACATCCCGATATTCAGCTCAGGATGTGCTGAGTCCATGCATGTGCAACCCCTACTTGTGCTGCACACAGGTGAGACAAAAAACAAAACGGAACAACAGCTGGCCACCCAGAGGTGAGCTGCCGTATTGCAAAGCGCAACACGGCAGCTGCCGCCTGTGGGTGGCCACCTGAGCTCTGGTTGCACCTTCGTGGCGGCACTCCCCCATGCCCGATCGCGGGCATCCATGTAAAATGATATGTCCAATATCCCTGGTGGTCCAGTGGACCACTCACAGCCCGATCGCGGGCTTCAGTGTAAAAATATATGTCCAATATCCCTGGTGGACCACTGGACCTCTTGCAGCCCAATCGTGGGCTTCAGTGTAAATAATAAGTCCAATATCCCTGGTGGTCCAGTGGACTGCTTGCAGCCTGATCACAGGTTTCAGTGTAAAAATATATGTCCAATATCGCTGATGGATCAGTGGACCGCTCGCAGCCCGATCGCGGGCTTCAGTGTAAATATATGTTCAATATCCCTGGTGGTCCAGTGGACCGCCTGCAGCCCAATCGCAGGCATATGTGATAATAAGGAGAGCTCCACGGCTACCCTCCCCACCCGCCCACTGAGTCCCGCCCTCCCCCGGTCAGCGGCGGGTGGCAGCACCCACCCACCGCCGCTGACTGACAGTGGCAGTAGGGCTGTGCGCCATTCACATGCGTGAGCCAATGGGCATGCAGTCTGCATTGTACACAGACCAGATATGTGAATGGATCCATTCACATATCTGGACTGTGTAGTACGGTACGGGCTGCATGCCCATTGGCTCACGCCAGGACCAATGGGCGACAGCCCCACCGTGACACTGTCAGTCATCAGGCAGCGGGGCGGCAGGTGGGTGGGTGCTGCCGCCCACCGCTGACTGAGGGGAGTGGGTGGTGGGGCCTAGTGGGCGGTGGGGAGGGGACCGCGGAGCTCTCCTTATTATCACATATGCCCGTGATCTGGCTGCGAGCAGTCCACTGGACCACCAGGGATATTGGGCATATATTTTTACACTGAAGCCCGTGATCGGGCTGCGAGCAGTTCACTGAACCACCAGGGATATCGAACATATATTTTTACACTGAAGCCTGCGACCAGGCTGCGAGCGGTCCACTGGACCACCGGGGATATTGGACATATATTTTTACACTGAAGCCCACAATCGGGCTGCGAGTGGTCCACTGGACCACCAGGGATATTGGATGATTAATTGAATCTACATATGCCTGCGATCGGGTAGAGGGGCGCATTGCCACGCTGTGCAGGGGGCATCGGTCCCTGACGGCTGCTGCCTGGCAGGGTGCCAGGTGCTAGTCGCCGAGGATCGGTGCACCTGCATGCAAATGGGGCCAGAATGATATGCAAATGGCCCCATTTGTGCCTTGCATACATTATGGCCCCATTTGCATGTGTACTTTTGAATACTGCGGTTGTTGTGCATAGTGCAACGGAACTTATGCTAGCGCATCCCCCTGCTCCACTCTGGCCACTTGTGCTGGTGCAGTGCCACTGCACCATGTGCACCGCAGGTGGCCAGGGTGTGATATTCAATGATGCTGTGCCATGGCGCAGCTCCGTTGAATATCACCCAGTCAATGCCCCTGCGCAGCCATGTTGCGCTGCGCCCAGGCCTGTGTCACAGCCTGGCGCAGTCTGACTATCCGGGCCATTGACCCTAAATTTTCTCTATAACCTTCTTATGACTCCACCCCATAAACAAGGGCAGTAAAAGTGCTCAAATCCCAACTGAAAGATGATTTCACAAAGCAAACATGAAATGGCCTTTCAGACCAAATTTACATAAATCCACCACCACTGGTCAAGAGGTGGGGTCCCCAAAAGGCCATGTTGAAAATGTTGGGTCAAAATATGTAATATATACATATATATGTGTATATATATATATATTTTTTTTTTTTGGAACTGGGTAAGGCCCACTAGGCACAAGTGCCTGTTTTCAGGGGTGACCTAGGAGCACTGGGGAGGTTAAGTACTTGCTCAGAGTCACACAGTATGCAAGTGGGGGTTGTGGGAATCAAACCCAGGCCTGCTGGATATATCAAGCTCATTCACAGCTTGGTACTCTAATCTCTAGGCTACACTGCCAGCCCAAAGTTATAAATCAAAGTTCAAAGGCCATTGAAATCCCATTGAGATACATTAAACCACACTTACCTGATTTTCTCATATTGCAGTTGCCAGTTCCAGCAGCAAGATGTGTCTTCCATCAGAGAGTAGATCTACACCTTGTGACATGTTCAGGTGAGTGACGGTGAGTAGGGTGGGAGTTGGTGTGGGTGGTGGGTGCTGAGTGGGAGGTTGGGGTGTAGTGTGTTGGGGTGTAGTGGATCAGATCAGTGAGGGATCATTTTCTTTTTTAATGGGGCAAAACAAAAAACAATATTGAGTTTTTTTTTTATTCCAGGGGATATTCAGACACTGAGGATTGGGCACCCCAGTGTTGGCCTACTGTTCAGCATTGGGGGTAGGCACCCCGGTGCTGCCATGTAGATAGTGGGAATGGCGGCAGGTGACCTGAAGGAGGGTCTAGAGAAGCGTTACCTGGCTTGGGCACCCCAGTCTACTAATATAAGATATCTCTGTAAATATTGTGAAGGGGAAGCAGGTGACCTGAAGGGGGAAGGAGAAAGAAGTGGTAGCAGGGGAGGACACCGTGGTTCACTTAACAAATAATTAAATGAGAGACAGATCAATAGACAGATAGCTTTCTAGATAGATAGATAGATAGATAGACAGACAGACAGACAGATGGAGAGACAAAGAGGCAGGCAGAGAGGCAGAGAGAACAGGGGATTTCTGACTCACTGCTTGAACTGAAACCAACAGCACGACTCCAGCTGCAGCTTCATCATTCAAGAAAGTCCTGCTGTTCTCATACAGAGAAGTAGGAAAATAGCTCCTCTCACTAAGCTTAGCAAACTGGATTTTGGGTACCCAGAAAAGATATTTCTGGACTGTTTTTTAAATCAAATAGCTGAATCTAGCTAAACATGTACCATTTAACTATGTTCAGGCATTTTATTTTTTAAATTACATAATTGTTATGTATTTTTCATGTTTTTTAGTTTGGAGTAGGGGGACAAGATGGCAGCCATCATGACATGAAAAATTCTTCTTGGTGCTGTGAGAAGCAAGTGGTGAGAAAACAAAAATGGACTGTGACATGGAGTTTTTTTTTTTGCTTCGTATCAGACCATTATCCAAAAAGCCCTACTGAGCATGATCAGAGCAGAAAAAAAAGAAAAAAAAAACAACTTTAAAAACCTTGTAACTCTGCAACTGTTTTATATTTTTTCATGAAACCTTCCAAAGGCAATACCTTGGCACAGCATGCTTCTACCCTGAAAATTATGGAAAAAATTCCATTCTGTGTAGGCTGTACATGACAGCAATACTAAAAACCCATGTTAAGTATAAAAAAAATGACACATCTACAGGAAATGACATTATGCGGATCTCAGAAACTGCACAGCCTGCCATTATGAAACTTTCCACACATTTAGACCTTGCCTCCTAGACAATGTATGCCAAATTTAAGGTAATTGCAATGATCAATGCCAAAGCTGGTAAGGTGCAAAGTTAGGGGTTTAACATAGAACCTTTCGCTCAACCCTAACCATACTGGTGCTACCACACTACCACGCCAGTATAATATAGTCAAATGTTAAACAGGTCACTGGGCAGAGTAATATTACAACTGGACTAAAAACAGAAATTAGAACAGAATTGAATTGTTAAACTACATTTTCTTACAAAAACAGAGAGACTTCTGTGACTGGCAAAGCTGCTATAATAGAGCTGTTATTTAACAACAGAATATATAACTCTTTCTGAACGTATGCTTATGTTTTTAAATATGCCTCAACCATATTCTTTCCAAATAATGCTTATCTTTAACAGAAACTCAACAGAATTATAGAAATTTTACTCTACCGCTTGTGATGTTTCAGCTAGTTACATATAACCTGGGAAAATATATACCAAGGAAAATTATGTCAGTTGACTCTTTTGAAGTACTTAAAGACTGGATGATTATCTGCTACGTAACAAATAAACTAACCCTGCTAAGGCAGGAGGCAGACTAGATGGGCTATAGTCTCCTTCTGTCTCAATACCAAGTATAATACGATACACCAGTGCAGCATTTTATAGTTACACTGCACTCCAGTCTATCTTCTTTTCAAGCTATTAAAGGAATTAATCTTTTTTCAGTAATAAAAAAAGAAAATGTATGTATTTGTTGATACAACTGTGGGGAAAAAAACTTTACTGGTGGGTATGGGCTGTCTTTGGTTATTGTTTACTTGCCTTGCCCCTTATTTTTCTAACAGTAAACTTGATTCATGTGTTTTTCATACAGTCTCCTTACATGCTTTATATTTTCTCATTTTTGCTGAATAGTCCCATTATCACCTGTCACTTCCTTTCACCTCATCTCTGAGTTATCAATAGATGAACTCTGGGCGTGCTAGTAATTATAAACCTACTGTTCTGCACACACATTCTAAGGAGGAAAGTAATAGTTGGGAAACAACAGGAGGAAATAGAGAGCCAATGAAGCATAGGGGAAACCAGAATGAGGCCTTCACATCTTGACATATTTACAATTGTCTGTGCATAAGTATATTGTGTTCCTGCTCTGTAATGGAACTGAACAGCCATTGGTGTGCTTGTGATTACACACACACACACACACACACACACACACAGCTATATCCCAAGATCTAGTTTACAAAGCCTGACATTTTACCAATTTTTAACATTTTGTTTGAGCAGAATAGCCTAGCTGAGATGTAACATCTCATTTTCTGTGGGGTCTTGCTTTTATCTATTTCTGCAGCTGAGAGGACAGCAACAGTGGAAAGGTCACACCGTGAGTATTTGGCTTCACTGAGGTTTAGACCTGTCATCTCCTGCATCACAAGCCATTATTCTAATAGATCAAACTGCAAAATTAAATGATGTGAGAATGAGGGGGTGTGTGTGTCTGTCTGTCTGCCTGTGTATGTGGGGGGGGGCTTACTAAACTATGAAATGTACTGCGTGACTCAGTTTCATCTCTAAAAGTTCACATTGATTTTTAAACTTGATTCATTGTAATTCTACAAATTAAAGGGACGCTGTCAGATCTTAACCCTTTAAATGTGAGCCTACCTTTGTTGAACCCCTTGCTGCCTGTGAAGGGCTGCTGGAATGCCCCCATGCATCCTTGGCTCAATTTGAGTTCCATTTATTTTACAGCCATAATCTTTATTTCAATACGGTTTGTTTGAACCATGTAGTCCTCCCAGCTTCCTGACTTTAGCGGGGGCTTGCACATGTAGTCCTTGGTTAGCCTTCAGGAACGTGCTCTCCCACTTATGCTTGCATGCTCCCATTTGCGTGCTTCTGGCTCTCAGGGTAAAAAGGCTTATTGTGATCCCATGGCTCTCATAGGTGTTTTCGCACAGACTCCTGCAGCCTGCAGTACTGGGGTTTACTATCGGACTTGGGAGTAATACATGCCTGAATTGCTTTATAAAAGCAGACAGAAGGCAGAGATACAAACACCAGCATAAAATGTTGCACTGGAGTTACAAGGGCATTCCTGCATTTTCAAAAGTTTTGGGCTTAGCCAAAAGGACGAGGGACTCTGCCATGAACTGCAGCTGCAGTGGGGTGGGGCTGCAGAGTAGGATCAGAAATATGCAGGATCAAAACTCCAGTTTCACACTACAGCACAAGTCTGATAGATAGTCCTAAACAGCTGGCTGTGGGAGATTGTGTGAAACTGGCTGTGAGAGCCACGGGATCATAATCAGCCTTTTTTACCCTGAGAGCCAGGTGTGTACACAAGGGAGCAAGTGCCTTCCATGAGGCCGGCCAGTGAGCACATGTGTAAGCCCCGACTCAAGTAGGGAACTTGGGCACATCACATGATTTAAACAAGCTGCATCGAAATGCATAACACAAGGGCACAATCTGAGACTACGGGGAGGGGGGGAACTTTAGGAATAACCTGAGGGGGTGGTTCTTCACTGAGAGGGTGGTGGAATCCTGGAACAGGCTGTCAGAGGAGGTGGTGGGGGCTGAAACTATCTCAAGCTTTAAGAAAGCATGGGATAAGCACATGGGGCTACTGGGAGGAGCCCCAAAAGGGAGGGGGCGGACTAAGAGGGGGGGCAGACTTCATGGGCCAAAGCGTCCTTTTCTGCCATCAATTTCTATGGTTCTATGAAAATAAAGATTATGACTGTAAAATAAAAAAACAGAAATCAAATTGAGCCAAGGATGCATGGAGGCATTCTTGCAGACCCTCAGAGGCAGCAAGGAGTTCAACAAAGGTAGGCTCACATTTATAGGATTAAGGTCTGACAGTGTTCCTTTAAAGAAATATGGCAATGTCTGGGCCAAGGAGGAGGAGGGGTTTCAGTGTGCCCTAAAAATGTGGCCAAACACAAGGAAGCCAGAGCTTGGAAACAGACACAATTGAATTAAGTACCATTGCAAAGTACAAATAGCCCCCCAGCAGAAAAAAGTGCCTCATACACCACAAGACTGTGTGTTGAGAAAGGTACTTCAAACCTTTGAAATCACCACCATCTCAATAACTACCACTAGAAAATGGAATAAAGATGTGCAGTATTTATGGTTACAAACTCTCTCTGTCATCATACTGAAGCACAGTCTGGGAAGGAGCAGTGGTGAAAGTCCTGATATGAGATGATACGATATGAGATGATATGACAGCGACAGCACAACAACATAATGCATGTGTTCTATGTAGCATGCACATTTTGGCTGCCTTTAAAGAAATGTACTGTGCAGTGTTGTGAGGCATAGTCAGCAATAATATCACAAGCTGCTTTGGGACTCGGGGGAGGCCTTGGCAGCATAACAGATACGTCTGTAACTTTGTACTCAGTCAACTGACAACACCAGTTTCTTAAACAACTGCAGTACATATAGCAGTATAGGTCATACATACATACTCATTACTGATAACACAGTATTACAGGAACTATTTGGCGTATGTCACACAATGCAGCTATATATATCTTATAACACTGCAATATTGTGAAGTGCAATGCTAAATGCAATAAGCTGACAAAAAAGCAAGAAGACAAAATTGTCTCAGTATACATCAACATCATTATTACTGCATTGTGAATATACATCCAGAAGCATTTCTACACAATATATTGGTTACCAGTGCAAGACTCTCTTGTCAATAACATGTTGTTTGTTGCCAATGAAAGATACATAAATACATAGCATAATATGGCACTTGCCGCATCATTTCTCTTGAACGCTTCTTTGACGCTGCAGTTCATCCTGGCTTCCCTGTGATTCCCAAGGTGAGGGCACAGCTGGAACCAGTCCTGGAGGAACTGGTGGAGGAAGACCCAGGTGTTCCTTATGATGATGTAATCATCATCGAGGAAGATGGTATGTACTAATCACACAATCACATTTCTTACCAGTAACTACAAGTGACAGACCTTTACAGGTACAGTCTTAGTGTTTGTGACACTTATGAGACTGTATGACACTGTGGTAAAGGTAAGACAACAGTTACATGAAGGGAAGCAGTGGTGCTACACAAAGGACTTCCTTACAAAGCATTATAGTTATACACATTTGTAAGGAAGTCCTTTTTGTAGCACCACTGCTTCTCTTCATGTAGCTATTTTCTTACATTTACCACGGTGTCAAGCAGTGTCATAAGAGACACTGACACTGTACCTATGAAGGTCTGTCACTTGTAATATCTTATAAAAACCTGATTGTGTGATCGATACATACCATCATCCTCGACGATGATTACATCATCGTCAGAAACACCTGGATCTTCCTCCACCAGTTCCTCCAGGGTTTGTTCCAGCTGTGCCCTACCCTTTCGAGTTACTAGAATAATAAAACAGAAATAGAATAAAAAAAGTATAGGCCAAAATGTTCACCCTATAATGCACTGCTGCTTTAACACATTGAATTGTACACATCATACACTGTTTTTTATAAAAGTAATACAGCATCCAGTGAATGGGAACTGCACTATGCTGACTAATTATATCACTTAGTATCATGACAAGTATGTTTGTGAAACAGTCTTTTATAATAATAGCAATACCAGTAATATTTCCAGGTCAGCAGATATCCCCTCATAAAACAGAACTTCTGTAGTGAGTTTTCCCCAAATGTACAAGACTATATAACAGAAATAATGTAGTTAATACAGTGTTGCAGTACTGAGTGTAACAACATGATGTACCATATCATATAACAGAATCGTAACTTAAATGTGCACAATATATCAAACATAGGTTAGCATGTAACTAAAGTCTGTCTTAATATATTTATGAATTGACACATCATGTTAGAATAATACCAGTACCTACAATATCTACAAGTCAGAAAACCTCAGAAATTAACAAACATGTCAGAATGTATCATATTATAAAAGTCTGTAGTAACTATTTTAAAATTGTGCAATGATACTTGTACCATGTAATATAATAGACCAGTAACTTTTTTTTGTCCAGTTCTCCCTATCCTCAGACCCGTTCCACCCGCCACCCCCATGCCTAGACTTGCACCCTGGGTGAGGCTGCCAGGGGGGCTCCCCCTTCCAACAGACCCCCCGGTGGACAGCGAAGGCAGTGGATGGCAGGGCAGAGCGGGTCATCATGTCAGGGGGCCGGGTTTTTTCCTGCTTGCTCCCTGGGGGCGGGGACATGCAATGACATCCAGCATCTGCCCTGCCCCGTAACATGATGGTGCCAGGGGTCCATAAAGTGCCAGACACTCTTCGCCTCCCTCCCCCCAGAGAAGGACAGCAGTCCCCCAAGACACTCGATCCTTCTCCCCCCGGCCAGCCCTCCAACTCCTGGGTCCTTTCCTGAACCTGGATCATCCTTGTCACAAGCAGAAATCCAACCGCTGTGCCGGTGGGCTGGCACAGACCTGTAACTTGAACTTGCACAATATACAAAGTATATGTTACCATAACAATTCAGCAAATGCTACTGGATAACAACAATATCCAAATGTATCATACTACAGAACCTGATTAGTAACTTTTTTCTAAATGTACAAAAATATACAAGTCAAATTAGGTAACAGAATACTGCAGCAGCAAGGTGAACAATATCATGTACTATGTAATATAATACAACCGTAACTTGAATGGCAGCACTATAATAAGTATGTGTTACCATGTTATTAAAGTCTGTGTCTGTGTTTATGTTGTTTTTTTTGTATTATCTTTTTTACCTTTCCTCCCCATGTGTTCCACTTCAGCCTCTCCTTCAGGCTTGCCAATGCTCTCTCTGGTCCATCTCGCCCTCCGATCCTCCGGTCCCATATAGCAGCTGACCCCAGAGTAACCTGGAGTAACTCTTCTCCGGATTGGGTCCCCCTCCTCCGAGGGGGGAATGCACCAGCCCAGAGGGGGCAAGCCAGCACTACACTTGGCCCTGGGGTGCTGCTGGGATGGAGGACTCAGCAGGGACTTGAATGGCACCAGAGAGCCAGGCAGCCATCCTCCGGCTTAAAGTGGGGTGGTATTTCCGCTTTTCTGGTGCATCCCCAATGTGTGCCTGTTGTGCTCCTGGTCTCCAACAGCAGCCGCAACAGCACGATGACACCCGCTACCCATCCCAGGAGAGGAGAGCAGTCCTATGGATGCTCAATCCTCTCCTTCCCCTGCCAGCCCCCAGCATCCCGAGTCCGTTCCCAAACCCAGGTCGCTGGCATGGGTCGAGGTAAGGTGCCAGTGCCTCAGCCCTCTACGCCACTGGGTTGGCAAGGTATTTATGTATTACAGATGACAATGCAGATGGAGAACCCATCAGTGGTGTCACACAGCAGACCCATGTGGGAGGTCCAAGAACAACTGTTTCCTCCATGGGTGAAGACACAGCACCACTGGGCACTGGTGGCTCATCTGAGCCTCAAGACCAAGACAGTAAGCACCAGCCTGGTCCGTCTGGTAAATCTGGTCCTACTGCAAGACGTCAGTCTCATGAATGCAGATGTAAGTTCACAATAACTGCATGTCAGCTCATATCAAGTCCTTGCTTTTGTACTGTTTTTTTTTTTCTGTTCCTCTTTGTTTCCTATTTTTTCTTATTATTATTATTTTTACTTATGGTGTGTGGCAATCCCTATCACCATCAATCAAGGTAAGGTGCTAAATAAAAGCATAATGTATGTTTTATATGATTTGTATATTACCAAAGATATTTTTCAGAACTGGTTTTCATTTTAGTACTCATTTGATTGCTTGAAAAGAAGAGCTGCTTGTTTGTTCTGTAAGCATCATTCTGTAACAACAGAACAAGAAACTTTTAAGCACCGTGCAAATGGAATAAAACTACAGCAATGACAGGGAGCATGTTTCTGTGACAGCAGGAGGAACTGCCTTCTTGGACGTGATTAAGTACACATTATTTTATATATACCCTGGTGCTGCACAAAAAGACAACACGTGTCAACTGCTGCACGTTCACTGAGATATTATGCTATATCATATACGGTTATATACCTGACAGTGAAGGGCCCCCCCAACTGGTAAAAAAACCAAAGTGTAGTTCCTTACTTCAGTTGTTCTGTTGTATGATCCAACTGAAATAACCATACAGCTACAGCAGAATAGTACAAGTTTCAACCACACAGTTACAGCATGAAAGGTACAAGTTTCAGCCCCAGAGAGTTAATAATTACCTCTGTGTGCCACGCATAGTGGTTGTAAAAATATTATGATGATTCAGCTGTGTGTAATAACTGGTTGTCCTATACACAGAAATAGGTTTGCATATGGTAAGTGCTATGCAATGTACAACTTCCTTCAGCCTGATCTTTATACAGACCCATCCCAGACATTGTCTCACAACGACTTCCATCTGTAATGGTCCAGCAGGCAGTCAGCCACCCCCTCATCACAATCTCACACAGCAGGTACCTCCAGATCAACTGCCCTTAAGAGCAGCATTTTTTTTTTTCTATCTGAAAAATCAAGATAAGGACTTTTAAAAAATAAACCACTTCTTTTCTTTTTTTTATTTTTGGTTTGGATTTTTTTTTGTGCAGAGAAAATTATACTTTTTTAATTATGTGCATTATTTCATTTATTTGAAAGGACTAAAAAAAACATTTTTTTCTTTTTTTGTTGGATTTTTTTAATGCAAAGAAAAAGATATATGTGTTATATATTAAATGCAAAGAAAAAGCTATATGTGTTATATATTTGATTTTAAGTAATTATACAATAAATTATTTATTTCTTTTGAAACATTAACTATATAAATGTCAGTTTTTGTATTGAAATCTACTGTTTGTTGTCTTTATTTGCAGTAAAGATTACATGGTAAAACAGAATGCCCTCCAGGCACTGTGCTTCTACCAGTACACATACAGACATGTATGCCCATATATGGCATGTATGAAGTCAATGGTTAACTGTAGGTACAGTAATAAGCACCATTGGGAATGAGTCCAAACATGGTGAACAGGGTAAGGAATTGGTTGGGGATAGCACACATATGGTGGTCATAACCAGAGTTCGCTTAGACGATGGGAGTGCTGGAGGGCAGTGTTACTGATGACCACCAAGCAGCAGAGAGACCTCAGTGTCATGATATCTGATGACCTAAAGGTGATCAGGCAGTACAACATGGCAGTTGGTAGGGCTACTGGGCATGCTACAGTGCATAGGGTGCAGTAGGACCAGCAGAAAGAGGAAGGTGGTGTTGCCTGTTTTGTCACAAAGCAAGACCATGGTAAAAAATAAGTCCAAACTGTTATGCACCTGGGGTGCAGAAACACGGTCACACCACAGAATAAGGAGAGTATTATTGACACCCAGCAAGCAGCACAGAGTCATTGGTGTAATGATATTTGATGAGGTCAATGTGCCCACACAGTGTAACAAAGCCCTTTAGAAGGCTAATGGGATGCTAGGGTGCATAGGATGTGGCATGACTAGTAGAAAGAGCAAGGAGGTGTTGCCTGTGTTCTCAGGCAAGAAAACTATGGAAAAAACACTAAG
Organism: Neoceratodus forsteri; assembly: GCA_016271365.2. Lineage (NCBI taxonomy): Eukaryota > Metazoa > Chordata > Ceratodontiformes > Ceratodontidae > Neoceratodus > Neoceratodus forsteri. Next base: position 1,190,353,728 of record CM057458.1, on the reverse strand, counting down.
TCCAAAAAATCTTGTTTTATTAGATTTTCAAGAAGTCATGAAAGAAGATGTCTTCTCAAGAAAAAAGAATATGAAAATAAAACTAAGTCCGAAATCCTCTTTCATGAGAAGGAATTCTTCTTTTGTGAAATTTTCGTGAGCTCACAAAAGAGGATGCCTTCTCACAAAAGAATGGAAACAACACTAAGTCTGAAATCCTCTGTCATGAGGAGGCATCCTCTTTTGTCAAATTTTTGTGTGCTCATGAAGGAGGATGGGCCAGATTTTCAAAGGGCCCTTAAATCCATGCAAGCTGCGTCAAACAAGCAGCTTGAGTCAGATCTAGGTGCGCCAAATACTGTGCACCATATTTTGCAAGAAAAGCGTTCTCTGTGACAAACTCCTCGAAACTGACACAAGAGGTCCACTGCATCAACAAAATGGCATAAGGGATGAGAATGACACAAGCTGCACCAAAAGAAATGGTGCAAGCTGAGTCAAAAATGGTGCAAGCTGAGTCACAAAAATGACTCAAGGAACAAAAATGACACAAACTGAGTAAAAAATGGTGCAAACTGAGTAAAGAAATGGTGTATGCTGAGTCATAAAAATGGTGCAAGCTGAGTCACAAAAATGGTGCAAGCTGAGTCAAAAAATGAGTCAAGGAACACAACTGATGCAAACTGAGTAAAAAATGGTGCAAGCTGAGTAATAAAATGGTGCAAGTTGAGTCAAAGAAGTGGTGCAAATTGAGTAAAAAATGATGCATAGGACGAGAATGATGCAAGCTAAGTAAAATAAAATGGCAGATGAAATGGCCAAGACTAAGCCCCCAAAATGCTCTAAAATAGTTCTGCAGGAGAATACAGGCCCTTAATAGTAGCATAGTCAGGTCTGACCACCTGCAGTGGGTCTCTTTAAATGCTTTAGTGCCCCTTAGACCAACTGTGGCTGGTCTAACAGCGACATGCATCTTAGGCACAGGGACAGGATTGGCATTCATTGAAAATCCCAAATAAGAGGATGGGGCATCATTTCGGTGATGCAGGAATCCCTTCCAACATGGCGCAGGCATTTTTTTGCTGCAAGTATAGGGCAAGCCACTCTGGCACATGCAGACCTGTTTTTGAGCAAGCACCATTTGAAACTCAGAATTGATGTAAGGTTTGATGCATCCTGCTCCTTGCATCAGTTGTTTTTGATGCAAGCACCCTGCATCATTCTCTGGCCTTTGAAAATCTGGCCCGGTGGCTTCTCATGAAAGAAAAATGTGAAAAAAATAGTCAGAAATCCTCTTTCATGAGAAGGCATCCTCTTTCATGAGATTTTCATGAGCTCATGAAAGAGCATGCCTTCTCATGAAAGAAGAATGTGAAAAAAAAACTAAGTCCAAAATTCTCTTTCATGAGAAGTTATCCTATTTTGAAAGATTTCCATAAGCTCACGAAACAGGATGCCTTCTCATGAAAGAAGAATATGAAAAAACACTAAGTCTGAAATCCTCTTTCGTGAGAAGGAATTCCTCTTCTGTATTGCGCTATTCCTCTTTTGTCACTCATATAAAAGAAAAAAATTGGCTCACGAAACAAACCTCAGTAAGGAATCTAGAAATGTCCCAAAAGAACATTTCAGGGTCGTTTTCAAAAAACAACTCCAGAATCAAGATAAGCGGGTCCCGTTTAGCTAGATTCTTGTATTCATGAGTCTACAGGGTACCATTTTTAAGGGTTTTGAAAATAAATTTTTGAAGAAAAAACAGAAACAAGATGGCCACCATACAAAAGATTTTTTTCTCATTAAAGGAGTTTTCCTCCTTATGAAAGAGAAATCCTGTTTCGTAAGGCCAAAATTCTTCTGTCGTATGAAACATCCAAAAGATGTATGGTCCAAAAGACCCTACTGAGCATGCTCAGAACCAAAGTTTCAAATCCTTATAACTTGGTAACATATTATTTTTTTCACCAAACCAACAAAATGCACTACTGTAGGGGAAGCCTTTTCTACCTTAAAAGTTTCAGAACAAAATTCTGAACTGTCTGGCCTGCAGGTGATGACAAAAAAGACAGCAAAGCCCCTGATTTTTCCTAGAATTACATAAGCCAGATCTCAGAATCTGCAAATCCAACTGGATTAAAACCTTCCAAATCAAGAGACCCTGGCCTCCAAACTGTGCATGCAAAATTTCATGCAATTCTGACGAACAGAACTGTTAACTGTTGGAAACATAACCCCCAAATGTGTTTTTTTTTTATTTTAAAATTCTTTTTCATGACTGGCTTCCATTTTTTCTTATGACCATACAAAAAGAGAATTCGGCCATACAAAAAAGGATCCCTTCATATGAAAAAAGAATCTGGAAACAAAGTCCAAATTCTTTTTTAGTATGAGGGCATCCTTTTTCATATGAATGAAGAAAGCCCAAGAAAAAGGATGCTCTAATATGAAAAAAGAATTTGGACTTCATTTTTTTTTCTCTTCCCCCCCCAACTGGTACTTCTAGACAGTGAACATGGTTTATATACAGTTGCATGGTTCAATGGTGGACCTGCCCCCTTGTATTTGAATCCTCCTCTGTTATGGCTTGCCTTGTCTTCCTTTTATCATTTGACTCCCCTATTACTGCACCATTGTGTTTGTGTTTATATACTTATTTACATGTATTTATATGTTTTTATGATGGATGTTACCCGACCCTGTTCTAACCAGGTCCATCTTGTAAATGAGCTCTGCTCAATGATGTTCGCCTGGATAAATAAAGATTTTGATTGATTGGTTTGAAGGAATCCTTCTTTCATGCACTTTTTTCATTCATACAAAAAAGGATGCCCTCATATGAAAAAAAACTTTGGACTTAGCTTTTTTCCAGAGTTTTTTTTCATATAGAGGAATTCTTTTTCATATGTTTTTGCCATCCTACGAAAAAGGATGCCCTCATACCAATAAAGAATTTGGACTTAGTTTTTTCCTCCATTATTTTTTCATATGAAGGCATCCTTTTTTGTATGGGTTTTTTGTTTGATATGAAAAAGGATTCCTTCATATGAAAAAAAGATTTTGGACTTAGTTTTTTCCCCCACATTTGAATTTCAACAAGCCATAACTCCCTCAGTATTTGGACTTAAGAGACAATCTATGTATAAAAACAAAGGTCTCAATGAGTACTGCAAGAATAACACATAACCCCCCCAAATGAATGCCCAGATACAAAACCATAACAATTAAAAAATGACAATTCTCATAGGAAAACATTGGAACTTTAACAAGCCATAACTCCCTCAATATTTGGACTTAAGGGACAATCTGTTTATCAAAACAAAGGTCTTCCTCAGTACTACAAGAATAACATATACCCACCCAAAAAAAACATTTATGGGTAATATAAGAAATAAAAAATGAAAATTTCTGCAGGATGACATTGGAACTTCAACAAGCCATACCTCCCTTAGTCTTTGGACTTAAGGGACAATCTACAGTATATATTAAAACAAAGGTCTTAATGAGTACTACAAGATAATACATATTCACCCCTAGACATTTAGGGGCAATATAAAAGAAAAACAATAAAAAATTAACTTTCCCATAAGATAACACTGGGACTTCAACAAGCCATAACTCCCTCAACATTTGACTTAAGGGACAATCTATATAGCAAAACAAAGATCTAAATGAGTACTACAAGAATAGCACATATCCCTCACTCAAAAAAAAACACATTTGGGGCAATATAAAAAAAAACAATAAAAAATGAAAATTCCTGTGGGATAACCTTGGAACTTCAACAAGACATAACTCCCTCAATATTTGGACATAATGGATAATGATATCAAAACAAAGGTTTTAATGAGTATTACAAGAATAACACATACCCCTCCCCCAAAATAAACTGTGGGCAATATAAAAAAAGCATAAAAAATTAAAAATGCTAATTTCTATGGGATAACATTGGAACTTCAACAAGCTATACAACAAAGGAAAGAAATTGCTGTTTTGGCAGAAATAGAAGCACTTCTCCACAGCAACATAGATGTATGCAGCTATGGTGGGATGGAAGCGTAGGGCCCACTCCCACAGGCAAATGAGAATATGATTATACTATCTCAGTAAGTTAGGATATTCATTGGAAAAAACTTCATTAATGTACTAGTTAGGGTTAAACTGACAAAAGTAGGGAAATGTGGTGTTAGGGTTGCTAACCCTAACACCCCACCCCCACCCTGCAGGCAGCAACAGGAAAAAACATTATGATTTGACCTCTTCTACATCTTCACAAATCAGGGGTGGCATGTGCCTTGGGGTTGTCAACCTAATGCTCACCATTCTCATATACTGTACACATCTCTGCTTATTTACTGATAGAATGGGGTGAGCATTAGGGTGTTTCAAACAAACTGCTCTGTTAACGTCAATTCTATATGTCTTGCAGTACATTTAGAGGTTGTACATTACTTCTCCTACCTAATGCTGGTTGTCTCTGATTGGTTGTGTTGCCTTGGCCTTCCCTGCTTGCATGTGTGTGTGTGTGGGTGGGGTGGGGGAATGCGGAGTTAGGGTTTTGAACCCTAACAGCACATTCAAACTTTTGTCACTGTACTATTAACCCTAACCGATGCATTAACAGAGTTTTTGCAATATATATATATATATATATAGATATTCATTGCAAAAAACTTTGTTTAATCATCAGTTAAAATTAAAATGACTAAAGTGGAGAAATGAACATTGAGGTGGTGAGCCCCCCACCATCCACCACCCCATATTCACAGACCAACAGACACTGGGGTGTGCCATGGGGTTGTGAGATCCAACTCTCACCCCATTCTACGTGTAAACAGGTTGACATGCTACAGTAAAGGAGAATGAGGTGAGAGTTGGGCCTCTGACCCATGCATCCTGTATCTGTCGTCTGTGGAGGATGGGAGGTGGGATGGTGGGGTTATAAACTCAACCTAATGTCTCATTTCACCACTTTTGCTGCTTTAACCCTAAATGATCCATTAAATGAAGTTTTTTTGCAATGAATTTCCTTACTTTTTGGAAAAAGTGTATTATAACTAGTAAATAGCATGTGTTGGTGGGCCCCACGCTCCTACCAAGCTGCCCATTTCTACATAACGATATGTGTCTGTTGAAGCATGGGCCCTCTGGGCCCTGTGCTCCCACTTACACATAGATAGAGAGCCATACAGCAGCCCTATAGGGCAAGGAACCTTTGTAACACTAATTTGCCAATATCCAGCAGCTAGAAAAAAAATTTCAAATGTCATTGTAATCATGACAGCAAGTACTGTATACAGCATAATCAACTGAATCCATATCTTGCATTGTTTCTGAGATACAGGCACTGAAATGCACTGAAAAGGCACCCTTTGGAACCCTTGTGACACTAATTTGCCAAAATCTTGGGAACCGTAGCAAGTAGGGGAAAAAAATCCACTGCTGGTGTAATCTATGATTGCCAAACTTGTTTCAGAAGCTTAGTTCACTATAAAGTGAACTAAGCTGCCAATAGCTAAAAATCTGTATCTCGATTCGTTTTCGAGATATGGGCACCGAAAGGCATCACGGGTGCTGCAATGTTATCCTATGGGAAATGTCTCAACTTTGGAATGTCATAACTGTAACCAATGCAATTTTTTGCACCAAACCAGCACATGTCACATCTGTGGGACACCCCCTTTACACTCTGCAATGTTCAAGCCAAAAGTCCTTACCGTTTCTTAGCAGTGAACTGGTAAAGTTTTACAAATCCTTGTTCGTGAGCTGTCAAAATCCCCATTCATGAGGGGAATCCCTATTTGTGAGCTGACAAAATCCCCATTTGCAAGCCAGTCCTCATTCGTGAGATAGGGCCATCTGGTCTTCATCTCACAAATGGAGATTTTGCTAGCTCACGAACGAGGATCGGCTCACAAATGGGGATTTTGACAGCTTGAACGTTAGACTTGAGAAGCCCAAGGCACACTCCACACCTGCTCTCCTGGTTTGGGAGGGTGGGGTGTTAGGGCCCCTATATTTAGGGATATGAAGGCACTTCTATGTTGAAATCAAAATTTTGCGTGTTATTAACTTTGTTCAACCTCTGATCACCCACAAGGGTGTTAGACTTCAGAAGGGCCAACTTCAGGAGAATGAGGGAAGTAGTACAAGTTTATCTGGCCAGATTAATCCAGATATGGACACTAATCAGAGGTAGGAGGTGATTAAACATGGTATTGAGGAAGCAACCACAATGTTTATAAGGGTTCAGAGCAAGCGGGCGAGGGCCAAGAAGCCTAGCTAGTTAAGCAGGGGTTAGTGGAGAAAGTAAGAAGGAAAAGAGCTGGCTTCAGAAGGTACAAAAGAACAGGGAGGGGAGAGGACAGAGAGGAATACCTGAGGGAGTCAAGGGAGGTGACAAGGGCAGTCAGAGCAGCCAAGGTGTCCTGGGAACTCAGGCTGGCACAGGGCATTAAAGGTATGGAGAAAGACGTCTTCAGGTACATCAGAGAGAAAAGGAGCTGCAAAGGCCAAATTGTGAGGATTAAAAGAGAGGGTGGGTGGGTGGAGACAAGGGCAGAACAGGCAGAAGCATTTAATGAGTACTTCTGCTAAGTTTTACAAAGAGAAGAGGGGCAGTGCCGGGGGATGGGGGTGGACACGGGATGGGAGGAGAAACAGACAGGAAATCCAGTGGGCAGGGTACTGGAGGATTGAGGGCACTGAGAGGACTACAAGGCACCGGGGCCAGATGACATACACCCCAGGGTCCGGAGGGAGCTAGCCGAAGTCCTGGCAGAACCTCTGGCAGACCTGTTCAATGCCTCCCTGGTCTCGGGATGTGTACTGCATGATTGGAAGATGGCACATGTGGTACCCCTGCACAAGTGCGGCTCTAAGGATGAGCCGGGTAACTACAGACCAGTAAGCCTCACATTCATCATGGGAAAACTGATGGAGACAATCCTGAAGGAGAGGTTGGTTTCCCTCCTTGAGGCTAATGGGCTGCAGGATAGCAGGCAGCATAGTTTGTCTCAGGCAGATTCTGTCAGACTAACCTGGTGTAGTACTATGATTGGGTAGCCAGGCAATTAGACAGGGGCCATGCAGTGGATGTCCTGTACCTGGACTTCAGTAAGGCATTCGATTCAGTGCTGCATGGGAGGCTAGGTAGTAAGCTGGAAGGCACAGGGGCCAGGGCGAAGATGGTGGGATGGGTAGTGAACTGACTACATGGGAGACAGCAAAGGGTGGTGGTGGGAGGTGAACTCTCATCACCCCAGGCAGTGACAAGTGGAGTGCCACAAGGATCTGTACTGGGGTCAGCGTTATTTGGGATCTTCATAACAGACATTTCTATAGGCATCAAGAGCAAGATCAGTCTGTTTGCAGATGACACCAAGAAGGGAGCAGTAGTGGATGACCTAGAGGGGTGGCAGGGGTTGCAGGAGGATTTTGCAAAATTGGAGGCCTGGTCAGACATTTAGCAGCTGGGGTTCAATGCTAAAAAATGCAAGGTGCTGCATTTCAGAGCAAAAAACCCAAAGAGGAGCTACCAGCTAGGGGCATTCAGCTGGCCACAACAGAGGAGGAGGAGAAGGATCTCGGGGTGATCATAACGGGAGCAGTGAACCACTCTGTGCAGTGTAGAAAGGCAGCTGCAAAGACTAATAGGATGCTGGGTTGTATTGCCAGAGGCATTTCCTCCAGAAGGGGTGAGGTGATCCTGCCGCTGTATAGGTCACTGGTTAGACCACACCTGGAGTACTGCATGCAGTTCTGGCAGCTGTACCTGAAGAAGGACATTAGGTTGCTGGAGTCGGTGCAGTGCAGGGCAACTAAAATGATCCATGGACTAGGGGACTTGCCCTATGAGAGTAGGCTGAGGGAGCTGAACATGTACTCCCAGGAGGAGAGGAGGGATGGGGGGATATGATTGAAACCATCAAGTACATGAAGGTGATAAATAGGACTGACACAGAGGGGCTCTTCCAGTTAAGGAAGGGGAAGGACACCTAAGGGTACAGTCTGAGGTTGGAGGGGGGAAGGTTCAGGAGGGAAATGAGGAGACACTTCTTTAAGGAGGGTGGTAATGGGGTGGAATACATTGCCAGAGGAAGTGGTGTCCTGTAGTACAGTGGGCTGCTTCAAAAGGGGATGGGACAGGGTGAGGGGGTGGGTCACTGGAGGGGGGGCAGCTGCAGTCTAAGGGCTGCTAGCTGCACAATTGAGCAGACTCGATAGACCGTTTGGCCTTTATCTGCTGGCAGGTTCGTATGTTCTTGTGTTAGTAGTATTGAGGGGAAGAATGTTTATGGTGTGTGGCAGTGCAGACCAACCTCCTGGGAGCCGCTAAAGGCATCATCATCGGAAGAAAGGAGCAGGACATTTAATGAGTATTTCTGAAAACAGCTGTTGTCAGCAGCTTAGAGGCAAAGGGTCTAAAAGAAGAAAGGTATGAGAGAGAGAGGGAAGGTTGCTCCTTCTCTCCCTCACTTTAAAGTGACTCAATGTGATCGCTCACTCAGACAAGTACTGCAGTGTGGTCAGAGAGGCAGTTTTGGGGCAAAACAGATGGGCCTGAAAGAGACGGCTGTCTCTAAAGAAAAAAATCCTCATTTTGTCCATCTTTGACCGCTGCTGTGTCAGTATTTGTGGCGTGGGTCAAACTGATACCAGCACAATATGGGGCAGAAAAAGGAATTGCTGTTCTTTTCTTAATTCTTTTTATTTTTTTATTTACTATTTTTTGGTGCCTCCCACTGCCGGCACCATCTGCCTGGTCACAGACCCCTCGGCTGCGGCTTCCCATATTAGCCGCCTCTTCCGGTACCCCCTGGCTTACCCCCCAGGGTGGGTTTGCAGCACCCAACCCCTCTGAAAGGTGCTGTGATTGATGGGATAGGGTGGGAGTTGGTCTGGGAACTAACTGCAGTCGGGGGGTGGGCGTTATCAAGACAGTGGGTGGCAAGCTTTTTCTCCCCTGTAAGCAGAGGTGGGAATGTACAATGACGCCAGCGTCTGTCCCACCCCTCAAATCCTTGTCGGTGCCAGTTGCTGTGGTGCCCCTGACCTCCACCAGGGATCCCTCAAGCACCGGTCACACACCGCACCCTCCCCCCGGAGAAGGAGAGCAGTCCGTGGGACGCTCGATCCTTCTCCCCGGAATTGCAGTTCTATTGACATGACAACCACCTGCTCTTACAGTCCACTTCATTTCATCATGGACATGCCATGCAGAAGTCCGTTTTATAAGAGCATAAAATTAAATGTATTTTTTAATAAAAATAAGATGACAGCAAAATAATTGATGCAGTGCTGAGCATCAGTACTATGTTTGGAGGAGGGAAGGGCATTTATAGTGTGGGGTAGCAAGGAACAAGCATACTCAGCAGCAAAAGAGGACCACAAAAAATTTCATTTTACTGATCTGGATGTTGCTGAGCCATGCCTGTGATATTGTTCGTCTCACTATCTTGTCAGGCAGGCTCTGTGCATCTTCTATACACTGTAAAATGGCAGCTGCCATGTGTAGTGCAGACATGTGTGAAGCATCTTGATTTAGGTCCTAAGTACTGCTGCTAGCTCAGTCTACTCTGTTGGTGAAATGAAGTGATGCAGAAAAAAAATTAGCCCCAACCTATAGAGTATCATGTTAAATGTTTTTTTTTTCCTTGAAGTCTGAACCATCTTGGTTTCATTTGATCAGAGTCAATGTAGGGTCTGGCTCCTTCATGGGATTTGCAGTTCACACAGCAGTCATGGCCAGGGTCCATTTTTTTTCTTCTGCCATCAGTCAAGACAGTTGGAATGCAGTCACCTGTGATGAAGGCCAGGTTACAGCTTGGTTCAGGGGACAATTCTCAGGTACATATGACGTATTGGTGGTGCAAGGAGATACGGTGTCATGGTGGCAGGGAAAAATTAGAAAATTTTTGTCTGCTGTGTATTCTTACAATATCCATGATGGAGATGTCCCTCCACAGAGCAAGATAAAATATTCCAATGTGTCTAGGTACCCACCTCACTCCACCACATACCATATATTCCCAGGTGTCTAGTGGCTCACTGTCACCCATTCCTGTGCCAAGATATGCTGGCATCTAGTGGCACCCCTTCTCACACAGCTCAGTGCCAAGGCATCCTGGTGTCTAGTGGCACCCCTTCTCACCCTGCCCAGTGCCAAGTCACCCTGGTGTCTAGTGTTCACGGGTTTTAAAATCTCTGGACCCCTGCCTGGCCCAGTGGTGCTGAGGGTTGAGGCACTGGTCGCCACACCTCGCTCCATGCCGGCGACCCAGGTTCGGGAACGAGCCCGGGTCGTTGGGGGTCGGCAGGGGTGGACTAGGATCGAGCATCCAATGACAGCTCTCCTAGTCCAGGGGAAAGGGGTGGGTGCATACCGCGCTCTAATGGTCCCTGGGGACGCCCAGAGGTACTGCAGAGGCGCGGGAGCCAAGGTTGGGGAAGGAACAGCAGATGTCTGCATGCTAGTGCACGGATGTCATTGCATGCCTGTGCCCCCATTGGGGAAAGAACAGGGAAAAGCAGCGCAAGTCCACGGCAGCTTGATGGCCGCAGTTCACTGACCCGACAATACCTGGAGGTCGTGCGCCGGTAGTGGATCCTCGCCTGGCACGAGGGCTTGGGGGAGCCCCTCTCGACGGCGTAGTTGCCTATGCCAGCTGGGCATGACAGCTTCGGGGTCAGTGGTGGATGAGCGGTGGCTGGAGAATAGCAGGACTGTGGCTGCAGGTAGGAAAATGTTCAATGATAAAAAAAAAATCCCTGGACCCCTTGGGGAGGGTATGGGGGTTCAAGCAGGTTTACATGGGGATTCAGGGGGAAACTTTGCCCCACACTTTGCTCACTCTTTGCACCCCCTTGAGTGTCCACTCTATTGCAGATTTTGGTGTAATCTGCAAACAAGCAGACTTTCCTTTCCAGCTGCTCTGCAATGTTGCTTATAAAGACATTAAAGAGGACCGGTTCCAGCACTGATCCCTGAGGCACCCCACTGGTCACCCTCCCTTCCTTGGAGTGTACTCTTTTTACCGCTGCTCTCTGTTGCCTATCCCCTAACCAATTTATTATCTAGTTTACCACCTTTGCACCCACTTCTAAGCAACCCAGCTTGCTTACTAGTCTCCCATGTGGAACAGTGTTGAAAGTTTTACTGAAATCTAGGTAGGCCACGTCCACCACTCCACCCTGATCTAAATCCTTTGTCACCCAGTCAAGGAAATCTATCAGATTCATTTGACATGACCTCCCCCTTGTGAAATCATGCTGCTTTGGGTCTTGTATCCCACTGGATTCAAGAGATTCCACAAACCTCTCCTTTAGCAGTGATTCCATTAACTTTGCCACCATTGATGTCAGGCTGACTGGCCTATAATTGCCAGCCTCCTCCCTGCTACCACTTTTGTGTAGTGGGACTACATTGGCACTCCTGCAGTCCTCCAGAGCCACTCCTGTTTCCAGTGAGTTGTTAACTAGAACTGTCAGACCTGCCAAGAGAGGATTGGAGCAAGGAGTGGGAGAGGGGCTGGAGGGTTACGGCTTCCTCCGGCTGGAGAGAATTCAGGTGGAAACGCTGGACAAGGTTCTTCCACACCACCTCAATCACGCACCATTTTGCTTCCACCAATTTGGCCCTGTGTTGGAGAGACAGTGGCCAGATAGGCACCCATTCTCACATTTTCTGGGACTGCCCTAAAATTAGGGGTTACTGGGAAAGGGTGAGGGCTGAACTCTCGGGGCTGTGGGAGGTACAGCTACCCATGGACCTTAACCTCTGGGTCCTTAGACAGCTAAAACACGTACTAAAGAACCCCCAATCCCAAAGACTATACAGAATTCTGAGCCTTGTTGCCCTCAAGGAGATCACGGACAATTGGTTAAAGAATACCCCACCACCCTTTGATTCCTGGGTACGTAGGGTGGAGAATGTGGAAAGAATGGAAGCCCTCACAGCGAAGCTTAGGCTGCAGTCAGATAAACATGAAGAAAGGTGGGAAAAGTCAATTGTTACCAGAACCACAAGGAGGGAAGACCCCTAATACAAGGGACAGGACACCCCTAAATAAGACCCCCATACCCTTGTGAGAGAAAGGCTGAGTTTGTGATCACGGTAAAATGCGCAGGCAAGGGGAAATCCCCTTAGAGAGTAGTTAAGGAAGGACAAACAACAGTGCTTAGTCTGAACAAGTTTAAGTTTATTTGTAACTGTAAATAGTTCTACATTTTCATCTACAAAGGAAAGTCCCTGGGTTTTCAGGGCAGACTGCATTTTCAAATGGTCACCTGGAAGGAATCAAACAGAAATGGGTTAGTGCATTGAAAGGCGTGAAAAATGTAGCTTTGCACAAGACCTGTGAGCAGGCTTACAACACAGCCTTAGACACCAGCTGGTATCAGGAAATGATTAGTCTTATATTTGTTACTGTATTAGGCTTGATGACTTGCTCACAGAATTAACTGTTTATAGGGAAAATGAGTACAGTACTTAACATTGTTGTAAACCAAAAGTTGTATGATGAAGACACTCTGTAATGATTTCCTAAGGGAATGATTGTACAATTTTTTTATCCACAATAAAGATGAGCTTCAAAAGATAAATAGAACTGTCAGAGGTGCAGCCAGTATTTCCTTGAGCTCCCTCAATACCCTTGGATGCACCCTACCTGGCTCCCTTGCTTTGTTCACCTTCAGATTAACAAATCCCTTCAGGGCTCTCTCCTCCAAAAAAGGACTAGTGTCCACCTCCCTCCCTCCAAAGCTTCTGTAATGTTTTTGTAGCCCCTTCCCTTCTCCTTCCTCTGTGAACATGGAACAAAGGTAATTTTTCAGGATGTCTGCCTTTTCCTGGTCCCCCTCTACACAGTCCCCCCCCTCCCTTTTTAACCATACAATCCCACCCAGTCTTCCTCTTTTCACTTACACACCTAAAACAATGTCTTGTCCCCTTTTCTTACCTCCTGGACTATTCTCTTTTCAGTTTGCACCTTTGCAATCCTTACTGCTTTCCCTGCTTCCCTCTGTTTCCCCTGATACACCTTCCTATCCTCCTCCCTCTGCATATCCTTATACCTTTTTTTTTCCATATAGGCTTTTATGCCCTCCTGGAGCCTGGCAAGTGGCTATGACCCTCCCTCAGAGGGACTCATCCTCCATGCCCAGCGTCCCGCTCTGCCAAGCCCGTAATTCCCCACAGCTTACCCCCCCACAGAGGGGCCAGGGAGGGGAGCACCGGCTTTCTCCCACCCCCAGAGTAAGATCCAGAAGCCGGGGCAACCACAGGGACATGACGGGCCATCATGGAGCCTGCCAGATCCCTTTTCACATTTTTGTCCCATCCCCCCTCCCCACCAACATAGAGATGCCAATTACATGCTTCCCAACCCGTACTGCCCTCCAGCCACCCCGCCACCACCAGAGGGCAGTCAACGAGCAGGATGACAGAATTTCCCTCCCCCAAGAGAAGAGAGCAGTCCTCCAGATGCTCAATCCTCTCTCGCCCCTACCGACCCCCGGCAGGCTGGCCTTGTTCCCGAACCTGGGTCGCTGGAGTGGCACGAGGTACAGCAACCAGCACCTCATCCTCCAGCACCACTGGGCCAGCCTCCTTATACCTTCTGAATGGTACTCTTTTAGCCTTTACCTTTTCAGCTACCACTTGCGAGAACTATAGTGATATATTTTTCCTCTTGCTTTTGCTCACGTGTTTGATGCAGAGGTTTGTTGCCTTTACTATGATCCCTTTTATCTTTGGCCACTGTTCCTCCACTACACACAGGCCACCCCCCCTCACCAGGTCATCCCTGAGGCATTCACCCATCTTTATAAAAATCTACCTCTTGAATTCCAGGACTCTTGCCCTTGTGTGGTTTGATTTCGCAGCCATCCACATAATGAACCGCACTGTACAGTGATCAGTGGTCCCCAAGTGGCCTCTCACCTTGACATCTGCAACACTGTCCCTGTTAGTGAGTATCAGGTCCAGGATTGCTCCATCAGGAGTGGGTTCACTGACTAGTTGCTTGAGGAACGCCCCATGTAGAGATTCCAGGATGTCATTGTTTCTAGGTGAAGTCACTGCTGGGAGGCTCCAATCTGCATCTGGCAGGTTGAATTCCTCCACCAGCAGCACCTCCCCTTTTCTGCCATCTTGCCAGTGGCTTCCACCAGTACCATATCTACTTCCTCCCCTTGCACTGGAGGTCTGTAGATCACTCCAGTGTGAATAGTGGCTCCATTCCCTGTCTCCAGGGTGACCCACAGTACCGCTACCTCCCACTGTATTCCTCGTATCTCTGTTGCTTTTATGCTGTCCCTCATATAAAGCACCACACCCCTCATTTCCTACCCACCCAGGCCTCCCTGAACAGTGTATAGTCTGGTATGGCCATGTCTCAGTCATGGTTTTCAGTGCACCATGACTCAGCAATGGCCACAGTATCCAGGTTGGTCTCTGCCATGATGGCTTCTAGGTCTGGAATCTTATTTCCTAGACTTCTATTATTTACACAAATGGCTTTCCAGATTCTGTTTCCACTCTGCTTGTTGCCCCCCTTTTTTCTTTTTTGTCTTCCCTCCTTCCCCCCTCTCTTTTTAATGCTCCTGTTCATTACCCCCTTTATCTCTGCCACCCTGTTTTCTTTATTAGTTTGCACTCTGGGGGATTCCTCTCCCATCAGGTTCTTCTTACTCTCTACATCAGCTGGGGGGGGATTTTATGACTCCCCAATTCCTTCCGCCAACCCCACTAGTTAGTTTAAATGTTCATCGAAGTAACATATAAACCATCCACTCAGAACTGTGGTTCACTTCCCAGATGGATGCAGGCCATCACCCCTGTAAAGGGCCTTATCCTGCCAGGTGGGTCCCCAGTCCCCAGTGTAGCCAAACTCTTCCTCCCTGCACCATTTCTTCAGCTATGGGTTGAAGTCCCTGGTGCAGAGATCCCTCTCCTGTCCCCTGTCGTAGACAGGCAGCACCTAAGCAAAAGCCTTGAGCAAGCTACCTGTCTAAGACCCTCCAGAGCTCCCAAAACTCCCCCTGCACTATCTCAGTCCTGTCCTCTGCCAGGTCATTAGTCCCAAAGTGGACAATGACATCAGGCTCTCCTTCTTGTCCTGCTGCTCTAGTAATTCTCAGCATCCGCTTCCCATCCCTCCAGGCCATGGCACCATGTAAGCACCTAACCTGTCTCCCACCCCTTTCCTATTCCCAAATCTATCTCCCCCACAATTGAGTCCCCCACCAGAAGTTGCTTTCTCCTCCTTTGTGTCATCTGCCACACTTCTTGGGGTCTGTACTATGGAGGGCCCCCATATCCTCCCTGGGCACTACTGTAGGTGCCTCCTTCCAGCAGTCCTGCACTGCCAGAGTGGCATAGGAATTACACAGTGGTACCGGTTAAGGAATGTGCCTCTGTCCCACAACCCCCACCCTTCCAGAGCCCACCATAGTCCAGCTCCTCCAACCTGGCATCCTTTGAGGTAATGGTGTCAGACTTGACGGCCCCTGGGTTGGGGAAGAGGTCCCCCAAATCCTAGCCAACTTGGCCTGGAGTTTTGCAACCTCTTCCCTCAATCCATCAAGATGTGTGCAGATGAAACAGCACCGCAGTCTCCAGACGGTCTCTCTGAAAACTGCAGCCCCACAGCCACTGCACTGCACTACTCCCAGCATTCCTCAGCTCTATTCTTCCTGTGTTACTTGGAAATAATTTTGTACCCTTACCCCTGATAGGGTGTTTCTACTTTTTACCCTTTTTTGTTTCTATTTGTGTTTTCCCCTGCCTTGTTTAAATCTTTTTATACTCTTACCCTGGACTGATGGTGCTCATATTCCCAGTTTTGGCGTACCTTTGACTTTCCACTCTTCCCAGCAGTGACTATTACACAGTAGTGAACAGCTACCTTGTCTTAGTCAACCGGCACAGTCCTCTGCTTCTTCAGATGGCCTGGTGCACATTGTAACAGTCCCTTTTTTGCAGAACTCCACCTACTATGCTGTTAACCAGGGCTACTAAAAGGCTACAGGAAAATATTCATTCAGTACTGTAGCTCGGCATTCAGATTGGCTGAGACAGTCCTCTTGTAGTGTAACTGACTTCATAAAATGGGTAAGACAAATAAAAGCAAATTATGGTTGAATTAGCTCCTTGGTAAAGCAACTCATTGGTATGAGTTGCCTACCTGGATCATGTCTGCTGTTCTTTAGCTTACTGCAGCAACAACCATTTTTAGCTAATAAAAAACATTTTACAGCTCCCTCCTTCTGAAACACTCAGTTGCTTTAAAACAACTTAAAAGAAAGTCCATATGGTGGCCCAGTGGGTAGCCTGTCAAACTCCCATGTCGAAGACCCGAGTTTGGGATTGGACTTGCGAGCTGGCTTGGACTGGAGTGGCGCTAACACATGGCAACACTCCCAGCCAGGGAGAGCTGACATCATGGTCCTACAGCTGTAGTGACCACTGTGATATGTCAGGGAGCTTGCCTGCTCCACAGAGCAGTGCTGCGTGCTTGTGTGGTTTGCAGGGGAACTGCCCAGCACCAAGAGGGAGGTGGACAGGGCTGAGGGAAGAAACTGGGGAAAAAACAATGTGCACCAAGCCATCCGAATGATAGCTGCTGGCACCCCCAGGCCCTGCTCCATTTCAATCCACACTGGCTTCGACATTTGGGAAAGCAGCAGATAGTGCTAAGAGGTTGTCAGCAGAGGACCTGAGGCAGGCTCAGGTAGTGGCCCAGGAGGCCAAACAGCAATATAAAAAAACATTAAAAATAAAAAAAAAGTCTTGTGCTAAAACAGTGATAAACTTCATACTGGAGTTAGGCAAATTTGGGAATAAGCAGATTCTGTTCCTTATACACTATGACTGATGAGGATCCTTGAGTGACCCTACAGGACAACCTTAAAACTAAGCCCTTGGGTGCTAAGAGTTTTATCCTGTTTAAAAATAAAGATATCTTCTACATATTTACTACCACATTTATTCCCTGATACAACTGACTCTAATCGGGAGTAAGTGCCAAGGGCCACCTTTACTTTAATCCTGTGACAGTGTCTGAGACTGTAACTGCCTTTTTAAATGTCAGTATAACTAAAATCTGCAAAACTGGGCTCAGTACTAGAAGGAACTTCAGAAAACAGGTGGTGGTGTGTTATCTCAGAATCAGCAGAACATTGTTGCAGTGTTGTAACCCAGACCTTACCATCCTAGGATTTTTTTCTTGGCTTCTACAGAAACCATATTGTGGGGTTAAAAGGCAATTTTAGATGAAGAGATGTTAATGTGACAGAAAAGGGGACCAAAACCATGTATTCCTGTGATTCATTTATTCTTTTCTAAATACGTATCTGCTCCAGGTACAAGATGGATCACATGTTCAAGTAATATATGACAACTTATGCCAGCCAGGGTAAAGGGCCCGATGTTCTCAAGACAGAGTCAACAGGAAAGCTAGAGAGGAGGCAATAAAGCAATAAACCCAGTGGGGAGTCCTTCCTGGAGATGTTCCCGTGTTGGACAAAGGATCCAGGTGCATGTCATAATGTAAGCAAGGAGGTGTTGAATGGTGGGTGGCTACACACACACACACACACACACACACTCACTCTCAAAGAGGGCTGGGACAACATGGAACTGTCATTCAAATAGAGTGAGACCTCTCCCCACATGGAGTGAGAAATATATTGTGATGCTGGAAGTAAGCACTTCCTCTTGGACTTGGTACCTCTGAAATCCAGAGCCTTGCAGCTAGAAGTCTGGTAAGAAAGACAAGCTTAGGGAAAATTATTTTCCTCAGATAGCAGCAGCTAAAGACATAGGTTTTAGCTGAGAAGAACCTAGAGTTCTGCTGTACACTATCTGTCTGTTCAACCTGGTTTTATTTTCTTCTTCTTAGTAAATGTGCAACCCTTTTGTTTCCTGTAAATACATCCTGTTGTAAATACTCATAGTCTTTTAGTAAAGCTTCTATTTTTATAGAATCAGTGACTACTTGTTTTATTTAAAAGGGTAATTCTACTATTTCTGCTGGACACTGTTTGCAGTCCGTCTCTGAAGGGGCACTCTACCCACAGTTATTGTGTTGACCTTCCTGACCTCGAGCAAGAAGGAGGTAAAAAACAGGTTTCCTGGTTCCTGTTGGTAAAAACCACATGGTAGCAGTGATCTTCAAGTCCCTGGTGAGGGATTTGTGTCACATTTGATTGGCAGTGTGGTAGCTGGTACCAGTGCAGTGCAGAGCAGCATACAGTGTACTTTCCTGTGAGGCAGGAACTCTTAGAGAGAGACAGCACACTGGTGATGGAGTGCCAGCAGAAATATACCTTAACAGTCACAAAACAGGATTCTGGAGGTTGCACTATTTACTACTGTGTTTTTTTTTTATTTATAGACAGCTTAGGACAGCATAGTTAGAGAATACGAGCTCCTCGGGCTAAGTCAGATTTCATGTACAGCAGCTTCATGAGCTGTGCACAGACAGAGGGATTGTCTATGAGGGCATGACAAAGACTACACTCATGGAAGCCCTGCTAGTTCATGACCAGCTGCAGGAGGGGCAGACAGTCTCAAATGGGCATGGCCCAATACCTGATCAGCAGGCGGTCGCTGAGGACAGTGACCCAGGCAGCGGGACTGAGGTCAGAGCAGCTGAGCAAGGGGGGCACCTTGTGGCACAAGCTGGGGGAGCTGTGCAGTCCAATCAACCTCAGCTTGAAATCCTGAAGGCAGAGCTTGCACTGCAGGATGCTGAACTGCAGAGGGCAAAGCTGAAGGCTGAAAGGAAGAAAATAAGGCTGGAAGTAGAGGAAACAGAAAAGATTCACCAGCATGAGATCCTTATGTGAGAGGAAAGAGAGAAGGAATGAGCAGAGCGAGAGAAAGAACGACAGCATGAGACTGAGATGGAGAAACTGCACCAGCAAACAGCATGGCAAACCATAAATAATGGCTAAGGGGGATCAACCCACGAAACCACTGTTAATTCTAAAATGTTCCTGCAGTACCAGGAAGAGGATGATCTGGATTTGTTTTTAAAATCATTTGAAAGGGTTTGTGTGCAATTTAAATTAGACAAGGCTTTGTGGATGATCCACCTAACCCCATTGCTTACTGGCTATGCTTTGCATGCATTTGCTCAAATGGACAATAATGATTGCATGGACTATGATAAAGTTAAAAGAATGCTATTAAAACATTTTTAACTGACCCCTGAGGCTTATAGACAGACATTTAGAGAGTTAGGAAAAGGCCCAGGAGACAGCTATGTAGAACTGCATGTACGTACAAATGTGTGTTTATTTAGACCATTGGGTAGATGGGACTAAGGCAAGGACTGTAGAGAAAATTAAAGATTTAATTGTAAGGGAACAGCTTCTTAAAATTGTACCTGCTGACCTTCACAATTGGCTACTGGACTGGGCATGCAACTCCACAAAGGAGACAGCAGAAAGTGCTTATTTGTATGAGGCCAGCAGACCACATTCACAGTGCAAGAACTATGGGGGTTGGGCAGCACATGGTTTTAAAATGTTACACTTGGTCCCCAAACCCTTATTGGCAACCCACTGTGCACCACTGACAATATATATTATGTTATATGTATAATCAGTACTAACATTTAGGGCGTCTAGCCAGATCTTTCAAGTCTCTATTTCTACCATCACTCCTATCTGACCTGGCTATGGTTGACTGGTCCTTCATCCCACAGGCCCCATCCATTGACGTAGCACTAGAAAACTTCAAAAATAGCTTCCTAGAGGTCTGGGACCACCATGCACCGCTAAGAAGCACTGAGTTAGGGGTTCCCCCTGGATCTCCACCGATATCATCAGCCAACACCGCACCAGGGACCTGGCCTGGAAAAAACACAAATCAACTGGCTCCCACCTATCCCTACTAAATTATCGATCCCACCATAACTCCTGTACTAAATCGATTCTACTAGCCAAACAGAACTACTTCTCATCGGCACTGAACACAAATCTTAACCACCCAACCAACTTTTGGAAAACCATCAAATCCCTCCTATCCACTCCTGTACAACCACCAACCCTGGCTCTATCAATCCTTGGCTCGGCCGTCACCGACCCTTGCTAGGTAGCCACAGCATTCAATACCTTCTTCACCAGCAGCACAGCCTCTGTTGTTCATAGTCTTCCCCCATCCCAACGAAGACAACTACCTCACCAAAACCTCAGAACTCCACCTCTCCCTCCACATTATCCTTCTGTCCTGTCTCCCCGGCCGAAGTCTACCACGCACTGTGCAACTAAACCCTAACAAGGGCAAATGCCCCTCTGGCTTGGACATCAGATTACTACATCTATTGGCCCCCGACATAGCCACTCCGTTAGCCGACTTGCTCAACCTCTCTTTCTCGATGGTAACAATCCCCACCGCATGGAAGCAGGCAACCGTCATCCCCCTGCCTAAGGGGGACGACTCCTCCTCGCCGGGGAATTACCGCGCCATCTCCCTACCTCCAACTCTGGCCAAATTACAAGAACAATTTGCCCTTGCTCAACTTTCCCAATACCTAGATGCTTCCTCCTTCTTCACCCCTTACCAGTCGGGGTTCCGTAAATCACACTGTACCATCACCTCCCTACTAAGAATCACAAATGATATTCTCTTAGGAATGGATAAAGGCCATATCACCTCAGCCATTTTCATCGACCTGGCCAAGGCTTTTGATACCGTCTCCCACACACTCCTACTAGACAAACTAAGCGCTGCCGGCCTCTCTAACCATGCCACTAACCGGTTTCAGGCATACTTGTGTGGCAGACACCAAGCGGTGAAAATTGGCCCCCACATATCTACCCACTCCTTAGCTCAATGGGTGTCCCCAAGGATCAGTCCTGGGCCCAATCCTATTCTCAGTATTCCTAAATGACCTCCTGCTAGCCTGCTCCCACTCATCCATTCAAATGTATGCGGACGATACCGTGCTATACACCACTGGCCCCCTCCGCTGAAGCAGTGCACGACCTACTACAGCAGGATTTCAATGCTGTACAACACTGGCTCTGAACCAACCAACTATTCCTAAATGATAAAAAACAGTCTCACTAACTTTCAGGTTGCAGCCACGGCTATCCCGACTTGCTTCTCGACCCTCATTCCTAACCCTGGACCTATCTGCCCTGGAGTCCTGCATCTCATTCAGATACCTGGGCGTCTGGCTCGACCAATACCTAGACTTCTCCACACACGTCAAATCACTACACAAGAAATTGCATCCTAAACTGGGGGTCCTTTATCGTAACAAAGGCTGCATGTCCACCCTGGTCCCGCGTGAACTTGTACAAAAGATGATACTCCCGATATTTGATTACGGGAACGTGGTCTATGGTGCCACCTCTCCGTCAAACCTGGCCAGCCTGGACACACTCTTCCACTCCTTCTGCCGTTTCATACTGGAGTGCCCGAAACTGACACACCACTGTGACCTATACAGCTCCCTGGCCCTTCCCTCATTCACTGCCTGCAGACAAATCCACTGCACTAGAGTTGCTGCTAAATTCTGGACCCAAACCCTACCACCTTACCTGGGCACCACCTTAATGGCTCAACCACCATCTGCCCACTCACGAAGACACTCGGATACCAGGCTCTTCCAAGTCCCATTCATGCGCACCTCTATAGGCCAGTCGGCATTCAAATACCGATTGCCAAAACTCTGGAATGACCTGCCTGCTGATATCTGCCACTTCACCAACCATAGCCTCCTCAACTCACTCCTCCTCGAACATTCCCTCACGGCATGCTCTTGCTCCCAGCCTACACAAGCTTAAGCCTTCCTGACCTATGGCTTCCTCCACCTGGTGATTAATAATCTATGCACTGGCTAATTGGGTTCTTAATCTAGCTTGTTCCTCTCTCAGAGCTGTCAACTTGTAGGTGATATAAATTCCCAATGCAACGAATGGTAATCACTGTGAATGTTATAAACATGTATTGCATGCCTGCCCTAGCTACCTATTGTATAATGCTGTATCATGAACTACTATGTACCACGTGCTCATATATGTATGTTTCCTTTCGCTTATGCCCCCTTCCCTGTTTTCCCCAGGTCGCATCTGGAAACGAGTAGTTCTCCACTCAGTATGCCTGCCTGGTTAAACTCTTAAATAAATAAATATATAAATACGTTACCAGGGACATTATTCTTGTGATAATCGCTAGTACTGCATAAGTAATGAGACAAGAATACACGACTGTGTTCTTTGTATACTCTTCTGAAAAGTCATTGTATAAGCCTACGCTGCCATCATGCGGATTTATGAAACATTACAACGCACTTATTTTCTGTTTTATGCATAAGTCTTTGTTCTCATTTTAGCTGATTTTACACATGTTGTATATCTATAGGTAACACTGTGGAGCCAGCTAACGTTTGTCCAACAGGGCTTGTTTTGTATATCTAAGTTACCTACGAAAGTAATAGATACCATGACAATTATCATCATATATAACTTACTACATTATGTTTTCTCTCTGAAACCGTCTTCATACCATGGGGTATTGGAAAACTCTGGCTCCCAGTGTCTATGTGGTAAGACCTGTTTTTAGGGCGTATATCTGCTTTTGGGTAATAAACTTGTTCATTACCTCACATGCCACTTGTCTGTTGTTTCTTCTGCTGTTTTATTACTACCAAAAACCTGAGAAAGGCTTGACACCCTAACATTATTGGTGACCGTGTGCAGGTGGTCTAAACTAGTGAAGATTCACTGCTGGCTTTTCCCTTGTGAGTAGTAAGTTGGTGTACACACCCGTACCACCTCGCCCATGTTTTTCACTCTGTTGCATCTTGTAAAGTCTGGCTGCTTACTGGGCAAAGTTGATGCTGTCTCACCTTGTTCAATGGCAGTTTTGAGTTGCAGGATTGCATGAGTGCAGACGCCTGATCGTCTGTTTGGTTCAGCCACTGTGGATCAATATACAGCAGGGTAACCAATGAAGGGTCCATCTGGGTTTCCCAACCTTTTCTGTCATGTCCAATATCTGCACAGATCTGAGACTCGATGTCTCTAACTTTCTTGCTTCCTGTGGAGGCTGGAGTGACTTCACGCTGGACATGAAAAACTCAAATAACCCCATAATGGGGAGCGCAACCCAGTACTCAGAAGCGAGACATACATCCAAATAGCGTGATAGCAAAGGGCTGTTGGTTGCAGCTCTCTATGCAGTTATAGATGTCTCCGAGGCAGTGACAGCGCTAGGGGTTTTAAAACATGGGTCAAATTAGACCCATAGGTGTAAAATATGTGGGTCAAAATGAGAAACAACTGGGTCCAAACCTAATCGTAAGTAGAAATTTCACTAGTACAGTAGCTTAAATTTGTTGAGTGAAAATACTTTTCTATTGTTTAATTTTCCATCTTTCAGCTATTGTTAGAGACAGATGCACCACTTTGGACCCACTGTCCTGTGGAAAGTGGGTCATTTCTGGGCAAGCTGCAACTTTTTCCCTTTTTGCCCTATCTAGCGCTGTCTCTGCTCCGAGGTGAAGTTTCATTCCCTTGAACTGCAACACTCAGCTCTTAAGAAAGAGTTGGGCTTGCAGGCATCTGAATGTCTTAGTAAAGAGCAGTAACTGGAAGAAGAACTTCAGTCCCTGCGTAGTAAGAAAAAGACTCTTTTGCATTGTACTGTACAGCATAATGATCGAGAGTTATGCATGTTGAGAGAGGGTTGCAATAGGCTGAAGCAGGATAAGAAGCAGGTTTTGCAAATTAATGATTTGTTGAGTGAAATGAATGAGTATTTGTGAGAGGAGAATAAGGAGTTACAAGAGGACCTGAAACCGGTAAGTCATGAGTTGGATAGAGAGCTTAGGGGCAACAGCGAATTGAGAACCGTGTATAGAGTGTTACAGAAAGAGGTTTCGAAAGACATTAGGCAGAACAATGCAAAAGTTAGTCACACACAGTGCAGAACTAAGATGGTGAAATTGCATCATCAGCGAGAGGTGTTGGCTGGTCACGTCAAAGCAATGGGCAAGTTTCCTTACACACCCATCGACCTTACATCATCCGGATATGATAATTCTTGTGACAACAGCCAAGATGGCGCCCAGCCATGTCCTCAATATGGTGCGTCCCACAACCACCACTCACAAAATGGCAGCACCCTACACTGTCCCAGCACGACCCTATGTCATGAGAAATATGATGATTATCATGTTCAAGGCCAAGATGGCGACCCCATAATGGGGGGGGTCGAGGCCTAGCCCCTCCGATTGCCTTTCTGAAAAAGGAGGACAGAACGGAGATTGATCCAATGATCAAGATCACCCTGACTAGGACAGAGATGACTGAGGAGCAGAGATAGGTCTTCTGGGAACACATGGAAAGCATGTTGAAGGAAGTCACTACTCAGCAGTTGCTTGTCCACTCTGTGGCTGATGCCACAGCAGAGGCCACCCTTCATGGAGCACAACTCCATAATCCTTATCCTGAGGTGCGTCCCCTAGTTCAGACTAATCCCCTTCAGGTGGATCACTCTGTACAGCAGACCACTGACAGTATAGGCCGCATGATCCCCAATAACAATCTCAGCTGTCATTTGGAAAAAGTTTGTTCCAAATGTGAGATGTTCAGTCTACCAGCAGGCTACCAAGTACAGATCCTTTAGCAGACCGTAGACCCCGGCCTCAGGTCAAAACTCTCAGAGGATGTTTGCAAAGCCATGGATGCAACTTTTGATGATGTCGCAGCAGAACTCATTGCCACACACTCCCCAGGCATGGGTGGCATTATGTTGACCCATCCTGCCAAGGAAAGTCCAACATCATACCATCAGAGGCTATGGTTGGCCTACCGTACTGGCAAGGTACTCTCACAAGAGGAAGCAGATGTCGACCAAATTGAATACAAGCCTTTGTTCATTCGGAACATGATTCCAGCCATGCATGACAAGGTTGAGCCCCGCGATCTTCCCCACAACTGATACATTTTCAGAAATTCTCGTAAGGATGGAGCAAGTCTACCAGCTCTACCTCTGAGATTTGAATTCTGGCTCAAAATCCAAGGTGGTCATGGTACAATCTACCAGCAAACCCAAAACTCACTCCACAGTTTTGGGCAAGGCCCAGAACAACAAGGCCATGCCTTCTGATGATAAACAGAACTACAAAACTGGGGGAACCATAACAGAAATAGGAACAGACAAAGAAATTGGAACAACCCTAATTATGATCAAAATGATAATTGGGGCAATCAAAATTATCAATAAGGCCCTTCTTACCGTGATGTAGTGGCGGAGAATAATAACCTCCACACACTCCTTGGAAAGGTCCAATAAGTGGCCGAGGTCATCCCAAGTCAGACTGTTGCAGCATCAGCTACGGTAACCCAATCCCTACTTGACCAAGGAGACAAAGAAACCTCCTTTGGCCAGGCTGCAGCAGGCCTAAATCCAGAGGCCTTGTCCATTGCAGCTACTACTACTAGCACCCAGATTTTCCTGTATCCTATGCAGGACCTGGAAGATGCCAAGCAAGATCTCGCTGGTGTGCGTTTTCGGGAACCACCTCAAGACGCCAGTACTAGTTCAGATTGACAATTACAGGCCCCAGTCTGTATTGTGAACAATATTACTATTGACACAAATGGAAGGCCTTGCATTCAGGCCATGGTAGGGGGCCGCCAAATTATTGTACTGCTAGATACAGGCACGGCTGTGTCTGTACTACATGATGAGGATCCAGCTAATTCCTCTTGGTCCACAAGATGGAGAATCAGTGCTCAAGATGTGGATGGCACTAGATTGTCTACCTACCATTCTATTGTACTCTCCATGGTGTTGGGTACCCTCAACACAAATCACACTTTTGACCTCGTGGTATTAAGTCATCACCCAGCATCCTAGGAACTTCCTAGCATTACATGGCTGTGTAATATACTTAACCAATCGGCTCTTGATTCAGATCAGAGGACAGTATCATACGGTCATAATTCCTGATTCTCACGTGATTGCCACTATTGTGGTCAATGACAAGGCATATGATGTCATAGCTCTAACCCAGACACATGAGGTTTTCAAAGAGCTGTTACCCATTCTGCAGAAGCACCTTGATGTTTTTGCCACACACAAACCTGACTGTGGAAGAATGAAAACTATCATCAAAGTTCCAGGCCCTGAACATGACAGGCAAAGGCAATATCCTTTTCCTCCAGAGGCCTTACCATCACTCAGAGAAACTATTCAGTCTCTTCTCCAGCAAGGTGTGATCAGGCCTTGTGTCTTAACCACCAACTCACCCATCTGGCCAGTGAAAAAGCCCAACAACTCTTGAAGACTCACTATTGACTATAGGAGATTTAATCAGGTCATTCCTAGCTGCTCCCTTACAGTAGCCTCAACACCAGTTGTGCTTAAATTATTAACACCAGATCGTAAGTGGTTTAGTACCCTTGATATCTCCAGTGGGTTTTGGTCACTGCCCCTTGCTCCAGAAAGCCAATACAAGTTTGCTTTCACCTGTGAGGGTCATCAGTACACTTGGACCTGCCTACTGCAGGGCTTTCTCAACAGCCCTTCCCTCTTCCATCTACACATGACAGATACCTTGCAGGGTTCTCTGCCCCACAATGCTTTCTGCAGTATGTGGATGACTTACTCCTGGCAACCACCACTTTTGAGCAACAATTTAATCTCCTTGATGAGTTACTGACTCTCTTACAGAGAGCAGGCCTCAAGTGCAACCCAGCAAAAGCAAAATTGTGCCAGAAAGAGATTATCTTCCTTGGTCTGCATATCACAGAACAAGGCAGAAGCCCGGCCTGGAAGATGATCCAAGGCCTAAAAGATTTGTCACTTCCTACCAGTGTGGCAACACTAAGATGTTTCCTGGGAATGGTCAACTATTCCAGGGATTTCGTCTGTGACTTTGCACAGAAGGCCGCCTCTCTGTATGAGCTCCTGAAAAAGGATGTCCCCTGGACTTGGGATCCCCTTCACACCAATGCTGTGACCCTTCTGAAACAGGCTCTGGGCTCTGCTCCAGCATTGGTTAACCTCAATCCAGCCTTATCCTGCTATTTGGAATCTGCTACTTCAGACATCGCAATGTCTGCAGTACTTGCTCAAAAGGTTAATGGCATTCTGAGACCTATTGCCTATGCTTCCCAGATGCTGTCTCCAGTGGAACAGAAGTACAGTATTTATGAAAGACACCTTCTGTCTACCTACTGGGCTGTTAAGCACTTTCTGTACATCATTGGGTATACTCCCATCATTTTGCACACCAATCACACCCCCACAAACTTTTTGCTGTCAGAGTGAAGGATAGCTCAGTGTCTAATACCAGACTGACTCACTGGTCCCTTCTTCTCCAGGACCATGACATACAGATCCACACTGGAAAAATGCCCGTAATTCTAGCCTATGGTCTTCTGTACCATGGAGACCTGCATGATTATTCACTCTAACCTCCTGATTTGCCTGATCCAGGACTTTTTCTTCTTGCTACTCCACAACTCCTTGCTGACACTTCCGTGTGTTATGTCTTTACTGATGGCTCTGCCTCATACTACCAAGGAGAACAGATAGCTGGATTTGGAGTGCTCATCATGGACCCTAATGGTAACACTGTCCATGCGTCGAAATGCTGCAGTGTTGCATCTTCTCAGTATGCAGAATTGGCAGCTGTGGCCTGTTCTCTTGAACTTACACAACATGGTACCACAGATACCATCATCTTCACAGACTCTAACTGGGTCTGTTGCTCACTAACTGAATTCCTACCATTTTGGGAGAAGAACTTATTCACATCTTCTGATGGCACCCTGTGAAATACAAAGCCCTCTTTGTATACATTCACAATTTGACTCAGTTTGAATGTAAGCTGTTCATTCACAAGGTGAAGGCCCACTCGAAATCTGATCAACATTATGTCTTCAACTACCGAGCAGGCACTCTTGCGAAAGAGGGTGCTTGGGGTGGGAGGAGACGTGGGATATGGATATGGTCCATCCTGTTGCTCTGGCAGCTGTACAAATGGCTGCCATGAGAAAGAAGAAAACTGAATCTTTTGTGCCACTGGACTTGTCCAGAGCACAAAAATCTGATCCTCAGCTGAAAGAAGTGTTCAGATTTCTAGACAAAGGAACTGAACAAGGACTGCCAACCAACAACTCCTACAAAAGACATGCAGACAAACTGCATCTATCATATGACAACAAGTTGATATGGTATCAGCCTGATGACCTGAACCACAGGTTGTGGATAGTTCCCAAATCATTGTGATCTGAGTTCATCCATCAGGTCCATGACACCCTGACTGGTGGACACTAAAGGTGGGGAAAACACAGTTCAGAGACTGAAATCTGTAGGTTAGATGTTAAACATTAGATCCAAAACTGTTTAGTTTGTGTGCAAAACAATCCTGCCCCAACCAATAGAAATGCTAAGTTACTTCCCCAGAGACAATCTGGTCCCTGGCATGCAATCCAAATTAATTTCATTGGCCCTCTGACCACCACTAGCAAGAACAACAAGTACGCCCTTGTGGTCACTGACCTATTCTCCAAATGGGCTGAGGCTTTTCCCACTTGACAATGCACAGCAAAGGCAATTGCAATTGTTCTCCAGGTGGGGCCTACCTCTTAAGGTAGACTCTGATCAAGGAACCAACTTTATAGGTGAGTTGATACAAGAAACACTCAAACTTCTTGGTGTACACCAGAAGTTTCACATTCCTTACCATCCTCAATCCTCAGATCAGGTAGAAAGAGCCAACAGACAGATAAAGCAAATGCTATCCATTTTCATGGAGGACAACTCCAAGGATTGGGATTCCTTTTTGCCTTTACTCCTTACGGCAATTAGAGGTACTCTGTTTAGACCTCCAACTTGAGTTTAACCAGCCGCAACAAAATTTGTGTCACCTAAAACTTCTCTTAAACGCAAAGAAAATGAAGGTAATGCTCTTCTCTCCCTGTTCTAAGTCATCCAAATTCCCAACTCTGGGAGACTTGCCCCAAATCGTTACACTCCTAAGCGAACCGCTTGAGTTTGTAGCCAAATTTAAATACTTGGGTGTATGGGTGGACCAAAAACTATCCTTTACAGACCATATAGAGGAATTGTTCAAAAAACTCAAGAAGAGACTTGGCATTTTCTTTCACATTAAGCACTTACTCACCACGGATGCAAAAACTAGACTTGTGCAAGCGACCTTCCTTCCACTTTTGGACTATGGGGATATTCTTTATGGACAAAGCTCTAACTCATCCCTATCCATACTAGATATCCTATTTATTTTATTTTATTTATTTAGTGATTCAGAAAAGACCTTTGAGTGCAAGCTCTTTTACAAAGGTTCCACGTCATAGACTGCAAAACAAAGTACAATAGGAGAAAGCAAAGGTACATCACAATGAATGATACAGCTTGGATTCAGAACTTACAGAATAACTCAAAACATAGGTACAAGTTAAAATAACAAGAAAAACACTTTATGGGGTGGGGGGAATAAGCAGCCACAAAGTGCCTTGTCAGTAGTTCAGAGGGATGGGGACAGCTGGCAATGGGGTGAAGAAAGAAGGTATGAGAGAGAGGTAGGTACTGCAGTGGAAGTGAAGGGTGGGGGAAGAAGGGTGATAAGGTATAGGGAGAAATGGAGGGGTGAGGGGAGGCTGAGCGGAGAAGACATGCTAGAGTAAATGGTGGGGTGCAAGGGGGTATGGTCAGACAGCCTGCATTAGTAGTGACTTTTAAGGAAACTCATGGGACTGGTAGTTGGGGGGGAGTTGGAGTGGCGGGTGTCAAAGGAGCATGATGCAAACTGATTGCCAAGGCAAATCATGAGAAGGGACAGAGGGAAGGGGTACCTGAGGCCTGCCTAGTGCTTGCTGGGAGGCAGAGAGAGCAGGTATGGCTAGACTTAGGGGCAGGTGCACTTAAAGAGTGTTATTAGGTGCTGTTTGAGGTCAATTTTGAATTGGGCCAGACAATTGGTGGCCAAAAGGTGCCTGGGGAGTTCATTCATCCATGGGGGGCCCAGTAGTAGGCAAATGCACGTTGCCCAAGCGAGGTTCAATGGAAGGGGACAGCCAAGGCCCCTCTAGTCCTCCCCCTGGTGACCTGTAATGAGTTGGCCTCCTTGATCAAACTGCCTACACAAGGTGGTGCTTTACCCAATAGAGCCTTCTTCCCTTGGATGCAAGTCTGGAATCTGACCCTGTTTCTTAATGACAACCAATTTGCATGTTCGTACAGAGTACAGGTGTGAGTGCCACGCTTATCATCCAGGGTGAGTCTACAGGCTTTGTTGAGTGCAGTCTGAACCCTCTTGAGCACTGTATTTGTTGCCGCCCCATAGACCACTGGTCCATAGTCAATAGTAGATATAAGGAACTGTGGACTGAGAGACAGAGGGCCCCTAGAGAGAGGTATTGCCTGTGCTTGTACGGGACGCCAATCTTGGTATTGACTGTCTTGACCAGAGAGTCAAAATGGTGCACAAACATGGGGGTATCATCTATTATGACCCCCAGATACTTGAACAAGTGGACTTGTTCCAGTGGCTCACTGCATGAGTTGGGGATGATGAGAGGGTGGTGCTTAGTTTTGTTGTGGGGGCTGGATATAAGCATGGCTTTGGTATTCTTGTAGTTTAGTAGCAACTTATAACTACAGAACCAGTCCTTGAGTTTGGAGAAGGAGTTCTGCAGCTCAGATTGTAGGGCAGTCTGGGACATGCTGCTGCTCAGGAGCACAGCATCATCTGCATTTAGCATGAATTTGGTGTTGCAGGCTGTGGGAAGGTCATTTAAGAAGAGGCTGAAGAGTAGGGGCCCCAGTATTGATCCCTGGGGTTCCCCTAATGATACTTCTCTTGCACTGGATACTGTTTGCCCAATTCTGACACATTGATTTCTCCATATCAGGTAGTCTTGGAACCAGCAAAGGGCATTGGGTACCACACCCATGTTTTGCTGTTGGGTCAGTAACAGGGGGTGGTTGACTGTATCGAAGGCTTTGGTGAGGTCAATAAAGACAGACCCCACCAGTTTGCCTTCATCCAGGGTCTTATGTGCATAGTCCATGTAGTCCAGCAGGGCAGTGGTGGTACTGTGATTTTGTCTGAAGCCATGCTGATTGGGGCATAGTAGATTATACTTATTGAGGTAGTCGATGAGTTAACCCACCACAATCTTTTCCAGTGCCTTGGACAGGGGGAGAGGATCGAGATGGTTCTGTAGTTGGCCATCAGTAGGCTTGGCAGTTTTCAATTTTTATTTTTAACAAAATTCGACGGCTAAAATCGATGTTTATTTTAAGGTTTTTATTTCGATAAATATCGATCTTTAATGTAAAAAACATGTAATAATTTATCAATTCAGTTACACAGACAAGTAGATATGGAGACACACAGAGTTATACAGAGACAATACAACATGCTCCCCCCCCAAAGTGCAATCGATGCTGGATTCAGCTGTGCATTTTTTTTATATCTGTGTCGCTAAATGCATCAAAACTTCCTGTTATGTCCTTGTTGTGGTACAAAATGTTTAGCATCCCTAGTCTCTCCTCTGAAAGGCACATTCAGAGTTTATCTTGCACTTTTCTGTACAGACTAAATGAACGCTCTATGGCAGTAGATGTAACTGGCATAGCCAGTGCCCTCAACGCAACATTGGACAGTACAGGAAGGTTTAGCATCTCACTCTCCCAGTACTCCATTGGAGAGATCTTGCGGTCTGAAGGAACATCAGGTTTCATATATAAATAAAAGTCCCGCTCATAGTCTTCTTTTTGGCAATGAAAGGTGTTGCTTATGGCACCATACTTAGAGACATCAGCAGAGAGCTGTTTCTTTACAAACGGATCAAACATCCGGCAATTGTCAAACAACGAACCAGCACCATAAAGTCCTTCAGGGACATTTCGTGCTAGTGTTGTGCTTAGCTTTGAATGAAAATTTCTTGAGAAAGAATGCATTGCTGCAGACAGGTACTGTCTTTTAGATCCCATTGACTTTAAATCAACATCTTTTAGTGAACTTTTGACATCGCTTGCCACGCTCAGATCAAAGTTCAGTAGTCTGTCAATTTTGTGAATTAGAGGTGCTTTGGTTTCCATCTGGACATGTATCACATAGATTTTTCCAGAAAACTGCACAAAAATGTAAGCTTGTAGTAAAGATCTCTTTGACTCAAGTCATCCATTACAAGCCTCCATAATTTGGATGCTTTTTTAGACTGATGCTCTACCTCCTCATTAATTAAAAAGTCACACACACTATCCCAATATGCATGAATGTACTGTGCTGCTTCTAACCAAGAAAACCAATGACAAGGGACAACTCTGGGGGGGGAGTTTCGTACTGGTTAGTGGAACACCATTGTTTGCACAGACTTTAAAAAATGCTCTCCTTTGTTTATTTGCACTCTTAAATAGAGCTGGAAAATGTACCACAATTTCATTAACATCACAAAATTCATCTGTTTTAATAGCATGGTCGATAGCAACATGTAATAAATGTGCGATGCAGCAAATGTGGGTAAATGTCTCTAAGGTCTTTAATCATTCTCTGCATGTACATTGCTGAATCAGTGTTTATTGAGATACAGTCTGACCAAGACAAGCAATAGTCTCTCATCATGTCATGGAGTAAGTTCGAGATTACACCCACATTGCACTGCATAACAACTGTAGACTTCAGTAGCAGACAGTTCATGGCTCTATTTTTAGATGAGTAAAAAACTCCCAGAACATGGATCACAGGTAGACCTGCCAACTCAGGTGTTTCATCGACAACAATAGAGAATTGCTCACCAGATAGCAGCTTATTTATTCTTGATTTGTGATGCACGAAGGCCTCTGGAATATATTTCTCCTCCAGCTGACGTCTTTTTGGACATGTTCTCCCAGCAGGTGCATATTTTCTTAGAACACACATTAGATAGCTGGAACCCCGGGCTGCGTTCATTGGAATTGCTTCAAAACATAAAGCCCGAACAAGATCATTTGGGAAGTTGGCAGCTTCTTTTTTCTGCTTCATGCACCCCATAAAGGATTCCATTGAGGGCTGCGAGATAATGTCCTGACTTTGCTTTAGCCTCAGGTGTGTCTTGCTGTTAAGATGCTCAGAAATGCGGTTTGCCTGACCTGATACTTTGGTTTTACAAATCTTGCATCATAAAATGTCAACGCTTTCCCCATCACCAGTCTTTTTTACAGTTTTTAATTCTAGTTCTGGGAATTCAGAGCAATACTCGTCTGCACATTTCCTTTTTCGACCCATGCTGTTTGGTTGTGTAGCTAGATCTGAGGTCTGAGGTCTAATTAAAAGACTACTAATTTTATCAACAGCTCAGAGGATGACACGGGAAACCACACAACTATGTAGCAACTACTTATTAGGTGTTAATGGAATAGGTAATCACAAGCTAAAGTAAAGTAATGAGAGGCACGGCAGTTTGCGATGTAAATCAACAGGCAATCAAAACATTATAGTGATTAGTGATACTACTACTGAACTTTCATCTGAACGTGGCAAGTGATGCGAGAAGTAAAATCATTTCTGTATAAATCGACGAGAAAAGATATCCGTCGAAATTGACAAAGTTCCCCATCTCGATGTAAATGGACAGAAACCAATATAAATCGCAAACTGTCAAGCCTAGCTATCAGAGACTTGTCACCTCCTTTATGTAGTGGTGTAACTAGGGCCTGCTTCCAAACCGCCGTGAATTGAGCAAGGTCCAGGGACTTATTGTACAGCATGGTAATGGGCACTATAAGAACATCCAGAGTGAGGGATAGAAGTTTCATGTCTATCCCATCACTGCCCAGTCTAGTTTTACCTAGTACTTTCTTGACCATAGTTGGGGCCTCCTTCACCATCACCCTTTTAAAGTAGAAGGTCGGGTGAGAACTCTCGGTAGATACTTTGCTGGAATGGTTCAAACCAGGTTGAAAATAGGCAGGTGGTAGCACTGGGGTAAGACCGGTGAAGGCCTTATTGAAGGTTTCCACAATAGCTAGAGTGTCTGTAGTAGGGGTGTTACTGAGCAGTTCAGGGTGCTTCTTGTCCTCCTTTCCAAGGATGCTTTTGATGTTATCCCAGAATCTTTTCCCACCACCCCAAGAATTGCAAAGCTTGGTCTTATGACAGTTGGCTTTGGCGAGCCAGATTAGCTTGGTGCAGCGGTTCCTGGCCGTTCTGTAACACTGGTAGTCATGCTTCCTACCTGTGTTTCTGGCCTTCTCCCACAGTATGTCACTTTCTTTCTGGTGGGAGAGGAGCTCCCCATCAATCCAGCCATTTGCCTGCCTCCGAATTTTTCTTTTCGTGAGCGGGGCACAGATGTCACAGATGGAGCTAAAGCTCTTAATGAAGTAAATGAGGGCCTGATCAAGGGTAGGCACTAGGCCAACAGGAGTTCAGTCATGTAGGG
Source organism: Neoceratodus forsteri (assembly GCA_016271365.2). Classification (NCBI taxonomy): domain Eukaryota; kingdom Metazoa; phylum Chordata; order Ceratodontiformes; family Ceratodontidae; genus Neoceratodus; species Neoceratodus forsteri. The sequence goes on along the minus strand of CM057458.1, from coordinate 1,190,319,330 downwards.
CAAAGGCTGATTTGAGGGCTCCAAGTTTACTCTTCCTCAAGACCCTGCTTTCAATGAGGATGGGTGGGCTTTTGGTAAATGTATTAGACCACAGGAAGGTGATTGGGGAGTGGTCACTTAGTGTGTCTGGGAGAACCTTGATTTCAGAGATCCAGGATGGTGAGCTTGCTAGGACCCAGTCAAGGAGGGTACTGTTTCCTGTCTTATAGTTCTGCCTGGTGGGGCAGGTGACAAGTTGTGTCAGGTTGGAGGTGGCTATCAGATCCCTGAAAGGGGCAGCCTCCTTTCCATCCCAGTTTATGTTAAAGTCCTCAGTAATGATGAGCTCCATCCCCTTTGGAAGGGTGCTGATAACGTCCATAATTGTGGGAAGGCCTGCTGTGGCTTTCTTGGGGGGTAGGTAGATTGTGGCAAGGATGAGAGTTTTGCCATTCTGACCGACCTGTGCCTTTATCACTGTTATCTCATGGTCCTCAGCCACCCTGGTTCCAGGGAGGACAGAGCACTACAGAGAGTCCCTGACATAGATGAGGCATCCCTCTATATCATAGGGCTATAAGATTTATAACAGAGGCACCCTACTCCACACACCATTGCTCTCTATATGCTCTGGTAGGATGGTCATCACTCAAATTCAGATGACAAAGAAATGCTGCCCTCTAGACATATCATGCACTCATCAAAAATCTCCCCAATTATATCTCGGACTGTCTTCCTATTTGCCCCCCAGGAAACTATGCTCTAAGGAGCCTTTCCTATATCTCCCTCATCATTCCAAAAGTTAGAACCTGCTTTGGTAGGGCAGCTATAAGCTTCTCCTTACCCTCCCTATGGAACAGCCTCCAGAAAACCTTGAAGTTAGCCTCCTATGTAAAATTCACGACTTTTAAAACCTAATTTGGTCAGGCCTTCTCAGAATCCTGTACCTGTACTTCCTAATGGTCCACACTCAAGGCACCCATGCCTCTTTCCACTGTGCTCCTTCACTATCCCTACTGCTTCCCCTTCTTTCCCACCATACTCCTTGGCAAATCTCTGGTTACATTTACTGTTATAACCTCCTGGCATGACCAATTTGTGTAATAAGAAATGTACATTACTGTATTCAAATTTTGCATAATTATTATACTATGTTTTGCCTTTTCCTTTGTATATTCTATGAGCTATGTTTTGCCTTATCCTTGTATATTCATGTTGTTATTGTGGGTACTGTACTGCCTCGTGTTTGTCCAGGTCCATCTTGAAAATGAGTTACCTCAAAGATGTTTCACCCGGTAAAATAAAGACTGATTGATTGATACTCCGTCAGCCACCAAGTGCACACCCTTCGAGGTGATGACTGGTAGAACAATAAGATTACCTGAGCACTGGTGGATTGATCTGAACACACCCACTGCAGACAGAGTGTCCGTGGACACATATGTCACAAAACTGAGACATGACATCATCAAGACCCACTTGTACACTGCATATCACATTGGCAAAGCCCAATAGCAATCTAAGATCCACTTTGACAAACATGCACAAGAGGTAGACTGGCAAGTCAGAGATCAGGTAATGGTACTCAGATTTGCACATCCTACTCATCCCTTCTCAAATAAGTGGGAAGGACCCTACCCCATCATTAACAAACTCAGTCCTGCAGTCTACCAAGTTAGACTCATCAGTCAGAAGAAACCTACTGATAAATGGTTGCATACTAATCAGCTCAAATTGTACAAAGGAGAATAATTACTTTTCCTAACCCCATTGGGTGGAATTGTACCTACTGACCTTTTTCTTTCTTCCTCACAGGTACCTATGCAAGATGGCTATCTCACATTTGATCCTCCTTCTAAGAGCACTTACCTTTGTCCACGGCAAGGATATAAAAACTATATCCAACTGCAACGCACGTCTAAGGAGACTCTTTCCACTTCTTGATCATCCTGAGGGAAGACATATGACCCCACGAAACAAACCCACCACTATCCCTGAAGGAGTCAGCATAGATGTTCCCAACAAATTAATCACTGTTCAGGAGGGCACAGATGCCTACCTGACCGCCATGGTTGTGGCAACTGACAAATCGTCCCTCCAAATTGAACGGCAAACTGACAATCATGGACAGACACTTCCTGTTGCCCACCTTTCCAAATGCACTTTCCAAGGCTGGCCTAACACCGGAATCACCCCAAATGGCACCCTGTCCATCCACCAAGCCAATTACAGACATTCTGGTCTATACAATCTTACTGCTTTGATTGATCCCACCTTTTGTGATAAATACCCAGAAGACTCTGCAAGAGACTTTTGTGGTCACAATTACCTGGCTACAGCAGCTATGTTTCTATCTGTAGTACCCCCTACTGAACTTACTTATTGTCCCACATAGGAACCTGGCACATCTAGTTGTCTTACTGCCACCTCACTTCCAGGTACACTTGTGAATAATGTACAATTTATGTACATACTAGTCATTTTTAATCCCACACATTGGAATATGGCTGAATTTGGTATGTGTTCTAAAACTAACACGTCTAGTTTTTTCAGCACTGTGTTACTAGATAGACTTGCTGCATACCAGACATGCACACAAGACCCCATGGCTGGTCCACATACTACTGAACATTTAGGATTATTCAGGTCTAGACCTAATCCCAATAATAAGAAAATGTCCTTTAAATGTGCCTTATCGACATAGGCACAGCCTGACCCCTGAAGCCCTTAAAATAGCCGTCCACATCTCTGTGGGCTCCCTCATTGACTACTGCCTGCCTATATATGGCTCTGCCACTGACACTGCCCTCTGGCACATAAAAACTGCCTTAAACAAAGCCTGCTGGCTAACCGTAGGGGCACCTAGGCTGACTCATGCCTGTGATTTGTATACCAATGTGCAATGGCTCCCGCTCAATGGCTGGCTAAAATTCCAAACCTGCCTTCTGGCAAAAATGATCAGCCTTGGTACACTCCCGACTGGGGTTAGTCAACTCCTGGTGCCTTGCATTAATCTGTGGCACACATGTAATTCTGAGCACCAGTCCTTCATTATGCCGAAATGCCGTACTTCCCAAGGCCAAAGGTCTTTTGTGCACCATGCCCTGCTTTGGTTCAACTCCCTACAGGAAGATCTTGTGCGTCTGCCCACGTTGGGTGTTTTCATAGTCCTCCTTAAGCAACTCTTGCTAAATGTAGCCCATTGTGACTGTCACCCATAGCTTTACCACCCCTTCTCCTCACTGCTACTCCCTTATTTGCCCTTAGCCCTTTCCCCTCCTTCCCCAGCCTTGCCCCTTCCCATCCCATCACCCCCACCTTACCCCTAACTCCTATTGAGCCCTCCCCTCCACTCCAACCCCCTCACCTCTTACCCACTCTACTCCTTTCCTGTGTCTGCTCCTCCCTTCCCACCTTCTCTCCTCTCACCCTCATCTGCTGCCCTCCCCATACCTCCCCTCCCCCCTGCCAGTTTAATTACTTGCAGTATCACTTGCTCGCTTGGCACTTGGGGCTCCTCCTCCCCTCATCTTGTACTTATCAACTCTCTACTAAACCTGTCACTGCAGACAAATGATTGGTTTTCACCATCAGGCATCTAATACCCGTAAGTGTGTTTGTTAGCCTCCACTTTCCATATCCTAACTTGTTTGTTGTTCCAGTATATAATTCCCCTTCCATTCCTCTGTAATACTGTACTACTCTGTTTGTTATCCATTCCACTGTAATATTGTACTACTCTGTTTTGTATTGTGATCATGTCATGGAACCTATGTAAAGAGCTCTGAGCTCAAGTGGTGTTAATCTGAGATTGTTAATCCAAGATTGTCCTCATCACACAGGAGGCGTGCCACTGCTGATGTCACTGGTGCAACTGGCACCATATCTGGACTCTCTGGATCTGGCATGTCCATCTGGAACAGGGCAGACATTGCTGCTATTAAAAGAAAAACAGTTAAATTCCAGACTGGCATGAAGAATGATGTTCTGCCACCTTTACTGCATGGTGTAGATGGGCTTAGTCAGGAAGAGCGATACACTGTGTATAACATGCACGACATTGCTAAAAGCTTTAATGACACTAAGAACAAAATCAATGAACTTGTCTTCCAGAATAACAAGGAGGCAACAAGCAATATATTGCCAGGGAACTTTTATGCTCTGCTTATGGTTCTTATGTCATAACTACTATCAATAATCTCTTCCGGGATTTAGAATCTGGACATATTACAGATATTATCCATGACAGGAGACTTGTTAAATGGTACTGTCTATTTTGCAGGTCCACGGCTTGTATTACAATGTGTATGTCTAGATCTGTTGCTATACCAATGTCTACAGCTAGAAATCTAGGTTATGTCACACGCCATCACAACAGGGGCCCATGTTACACTGCCAGCTGCTGCACCATCCATGATACCATGTTAGTTACCTTCACTGTCTCCTTACCACGCTTCGATCAGAGACTGCCATTTTTGACAGACTGGCCTCCATACACTCTATTGGGCATTTCAACGAGGACATCTACCGAGAGAGGACTGACCTTCCACCTCTTCTGGTCTTCCATCCCACCCTGGATGCTTGGGTGGTGCCTCAAACAGACTGTTATGCCAAAAAGGGATATCACTACTTATGTCGTTGTGAAGTATTTGATGTCATCAAGCCAGTTTGTGGCTACTCATTGATTGGTCTTTTACTTTAGACTTAGACATTTCCCCAAATGAAACTGGAACCCTAGGGCAACAGCATCTTCAATTTCAACTACATCATCACCAGTGAGCAACAGTGGATGTCTCTACCAGAACTATTCAGAAGAGGTTCATCGCTTCACTACAAGACTCATGAATCAATCTTTCACCTGCCCAATTTGACTGCATAAATGAAGGATTCCTACAGTGAGAGTGTCATATAATTCTGATGGGCAGTATTGTGTGGTTACTAACCACATATTGTTTTCATATGGGTCTAAAACTTGTGACATACGGTTCCCTAATATCTGTTTTATTCCTCATCAAACTACTGTTATTGGTCATACCATGATTACTCCTGTTCCGATCCTGGAACCAGATATTATTGATACCGACCCTGAATATTTGTTTGCTCTATCTCAGTATTTACCTATTTTTAATGTCCACATTGATCCCTTGACCTTGTCTCTTAAGATTCTTTTAGATAGAAAGGATATCTATCTCATCTACATCAGCAATAATATCTCCAAAGCTGGAGAAGCCCTTAACACCCTTATTCATGATGGTGATTTCAGCACCACACTTTCCAATACCTGGTTAGAGTTAACCTTTAAAGGTTTTATTATACAACTGTTTTTGATTATCTTTTTGATACTAACACTTTGTTGTCTATGGCGTACTTTAAAACAACACCATGAGCAATTCAAGTTCCTTTACAAGGCTCGTGCATCTGGTCTGTAAACTATGGAGATTCTTCCCACTACTTTCCCATAGTGTTGTTGCCATTTCAGTAAGGCAACAAGAGGGGAGAATGTCACACTTGGTCCCCACACCCTTACTGGCAACCCACTGTGCACTGGTGACAATATATATTATGTTATATGTATAATCAGTACTAACATTTAGGACATTGGTACTTACCGTATAAGAGCAAGTTACCAGGGACATTATTATTGTGATTATCACTAGAAATGCACAAGTAACAAGCCGAGAATACATGACTGTGTTATTTGTATACTCTTCTGTGAAGTCATTGTATAAGCCTACACTGCCGTCATGCGGATTTATGTAACACCGTACTTATTTTCTGTTTTATGTATGCGTCTTTGTTCTCATTTTAGCTGATTTTACACATTTTGTATATCTATAGATAACATTGTGGAGCCACCTAACTTTTGGACAGTAGGGCTTGTTTTGTATATCTATGTTACCTATGAAAATAATAGTTACCATGACAATTATCATCACATATAAGTTGCTGCATTACATTTTCTCTCTGAGACCATCTTTATACTGGGGTATTGGGAAACTCTGGCTCCTAGTGTCTATTTGGCAAGCCCTGTTTTAGAGCATATGTCTGCTTTTGTGTAATAAACAAGTTTATTACCCCATATGCCGCTTGTCTGTTGTTTCTTCTGCCGGTTTATTACCACCAGGAACCTGAGACGGGCTTGATACCCTGACAAAGGGGACCCAGGGAGGGCAGCCTAAAGGAAACCAGCCTGCACCCAAGCCCAAAACAGAACCTATCAGTTCTAAGGGGAGCAAGGAAATGGGGGAAAAGGAATGCTGGATTTGCCAGAAAGTGAGGCATCTATCCTATGACTGCCCTAAAAACAGGAGTAAAGGACAAAAGCTGGGGGGAGGGGTGACCAAGACAGTACACTGCAGTTGGTAAACTGCGCACACACTGTAGTGCCACCAAACTCCAGCAAGCATATGCACCCTATTCTAGTCAATGGGACAGTAACACAGGGGCTGAGGGACACTGGTGCCTCCATCTCCATGGTGAGGCAGGATCTGGTCCAGGCACAGCAGATTCTGTCAGGGCAATTCTCCAAGATTCAGGAAGTCACAGGTCCAGTGGTCCAAGTACCAATGTCTCAGATCTTCCTGAGCTGGGAGGGTGGCCATGGGGTAGAGGAGGTGGGACTTGTACCTGATCTCCTTGTGGGCGTGATCATGGGGATTGATTTTGACCACAGGGAAAACCTAGTATGTGTTACTACCCTTAGCCAGGCAAAAGGGCAAGCTTCTAAGGATGAGGAGGGGGTGACACAGCCTGTGCAGACCCATCCCTCAGCAGCTGAGGAAGTGACTAGTGTGGGTGAGGGGCTTGCTAGGAGTAGCAGCCATGAGCCCCAGCAGCAAGCAGAGGAAGTTGCCACCAGGGGCAGCTTTTCTCCTGAAGGTGAACTGGGGAGGGTCAGACAGGAGGGGCTAGGCAGGGCACAGTGAGCTGATTCTACCCTCCAAAAGCTGAGAGAGATAGCAGATAGTGCTGAGGCCTCTCAAGGGAGTAAAGAGTCAGTTTATTGGGAAAATGGGCTGTTGTACAGGGAGTGTACACCACAGAGGGGGCTAGAGGGAGAGGTACTCTTGCAGCTGGTAGTCCCCTGGGACTACCAAAGGCAGCTTCTGGCCCTGGCCCATGATATTCCTTTTTCAGGCCACCTGGGTATTAACCGTACAAAAAAGTGGCTTGCCAATGATTTCTTTTGGCCAAGCATGTACACAGATGTGACAAATTACTGTCTGACTTGTCCACAGTGCCAGCGGGTTGGAGAGGTTGGGGACAAGGCTAGGGCAGCTTTAGTGCCCCTGCCTATTATCAGTGAACCTTTTAAGAGGGTAGCCATGGACATAGTGGGGCCCCTAATTACCCCAAGTCACACAAACAAATGATACGTACAGGTTGTGGTGGATTACGCAACCAGGTACCCCAAGGCAGTGGCCATGTCCTCCACTGAGGCAAAAAAGGTGGCTGATGAGCTCCTGGGAATCTTTAGCTGAGTAGGATTTCCCCAGGAGATTTTGTCAAACCAGGGGGAAAATTTCATGTCATTCTTAATGACCAGTTTGTAGGAGAAGTGCGGGGTGAAACAGCTCCATGCCTCTTCCTATCACCCTGAGACAAATGGCCTGGTTGAGCAGTTCAATGGGACCTCAGAACTATGCTCAGGGCATTTGCTGACCAGCACAAAAGGGAGTGGGACAAATACTTGCCCCACCTCCTGTTTGTACACAGGGAAGTCCCACAGGAGTCCACAGGGTTCTCACCCTTCGAGCTCCTGTTTGGGCACAGGGTGAGGGGGCCCTAGGTTTAGTCAGGGATGAATGGGAAGGTAATCATTCCTGCCCAAAGGGAGTCTGTTGTGGAGTATGCCCTAAATTTCAGGGCCAGGCTTAAAGTGCTCCTGGGGCTTTCCCAGGAGCACTTAGCCATTGCACAACAGCAACAGAAAGCCTGGTATGACTATGGGGCCAGAGCTCAGGAGTATGAAGTCGGGCAGTGAGTGATGGTACTCATCCCAGTCTGAGACAATGAACCGCAGGCAGTATGGGAGGGCCCATTCTCCATTAACAGGAAGCTGAGTGATGTTAACTACTTAGTAGGGCTGCCTGACAGAAGGTGCAGGCAGAGGGAATATCATGTGAACATGATGAAGCCCCACTATGATAGGGAGGAAATGATCCTCGCTGTGTCCAGTGCACCAGAGGAGAGAAACAAGGCTGATCTCCTGGTGGACCTCCTTGGGGAAGCCCGGGAGGGATCCTCAGTGAATAACCTCACCCTCTCAGGGCAGCTGACACTGGCCCAGGCCAAGGAGATGAGGGGGGTGCTGCAAGAATTTGGGGACATGTTCATGGGGAATCCTGGGGACACCACAATAGCTGAACACCACATGGACACTGGGGCCCAAGTTTTACTGAGGCAGTTCTGCTGAGGCAGGCCCCCTACAGGGTACCCGAGGGGGTTAAGAAGACAATGCTGAAGGAACTCCAAGAGATGCTGGCCCTTGGAGTGATCCAGGAGTCCAGTAGCTCCTGGGCTTCGCCTGTGGTCCTAGTCCCCAAGAACGATGATACCATACAATTTTGTGTCGACTACTGGAGGCTCAACAGCTGTACAGAGTCTGATGCCTACCCCATGCCCAGAACAAATGAGACCTTGGAATGGCTGGGGAGAGCCCGGTTCCTGACCACAACAGAGCTGACGAAGGGTTACTGGCAGGTGCTGTTAACCTCTGCAGATAGGGAGAGGTCTGCTTTCATTACCCCATATGCTTATTAGAATTCAAAGTAATGCCATTTCAGATGAAGAATGCACCCACAACCTTCCAGAGGCTTATGGATCACATCCTGGTTGGGGCATGTGAATATGCACTGGCTTACATGGATGACATTGCCATTTACAGCCAGACATGGTAGGATCATGTCAGGCACCTGAGGGAGGTGTTCCACAGACTGAAGGTCACAGGGCTGACAGTTAAGGTGGAAGAATGCCAAGTAGGCATGGCTGAAGTGTCCTACCTTGGGCATCAGATGTGCAGTGGATGCATCCATCCAGAGCCAGCAAATGTTGATGCCATCCAGGCCTGGCCCACCCCTGCCACAAAGAAATAGATAAAGGCACTTCTGGGAACAGCCAGGTACTACAGGAGGTTTGTACCTCATTACTGTGATGTGGCCAAGCCCCTAACAGACCTGACAAAAAAGAGAATGCCTGAAAAAGTTCTCTGCACAGAGGACTGCGAGTCTGCCTTCCAACGGTTGAAGGAGGCATTATGTGGGTCACCTGTCCTTGCTAGCCCCAATTATGGCTTAAAGTTTGTAGTACATGTGGATGCCTCAGACCATGGGCTGGGTGCTGTCCTGAGCCAGGTTACACTGAAGGGGGAGGAGCACCCCATAGTGTACCAGAGCGGGAAGCTTCTGCCCAGGGAAGAGTCATATGTCACAGTGTAGAGGGAATGTTTGGGGATAGTGTGGGCCCTTCAGAAGCTGCAGCCATATCTGTACGGGAAGGAGTTCACTGTGGTCACTGATCATAATATCTCCAGTGTTCTGGCCAAATTTCCCCCATTCACTAAAAATACCACTAACAGCTTAATCTGATTCAAGATCAGTTGACATCCATCGGTATCCCCCTTCCCTGGGTCATGCCAGAAAATAGGCAGAATTTGTCTAGTGCACTTACACGATCAACAAGAACTAAATAAATTAATAAAATAATCCCTTGACATGGCTCCATAGGACTATTGGGCAAAACACAAAGTTATTGCGCTTGAGTTTGGCACTACAGTCATATAATATGATCATTCAGCACCGAAGAGGGGCACAGAATGCCAGTGCAGATGGACTGTCAAGGCAAGACTAAGTGCATGGCATAATCCTTTAGGAATTCCCCAGGCCCTACATGAATGGCAGTGTCTCTTGGGGGTTGCCCAAAAGAGAGACACCTTCATTTCTTGACGGGGGGGTAGAGATATGACAGAAAAGGGAACCAAAGCCATGTATTCCTTGGATTCATTTATTCTTTTCTAAATATGCATCTGCTCCAGGTACAAGATGGTTACCAGATCACATGATCAAGTAGTATATGACAGCTTATGCCAGCCAGTGTAGAGGGACTGATGTTCTCATGGGAAAGTTAACAGGAAAGCTAGGGAGGAGGCAATAAAGCAATAAACCCAGTGGGGAGTCCTTCCTGGAGATGTTCCCAGGTTGGAAAAAGGATCCAGGTGCATGTCATAATGTAAGCAAAGAGGTGCTGAATGGTGGGTGGACACACACACATACTCACACACACACTCTCTCTCTCTCTCAAAGAGGGCTGTCCAACATGGATCTGTCACATTGAGTGAGACCCCTCCCCACATGGAGTGAGAAATATGTTGTGGCGCTGGAAGCAAGCACTTCTTCTTGGACTTGGTACCTCTGAAATCCAGAGCCCTGCAGCTAGAAGACTGGTAAGAAAGACAAGCTTAAGGAAAAGTATTTTCTTCAGATAGCAGCAGGTAAAGACATTGGTTTTAGCTGAGAATAGCTCGGAGTTCTGCTGTACACTATCTGTCTGTTCAACCTGATTTATTTTCTTCTTCTTAGTAAATGTGCAACCCTTTTGTTTCCTGTAAATACATCCTGTTGTCAATACTCATAGTCTTTTAGTAAAGCTTCTATTTTTTAAAGAATTGGTGACTGCTTGTTTTATTTAAAAGGGTAATTCTGCCATTTCTGCTGGACTCTGTTTGCAGTCTGTCTTGGAAGTGGCACTCTACCCACAATTATTGCGTTGACCTTCCTGACCTTGAGCAAAGAGGAGGAGGTAAAAAACAGGTTTCCTGGTTCCTGTTAGTAAAAACCATGTGGTGGCAGTGATCTTGAAGTCCCTGGTAAGGGATTTGTGTCACAGTTAATACTTAAAAAAAAAAACCTAAGGAAACAAAAATTAGAGTTAGCACCTTACAGATTTTGAACAAAGAACTTAGCTATGTTTATTGTTCTTTATTTTCCATTTGTTCTTTAAATTTATTTTCCATTCCATTTCTTTGAAAAAAAAAACTGTAGCTAACGACTGGATCAGAGGTTATGAGGCAACTTTTTCAGCTCCAGAGATCACTAAAATGTATTGAAGAACATTATTATCCCTCAAAGTCCAAAGTGTCAGTTACTCTTGGTGATAACACTCCCAGATTCACCAGGAACACAGCTTAGTCATTCATAACTCTCCCAGTTTTATTACCAAAATAAATGACTGCTCTTTTATGTATTTGTTAAAGGGAGGCTAAAACAAAGTGAAACTTATCTTGTTAATATGTCACTCCTACCTACTGTATGTATGTCAAAGAAATTAGCAAGAAGCTAGTTTTCATCAGCTTAGAAATTAAAGATTTTAACTAAAATCTTAGACAGACTTCATGTGACATCAGCAACTGGTATGGCCACTTGAAATGGAGCTCCTGATGCCCACCAACTAAATCTACTCCCATCAATAGACATCGGTGCTAATTCATCACATTGACTCATACCCTTCCCTTCTCCTATCCTTTGGCATGGGTGCTTCACAAAAGAATCAGCGGTGAAAGAGACTCCCAAACCTTCAGGAAAGACAAAAGCTCCATGGACCAACAGCCCTAGTCCCACACTTTCCCAGGCCTCTGACCTTACCATGGGTTAGTGCAAAGATGACAACTGCTGCACAAAAAGGAGATCCCTTGTGAAAAAAGCACCATATTGACAGCAAAGTCTCAGGGATTTGGAAAGACCTACGCCACCTAGAGCAACGCACCTCGGGGCATCAAAACCAGAGGGGCTTGCTACATGATGAACATTTAGCCTATAGGAGATCACTGGCGTATTTGCCCCAGAGGGACAGAGCGCTTACATAGCGGGCAGAAGATGCTGAGGCTCACACTCACAAAAACAATGTGCATCTTTTTGGTTTCCCTGAAGGACCAGAGCAGAACAACATAGAGGTTTTTTTTTAAATGTGGCTTAAAACAGAAGTGGCCCTCTGAGAGGACTTTGAACTGGGAACAGAATGGGTCCATTGGGTGATGGACCCAAAACCCAAACCGGGTGCACCCCACGTTCCATCATCATAAAATTCCTCAGATATCCTATAAAAGAAAAAATACTTTGAGAAGCATGGAACAAAAAAGACTTAAACCTGGATGGCCTGCACATATACACTGATCAAGACTTCCCGCCTCTGAGCTAACCCACTGGTGCAGTGGTAACGCTACCACTCACAATACCGATGACCCAGGTTCAGAAGAGAATCTGCGTTGTTGGAGGGCTGGCCAAGCGGAGGAGGCTTGAGCATCCACAGGACTGCTCTCCTCCTCTGTCAGAGACAGTGGATAGAGTCTGATGTTTGCCTGGCCCCTGGTGGAATCTGGGGGGAGGTAGCACAGACCAGAAAGTCGGGAGATGTGCAGACCTCAGTGTACATCACATGGGAGAAAATGGTGTGCACTATGATGTTCTTGCATGTCACACCTCCCAGGGGACAAGAACACAAACAATTCTGGTGGTAGGATGTCAGCAGGTGTTCGCAGGCCCTGTACCAAACCAGCTAGGCTCACCAGTCTAAACTGGATCTGGTCCTTGGCAGGGACTGGGGACCCCTGCAGACCCCACCAAGCGGGAAGGGGGGGCCAGCCCTGGGGGAAGATGGCTGGTAGTAAGTCCCGGCAGAAGTCAGGGTGACAGGGTTGGGGCACCTGCCCGAAGAGCCATCCAGGACAGGGAAAAAAAAGTCTTCCCCCCTCTCTTTTTAGTCAAGCATAAAAAAATATATGCTGTCATTAAACAACTAAGAGACAAAGGAATCAAGGCACAAATGTGCTATACAGCAAAATTGATAGTCATGCTGCCGGAGGGACCAAAATTGTACGAGTCGCTATTAAGTGCCAGCAAATACCTTTAGTCCCAGAGCATGAAGCTCCTCAATTTGCAAAAGGAGATCACAGAGAAGGAGAGAGGTGATCTACTGTGGAACATAGCAAGTGCTGGGCACTCAGGTGGCAACATAAGACCTGATAGTCTGTTGCCCTACAATCTGAGCTTAAATACCTATTGCTCCAAACAAAAGAAAACACAATGAGCATTTTTGGGACTTCTCAGTGTGACCTAAAGTTTGTAGTTACCTTTGCTCACACCTGCTGCCCACACACCACCAGACTGTCACTTGGCGAATCCCTTCATCCGGCAACTCATTCCTGAAATCTTACCTGGTCAGCAGTGGACTTCAGATGGCAGTCTGGCTCATCCACTTCCAGCCAGAAGCTCTGGATCTGGTTGTTTCCCATCCGGAACTTGTGATATAGCCCTAACGTGCTCAACAGGCTCAGTTCTACAGACACCTACCTGGACTACCGCAACAGAAGACCTCCCATTGGAAGAGAGGTCTGCTTCCGTTTTTTTAAGCCATCTTGTTAACCTTGCAGCTCAAATGTTTACCTTCGCCTTGTGAATGGTGTACCTCAGACCGCTCTAAATGGACTTTGACATTTGCCTTTTTTAGCTGATCGCACCTGATTCAAGACAGCTGCAACTGATCTGGGGAAAACTTTGCGGGCTATAGGGTAAACCCAGGTAAATGACTCAGCAACTCTTTGGCATCTACACATTTGACTAGTGGTCTTGATGAATTGTCTCCCTTGGGGAGAATCCATCATGATAAAGGGACACCTGGAAACTATTTCACACAGTGTGAACTTTAAAATGAGAGCTCAGTGGTTATGGACATTTCTGAGATACTGGACAATTATGGGTGGAGGGGTGGGAGACGGTCAAGGAGCAGGGTGGTTTTGTCAATTCTGGCAAGGGTTTACTGCTAAAAGTTTGCAAAGTTTCTGCTGATTTGCCTGACATTATGGCAATAAAAAATGTCTTAGTTATCTGTTCGGTTGAGTTATGTTATTGGATGCATCATATAGAGACAGGCTAAATGGGGTATTTGCATTGGGGGCCCTCCCTATGATGGAGGAGGGATCTCTGTGGTCCATCTGATGCGACCCTGTTCACATGGTTGGTGGTGGGGGGAGGGTGGGACAAGAGGGACCGGAAGCCTCGTTCTTGTGAGGCCACATATAGACAGAGGGCAATATTTTCTCTTCCTCCCTAGTGTGGGCCCAGCTGGGGCTCTCCTCTATACTGAACATTCTGGTTCCCGAGGAAGACAGTACTTCTTTGACTATCTTTGTACCATTGGTACTAGTTTCTATGATCCTCTTTGTTCAGCTGCTCAATGTTCTTAGTGTTGATTGTTGATGTTACTCAGTTTACATTTGGCTCAGTTGGGTATGGTATGTTTGATGGATAATTGACTCTGACATGGTGGGGGGGGATGAGTAAGCTCCTTTTTTGTGTAATCCAATGATGAACACTGTGAAGGTTTGTTCCCTTAATGTAAATGGGATAAATAATGTGGTTAAATGGGCTAAGATACTGCTAAAGTTATGTAGGAGGGGTTGTGATGTGGAGCTAGTGCAGGAAACCCCACTTTCCCAATCTGAACATCTAAAGCTCCATAGGAGCTGGGTGGAGACGGTCTACTCTGATGCACGCCCTTGGGCAAAAGCTGGAGTGAGTCGGCTCCATGGCGCCAGTGAAAGGTCAGGGTTCAGGCACAGGACTCGGTTTACGCCCGAGCCCAGGTGTCATGAGTGGAGGGCTGGCAGGAGGTATTCCACAGCATCAATTGGACACTTCCTCCTGGGGGGGGGCAGGGGCCTTGGCACCTGGAGGTCGATTGGCAGATGTGCAAGGCAGCGGTAACTCGACACCCCCACATGTCCCTGCTTCAGGTCACTGTCTCACTCTGGCTCCATTAGGGAGGGGGGGCGGAGGACAGAAAATGAAAAATAATCACCCATGCCAAACGGATGATGGCGGCCTGCCTCTCCTCTCCATGAAGCCAGGAAGCCCCCGAACTGCACCCTCGATACCCGATGCAGATGCAAGGAAAGCGCGTATGGGCACTTCAATCTCCCCTTCCGGTTGCCCCCATGGGTAGTGGGGCACCCCGATGAAGGGATACATCAGATCAGTAGGGACAACAGTCAAGGAAGCAGTAGATGGCATAATGGGGAGAAGCAATGGAGGTGAGGGTTGGCAGCCCAAAGGAGTGGGCAGCTAGGTTGGTAGGGACAAAAAGGATACTGCAAAAAAAAAAGCTGAAGTGATCATACTGGTAACAAGGGCCTTTCATTTCAGGTGAGACACACGCATGTGGATAAGACAGGTAGGTTGGTGCTAATATTGGCCCAACTCCACCTACTGCAGCATTTTTAGAGGGGTGTTCTCTACTCTGGCACAATTGCCTAACGGTCAGGTAATTTGTGCAGGAGATTGAAATTGTGTCAAAACCAATACTTTGGACAGAAATGCAGCCCCCCAAAAAGGGAAGAAAATATTATTCTAAACTACTCAGAACATTAGTAGTAGAGGGTGGGTGTGTAGACCCGTGGTGCTTTTATAACCCCCAAACCAAGGAGTTCACCTTTTACCCTCTATCATCCAGTGCATATTCCATTTTTTTTTATTTATATTTTTTGTGCATTTTTTCCTCCCAGTTTTGCCCTTGCCTGACCCTGGTCACATATGTGTGTGTGGAGGCACGCACATGCCACGGCACCCTCCCGATACTTTGCCAGCCCCACCCACCTGCATTACCTGTCAGACCTCCACCTGACAGGAGCAGAATTATGGGGGGGCAACGGAGATCCTCCCCAGGAGAGGAGAGCTGCCAGTATGGCTGCTCAATCCTGCTCCTTCTGTCCCGCCCAATGACCCCCGACAACCCGGTCCCGTTCCTGAACCAAAGTCACTGGTGCAGTGCGAGGTGTGGCGTCCAGCACCTCAACCCTCAGTGCCACCGGACTGGCCAGGCTTGACCATTTCTATACTCGGAAACAATGGGCCATCATCTTCAGAGATATACAGGCTCACACAATCGTCATCTCAGATCACGCCATGAACTCCTGTAATGTGGAGTCAGGCCCTCGGATTCCAAGGGATTTTGGAGGCTGAATGCAGGCTGCTTAATGATGAGGTTTTCATTAACTCAGCTAGAGAGGTGATTAGGAATTATTTAGCTGAAAATAAGGAGAAGGATACCCATATCAAATATGTATGGGATAGTCTCAAGGCAGTTTTGAGGGGTCATATGATTTCTTCTGCAACTTTTACAAAAAAGCAGCATTAGGAATGTTTTTTTTAAGGTGGAAGGCAAGTTAGCCCAGTTTGAAGTCTCAGCACAAAAAAACTTGTGATCCTGCCCTCCTCCCTCAGCTGCAACAGGCTCAAGAGGAAGTGAACACGCTGGCTCTCCACAAAGCAGAGAACAGTTTAAGCTTCACCAATCAAAAATATTACAAGTGGGGTAATAAGGCTAGCAAATTACTGGCACTTCAACTTCAAAAGCAGGAGGTGGATCACCATATACCTAAGATTGTCCCAGAGAATAACCCCACACAAATCTCACTCATCCTAAGCAAATGGATTTAGAATTCCATAATTTTAATGTCACTCTTAATTTTTTTTTTTTTACTTTCTATTTTTTTCTCCTCCCTCCCACCAGCTCTGGTATCCTCAGGCGCACCTAGGAGTCATCTCTCTGCGGACCGCCCGACCTGGTCAACCCCTTTCACCCATGGAGCTGTGGCTTACCCCCTGGGTTGGGATGAGGTGGGGCCCAAACACCCCAAACATCTGGTTGTGTCCATCGAGAGGTGCCAGGAAGGCGGCCGTAAATCGAGGGTAAGCTTCGGTGCTCCGCCTCCACCAGAGCTGGAAGGTATTTTTCCTCTGTTCTGTAGGGGACTGGCTAGCACCTGATGTCAAGGTATTGCCACCGACGTCAGCCACTCCCGACCCTTCTCTATGCTCCAATGCTTGCTATGCCTCCAGCTTCCACCAGAGGCCAGCCAAATGCCCAGCATGGGCCCCCCTCCTTCCTGGGAGAGGAGAGCTGTCCTCTGGATGCTCGATCCTCTCCCTTCCCTGCTGACCCCCAATGACCCGGCTCATTCCTCAAACCCTGGTCGCCGGGCGATGAGTGTGGCATCCAGCGCCTCAACCCTCAGCACCACCAGGCCAGCCTAATGTCACTCATTAGAACCCAGAGTCAGGCACAGGGCAGGCAGAGGTGATAAGGGACAACCTGGATAAAGTTACCCTTCCCCGCCTCACAGAAGAAAAGAAAGAGAGGCTAGAGACACCCTTTTGGGAGGGCGTACGGGGAGGGGTTATCAAAACTTTGAATACCTGTCGCTCTCTGGGGCCTGATGGGTTCACTGTGGAATTTTATAAAAAGCTCACTTCAGAACTCACCCCAGTGTTGGTGAAAGTGTGTATTTCAGCCCATGAGGAAGGAGAGATGCCTAACACATTGGGGGAGGCAATTATCACAGCGTTGCTTAAACCAGGGAAAGATGTAACCAAACACACTAGCTACTGCCCTATTTCTCTTTTGAATCAACATGCAAAAATTTAAATTTGGAGACATATTTTGAAAGTGGATTGGAAATGAATATAATAACCCAGGTGCGTGGGTGAAAGTGAATGGTACCCTCTTCCCACAGTTCCCATAAATCGTAAGACTAGACAGTGTTGTCCTCTCTCCCCCCTCTCCTTTTTGTTCTCAGCTTAGAACCCCTTGCAGAGTTGCTGCAGCAGTCATAAGATTTTCAGGGAATCTAGTTGAAAGGGGAAGAAATTACAGTATTCCTGTATGTGGATGATGCACTTTTTTATGTTGCCAACCCCGCTCAAAACATACCTAAAGTGCTCGAATCACTCCACAGGTTTGGACAAGTTTTAGGCTTCAAAATTAATGAGACCAGATCTGAAATCATGTTCTTGGGCTCTCAGATGACCACACAGCTCAGACTATGTTGTAAACTGAAATGGGTAAGTAAAGGGTTCAGATATTTGGGAGTCTGGATGACCCCAGATATAGCTAGACTATTTCAAACTAACTATGCTCATCTCTTATCTTGAGATCCAGGCCAACTGCACAAGACGGAAGGAGTTACTTTATCAGTAGGGGGAAGGGCAGAAACTATTCACATGAACATTTTACCCAGACTCAGTTTCTGTTTGCTTCCTTGCCCCTACAACTGCCAACCTCATTCTGGAAACCTCCTTTCCTTATGCGCTCTACTTTTTTTTTTGGGGGGGGGCAAGGATTAAATAGGATATGATTATCTCCCCAAAGAGTAAAGATCAGCGTGGTGCACCTGATTTAAGGGCCTACTGCTAGGCTGCCCATTTACAAAACATTATAGCCTATATAAATCACTCAGAGACACTTAGCTGGGTGAGCATGGAACAAGATGCTCTGGGCCAGGTCATGATGGCTGATGGCATTTTTATAGTAGTAGTAGTAGTAAAAAGCTTAATTTTTATACAGGATGATGTCACAATGTCACTGTTAGTACCAATATGGAACTGTTTTCAAGGTGTTCGTGTTAGAATTTGAAAAAATATTTTTGAACAATAAAATTTATACATGTAATACTCAGTTACAAAATAGTCTAATAGGACAATCATATTCACATTGATACATTCAATACAGATTACCCATCGTATTGTATAATATACAAAGTTATCTCCTTTTTATGCTCAATGGCATGTGAAACCTATTATTATTGCACTCTGATACTCGGCCTATTTCATTTAGGATACATTCTAAACTTATACAGTACAATTTCATCAAAAGGACAGTATATACCCCTGGTGTTAAAATCAACTATTATTGACAATTTATACACCCAAGTTTTCAGTTTCTGCTCATTTTCATGGCTACTAAAGTAGCCCCAATGCTTGCCAACTTGATTTGAAAATATCATACTGCCATATTTATTTTTAACTTTTAAGGTTTGATAATGAGAAGTACCATTATTCCTTAACTTATAAGTATTATCTTTTTTATTTAGTTTATTTATTAGATAATCCTGGTGATTTATTTTTTAAAGTACTTTGTATTAAACAAATCGAAAACCACAGTCACGACACTGTATGAGACTCTAAACCTAATGTTTATAGATAGGGATTCTCTCAAAGTAACCCCAATGACCAATCTGTGGGTGGAGCTGACACTCCAGGTGTGGGACAAGGTTTGTACAAATCATAATCTCAATACTGGTCTTAGTATATTGACCGGAATATTAGCCTGCTTAGACTTTGCCCCAATTAAATTAGATGCTGCATTTCAAAGGTGGGAGAGGCACAGTTTTTGTCACATTGGGTTTCTTTATATAGGTGAGAATTTGAAGTCCTTCCCCCATTGGTCTTTCAAATCAAGATCTTTTTCAGTTTCTGCAGTTGCACCATTATTTGACTACAGACCCAAAAGTAGCACTGCTTCAGGTAGACAAAAACCCACTGAGGACCTTGCTACAGTCCACAGCAACCCAAGCTCAGGCTGGAAAGAGGATTTCCACCATATACTCAGCTCTCTATACTTCTGAAGAAGATCACGTTAACCCTCATGAGAAAATGGGAGCCGCATGCCCCCTCACAGATCAGGAACTAGGGCAGGTTTAGGAATTGGCACACAAGACTACAGCCTCTGCCACCTGGCATGAGTTCCACTGGCAAACAGCAGTAAGGTACTTCCATACCCTAACTACATCAGGGCATCATGGTACTTATCAATCTGGTCTTTGTTGGAGGGGATGTGGGATGGTGGGTACCCATGCCCACATTTTTTGGAGTTGCCCAATTATTAAGGAATTTTGGAAGGCAGTAGCCCAGAACATGGGGCAAATATTAGACATTGCCATGCCAAACACATTCCAGCTTTGGATAGGGTTCCATGTCATAAGGGCGCTTTCCGAATAGCGAATAACATAATCAGCGAGTGCACATCGCCGAAAGCAGATACGGCGACTGTGCACTATACAAACATAAGAAATTTGCCAGTAGATAAAGGCCTAGAGGTCTATCAAGTCTGCTCAAATGTGCAGCTAGCACCCCTTAGTCTGCAGCTGCCCCTCCCTTCCACCCTTCCCTTCCATTGACCCTCCCCCTTGCCCTGTCCCAACCCCTTTTTAAGCAGACCACTGTTCTACTGGATACCACTTCTGCCGGTAACGTATTCCACCCAGCTACCATCCTCTCTGTAAAAAAAAAGTGTCTCCTCATCTCCCTCCTGAACTTTCCTCCCTCTAGTCTCATATCATGACCCTGGGTGTCCCTCCCCTCCCTTACTTTGAACAGACCCTCTGTACCTGTCTTGTTTATTCCTTTCATGTACTTAAAGGTTTCAATCATGTCCCCCCATCCCTCTTCTCCTCCAGCAAGTACATGTTCAACTCCTTCAGCCTCCTTTCATATGATAAGTCCCCCAATCCCTTGATCATCTTTGTCACCCTGTGCTGCACCCCTCCAGTAACTTAATGTCCCTCTTCAGATGCGGGTGCCAGTACTGCACGCAGTACTCCAGGTGCGGTCTAACTAATGATCTATACCGTGGCAGAATCACCCCCTCCCTCCTCTAGGATATACCCCTTGCAATGCAACCAAACATTTTGTTGGCCTTTGCAGCTGCCTTCCTACATTGTGCCGAGTTGTTCATTGACCCTGTAATAAGCACCACCGATCCTTCTCCTCCTCTGTCTGTGCTAACTGCACTCCCCCACGCTGGTACCTCCTCCTTGGGTTCTTCACCCCATATTGTAGCACCTTGCAATTTTTGGCATTAAACCCCAGTTGCCAGGTGTCTGACCAGGTTTCCAGAGTTGCCAGATCATCCTGCAACCCGTTCCACCCCCCCTAGGTCGTCCATCTTGGTATCATCAGCAAACAGATCGATCTTGCTCTTGATGTCCAATGATATGTCTTCAATGAATATCCCAAACAACACTGGTCCCAACACCGAGCCCTGTGGAACACCACTCATCACTACCCTTGGGGATGAGAGCTCCCCACCCACCACCACCCTTTGTTGCCTTCTCTGAAGCCAGTTCCCTACCCATCCCACCAGCTTTGCACCTGCCCCAATGCCTTCTAACTTACTTCCCAGCCTCCCATGTGGCACTGAGTCAAATGTCTTAATGAAGTCCAGATACAGGACATCCACTGCATGGCCCCCGTCCAATTGCCTAGTTACGCAGTCATAGAACTCCACCAGGTTGGTTTGGCAGGATCTGCCACGTATGAAGCCATGCTGTCTGCTGTCCTGTAGTCCTTTGGCCTCCAGAAGGGCCACCAGCCTCTTCTTCAGGATAGTTTTCATCAGCTTACCCAGAACGGATGTAAGGCTCATCAGTCTGTAGCTCCCCAGTTCATCCTTGGGGCCACTCTTGTGGAGGGGCACCACATGAGCCATCCTCCAATCCTGAGGTACACCTTGAGTGTAGTGAGGCATTAAATAGGTTTGCCAAAGGTCCTGCAAGGACCTCTGCCAGCTCCTTCAGTACCCTGGGGTGGATGCCATCTGGGCCTGGTGCCTTGTCCACCCTCAGTGCCTTCAAACCCTCCAGAACTCTGCCTTCCATGATTTCCCCATCTGTCACCCCCTCCCCCCCTGTTTCTTCCGTACCTCTCCCCTTGGGTATCACCCCACCTCTTCTCCTTAGTAAATACCAAGCAGAAGTAATTATTTAGCGCTTCTGCCTTATAGCCCCCTGCTTCCACCCAACACCCTCCCCCCTTTCCTAATCCTTACGATGTGGTCCTTACAGTTCCTTTTCTCTCTGATGTACCTAAAGAAGTCCTTCTCCCCCTTCTTAATGCCTTGTGCCAGCCTCAGCTCTGTAGATGCCTTGGCTCTCCTTACTTCCCGTGTCACCTCCTTTGATTCCGTCAGGTGCTCCTCCCTATCCTCCCCCTCCCTGTTTTCTTGTACCTCCTAAAGGCAGATCTTTTCCTCCTTACCTTTTCCATGACCTCCTTGCTCACCCAGCTCATTGTTTTAGCCCTAGCCTTCTTGCTCTGGGCTTTGCTGCAGGTTCTGGTTGCCTCCACTATCCCCAGCTTTATGAGCTCCCACCTCTGGTTAGTGCCCATACTAGGTTGAATTCTGGCCAGGTACCCTTTTACCACTTTCCTCATCCTCCCAAAGTTGGTCCTCCTGAAGTCCAGCACTCTTGTGCCAGATTCCAGTCCTTTCTTGCCCATATCCAATGTGAGCTATTCTGAGTGGTGGTCACTCCCTGACAGCAGTTCTTCCACCCTAATTTCCCTCATAAACTCCCCATTTTCCAGCACAAGGTCAAGGGTACTCCCTAACCTGGTTGGTTCACTGACCATTTGCATCAGGAAGCTGTTCTGGAAGGCATCCAGCAGTACCTGCTCCCTTCCATTCCTGGTTGCTGGGGTACTCCAGTCAACTCCTGGCATGTTGAAGTCCCCCACAATCACCACACTACCCTTCTCGCAGTCCTCCTGATCTGTCCTGCTAGTTCCCTGTCTAACTCCTCCGTCTGAGAGGGCGGCCTGTATAGCACTCCCATTCTGAGAGTTCTATTCTTAGAATCCTGTATTTGTAATCAAAGTGACTCCGTACTACCCTCTTCCCCTTCCTCCCTTACACACTTCAGTCTTTCCTTCACATATAGTGCCACCCCCCTTTCCCAATCACCCTATCCCAATGAAATAACCTGAACCCTGGCACAGGCAGGTCCCAGTCATTGTACTGGGTGGCCCACGTTTCTGTGATGGCTGCAATGTTCACCTCTCCCTCTGCTATGAGCACCTGTAATGCTGCAGTTTTCCTCCCAAGGCTCCTAGCATTAATGGTGACCACCTTCCACCCTCCCCCCCATCCTGCCCTCCTTTACTAGCATCACCAATAGTACTTGCCATTTGTTCTTTGTCACTGTTATGTGGGGTAAGCTCATATGGCTTCCCAACCTGTGGTCTCTGCACATCTCTTGCCCACTTGCCACCCCCCACTCCTAGTTTAAATTCCCAACTTCCTCTGTGTACTCCTCCATCCTCTGTTTCAACACTTTCTTTCCCTCCTCGCTCAAGTGTAGTCTGTCCTTGGCACATAGACTACTGTCCTCCCAGGTCCCTCCCCTGCCCCACAAGCCCATACCCTTTAGCATGACACCAGGTTCTTAGCCATCTGTTAAATTCCTCTATTCTCAGCTTTCTTTGTGTGTTTGCCTTGGGTACTTGAAGTATCCCTGAAAAAGTTACTGATCTTCCTGCTCCCTCACGTAATTGTCTTAGTTCCTCAAACCTCCTCTGGACTATATCTACCATCTTGTCAGCCAGGTCATTCATCCCGAGATGAATAATTAAATGAAGCTTGTCCCTACCCCTTCTAGCATATTTCAGAACAGACTGTCCCATCCTTTCCACTGTCATTCCTGGCATGGCCTCCACCCAAACACGACTATGCCTCTCCCTTTTGTTACCCCACCTGACTCCTCTTAGTATTGAGTCCCCCAGCACTAAGTTTCCACCCCTGTTACTGCCTGCTTGCTTCCATTCCTCTCCATCTCTCATTCCTGGCTCCTCTTCTTCCTCCTGCACAGTATTTCCCCCTTCTGCCCTATTGTAATTCCCTCAGCAGAACTTCCCCCGCTCCAGTTTGGTCCAGGCATTTATCAGTTACTCCTCCAATTTCATCACCTCCCTCTTCCTCCTTCCCCTCTAGCACTGCAAAACAGTTTTCTGAAGACTGTTCACCAATGCCCGCTTCCTCTCTCCTCATAGTAACTTGTTCCCTCCTTTCCACTCCATGACTGTTGCCACTTCTCCTCCCCTCATAAGTCCCTATCTCCTCCTTACGTTTGTCTTTTATCTCCTGACCTGGTTTCCCAGAAACCGTTCTTCCTGGCCTAGGCCCCTTTGTCTCCACTTCCCTTCTTCTGACCTTCTCCTCACCAAAGTTGGCCCAAATTGCTCTCCCTCATCTCCCTTCCTCCCTCCAGTATTGGGATATAACCGCCTCCAGTCTGCCTTGCCGGTCTTAGTTTCTCCTACAGACTCTCAATCTCCTTTCTAAGTTTCTCTATGTGGTTGCACACTAAACATCCCCCCACCCTCCAGGCAATTTTTAGAAAGACTGGCGCACCGCAGTTGTTGCAGCCTACCACCCTACCCATTGCTCTCATTGCCCACCAGCGACCCCCCACCCTTCCAGATGAAAGATACCAAACACTCCAAGTCTCCCCTCTCCTTCCTCTATTGATGCAAAACATTCTTCTCCTTTTCTTAATTTCCCTTATCCCCTTTGTCGTACACTTCTAGATAGATTGAGCAACTGCTTTTCACATGCCTATCCCTCCTGTCCACACCCAAAAAAAACTTTAAGCAACTATTGCACAGTCTTCTTTAAACTCCTGCCCCGCCTTTCCACAATGCAAATACCAATGTAAACAAGTAACACTGAAAGCTCCTTGTTTTGCAGTTATTTCCCTTCCACTGAAATAGCAGTCACCTCTTCACTCACTGCTGTTTCTTTCCCGGATGTCTGCTTCTGTTATGACAGGTGCATGTCCTTTTCCCTTTTGGGGAAGTGATGTCAGAACCCCTGGTATAAAGGAAATCATGGACCTATGGCGGGCGGGGTGAGGGGCAGGGAGGGTGGGACCAGCCCATGCCTCCCAGAAACAATCAGGTAACTGAGGCCCCTGGTCAGATCATTAGCATCCTTCCCCCACTATGCACTAAATTTTGCAGCTAGTGAAGCCAGCAAAAAACAATCACAATTCCACTCAAAGCACAAAAAATAGGTTAGCTACCAAAAGAAGCAGGTCTCCAATTCAAACAGCCTCATCAACAACACACCAAAACAGGCTTGAAATTAGAAGATGCAGGTTTCCAATTCAAAGTAACAGCCCCATTAAAATCACAAAAATAGGTTTGAAATGAGAAGAAAGCATTAGAAATAGACCTCCAATGTAAAGGAATGACAACCCCCACTCAAAGCACACCAAAATAGATTTCAAAGTTTCATCAGCTCCAAAATAGTTCCCTGCTAGCCCCTTTTAAGAAGTAAGACAAACTCAGCCTTCTACACAGTGAAACATCAAAACAAATGAGCCTACTTACAGCACAAAAATAGGTTTCAAAATTCCAACAGCCCCAAAACAATACCCTGCTAGCCCCTTAGAAGTAGTAAGAAAGAAAAAAAATAACCTTCTACCAAGTAAAATCCACAAGAACAATGTAAAAGCAGCAAGAAGAAGCTACTGTACTGGAACTGATCTGATCCCCTTCCCTTCTAGGCCGACAACCACAGCTGCGACCCTCTATGAGACTTCAAACCTAATGTTTTATGTGGGGGGTACACCCCATGCCCCCCTTTCTTTATATAATCAACTCTGAGGGGGGGGCCTGACACTGGGGTACAGGCAAACCTTCGGGAGGGGCTATTCTGGGGGAGAGGACTGCACAAGGCACAAGTCCGGGATTGGTAATGGGACATGAAAATGGGACACCCAAAAAACAACTAAAGTTCTACACTACCAAAATCATAAAAATGTTACCATGCCCTTCCCAGACCTGAATCCTGTACCTCCTGCACCACAGCCATCGGAGTGAGATCCACTACACCTAGTGAGCAGCTCGACAGCACCGCCCACACTTCCTCCCTTATTCTTCTCCACATCACGTTCTCCCACAATCACGCCATCTCTTACTCGCTGCTATGTGCCTCTGACATTCGCTTAAACCTCGTTCACGAACCCTCCATGCTTGCTCTCTTCCTGTGTGCTGAAAATGAGTCACACAAAACTCAATTTTAAACATTGGCTAGACAACAGGACCCAGAGGGTAACAGTAAATGGAGCCCACAGTGAAGAAAGGTGGGTTACTTGTGGGGTACCGCAGGGTTCAGTCCTTTCTAATGTCTTTATAAGTGACATTGCAGAAGGACTGGAAGGGAAAGTATGTCTCTTTGCAGATGACACAACGATCTGCAACAAGGTTGATACACAAGGTGGAGTGGAAAGGATGAGAAGGTACTTGGCAAGGTTGGAGGAATGGTCAAATGTATGGCAGCTTAGATACAATGCAAAGAAGTGCACAGTAATGCACCTGGGAAACAAAAACCCAGGGGAAGAGTACACATTGGGGGATGAGATAATAACAACAACAGAAATGGAATGGGACCTGGGGGTAGTCATATCAGATGACCTTAAGGTGGGCAAGCAATGTGAGAAGGCAGTAAGGAGGGCTGGGGGAGTACTGGGATGCATAGGGAGAGGCATCACCAGTAGAAAACAGGAAGTTGTTATCCCTCTGTACAGACAGTTGGTGAGACCCCATCTGGAATACTGTGTGCAGTTCTGGAGACCCCATCTCTGCAAATACATAGACAGGGTGGAGGCTATCCAGAGGAGGGCAATCAAAATGGTGCAGGGTCTGCACCAGAAGACATACGAAGAGAGACTAAAGGAGCTTAATATGTATACCCTCAAGGAAAGGAGGGAGAGGGGGGGACATAATAGAAACTTTCAAGTACCTCAAGGGAATCAACAAAGTCCAAGAGGGTAGCATCTTTCAGAAAAAGAGATGTGCAAGAACAAGGAGTCACAATTTGAAGATAGAGGGGGGATGGCTCAGAGGTAATGTGAGGAAGTATTTTTTCACAGAGAGGATTGTAGAGTCAAAAACAGTGGGGGAATTCAAGAATGCATGGGACAGACATAAGGCAATTCGGTAGCCTGTGATGTGGGCACATGGAGAAGGGTGCCATCCGTAACGGTGATGCCTTCAGGGCAAAATCTCAAATGGCGATGGGGAGGGGAGAGTGACTGGATGTGGGAATGGGCGAATTGGACGACAGGCTGTCACTATATGTACACTTGCGGGGGGAGTGAGCACGGCGAGCGTGTGCTGGCAGGGTGTGGAGGGATGTAGGGGGGGTGGTGCTGCGGTGGGTTGCCGAGCTGCACTGTGGCATCGGGGGTTGGCCTGCAGCTGGGGTGGGTGAGGTACTGGGTTTGGGTCCAGGCGCTGGTGTGATTTTATTGTGACTGGCCCAAACCTTTATTTTTATGCATTCGCCCCCTCAACAGCCACCCCCTGGGTTTAGAATCCTTTATTAGGGGGTATGGGGGTAGAAGCCCCCTATAGAGGTGTGGGGGAACAGCCCCCATAGAAAGCATGAAATTCATGTCCCTGCAATCGTTGTTTCGTGGCACGAGGGTGTCAGAGTGCTGAAAATGTTTTCGCCACTCTGACTTCACAATAATGGTGATCACCTTTAGGAAGTGGCCATTATCACACAGAACTAGGCAATTTTAGTGGGGAGGGTAGGAGGAGGTAGGCTGTTGGTTAACTAGGACCTGCAGCTTATCCATTAGGTAGGGAAATGGGCAGATTAGGTGGGCCAAGCGATCCTCATCTGCCATCAAATTCTATGTTTCTATGTAACTGCTCATTTGCAGTCACCCATTTGATGGTACACCTTTGAATAGTGGGACTACCCCCGCAAAGTACAAAAGATAAGCTCTATCTTTATAATAATGCTGTGGCTGCGGCCACTAAGGTGATTACCCAATTGTGGCTGATAATCACTCCACCTGCAGTAGAACATTGGCTAAAAAACTGTCAAAAACTGCAGGACATGGAAAGGATAACTGCTCAGTAGAGGCATCAAAAAGATAAATATTTAGGTAGATGGCTCCCCTTGTTTCACAACAAAGTGGAGAAAGGATAAAAATGTGGTGGAGATTTTGAACTATCTGGACTAAAGGGTATAAGTGCAGTCCCTCCTGATAATATTCTGCATCAAGATACCTCTGTGTCAAGATTTGCTTGATGTGGAACCTTTGCAAATAAGCACATAGCTCAAAGGTACTCTGATGTACAAATAAATAAATAAGATGGGTTCCACTCCATCTGCTCAGCCCCCCCATGTGACAAAGGAATCCATGAGTTCAGATATCTACGTTATGTTGTGGATCATAGTTTGTTCCCACGCCAAGCAATTGAACAATACTACAGGCCCCATGTGGTGACCAAATTCAAGCTTTTAGCCTGTCTCTCTACTGAGTGTTGTTGATTTTAATTCATATTTTTCTCTTCCTTTGGTAGCGATTAACTGTTTGTAATAAATTTATTGCTGTTAGAGGTGGGTAAGCCAGGAGTGTTTCACCTACAGCCAAGCCAGAGCCAGAGCCAGAGCCAGGAGTCTGGCTTGACTCTATGAGCCAAAACATGAGCCAAGCCCTGGCTACTGCAGGCTGTTCACTACATAGGAGTTGAACTTTTCAGACACTACACTAACCACTCAGGCTGACAAAAATGCTTACTTTGACCCAAACTGGCTTTGCTTGACCTTGGCTCTCAATTGTTTATAGAGGTTGAGCCAAGCCAAGCCAGACATTAAGCTCGAGCCTGCTCTGGCTCGCTCACCTCCAATCGCTGTCTATACTGTATTGAGAAATATATGTATGCCTGTTTTGTGCTTAAAAAAAATTCCAGAAAATCAATAAAGTTTAATTAAAAAAAAATATTTAAACTGTGCCCACCCGTCAGCACAGCAGTAGTGTTACTGCTCATGATGCTGGCAACCCACAAACAAGCAAGGATTATTGGAGGCCAGCCAGGGGAGGAAGGACTGAGGGTCCCATGGACTGCCCTCCTGCCTTGGGGGGTGGAATAAAAGACTCCCACTGCAGGATTGTTGCTTGATGAAGACCATATGGCAGCACAGTTGTGGACAACAGAAAGAGGAGGGGATGCTGCAGAATATTCTGACTTGTTGGAATGCCACATGTGGTGCCCCTGGGGAAAAAACACTGAGGAAAAATAGACAAGTTGCTGCATGCCAGCACCACTCTCAGGCTCTTGCACAACACATGCAGCTGGCCAACCACTACACTGTGGCCACTGGTAAGTAGTGGATAACCAGTAAGTCCGCAAAAAGGTCAGTGATGAGGTTGGGGGTGCCGCCAGGCAGACTCGTAAGTAGAGCTTAAAATACTAATAGAAAAAAATCTCAGGCTGATTGCTTCCTGTTTCTCTGTCACAACCCTTTTCTCTAGCTCTCTCTTCTCTCTCTCCCTCTCACCCCCCAAACCCCACTCATACAGTCTCAAGTCTCAAATCCACTACAAAACATCATGGATAGCAGTAAGCAACTATTTCTGCAGGGCTGGCTGCCAAGGCTTCATAAGGACTAAAAGACTGCCATGGTAATAGGCTTTTACATTGTGTCCACTCTACACGGAAAACAACAAACTACAAATATGTGCTTCGTCCCTTTGGGGCTCCTCAGTGCAGTGCAGTCACTGTCTCAGCCCAAGCAGCGTCAGTGGCTCAGTAGGTAGCACACTCGCCTCTGAGGCCGGGAGATCAGAGGACTGTGGGTTCAGTTCCCACATCTGGCACTTGGATTAATATCCCAGTACTGACACTGTAGTGCAGCATGAGAGGGGTGCCGCACTTCTGAGGTGCTGTCTTACGGATGAGACGTTAAAAGTGAGGTCCCATCTGCTTGGATTGGTGGTAGTTCAGGTGGATGTTAAAGATCCCATGGCACTTATCGAAAAGAGATGGGGAATTTTATTAAGAAATCAAAACATTGCATCATGAAAAATAAAAGACAATCAACCGATATACAATCAGATGAAGAAATGCAAAAATTATACAAATCACAAAGACAGGTAAAAAGAAAATCAGAAAAGTAATATACAAGATACATCAGGCAATATAATAATGAAAATCAAGATACAAAACAAAACGATTCATCCCGGAGGAAGTCCAGACAGAAAATATCTCATGAAAGAAAAGTAATATATTTCCACACCAGTTGAAAATGGGCCCTCGGTAAACAGTTTTTTTCCATTTCCATTATTCTAGAAAGAGCCGTTTCAATTTGCAAAAAATAGTCTGAGGAGATGCACCCCTGGCTGCACCCCTGGCGGAGCTTTTCAACAGGTCACTTGAGACAGGGAGGGTACCTAGGGATTGGCGAGAGGCACATGTGGTACCAATCCATAAAGGGGGGTCGAAGGAAGTACCAGGAAACTATAGACCCATCAGTTTAACCTCGGTGGTGGGAAAATTAATGGAGAGTATACTAAAGGAGCGATTGGGGTTTACTTGGAGGAGGTGGGAGGTCTGGATAGTCGGCAGCATGGGTTTGTGCCAGGTAGATCATGTCAAACCAACCTTGTAGAGTTCTATGAATGGGTAACATCAGAACTGGATAGGGGTAAGCCTGTGGATGTATTATTCTTGGACTTCAGCAAGGGTTTGACTCTGTCCCCTACATGGTCTGGTGGAGAAACTGATGGGGTTAGGGTAGGCCCTTTGATGGTCAGATGGATTGAAAACTGGATAGCTGGACGCACTCAGAGAGTAGTGGTCTGTGGGGAGCTCTGAACCCTACAGAGGTTGGTAGTGGGGTACCACAGGGCTCGGTCCTGGGTCCAATCCTGTTTAATGCATACATATCAGACATCAGGGATGGTATAGGGTGTGAAATGAGTCTCTTCGGGATGACTCCAAGATGGGAGCAGTAGTTGAGGGAGAAGAGGGAGGTTGGCCCTGCAGGACCTGGACACCCTGGAAGCTGGGCTCACATGAAATTAAATTTCAATATCACCAAGTGCAAGGTGTTGCATCTTGGTCGGGAAACCAACACAGGTACACCCTGGGAGGGGAGGTGCTGGAAGCCTCAACAGGGAAAAAGACCTAGGGGTCATGGTGGATACATGTATGAATAACACTGAGCAGTGCAGGAGAGCAGCTAGCAAGGCAAACAGGATGTTGGGATGCATGCATGGGGATCACCTCTAGGAGCAAGGAAGTGATTCTGCCACTGTACAATGGACTGGTTAGACCACACCTTGAGTACTGTGTACAGTACTGGAGACCACACTTGAAGAGGGACATACAGCTCCTGGAGAGGGTACAGAGGAGGCAACAAAGATGATACGAGGGCTAGGGGATTTGACTTACGAGGACAGACTTGAGGAGCTCTGCCTGTTTTCATTGGAGGGAGAGACAGAGGACATGATTGAGGTCTTCAAGTACCTCAAGGGAATAAATAGGAGTAAACATGGAGGGATCTTTAGACTAAAGCAGGGAGGCATCACCAGAGGCATGGTTTGAAGTTGGAAGGTGGAAGGGTGAGGGGAAAAAGAGGAGGTTTTTACTGAGAGGGTGGTGGACCCTTGGAATGCTCTGCCTGGTGAGCTGGTTCAGAGATCCACAGTGGAGAGCTTTAGAAAGGTGGGACAGACACAGAAAGTGGATGTATCAGATGATGGCCTGTCCCGGGGTGGGGATGGATGATAGGGGTTTCTGGAGCACAAGGGATGGGAGGGTCTCGGCACTCAACTAAGGATCTAGGTTCGAGCAGACTTGATAGACCATAAGACCTAATCTGCTGGCAAATAGTATGTTAGTATGTTAGTATGTTAGATGAGTGAACTTGCTGTAAAACATATTGACATCTGGCTTGCCATAAAAAATATTTACAAACAGAAAAAATAACTCTCAAAGTATTCCTATGAAATTTTTCCCATATGCCAGAAAAGTCACCCAATATCAGAGTGTGGTAAGTAAGTCTACTTAAAAAAGGCCATTGCCATTTAAACGCTAAGGTTTTCCATAACAGTTGAGAATCTCCACAGTCAAAAAAAAAATGTTGCATGGTTTCTTCAAGTAATGCACACGATTGTTTAGGGCAGTACCTCTCCTGAAAGGATTTATGTCTTAAATTACCACGGACATTCAATCTGCCATGACAACACAACCACGTGACATCCCACATATGTTGTGGTGTCCATTTGTCAATAACAAGCTGTAAAGCAAACTTCATTTTTGAAAGGGTGCATTCTGGAAAGAGAAGCATAGTCTCCGTAATACTGACAATTGTCTGATAAATCTGTTTCCTAGTAAGAGGAGGAGTAGATGATTTCTGCAGTTTCCAATGTCTCAATTTCTTGAAACAATCTGCTGCATAGGAGGGTATACTTAAATATCGTGTAATTTTAGGAGGTAAACTATCCCATTTTTCTACAACTCCCTTCATAGAACTAGTCACCCAAAGAGCCCAATTAGCACACGTAATATGTCTCCCACAATACAATGTGATAAAGAAAAAAAGAGTGAAAGAAAGCAATGGGATTAATCATCCCAATACCACCTCTCTTAAATATGTGAATTCTCACTTAATGGGGTTCAGCCTACTGCCCCATATCATTTGAAAGAAGGCACTGAGAATACGTGTCTCCAGGTGATTGGGGGAGCATAGATATAGCTTAAATACAAAAAAATAGAAAGTAAAAATTTCTTCACTAACATGACCCGTTTCCTCTTCCCTAATTTCCATGCTTTCCAAATTCTAACTTTATTTTCACAAATAATCAATCTTTTCTCCCAATTAAAGGTAGCTGCATCTGATACATTAAACCACATCCCTAAAATCTTGTGTGGGCCAGTTATTGTCCGTATACCCCCCACATCCGGAATCCGGACTATATCAGCATCTAAAGGAATAGAGACACTTTTCTGTGTATTAAGAGTTCCCCCGATATAGTCAAAAAACTATGAACTATCTGGATCGCCTTATCACCAGCAGTTTTAGTCTGAACAAACAAAACCACATCATCTGCATAAGCAGATATTTTTCCAGGCATAAAGCAGAACACAGGGCCAAACCAATAATCTGGGTATCCCACTTAATCTGTCTAATAATTGGGTCTAAAGGAAAGGTGTACAACAATGGGCTTATTGGACAACCTTGTCTTATACCAGTACATTGAGGAATAAAGGCTCTCAAACAACCATTTATCAGTGTCCTAAATCTGGAAAAAAAGTACAAATGAATAATCCATGTAAGAAACATCCGAGGTATACCGTACAGTTTCAAAACCTGAAATAAATAGTTATGTCGTACCTTATCAAAGACTTTGGCCTGATCCAACAATAATACAAAGCCCTTGACCTTATGTGTCAATTTCGCTTCAAAAATCTCTCTCAATAAAAATAAATTACTCTGAATATTCCTACCAGGGATGGCACATGTTTGTGAAATATCTATAACTTCCCGTGCCATCTTCTGTAACCTAGTACTTAGAATTCTGGTTAGAATCTTATAATCAGTGTTGAGGAGATTCAGTGGTCTCCAATTATCTAAGGAAAGTCTGTCCCCTTTTTTATGAATAAACTTCAAAACCGCAATCCCAAAATCCTGACCACCGTCCACGTCCTGCAGAATACTATTATAGACCGTGGCCAAGACTGCAGTCAAATCCCCAGTGAAAGTTTTATAAAATTCATGTGTAAGCCCATCTAAACCTGGGACAACCACTACTTTAAGTTGTGTAATAGCCATAGCCACCTCTTCCTGTGTGATTGGTAGCACAGAATCTGAGGCTAAAGGAGTAGATACCTGTGGAGCTGGAGTAGTGAATACATCTGCTAAGGACAGATCCAAAACCGGGGCAAAACCAAATAACAACTTTAAATGTGATTGAATAATAGATTGCATACCAGTAACTGAAGTATCAATGTTACCATCAGAATGATAGAGCCCTGACATTACTGTAGCATGCAATCTTTCTTTACATGCCATAAAAGGGTCCGCTGAAGGTGAATTAGATGTACCAAATCTCACTTCCATTTGTAGAGTTCGGGCTCTATCATATTGACTGGCAAACATACATTTCTTTATGTCAGCTATTTGTGCTGAATAATTAGCAGAAGAGGAGGCTGATAAAGACAAAAGTTTATATAACTGGTCCCTGTAACCGAGATATTGTATATATCTATCTCTAACCTGTCGTTTCCCCGCCCTCAGGAAAAAGGACTTCAGCTCTGTTTTAGCATCTTTCCACCAAACCCAAAGGGAATCATAAATACAGAGAACAGATATTCTAGCATGTAAAAGTGTCTTAACCTGTTGTACTATATCATGTTGTTGAAGAAGAGAACTATTAAGTCTCCACAACGCCTCTTGAGAAAGAAAGATAGGGGGAGCAGTCCCTAAAGTAAATACTCCAGTTAGCATGTGATGATCAGAGAATTCGTTTGGTTGTATAAAAACCTGTACCGGCCTACAATATTTAGAGGTAAAAAGATAATCTATTCTAGTATATATATATATATATATATATATATATATACACCTATGATAAGTAGCCCCAGCATCTGACTGCAGTGACCTATACGCATCTGTTAAATCAGCATTTTGAATTAAGTTTTTTAAAGCAAAAGAATCACAATACACCTTCTTACCAACTTCCATCCTGCATGAAGTATCCAGACTGCAGTTAAAATTTCCACCCCAAATAATATGTTTTTGTGTACAAAGAAATGGTTTAATCAAATCAAATAAGTGTATTCTAGCAGCTTTCGACTGCGGAGCATAAACATTCACCACTCTAAAGAAAAAATATTGAAATCTACAATCAATTATCAAAGCCCTACCCGGGAGAACATCAATAATCTTAGATATTGAAAAGGCAGTGGATTTAAACAATATGGCAATTCCACCCGGCGTCTCTTCTCCAAATGTCCAATAGGAGGGTCCCCACACCCAACCCCTTTGGGCCTGCCGAATTTCAAAAAGGGTTTTAAGTCTAGTCTCCTGTAAAAGGACAATATCAGTGTGCAATGTAGCTGCATAATGAAAAAGGGCAGCTTGCTTCTTGTAGTTCCTAAAACTACAAAGATTTAAAGAAGAGATCCGAAACTGTGCCAGTGCCGTACAGAAAATAAATTACCCACTCCCATCAGCAATGGCCATATTCTTTCGCTTCTTTCCACCCTTTTTCTTCTTATCCTTTTTCCTTTTAACCGCATCCAGTGGTCTAACACTAGGAACATCTACATCAGAGGGAAGCGCAGAGGCCTCAGATTCTACATCTGATTCATCCCCCCCCCATGCAATAACTCATAGGCATTAGACGTTGGGATGTCACAAGCCTTTTGAGATTTCCTAGCTGTAGCTCTAGTAACCCTTCTATTTTGAGAGGGACACCCCATACCCTCAGAGGGTTCACCTAAATCTTGTGACTCAAATGGTTGGTGAGTTTCAGGCAAAGAGTCCACAATATCCTGCACCTGAACTTCCATCTCCACCTGAGGGACTTCCCCATCCACCTCCTGTCGTACAACCACCGAGTCTGCAGCCTGCTGCCCAGCAGACAAAGGTGATACCGGAGAAGGGTCAGGGATACTGACTTCCTGCTTCTGTTCCTGTTTGTCCTGTGCATTCTGTACCAAACTGTCCTGATTCCATCCCTCCGACCTATTCCTACTAGCCCAGGGACACTGGTGATATGCGTGTCCCTTCTTGTCACAGAGATTGCATTGGAATATGTTGTCACAATTCACACTTCGGTGTCCAAACCCCCAGCAAAGACTACACTTTAACAAATCACAGGTACTACTCAAGTTTCTGTGAGCTCCACACCTGTAGCAAGCTCTAGGCTGCCCCCCATAGAAACAGACTCCCCTATCTTTTCCAAGAAAGAAACTATTAGGGAGATGCACTATCTCAGAATTAACCAAAAAAAGTTTAACTTGAAATTTCCATCTCCCCCGTCCACAGGCCTTCAGAATCAATGATAGCTTCAGGAGGTGACAAAATACTACACCTGTTTTGTAGCCAATGATAGATATCACCAATACTAACCCCTTCATTACGAAACATGATTGTAACAGTCCTAATAGCTGGTTTTGTCAATGGTATAACATAAAATGGGGACCATAGGGGAGTCTGTTTCAAAGTACCATACCTGTGCCAGAATTTCTCCAGGACCAAATTCATTATAAAACTGACGTCAAATGTGTCCTCACCAGAAATATGGATAAGGGCATAAATATCCGAGGCCTGAAAATGCATGGAATTCTTTAACAACATCCTAGCTACATAATACCTATCAGGGTGTTCAGTGAGACCTCCCCTATAACGAATACGCACTGCATTGCATCTAGGGGCTTGTTCCAGCTTATTCTTAAACAAATCAGAAAGAGTAGGCCCCCTACCTTGGGCTCAAGCACTACCTGAAGTACCCTCTCCTGGGTCATCCAGAAGGGGAGCAGAGCGCTGCCCCTCACAACCATCAGACATGGGTATAGGTAGCTTTCCAACAGGTCGATGTTCAGACTCAGTCTCATGAGAGGCTACCCGGAAGTGCGCTGTCCCTGAGGCTGAAGAAGTATTGTGTGGCAAAAAAGGGTCCGTAGCACGTTCTCCACTATTGAGGAGTCCTTCCAAACAGGTATGGGACACAGGAGCAAAAGGTGGAGTACCCACCAAAACCCCTACCCTAACAGACCCTGGGGATTCCCCTCCCGAGCAGACATTACCACAAACTGAAATAGAATCTCTCATAAGCAATGTAACAGGTTGTCTGTTCAAATCAGCATCCACAAAATCCCCCCCGTCTTTCAATTGTTGAAACTTAACATTTTGTCCAGTCATACCATGGTTTTTTAAGTTTAGTACCTCTTTTGAGCTCAAACTGTTCATTGCAGGCCTGTTTGGGGAGAACAAAACGCCATTCTCTTCCTCATTCCACGTACGATCTGGTATCCAAACACCCGTGGATGACTGAGTCCATCCTGCACGTTCAAGCACACCCGAAGCAGTCCAGGTTTCCCCTGCAGCAGCTTCCTGATGTGAAATCCTGAATTGCTGTCTAAAAATCTGAGACATGGAGACCACCCGGTCTCCAGATGAATTCAACGGAAAGTGTCCTGGAAGTGGCCCAGGTGCCACGGCAACAGTCTCACCCCCTGGATGGGAAACAGTAAGGGGAAGTTCATCTGACACAAAGCCCACAGTCAAGATCATTGGTTCCATGCCTGAGCCGGCCAGCTGTGACTGTGGCTCCTTCTGCACAAACATAGATGAAACTCAAGAGAGCATAAGCGCGTCTCCCGCTCCACATACCCCATCATTATAGCCAAGTGTCTCCTGTACAGAATCAACCATAGTAGCGGTCTGCATACACAGAAGCTGCTCCACAACCTTCTCCTACTCCATCTCAGTACCAAATGAGACCTCCATCCACAATGCCAAGGATCCCCCTACCGAAGAGTAGGGGAATTTTTTATTGAAAAATACATTACATCAAGTACATGAAAACATGAAATAAGTGGCAAAAGCAAGAAAAAAAATTACATTGAAACTTTTGAAATATCCAGGGGGGAAAAAAAGGCATGTATCATACAAAGTAATGGAGAGACAAAAAAACGAAAAAAGAAAGAGAAACATTTGATAGTCTCATGAGTTGTCTATTTCAAGCAATTCAAAAATGTAATTCCAGTCCAATAAGAAGCAAATTATATTGAAGATATATATTTCAGTTCTGATTCTTGAAATTTCAAAAGAGCATTCTCGATACATTCAACAATACTCAATGGACAAGTTGGAACTTGTTGAAAGACATATTTACACCTAGCTTGCCACATATAATATTTGCATGTAGCAAACAATCAATCAATCAATCAATCAAAATCTTTATTTATTCAGGCGAACATCATTGAGCAAAGCTCATTTACAAGATGGACCTGAGTGGTCATACAAATGAGGATACAAATATTATTACATAGACAAGAATAGCATAAATAACAATATAATGGCAAGAA
Source organism: Neoceratodus forsteri (assembly GCA_016271365.2). Lineage (NCBI taxonomy): Eukaryota > Metazoa > Chordata > Ceratodontiformes > Ceratodontidae > Neoceratodus > Neoceratodus forsteri. Next base: position 1,190,281,843 of record CM057458.1, on the reverse strand, counting down.
ATGAATGTATACAACAATTTACATATATACAAGGAGCAGTAGAACCATTTTGCCTGCAAGAAAATGTGGGCAAAGGTATAGCAGGAATAAAGTATAAAATTATAGGGTCTAACTAGCTTTTGTGAGAATAGATAGGTGAGTCGAAGATAGAATATGAAACAATATAATGGACGGAAAAAGAAAGGTGGGTCAGGTAGGTAGGGATTATGGTTTATAAAAGCAATTGCAGAGCTCTGGAAAAAGGGCGGAGAACAGTCTTTTGAAGGATGTCAGAGGTAGAAGGCTATCTAGCTTCATGGATTTTTGAGAGAGTTCCATGCAACTGCTAAAGTATAGCTGAAAGCAGCCCTCCCATACCGGTGCAGGCAATGGGGACCTGTAACATGATGAGTTTACTGATCCTTAAAGTGTATGGCCTAGTTGTAATTTGGGTAAAGCAATCAGTGATATAGGTAGGTAGTTTGCCTGTTAACGCTTTGAATGTCCAGATAACAGCATTCCTAGTCCTTCTGTGCTGTAATGATCCAATTGACTGCCATATAAAGGGAGCAATGATGGGTGCTGGGGAAGGTCAGTAATAAATCTTATGGCCCCTGTGATACAGGGTGTCCAGTTTTTGTAAGAGATGACCTGGACAATGGCAGTAGAGAAATCAGCATAATCAATGAGGGATAGGAATGAGGCCTGAATTAACCTTTTTTGGAGTCACTGTTTAGGTAATGCTTTATTCTAAAGAATAGTCCAAGCCTCTGTCTTAGCTTTTAAGTAGTTCTTCAATATGGACTGAATAGTCAAGCCTGTTATCTATCCAGACTCAAAGATATTTGAAATTATCAACAAATTCAAGTTTCTCTCAAGTAAGGTGGATAAATGTAGGGTGGTGGATGCTAGGGTATGGGTAGAGCAACTCTTTGTGGCAAAGAACATGGCTTTTGTCTTTTTGCATTTAGAAGTAGTTTTTTGTCAAGTAGGTTTGCTGCAGAATGGAGAATTCGGATTGTAACAGTTCACAGGCTTTGGAAGGTGAGGATTGCTGACATATAATACAGTATCATCAGCAAACAGATGAATGTTAGATTGAGTGAGGTTGGCATCAATATTGTTTATATAAATAGCAAGAGGATAGGGCCAAGAATAGAACCTTGTGGTACGCCTCTTAGCAGTGGTTTTGAGGTGGATAGGTAATTTCCATTTTAACCAGTTGTGACCTATTTGAAAGGTAATCCTTAAACCAGTTGAGTGACAGGAATCCAGGCCTATTGAGTTAAGGGAGGTGATTAATAAGTCGTGATCCACAGTGTCAAAGGCATTACTCAAATCCAGAAACACAGCACAGGTACAATTTTTCTTATCCAAGGTAGTCTGCCAATCGTTGGTTACCTTAGCTAAGGCAGTAATGGTGCTATGTTTTGATCTAAATCCAGATTGTGCAGAGTTTAGAAGGTTGTTGTTATCCAAATAGTCCCTTAACTGAGAGTTTACTAGTTTTCGAGCAACTTGGATAAAACTGGTAGAATGGAGATAGGTCTGTAATTGTTGAGATCTCTAGTATCACCAGATTTGAGTAATGGAACCACTTGAGCTGTTTTCCAAGTAGAGGGAATGGATCCAGTAGTTGAGGAAAGATTGAAGAGATGAGTGAGGGGACAGATAAGACATGTGAAGCAATTTTCAGGAAATAGGGATCCAGGAGTCTGCACCTGCACTCTTATTAGTGTCTAAATTAGAGAGGAGATCTTCCACTTCTTTCACGGATATTGGGAGGAAGGAAAAAGTTGAAGTGGCCATTTGCCCACAGTAGTTTGCAGGTTCAAGGAAGATCTCAGGATATTTGCTGGTGAGAGTCAAATGCTAGGCCAGCTGTGGTGAAGTGAGCATTGAAGGTATTTAAGATTTCTTGTTTACCTGTAATTTCTGTATCATTTAGTATCAGTTTGGAGGTTAAGGCAGGAGTAGACTTTTGGCCCAGGAGTCCTTTATTGTACCCCAGAGTCTGGATGGGTTATTGTAGGAGGCATCCAATTCAGCTGTATAGTAGGCAGTTTTGGCAGTTCTTATTTTTTGTACATGAATTCCTTGCTTTTCTGAAATTTAGCCAATCTCTGATGTCCTTTGTTTTTCTTGCCTTTTTCCACAGTTTGTCTCTGGTTCTCAAGGCTGCTTTAGCTCAGAGGTGAACCAAGGGCAGATTTACCTTAGTTCTGATACTGGTGATAGGTGCATGAATATTGAGGGCATTATTGATAATATCCTTTAAAGTCTGAGAGCTGTTTCAACAGAGGTTGTAAGATAGAAATCTTGCCAATGTATTGTATAACTCAGGTCATGGAGGTAGCCTGAGATAACAAAGTTCTTTTTTGACCTTTTGAGGACAAATTCTGCAGGATTTGGTAGTTTGGGTGTGGATCTTATGCCGGCTATAGGGTAATGGTCACTCACATCACTCGGCAGTACACCTGCATGTGAATATAATTGAGGTTTGTTTACCAACATAATATCCAGGAGTGAGCTATTGCTGGAATTTCTTAGGTTGATCCTAGTTGGGTCTTTAATCAGCTGTGTGAATCCATAGGAGTCACAAAGGTTATCAGAGGTGCAGATACATTAGACAGCCAGTTTAAATTCAAATCACCAAGGATAATGGTATCTTCAGGGCCTAGGTTGAGAATTGACCCTAGGTGAGAAAGCAGTTTAAGGCCTGCAGAGGGGTCTATAGCATCCAATCAGTTTAAATGAAGATGAATTAGGAAGGGATAATTTGATTGATAGACATTCAAATTCATTTGGCTCGGATGTGCTGATGAGGCAGGTTGCAGAGAAGGTGTCCTTAATGTATATGGCCACCCACCACCCCTGGATGGGCGATCTGCTCTGAAGAGCTGATAATTAGGAAGGTTTACAACACTGTCTTCTGTTGTAGGCCTGGCGAAAGATTCAGAAATGACCAGGAAATCTGGAAGAGTATGTGCCACCCAAGCCTGTATTAAGGTGAACTTTTTAGGAGGCTGCAAGCATTAAAGTGTATGAGCTTAGGCGCTTTATGGAGGTCAGATCAGCAGGAAGATAAATTTACAATGGGGCCAGGATTAATCTCTATAGTGCCAATGCAGAAAAGGAGGTAAAAGATTAATTTGAGAAGGGCACCAAGGAAAGGGATAGAGTGACCAGAACGCTTCCTCTTAATCCTAGGTGCCCACTGTGTAATGAGAGATGGTCCTGTTATATGGGTGTGTCTTGTATCATAACATAGGAGTCTGATGGACAGGCATAGTGGGTTATTATAAAGCCAGGATACATGTAAGTGGCTTGAGAGTGCTGGATTGTTAGAGAGACTTTATGTGGGATACCCCAGGGGTTGCAGTGTAAGAGTGGTTCAAGGCGTTAATAGGAATAGGTGGTTGTGCATTTGGATGGCAGAGGAGAACAGCACATACTCATTAAATTATTCGTCATGACAGGGGGTATGGAATGATTATCATAATGAATAGGGGAGATGAGAGGCTAAGGACAAAGGAAACAAGTTAGCATTGTACAGGGTAGATATGGGTTAAAGAAGAAGGACAATGGATGTGGCGTGGATTAGAGGGTGGCGGGAAGGAGTGTATAAATAGAATCAACCGAGGAGGGGGGAGGGCGGGCAAAAATTTTGCTGCTTGCCCGTACCTTTCTCACTGCTTCTCTCGGCCTCCTGGATCTCTGGTTCGGCTGGGGTCGCCCGCCCGGCCCGCTGAGCTGCGCCTTCTGTGGCTGGAGCTGGAGGGCTGTGCGGCTGCAAGGCAGGGACAGAGGAAAAGGCAGTGAGAGGCTACTTTATTGCAGGCAATCTGCAATTAGGTGCTAGGATCAAAAATCTTCACAACAAAAGACTGGGAGGGTTTGGGGGTTAGGCGCCTGCCGCCTAGCCCACACAGATCACCAGAAAGGCTGAATCACTAGCAAACATCACATCAATACAATGTTTAAATAGCCCACAATTTTTTAAGTCAGAACAGCTCTTTTAAGATTAATTAACAAGTTTACAGTTACAGCAAAATCCCATCCAGAATAGTGTTGCAGAGTCCCAGCTAAAGTCAATGGAAAGGCGCACCAATCGGAAGCAGGCAGAGACTGAGGTCGTTTCCCGATTGGTTGCGGCTTTGCCCGTACCTTTCTCACTGCTTCTCCCGGCCTCCTGGATCTCTGGTTCGGCTGGGGGTCGCCGCCGGCCCGCTGGCGGCTCGGAGCCCCTTCTGTGGCTGGAGCTGGAGAGCTGTGCCGGCTGCAAGGCAGGGGACAGAGGAGAAGGCAGTGAGAAGGCTACTTTATTGCAGGTAATCTGCAATTAGGTGCTAGGATCAAAATCTGCACAACAAAAGACTGGGAGGGTTTGGGGAGGGGGTTAGGCGCCTAAGCGCCTAGCCCACACAGATCACCAGAAAGGCTGAATCACTAGCAAACATCACATCACACAATGTTTAAATAGCCCACAATTTTAAGTCAGAACAGCTCTTTTAAGATTAATTAAACAAGTTTACAGTTAAGCAGCAAAATCCCATCCAGAATAGTGTTGCAGAGTCCCAGCTAAAGTCAATGGGAAAGGCGCACCAATCGGAAGCAGGCAGAGACTGAGGTTGTTTCCCGATTGGTTGCTGCTTTGCCCGTACCTTTCTCACTGCTTCTCCCGGCCTCCTGGATCTCTGGTTCGGCTGGGGGTCGCCGCCGGCCCGCTGGAGGCTCGGAGCCCCTTCTGTGGCTGGAGCTGGAGGGCTGTGCCGGCTTTCTCACTGCTTCTCCGGCCTCCTGGATCTCTGGTTTGGCTGGGGTCACCGCCCAGCACTGGCGGCTTGAGCCCCTCTGTGGCTGGAGCTGGAGGGCTGTGCCGGCTTTCTCACTGCTTCTCCCGGCCTCCTGGATCTCTGGTTCGGCTGGGGGTCGCCGCCGGCCCGCTGGCGGCTCGGAGCCCCTTCTGTGGCTGGAGCTGGAGGGCTGTGCCGGCTTTCTCACTGCTTCTCCCGGCCTCCTGGATCTCTGGTTCGGCTGGGGGTCGCCGCCGGCCCGCTGGCGGCTCGGAGCCCCTTCTGTGGCTGGAGCTGGAGGGCTGTGTCGGCTTTCTCACTGCTTCTCCCGGCCTCCTGGATCTCTGGTTCGGCTGGGGGTCGCTGCCGACCCGCTGGCGGCTCGGAGCCCCTTCTGTGGCTGGAGCTGGAGGGCTGTGCCGGCTTTCTCACTGCTTCTCCCGGCCTCCTGGATCTCTGGTTCGGCTGGGGTCGCCAGCCCTGCTGGCCTCGGAGCCTCTCTGTGGCTGGAGCTGGAGGCTGTACTTCAGAGTGCTGGGTGGAATGTATTCCAGACACAAAAAATTCTAAAATAAGAACTGGATATGTAATCCTACTGAGAAAAGGCCATTTCCATTTGTTCGCTAGTGTTTTCCAGAACAAAAGAGCATCTGTACAGGAAAAGAAAAATGTTCCATTGTTTCTTCAATATTAATGCATTTTGGTTTGGGGCAAACCTATCTTTGCGCTGATTTATGTTTTAAATTTCTCAAACTTGAAGTCTACTCATGGCAGCATAACCAGGACACGTCCCACATATGGGCCGGGATTCTCTTATCTTTGAGGATGTTTAATGCAAACATTGTGTGGGATGGAGAGCAAAGTGGAAACAGTAATATTGGTTTCTCTAAGTTTAAGAAATAAATGTATAAATGTTTCCTGGTGAGATCTATGATAGAAGTTTTATGAAGTTTCCAGGACCTGAGGGTACGGATGCTATCCACAATATAAGATGGAGCATCAGGCATGTGGGAGACAATGGGTGGAAGGTCAACCCATGCTACCATGAGGGAGTTCACAGGTTTGCTTACCCAGGAGTCACAAACCGTGGGCTCATATTTGTGACTCTGGAGAGATGTGATATAAAAAAAAGGAAAGAAAGAAGGACAATGGTTTATCATTCCTAAACCACTCTGGTTTAGGGTAAATAAGTTATATTTCTTTTCACAGGGTTTAAGCACTTCCCCATAACATTTGAAAAAAAGGCTATATAGTTTGGTTTCCAGATGTTTAGGCGGACCATAGATGTGACTCAAATATAAAAAGTGGGTTAAAAATTTTTAATCACCATAACCCTTTTCTTTTTGCACAGTCTCCACATTTTCCAGATATGGACTTTGTGGTCTCCCAGTGCTAAACGCTTCTCCCAGTTATAGGTAGCATCGTTCGGTGTGTTGAACCAAATCCCTAGGATTTTTTATGGTGAGGTGCATACTCTGATACCGGAAACAACTGTTAAGTCAGTAGAATTTTGTTGTAATGGGATACATACACTTTTCTCAAGATTTAGTCTACCCCCAGATATTGGTGTAAAGGATTGAAAGGATTGTATAGCTTCTGTACCGGAGGAAAGATTTTGACAAAATAAAACCACATCATCCGCGTAAGCAGAGATTTTAATAGGTTGTAAACTGGGGTGAGGAGTAATGCCTAAAATACTGAATTCCATTGAATCTGTCTGATGATGGGGTCTAGGGCAAAACGTATAGTAAAGGGCTAAAGGAAGCCCCGTCAAGCCCTATTTTTTGTAAAAGGTTGGGCAGGAAATCCATTTATCATTGGGAAAAAGTAGGCTAAGGAGCATATGGGAAATCCAGGATATAAATTGAGGGAATATCATACAGGGTTAATATATGAAATAAAAATCATGATGCACAGAATCAAATGCTTTCGACTGGTCTAGTATTAAAAGGTATCCAGGTAACTTGTTATACTTTCTCATTTCAAAAATCTCACGTAAGAGAAAGAGGTTTGTTTGGATGTTTCTGCGGTGTGGTATTTTGGTCTGAGCCGTATCAATCAGATCCGGCGCAACGATCCTTAAGCGGGAACAAAGAATTTTGGTTAAAATGTTATAATCTGTGTTTAGAAGATGCAATGGCCTCCAGTTGGTAAGGGAGGCTGCATCTCCTTTCTTATACAAAAATTTTAGAATCCAGATGCCAAATCCAGATGCTGTAGCCATATTGTCTAAGACATAATTAAAGACTTGGGTCAATATCTCCAACAGATTCATTTGGAAAGTTTTATAAAATTCTTGTGTCAGGCCATCTGGCCCTGGAGATACTTTCAGTTTTAAACCAGAAATTTCCCTAGCAACTTCTTCCTGAGAAATATTTTTGATCAAATCAGGAATCAAATGAGTTGGAAGTTTAGGGTAAGGGGTCTTAATACTGGAAAGATCATGAGGGGGATTAGGGTGGAGCAAAATTGAGTCCGTAGATAATCTGAAGTAATCGATAACATATCTGGAACAGAGGATAGTATTTTACCATGAATGTTTCTTAGCCCATGCATAACTGTGGATTGAAGTCTATGTTTGAAAGCGTAAAAGGGATCAGCAGATGGGGTATTTTTAGTGTCAGTTTGCATAAGGTAATCTAACGTGTAAGCAGTGTTGTACTGATGAGAAAACATGCATTCCCTTACTTTGGATATTTGTTTTGAATAATCCACTGAAGAAGTGGTTTGAAGGGACATCAACTTATATAACTGGTTCCGTAATGTGAGATATGTAAGATAACTTTCTCTGACCCTTTTTTTCCCTAAAGCCTGAAAAAAGATGCTCAGATCTTTTTTAGTATCTTGCCACCACTCCCACATAGAATCATAACAAATGATAACTGAGATTCGTGCTTGGAAAAGAGAGTGAACATGATCTTTAACAGATGTCGTGGAAAATAAGGAATTATTCAGTTTCCAGTGAGAATGATATGAGATTGATATAGGAGGGGAACCAATGAAAAAATGACCAATGAGAGTACAATGGTCAGAAATCTCATTAGGTACTACTGAAACAGAGTGTGGGGTACAGTGACGAGAAACAAAGAAATATTCTATTCTAGTATGATATACTGATCTATGATACGTATGTCCTGCATTGGAGTGAGAAGGCGGTATGCATCTGTCAAACCTGCATCTTTTATCAATGTTGACAAAGCTAGAGAGTCACAATAAATTTTTTTTCCTGAGAGAGTCCTGTTTTCAATATCCACTGAACAGTTAAAGTCCCCACCCCAAATGATGTATTTTCAGGTGCATAAAAATGGTTTAATTAAGTCTAACAAAGCTATACGGGCTGCTTTGGTTTGTGGACTATAAATAACTATAATCCGAAATGAGACTGTGGATTTGGCGCAATCAACAATAAGCGCTCTACCTGGGTGAATATCCACTATATGAGAAATGGAAAATTCGGAGGAAAAAAAAAGAATAGCTACCCATCTGCTGAGTCCTCCCAAACGTCCAATAGGAGGGGCCTTTAAACCAACTTCGCTTTAATTGCTGAATGTCATGTAGTGTGGAGATGTGTTTTCTGTACTAACAGAATATCTAACCAAGAGAGTTGGCATAATGTAAAAACTGTTCTTTTCCGATAACTCTTCAAACTGCAAACATTGAGAGAGGCTATGAATATCCATTCTTAGCATTGACTAGGCTAGCTACTCCCATCAGTCACCGTCCATATTCTTCGTTTCTTTCCACCCTTTTAGACTTAGTCAGTTTTTTCCTGGCAACATCAGGGGGTTTGATAGTTGGGGTATCTATATCAGATGGAATGGCAGAAACATCCGAATCTCCATCAGAATCTTCACGATTCCCTTTTAGACATTCAAATATATTGGACAGTGGAATGTCCGGAGGTTTATTAGATTTTCGGGTAGCTGCCCTAGTAACTCATCTACCTGCTTGAAACCCTTCTTTATCAACAAAAATAGTGCGAGAATGTGTAGGCAACGTAGTTTCAGTAGGAGTGTCTGTGGAAACGTAATGTTGGGTAACCTGATCTACATGTGGCATAGAGACCAGGGGTTCTGAGGGCACAGATGGAATAGGGCCATGTGGCTCTGGGGGGGGCCAAATGGAAGTGGCAGAAGCAATGGTCGGGGTAACAATATGCTCTTGAGCTTTAGCTTGTGCCTTCTGTACCAAGGCTTCAGAATTCCAACCCTCAGATCTATTTTTGCTAGCCCATGGGCATTGGTGATATGCATGCCCAGATTCGTTACATAAGTTACATTTAAAGACATTATTGCAGGAAACACTGGGATGTCCATATCCTCCGCATAGACTACATTTCAGTAAGTCACATGTGCTACTCAGGTGAGTGGTAGCACCGCATTTATAACAAGCCCTAGGCTGACCTCCATAATAACAAACCCCCCTGTCTTTCCCGAGGAAAAAACTATTAGGTAAATGTATAACCTCGGAATTCACCTGAAACAGTTTTACTTGGAACCTCCAGCCACCAGTACATAGACCTTCGTTGTCCAGGATAGCTTCAGGAGGGGAAAGGACATTGCAATGATTCTGCAACCAGTGATAGATATCGCTGACGCTAACTCCCTCATTTCGAAACATAATTGTAACTGTACGGACAGTGGGTTTGGATAAAGGAAAAACAGAAAAAGGGACCCAATTTGGGTTAGTTTTCTGAGAAGTGTATACATGCCAGAAACGATCTAGTCCTGTAGAGGTCTTAAAACTGACATTGAAAGTCTCTTCTCCTGAAATATGAATCAGGGCATAAATATCTGAGGCTTGAAAATGCATCATGCCTTTGAGAAGAGTCCGGGCTAAGTAATACCTATCAGGAAATTCTGGGAGACCACCCCTATAGCGGATACACACTGCATTTCTGAGGGGGGCTTGTTCTAGCTTATTCTTAAATAGGTCAGAGAGAATGGGTGTCTGACCCGTAGCAGGTTCATTGGGGTTTGTATCTAAAGTGTGAAGTGAAGTTGTGGATGTGCCAAGCCCAGGGTTGTCTCCCACAGGAGTAGGGCCATGTTGTGAGTCCAAAGCCGGAAGATGAGGGGAATCAGGGGGCCCTTAATTGTACCCGGGAGACATGGGGAGGGGTAGCAGGTGTGACATGTAATGTAATGAGCGAGTCTCATCGGCAACTGCACTCTTTGTGGGTGTTTGAAAAATACCTGATCAGTAGCATCCATGATATCCCCCAAGAGTTAACATCTAGTTTAGCATTCGTAACAGTATTATGTGCATTCATAACAGTATCATGCGCATTAACAGTAGTAGTTGGTACCTCGTTGGAGCTCGTAGAAGTAGTAGGCCTAGAAGGGGAAAATAACACCCCGTGTGTAGCTTCGTCCCATGAAGGATCCGGAACCCAAGTACCTACAGTGTTTTGTGTCCAACCTGCCTTGGATAAGGCGTCTGATGCAGTCCATGAGGATTCTCCAACGTCCGGTCGGTTAGGCAAACCAAAACGCAAACGCAACATATCCGTAACAGAGGGTGTAGTAGGCGGCAGTCTTCTGGAGGTTGGGTTCTGCAGGTGCTGGAGGCGAAAGGGTCAACATGTGTGTAAATTGGGCAGCCCGTGAAGCTCCTGTCTCGGCGCGATCCTTTGGTGACCTGATCTGGAAGGCAGTGGAGGGGAGGCAGCGGTATCGCACCTCGTGCGTCCAGAACTCAGTCCCACGGGAAACACTGGTGCCTTGAGTGGAAGCAGAAAGCCGTCCGGTTTATTCTTTGGAGAAATGGCAACTGGAGAAGTTGATACAGGTAAGGCTTGTACTTGGGGACGTAGTCCTGAATCACAAGTAGTCAGCTCCATTAACGTATTAAAGTCATCGTTTGTCGGTGTTGGTGAGAGATTTAAGAGAAGGTCCTCATCGCAGCCAGGCTGACCACTAACTAAAACCTCCATCTTGTCGGCGGCCGGAAACTCCACCTACAGAGTAGGGGAATTTCCCTTGTGTCCTGGCCAAATTTCCCTCATTCACTAAAAATACCACCAACAGCTTAATCTGGTTCAAGGTCAGTTGGCATTCATCTGTATCCCCTCCCCCGGGTCATGCCTGAAAATAGGCAGGATCTGTCTAGTGCACTTACCCGGTCAACAAAAACTAAATAAATAAATAAAAGTATCCGGTCAGCCCAAAAGGAACACATGCATTATGAACACTAACAAGTAGTTTATGGGTAAGGGGGGGATCAAGCCTCTAGTATATTCCTCTGGACAGCCCATCGCTGACCCTCTTTCCATTTTGTAGCACCCTCCGCCAAGATATGTATGAAGCTAGGAGTGGAGTTGATAATACAGTAAACCTCACCCCCACTGTTGTACTTGGGGAAGGAGGTACTGTGCTAGGGTCTTGTTCTGTGAAACATTCTCCTAAAGCATATGTATTTTGGATTCCTTGCTTTTTGTATATGTAATGATGTGCACTAATTTTTAATAAAAATATATTTATGAAAAAAGTAGTAATTTAGTTAGTTTTTGTTGACCAGGAATGTAGGATTAGGCAATTCTGACCATTTACAGCCTCGTCCAGTTGTGGGGGGAGGCGGAATACAGACTGGAAACCAACTGAAACTGAACTAGATCAAGCTGTTATTGGTATTTTTATAGAATGGGGTAAATTTGGTGAGGACTCCAGAGAAATGTACCTACTGCTTTCGAGAAGTGCCATGGGTTTTTTAACGTTCCCTTGAGCAACCACGAGAACAGGCAGACGGAACCTCAGTTTAACATTTCATCCAAAATATGGCACTTCACTAACGCAGCAGCCCCTTCATACTGCACTTCAGTGTCAGTATTGGGATTTCACCCCAAGCTCCTTGTGTGAGACTTGAACCCACAACCATTCAATTTTTCTCTCTCAGAGGCGAGTGTACAAGCTGCTGAGCCATTGACACTGTAACATACAGGAGAGGCAGTCTGCAATAAGCTAGTAGTGTAAGATCATTGAAAGGGATACAGGGAGAGAACAAATGTCCAAATTGTTCGGTTTGCAAAAATGATCTTAATACAGGGATCAGTTCAGGAAGTGCTTACATGAGAAACTCAGAGTTGGCTACAGCCTGCTGTCTTGCACAGAAGTGATGGATTGTTTCAGTGTAGCACAGTTGTTAGAGAAACACATGATGCTTTTAAGGTTAAAGATGAACTGGCTCTGTTGTTGTAATAAGACTTTATAATAAAGCCTTGTTCAGACTGCTGTAGAAAGAATTATTGAGTTACAGACAGGAATACTCTTGCTGTAGTTTAAGTTTTACCTGTTTTTAACACAGCTGGTTACTGCAGTGTACAGCACTTTCCGATGTCTCTCTATATTGCTTGAACTTTAAAATGACTGCTATGAAGAACCAACTATATTGTTCAGTCTGTAATTCTTAGATAATATTAAAGTGATAATACAGTAAGCATTCTGAAAATGCTGTTGAATTTTTTTAACCTCTCTTTGTATTTTTTCTCTTTCATCCCCAAACCAACACCCCCCCATTGTAGCTCTCCAAAGCTTCTCACCCCTGCAGCTCTGCTTCCACCACTCTACCTTTCCCATCGGCTGTATGTCTGCCCCATTTACTAGCCACCCTGTCGTTTACTTTTACCAAAGCAGGCCCTCTATGCGGTGGCTATGCTGGAGGTAATGCAACCCAGCTGTCAGCTGGGGGTTGATTGGATGGATGGCTCCTCACTGGCCAGGCATATGCTGTACTCAGTAACATTGGCCCACCCACGACACATATACATGAGCACATTAGGGAGAAGTTGGAGGGGCTCTGTCTTTCAAACTCTGCTCAGCCTTGAGCCACCCTGACTCAATATATGAAACTGGGTCCCCTACATCGAAGTGAAACACACCCTGAACTAGGCCACTGTAGTGGTGTCTTTGTTGTGTATGTTGTTTTTTTTTGTCTTGTCAGTTAAGCCTTTCCTTGCTTCTTGATGTCCCCAACAGCACTCACCCAACCCCACCACCAACTTTCTCATGGACTTAATAGTTGCCCACCACTTGTCCAGGACCATAATAGTGGTGGGTGGGTGGCCTGCCATGCCAGTCATGTGCTGGCCTGCAGTGGGTGCCATTTCACCAATTGTGGGTCATGGCTTTTCCTCCCTCTCTTGATTTTTCTCCCAAGGGTGCCAGTGTGCAGTGACATGCACACACGCACAGTTCTGCATGTGCTTGCTGGCATCTGGCCCCTCACCTTCCTGCGGTTCCTTTGTGCTGCCTCTCAGCCTCTGCCAAGCAGCATAAAGACAGGGGAATGCTATGCCCCCCCTCAAGGAAGGAGAGTTGTCACTGGTACACTCAATCCTCCCTGCCCCTGCTGGCCCCAAGTGACCCGAGTCTGTTCTTGAACCTGGGTCACTGGCATAGCAAGTGGTAACCCCAACGCTGCATTATCAGGCATGCTGTATTGTTTTTTTTGTACTGTTACATGCTTTCACTACAGTACTTTAACTACAATCAATGGCACTTCACATGCGCGTGACCCGGGTTAAGCAGCGACCCTGGAACGAGACAGACTAGGAGGACAGAGATGTAGATGGTGGTAGTATTTCCTAACTGAGGGATTCTGGTGCCATATACTAACGCCACATTGATCCCTGTGGTGGGACAAGGAGGACTCTCCCTCCTGCTGCAGAAGGAAGCTGTGGCATGTGAGGCCAGATCAAGGTATGGCACAGTGTCAAGAGGAGGGGACCAGGAAAAACAGGGGGAAACCATATTGTCATCTAGACGATGAAGCTGGCACTTGCTGGCCCTGTGCCATTGTGACCACAGTGAGGTAACAGTTGTTGGGGTTGGGAGGGTGCCGGGAACAATGACCTTGAGGACTGGGAAGACCTGCAGTGGATGAGAAAAATCGGAAGAACTATTATACAAATGCACTGATAAAACAAAATGGTGCCCAAGAATTGAAAACAAGATTGTGTTTTGTTTACCTGACCTCACTCTGAGTAATTATAGAAACACAACTGACTATTAGTTTATGATCAGGGTGTTCATCCCCAAAACACCCCACCCCAAGTTCTACCTACAGTACATCAAGACTACCTAGTTTATGATCGGGGGCTTTACCCCCTGATCCCACCACCCCCAGCCTCTCTGCATTGAGACTACCACACTGACTATCACTACCGCATTGACCAGCATGTTTAGTTTGTTCAGCACACAGTTAGTTCCTGTTATATGCACAAGGTCCAGAAAGCCCAGTTTTGTGCATAAAACTGAAATGGCATATAAAAGAATTTCTGTACTGGGTGTTCAGAAATTGAGTAACTATTATGTTTATTTATTTATTTATTGTGATCTAGGAAAAACATTGAGAACAAGCTCATTGCATAGGTTCCACGTCAGCGTTCGTATAGAACAGAACAGACATAAAGTTACGTAAACACAGAGATAAATGCAAAAACAAAGCTAATTTCATAGGTCCCACATCAGAGTTCATACAGTACAGAACAGTTGTTAAAATTACAGTAACACTGAGATAAATGTTTGATATAGATCATTGTAACTACAGTAGATTAACCAATATGAGACAGTCTAATCAGGATAGTAACAGGCCTACAAAGAGAGTGATGATTCAGATGTAAGTAGACAGTAGGGGTAAGTTGAGGGGGCAGAGTAGAGAAGAGAGCAGGGAGAGAGGCTATAGGAAAGAGAGAGCTGGTAGCCACTAGGGCCACGGGAATGGCAAGTAATAGGGATAGGGGTGATATCAGCCAGGAGTAGGTCACATCAGGTTTATGTAGTCAAGCTACATCCAGAGTCAAGGTGGGGTTCTAGGTAGTAATTGCAGAGGGGGGATGAAGGGGAGGGTAAAGCGGGAGTATTGAAAAGGAAGGGAGAGTTGGGGTGAGGGTGTATTGAATTGGAGGAGAGGGACCTCAGATCCAAACAGCAGACAGGTCATGAAAGAAAATGAGAATTGAGGAGCTTGTAGAGAATTAATCCATAGAAATGATGGGGCCACGGTCTGGCCAGTTAGTTGAGGATTAGATGAAGCAGTCACAAGTGGATAGGAGACAAGGCAGTTCCTGAGATCCCGTTTGAATGTGCCAATCTTGGTTTCAGAGGACAGTGCAGTTGGAAGGTTATTAAACCATTTGGGAGCCTGGTAGGCAAAGGCTCTTTGTCCCATGGCAGAGCAACAGAGGGGTATTTTAAAGGAAGTGGTATCCGAACTTCTTGCAGGACGGCTGCTTTCATAGGGGAGAGGAGCAGTTGCACCCCTGATGGCACATGGCCCAGTGTAACCTTCTTAGCCAAGAGACAGGTTTGGTACTTTAGTCTACCTGAGAGCTGGAGCCAGTTAGATTGGGCATTAAGATCACAGGTATGTGTCAGCCTTGTGGTCCCTGTGAGGAGATGGCATGCTTTGTTCAGAGAGATAATGACTCGATGAAGGGCTGAGTCAGCTGCAGAGCCATAAACTACTAGCCCATAATCCACAAGTGTCACTAAACAGCTGAGTATAGCCAGGTTAAGAGCTTCAGGTGTGAGGCTCTGTCTGTCTGTGGAGCAGACCAATGCAGACGCTGACCGCCTTTGCTAGAGTGTTGATGTGGTTGGTATACGATGGGGTACTGTCAAGGGTGATGCCCAAGTATTTAAAATTGTGAACTAGTTCTAGTGGGGTCCCGGCTACATTAATTATACTGAGAGGGAAATTCCGATGTCTGCTTTATAGGCTATGGAACATCGTGGTCTTGGTTTTCTTGTAGTTCATTACAAGCTTGTGGTCCTTGAACCATTTCTCTGCTATTGAGAAGCTAACCTGGAGATTCCACTCAAGAGCCTGGGGGTCCTTGTCACTTGTAAATATTAATGCGTCATCTGAATAAAGTAGTATAGGGCAGCAGCTGGCGGGGGAAGTTGATTTAGGAATATCCCAAACAGTAGGGGCCCCAGGATTGAGCCCTGGGGAACCCCTGATAGGACAGGTCTACTGTCAGACACCGTGCAGTCGATTTTAACCTGTTGGGACCGATTGGTCAGGTAGGTGTTGAACCACTGAACTACTTCCTTGGAGAGTCCAATGGATGCTAGTTCTTCAAGCAGCAAGACATGGTTGACTGTATTGAATGCTTTTGACAAGTCTATAAACGCAGCTCCAGTAAGGGCTCCATTATCGAGGGAGTTATGGATGTACCCAGTGAACTCTAGTAGGGCGCTTGAGGTACTGTGCCCTTTCCAAAAACCATGTTGCTGCGGGCATTGCAGGTTGTTTTTTTCCAGGTATTCAATTAGTTGATCCACTGCTATTTTTTCAAGGGCCTTGGGTAGTTGAGGGAGAATTGAGATGGGTCTGTAATTTTCCTGTAGTGCTCTGTCCCCACTCTTGAACACAGGTGTCACTAGGGCAGCATTTCAAGCACGTCAAGCATACAGGCATTCAAGCATATAACATAATGAGAGAAAATATGCAGTGTTAAAAACTTCTGAAATTAATAAACACAATTTTCTTAAATTCAATCTTTAATCTTTATTTTGCATCTTTATTTTTTAATTTTAGAATTTTAGCTAGAGTGTAAATTTAAAAACAAACTTTGTCGGTGAGGGATACAGTTTTTCATTTAGAAATGGTAATAGGTGAGTAGGTGAATGGAGGAAGTGAGCTCTTGAGCTGCATAACAGTGTCAGACATATCTGTATGTAATTTCATTCATCACACGTGTAAACCCACTGTTAAAACATGTGTGTCATACAGTGTAAGCTATCCAAAAAAGCTTGAAGCTGTAATGTTGCCAAGGACACAAAAACTGGTACCTGAAATGCAATAAGGGAAAATACAAATCCCAGCTGCACTGTATCTGACAGCCTGAGTGTTCTATACACAGACCTGGTCTTCATTTCTATGACTGAAATTGGAATCCAGCATAAACGTACTAAGATATCAACCTGATTACAACCTGAAGAATGCATATAAACATTAAGAAATCAAAGCAATGGATATGGGGAAAAGTAAAGGACAATGTGCTTAATAAGTAACAAAAGTAAACTTTGAGTGCCTTACATGGATTTCAAGGCACTGTACTCAAGACAGAATAAAATACAGATGATACTTGACACATATAGTAGGTAACCATAAGACTGAAAGAATCTTGCACTATAATTATCTCAGACTAATATGTGCTAACTGTTAACAAATCAAAATGAACTAGAAATATTGAAAAGAGGGCTTCATTTGCATGCTAGTCAGCCCAGTCCATGCCCCTCCCCACCCACCCAGTTGCTGAGACAAGAGGGGATAGACACGGGGCAAGGCCCAAGAGTGGCAGATACTTTCATACTGCTGGTTCATGGCACATGGGCTTTTCTAGATTCCTCCCAATTTTTCTGATCCTGCCTGCCTCCTGACAACCCACACAACACCTGGCAGTGCCCCCACAGGTCATGCAGGCTTGCAGTATTCCTCTGTATAGGAGAAAACTCCATGGTCCACCACATGTACATTTCTTTTATTCTTTGGTCACCAGATAAGGCTCACTATGAATGAGTGCCTGTTTCTAGTGACAACCCGGGAACACGATGATGATTAAGTGACTTGCTCAGAGTTACACAATATGCAAGTGGCGGTTGTGGGAATCAAACCCAGGTCTGCCGGATGTACTATGCTCATTCATAGCTTATTACTCTAACCTCTAGGCTATACTGCTTGCCCCATCATATCTGACTAAAATGATTTACACATTTACAATCCGGGACTGGAATGATTAATTCACTGGAAAGAGTTCAAAACCATTTTTAAAGAACCCACTTTCTGTCCTTTTCTCAATGCCACTGGTGTGTACAAGGGCTGAGGCAGGAACACTGGCTACTGTATCACGGAAGAGGTTGTAATAAGAATAATTTCTTATTGGGCTGAGTTCTTACAAATGAGGCTGTCCCACTATGACTATCACTCGTTATGTTGGTGATCTGAGTTCAGGAACATGCTTGAATCATTAGGGAGTGGCTGGCAGAAGGATTGAGCATCCAATGGATTGCTCCCTTCCTTCAAAGTGGGAAGGCTATTGGACTACCACGTGACTGCCACCTAGTGGAGACTGTGCAGCAGCTGCAAATGTGAAGATGGGACGCAGTTGACACCAAGGCTGCCACACCCATGCATGGATGTGTGCCCATGCACATCATAGTAGAGTCCTAGGGGAGGGATTTAAACAGGAAAAAAACTGAACAGCCATCAGGCCGGATGAAGCCCTGCCCATCCCCAATGTCCACAGTCAGGCTTTCTCCCCCTGGGCTCTCGGGGTGGCTCCTGAGGTTCATCTCCACTGTGAGTGGCTAGATAAAGGATAGAGTTGCCCTGGAGCTGTATGCAGACCCCCCACTCGGGTGCAAGCCAAGGGGGCAATGGAGCAGTATGTCACAAGTGCTCAAAAAGTATCGGAAGATCCTAGTAGAAGAAGCTTCAACAGAATAGGAGGTGGCACTGGTGGTGGCCGAAGGAGGGTCCCTGCATGTAGATGCCAAGGGGGCAAAAATGGAGTTAAAAGCATTTTTTTAAATGAATGATGACAGAGTCCCTAAATTTAGGTGTAATGGAGAAAATGTACGACCATTTCCAAAATAATTTGCTGTATCAGATTGGATGGGGCAACCTCTGGTTGGCCCAACATAACACTGATTAGGAACCTTTACTTGAAAAACGTAAACTCAGAATAGTAGATATATGCAAACATGGGTGAAATAAATAAGAACAGGCAACAGTCAACAGGACGAATATGCTCCTCCTCTCCCTAGCATGCCCTAAGGTCAGGTCTACTTTGGATGGTCCTATTATAATCATAGAAACATAAACTTTGACAGCAGATAAGGACTACTTGGCCCACGTAGTCTGCCCATTCCCTACCTAATGGATAAGCTGCAGATCCTAGTTAACCAACAGCCTACTTCCTCCTACCTCCCACTAGAATTGCCTTATGTCTGTCCCATGCATTCTTAAATTCCCCCACTGTTTTTGACTCCACTACCTCCTCAGGAAGGCCTTTCCATGTATCCACAACCCTCTCCATGAAAAAATACTTCCTCACATTACCTCTGAGCCGTCCCCCTCTATTTTCAAATTGTGCCCCCTTATTCTTACACATCTCTTTTTCTGAAAGATGTTACCCTCTTGGACTTTGTTGATTCCCTTGAGGTACGTGAAAGTTTCTATTGTGTCCCCCTTCACCCTCCTTTCCTCGAGGGTATGCATACCCTGCACAATTTTAGTTGCCCTCCTCTGGATTGCCTCTGTCCTGTCTATGTCCTTGCGGAGATGGGGTTTCCAGAACTACATGCAGTACTCCAGATGGGGTCTCAACAACTTTCTGTACAAAGGGATAACAATTTCCTGTTTTCTGCTGGTGATACCTCTCCCTATGCATCCCAGTGTCCGGCCAGCCCTCCTTACTGCCTTCTCACATTGCTTGCCCACCTTAAGGTCATCTGATATGACTACCCCCAGGTCCCTTTCCATTTCTGTTGTTGTCAGTATCTCAACCCCCATTGTGTACTCTTCCCCTGGGTTTTTGTTTCCCAGGTGCATTACTTTGCACTTCTTTGCATTGAATCTAAACTGCCATATATTTGATCATTCCTCCAACCTTGCCAAGTCCCTTCCAATCCTTTCCACCCCACCTTCTGTACTGACCCTGTTGCAGATCTTTGTGTCATCTGCAAAGAGACATACTTTTCCGGCCCGGTGGCGCTGAGGGTTGAGGCACTGGACGCCACACCTCGCGCCACGCCGGCGACCCGTGTTCGGGAATGGGCGCGGGTTGCCGGAGTCGGCGGCGGAGATGGATTGAGCATCGGGGACTGCTCTCCATCTTGGGGTGGGAGGTTGGTCGGCGGTGCTTGTCTGACCCCTAAGCGGAGGCTGGGGGACCGAACACTGGCCGCAAGACTAGGGAGGGGCGGGACGCTGACGCTGACTGAGTGCACGGGAGCGCGGCGTGCACTCAGTCACTGGTGTCATTGCGCCATGGCCCGTCTGGGGGGACAAATAAAAATGGGCCCGGCAGCCTGACGTCGTTCCTGGGTGCAATTTCTGGAGGGCGCCTCCCTGGCATGGATCCATTGTGGTGGGTCAGTCACTCCTCACCACCCTGCCGTGAAGGTGTTGCGGAAAGTGGAAGGGAGGGGTCTCATGTCCGGGATGGCACCGGGAACGCGGAGTGTGGGGGTAGCTGAGCCCCAGAAAAATAACACCAAAAAAAGACATACTTTCCTTCCAGTCCCTCCCAATGTCACTTATAAAGACATTAAAGAGGATCGGTCCCAGTATTGAACCCTGCGGTACCCGCTAGTAACACCCTTTCTTCAGAGTGGACTCCGTTACTATTACTCTCTCGTCCTGTTGTCCAGCCAATTGTTTACCTAGGCTACCATCTTGGGGCCCACTCTAAGGCTGGCTAACTTTTTTATTAATCTTTTGTGTGGGACTGTGACAAATGCCTTGCTAAAGTCTAGGTAGGCCATGTCCATAGCCCCTCCCTGGTCTACTACTTTGGTCACCCAGTCAAAGAAATCTATTACATTCGTCTGACACAACCTTCCTGCTGTGAATCCATACTGCCTTGGGTCCTGTGCTGCACTGGCCTCTAGGTACTCAACAGTTCTTTCCTTCAGAAGTGATTCCATCATTTTCCTACCACTGAGGTCAAACTAACAGGTCTGTAGTTTCCTGCCTCTGCCTTGCTCCCACTTTTGTGAAGTGGAATCACATTTGCCCTCCTCCAGTGCTCAGGTACCACCCCATCCTCCCATGATTTGTTAAAGAGGGTAGTCAGTGGTGTCACTAGTTCTACCCTTAGTTCTTTTAGAATTCTTGGGTGAATCCCATCACGCCCCATTGCTTTGTCCACCTTCAGTTTTAAGAGTTCTTTCAGAACCCTTTCTTCTGTGAATAGACTGGTATCGACCCCCTCTCCAAAGTGTTTCTATTGTTTGATTTAGGTACCTGCTCCTCCTCTTCTTTTGTGAATACTGAGCAGAAGTATTCATTTAGTATCCCTGCTTTTTCACTGTCACCCTCTGCTCACATTCCCTCCCCTTTAGTCAGCCTCAGTATCCCTCCCTTGGTCTTTCTTCACTCCCTAACGTACCTATAAAAGGTTTTATCCCCCTTTTTAACAGAGTTGGCTATCTTTTCCTCAGTTTGGGCCTTTGCTATTCTGACTGCCTTCCCTGCCTCCTTCTGCTTTAACTGATATAGTTCTCTATCCTGCTCCTTCTGTGTTTCCTTATATTTCCCGAATGCTATCCTTTTCTCCTTAACCTTCCCTGCCACCTCTTTTGAGAACCATAGTGGCTTTTTCCTTCATTTTGTTTTGTTGATTTGCTTTACACAAAGACTTATTGCCTCTGTGATGGCAGTTTTGATTTTTCAACATAGTTGCTCCACCCCTCCTTCTTCCCTGTTTGCTAGTGCTTTTCTGAGGCACTCTCCCATTTTGCCAAAGTCAGCCCTCCTGAAGTCCAACACTCTTCTTTATGTATGGCTTGACTCTACAGCTGTGTTTACTGTGAACCACACTGTTTGGTGGTCGCTTGTCCCCAGATGGCTACCCACTTCTAAATCTGAGATCTTCTCTCCATCCCCATTTGAAAGTACCAGGTCTAAGATTGCACCCTACTGAGTGGGTTCCAACACTAGCTGTCTGAGACATCAGGTCCCAAGTATTTTATGGAAGTGGGGGGCGGGGGTGGCAGGGTGGGGAAAAGAACTGGTGCCTCTCCGATATGCTAAAATTGTTTTTTGTAAATAAAATTCCTCTGGTTGCAGTGCAGGGGGAAGGCTAGGAAGAGTTTAATTTGCCCTGCAACCCCCGATGCTGCTCCCTGTCTCCGGCGGTGACTTCGGCTCAACTGATGTCCCCACAAGTATTTGGAGCGGGCTCCAAACTAGTGCCCTTTTTTTCATTTGTTTAGTTTGTGTGTCTTCCAATAGGAGTGAAGCAAGCACATTTAACATATTTCTCCATGAGCTAGTGCCTCTCCAATATGCTAAATTTTTGTTTTTCTTTTCTTGATCTATTTATCCCCACTACATTCTCCAGTGTCCCCCACTCCTTCAAGCCACCATGGCCCCTGATGTACCCCAACTATCCTCTCTCAAGCTCCTTCCATCCTCACATTGTAGCCAACCCCAGAGGTATCCCAGCGTAACCCTTTGCCAGGTGGGTCCCTCTCCTCCAAGGGGAAAGGCACCAGTGGGGACTGCCAGGGCACTCACTATTAGGTCCCCGGGGTGCTGCTGAGGTGGAGATGGCTCCCTGGAGGGCTTTGGTAGCATCAGGGACTGGCAGCCATCATCCAGCGGATCCTGGAGCTGTTTTTATGGTTTTCTGAATTCCTCATTGCATCACTTGTGCAGTGCCTCCAGTCTCCACTGGGGGTCACTGCCAAGCAATGCTTCCCCGCTACCTACCCAGGAGAAGAGAGCAGTCCTCTGGATGTTCAATCGTCTCCTCCCCCCTGTCGACCCCCAGTGCCCAAGTCTGTTCCTGAACCCTGGTCACTGGCACCGCGCAAGGTAAGGCATCCAGCGCCTCAGCCCTCAGTGCCACCGGGCAGGCTTGAAATTTTTTTTATAAATAAAATTCCTCTGATTGTGGTGCAGAGGGAAGTCTAGGAATAGTACAATTTGCCCTGCAATCCCTGATGCTGCTCCCAGTCTCTGGCAGTGACTTCTGCTCAACTGATGTCTCCACAGATATTCAGAGCTGGTTCCGATTCAAAAAAATTGCACCCTTGTTTTTTTGTTTGTTTAGTTTGTGCACCTTCCAATAGAAGTGAAGCAGGCAAATTTAACAAATTCCTTCCTTCTTAAATTTCTCCACAAGCTGGTGCCTCTCCAATATGCTAAAACTGTTTTTCGTGAATATAATTCCTCTGGATGCGGTTGAGCACAGCCCTGCAGTAGTTTGGCCTTCTGTTTTCCCTTTCAAAAATAATAAGCAGCTTTTTTTCCTACTGGTTAATTAACTGTGGGCTGCAAGAGTTTAGCTATGAATTTCAGTGATTTGCTGCTACAAAGGTGTTTCTAGCTCATTTCAATATAAGCAGCAGTGATTTCTCCTGGCAAACAATGTGCAGCAAAAGTAGAAGATTACACAAGCATCCCAAGTAGCAAAACACTCCTAATTATTATCAGGTATCAAATCATGATCACAAAATGAGCATCCTAAGTGCGGCTATGAAAACACTCTGTTTCAAGTTTTTATCTGATCGCTGTGAACAAATATACTGCCATCCTTATAGGAGCCCAGTATTTAACTTCCTTAGTGTCTGTCCAGCTCACTCCTAATTATTATTATTATTATCAGGTATCAGACCATGATCATGAAATGAGCATCCTAAGAGCCACTATGAAAACACTCCATTTCAAGTTTTTATATGATCGCTGAGAACAATTATACTGCCGTCCTTGTGGGAGCACAGTATTTAACTTCCCTAGTGTCTTTTCAGCTAGCTCTGGCCCATCCATTTGTGTTTTCTTGTCATGTTGTGTATGTCACCTGAGCTTGACTACCAAATCAGTTCCAGACTGTTCCTCTCCTAGCCCCTATTTAAACTTGAGCGGGGAAAGGGGTGGGTGTGGGGGAGGGCAAAAATATTTCTTCTGTCTAAAGTGTCATTTGCAGTGGGAGGACAAGAAACCCAACATAGAGAATACTAGCTGGGCGACTGTGCCCAACCAGCCTGTTCTGCCACCGAGGAGTTTGGATTCCATTAGACCTCGAGAGCGAAGCTCGAGAGGTCCCATGGAATCAGAACCCTGAAAGTGGCATTTCAGGCTGGCTGCGTACAGTCGCCCAGCTTGTATTTTATATAGTGTATGAAGACTCATTGTTAGTAAATTACAGTGTTATATGAAAAGGTGTTAAATAAGGTGAACAGACACAGTATCCTCCACAAATTTTACACGGTCCTCAGCCACCGTGGAAAAAAAAATGCTGCCGCCATCCTGTCACAGTATTCACTGTTTGAATACTGAGCTGTGCATGATGGTTTTTCCCATTAAGGAGAGAGCTGTCTCAAGCACTCTGAAAACCAGCCAAAATTTTGTTACACCACAGTGTGGTGATACAGCGTTCTAAGAATTTTTTACTGTGGTGTAACAACATTTTGACTCGGATGGATTTCCGTGTGTAACAATGGGTCTCCATATACTATAATGCCCTCCTACGACCTCCGATGCTGTGCCCAGTGGATCCAAAAATGAAGCAGCAGCACACAGATAAATGGATTTAAGGCAGCCAAGAATCTGAATCTGGCATCTTTTCTGCTTAGTCCTTATTAGCTGGGAGCTTATGATGCAAAATCCCTCCAGTGGGTTGATCAAATTCATTGCACTATGGAGCAAAATTCCTTTCTAAAAATAAATTAAACAATGCAGGAGTTTAGTGTCCGAACAAAAATTTCCTCTTCTGTCTTAAGTGTCCTTTGCAGTGGGAGGGCGGGAAACAACAATGCCTTCCGACCTCCGATGCTCTGCCTGGCGGCTCTGAAAGTGAAGATGACTTAAATGACTTAGATCACAATGAAGATGACTTAAAACATTTGTATTTATCCATCTGGAATGTCAGCATTCACCACAGAACAAAACTGGAATTAGACAGTTTGCAACTCCACAACCGTCGCTCATCATTTTTTGTTCGGGGTTAATTCTGTCACTTACGTTCACACCTCAGGGCACGAATTAAAAAAAAAAAAGCTGCACAACAAGTCTATCGGTAAAAAAATGTTGACACAGACAAATAACAAATTCAATCGAGAATGGGAACTACAGCCATTGATGCACAGTAACTACCACATTAACAGCCTGTTATGGAACAAACCTGTTATGACCCATAACACGCTGTTAATGTGGTACCAGGCTTAGCTCACTGAAAAAAGAGCCATGTTAATTATCGTTTTAGGCAATAACTTTTGACGGGGGACTACTGTAATACAAGTGCCTGGTGATGCACAGGTACCGGTACCGATGACGGCAGAAAAAAAAAGGGGGTTGCCACAAGCAGTCGCTTACAAGTCATCCTGTCAGAACAGTCCTAACCAAAGGCACTCTAATGGCACTAAAGTTGATCTAGAGGAAAAGGCAAAACTTCCGGGTTTAGGGTGTAGGGCGCAACACTGGTTTGCCCAGTACTGTACAATAGTTGTCTGAAGTTGTGGCATCTCCTTAAAAAGCCATTCTCAAAGTTAGCCAGGCAGCTCTGAAAATGTTGCCAGAAGGAGTTGATGTCATGCAGCCTATTAGCAGCAGGGACTACTAGTGTCATTGGTTTAATTATTTTAGAGTAAGTTTAGATCACCTCTATTATCGGAATCACAAAAAACACTGAGCTATGACAGTTCAAATTGCCATGGACCTTTACTGTTTGAAGTCTTTACAGTTCGAACAGTAAAGTCTGAACTGTAAAGAATTTTGAATGGTTATTTTCTGATCAATTGATCCTTTCAAAGCAAGTGACAGGTGATATGAATCTTGCTCAAAAAACACATACTTCACTTGGAAATTTTCAAATAATAGTAAAATAATGTTGCTAAGCACGTGACTGAGACCTAAATACAGGTCTTGATCATTCTGTACCAAGTAGGATTTCATTAGGAAATCAATTTTAAATAGGAAACAAAAAAACAAGATGGCAGAAACACAAACAGTATTTCTCTGAGGTTCGACCAGTAAATCATTAATAATTAAGAATCAGTTAAGAATGAAGAAGTTAGAGGAGTGGTCAGAAGCATTGCAACTGGGCTTTAATGGCAAGAAATGTACAGTGATGCACATGGGGCACAATAACCCACAGGCAAAGTACATGCTAGGGGGAAAGGAAATGAAAGCGCCAAGGCAGGAGAGGCATCTGGGGATTATAATTTCAGATAACCTCAAGGTGGGGAGCCAGTGCAGGAAAGTAGTGGGCAATGCAAACTGAATGCTGGCATGCATAGGGAGGGGTATATCGAGCAGAAAGAGGGAGGTACTCATGCCCTTGTACAGGTCCATGGTGAGGCCGCATCTGGAGTATGGGGTCCAGTTCTGGAGGCCGTACCTGCGTAAGAATATTGATGCAGTGGAAAGGGTTCAGAGGAGGGTAACAAAGATGGTGCAGAGAATGCATCAGCTGTCCTATGTGGAGAGGCTGAGGGAGCTGGACCTGTACTCACTGGAGACCAAAAGGGAGAGGGGGGACATGATTGAAATATTCAAGTATGTGAAAGTACAGATTCAAAGGGTTAGCCGGGGAAAAGATGGGGGTAGACCAGGGAGGGATGAGCAGATAACAAAAGGAGGGGAAGGGCAGACTCATTGGGCCACTGGTGTCCTTTTCTGCTGACAGCATTCTGTGATTCTAATTAACAGTTTGAATGGTTTTCAATAACCTACCTGTCTGGCAGCTATCACAAAATGTGTTATAATTCAAAAATGGCGAAATTTCTTTTCACCAAGCTATCCAAAGGCACACCCTTGACACTGCCCCCATCATCCCTGAAAATTTCAGGTAAAACTTTTATCCCATCTGATCTGTAGATGAGAGGAAAAAATCTCACGTTAACCACCGGGGAAAAAAAGAGGGTTTTTTTTCTGTTTTTTTTTTACCACTTTATACAGTATCTCAAAAACCATGCAAGATACTGTCACAAAACATTTCACATCTTGAAATATTTACAAGGTGACCATGCATGCCAAATGTCAGGCTATTTCATTAAAAAATGACAAAGTTATTAAGGTACATAATTTTGAATTTAACATAGAACTGTCTATACAACCCTAACTATAGGGGTGCGGTATATATATGTTGCTATGGAAGTGCACTTCATATTCATTTGTAGGGCAGCAGCTACCAAACTGTCAACATAGCCTTCTCATTGCCTCACATCATGTACCCGTTACTGAAAATGTTCAAATCCCCACCAAAACATTATTCCCACACCACCACAATGTCATTCCACGTCACAGCCATGACAAGACATTTTGCCCAAGATTTGAAAAATAACAGCTGTTGTATTCATGAGGTGGTGTAAAGAAATGGCTATGTTGAAAACATCGAGTTAAAATATTTAAAATGATCAAAGTTACAGGAGAGCTTAGACAAATTTCAATGTATGCTCATAACTTTGTCATTTTTTACATATTGTGACCCCAAATTTTCAACATACCACCTCATAAACATGCGCAGTGAAAATGCTTAAATCCTGCCTGAAAGACGATTTCACGAAGTGACTGGGAACTCGCCTTTTGGGCCAGACTTGCTGAATTTTACCACCATTGTTCATGAGGTGGCATGTCAAAAAGGCCATGTTCTGGCTGGCCTAGTGGCACTGAGGGCTGAGGCGCTGGACGCCTGACCTTGTGATACACTGGTGACCCGTGTTCGGGAATGAGCACAGGCTGCCAGGGGTTAGCAGGGGAGGAGAAGGATCGAGCATCTGTGGGACTGCCCTCCTTCTCCGGGGAGGGGGGGGGGTCTACCAGCAGTTGGTGTTGACTGGCCCCTAGCGACAGCTGGGGTACAGCACACTAACGCTTAGAAAGGGGGAGATGAGGAGGTAGACACTTGGGGGAGCGTATGCAGATGCATGCGTGCTCTCTCCATAGGGCTTCATTGCACCCCTCCTCCCCTAAGGGAAGAAAGAGGAAAAAAGTGTGTGCTGGGCATGGCATGATGACAGCCGATCCCTGCAAGCCCCGCTCCCACGAATAGCAGTAACCTCCGCACTGGATCCGTTCCAACGGGTTGAGGGATCCCCGCTGCCCCGCCATGGGGGGCAAGCTGTGGAGGACAGTGGAAGGTAAGCCACGGGTGGGGGACAGGACTGGGGGATCTGGCAAGAAGGTGTGTTGCCTGGGGCAAGGTGAAAGAAACTAACTGCAAAAAAAAAAGGCCATGTTCCAAATTTGGTGTTAAAATATGCAAAAATGGCAAAGGTTTGCATAAAAGTTGAAAACCCCATTGAAATACATGAACAGCACTTCCTTTACTTCTCATGTAGTAGTCAGTGTTTCCAGCAGCAAAACGTGTCTTCCATCAGAGAGTGGATATTCACCCTGGGACCTGTTCAGGTGAGTGAGGGTGTCGGTGTGTGTGTGTGTTAGGGGGGATGCAGGGTGGTGGATGCTGAGTGGAAGGTCGGGGTGGGGGGGTTGGATCAGTGAGGGACTGTTTTCTTTTTTTTACAGGTTTTAAGAAACAAAAATACATCGAGGGACCACTTGCCTAATTACAGAAAGGTCAACAATCGGAGGGGTTGGGGTGCTACTAGACACCAGGCAAATAAGAAATCTGAATGGGGACGGCAATCAGAGGGCGGTGGTGCCACTAGACTACAAGGGGAAAATACAATAAGTACGGGGATGGCATTGGAGGGTGGGGGGTGCCACTAGACATCAGGGAAAAATTCAATACTTACGGTGATGAGGCTCAAAGGTGGAGGTGGTGCCACTAGACACCAGGGAAATAGAAAACATTACAGGTACAGGGATCAGAGGGGTGGGGGTGAGGTCCCACTAGACACCAGGGAAATATTTCTTAATTACAGGGATGGTGATCAGTGGGTGGGGGGTGCCACTAGGGAATGATTAAATAATCAAATAAAATAAAGGACGAGGGAATGCAAATGAGAATGGAGGAGAAGCATGGTAATCCAGATGCTCCAAACCCTGGCTAGGTTCTTTCTCAGGGATATAAAATGCCAGGATTATTGTGCTTTTCCTCTGTTCCGACTTGCATGAGACTTGGCAACTACTTGCTTTTTTATTGATGTCTTTGCGCATCACTTCTGCCCCCCAGGCTTTACTGACACATGCAAGCCCCAGCAGCAGGTTAGGAGTGCTCAGCAACTGTCAGTAACAGTCTGTTGGTCAGTCCCTCTGCTTCATAGTACAATGTATGGTATAATGGGACAGCTGCTCCTCTCACAAAGGAGCAGCAGTCCCGCTAAATGGTGTGCACTGTACTATGGAGCAGCAGGACTGTCAGACTTATGGAAACTGAGCAGTCCCAGCCCACAGCCGGGGTTTGCATGTATAGCTATACCCTGGGAGTCCAATTTATTTTATAGGTAATTACTGATAAAATAGACACACATGTATTAAACCCTGGTGAATCAGACTGATCGCCTACAGAATGCAATAAGGAGGATTTTTGTTTTATGTCCAATATTGCGGCTGAACTGCCAGAATGTAATCCCTCCATTATAGTGTAACTGTGGCTCTGAGAAGAGGAGGTGACCCAACATGCCTTACAGTCATCACCTGATATGGTGCTACAAAATATAAACATGATAATGCCAGGTTTTACACTGGACTGTCTGTGGGGGATGTGCCAGGAGCCAGGTGAGCCTGCCAGACAGAAGCCTTTATTAACAGATGCCATCTCCAAAAACAACTTCAGTGTTCTGGGTATGATGCCTGAGACCCCCACTCTGACAGCAATGGGCACTGCAGCAGAGAAAATCCTTACCTTCATCAGTTAACACTGGTTGCTTGTAGAGATCACAGTTTCCTCATGGCTTTCTGATGACAACTGGCCTCATTTCTGCAATAACATAAATCCATCTGTTAATGTTACTTTGCTGAATAAGTAAACTACTGTTCCATAGAAATAAACAAAATGCAATTCATATTCCTATACACTGCGTTACAGGACACCTGAACCTGACCTTCTTCTATTGGTTAAAAAAAATCAATCAATAAATCAGTTCAAAACAGGATTGAGAATGTGCAGGTTTCCCCCCTTTTCTGCAGCGCACATTATGAATCTACTTTACAGTTTACTATGTGAATTTCAGAAACTGTGTTAAATGGTGCTAGAAGGTCAGGTTCAGGTGTCCTGAGGATTCTCTTTTGGAAGGGGCTTTTGTGAGGGGGGCAATACTGTGTTGTGAAAAAATATTCTTCTTTCGTATAGCAGCTATCTTGTTTCCATTTTTTCAAAAAACATTTTTTTGGAAACCCATAAAAATCATATCCTGCAGAGACACCAACCCATGTATCTTGTTAAATGGGACCTCATTAGCTGGATTCTGCAGTTAGTTTTTCAAAAAAGAGCCCTAGAAATATGTTTTTAAAACATTTAAAAAATCTTCATTCATGAGATGATTTTCTTTTTTCGAATGGCCTCATGAAAGAGGAATGGGGCCATAAGAAAGAAGATTAGGTTCATATGAAAGATGAATTTGGATTTAGTTTTTTTTTCACATTCTTCTTTCGTATGAACCAACCCTCTTTTGTGAGAATATTACAATCTTACGGAAGAGGATTGGTTCATATGAAAGAAGAATTTGGACTTAGTGTTTTTGGGGCTTTTGTGCACATTTGAACTTTAACAAGCCATACCTCTGTCAATATTTGGAGTTAAGGGACAATCTATATATCATAACAAAGGTCTCAGTCAGTACTAGAACACTAACACATAATACCTTCCAAGAAAATTCACTGGCCACATAAAAAACATAAACATTTTAAAATTACAATTCCTATAGGATAACATTGCAACTTTAACAAGCTGTAACTCTGTCAACCTTTGGAGTTGTCAAATGAGTACTACAAGGCTAAATCCCTAATGAATACCAACTGAAAACAGACATATGAGAACCATTAAAATAAAAAATAAAAATTCCTATAGGATAACACTACAACTTTCAAAAGCCATGACTCTGTCCCACAAAAAAAATGACAGCAAAGCAGATACATTGCTTATCTAGAGGAATAGAAGCATATGGCCCAGAGGAACCTGAACTTCCACATCCAGATATACATGTGCATTATGGAGGCACAGAAGCACAGGGCTTGGAGGGCCCTGTGCTTCCATAATCACATTGATGTGTTCACACAGGTCCTAAAAGGAGTAGCGTGAATGAGGTTATGATTTTACTATCTCAAAAAGTAAGGAAATTCTTTGCCAAAAACTGCATTAATGCACCAGTTAGGGTTCAGATTATAGTGATAGAAGTAGGAAAATGTGGCATTAGAGTTTGCAACTCTAACCCTGAGTCTTGCCAAATCAGGGGTGGGGTCCTCCTTGGGGTTCTCAACCATAATGTTCACCCCATTCCATCACCAAATGCGGAGGAAGGGGGGCTTGTTTAACCAGGAAAGGTACATTAAGTCATAGCTTGTTTCTAGGTGCAACTTGGGAGTATAAGGAAGTTAAGTGACTTGCTCAGGGACACACAGTATGCATGTGGGCGCTGATGGGATTCAAACCCAGGTCTTCAGATCTGATGCTCAGTGCCCTTAACCACTACACTATACTGCCTCCAGTAAAATGTCAGATGTGATCTGTTTTCTTCAGCCAGGGCCTACAGGTTGTTGGCGACATGCGAGGAGACACAGTTCTATATGTTTGAAGACTATGGGCCCAATTCCAGAAGGTCGGTGCAGGGCTTGCCACATGCTCTGTGTCCACCGTTAAGTCTGATGCAACTTCGTCAAAGCCCTTTGATGCAACTCTGCGCCATTCCAGAAGGGTTGACACAGTTATGACAATTTTCTCACTTTAAGGCAGCTTCCGCTAAATGATTGGCTAAAGCCCCGTAGTGAGGGTACCCCCACGGACGCAATGTTAGACCATCAGGGAGATGGTCTTGCATTGCTGCATCAGGGACTTGCAGCATCGGCTTCTGGAATACCAAGTTTGACATAAGTCAGCACTTGCATCAAGCAACCTGCTGCAAGTCCCCTGTGGTGATTGCAGCCACTTTTAGAATCGGGCCCCATATCACAATGGGGTGAACGTTAGGGTTGAGAATCCCAAGAAAGACCCCCCCACACCACTAATTTGCCAAGAGTCAGGATAGCGAAAAACGTATTTTTTTCCCTTTTGCTGCTTGTGGGTGAGGGAGGGGAGTTATTGTTGGAAACCCTAACATTACATTTCCCTACTTTTGTCGCTTTAATCTGAACCCTAACTGGTTTATTAATGAGATTTTTTTGCAAAGCATTCTATTAAATGCTTGGGCATCAATCATCCAAAAGTCAAGTGTTCTGCCACCCTGTTCTGTTGGAAATGTAATTTCTCCTTTTAGATCACCCTATATCCTACCATTTAAGATACATATACCCATATTAGACACACTTTTTATTAGTCCTTTTCCTTTTTTTTTTTTGCATTTTGGCTTGGCTAATAAAAAGTCCTACTGTGTGTGTCAACTGTCCATTCTTGCAACTGTTCCTCAATCATTTCTCCAGTCTTCACATTGAAATCTCCAGCAATGATAATAATAACACTTGGAACTTTTGCCCTAATGTCCTCAACCAGCATCGTGACTGAATTCATAATGTATTCAAAAATTTGAATATTGATGTCTAACGGGATATATACATTAATAAAAGCTAAACTTAATTGCCCACAAATTCAACAACTATACACAAAGAGAAGTTATCAACTCAAACGACACATAAGAGCCTATACTTCAAAACTGCCTTAATAAGGACAGCTCGTCCTCCTTCGGATGACCATATTTGTTACAGTATATTCAACAGCTAGAACGACCCAACCACAAAAACCTTCCAGATAAGAGATAATCTGCCTACAGCCCCATGTTTCCTGAAGCATTATATCATACTTATTCAAGTAATCCTTCCATTTTTTTATCTGCTATTTCTCTTTGGACGCCTGAAATATTCCAACTAACTAAATGCAAATAAAATTTCGCTTTTTTTCCCCAAACCTAGTTAGTCATTTACTTGAGGAGGAAAGATTAATCACTGAACTTGTATCCAAACTATCGATACCTAATATAGTAGAGTCATCTAAACTAGATTCTTCCTCTGAAAGCCCAATCCTACTGGTTATCCTTGGTCACTGTGACTTCTACCTCTTATTATTTTGATTTGAGTGTCCCGTTCATTTCCCCGAATGTTCAACCAGCTTTAAATATTTTGTTATTCTTTGTTGGCAACCACCATAACGTGCCTTTATTTTAATTCTACCATATATTCCCTTATTTCTGGTATTGGTTCTTCTGACAATTTAGCAATACGTTGTCTCTGACTTGCTTACAATTTTAGTCGACAGAGAGACTTTTTTTGTGTGCATCTAACAAAGCTAATCTTTATTCATTATTTGCTAGGGCCAGACATATCGACCCTTTATTTGGGGTTGTTTTATACCTACAAGTTATTTTTATGTCTGCCCATGAAAACCTATTGCCAAAAACACCTTTTATAGTGTTATACACAGCAAGCTTTAAGGTAAACACATTTTCAGTTTTTGATTTAGGTATCCCTTTTACATAAAGAGTTAGAAGCAAGTCCCCTCTTCTAATCTGTCTCTCTTTACATTCAGTCAGGTATGCATTTTTGAAATGTATAGTCTTGTCTTTCTTTTTCATATACTTCTTTCTCCTGATGTTTATTTTTTCTTTAATATACTATACTTCTTTCTTCTGTCTATTGTTTTCATCCTGTATATTGTTATTTTTGCTTCTTCTTTTTGTCTATTTTTTATCTTTGTTTTGTAGTAGACAGAGATTTATTGTTTTACCTGTAGCTCCTTTACTAAAGCTTCAGTTTCTTTCTCTTTCTTTTCTCTAATATTCTCTGTTATAGTTGTTATATTTGTTTGTGGCAATACACTAACATCTTTGTTATTCTCAATAATATCCATCTGTAATGCCTTCTCTGTATTTTTCTGAGCAAAACAATCACTTCCACATTTCTGTGTTTCTAAGACATTTTTTTAATAAAGCCACCATTTCTTTCAAATACAAGTTACTAATCTGTGCCTCTGTTTTTATTGCATGCATTTCTAATAATATAGTGGTAATAAAAGATTTCTGATCATTACATTTATTTATTTTTATTTATTTATTTATTTTATAGAATCAGAGTTACAACCCTTTGAGTCAGGGACTCATTTACAAAGGCTCTTCGTCAAAAAACAGAGAGTACAAAACACATACAAACACAGTAAACATATTATACAGAGAATTATGCGGGAGTAATTTACATATATGTACATTGTTACAGTGAATGTACATAGTTACAGTGAATAAAGTCCAACATGGAAGAGACACGCTATGTAGGTCCTATACAATGTGGTAGCTAAATTACATATATGTACATAGATACAGTGAAAAGAGCCCAACATGGGAGAGAAATTCTACGTAGTTCCTAAACAATGTGATAGCTAGAATATCATAGAGCAAGCAAGAGACTACAGTATCAATGTTGTACTACAACTAGCAGATAGCAGGTAGATGCTAAGGACAGATACGCTGAAACACTTGAGCAGTGGCTATGTGCAGTTACAGCTGTGAGTGGAGATGAGGTGTTGTCTGAGGACTGATTTGAAAGGCCCTAGTTTTGGTTGAGTGGTGATAATGGGGGGCAGGGTGTTGCTCCAGGAAGGTGCCCAATAACGGAAGGATCTTTGCGCCAGGGACCAGGGACCCTGGGTACTTGAAATGTGCACTTGCTAGCATTCTGGGTGGAGATAGCTGGAATGAAGGAGGTGAGAATGGTACTTAGGCCTGGAGGAGCAAGGCCTGTAACAATTTTCTTGGTTAGGAGGCAGGTATGGTAGCGCAACTTTTTCTCAAGGTTGAGAAAGTCAGCAAGGTCATATAAGGTGCATGTGTGGATGAGTCTGCAGGAGCCTGTAAGCAAATAGCAAGCTTTGTTCAGGGACAGTTTGATTTTATTGAGTATGGTATTATCAGCTGCACCATACACCAGTATACCGTAGTCAACTAGGGACAGTACAGATGAGGTGATGGCCAGTCTAAGGGCTGTGGGTGGAAGGCAGTTCTTGTGGCGGTACAGTAAGCCAACATGAGTGTTTATGGCTGTGGCAAGGTTGCAAGTATGGTCATGAAAGGAGAGGGAAGAGTTGAAAGTGACACCCAGGTATTTGTATGTTTTTACCTGCTCAAAGGGAAAGTGGGAGACAGACAGGATGGTGAGTGTGGTGTCCCTAGATTTGTTTTGGAAGTGTGAGAATAGCATGTACTTTGTCTTTTTTATGTTAATTACTAGTCGTCGGTCCAGAAACCAGGATTCTGCCTGATTAAAAGAGTGTTAAAGGGCACTTTGAAGGAGGGAGGGGGTCTGGTAGGATGTGAAAAGAACAGCATCATTCGCATAGAGGAGCAAATTGAAATACAGACTGAAGAGCAGTGGTCCAAGAATCGAGCCTTGCGGGACACCCAAGTGAACCTCTTGCATGCTGGAGAGGGTATTGTTGATTTTTACATACTGTGACCGGGCAGTGAGGTAGTTGAAGAACCAGGACACGTTTGTTTACTATTAAAATTACCTCCATTGTATTTTCTGTTCTTACTCCCACTGTTATCAAGTGGTCATAGATGGAAGATATCTGGTTGATTATTTGAGGGTGGCTCTAGACTCAGTTTTTAAGTAGGGGAAAGAAAAATATTGAAATCAAGCAGGTATGATTTCTCTAAATGAGGTTTATCCTTAATATCACCACTGATCAAGGCTAAATTATCACCTTTATCACTTACTTTGTGCACTACATCTAAAGCCTAATCATGTTCTTCATTTTCAGGCCCAGTTAGTTCAGAGTGTGTCAATTCAGAGCCTTGTACAATCTGACTCTCTGATAAATTCATTAAAGATGTATTTCCATGTTATTTTCTGTCTGGCAGACAAACTAATTCTAGAGCTGGCCCTTCTAAAACTTTATTAATTTCTGATACAGGATTACATTGACATAACATTTTTGTTATTATTATCTTTTCAGGTGAGGAGGTCATCTTAGAGTTAACAAAAGCTCTTACAATTCTTTTATTGCCCCTCAATTCCATTGGATCATTTGTTGAACTAAAAATGTAGTAATTTGTTTAATCTTATCAGGTGAATGGGCCTTAGCCATGGGGGTATTTCCCCTTTTTTGCTTTTTCTAATTTCTTAGTTTCCACACTTTTTTTAGACGGCTCTATTTTGTTCATATGTATATGACCAAATATCAACAGATAAAAGACTGTCTGCAATAACAAGAGAGAAATATAGCTAAAACACTTATAATAATCCGAAAAAAATACTTGCAAATATAATTCATTGCAAAAATAACTGTGTTAATGCACCAGTTAGGTTTCAGATTATAGCAACAAAAGTAGAGAAATGTGCTGTTAGGGTTTCTGATCATAATTCCCCCACCCCCACCCCCAAGCAGCAAAAGGAAAAAATGTTATGGTTTTGGCTGTCCTGAGTCTTGGCAATCAGTGGCGGGGTCTTCCTTAAGTTCTCAACCCTAATTCTCATCTGTGCCCCCCAGCCGTAGTCTCCTGTCTGAAGCACAATGTACACCTACAAGACCTTGCCTCATACTAATATAGTCTTCAAATGGACAGAAGTACATCTCCCCACCTGTTGCCAACAACCTGTGGGCCCTGACTGAAGAAAACAGATCACATCTTAATATATTTGTCCAGGGAATGGGGTGAGCATTAGGGTTGAGAACCCCAAGGAAGACCCCACCATTGATTTGCTAAGACTCAGGACACACAAAACTGCAATTTTTTTTTTCCTTTTGGTGCTCAGTGTGGGGGGTTGGGGTGGGGAGTTAGAGTTGGAAACTCTTAACAGCACAATTCCCTACTTTTGTTGTCTTAATATGAATCCTTAACTAGTACATTAATGCATTTTTTTGCAATGAATTTCCCTTCTTTCTGAGACAGCAGAATCATAGCCTTATTCACACAGGTCCCTTTGGGACTACATAAACACACCCATCCAGCTGCAG
The DNA here is from genome assembly GCA_016271365.2 of Neoceratodus forsteri. Taxonomy (NCBI): domain Eukaryota; kingdom Metazoa; phylum Chordata; order Ceratodontiformes; family Ceratodontidae; genus Neoceratodus; species Neoceratodus forsteri. The sequence goes on along the minus strand of CM057458.1, from coordinate 1,190,245,336 downwards.
AAGCACAGGGCTCAGAGTGTGACCGTAGATGCAGACATACATTGTCTGTCAGGCTCATTGAAACTTTTTTGATATATAGATTGTCCCTTAACTCCAAAGATTGACAGATTTATAACTTGTTAAGCCATAATGTTATCTTACGGGAATGTTCATTTTTTTTTTTTTTTTTGAAATTTCTTTTTATCCTCCTGGTCGCCCTTGTCACTCTACTCCTTCGGGCTAGCTCAATGCCCTCCAGTCCCCACTGGGTCTGCCCCTAGAGTGCCTCTTTACCTGCCTCCTTCACCTTGCACAGCGGGGTCTGCCCGTGGTTGCAGACTGGATGGCTGGAGCAGCCGTCATCCAGAGTGCCGCGGGTTGTTTTCCGTTTTTTCTTCGTCCCTCCTCCCTCCCACTGGGGACACCGGCTCTGGCGGAATGTGCTTCACACACCTGCCAAGTGCCGAATGGCATCCCAACTCCCCAATGGAGCTGTTGCGCTGCCCAGAGCCGGTGCTTCCACCAGCTCTCCAGGCGTCGGTGCATAAAACACCCCCGGTGTCCCTCCCCAAAGGAGGAGAGCATCTGTTGGGATGCTCAATCCTCCTTCCCCCTGCCGACCCCCGATGACCCGAGTCCGTTCCCGAACCCGGGTCACCGGTGTGGCATCTAGCGCCTCAGCCCTCAGCACCACCGGGCCGGCCGGAATGTTCATTTTTTAACATTTTTATATTTTTTGTAAGGGAATTTGGGCAATCTGGAAAGTGATTTATCTGCTTCATCATAATTTTGTTTTGTCAGGCTTGCTACAAAGAAAAAATATATTAAGTGTTCCTCTTAACTCCCAGGGCTTGCTTGCTTGTACGCAGGCAAAAATGTGTTTTGAGGTTTTGTAGGCATACCTCAGTCAGTGTTTGTCAGTCTGGGCTGAAACTTTGTATGCTTGTACTCCACGAGGAGATATATACTTGGTGCACTTTTGATGACTATTGGACTTTAATTGTGGGTTTGGCACCACAGTGAATTTGTGAGATAACTTGGGGATGCTGTGCATACCCCATGAATTTGTGGGGGGTATTATGTATTAGTGTTGTAATACTCATTGAGACATTTTTTATTTATCTAGATTGTCCCTTCATTCAAAAGATTGATGGAGTTATGGCTTGTTATAGTTGCAATCTTATCCTATAGGAATTTTAATTTTTGAATTTTTATGTATCTTCTAAGGGAATTTCTGCAATGTGGAAAGCAGTTTATTTGCATCATTCTAATTTTATTTCATTGGGCTTGATTCAGAGAAAAAATATATTAAGTGTTCCTCTTAACTCCCAGTGCTTGATTATATACGAGCAAAAATGTGTTTGTTTTTTTTTAGGCATAAGTCAGCCAATTATTGTCAGTTTGGGCTGAAGCTTGGCACGTTTGTAGTCCAAGATGAGATACACATTTGTACACTTTTCTTGATTCTTGGACTTTAATTGTGGATTTGGCACCATGGAGAATTTGGAAAGTAATTTTGGGGTGCTGTGTGAACCCCTTGAATTTGTGGGGGAGTATTATGTGTTACTCTTATGGCACCCATTGAGACCTTTCCATTGATATATAGAGTGTCCCTTAACTCCAAAGACTGATGGAGGTATGGCTTTTTAAAGTTCCAATGTGGGGAAAAAACTAAGTTCACATTCTTCTTTTATGAGAAATCAACTTCTTTCGTGAGCTCATGAAAGAACGTGGCTCTTACAAAAGAATGTGAAAAAAAACTAAATCCAAATTCTTCTTTCATGAGAATGGATCTTCTTTCGTGAGATTTTCATGAGCTCACAAAAGAAGATACCATCTCAGTAAAGAAGAGTCAGAAAAAAAAGGCAAATCCAAATTCTTCCTTTAGGAGAAGAGATCTTCTTTCGTGAGATTTTCATGAGAGAAGATGCTTTCTCATGAAAGAAGATTCAGAAAAGAAAATAAATCCAAATTCTTCTTTCATGAGGCTATCTTCTTCCATGAGAGTTTTGTGAGCTCACGAAAGTAGATGCTTTTTCACAAAAGAAGATTCAGAAAAAAAACTAAGTTCAAAATCCTCTTTCATGAGGTTGAATTCTTCTTTCGTGTGGCCCTATTTCTCTTTCATGAACCATACGAAAGAAGAAAATCATCTCACGAAAGATGATGTTTTTAAATGTTCCAATAACACTTGTTTTTCAAAAAACTAAGTCCATAATCAAGCTAAATGGGTCCTGTTTAGCTAGATTTGTGTGTTGGTGTCTCTGCAGGGCATCATTTTATGGGTTAATTTGTTTTAAAAGGAAACAAGTAAAAGAATAATTTTCTGGCATGAAAGAGAATTACCCTTTAAATGATCAAATTCTTTCATAGCAAACATGTATCCAAAAGACCCTACTGAGCATGCTCAGAACCAAAATTTCAAATACTTATGACTTGGGAACAGATTAACAATTTTTCATCAAACCAATGAAAGGCACCATTCTGTGGCAAGCCCTTTCTACCCTGAATATTTCAGAACAAAATTCCAAACCACCTAGGCTGTAGTGTAGACAATGACACACACAAAAGGAAAAAAAAAAGAAAAAAACTGATTTTTCCTAAAAATGCACTATTGAGATCTCAGAATCCACACATCCAACCAGAAAGAAACTGCTCAAATAATTAGACCTTGCCCCCCCCCGACCAAGCATGCAAAATTTTGTGCAATGCCATTGAATGGTGGCAAAGGCATTAAGGTGCCAAGTTGGGGGTTTAATGTTAAACAGCTTACTCAACCCTAACTATAGTGGCACTACCATACCACTATAATTATATAAAGAGGCAGAAAAACATTTGAAAAAGTTTCCAATGTTCCTGTAACTCACATTCCTTTGGTCTCAAATTAAGATTTATAAGCAGTGGAAGGCATCCATGAAATTCAATAAGTTGACACCAAGAGAGCAAATGTGCAGTACTTTACATGTCCATAACTGTGCTACTTTTTAAATGTGCATAAGGTGTTTTATTCCTACTTTGGCGTCTTCTTTAACACTGGTATTTCCAATTCCTTTGCAACACCCAGCTGTGCCAAACAATGATGCTAAATAGGCACATAACAGACTTGTTGAATACATGCATAAAAAGAACAAATAGCATAAATTATGGGGATGGCCGTGCCCCTATAGTTAGGGTTGAGTAATATGTTTAATGTTAAACCTCAGATTTTGCACTTTAATAACTTTGCAACAGTTTGATGGATGTGCACAAAATTTGGTATGCGTTGTCCTGTAGGGTAGATCTCTTGATGTGGCAAGTGTCGTTCCAGTCAGATGTGCAGATTCTGAGATCTAGACAGTGAAGAAAAGTAAAAAAAAAACACCATTCATTGCAGTTTTTTTCCTCACTGCCTTGCGGCCAGATGGTCTGGAATTTATATGCAATTTTATTAGGGTAGAACGAACTTTGGTAGCAGAACAGACAGTGAAAACGTGGAGCAAAAATATTAATCTGTTGCAAAGTTATTAAGTTTTTTAGTTCCCATTATATCCTAATGGGACATTTATGAATGTTCCATTTCTAGGGTAGATGTCTTTTTTGTGACAAAGGATTTGATGTCATGAAAAAGGATCGAGTCTCATGAGAGTTTTTCTTTTTAGCGAGACCTGAAATCCTTTTTTGTGAGGAAAAAAATCCTTTTTCATGAGTCGCCATCTTGTTTTTTGTTCTCCTACCAAATGAAAAGTGTGGAAAATACATAAACCTATTATCACTTAAAAAAACATACATTAGAATCTAACTAAATGGGCCCCGTTTAGCTAGATTCTGACTTTTGTTTGTTAAAATGATGGCCAGAAATACCTTTTCTGGACACCCGAAATCCTGGGTGCCCAGCTTAACAAGAGGAACCTTCAGCTGTAGTTCAACAACCCATTTTCCCTGGTTTGTAGTGGAATCCCTCTGTGACACTCAGACAGCTGGTTCTGATTAATTTATGATTTTTGTATATAAAAATGTGTATACTGAATGTCTCGCATGAGAGATGCTGAAACAGCCTGTGGAATGACAAAGCCCCTCCCAGGTTTTAGGTACAATGTGTTACCTCGAAGGCCAAAAGATAATTGAGGCTAGAAGAGACTAAATTAAGCATCTCCTGTTTATCTAGCTTATTTGCAGCTTGCCATCTGCCAAGACAAGTCATAAACTTTTATGACGTTCAGAGAAAACACAGTTAAAATTCACATGGTGATACAAAGCATGTTGCAGCTCCATGAGATCTGGCAGAGAGACATAGCAAGTCCTTTGATGTCCTGGAAAGAGGAAGCTGCTCATAAGATCAAAGAAAGTCATATGAGAAAATGAGTTGTGCTGAGGTCACAGAGTTAATACTTTGATAAGACATCCTGTTTTGCATAGATATATATTTTTTATATTTTGACAGGGAGGAGCTAGGTGACCTCACGCAAAGAGGTTGGCAAAGCCAGTTGAGTATTCTGTTTTCCATTTTGACACAAATGTTTGGATTCTGAAAAAGAAACATCTACAACACTGTGAGATAAGAACACCTTATAACAGACAAGTCTAAGTGTATTAGTGGTAGGAATCTGCACTTTTTAAAACCTTATTCTTTTAAGTGATTTGTATGTTTTGTGATATATGGTTCTGTATTTACATTTTACATGTTTTTTTTATCTATTTTGAAGTAAACCTCTACTTTAGAGATTACTTGGTGTGCCTTTGAAATTCTTTTTCTTGACAAGTGCAGCATACATGGTTAAAGTTGACATGGTACAAAACTTGCTGGTTTTACCAAACTGGGAAAAGGTAAGAATTTATTCTGAGGTCTTTAATAGTGTTTTAAGTGTTCATTTTGTACACCTGGTTAGGTGCCCGTAGGCAAAAGATATCTGCCCCCCCCAGAGTAGAATTAATGAGCCTGTACATTGGGTATGCTAACAAGAGGTTCACAGTTTGAATCCCTCCAGAACTGAGACCAAAGTTTGATTTGAACCCACAAAACAGACAGGAGGGTTACCCTGTTTCCGTTAACTGTTCACAAGACTGCGCTCAGAGATTGGCACTGTGGGAGCAGAGGGCCTGACCTGCTGAGTGGGTTTGAGACACCCTCTAGCCCCGATCACTGTCCCGATTCCCTGGTGTCTAGTGGCCCCCTCCACCCTCTGATCTCCTTCCCCTACTCGCTGCTATATTTATGTATTCCGTCACCATGATGTGCACTCCCGGTGTCAGATGACCCCCCCCACCCATGCAGCCCTTTGCTTGATTAATATGCCGTGTCAGCATTTAACCCCCCCAGCAGTATGGGACACTTGGGAGCCCATCCCCCATTTCCCAAAATCTTTATTGTATTTATGTACACCTGAAAAAAATAAAACAGTCCCCCAACGTCTTTATTTTGTGTTTTTACTTGTAAAAAAGAAAACGGTCCCTCGTTGTCCCTGCCGCCCCTCTCCACCATCCTGACTCTCTCACTGAGCAGCACCCACCACCCCACACACACACACCCTTACCCTATACTTACCAGAAGAGGTCAAGGCCTGTCATCTTCTGTGGACTGGGTCACATCTGCACTCTTCAAAGCCAAACCGTGAACTGAAGAATCAAGGTAAGTGCTGTGTAATGGCTGACAATGGCATTTTGAACTTAGGTTCATAACTTTGCCATTTTTTGGAATATTTACACCAAATTTTCAACATAGTCTTTTTGGGATCCCACCTCATGAACACTGTCTCTGTCATCTTGTTAATCAGGCCTGGAAGGTGATTTCTTGGTCACTGCATGAAATCACCTTTCAGGGCTGACTAATGAAATGACAGTGTCAGTATTCATGAGGTGGGGTCCCAAAAAGTCCATGTTGAAAATCTGGTGCAAAAATACCAAAAAATGCTCAAGTTATGTGCATCTGTTGAATGTTTCCTATGCATGTGCATAACTTTGGTACTGTTCAATATTTTGCCACCAAGTTTTCAACATAACCATTTTTTCACACCACCTCATGAACAGTACAGATGTCATTTTTCACAACCTGCCTGAAATGTGCTTTCGCACCTGTGGTGTGTTCGCTGTGCAAAATCACCTTTCAGGACTGATTAACAAAATGACAGTGCCAGTGTTCATGACGTGGGGTCCCAAAAAGGCCATGTTGAAAATTTGGTGAAAAAATTCCTAAAAATGCCCAAGTATGTGCGTCCATTGAATTCATTCTACAAATGTGCATAACTTTGGTACTTTTCAATATTTTGCTGCGAAATTTTCAGCACAGTCTTTTTTTCACACCACCTCATGAACAGTACAGCTGTCATTTTTTGCATCCTGCCCAAAATGTTTTCATACCTGTAGTGCAGAATGGCATTGCAGTTGCACATAATTACATTTTGCCTTGCATTTCACAATTTCTCTGCACCGGGGTACATGAGGTGGGTAATAAGATGACCATGCTGACAATTTGGTCACTGTTGTTCAACACTTGGAAGTGAAGGGCCCTCCCTACATAAATATGCGCATCTATGAGGGGATTGGAGTGCAGAGTCCAAAGATACTGTTATACTATCTCAAAATGTAAGGAAATAAATTGAAAAAAACTGCATTAATGCATCAGTTAGGGTTAAAGTGACAAAAGTAGGGAAATGTGGCATTAGGGTTTTCCAACCCTAACTTTTATCTCCTACTCCTGTACAGGCCCATTAGCCGGGTATCTGTTCATGAACCCAACACTCACCCCATTATCCTATGCTGTAACCATGTCACCTTATTTTCTGATGGAATGGGGTAAGTGTTAGGGTTCACGGGCCCAAGACAGCCCCCTCCTGCCGGCTGTGGGTCCTGGAACTGTTCATAAATTGGCATCCCTTTAAGATGGGGACTTTTAGTCCAGCTATCCATACTCTGATCCATCTCTGTGGGAAGGTATTTGTATTCTAGCCCTAACCAGGCCCTTAGTGCACGGTGGAGCTGAAGGCAGCAACAGCGGTCAGATGCTGGGCCATATTCCAGCTGTAGGCAGCCGAACAATTTCAGAATTTTGATGTACAGGGAATTTACATGGCTTACACTTATGATGCCTTTTTCCACACATTATTTCCACATGGGACATTTCCTGTCTATCTGTAGTCTGGGGTTATCCCACAGATATTCCTCGAGATCAAACCATATTTCCCTCCATTCTGACTTGTTTTGGACAGTTTTATAGGGACTGCCTTGTGAAAGTGAAAGTAGACGGCATATCCTCTTGTGTCCTTGTTACCATTCAAAGTCTGGTTTGGAATTGAACTTTTCCTGACAAAGGCTGTTCCAGTGCAGTTGAAATAGCTCCTCTTGTACTCCTCTTATCCAGTGTAGGGCTGCTCGCAATCCATTCATCATATGGTATGCCACCAACCAGGCTGCATTCCATCCCCACTGCCTCAGCAATGCCTGCAACGTTTGCCTTCAAAAACCCTGGCTTTTGGCCAAACCAAAGGAAGTGAGAGTAAAGTGTGTCCACTTTCATCCACCGTTTAGGAGGGCTGGAATGTGTGTAGTGCAGTAGTTTATTATAGGAAGAGCCACTACTTTAAAAGGGGCTGTCTTCTCAGGGATCGAGAGATTAAGGTGTCTCTACCTGTTAATATCATTCAACAAGTCATTCAGCAAAGGCTGGAGATTAATTTGGATCCAGTCCTCCACTTGAAACTTGATGATCATTCCCAAGTATCTGATGCCTGAGCATGACCAAGTTAGCTTATATTGCTGAATGATCACCTTCTGTTTCTATGGATCCCAAATAGGCAGCCCTTCAGTTTTGTCCCAATTCACACTAAGACCCGACAACATACCATACTGTGAGATCAACAAAAGTGCTTCAGGGAGTGACGGTTCTACTCTCAACAGGGTGAGAAGCATGTTGTCTGCAAATAGAAGGACCTTACAGTTGGTAGTGCCCAAGGTGATCCCTGTAATGCCTGGGTGTTGCCTGACTGCAGCAGCAAGGGGCTCCACTGCCTACACAAACAGAAGGGGGAGAGTTGACACCCCTGTTTAGTACCTTGGTTGAGTGGGAAAGGTGAAGACAGTAAGCCACTGGTAAGAGACTAAGACCCTTGGAGAGGCAGAAAGCTGCCTTACCCAGTAGGTAAAGTTTGGGCGTAGGCCAAAATGTTTCATTGCCCTAAAAATGGAAATCCCACTCCACCTAAACAAACGCCTTTTCTGCATCTATTGCTACTAAAGCTGCTGTATTGTTCTGCTTTGCTGCCTGCTTCAGAATATTTTACAGGGCTCTAGTGTTATCTGTACCCCATCTCTCTTTCATGACCCCTGTTTGTGTGGGCTGTATGATTGAGGGGAGTGCCTTCTCCAGTCTGGCTGATAATACTTTGGCCAAAATGTTGGCATCCACATTAACCATGGAGACTGGCCTATAGCCAAGGCCCCTGGAATTCTGCAGTTCTGCAGTTGCGGAATTTGGCGCAGAATTTGCATCATGCCACAGAATATATATAGTGCCGCAGAATTCATTGTTTTTGGTGAATTTTCATATAAATATACTGTTTTTCCATAGTGTCAGGCTTTCTTTCCCACCTCCTTTATCCTGAAGCCCCTCCTCTATGCTCAGCATATGATGTCATCAATGACATCACATCATATTTAGCCAATGACAGGACTGCATTCTGCCAGAGAAATGAATAAATCATGCCACAGAAATCAGAAAATGCTGCCGCAGAAGTCAAGGAGCCCTGCCGCAGAAATCAGAAAATTCTGCCGCAGAACACCAGGGGCCCTGCCTATAGCTAGAACAGCCAGTGTTATCCTTATAGGGTTTGGACAATACAATGATGGTTGCTTCCTGCATTGTTGGGGGAAGGTCTGCCCCCTACCCTATACACTGAATAAGTACATGGAGGTTGGGTGCCAATTCCTCAGTGAGGGTCTGATAGAACTTCGCACAGTTTCACTTGATCAGTGGAATAAACTTTTCCAGAATCATGCCTTCATTTCCTTATTCTTTTTCTGCAGAGCCCTGCCACATGATCAAGACTTTCCTCCTTCCTGACTGGATGGTCAGGAAGCATAGGAAAAAACAGGAGCAGTCATAAAATTCACAACAAGAGTTTTATAGTACTAACAGTAACATAAAAGAAATAAAATTGTTCAGTATAACTACAAAGGCAAAATAAACAGATGCTGAATCTGAGTTTTCCTTCAGTCTCTGTGTGTCTTGAAAGAAATTGCAGCTCAGCCCTCTTCTAAGTCTTTGCAACCCCCATTCTTAACAAGCATCCTGTTTTTTCTAAAGTATTCTAGTATATTTCAGGCAGGAGCTGGCAGGAACACAATGTCCCAGAGCTGAGGCTCCTTCTCCACAGCTTTTGCAAAAGGCTTAAAAATTGCACTACGGTAACCTCTTGAGTTTCCAATAGCTTATTGCAATCATCTCAAACTATACTTATATAAATTTCAACAGTAACACTGTATCATTTCTAACCAAAATGATCCCAGTATCAGTTACATCTCCACATAATGATTTGCATATATTTTTATATCAGCAGATATGCAAGGGAGGAATAAACAAACAGCAAGGGAAGAGTGAGAGATAGCGAAAGGCAAAGAACTGCGAGACTGGTGGGGTGATCAAGTCCTAGGTCTCACGGGAAAATCTGGTTGCGCAACCAGACAGAGAAGAGACAGAAAAGGAGAAAACAGAAGAGATCCCTGCATTCAAAGTCTTCATAACAACTAGGACAGGGTCCTATTCAATCCTGTCATACTGGCCTAGAGTAGAATATGCCTCACCTATATGTTCCAGCTTCCCCCCTAGGCCTGCTTCCCTTCTCAGATCTCTACCTTATATATGGTCTACACTCAAGGGACCCTTTTTGTTATCTCTAGGTATACTTAGATCTGGCAAAGTGGATCAGAGACCTCACTCATTTGTCCTCTCCAATACCAGGGTTACGTAAACAATTAATGGCAGCACAAAAGGGAGAACACTGGGGACACTTAACTAGTAATTTTTACAGATGTTTGGTCAAGTTAGACACTACCAAACTGGCCCCATTTTAGAAAAGTGGAATAGGAAATTAACTATATCTAATTCCCAGTCTCAGTGAGAACAATATACTCTCCCAGTCATAAAGGTTACTTACTCTCATCAGTGGTGTGAATTCTCGAAGAGCTACCAATATCACTTTTTCAGAACCCCACAAATACAAAAAAATGTATGGGGCCAACATAAAGAGAATACTGGTGGAAATGTGGTGCCCAGGACATGGATCATATCCATTTTGGGAGTGCCCTGTGTTAAGTGAGTACTGGGCATCCCTACTGACCCGATTCCATTTCCTGTTTGCCAGATCAGACATACTCTTATCGGCATTGGTATGTTTGTCTATTCCACCAGAAGGGATCTGCATATCCAGCCAAACCATAACTCTCCTGAACCTACTGGCTGTAAAGAAGGCATTACTAGACTGTGGCACCAGTCTACCCTCCTCCAATAGTAGTAATACAATGGAGAATCAGAGTTAACTCTAGTTATCATATGGAGAGGTTAACATCTTACTTGCAGGGAAGGGAATCCCAATTTCAGGAAAAATGGCAAAGATGGGTACTATTCATTATGAAGCATTATGCCTCTTTTGTGCCTTAATGATGCCCACTGTGGTTTGGTTAAGGCCATTGTGGTTCGGCTTGGGAGGGGGAAGACTTTTCCCTTAGCCTGTTCTTGGCTTCTATATATCAGTGGAAAGCAGGGACTGTCCCTTCACTGGCCTAATGTCCTTAATGAGTTGATCTTTTCATTCGAAAATGTTTATAATAGTTTTTATTACTCAGCCTTTATTAAATGTACATTGCTTGATTATGCATATTACTTTAACAGCACAACCCTTGTTCAGTTTGTCTTGTTAATCTGTAGCTTTGTCCTTGTACAGTTTATAATTGTGCATGATACAATATATAAAGTCAATAAAAAAATCAATAAAGATCAAATATGAAAAAGAGATGGGCAGGTGAGTGCCATGCTTTCCTTATTTGTAACTTTAGAATATTTTAATGTTTGAGCACCAGAGCCATTCTATGCAGTAGCCTTTTGTGTGACTGTATAGGTTTCTATATTTCTAGTATAAATAATATTTTTCTGGTTATCAGTTTTGTAGCATCAATGTGTAAACCTGCATTTTGTTTATATGCTGGGCTAAGCCTTGCGGTCTCATGACCAGACACCCTCACAAAAGTTGATGCCATTAAAACATTCAGACAGTGTGCAGAAAAATGTATATGATATTATGTTTTCCTGGCAGGAACATATCATCACTACATTATGAAACAGCTTTGTATAAAACTGAAACAAAAAAAATCTAACTCATGAAAGGGTAGTTTGCACCTGGCACAGAAGAGCTAAATGATTCTTTATTTTAGTATTAACTATGAGACACACCTATACGAACTAGGAAGTTGCGTGCACCAGGCACACACCCAACATATCACTGCGGTGTAACTATTTAAATCACAGTGAATGTTTCTTTTTGTCAGCAGTAGGATACAGATCATAAGCTGCTGCACACCTGCCAACAGATTCAAGCCTGGAGTTCATAATAACCCCTTCTTACAGCTTCCAAACAACTAGTTGTACCTGTGTGCATGGAAAAATAGAAAGAATCTACCCACTAAGGGTTATTTTTATGCTTTTACAACCAGTTGGGCTGAGCTGCATGCAGAAGCTAGCAATTAATTAACAGTAGCTACACCAGCTGATACCTATCCAGAACTCCTAAGTCTCAGCCATTCTGTGCAAGACTTATTCTGAATTGCTGGAACAAGCTGACTATTTAAATTGTAGGAAATGTGTGCTAATTGGTAGCTGTTTGTAGTATTATTCTAATTTACAGAAATGAAATTCATATCTCTGAATAATCTATATTTAAATGTCTATGAGATACAATAAGAACTAACTGATATTAAACCAGGTTAATGTATTAGTGAATGGGGGAATTTGGCCAGGACACCTGGGAAATCCCCCTACCTTTTCAATATGTGCCATGGGATCTTTAATGTCCTCCAGAACAAGCAGACAGAACCTCTCTATAATGTCTCATCTGGATGATTGCACCTCATGACAATGCCGAGTCCTCTTGACACCATGCTGGGGCACTGATATGGTTACTTATAACCAAGAGGAGAGTGCCCCTTGCAGAGGAACCAACGTCACTTCCTTTAGCACCTGGTGCTTGTTAATGTCTCCCATCCAACTACACACCAGACCTGACCCTACTTAGCTTCTGAGATCTGACAGGGATCATGCTCCAATATGGTAAAGCTGCAGACACCCACACTCCTGAAGTGTAACATTGAATCTAGCTCCAATAATCCATATCTAATAACAAAATAAATAAAAAAAAACAAGTGCAACAAAGCATGTGCCTCCATTTTGGAAGTCTTGTGACATCACAAAAGTATAGGATGTCTTTCGTATAACTCAATGGAATCACAGCCCTTCTATACATGGTTTCCCTGTAATAGCCTAGTAGTTAAGGTACTTATCTTCTGCTCAGGACAGGGGGTTCAAGTCCTGAGTCTGAGGTCCCAAATCAGCAGTAACAGGAGCAGAAGCTGACCTACAGATGCTCACTCTACTCTATGAAGGGCTCCTGGCACCTCCTCCGGAACTGCTGCGCTGGTTGCCCACAGAAGCCATTCCTGCCCATTCAATGTTGCAACAGCATTGCGAACAGCTGGGGGTCTGCCCAAGGGTCTCTTGGAGTATAATGATGTCATCCTGAATGGAAGATCTCTGTGGCCATTGTGGGATCCACTGATGCAGGAAGACAAGGCAAGGCTGGGTGAGATTCAGGTGCTGAAAGCTCAAAATACCAATAACCACCACCACCACAACAACAATAAAACTCATATTAGGGGCGGGATGAAATCAGCAGTTTAGAGTTTTCACTGTCACAGCTTTTGTACAGAACGCTGCTGACCTATCATAACAATACTAATAGTTCTGTACATAAACTGCAACATAGTCTAAACTGCAAATTACTAGTTCCAGGAAGAGAACTGCACAGAATGTTGCCCACGAAAAAACCTTATACCATGAGAGACACAGGAACTGTACATGCAAACACATAAAGTATTATAAAGATTTATGTTTTCAAAATAAAGTAAAAAAAAAAATCTAAATATAGCGTATGGTAGAATGTTGTTTTGTATGGCGATCCATGCCTAGAATAGTGCTGTTGTGCTGCAGTAGCTACTGTACGTAACTTTGTTGTGCTGTGCTAGCTACGTAGCTACTGCAGCACAACAACATGGAACACCTTAGCACACGCGCACTCCACGATCCTCCGCTACTCTTGAAATGGCCATCACAGTGAGAGCTGGCCCGGGACGCGAGCAGCGATGAAAAAACACAAAAGTAAGGACACCAACTGTAATTTATGATTGCCCATACACTATAAAAGACAGTATACGAGCGCTCATATACAACAAAGATATTTTATAACTCTCAAGGTTTTCCACAGTAACAAGACCTCTCAAGCTGCGCTCTTGAGGTCTCCAATTACCACGGAAACCTCTTGAGTGAAAAATATTCTTGTTCTGTATGATCGCTCATACACTATCTTCTATATGGTGTATGGTAGAATGCTGTTCTGCATGGAAATCCATGCCTGGAACAGCGTTGTTGTGCTGCAGTAGTTACATCACTTTCTTTGTTGTGCTGCACTAACTATGTAGCTATTGCAGCACAACAACAAGAAATGCCTTCGTGCATGCACATTCCACGATCCTCCACTCCTCTTGAAATGGCTGCGGCAGTGAGCTGCGTTCTTGAGGTCTCCTGTTACCACGGAAACCTCTCGAGTGAAAAAAAACCTTGTGTATGAGCACTTATACACTAACTACAAAATATATAAAAAGGCTATCTCTAAATCCAGAGCAAGCAATGATACTATTGATCTTAAAATTTTGTCCCTTACCCTGGAAGAGGTGGTGCACCCACTCACCAAAATTTTCAATCTCTCCCTCTGCCTTAGTCAATTTCCCAGCAAATGGAAGTCTGCTATAGTCACACCAGTGTTCAAAAGTGGCAACAAGTCCCTACCAGGAAACTATCGGCCTATATCTATACTTCTCCACCCCTCCAAGGCCCTCGAACGCATTGTGGCTGACCAACTCTCAGACTACCTGCATAAGTATAACATACCTGCTTGCAGCAACATGGATTTAGGAAAGGACACAGCACGATCGACCGCCTCTACTGGAATTCTCAGGAGAAATTCACACGCCTTGGACAAAGGATATCAAACCGGAGCTGTTTTCATTGACCTAACAAAGGCGCTTTGATACTGTTCACCATGGCTTACTTTATCACACAACCACACAGCCTTGGGCTCTCAGAAGGACCAGGTGCCTGGGTTAAAAGTTACCTGCCCAACGCCTCAATCAGTAAAAATCTCAGAAGTTCTCTCAGACTCCAAACCAGTCCTCTCAGGTGTTCCACAGGGGTCAATCCTAGGCCCCTCCTTTTCAGCCTTTCCTAAACTCTCTCCCAAATCCTGCCGGAACAAATAATCCTTTATGCTGATGATGCCGTGATTCTCTCCTCTCATAAGTCCAAACCCTTACTCCAGAGCCTGCAACTTGCTTTCTCCAATGTTGAAAAGTGGTTCCTAGATTACAAGCTGGTCCTAAATCACAAAAAACAAAATCCATGCTTTTCTCCAGTCCACAAAACAGAAAATACAAATTCCACTTACTATCAAAACATACCCAGGAAATACCCTTGAACAAGTGTCAACATTTAAATACCTTGAATCACCTTTGATCAAGATCTTACCTTATGCACTCACATTGATAACACAGTGAAAACGGTGAACCAGCGACAGTATCCTGTTCCAAATCGCAACTCTTACCTAAGCTGCGCTTGAGGATTGCTATCCAAAGCTCTGTCATCTCAATCATAGACTATGGCTTAATTATCTATGGCTCTGCCACTACCACCGCATTCAAGGCATCACAAGCACTCCTAAACAAGGCCTGTCGGCTGCTCACTGGAGCTAAAGACGACTCATACATGTGAGCTCTACACTGAAACAGGATGGTTGCAACTCAAATCGCATAAGGTACCTCACATGCTTGACGGCAAAAATCCATCTTGGGTCAGACCTGCAGTATCCAAGACCTACTTGCCCGAATACCAGCATCCATCCCACCAGAAGATCATAACACCAGCCTCTCCAGGTCCCCAGATGCCGGACCACACAGGGCCAAAGATCTTTTGCCTATCGTGCCCCCAGCTGGTTCAATGCCCTGAGCTCGCTCATTACTTCCTCCATGTCACTAGGAGTTTTCAAATCTATGTTTTACTCTCACCTCTCAGCCGCTAGCTCCTGTGACTTCCTTTACTAATGATTCTTCCCTCATGGCTGTTTTTACTGTTTTTCATCCTCCTCCTCCTCCTCTGCTCCTTTCTTGACAAAGGCATCTGAGTACCTCTAGCTACTCTAAGTCTGCTCCCCTCCCCATATCTCCTCCTACCCTTCCACCTTGACCATTCCTCCAATGTTTAGTTTTTTCCTGTGATGTACCGTATTATACTGGCTTATTGAAACCTTTATAATTTGCTGACCATTCTATGTAACATGTCTTGTTTGTTTGTACATTAATGACGTGGAACCTTTGTAAAAGAGCCATTGGCTCAAAGGTAATAATTCCTAGAACAATAAACTAAAACCTCTGTATTTCACTTAGCAGAAAATTAGAGAAACCCCTCTACGGGACAGAGAACATATCAAATGAACTTAAACTTAAGGATTTTCAAACTGTTTGTATGAGACACCCTCTTATGGTTATAAGACTACCTGGAATGTTTAAAAATCAAGTTTCCTGATTGGTTAAGAATAATGTCATGATTTATCATACAATAATACAGTTTTTACATTAAACTTTCTTCAGACACAGTAAAACGTGGATCATTTGATGGTATGAATATAATTTCTAAAAATACGGGCATTAGAAAACAGCTGCCAATTACAAATAATTCCCTGTGCTCTTTCAGGCAGGTACAAACAATGAACACTTCCTTATCTCAAAGAACAGTATCATTGCTTCCTAAACTGTTAAGTCATGAATCCACTATCTGTCTCTGAAATCCATACAAGTTTAGCTCAAGTTCAGGTGTATTTATTTGCAGGAGAACTCCATTGAGCACGAACATTTACAAGAGGTCCTAGTGGGACAGTGACAGACAAGATGATACGACATGATACAATACGATACGATAAAATACAATACAATACAATACAATACAATGAGTATACCCAGTACAAAACAATGAGTAGAATCATAAAATACATACTAAGGGCAGGTAGCTTAAGTGCAATATTTTGATATAGGAACAGTTGAAATGGGAGTACAACAATACCAGGGGACTAAGGGAAGCATAAGAAATTCGAGTGCAATAATTTTGACATGACAAATATTGATATGTGAGGACAACAATAATAATATCCGGGGGCTATTGGACAAAAAGAGGAGGTATACACAAATAACAGACTGCGGTGGGTGCAGAGGTTACATTAAAGAGACAGGTGTTGAACCAGTTGCTGGAAGGTCAGCACTTGGGGTAACACACCAGTGTTTCCCTCCAGGGCAATCAAGCAATAACAGATGCAGGACTAGAAGCAGGGGAGGGCTGGGGGAACCCAGGTGGTGGTGCCTACTGCTGGCTGAAACTGAAACAGAGGAGTGTGAGGGGTGCAATGGAAGGGGATGGGGTAAGATGTGCTGAGAACAATCAGATTAATCAAGGTGGGTAGACCTACCTACTGTGACATTGACAGGTTTCCTTGTATACCTTGTTGAACAGGAATTTAAAGTAGTTAACAGAAACAAGTTCAGTGAGTTTGAGGGAGGTTTGTATTTTGTTCCAATAGGCCAGGATGGCATAGCTAACTGCAGCTCTGCCATGGAGTGTGCTTATTCTGGACACATCAAGCAGAATAAAGTTATTCTTACGCAGGGAATAGCAGCTGTGGGATTTGTGAAGGAGGGAAGTGATGTACTGTAGGTGGGAAGTTTGTGTATTAGAATTTTCAAGGCCCATGTGCCAGTGTGGAGCAGCATTCTTGTTGTGAGGGAAGACCAACCTACCGCCAAGAAAAGAGGGCGATAGTGCATTCTATAAGGCGCTTTAGTTATGAAGCAAAGGGCACGGTGGTATAGGATGTTGAGCTTGCGGAGGTGGAATGCAGTGCTGTTATTGCAGATGACGTCCACGTAGTCAATAAGCAGAAGGAAGGTAGCCTGTATCAGTCTTTTTCCTGATTACTTCAGGAAATAAGGATTTGTTCCTGAAGAAGAACCCAAGTCTTATTTTCAGTTTTTTAGATAGTGATTCAATGTGGGTGGCAACGGATAGTTTAGAGTCTAACCAAATGCCTACATACTTGAAGTTATCCACGACCTCAAGAGCGTCACCTAACAGGATTTTAATTGGTGCCGGAGCTGCACGGTTGTGGAGGAATGTGTGGGCTCGTGAGGGGAGGAAGTACATAGTCTTGTATTTTTTCGCATTTAATAAGAGTTTAGAGTTCAGAAAGTTACACTGGAGCTGATTAAAATCCTTCTGCAGTTTGTTTCCCACTTCCATCAAGGAGGGCTCTGAGGTGTAGAGGACGGTGTAATCTGCAAAGAAGTGTAACTTCGAGTTATGGATGTTGTTACCCAGGGAGTTGATATAAATAAAGAACAACAATGGGACTAAAATAAAACCTTGGGAGACCCCTCTTGTTAGTGGGGGGAAGGGGAGCCCATCGGCTTTGATGCATTCAAGTTTACCTGTGAGGTAGCTCGTGAACCATTCGAGTGTGCTACTGCTCATACCAAGCCCTTTAAGGTTAATAAGCAGGAGAGTGTGGTCGACCATGTCAAAGGCCTTGCTCAGGTCTAGAAACAGTGCTCCTGTTGGTTGTTTAATATTGATAGCCGAAAACCAGTCATTAGTCACTTTTGCCAACGCTGATACAGTGCTGTGGTTGTGTCTGAACCCTGATTGTAGGGGGCTGAGTAGGTTGGACCTTTCAATGTATTCTTTTGTATCGACTATTTTTTCTAATAATTTTGAGATGACTGGGAGGATGGAGCTAGATCTATAACCATTAAGATCACACAGATCGCCTGACTTGAACAGTGGTAAAATAAAGGCCATTTTCCAGCAGGAGGGGATCGTTCAAGTGGATATTGACAAATTAAAGATATGCATTATAGGGGCGGTGTGGTGAAGGTACCCTAATTTTAGG
This sequence comes from Neoceratodus forsteri, assembly GCA_016271365.2. Lineage (NCBI taxonomy): Eukaryota > Metazoa > Chordata > Ceratodontiformes > Ceratodontidae > Neoceratodus > Neoceratodus forsteri. Next base: position 1,190,227,079 of record CM057458.1, on the reverse strand, counting down.
AATGTAGCCTCGATGCTATCTGCACCAGCCACCTTCTTTATAGCCAGTGTTTTTAGATTTAAATGTAAAGCTGTATTGCCATTTTATTCACCCTATTTATATAAGCTGTACTTGTCCTTCATTATTTCTTGTGTTTGTCTGTGGAAAAAAACTTACTACCATACCTGCTGCTTTAGGAAGGAAAGACAAACACTGGCGCATCAAGTTCCTCCATCCCACAAGCTCTGTGGAAATACAGTCAACCTGTCTCCTTCAAAGTTGTGTGTCTAGTCCAAGCTTTAAGGTTGTTAAAACTGTTAGCTGATACTACCTGCTCTGCAAGTCTGTTCCTGGTGTCCACATGTTCTCTGAAGTAGTTTGTCCTGATGTATCTTTTGAATCTTCCTCCTGACATATCAATATATTTGTATATAATTTAGTATATTTTTATATTAGATACCTACAGTTGTGTGCTGTACACCAAAGCTAACTGGCTACCATCAGGTACCAAACGTAGCCACTAGGGAAAAAAGCACTACTGAGTCTTACCTCATCTACAATAAAAACTGCTCCTGTTTTGCTGATCACCAATGCAACAACAGGGTCCCAATATTCAAAGCTTTGCCCAGTGGGCAAAGTGACTGCATGCCATTTGCCTGGGGTTTGCACCCCTGCACAATATCCAAAGGGGCAGGAGTGTGCGCTAAATGGTTTAGCACGCATGCAAGGAGATAATATAGTCGATGCACAAGGAAGGGGCGGGGACAGCAATCCAGGCACAGTGCAATATTCAGCACATTAACGCTGCACAAAAGGAATAGTGCAGGCCACTTTGTGCAGCGCAATTACTGCCAAGAAAAAAGCAGACTTACTTTGGACAACCCCAGCGCCAGTGAAGACACTGTAGCCAACAACCAAGCTGGCGGTTCGGGAAGCACACCTACTCCCTGGTGTCTAGTGGCATCCCCCCACCCTCCAATCACCATCCCCATACATAAATAGGAGTGGCATCCCCTACTCTTTGATCCCCATACTCAGTAATGAACAGGTATTCCCCCGGTGTCTAGTGGCACCCCCCACCCTCCAATCACCATCCCCATACATAAATAGGAGTGGCATCCCCTACTCTTTGATCCCCTGTGACTAGTAATGAACAGGTATTCCCCGTGTCTAGTGGCATCCCCCACCCTCCAATCACCATCCCCATACATAAATAGGAGTGGCATCCCTACTCTTTGATCCCCATACTCAGTAATGAACAGGTATTCCCTCAGTGTCTAGTGGCATCCCCCCACCCTCCAATCACCATCCCCATACATAAATAGGAGTGGCATCCCCTACTCTTTGATCCCCATACTCAGTAATGAACAGGTATTCCCCCGGTGTCTAGTGGCATCCCCCCACCCTCCAATCACCATCCCCATACATAAATAGGAGTGGCATCCCCTACTCTTTGATCCCCATACTCAGTAATGAACAGGTATTCCCCCGGTGTCTAGTGGCATCCCCCCACCCTCCAATCACCATCCCCATACATAAATAGGAGTGGCATCCCCTACTCTTTGATCCCCGACTCAGTAATGAACAGGTATTCCCCGTGTCTAGTGGCATCCCCACCCTCCAATCACCATCCCATACATAAATAGGAGTGGCATCCCCTACTCTTTGATCCCCATACTCAGTAATGAACAGGTATTCCCCCGGTGTCTAGTGGCATCCCCCCACCCTCCAATCACCATCCCCATACATAAATAGGAGTGGCATCCCCTACTCTTTGATCCCCATACTCAGTAATGAACAGGTATTCCCCTGTGTCTAGTGGCATCCCCACCCTCCAATCACCTTCCCCATACATAAATAGGAGTGGTATCCCTACTCTTTGATCCCCATACTAGTAATGAACAGGTATTCCCCGGTGTCTAGTGGCATCCCCCACCCTCCAATCACCATCCCCATACATAAATAGGAGTGGCATCCCCTACTTTGATCCCATACTCAGTAATGAACAGGTATTCCCCGGTGTCTAGTGGCATCCCCACCCTCCAATCACCATCCCCATACATAAATAGAGTGCATCCCCTACTCTTGATCCCCAGACTAGTAATGAACAGGTATTCCCCCGTGTCTAGTGGCATCCCCCACCCTCCAATCACCTTCCCCATACATAAATAGGGAGGCATCCCTACTCTTTGATCCCCATACTCAGTAATGAACAGGTATTCCCCGTGTCTAGTGGCATCCCCCACCCTCCAATCACCATCCCCATACATAAATAGGAGTGGCATCCCTCACTTTGATCCCCATACTCAGTAATGAACAGGTATTCCCCGGTGTCTAGTGGCATCCCCCACCCTCCAATCACCATCCCCATACATAAATAGGAGTGGCATCCCTACTTTTGATCCCGTACTCAGTAATGAACAGGTATTCCCCGGTGTCTAGTGGCATCCCCCACCCTCCAATCACCATCCCCATACATAAATAGGAGTGGCATCCTACTCTTGATCCCTACTCAGTAATGAACAGGTATTCTCGTGTCTAGTGGCATCCCCCACCCTCCAATCACCATCCCCATACATAAATAGGAGTGGCATCCCCTACTCTGATCCCCATACTCAGTAATGAACAGGTATTCCCCGTGTCTAGTGGCACCCCCACCCTCCAATCACCATCCCCATACATAAATAGGAGTGGCATCCCTCACTCTTTGATCCCCATACTCAGTAATGAACAGGTATTCCCGTGTCTAGTGGCATCCCCCACCCTCCAATCACCATCCCCATACATAAATAGGAGTGGCATCCCCTACTCTTTGATCCCGTACTCAGTAATGAACAGGTATTCCCCCGGTGTCTAGTGGCATCCCCCACCCTCCAATCACCATCCCCATACATAAATAGGAGTGGCATCCCTACTCTTGATCCCCATACTCAGTAATGAACAGGTATTCCCCGGTGTCTAGTGGCATCCCCCACCCTCCAATCACCATCCCCATACATAAATAGGGTGGCATCCTACTCTTTGATCCCCATACTCAGTAATGAACAGGTATTCCGTGTCTAGTGGCATCCCCACCTCCAATCACCATCCCCATACATAAATAGGAGTGGCATCCCCTACTCTTTGATCCCCATACTCAGTAATGAACAGGTATTCCCCCGGTGTCTAGTGGCATCCCCCACCCTCCAATCACCATCCCCATACATAAATAGGAGTGGCATCCCCTACTCTTTGATCCCCATACTCAGTAATGAACAGGTATTCCCCCGGTGTCTAGTGGCACCCCCCCACCCCCGATCCCCATCCCCAGTAATAAATAGGTATTTCCGGGTGTCTAGGGGCACCCACGCCCTCTGATCCCATCTCTGGCAATGAATAGTCATGCCCTGGTGGACCAGATGAATGTGGGGAAGAAATGTCAAAGAGGCTGAAGGTGTATCCGGCCCCAGGAGGTAAGCTGTGGGGGCAGCACAGGGGTATGTTATGGATGGGTGTGGGAACCGGGAATGGATACAGAAGGGTTTCAGACAGAGGGGGAGTCTCGCAATAGAGATAGCAGAAGGAGGTCTCAACCTGTGGCACAAAAGGAGAATAAAGTATATTTGAAAAAAAAAAGAAAGCACTGCTGACTTAATTATGTGAGCATGCTAGCATCTCACATGAATACTGTCCCCAAGTTTACCAGCTCACCATTGCTGGCCTCTAGGAGAATGTGTTTGCAGTTCAGTCTTAAACAGAGAGGACAAGAAAATACACTGTAGGGGAGATAATAGAATATCTTCATGGAGGATAGCTCCTCTGTTAGGCCACACCTTTGGAACTGTAAACCGCCAGAGTCAGAACCACGTGGAAACATTTTGCTAGCTGGGGGCCTCCCACAATGACATGCAGAGTAAACCATATATAATGTGAGCGGCCCCAATACTCATCAGTTCTTTCTCCCACTGTTGATCATCTTCATTGGACCTGCTGAAGGAAACAATGTCAAAATAGCCATTGCTGTTTTGTTATTTTCTTGATATACTTCTACATTTTCCATTGTCAGTCTTTGCATGCTGCTGAAGGACAAAAAACTTTTATTCCGTTATTGTAGTTGCGGTTATACATTCTTCAAAGACAACACTTATACTATCTGTGTGTGCTGTTTGGGCCTTTCTCACGATGTGAGGGCCTGTGAGATTTGTCAGAGTTTCAACCAGGCTACAAATGAATGCCTTTGAAGGGCTTTAGAGACCTTTCTCACTCAAAAAGTGCTAAAAGCCATGGGAAACGCTACGGGTTCCAGGCCTGCTTCTCCCTCGCCATTGACTGAAAAATGGTAGTTGAAGCCAAAAGATAAGAATAAGTAACCGTCATTGTCATGGGCCTCCTCCTCATCCAGCCATAAACATAAGTACAGAGATAAAGACAAGGCTGCTTCGCTGGCAAGGTGCCAGTCACCACTGAAATCAGGTACTTCCTCATTTACACCTGCTCCAGTGGTGTTGGCAAAAGCCCCCCTAACTGTTGTGGAGACACGAAGTTCAGGGTTTGGCTCAGGCACTGCTGCACTTACAATGGACAGTACGTTGCAGCCATTGTCGGGTTCCGGCCCTTTGACGCAAGTGGTCCTTAACCCTTTTGAGGGTGACGTGGACTCCCAGGCTGTGCTGGCATTGTTTTCAGACATTTTTATAATCACTGCTGCAGAGGCTAGCTGTGTCACCAACAGGACTGTCTGTTCCAAAGCCTTCTGCAATGGCTTCTACTAGTACACTGCAGATTCCTTCTTTTTAGCCACTGCCGATGTCACCGGTTCCCTCTGTGGCTCCCATTACTGTTCATGATGATGTTGACAAGGGGTAATATAATGACCTCATTGTTACTGAGGGGGATTTAGGGAAGGAATTTGAGGGTGAGGGGCAGTTTGAAGAAGGGAATCTGCCCTCTAGTCCATCCTCTCCTCCTCCTGCAGTAGGACTCTGTGGTTTATACACCCAGATCTCCCCTTGAGGATCCCTCTTTCCAAGCCATGCTGCAACAGATGCAGTATGCCATGGGCTTTGATGTTGAAGAGGAAGATTCCGTTAAAAGCAATCTTATGGAATTTTTGGAGGTTCCTTGTACACCTTCTATTATAATTCCCTCTGTGTATTCTGCCTTAGAAGACGCTACTTTTGCTGCATTGCACAGGCCTAATACCCTGCCTGCAGTTCCAAAGAAGGCTAATAAGTAGTACCCTATTCTGTCTGCTAAGCCTTATTAAAGAGCAGGTGATGCCTTCAGGAGAACTTTCCAGAACATAATATTTAGGCTCAGTTTTGCTTGTATTTCGAATTAGTTCTGTATTTCTCCTTCCCATTATTTATCACTGAGGTAATCTGCATGAAAACAAGATCTTTACCCCTGAAGAGTTCATCTATTCCTGTTGCCTTCTCCTTACCTGAGGTCACAATGCACTGCATGTAACATAGAAACATAGACTTTGACAGCAGATAAGGACCGCTTGGCCCATCTAGTCTGCCCATTTCCCTACCTACAGGATAGGCCGCAGATCCTAGTTAACCAACAGCCTATTTCTTCCTACCCCCCCCCACAAGAATTGCCTTATGTCTGTCCCATGCATTCTTAAATTCTCCCACAGTTTTAGACCACACAACCTCCTCAGGAAGGCTGTTCCATGCATCCACTACCCTCTCTGTGAAAAAATACTTCCTCACATTGCCCTGGAACCGTCCTCCCTCTATCTTTAAATCATGTCCCGTGTTCTTGCACGCTCTTTTCTGAAAGATGCTACCTCTTGGACTTTGTTGATTCCATTGAGGTACTTAAAAGTTTCTATCATGTCCCTCCTCTCCTTCTTTCCTCAAGGGTATACATATTAAGCTCCTTTAGTCTCTCCTCAGACGGCTTCTCTTGCAGACCTGCACCATTTTAGTTGCCCTCCTCTGACTGCCTCTATCCTGTCTATGTCGCTATGGAGATGGGGTCTCCAGAACTAGACGCAGTACTCCAGATGGGGTCTCACCAACTGTCTGTACAGAGGATAACAACTTGTTTTTCTGCTGGTGATGCCTCCCTAGGCATCCCAGTATCCCCCAGCCCTCCCTACTGCCTTCTCACATTGCTTGCTAACCTTAAGGTCATCTGATATGATTACCCCCAGGTCCCTTTCCATTTTTGTTGTTCTTACTACCTCCCCCACTGTGTAATCTTCTCCTGGGTTCTTGTTTCCCAGGTGCATTATTTTGCACTTCTTTGCATTGAATCCTAGCTGCCATACTTCTGACCATTCCTCCAACCTTGCCAAGTCCCTTCTCATCCTTTCCACGCCTCCTTGTGTATCAACCCTGTTGCAGATCTTTGTGTCATCTGCAAAGAGGCATACTTTTCCTTCCAGTCCCTCTGCAATGTCACTTATAAAGACATTAAAAAGGACTGGACCCAGTAGTGAACCCTGCGGTACCCTACTAGTAACCCCTCTTTCTTCAGAGTGGACTCCATTTACAATTACCTTCTGTGTCCTGTTGTCCAGCCAATGTTTTACCCAGGCTACCACCCTGGGACCCACTCCCAGGCTGGTTAATTTGACTACATAGAAACATAGAATTTGATGGCAGATAAGGACCGCTTGGCCCACCTAGTCTGCCCATTTTCCTACCTAACAGATAAGCTGCAGATCCTACTTAACCAACAGCTTACTTCCTCCTACCCCCCACTAGGACTGCCTTATGTCTGTCCCATACATTCTTGAATTCCCCACTGTTCTTGACTCCACAACCTCCTCAGGAGGCTGTTCCATGCATCCACAACCCTCTTTGTGAAAAATATTCTCACATTACCTCTGAGCCATCTCCCCATCTTCAAATTGTGCCCCTTGTTTTTGCACATCTCTTTTCTGAAAAATGCTACCCTCTTGGACTTTGTTGATTCCTTGAGGTACTTGAAAGTTTCTATCATGTCCCCTCTCCTTCTTTCCTCAAGGGTATACATATTAAGCTCCTTTAGTCTTTCTTCTTATGTCTTCTGGTGCAGACCCTGCACCATTTTGGTTGCCCTCCTCTGGACAGCCTCCACTCTGTCAATGTCTTTGCGGAGATGGGGTCTCCAGAACTGCACACAGTACTCCAGATGGGGTCTCACCAACTGTCTGTACAGAGGGATAACAACTTCCTGACTATTAATATTTTGTGTGGGACTGTGTCAAATGCCTTGCTAAAGTCTAGGTAGGCCATGTCCACAGCCCCTCCCTGGTCTACTACTTTGGTCACCCAGTCAAAGAAATCTATTAGACTTGTGTGACATGACCTTCCCACTGTGAACCCATGCTGCCTTGGGTCCTGTGCCCCACTGGCCTCAAGGTACTCAACAATCCTTTCCTTCAGAAGTGACTCCATCACTTTCCCTACCACAGAGGTCAAACTGACAGATCTGTAGTTTCCTGCCTCTGTCTTGGTCCCACTTTTGTGAAAGGGAATCACATCCGCCTTCCTCTAGTCCTCGGGTACCACACCATCCTCCCATGATTTATTAAAAAGAGTAGTCAGTGGTTTCACTAGTTTCCCTTAATTCTTTAGAATTCTTGGGTGAATTCCATCAGGCCCCATTGTTTGTCCACCTTCAGTTTTAGGAGTTCTTGCAGAACCTTTCTTCTGTGAAAGGGCTGGGATCGACCCCCCTATCAAGAGTGCTTCTGTTAATTGGATTAGGCACTTCCCCCTCCTCTTTTGTGAATACAGAGCAGAAATATTCGTTCAGTATCCCTGCTTTTTCACTGTCCACCTCTGCCCACCCACCATTCATTCTATTCAGCCTCACTATCCCTCCCTGTGTTTCTACGCTCTCTGATGTACCTATAAAAGGTTTTATCCCCCTTCTTAACCAAGTTGGCTATCTTTTCCTCAGTTTGGGCCTTTGCTATTCTGACTTCCCTCCCTGCTTCCTTCTGCCTTAACTGGTACAGCTCTCTGTCCTGTTCCTTCTGTGTTTCCTTATACTTCCTGAATGCTATCTTTTTCTCCCTATCCCAGCCACCTCTTTTGAGAACCATAGTGGCTTTTTCTTTCATTTTGATTTGTTTGCTTCACACAAAGGCTTGTTGCCTCTGTGATGGCAGTTTTGATGATTCCCCATTGTTGCTCCACCCCTCCTTCTAGCCTGTTTGCTAGTGCTTTTCTGAGGCACTCTCCCATCTTGCCAAAGTCAGCCATCCTGAAGTCTAGTACCCTCACTTTTGTATGGCTTGACTCTGTAGCTGAGTTTAACGTGACCCACACTGTTTGATGGTCACTTGTTCCCAGATGGCAACCCACTTCTAGATCTGAGATCCTTTCGCTGCCCCCATTTGAGAGTACGAGGTCTAAGATTGCTCCCTCACGAGTGGGTTCTGAAACTAACTGTCTGAGGCCTGCCACCTGTAGGGCATCAAGAATGGCCCTGCTCTTGGATGTGGCTGCAGAAAATGTGCTCCAGTTAACATCTGGCATATTCAGGTCTCCCATCAACAGTATCTCCTTTCTCTGCCATCCTAAGAATGCCTTCTATCATATCCTTGTTCATTCCTCCCCTGACATGGGAGTCTGTACACAACCCTGTGTGGATTGTGGTGTCCTTTCAGTCTCCATGGTGACCCACAGTGCCTCCTCTCCTCCATGTTTACTCTTTTGTTCAGTTGCTTTTACCTTCCTTTACATAGAGAGCTACCTCACCCTCTTCTCTCCTGCCTGTCTCTCCTGTAGGTTATGTACCCTGGTATGTTAACATCCCAGTCATGGTTCTCTGTGTACCATGTTTCTGTGACTGCTACAATATCCAGGCATCCCTCTTCCATCAAGGCCACCAGCTCAGGGAGCTTGTTGCCCAGACTACGGGCATTGGTACTCATTACCCTCCATTTCCTGATGGCCTTACTCCTTTTTGCCCCATCCCTGTCCTTCTTGCCTTTGTCACTTTCCCCATTTACCCCTGCCCTTCTCCCTATCGCCACTTCTATGTTGATGTTTACCGTACTTACTACCGTGATTTTTTTGAGGGGGCTAGGATTTCCCTGCTCCTTTCCAATGCCTCCCCCCTTGGCTAGTTTAAATGCTTGCCAATGAAGCATTTAAACCTATCACCTAGGATCCTGGTTCCCCTCCTGGACAGAGGCAGCCCATCATGCCAGTATAGGCTTGCATCACTCCAGGTGGACCCCCAGTCCCCAATGAAGCCAAATCCCTGAGTTCTGCACCAGTTTTTCAACCACTGATTGGATCCCATGGTGCAGAACACCCTAGCTTCTCCTACGCCACAGATGGGCAGCACCTCCGAGGAGGTTACTCTCATGGCAAGAGACTGTGATGTCACAACACAGGACTATGATATGAGGTAGGGAGTAAGCTACAGAGGCAGATGAACTCTATGGATAAAGATCATGTTTTCATGCAAAATTCCTCAGTAATAAAAAATGGGGCTGAGAAAGCTATAGAATATACAGTATATGGAATGCAAGCTGAAATGTACCTAATTATTATGTTTTTCAAAGTTTTCTCTGAGGCTTCAGCAGCTCTTTAAGCAAGTCAGCCTGAAACGGTCTCTGTAGTCATTATGGCTGCTCATGATTGTTCCAAAGCCCCTAGGTGGATGAGTACTTTGTCTCCAGATAAAGAATCTAGGAGACTGGATGTTACGACCAAGCAAACTTATGCCTCAGCATCCTTGGGCCTTAGGATTGCAAATTACCAGGCCCACATGATTAAAAGTATTTATTTATTGTGATCTTGAATTAACACCTTTGAGAACAAGTTCATTACATAGGTTCCACTTCAGAGGTTATACAACAGGTGAAACAATGCATTGAATAAAGACATCTACAATACACTTATAAATATCAGAACAGCCTTTGGAAGGCTGCTCCTATTCCTGTCTAGGCTTTGTCTAATGGTCCTGCCATGACTGACTTGGTGAAAACCTTACCTGCTGGTGTTGAAGTAGGCAAACATTTGTTACATTTATCTTATAATGCCTATGATGCCTCTTCCAGGGCTATGGACTCTGGTATTTGCATTAGGCGCTATTCTTGGCTCAGGGTAACTGGTTTTACTACTGATGTGCAACAGACAGCTTTAAATGCTCCTTTTAAGGGCTCTAAACTGTTTACAGTAACAGTGAGGATAATGTGGATGGAAAGATATTTATGGAAGGTAGAGAAACAGGCATAAAAATCTTAGGAATATATAAAGAGTCGAATGAAAACTCAGCAAATTTAAAATCTCTAGTACAACATTGTCTAGTTGCTGAGCTGAACCTTAAACAAGGCAAGAAATCTAGTATTTCTGCTTTTACAGATACAGGTAATAACGTGAATGCTGTTTTTGCTGTACTTAACGATATTGAAATTGTTAAGTCTGCATGGGCATCAGTAAAAAGACTCGAGGAACTGGGTTTAAAAATAGAACCACTTATTTCCTGGTTCACAATTAGTCAAGATAGAAAACCAGAGTAGGCCCATGCAATGCCCATAAATTATTATGACAGAAATACTACTGTGGAATGTGTCTGTGCATTTAATTGGAATTATTGGTATGCAAATGCCCAACAAGAAAATGAAGCTATGGCAATGGAACCAGCTGTTCTCAATATCTTTCGCCTAGGACTGCAAAGGAATGAAAGCTTTGCCTCATTAATGCACTCTGTTTTTTCCTGATCTCTAAAGTTTTATCAGTAAAACTGGGGTTCAGAGGTATAGCAGGACCAGATAGAGTTAGGAATGATCCCATTAACAGTTAAACTGACATTTGGGTAAAGAACAAAGAATTGGCAGTACAAATGTTGGAACAAGCTACTAGTTTGGGCCACCTTGGTACACATATAGTAGACTTAATGAGCATGTCTCGGAATAATTTAAGAGGTAATCCTATATCTACTAAGCAGACAGTAGCCCAGATACCTAAAAATCAAAAATATTTACATAGTGAACAGAGATCCACATCACAATATAATCTGAATAGTTATTTTCTTCAGAGACTCAGTATGAATGAAAATGACAATGTGGGGATGTCAGTCAATCATGGGATCACCCCAAACAAAATAATGCTCCTTTCATGGAACATTGCTGGTCTTGCAATGAAAGTGGCAGACCCTGATTGGCTAAACTTCTTGAATAATCTTCAGCTGTTTTATTTAGAAGAAACTTCAGCTGTAAATAGTTATAAACAAAATGGCTTTCAAGGAATTATTTTCCCCTGTTAAAAAAATGTCAAAGTATGGTAGATGTATAGATGGCCTTGCTATTTATGCTAAGATCACTCCAGGTTTACAATCTATACTCTCACAAGAGCATAATTTTCCACTTGTGTTGCTCTCAGTTGATGGAAAGATTATTAATATTCTGAATGTATATGTCCCACCAAAATCTTCAAACTATTATGTGGATGTGATATGGACAGATATTGAAACTAAGATCACACAGGTCCTAGAGATAAGTGCTAATGCAAGACTTTTAATTGTAGGGGATTTTAACTCACGCATTGTCTTACATAATTATATTCTAGATTCTTCAAGTGAAGATGTATGTATATTAATGACAATGGAATCAAACTAGAAGCATTGCTGATTTGTTATAGTCTAATTACTTTGTATGATCATTCAAACAAAAATACTGAAGGTAGTTTTACTTTTTCTTTTTCTAGCAATGGCAAAAGTGTCACAGACTGTGCCATCACATCAATCTTGGATATTGACTTATTCACAGATTTAGAAGTTCAATTACACACTGAGAGTGATCATGCTGCTATTTTGATCACATTAAACTTGTCTCGTGTGAACTAGCTTAAATAACGGGGCGCATTTTGAGAATCAATCTATAGAAATTTATGCTAAAAGGCATTTAAGATTAGAATGTGTGGTAAAGGACCAATTTGAGGAAGCATTTTTTCTTCACAAAATCTGTTATTAATAAAGTATCACCCCCATGAAGCAGTAGCCTTGCTTTCTAAACTCTTCTCTGTCTTTTTCTCTGTCCTGTATATTAGAAAGAAATTAGGGTAAAATAAAATAACATGTGGCTCAATTAATACTGTAAAATTGAAGAAAAAACTGGCTAAATTAATAAAAAATACAAACAGGTATCCATGTAGAAAGACATTACTGGAGCTAAACAAAGCTCATAAGAAATGTAGCTGTACCTTGGAAAGACAAAGGAAAACATTTTGCCTGGAATCATGGGAATTGATGCACAAAGCAATAATGGAAAAAGATTCCTGCTTATTTATGAATCTAGTGGCTAACGGGACTATTAATTATGAATAAAACCCCTTAGCTCTAATACCAGTGGAAAAATGGATATCATATATTTCAGTAGCATTTTTTATTACCCTTCTGTTAAGAATTCTACAGTAATAACCAACCTGGACCTAAAATTGGATTTTATTCCCTTGAGCTTCTCATTTGATGATGTGGAAGAAGAAATGATTTCATGTGAGTCTAATAAAGCACCTGGCACACATGGTATTCCTTCAAATGTATACAGGCTGCATCTAAATATTTTGAGTCCCAGTAATTACTTATTTATTTATTTTTTAAAAATCAGGGGGCGGAGCCAGCAGCAACAATTTTCTGGAGCTCCCTAGACTGAACTTAAATTCCTTGATTAAAAGCATCATTTGGCTATTGGAATTATTATCATTTGCCAGAGACTGATAATAGAAGTGATACTGCACATGAGGAATCATATTAGCATCTGAAAATGGGCCATATGAAGACAACAAAGCAGGATTTTTTTCTCCACGTTCCTCCACCACCAAACCACCTGAGGAACCACCAGGCCCTACTCCACCCACAAGCCCGGTCTCCACAGAAGTAACTCTCTCAACCCTGCAAATAGCAGTAAATGCACTGATAAAAACAGTCCAACAAATGGACCAAAACCTATATGGGTCCTCAGAGAAATTTCTCTTGATGGAGAATAGGCTTGATGCGATGGGGGAGCTCACAAAGTCCAAAAAGGCCACTGCAGGAAAGACCCTGGCCGCTACAGCCACATCGTTGAAAGAGCAGGCTGCTCTGAGAAGCCGCATGGAACAGCTAGAAAACTCTGTTTGAGCTGCCAATGTGAGGATCCTTGGACACTCTGAGGAATCGGAAGGCGCCTCGCTGATAACCTACCTGCAATCCTGGCTGGAGGGTTTAACTGACTGCCTAGACTTTAAAATAATGAAAGCTTATCGGATTTCCCCTAGACGACTCACCGGTGGATTTACTAACCCACGTACAGTCTTGTTGACATTGAGATCTCCTGGGGAACGGGACATGTTATTGGGAGCATTGAGAAATAGGGGTCCGGTGCACCTGGAGGAGAATCACATCTTGTTTTTCCCGGACATCTCATACACCACCCGCATGAGAAGGAAGGCATTTGATGGAGTAAAAAATTGCCTCCGTGAGCTAGACATTTCCTTTTCTTTAGCATTCTCTTCCCGTCTTTGTTTCACCAATGGCCAGCATCAGTACCGTCTTACTGACCCAAAAGAAGCGGGTGCTTGCATCGAACGTATAGCATCCAAACAGCAGCGAGAGGGGCACTCCTCTGAGGAAGAGGAGTCTGATGGGGACTGACAGTGTCCAGGACTGATAACTGTTTGGTAAAATGTCTAGTTTTTACATTTCTCAGTCGTGTGAGTTTCCTTTCATTACAGTTGTACCACAGTTTCTTCTTTTAAAAGTTTTATAAGAGAGACAGTTTTGAACCCCTTGGGTTGAAGAAACTTTATAGAGACTGTATAGTGGTTAGGGTTTCAGCCATAACAGACTGCCCGTCTGAGTTTCATTTGCTGTATGTTTACCTCATGTAAAATACTCAAGTGGCAAAATGTATACTTTTATAGTTATCTCTACTTGATTAAGAAGCGCTGATAATTTTGTTGATTGCAAATCTGATGGCTATTTTAATAAGTTAAAACAACAGTGCACTGTTTGTTGTAAAGAACATGGTAGGGGGAAGAGGTGCATTTTGCCTTAGTTTTTAATGCAGTTACTCAGGAGAGCCCTGATAGACTGTATTTATTTCAGTCTGGTGCCTTTCATATACCTAAAAGTGGCACAAGCTGGTCTTGGTGCGGGGGATTTATTTCTTCTTAAAGCACCAGACATATTTGTTGTTTTAGTATGTTGCTTCTCCAGAGGGCTAATTTCTCCAGAACACTGCAGGCAACCCTATCTATCCCCAGCTCATGTGTGTATATATATATATATATATATATATATACATATAAATATAAATATATATGGGAGCTCTGGAATGGAGATCTCTTTATTCTACCACAGTTGTTATTGAACACAATAGACCTCACTGGTCGGTTTATAAATGCTGTTTTTTTAAGATTCTTTAAGAATACATTTAAGGCATTGGCTGCATTATAGATCCTGAATTGAAAATGTAGATTATTATTAGGAAGTTGTTGAAGTTACCCTCAATGCTGTACCAACTGAATGGATAGTCATAATCCTATGTAATGTATTTCTGAGGCTGTATGATGTATACCCGTTCAGAATGCATGTATTCGGTATGTATATGTACTAAATGCTACAAATAAAAAGTTAAAAAAACCAAAATCTCAAGTATTATTATATCCCTGGAAGTTGGAAGGTAAATGTAATGATAGCACCCTTATTCAAAAAAAGAGACAAGAAGGAACCAAAAAACATCAGACCACCCAGTTTATTAGATGCAATATCCAAAGTCTATACAAGAACTTTATTAAACAAATTACAGTTATGGGTAGATATAAAAAATACTATACAACTTACAAGCTGGGTTCAGACATAATTTTTTAACAATAGACCATATATGTACTGGCACACCTAACTGGAAAATCCACTCAGATCAAAAAAGTGAAACGTTATACTACGTTTATTGACTTCAAACAGCTTTCCATTCAAATGACAGATACTTTCTGTGGAATAAATTTATTAATCTGGGTTTAGATACAGATTTGCTCTTTCCGATTATTCAGTTATACTTAGAAAACAAGAAATGATTAGGTTTGTTATTCAAGGCAATTTAACTGCACCTTTTCCATCCAATCGAGGTGTAAAGCAAGGCTCCTTACTTGTGCCACTGCTCTTCAATCTTTATATTAATGTAATACTGGTGAATATTGATGCTAATAATCTCCATTCATCAAACAGTTTAGGGAAATCTTGACTGACACTGGCATATGCAAATGATATGTTACTATTATCACTTTCATCTACTGGTCTCCAGAGAAAGCTAAATAATTTTTTCAGTCTTTGCACAGAACATAGACTACACACAAATCTAGATAACACAAATATTATGGTAATTGGTAGGAGGAGAGCTTTAAACTTATTAATAAAATTAAATTGGAAACTGTAAATGAATACACAAACATAGGCATAATTTTTTTTATCAAATGGCAAATAAGAAAAACATGTTTGGTTTTTTTTTGTCAGCTTTCTTTATACACTCCTATGCAGCTTGGGGTGAACTTACCTCATCAGGCGATGTACGCTGACGCTCAACTGATCCAGGTGGAGCCAGCCTTCGCCATGACTGCTGAAGCGAGGAGCACCGTGGCTTGCCCCCCACGGCGGGGCCTCCTCCAGCGAGGGGGGACCGAGAGAGGAGACTGCATCACCCTAAGCCCTCGTCCCAACTGCCGGGCTTTGTTTGGCCCACTGATCAGGTCGGTCGGTGCCATTATACTGCTGCCAGGAGAGGAATTTTCCCTTGTAGTTACCCCACCCAGGAGCCGGACGTGCAATGACGCAAGCACAGAAGGCCACAGGTGTCCGCCGCACTTCTCCCCCTAGCGTACCTGGCCTAGATGATACATCCGGTCACCACCAGGAGACACCACTATGCCGAGGGAACCCCAATCCCACCCCCGGGAGAGAAGAGACATCCTCCGGATGCTCAATCCACTCCCTCCCCTGCCAACCCCCGGCTACATGGGCCCGTTCCCGAAGCCGGGTCACCGGCATGGCGCGAGGTGTGGCGTCCAGCACCTCAACCCTCAACACCACCGGGCCGGCCCCAAGAAAAACATGTTAAAGCCCAATTGAAGAAAACTACACAAAATCCACAGGTTACTATGAGATTCAACTTTCTGTATGGAAGAATAACTGTTATTCCTGCTTTAAAGGCAGGTGAAGCTAAACCGAACCCCAAAATGCTTTACGGATCAGAAGTTTGGGGCTATTATAGCTCTCATTGTATTGAAGTGCCATTTTCATTGTTTTTATTATTCATTATTAAATGTTAGTAGATCAGTAAAGGAGAATTTAAGATCGTCCAAGGGCATAGAATATAGGATATTTAAATGTAACTTTGTGACAGGAAGATCATCTGCTTTGTTTAGAGGGGCAGTATTGTGGAACTTGATTCTGATCAACTTTAGGCAAGTTAATTGTCTGGTAAGATTAAGTGATCCACAGAATTGGCTGAGAAATAGTGGTCAGGCCTTGGCTTCTTGTTGCTCTGATGCTCTCACCTAATGAATTTATAATTTGGGATCAGCTTAGCCATTACATGGGTGGAACAGTGGGACCTTATATTATTTTTCTTTTTATTAGTATCTATTTGTATTGTTATTTATATACAGTATTTCTATCTGTATGTCTTGTATACTTTTATACATTTTGTAGTATATGTTTTAATGTATCAAGGCCTCACTAAAAATGAGCTTTTGCTCAATGGAGTGTTATCCTTTTTCATGACTGAATAAAAAGATCTACTACTACACATGGCCTAAAGAGCACATAAGAGCAGAATTGGGTAGAGTGCCTATCGAAGCCTTAATAAATCTAAGAATGGTTTGTTATAGGATAAGAATACTGAATAATGATGGCCCAGTGGCACAGAGGGCTTAGGCAATTAGTGCCTTACCTCTCCCACACCGGCAACCCAAGTTCAGGAACGAGCTCAGGTTGCCAGGGGTTAGCCGGGGGGAAGGCCAGGAGAAGGATTGAGTGGCTAGTAGGCAGCTTTCCTCTCCTGTGTAGGGGAGGTAAGTCTTCCCGGCACTTGGCTGCCACCGAGTGGAGTCTCGGTGGCAGTGTCATGCAGATGAGGGACCAGGTGCTAGGCCAGGGTGGGTGGGGTGGAGACCATTGGATCAGGCATGCACGCATGCCTCGACGTGCATGCATGACCATGCTGCCATGGCCCTGGGGAACTAAGGAGGAGATAGCTGGAGGAAAAAAGGATAGGCACGGCAAGGGTGTATGATGCCCGCTGGCCATGCCTTCACCAGCCGCATCACCAGGAAGCCCAGAGTGAGAAAACTGGATCACGTGCTTTGGGGGGGTTGGACCTCCCTCTCCTGACCCTGCCACGGGGAGTAAACCATAGGTGTGCCCTCGCTACCGATACCTGGGGAGGTGTAGGATGGTGGAAGGGGTTGGTGGTAGCCAGCAGAAGGCAGCCTCCTTGCTGTGGTTCCAAAGAAACATAAACAGAACATGGAAAAAAAGAATACTGAATAATGATGTTAATGGGTGGCCAAAACTCTGTCTTTCCGAAAAAATTAAGTAGCAAAAATAATCCACTAGGTTTATATGGATTGAGTTGTTGAAAAAATATTTTAGTAAATAACAACTTGGGATTGTGGTTGGATTCTATGAAATTAATTGTAATTTCTTCTAGCTATAATTTGTATATGCAAGCCCCCCCCCCCCCCAAGTTGTCTAGGGGTATCCGGGTAGTAAACCAATGGGAGGGGGTGCTACACAACACAAGCAACACAGTCCAAAGATAGTAAAAATGTGCTCATTACCTGGTTTTTCTGATGGCAGCAGGTGGACCCCACTTCAGAGGGAGCAGGAGTGCTTCTTAGATGACAGTCGCGGGCTGCAGGGGCAAATGAAGTTAGAAGGCACAAAATGCACAGTTCAAACTGATTGAATCCACTGCCCACTCCAGTACCAGAATGCAACAAACAGGTTTAATGAACAAGTAAAGTTAATGAACCACTCCATGGAGCGTGGGAGTAATACATGCAGTGGGGACATCCACAGAAGGTCACCAGGTTTGGCTGCAACAGTCTCTTTTGCTAACAGACTGAATTATTTCATGCAGTAGTCCCTCAAGCCGACATGGCTACATTCCTGGCAGCAGCAATACAGCGGGCCGAACAGGCTACACCCAGAGCTAGCTCGTACTTAGCAGCACTTTTGTTTCACATTACTTCTTTCATTTCCAATCCTTACAACAGGCCTCTCTGGCTCACTTTCCATTCCTTAATTTACAACCACTAGACATTCACTAGGGACTATAACAGCACAAGACTTTTCTACTGTCCCAATCCCTCCTTCAAACTTGGCCTTCCCATTAACGTTCTCCACCGGGGGGGGGGCGTACCTTTCACTTCCTGGAGCATCTCCTTCACTTCAAGATCTTATTTCAGTCATAACTGGTGTTCTTTAGCAGGCAGAGAACCACCAAAGACCTTCCAAACACCCAATCGCTGATGCCATGTGCTTAGAATGGTTTCCCCGGAGTCTGTCCTGGCCCAGAAATCAACTGCACCTCCACTCATGCAGAGCTTCCAATTTCTGGACTGCCTTCACCTTGAGGGAAGCTGCTTGTGCTGCATGGAGCACCTGGATAGTCTGCCATCCCGCTGGGGTCCCAACCAACCATTCCCCATATGGACCTTTTCCTGTCTCCACAGGCTGCCCAGCTCAGGAGTCCCAACTCTGCGGCTGCCACCAGCCGGGGGAAATGGGGTAGTGCTGACACCACTGTGCCCACAACAGTCCAGGCTGCCACCTCTGGACCACACCCCAGGCCCAATTTGCCATAACAGGCCCACCCACAGGACACACTCTGACTCCACGATCTGCACTTGCCCAAGCGCGAAACTACTTTAATTCAAAGGGCCCCATCGGTGCTTACCCTACCAAGGTGCCGAAGTTCACTTGGCGGGCCTCCATATTTCTTTCTCTCCACGGGCTTCAGCTCCTGCTGCAATCGACAGGCCACATCCTTCAGTGCCACTTCTTTCCCTCACACTCATGGACCAACTACCACATTTCTCAAATGCGTATTCGGGCGAGAAAAAGGGCCGGGGTGGCAAGCGGCCCGGCACGGCCCTCCAGTTGAACCTGTGGGCTGATCCCCTGACTCTTCTCTCCCTGAGTCTTTCTCTATCTCTCCCTTGGCACCAAAATCCCTCTCTCTATATACCCTGCTACCAGCAAATATGCCCCACATCCCAGACCTAATGGCACCAAGCTCTCTTTCTTTCCCTAGCTACACCTCGTAACCAAAATTAACTAGTAAGCACCCAGAGGGTGCTTACATATATTAAAAATAAGATATTTTTTCATCACACAAAGAAAAAGATCTTTATGATATAGCTTCTTATAAACTAACACCCTGGTATGCAAAGCATAAATTTTGGCACAGCTGTGAGCCTTATCTAATGTCATCAATGACAGCAAATAGAAAACATATAATAACCCAATACAGAGTCGAAGCTATTACTTCAAAGTTTATGGAGTTAAGATATGCAAAAAACAGACAAATAAAATCACTTGAATGTTATTGTAATATGGGACATGATGAGTGTTTATACCAGTATGTCAGCTGGAGAACAATGTACGTGGCTGATGCAATTAATCTATAATAGTAATTCCTTGTTGGTTTGCATGGAACATTTATTGAATCCAATTACTATACAAGAAGGCACAGAAAGAAAATTGTGGTTAGACAGCCTACATGAAATATATATTATGTATTTAATAAATGACTTGTCTATTTATTTATGTATGTATTTTAATCATTTGTAATGACCAATGGTCGAACAGATAAAAAAAAAATTATTTTTGCTCTGGTAAATACTGGCTGCCCCATTTCAGGAATGCCCCAGACAGCTGCCTTGATGCCACTTTCAGGCAGGGGCTCACTGTCTTCCATTATGAAGACAGAAGTAATCGTTATGGGTGGCTTCTTCTTGTTTATCTTCCTCTAGTATCCTCCCACTCTTTAGCCTGACAATACCCCCTCCATTCTTCCTTAATATAGCTCAATAATTGCTTTTCCTCACCCTTCACTCCCTCCACAATATGCAGCTCCATTTCTGCCTTTTCCTCCTCTTTGCTTTTCTAGTTTTTATTTGGTACTCTTTCCATTCATCTTCCCCTGCTTCTCTTTGTACCTTGTGGCAGCCTTTTCTTGGCTCTCTCTGCTTCTCGAACCCTTTCTGAAAACCACATTGATCTCTTGTATCTGTTTTGTTTTGTGGCAATTCTTGAGCATAACACTGTTGCCTCGAGAATGGTCTCTTTGATTGCTCCCTATCTTTCCTCTACACTTCCAATGCTGTTCGCCTTGATTAATTTGTCTCAGACCAGCTCCCTCTTCCAGTGGAAGTCTGCTCTTCTAGGACTTCAGTTTTTGATAGGAGCATTCTGGTCCTGAGGCCCAGCCCTAACCAAATGGAATCATGGTAGCTGCATCCCACTGACTCCCCTACCCTTACTCCGCCCACCATCTCTGAGTTGGTGAACACCAAATCGAGAATGTTCACCTATCTAGTGGGTTCCTTAACCAGATGTACCAACAGGCAATCCTGCAATGTATCTCACAGGGCCTGATTTCTGGTGCATCTGGCTACCAGAATGTCCCAGCTGATATCTGGCAGGTTCAGATCACCCACCACCACCTCCCCCTTCTTCACTCCCCTTACCACCTCTTCCTTGAGCTCCATATCTCTCTTTCCCTTGTCCATTTGATCTATAGATCACCCCCAACCTTATTTTCTTGCCTGTGGGCATCGTGAGGCAGACCCACGGCAACTCTGTTTCCCTTTGCTTCCCCTTATGTGTCCATCCTCTATGGCGTCTATGCCTTCCCTGACATATAGGGCTACACCACCACCCCTCCCGCCTATCCCTCTATCCTGTCTAAACATTGTGTAACCTGGGACAGACAAGCCCCAGTCATTATTTTTTGTGGCCCAGGTTTCTACAATGGCTACCCATTCCGCCGCAGTGTCTGCCACCAATGCCTGGAGCTCATTAATGTTATTATCTAGACTCCTGGCATTATGGCTAAACCCTTCCAGCTAGCTCCAGATCCTCTTTTGCTGTTTTGTGATCCTATATCTGCATTCCTTCTCACTCTCCTTACCACCTTAGTTCTCCTAGTGCTTTCTGACCCCGAGAGCCTTCCAGCTTTTCCTCCTCCAGTACTCCACTTAGAACCTGAACCTTATTTTTACCTGTCTTACTGCTACCAGTCCACAGTATAGGGGGAGCAGTAGCTAGGTTCCACTCCCTTTACTGTGGTTCCCCTGGCCTCAGTGCCCTCAACAGTCAGTTGAACTGTCTAATACAGACGTCAAACTTCTACCCCAGTGCAGTGGTCCCCTCTCTTCCCAGGTAAAGGCTGTCATCTTTTTTTTTTTTTTTTAATTTAGTTGTTTAACCAGGTATAGCACACTAAGCTGAAAGCTTTTTTACAGGAGCGACCTGGGAGCACAAGGAGGTTAAGTGACTTGCTCAGGGTCATACAGTATGCAAGTGGAAGCTGTGGGATTCAAACCCATGTCTGGTCTGCTGGATGTCACCAGATTTGCAGCTCAGAGCCTTAGACCACTGCGCTATCCTGCCTCCTTTGAAGAGCCTCCGGTCCCAGAAGTCCCCCAGTCCCTCCATAAAGTGGTACTTTTTCTCCTGACACCACCCCTTTACCCACCTATATAGTTCCTCTGTCTCTTCCCTCCTCCCCTGTTCCACACACAGAGAGGACCTCAGAAAAGGCCAGAGAGGCTAAGTGTGCCTGCAGTCTGTCCCCCAGCCTCTGAAAGTTCTGCTTCACTTGCTCCACAGCCTGGGGTGCCAGATCATTGGTACCCAAGCATAAAAGCACCCCCAGTTCCCCCCTACATCTCCACTAGCCTCCCAATACTTCCTCTGCCCAGATGGTTGATGTCCCAGGAAGGCACCTGAACATCCACCTCCCCACCCCCCAACCCGCCACCCTATCTACTCTCTGATCATAGAATCAACACAGTTTAATGCAGTTTGGGTTTGCAATAGTCTGCCTGCCAGTATGAGTATGCCACCGAGTTATCTGCCCTGCTTGCAGCATCTGTGTTCCCAGTGAGACTGCCAGGGGGCAAACTGTGTGGGGCTATTGTTAAGGTGTCTGAAAGTATAGTGCATAAGAACTTCACTGCTGCCCCACTGCTCCCATTTCCCCCTATTGCTCTGTCGTTCTACCTTTACCCTCCCCTTTTAATATATTATTTGTTTGAACTGTATTTCCTTGTCAGGGGTTGCTGTTATAGTTTCACTGCTTTGGGGCAGGACTGTGTGGTCCTGAGTAATTTTACTGTTCCTGAGTAATAACCCTATGTGTCAGCATCCAGGTACCCTTCTTTTCTTACTCTAAGAGGAGACACCATGTCACTTTATTTATTTTTTTAGTTTTTGTTTATTGGGTAGGGTACACTAGGCAAGTAAATGCCTATTTTCAGGTATGACCCGGGAGAGTACATAAGCATTTAGCAATACATAGTTCCGGTGGTAGCCAGGGGGTCTGGCTAACACTGTAATAAACAGCAAGAGAATAAAACATAGTACAGTTACAAAAATTAACATATAAAAGAAATCGATCAGCTGTACAATGGAATGAGGTAAATCTGAGATTGTATTGACAATTACATGGGCAGCTCAGGAGACAAATACGGAGACAAGGTGCAAAACAGAATACATTTCCAATGTAATCACTGGGGTTGTCATGGCACTCACCAGAGCTCCCAGTCTGGAACAACCCACATGTCCACATCAGCCTAGAACCCATTTACTAGAAAAACTGGTACAAGAAGGGCACAAGCGTTTTTGTTGACCTACTTGGTCCCAAAATAAGGGTTCTGAAGTTGTTTGCACAACTTTAATAAATTCTTCTCTGATCTTACAAGTTACATTCCCAGTGATGAGGTTGACTCTATAAAGAGTACACATAACAATACTGATACACACTCAAGCCCGTACCGCCTAAGTTTTATCACAAGGTACTCCCTCCCAGAGAGGTCCTGTCCTACTTTTTAAAACGTAATCATCGACCCTCAGTAGGCACTGATAGGGTGGTTTTCAGGCTCTTGAGGATCACTGCAGACATTATTTGCTATCCCCTAACAAAAATATTTAATTTGTCACTTTGTTTTGGTCAGTTTCCTGATATCTGGAAAGGTGCCGTAGTTGTTCCGTTTGTTAAATCTGGTGATACAACCAACGTGCAAAATTACCATCCTATTTCCTTGTTGGTTCCTTTATCAAAGGTATTAGAATGGATAGTTTTTTGACCACATGATTGAGCATTTGCTCAAGCATGATATTCTGACCTCCTCCCAGCATGGATGTTGCCCGGGACACAGTAAATCAATGGCCATGGTGGCATTCACGCATGCAGTTCATAAGGTCCTAGATAAGGGTCTTTTTACAATGGCTGTTTTTATGGACCTCTCCAAGGCCTTCAACCTTGTAAATCACAAACTGCTTTTAGCTGGCCTTTTTAAATTGGGCATGTTTTTGGAAGCTGTTAGCTGGTGTCAGAACTATCTTCATGAACAAACAAAATCCACTAAAATTAAAGGTTTATTTTCTCCTCCATCCCCTGTGTCACTGGGTGTTCCACATGGTTCTATTTTGGGCCCTCCTCTATTTAGTTTATTATTGAACACTTTACCTCTTGTTTGCAATAACACTAAAATGTTACTTTATGTGGTTGATGCAGTGATCTTCACAAGCGGCCCTAGCTTTCAAAGCTTATGTGAACACTTGCCATCTGATTTTACTGAAATTCAAAAATGGTTTCTTTTAAATAAACTGGTCTTGAATGTGAAAAAAAAAATCTATGTTTTTTTCTAACCACAGAAAGAACTTGTTTGTTGAACCTATGCTTTCACTATGTACTCTTAAGGAAGGGGGAATAGAACAAGTCATGATATTTAAACATCTTGGCCTCACCCAGGACAGCTCTCTCTCCTATGATCAGCACATATCTTATTGACAAAACAATTCGCCAAAGACTAGGATGACTATGTAAATTAAATTCCCTACTTATTCCCTTGACAAGGTTGTTACTGTCCCAGAGCCTTCTCCTTCCTTGACTCCAATTGACTATGGTGTACTGTTTTATCATTCTGCTGGAGAGCAGCTGCTGGCCAGGGTGAGGACCCTATTAAATCAGATAGCAAGATTTGCTTCTCATTTGCCATATCGTACCCAACACTGCGATTTGAATAAACATGCAGGATGGTTTCCACTTGATCAGAGGTATTTATTCCAAGTACATAACCTTGCTAAAAAAGTAATTTTGGACAGCATTCCAATTTTCCAATTTAGTTTCCTGCTATTTTCAAACAACACTCTAGCACTGTTTCAACCCGGTCATCTTTACACTTTCAATTTTCTGTTCCCAGGAGAAGGACTTTGACTGGACAAAAAACAATGTTTTATAATCTGCCATCCTTTTTTAATTCACTACCACCATCTTTAACCTATGTTAGTAATACTTTAAATAGTTTTTGACATGCATTGAAGAACCGCCTTTTTTCTAACTGTCAATGTAAATGTTTTTCTAGTTAGCCTCATTATATTGGTTAAATATATTTATATTGTATGTTCTGTTGTCTTATTCTCATATTGTATATTTGTTAAATGTTCTGGTCCCCCATAAAAATGGATCTTTGGTCCGTAGTTTCCAGATTTTAAATGACTAATAAACAAAACTTTAGACTGCATACACAATACCTAGACAGCATCATTGTAGGCATCTCCAGCTGAGACACACCTTGCATGCAGGGTGGGCCCTTCCTGCAAGATGGCATGCCCTAACACACACATTGGACACAACAGAACCTACTCTATCACAATGGTACGAAAAGCTGGAAACATCGATTTCAATGGAACAGTGGCATAGCTGCTGGTGCACCTTAAAGACAAATGTTAAGGATACTAGGAATAGATTTATTCTATTCAAAATCCTCTACAGGTGGCATAGAACCCCTCAAAAACTAAAGAAATGGGCATGTTGTCATCGGACAGCTGCTGAAGATGTGAAGAAGAGATAGGAATGATCACCCACATACTGTGGTCTTGTCATAAATTGAAAGCATATTGGGAAAGGGTGGAAGATGCCTGCTCAGCACTGTTGCAGTAAAAAATAAGCCTCACCTTAGCATGGGCAATGCTAGGTTTTGCCAGCAATAATGATACAGTGCCACCAACACATACTAGATGCTGACAGGTGCACAGATATTAGCCAAGAGTCATTTTTCGAAACTGGAGGTGCCAAGATCCTCCACAAATGGGGAATGTTTTTTCCGAGCTGGGTAAGACTGCTTGCTTTGAAAGTCTTATACAGTAATATGAATAAAATGGACCAGTGCTGGAAGATATGAAGCAGGTACTTAAAGTCAAAAGTATTGCACAATCCCACATGGGTACTTTCCTACAAAGCAGGACACAAACCCTGTTAAGCCAACGTCAAACAATGCACAAACAACACTGATACCAGATGCACAACAGGACATTTATTTAAAGCTAATGGAAGTTGTACGAAGAACATTAGGAACAGCACTCCCCCAACCCTGAAGAGACATTTGAGTCACATCTGTACACAGAGGGCTGCAATACCAACACCTGGCGACAGAGAAGGAATCCATCAATATGAAGAGACAACCCAGGCATTGTAAACAAGTTTATGTGGTTTTCTGAAATCTAGGTAGCTCAGTACCAGTTCACCACTCACTGAAACTGTAAGCCAAAAGTAGAGATTCTTCAGTACAGTAGTGTTTGGATGTGTTGGAAATGTTTTTCTTCACTTGATTGTGTATTTAGTGTTGGATACCGATGGGACTAGACCCCGGCCAGGATGTTACTTGTGTAACCACCCAGTCCCCAACGGTTACTAGAATCTTATCAGCGTTAGTGTTAAGCAGGTAGCAGGCAGCTGGTAAGGAGCTCATTAGGGGCTTCTTATACAATGACATCATTGTTTACTTAGCTATCCTCAGGGAGGAATGATTATGTCATTTGGAACTCTCGCAGCAGCATAACCCTTCTCTGGCACAGCTGCTCTGGGGAACTTTAGAATGTTCAGTTAGTTGTCAATGAGATTCAAGTTAGAAGTGAGAGTGGCAGGAGGTCTGCCAGTGGGCTCTGAGTGGAGGGCCCAGAATTTCTCACCGTAGTGTGGATTACAATGTTCAGCTTCCAGTGAAGTGGTGGAGACCTTTTCTACAGCAGGATTTCCGAACTTCTACTCCAAGTGAAGTGCAGGAACTGCAATCTCAGTGGGTTCAAGGGGCAATCCCCTGAGTATCTGTGTGTGTTTCAACTGCTTTTGGAAATGACTTGTGAGAGACTATTCTGTCATGCTACCTAGGAAAAGGTGTTCTTTTAGCTGTTCCATGCCCTGTGGAAGGAGCAACTGGTCAGTAAGTACTGTTTTAGGAGACAAGTTCTCCAAAATTAGGGAATTCGTATCTGGGGTGTGTGTGCCCTTAGAGAAGACTAGATCACACCCGTCAGTGCCCCCTTTTCACCCAAGTGAGTACAGGAAAGGTTCAGTGTTCACCCAAGTGAGCGAAGGAAATGTTTAATGTTCACCCAAGTGAGTGAAGGAAATATCCAGTGTTGACCCCAGTGAATAAAGGACATGTTCAGTGTCCACCCAGAGAGTGAAACAGTTCTGAGTGTGTGGCTTAGTGTTCCACGTAACTGCACTCATGGGAAGAAAATGTGTTTGAGTGTGTGACTAGTTCCACGTATGTGCACCACTGGGAATGGGAAAGATGTCTGTGTTCTCAAACTATACTGCCTGCAATGAGAGCTTGTGAGATGTACCTGTCTTGCCTTGACCAACCCATGGGGGTCCATTACCTGCTTTAAGTTGCCATCTGTTAAATAAAGCCATACTGCACAATCCCAGTTCCTGTTCTGGACAATCTGATTCTGGTGTGGAATTACTGGGGCCCCCTCAGCAGTTTAGATCTAGAAAACATCTAGCAGCTTCTACCCTAGACCTGGTTGTAATTTACAAAGGTTCATGTGTTTTGTTCTTGTACCCCCACCCCACTTCCTCTATAAATGAGCCTGGTATACATCCTAATGCCAAGGGTGGTACCAACCTTTGAATTTTCGCTAAAAGTAAATGGTATGTCATATGTGGGTGCTAGTGCCCAGTTTTGGGGGGGTCCAACTTGCTATAAGTAGCACATGGGTTACAAAACAATGATTCTAGTGGTGCCTCCAAGTGTAACCACCCAGTCCCCTGAGGTTACTAGAATCCTATCAGAGTTAGTGTTAAACAGATAGCAGGCAGCTGGTAAGGAGCTCATTAGGGACTTCTTACACAATGACATCACTGTTTACTCAGCTAACCTGAGGGAAGAATGATTATGTCATTTGGAACTCTCGCAGCAGCATAACCTTTCTCTGGTACAGCTGCTCTGGGAAGCTTCAGAATGTTCAGTTAGTTATCAGTGAGATTCAGGTTGGAAGTGAGAGTGGCAGGGGGTCTGCTAGTGGGCTGAGTGGAGGACCCAGGATTTCTCTCCCAAGTCTGGATTACAATTTCCAGCTTCCAGTGAAGTGGTGGAGACCTTTTCTGCAGCAGGATTTATGGATTTCTACTCCAAGTAAAGTGCAAGGAACTGCTATCTCAGTGGGTTCAAGGGGCAATACCTGGAGCATCCATGTGTGTTTTCAGCTACTTTTGGAAAGGACTTGTGAGAGACTATTCTGACATGCTACCCAGGAAAAGGTGTTCTTTTAGTTGTTCCATGCCCAGTGGAAGGAGCAACTGGTCAGTAAGTACTGTTTTAGAAGACAAGTTCTCCAAAATTAGGGGATTAATTTCTGGGGTGTGTGTGCCCTTAAAGAAGGCTAGATCACACCCATCAGTGCACCTTTTCACCTAAGTGAGTGAAGGAAAGGTTCGGTGTTCACCCACGTGAGTGACGGAAATGTTTAATGTTCACTCAAGTGAGTGAAGGAAATGTTTAATGTTCACTCAAGTGAGTAAAGGAAATGTTCAATGTTCACTCAAGTGAGTAAAGGAAATGTTCAATGTTGACCCCAGTGAGTGAAGGACATATTCAGTGTTCACCCCAGAGAATGAAATAGTTCTGAGTGTGTGACTTAGTGTTCCACGTAACTGCACTCATGGAAAGAAAATGTGTTTGGCTGTGTGGCTAGTTCCATGTATGTGCACCATTGGGAATGGGAAAGATGTTTGTGTTCTCAAACTATACTGCCTGCAAGGAGAGTTTGTGAGATGTAGCTGTCTTGCCTTGACCAACCCATGGTGGTCCACTACCCGCTTTAAGTTGCCATCTGTTAAATAAAGCCATATTGCACAATCTCAGTTCCTGTTCTGTACAATCTGATTCTGTAGTAATAGTAGTAGTAAAAATGTTTTAGTATATGGGTGCCTTCTGTTGTGCATGGATTTCAGCAACTGCTGAAATCTTGTTGTTGGGCAGTTCAAAGGTCAAAAAAAACTGTTGTACTATCGTTCTGACATCACATCGATAGTACAACAACTTTTTAACTTTGACCTGCCACCTGATTGGCTCAGACTAGGCTCGATGAACAAAATCAAGACAAACATGGAGGTCGATTTATGAGCGTAAGCGGTGATCACCGACTTTTAAGTTCGAGGTGAGACTGGACTAGAGCCATACATGGCTCCCTCTCAGAAAAAAATGTTGTTTTTTTTTTATTTTAAAAATAAGCGATGCAGAGAACCAAAAGTAAGAAGCGGGACCGAGCACGAGTGTCAGCATCAGGAACGGGAGCGAGCAGGAGCACCAGCGGGAACGGAGCAGCACCCACAAGTAATTTTATAAATAAAATAATGTGAAACTAAACAGAAGGCACCCATATATTATATAAAACAGTGGGTGGATGACCATCCACAACTAAAGCTATTTTTCCCTCTTGGGAGGTTGATGACATCAGCGAGACCTCTCGAGCGTCTCTGATGTCATCAACTCCCTCGAGGGAAACACAGCCTTGTTGTGGATGGTCACCCATCCACTATTCTATATATTCTGATAATCAGAAAAGGATAACCCAGTTGAGTCTAGACTCATTTACAATGGGGTCCCATGGGCATATAAAAACAAACATGTTACACATAACAAACATGTTACACATATAATATACAACATATACAAATTACAATCAATGCATGGTTAAAACAAATTTACACAGTGTGGTCACAACAAGCCTTAGGTAAGGCAACATTGCTCATTAACCAAGTTTTTATTGTGTTCCAATACGGAACCGTTTTCTGTAGACGTAAATGATATGGTAAATTATTCCATAATTTAGGAGCAATATGAACAAAATTTGAATTTCTTTTTACCGTTTTCATGACTGGTACTACATATTCCATCAAAGTTTGCTGAATGCAAGCCACTCTTTACTTTCCTAAGTTTCACTATATCTAATAAGTATGTAGGTACTTTCTTTAAATAGCACTTAAGAGCCAGATGAAATATATGGATGTCTCTACGTACAGACAAACTTGTCCAGTTTAATGCTCCATAGAGTAGACAATGGTGGGCGTTCCATGAGGCGTCCAGAATATACTGGGCAACTCTGTTGTAAGTCACATCTAATCTATGAAGCAATAGCGTGGATGCCCCCCTAAATAGGATGTCTCCATAGTCAAACAAAGGGATACCTGTTGAATTCATTATTTTTAATCATATTTGTTGTGGAATATACTTTCTATGTTTATACAAACATTCCAATGTTCTATTTAGTTTGCCTATTTGGGACATTATATGGATACTCCATTTGCACGGGGAATCCACGCAAACCCCCAGATATTTATAAGAATCAGCTAGTTCAAGAGTACAATTATCCAAAATTTTTATACTCAGGTGCTGTTGAATAGCCTCTGACTTATTGCAAAACAGCATTAGCTGAGATTGTGTGGCATTTAACACCAAGCCACAATCACAGAAAATAACCCTGTAGCCTATCAAAAGCACTCTGGAGTTCCTCCTGTATCTGAACCACAGAGCAACCTTCGACATAGAGAACAGTGTCATCTGCATACAAATGATGCCAGACACCATTCAATAGATGGCCGACATCATTTGCATACAGATTAAATAACAGAGGCCCCATAACCGATTCCTGTAATAACTGTCAAATATCCAGATCTACAAGTATTGTTCAGAATTACTCTTTGCTGTCTTTCAGACAGGTAGCCATGGAACCATCTCAGGGTCTCATGGCTGAGGCCAACAGATTGTAGTTTGTTAATCATTACATCATGTTTCAGAGTGTCAAAGGCTTTTGACAAATGTATAAATATGGCCCCAACCATGAGACCCCTTTCAATGGCCACCTGTTTGTCCAACATGACCTTTACCAAAGCAAAGAAGGTACTATGAAATGCTTTAAAACCTGATTGATAGATGTTGTACTTTTTATGTTCATCTAAATACTGATTTAATTAATAAACAAATAATTTTTCAAAAATTTTTGAAACAACTGAAAGTAGTGATATTGGCATATAGTTACTCGTGATATTTTTCTGGCCACTTTTGTAAATGGGTACTACATTTACTTGTTTCCAAGCTTCAGGAAAGTCTCCAGTTTGCAAGAAGAGATTGTAGATATCTGCAAGATGGGGGCAATGGCTGGAGCAGCCAGCTTTAGAAAGTAGGACAGAATACCATCTTCCCCTTGGGCTTTTGCTATATCTATTTTCAACAGTTCTTTCAAAACTTGGCTTACCAAAATAGAAGCAAAGGAAAAACCAGAGGGAGAAGGGCCAGTTTGATTACCTCCTACCATCAAAGAAAATGGCAGACCGTCAATTATTTGTTTACTTCATGTCAACACAGCGGATGGTAGGTCATTAGCCAAAGATGTTCCCATATTAACATATAGTTCATTAAACATGTCTGCCACTTTGTTTGAAGCAACTTGCAAGGTCCCATTCATAGAAAAGGAGCTGGGCAACTCAGTTGGCTTATTACCCTGTAATTTTTTAACCATTTTTCAGAAATCTCTTGGATGTTTATTCTTATCTGACAAAGTCTGAAAAAAAATAATCTACTTTAGCCTGTCTTATTTTTTTAATGTAATTACTTCTAGCCTGTCGACATTTGTCCCATAATAATCTTATATTGGGGTGTTGTTTCGCAAGTTTCTATGCCTTACCCCTAATCTTGTGAAATTTTCTTAAATCTGTAGTGTACCAAAGAGAATTATGTTTAGTTTTTTTTTTTTATGAATTGGGGCATGGGCATCACACACTGCCAGGAATTCATTTCAAACATAATGCCAGGCTTCATTTTTACTAACTGTAGTTGAGACCAGCTTTAAAAAAAAGTTTTCATTGCACTGCTGCTTTAGTAATACAGAATATGACAGGTGTAACCCACGTGCCACATATAGCAAGTTGGCCCCCATAAAATCTGGCACTAGTACCCACATATAGCATACCATTTACTTTTAGCAGAAAATTCAAAGGTTGGTACCACCCTTGGTGGTAGGATGTATACCAGGCTCATTTCTAGCAGTCCATGTACTCTTTAAAGAGGACCTTCACCAGTCCTTTTGACTTTCATGCATAAATTACCCCTTCTTGCATTGATTCTGGAATTGTATTTCATTACTGTCTATTGCAGTTAGTTTTTGCATCCTGAGCTGCTAAAAACTGCAGGGTCTACCAGGGCTTCTATAGCAAGCCTGGTGTTTCTGTGGACCAAGGCTTGTACTGCTGACATCACTGTAGGGCAGAGTCAATTTCATACAAATAAAAAACATACTGACAAGGCATTTGGATTTTGGCATAATGCATTGCTAACAGGGTGTCTTGGTGGAGGGGGAACACAGTATGTATACTGAGTACTGGTATGTTTCCCTTGCAGCATTGTTGCAACTGTATGGTACTGCATAGTGTGAGTCAATCCCCTAGCCTACAATGATGTCATCAGGAGCTAGCAGCCCAGCAGCTGAACAGCAATGGCAAGTGCAGCAGGGCTCAAAAACAAATCCAAATGATGGAATGCAGAGTAAACCTTGGTCAGAAATAACAAATGCACACACCTTTTCAGGTCTAGTACTGCATATAATGACTACAAACTGTAACTGTTTAGACTATCGCTGAAGTTCCTCTTTAAATGCAAACATCTAATAAAATGTCAATTTTATTTATTTATTTTTGGTCTGGCCCCCCGCTCCCCAAAGGGAGCTCAGCCCTGCCCATGTGCCGCCCTCTTCATGCCCAAGCTTACCCCTCCAGGCAGGGCCACCGAGCAGGCACTCCCTCACCATGGTCCTTCGTAACGTGCCCTGGCTACCCCAGGGTGGGATACGAGCGGGCCCCCAGTGGACATTGTTGGCAGCAGGGATGGCGACGGAACAGGCATCATGCTTGGGGCGGAATTTTGTGACTTGTGGCAATACCTGGGGTGGGATGTGCCGATGACAAGCCGGCCCCACCCCCAGGACGGGCGCCGCACAAAGGATCCTCCCAGCCTCTGTCGGAGGTCCCTTGATGTGCCGGACACTCTACCTCCCCAGGAGGAAGAAAGCAGTCTCTGGGATGCTCAATCCTTCTCCCCGGCTGGCCCTCCGGCGTTCTAGTCCGTTTCGAACTCAGGTTGTCGGTGTCTGAGCGGATGCCTGCCTCTGCGCCAGTGGGCTGACTTGCTATTGCTTTTAGTTAAAGAACAACACCCTGTGCCAGCCGGTGGCACTGAGGGTTAGCGCTGGATGACACACCTGCAGCTCCACCTCAATGGGGCAGGGGTTAGAATGGACTGGGGTGCCAGGGATGTCAGGGTGGAGAGGGGATTGAGCATCCAAGGGACTGCTCTCCCTCTCCGGGGAGCAGGGATACCAGATGTCAACTCGCTTGTGACCTCTGGCGGAAGCTGGGGGCAGTGAACTGGCACTGCACTGTAGGGGGTGACGGGGCATGACGCCGGAGGGAGCGCATGCGCGCTCTCCTCCTTGGCATCCTTGCACGCCCCGATCACACTGGCCAAGGAAGAAACAGGGAAACATGGCACTTCGGTCACAGCGGCTTGATGGCCGTCTTGGGGACGTTTAGCCTCAGGGGGCACCACTGCCAGTAATAGATCCTGGTTCGGTGGGGAGTGAGGGGGGGCTCTCCGCCACCCTGCTGCGGGGGGCAAGCCGCGGGGGTAATTGGGCAGTGGGGGCTTCCTTGAGGGGCTGAGGCAGAACTAGATGGCGACGGAGAAAGGGCGGATGCCAGGATGTGGATGCAGACCAGAGACGCCAGACAAGGTAAAAAGGATTAACTAAAAAAAAAAAAAAGGAAAAAGAACAACACCCTGTTTCTTCTAGTATGTACCAGTGGGCCATGCCCACCAGCGGTGTAGCCACACAGTACAAATGTGTACGCCAGAACCATGTTTGTTGCCCCATCTAGCACTATAAACACAATTTACTGTGCACTGTGCAATGGTTTTTGCCCACCAGTCACAAGCACTGGTCAATGCACCCAGAATGTTGATGGGGGGTACATCAGGGCTGTTTTTTGCATTTCATACTACTTACAGTGGTCAGAAAATGGCATTCAATTAGAAAACAGAGGATATATGATATGCAAGGATTTTCAGAGTCTGGAAAATGAGGAGGAGCACAACAGTGAGGGGACCACCTGGGAATTTCCAGGTGTACAGATGGGCTGGTCTGATGGGTCCTCGGATGCAAAGAACATCTCAGTGGGAGACCCTTTCAAATCTGATTCCCAAAAATTAAGCCACAGAAAGGATCAGACAGCTGGCACTTCGCTGTAGAATGTGGAAAACCAGCAGCAGAGCTGAGCGTTGTTGTTGTTGTCCCCTTAAAATGAAACTGTACACCATGGAGTACGCCTTCCTACACCCATGGTGCCCACTCAGACAGCATCTGTGCCCTTGCTGTGTCCGTGTGGCCTCAAGTGTCATCCACTGCTGTTGACAGGTGAAATAACTACCTTATTCGACTGTGCACGCCGGTTCAACTGCAGCCTTCAGTTATCGCTCAAAATCCACCGCTAAGAGAACTTAAGTACGTCCCAATGTTTCCCGTCCTCGCCCTTCGCTTCTAGGGAGGCTGGCGGACGAGTCACATGATGCGGGAGCCGGGAGAGTTCCAGGGAGGAACCAAACCGCCATTTTCCTGCAGCTTCCAGTCCATTTAAAGCTCTCAGGCTGACGGACCGGTCTGTGGCCAGGCTGCTGTAAGAGGACGGGCAGAGGCAGGAGCAGCAGCATCGTCGCTCCCGAGTCCTCTGCACCTCTTTGGACGAGCCACTAGGCAGGCAGCGGAGCGGAGAGCGAAGCCAGTCGGCCCCGTTGCTGGCAGCAGCGAAGAATCCTGGCGCTAGGCAGCCGCAGGGAAGGGGGGGATCGCCAAGATGTCTGGGCAGAGCATAACGGACAGGATCGCGGCAGCCCAGCACAGTGTCACGGGCTCGGCTGTCTCCAAAACCGTCTGCAAGGCTACCACTCATGAAGTGATGGGACCCAAGAAAAAACACCTGGACTGTAAGTAGCAACCCACTTGGAGTTCCCCTTCTAGGCTTTGATTCCCATAGAAATGCCAGCTCATAACTCGAAAAGCTCCCGAGAATTTGCTGTGTGCGGTTATCTATCAGGGGCCTAGCAAGGCTTCGCTTCCCACTGGGCTTGAGAATTTAATGGAGTTTTTTTTTTTTTTTTTTGTAGGTGAAACGTAACAGCCATCAGCTATTATTTATTTTGTAAATTCTGGACCGGGATTCTGGAAAGGGTTGAGGCTGTTTTTGTACAGGGTGGTAGCGCACCTCTTGTTATGCTACAGTTAGTAAGCCACGAAGCAGTGTCTTACAGACTGCTTGTTTTTAATCCAGTTTTCTTACAGTGTGATGCTTTTAATGTCCTTAGGCCTGCTTCGGGCGTCGAAAACCGGGTTCCCCTCCCAAGTGCTTTCATTATGTGCCTGTAGTCGGTTGATGTCATTTGAAGCTCAAGTGCCATACTGGAGGGCAAGTTGTGACCGTAGTAATAATTAACCAGACACTGCACTGTGTATTGTTGCTGTTTTCTTTAATGCATTAAATCTTCCCATCCTGCTAAAAATGTGATGCCTCTGCAAACTTGGAAGGACCCTGAACGGTGGGCGTGATCAAAACAGAAGTGCCTGCCACCACCTGAACCCACTGCCCTTTAGTTTCCGCGCTGTGGTGGGTTTCTGAGGTGGACCAGGTCTGCTGCTGCGTAGCTTGCATTCTGAATGATTTTCCAGTCTTGGGTAGAAGTGAGCAGGACGTTGATTTAGTGAAATAACAAGCATCACATGAAGGCCACCTCTGTTCTCTGTGTTATTGAAAACTTAGTTGTATTCATGCGTTCTTGGGGGCTTTACAGCAGGATGTCTCGGGCTTTCTTTCTGGTGGTATTCTGGGTGCAGCTGACGAGGTGCTTGGTGGACGTTTGTCTAAAGGGGAAGGGGAGTGATGACACGTTTCTTTCCGTTGTTGTTACACATTAAATCCTTCAGGCAAGTGTCTGATCTCTAAGGATGTAGACTCAGATGTCAAGACATTAAATACTTGCATACAGAAGTTGTATGTGAAACGTACAGTACAGTATTAAGTTACAGGTATTAAGGCATGCAATGCTGTATAAAGGAAACCTACATTGTCAGGAATTCTCTAGACATTAGAACAGGGTCTGACTGGCCCACCTGGATACCTGGAAATTTCCAGGTGGGCCCCCCTCAGTTGGGTAAGTGGTTACCTTCTGAACTCTGAAAACTTTTAAATTTATTTTTTTTTCTAGTTAAATGGGGCATCTGGGACACTCTTGATAAATGTAAGATGCAAACACAGATTGGAGTGGAATATTGATATGAGTATGTCAACCTGGGCCCTCCTTTATTGATTTTCCAGGTGGGCCCTTGCATCTTCTTTCCAGGTGGGCCCTTTGTACCCCAGTCTGACCCTGCATTAGAAGCAATTACAGGTAGATGGACGGTTTAGCTGGCTCTTGGCCAAAATGCATCCAGCCAGTTAACACTTCCTTTTGCCCTGCTGTTGTTGTATTGGAGTTGGCATTTCCGGTTGGGCCAGTGGCTTTTGCCCCACTCTCCAATGACACCCTAATAAACGTTTGAATAAACTGTTTCAGAAACTGCATCCTCTTACAAACAAATGTAATTGAAATCAATTTTTCAGAATACACCTAATAGTTTCAAGAATTGGTTTTTTGATTTACTGAAAACTGTGACACCTACCAAAGTAGATATTCTACATAAATGTTATGTTATATGCAAGCTTTTGGGACCACACAAGGCCTTTCTGTAGGTGTGTTTTTAGCAGTCTGAGCAGAGAAGGCTGGTTTAACTTCTGCTGTACATGTACATAATTCTGAATTCTTACTGTATATTTGCACATTATTGTTTTTAATTGTATTTTGAATTATCATGAATTATTTGCTTTGACTTGTGTTACTTGTTGAAATACTTGTCTTCAGTCTGTTGCTTCATGTAGTTGGAATGCTTTTCTCCCATCACCTCTGTATTCATACTGCTTATAGTTTATAGTGTTCTCATGTATTGCCTGTCATATAACCTCCCAGGCTGTACCGTAAAATAGGCGCGCTTGGTGTGTAGTATAAACACCTGGTCAATAAAAGCTGGTAAATACTCTTGAGCATGCATTATTGTCTGTTATTACATTTGGTATTATACATAGATTTGGGAAAAGTGTACTCGGCAAGGTGTTGGTAATTGGGGGGGAAGTGGATATACATATGAAAAGGGAAGGCTCTGTCTAGCGATCCTGTTAAAACTGTAGCTTTGCAGTTTATTTTTTATGTCTTTATATCCCGATACTTTAACCCAGTTTAAAAGACTTGTTTCTGAGGGGCTGAAAGTTGGGAGCCATTTTATTAGCTATAGAAATGCTTGATCAGGGTTCTCTCTTGACCTTGAGCACTAGAGGGATTATCAGAGCCACTTCTGTTGTACACAGGAGGTCCCGACTGCACTGCTGCTGTTTCCTCAGTGAATGACCTTTTGTCCTCTTCCAAAATAGGAAGCATCACACAGTGCAAATTAGAGCCTAAAAAGAGAGCTGACTGAGACGGTTTTCAGTTTACCCTGATCTGCAGTAAAAAGAAGTTTGTTTTTTTTCCTTTTCCTTTTGAAAGCAAATTTTTTTTTTTTTTTTTTTAATTGTAGACCTGCCATGTCAGCAGCGCTGTTTATAGCCACCACCAGACTCGTGCTGATTTATAAGGATCATAAACCTTTTGTTAACCTTTTAAATTTCTATTGGAAACTGGAGCATGTATATAGCTTACTTCATCTCCCTACTGTGTCGTCTTTGTTTTATCTCCATTCTGGAACTTGGCGATTGCAGTTGAGTGAAGCTCACTACAATTTTCAGTGCTGGACCTCCACTCAACTGATGTTGCTGGGTTCTGGAACTTTTTATAACATTGGATGGGCGACCATCCACAACAAGGCTGTTTCCCCCTCCAGGGAGTTGATGACATCAGAGACGCTAGAGAGGTCTCGCTGATGTCGTCATCCTCCCGAGAGGGAAACACAGCCTTAGTTGTGGATGGTCGCCCATCCACTGTTTTATAATACATGGGTGCCTTCTGTTTAGCTTCATATTTTATTTATAAACTTACTTGTGGGTGCTGCTCCGTTCTCGCTGGTGCTCCTGCTCGCTCCCGTTCCTGATGCTTGACACTCATGCTCGGTCCCGCTTCTTACTTTCGGTTCTCCGCACCGCTTATTTTTATAATTTTTTTTAATTTTTTGAGAGGGAGCCATGTATGGCTCTAGTCCATGTCTCGAACTTAAAAGTCGGTGACTGCACTGCCAAGCGCTCGCTAAATCGCGCCACCACGTTTATCTTTATTTTGTTCATTGAGCCTAGTCTGAGCCAATCAGGTGGCAGGTCAAAGTTAAAAAGTTGTTGTACTATCGATGTGATGTCAGAACGATAGTACAACAGTTTTTTTTTTGACCTTTGAACTGCCCTACAAGATTTCAGAAGTTGCTGAAATCCATGCAGGACAGAAGGCACCCCTATACTATAAATGAATATCTAAAGGGGTGGGGAGACATCATCAACAAGAAACCTTTAAAACAGTGAGAACAAGATTTCAAAGCAAACAAAAGACAAAGTGAGGACACATCCCCACATTTCCAATTACTGTATATGGTTTGTTTCCTTTCTTGAGCTTTTTGTTATACTTGTTGTGACTTTGTGCAAGTCACTTAACCTTAGTGCTTCTGTCTACCAGCTACTGAACATGTTTATATAAAAAAAAAAACCTAGAGGACCTCCCTCTCTAAAAGATAAAATAATGCCTTAGTCTGTCTGTCATGGGTGAATAAATTGTCAACACACAATGTGTGTTGATCTTTTGTCTGTCAAAGGGCAGAACAGGTTTTAATTTTTTCAGGAATCTTACACTACTTGCTGGTGACTGGACTCCCTCGACTTAAAGTCATGTAAACCTCTCAGTATCCCAAAGTGATCACAGCATACTGTATACAAGAAGTCTGTAAGGAATGGTTGCTACCGTGCGTTTGATGAAAGAGAAATATTGTGACCTTACTGGAAATGGAACTCTATCAGCTGAGTTGTCGGACTAACTGGCTAGCCTGGGTTTTCTGCGATCACATTCCTTCCCAAAGTGCAAATCCTACAGCTAGCTAGGAATACTTCAGATGGTAGGGAATCGTCGGTGCTATATTAGCCAAGCTGGAATAGAGGTGAAAGTACAACAGCAATGCAGTGACGATGCGTGCCAGTTGGGAGATAACAACTGTGAGGTACTTGTATGCCCAAATAAGTACAACTGTTTGTGGTTGTGATGTTGACATAGTTGTGTTGTGAAGGAGCAGCACGCACCTACATAATTCAGCCCCTCTCCTTTCTGCTTTCAGCTTAGCACATTCAAATTTGGGTGTGGAAATCGTGTATTTGTTTGTATACTGTATGTTAAGTCTTTGGTGGTTTTAAAAGGATAGTAGACTGAGAAGTGCTTGTGATTCAGTCAAGTGGGTGCAAAAGTACACTGCAGACTCCTAAATGATTGAGTAACGTGTACCACTGGTGTAACACAGACCCTGTATGCAGTAGTACTCTTCAACCAAGCCTTTCTACTTCCTCTCTGCATGCCCGTTTCCACAGCCTGATAACCACCTTCCCTAGAACTTAACTCTTAGCTGTTAACCTCAAGACTAACCCCTTAATGATGGGGTCCCAAGAAGGGCCCTTACCAAGGGGAAGCAGGATCTAGTAGTGGGCTTGCCTGGTTGGCGGTGCTCCAGATAAAGTGAGTACCGGCCTATTTTACTTGCCATTTTAAAGGAGCTACTCATCACCACACCTGAAAATGTATTTATTGAAAATTTTGGAGAATATCTTTGCGCAAAAGTGCTCTTTTACAAAGGTTCCATTTCAATAATAGAGATGACAAGGTGAAGGTGACCTAAATACATTAAGCAAGTACAGATAAATAGGCTAGGTCAAGTGCATACAATATTGCTTCAAAATGAGCACTTTTTATTCAAGCTATAAAGCCGTTTCCAGGGTATTAAGTAGCTGGTATAGCACAGCAAAACACTATGCAAAACAGGAGGTAGTGCTAAACATTTCCAGAAATGCCTAGCAGTAGACTGCTAACCATTTTTTGAGTGAGACAATAGGCAAAATGAGTAAAAACCATGTATGTTTTTAGAAGTTTGCTAATCATTCTGTGCCAAGAGCTATACATTTTGACAGCTGATTAGCCCTTTCACATGCAAAACTAATAATTCATTTTTCTTGGCTTACTTAATACCCTGTCTTTGCACCAAACTTTCATTGTACTCACCTAACTTAAAAAATTGGGAGTAAATTAATCTTGCCTGCCAATATTATCTGGAACATTGCTGGTCAGTGATGCCAGGCATCATCCAGCTTTAAGTGGCAGTAATTTTTTTTCCCTTTTGGAGTCCTGGCACTATAAAGACTCCCTTAACCAGTGTGTCCTATCACACTTGTGTCCTGTCGCATGAAAGGGACAGATCAGGAGTGGGGTGACTACCTTAAGAGCATCTATAGGGCAACTGCAGGCCGCAGGACATTTCTGCAGAGGGTACACCAGACCAAGGTAAGGAGGTTGCACATTATTGTTTACTGGCACCACCACCTGTGGGGGAAGGTAGCTACAAGTTGTTGCCATACTGCAAGTGGGTAAGGAATAATGGACACCCAGGATAAAGTAGGTACAGGTAGGAGGATTTATATTTAAAAAAGACTCCTTATCTAGGGTAGGATAACAAATTTGTTTCATTTAACGACTGGTCGAAGGTATGGTGGATGGAGGAGGGCTTCGACTACATTCAGGATGGGGGGGCCAGCTTGGGAGAGTATGGGCCTCAAGGGAGATGGCCTGCATCTTTCCAGGAAGGAACTGCAGTTCTTCATGGGAGGTTTAAATGCTACTTGGGTGAGCATTTACACTAGCTAGGGGGGCAGTAAAACCGAGAGGCAACAATGAGGGGGCGGGGGCCATGATGGGGCAGCAGGAATGAAGGGCCTGGGGAGAGAACTCCCATAGGGCAGGGATGCAGAAATGCAGGGGTGGGGATGAGACGGAAGAAAAAGGGGCTAAAACACGGGCAAGTGAGGGTAAAGGATGGAAGGAAACCAGGATAAATGAGGAAGTTGAAGAAAGTCGGGGGGTGCTTCGCAGGAATGTCAGTGGAAGCAGGGCAGCAGGCAGGGGGGAAGGTGGTGTGTTGAGCCATGTGTGCCAATGCAGGGAGTCTTGGAAACAAAATTCTAGACCTGGAAGTCATCGTAGCAGAGGCTGACCTGAATTTAGTGACCATAATGTAGTTGTAATGCACTGAGCACCAGGGCTGCGACGTGGCCATACCAGGCTACTCTTATGAGCAGGAAAGACAGGGCAGGGAGGAGGGGGGTGGGGTTTTTTTTTGTGTGAGGGAGGGAGTCTAGGTTATGGAGGTACAGGGGCACCATGAGGAGAAGGAAGGGCTGGAGATGCTGTGGGTCACTTTGAAGACAGACTGGGGGACCGTTTATCCATTCCTGTTTAGTGTACAGACTTCTAGTAAAGGAAAAGCTGGATAAGGCACTTGGATAAAGCCACCATCAGAATGGCGAGTAAGGGAGAGATGCTGCTAGCTGGTGACTTCAGTCTGCCAGGCCTGGAGTGGTGCCTTCCAGCTGCAGCTTCAGCAAGATGTAGGTCCATCCATACCTCCATACCTGGGGCTTTTTACAGGCAGCTAGTTAAAGAACCCACTAGGGATGGGGTATTGCTGGACCTGTTGCTTACAAGCAGGAACATCATTGCAGACATCGCATTGGGCAGTCCCTGGGTACAGTGATCACAGTACAATGTGGTTTAAAAAAAGTCATAGCAGCTAACCACACAGGACGAGAGTCCTGGACTTAGATAGTGGATTTTAAAGAACCCAGGGGACTGCTTCAGAAACTGCCGGGGGCTTAGGGAGGGTGGAGGTACAGTAAGGGGGAATAGGAGAGTGTACTTGCAGCAGCCAACCTCTGCGTGAAGGAAATTGGTAAAATCAGAAGGAAAAAGAGACTGTTATGGTTCTGTGTAAGGAAGTGGTAATGGAAAAAGGGTGACATTCAGGAGGTATAAGACATAGGGAGGAGAACAGTGAAGTATGCCTAGGAAGCAGGCAAGACAGTGAGGCGAACAAAGGTGAAGAGGAAAGAATCACCATACATGAGTGAGAAGGGGAAAGCGAAGGGGGAGGGATAGTAAGGATTAGAAGGGTGGGGGTGGGGCAAGATTGCACAGAAGAGAGCCAAGAAAAAGGAGACA
Source organism: Neoceratodus forsteri (assembly GCA_016271365.2). Taxonomy (NCBI): domain Eukaryota; kingdom Metazoa; phylum Chordata; order Ceratodontiformes; family Ceratodontidae; genus Neoceratodus; species Neoceratodus forsteri. The sequence goes on along the minus strand of CM057458.1, from coordinate 1,190,185,245 downwards.
TCCTAAATGGGTACTTCTGCTCAGTCTTAACAGGGGAAAGGGGGCTGTCAGAGAGTAGCCAGAATGGGGGAGGTGCAGGTGGGCATAACTCAATTTTGTGAGGAAACAGTTTGGACGGGACTTGAAACTTTGAAGGTGGACAGAGCTATGGGACCAGACAGAATACACCCAACTTTTACAAAGAACTCAGGGAGTTGCTAGCTGCCCTACTAACGGCCTTATTCAACAACTCACTGGAAATGGTTGTAGGTCCGGAGGACTGGAGAAGAGTTGACATGGTCCCTCCGCATAAGAGTGTCAGCTGGGAGGAGGCATCGACTATAGGCCAGTCAGTCTTTTTTCAGTGGTGGGGGAAATTAATGGAAATCCTGCTAAAGGTAAGACTGGTTAGAGATCTTGAATTCAGTGGGCTGCAATACCACGGGCAGCATGAATTCATTGGGGAGGGAGGTTATGGCAAACAAATCTGGTAGATTTGACTCTCTGACCAGGGAAATCGGGGAGGGCAGTGGACGTGGCCTGTCTGGACTTCAACAAGGCCTTAAACACTGTGCCACACAGGAAGTGGATAAAGAAACTTAGTAGCCTGGGGTGGGATCCAAAGTGGTGAATTGGGTTAGATACTGGTTAACGGATAGGCGACAGAGGGTAGTCATTAACAGCACTGACTCTAATGATGGGAACATGACCAGTGCAGTGTCTCAGGGCTCCGTAACTGTATTCATAAGTGCCATTGCTGAGGAACTGGAAGGTGAGGTATGCCTTTGCAGATGATACCAAAATCTGCAATAGGCTAGTCACTTAGGATGTGGTGGAGAGAATGTGCAGGGATCTTGGGGAAACTCGAGTGGTCAAGAGCATGGCAGTTGGGGTTCAGTGCCAGAAAGTGCAAAATTATGCATCTAGGTCATAGGAACCCAGGAGCTGAGTATAGGATGGGAGGGAGAGGGGGACTGAGAGTCGCTAAACATGAAACACCTTGGGGTTATCATATCTGATGACCTCAGAGTGGCAGGGCAGTGTGACAGAGCAGTGGGTAGGGCTAGTGGGGTGCATAGGGAGAAGTATTTTCAGCAGGAGGAGGGAGGTGGTGTTGCCACTGTATCAGTCGCTGTTGAGAGCCCACCTGGAGTACTGTGTCCTGTTTTGGCGGCTGCACCTCAGAAAGGACATGGGGTGGAAGCAGTCCAGAGAAGGGCATCTAAAAGGTGCGGGGGGGGGGGTCCCAGCAACATGGCGTGCCTCCTGCCGGAGGATCTGTTTAAGCAGTCCCTTTCTACTGACTTTCTGTGTTTCTTTGAAGTGTAACAGTGACACTTGTGCCCACATGCAAGGCACATCATCTGCATCCAGTGGGAGCTCCCCTGGTGTTGGAGTTCTGAATTGCTCTGACACCTAGTCTCTGCTTGGTGTCAGTCAAGCAGCGGAACATCAGGACCAGGGACGCTCATTCCTCCTTCTCCTGGTGACCTGGATCCATTCCTGAACCCTAACTGCCGGCATAGCAATTGATGGTGCGAGTATTTATTTAGACATTGTTGACTGGGAAGGGCACACTGAGCCAAAGCTCATTTTTAGGTGTTACCTGGGGGAAGAGTGCATGGAAGAATAAATTGTACGTAAAACAAAATAACAACATAAATACAGTGCAAACAAAAGTTAAAGTGGGGAAGTTGTATGGACACAAAAGATGATAACATTGGAACCGTGGTTATGTAGTAACTTGCATGATAAACAAGGCAAAAAAAAATAACTGAGGGTTATACTGGGTGGTAAGAGACGGGTACACAAACCAGCAGCTCCTAAAGAAGTACGTGGGGGGGGGGATGAGCACTGGGATGGTGGGAGAGGAACTAGGAGCAGGAACTGGAGGGAGTAAAGTGAGCTGTTTGAGTAAGCAATAAGAGGAGTAGCAGGGGAGCTGAGGTGGTAGATTATTCCGGTGGAAGGCGAAGGCAGTTTGCTCCAAATTTTTGCAGCAAGGGAGAGGAAAATTTTGAGAATCGGCAGATTGGAAGTGGTAGGTGGATGGGAGAGGGGGTGAGAAGGGGATGTAGTGAATCTCGCATTCCTCAGGTTATCAAGGGGAAGTGGGTGGGCTGCTGTGTCAAAGGCCTTTGCCAGGTCGTGAAAATGGCAGCAGCAGTGTGACCCCGGTCCATCCCCTTTAGGATGTGGTCAGTGCTGCCAGGAGGGAGGAGACCGGAATGCGATTCTGTAACCCAGATTGTAACATGGTAATTAATTTTTCAGAAAACACAGAACTTTAATTGGTCAAAGCAATACATGTGACGCAAAATGAAGTGTGCATAAATGCCTAAGATATGCCTGCTCATGTAATTCCCAAAACAGCCACATACTGACCCAGCACATTGTTTCCCACCGTTGACACTCTTTCTATCACCGCGATTCGAAGGATAGCACAGCACTTAAAGAAAAGCAGTGTATTCCCACACACCGTAAGTCCAGCACTGACGCAGTGAAAGTAGTGAGTGCAAGCAGGAAAGTGAAAGTTTGCACCGCAGAAAGCAATATAGAAGCACCAGATATATATTCAATCTGAACCGCAGACAGTAACCTGGATACCACATATACATGCCCTGAACAAAAGTACCAGATCAGTGACAGTATTCCAGATGTGTTGTCCAATGCATCAGCGAGCAATTCAAGTCCTTTTAATAGTTCTTGCTTGACAGTGCACGGCCCTGTAAACTTTTATTACTGCGGAGCTCCATGTAATTTTTCCAGTGAATAGTAGGTTATTTAGCACTTCCGGTTACTGATTAATGTTGAGCCATATCACAAAACTCATTGGCCCAAATATTCAGACTGTGTCAGGCAGTGGTGCAAGCCTGGGCGCAGCGCAACCTGGATGCGCCGGGGCCAGGTGATATTCAACAGTGATGTACCATGGCACAGTAGCACTGCGCCGGTGCAAGTCACAGATTGGGAGCACGGGGATACACCAGCACAAGTGCAGTTGCACTAGGCGCATCACCCACAATATTCAGCAGGGGGCATGCAAATGAGGCCATAAAATATGCAAGGTGGAAATGGGGCATTTGCATGTCATTATGGCCCATTTGCACGCCTTGCGCAGGGCAGCCCTGCGACTTGCGCCTGGCGCCCTGCACAGCATGACGTGTGTAGTGGGGATCCCGGGGCATTCCCACCCGTAGCTGCGATCAGGGTAGATGTACAACTAAACAATCCCTGGTAGTCTAGTGGTCCCCTCCACCCATGACCCCAGTTGCGGTATCTGATGTATAGTTACATCCCTGGTAGTCCAGTGGAACTCCCCGGCCTGGTATCGCGGTAATGGAAATTATAACCGCCCTGGCAGTCTGGCGGTACCCTCCCTCCCTCATCCCGATCGCGGTATCTGTTGGTTAGGTAATTCCCTGATAGTCTAGTGGAACACCCCCGCCTGTTGCCATGATCGCGTGCAACTCCGACCACCAGGGGTTGCGGGTGCTTGCTGATGGTGTTCTGGGTGGGTGGGCACCACTTCTGGCAGCTGCTGTGTTGCGCCATGCAATACAGCAGCCTGCCTGTGGTGCTGAGGATTTGATTCCATCTTTCCTGGGTTCAACTTTAGGCCCCCTGTGCGGCGCAATGCAGGGTTGCGCCAGCATATGCACCGCACATCCCGGGCTGAATATTGGGATGTGCCGCATATGCATGGGCACGCCCCCTGCATCTGTGCTGCATATGATTACATTGTGCCCCGGTGCATCAGGATTTGTGCTGCGCCGGGCAGCCCTTTCAGTATCCCGCTGGGGCGCAATGCGGGGTTGCGCCAACACAACTCTGCACCAAGCGTAACCCCTTTGAATATACAAGCCATTGTTTATATACATTAAATGCTGTATACGGTTGTTACTTTCAGTAGAATGTGCAAATGATGATATAGAAATGAGCCTGTACTCCGAACGGGGAAGTGAAAATTACCGCCGTGTAAGTAATCCATACAAATGAGCCATATACTAATGGCTACCAATTACTAATGTGTCACCTTACCATCTAGTGCTACATTCTGTTGCCAAGTTATTATATGTGTTCCAGTGTTACCAACTGTTGCCTAATTGCTATGTATCTTCATATCTACTATAGTTAAAGGAAAACTGTCCTTACTGTTTGCACTCCCATCCCTGAAATCTCTACCCCCCCCGTTAAACTTTTGCCACAGCAACATTTTTTTTTTTTTTTGCAGTTTACTTACGTTATTTCAACTTTGTAAAATTCATGATCGTCAAACGTGGAGGACGCTGCATGGTTCCATTTCAGTACCGGTGTGGCGCTGCACTGCTTACCCCAATGGAAAATGCACTGGAGTGAGTGGTGCGGCACCACACCGGTACTAAAATGAAACCACACAGCGTTTGCCATGTTTGGCGATCGCAAATTTTACAAAGTTGAAATAACGTAAGTAAACTGCATAAAATTTTTTTTTGTTGCTGTGGTAAAAGCTTGATCGTGGGGGGGTAGAGCTTTCTGGGGTGGGAGTGTTACAACAATGACAGTTTTCCTTTAACTGCTACATTGTTGGCCAATGTGATCCACCTGTAATCACTCCTACTCTCACTGTATGCAAGCAAGCAAATTATATTCCAACATTGTAACATTTCTCTGCATTCTATCCCATTGTTCCCTACCCCCTAGGTCGCACTCGGAGATGAGCAGCGTGTTGCTCAGCATGCATTCCTGGAGAAACATTTCAATCAATAAATAAATATACAGCCCACAAATCATTGCATGGTTGTAGAAAATGTTACCGACTGTTTACCGAGTGTTTGAAAAAGTTAAATATAGTCTATTCACAGCAAGATTTTGCTACTATAGTGATAGAACAACATAACTGTTAGAGTTCCACTGTTGTTTGCCAAACAGTATTTCAGCAGTCACAGTATTAATGTACACCTCGTGCTTTTTACGTTACTTCACTTGTACTGCTTTAAAAAAAAAAAAAAATTATAAAAATGTTAAACATTCTAAACTATCATTGATTTCTTAGAACTAAATATATATCACTTGCAATACTGTCCATGTTACAAGTGCATTAATTCCCTCCAAAGGAGGCATTTCCTAGGAATTGATGCATGGTTGTGTGGTGGGAGCACTCGACCTTCGGCCTCGTGCCCCCCTTGACACAATTATGCATTAATTCCTAGGAAATTCTCCTTTCTCTGGGGTTAATGCTTACTTGGAAAGGGGAGAGAAAGTTGGAAACCTTTTTATCATACTATCAGGAAAATGAACTTTTGGGATGAAGATCTTTGTTTTTCACCTAAGATGGCTAATTATTGGTTAGCTAAATGTCGTCATCCTATAGTTTATTTATTTATTTATTTTTTTTTTTTTGCGCAATAATGCATTTAGGACATCCTTAAATGGCTGTAAAGGGCAAAGTCTCTGAAGTCAGGGACACAACGAGTGGGGTCCCTGGGTCAGTACTAGGACCCACACTCTTCAGTATGTTCCACTGCAAAATAGTGGCAGGAAGTTGGGCGTCTTCACAGATTGTTGAACTCTGCAAAAGGGAGGATACTTTGGAAGAAATTACCAATATATAAAAGTATGTGAAAAGATTAGAAAATTGGTCAGACATCTGGCATCTAAACTTTAGTGCCAAGAAGCGCAGGGTCATTCATGTGGTGGTGGGTTGGGGAAATCGTAAAGAGTCTATTGGATCAATTGTGGGACAGACTATAGAAAAAAAAAAAAAAAAAGGGATCTGGGAGTAATGATGATTTGGGAGTTGTCAGTCATGGTACCCTAAAATCCATCTCGCAGTGTAGTAAGGCTTACACATCTGAAGTACTGTGTGCATTTCTGGAGCCTACATGACCAGGCAGGTTGGTTCCTGGTCCAGAGATGATTCAGGCCCAGCAAGGAAGTTGTACAAAAAAAGGTGAAGAAACCTGAGCATGCATTCTTTCAGGCCAGAAGGGAAAGTGATGTGTGATAGAAATCTTCAGGTTTCTCTGTGCTGTCAACAGGGTGGATTGAACACTACAACTGAGCTCCCAAAGCTAAGTGCTTTTTGATATAATTTTCAGTTTAAAAAATTGTTTTGTTTTATGTAAATTTAGGTGATTGTGAAAGACAACCCTGTAGGCTCCAGGAAGATATAAAATTTGTGTGGTAGATATTTGTTGGAAGTCAGAAGGATCAACACATTTATTTAGTGTGATCTTTCTACTCTGATGTGGTTAATTTTAATACTATAGTTTAAACCCTTTCTGTATGTGCCTTTGGTGGTGTCTGATATTGAGAACCTAAGTGTCAATTGTGGGTATCCTGTCTGTTTTGGTAGGTACTTTATTTTCTTTGTTAAACAGCTGAGTATACCTATTGCCTAATACTTTATAGTACATTGTATCTTTTTGCTCAGTCTCTGATTTTTCTCTTCTTTCTCCAATGTTTTAGAGCTGTTTAGTTATTGTGGCAGAGGTGTGGTACTGTGTTCTTTCTTGTAGTTCAAGGTGCTTTTGGAACTGCTGATTTCTATTGGTTTAAACGACTACATTATTTTTTTTTCTATTTAAAAAAAAAAAAGCTACATCAACTTGGTTTGTTGTCTCCTGTTTGTTGTTGCTAAGTAGCAGATGTTTTTTGCATTGTGCTCTGATTCTGTGATAGAATCTGTATTAGTAGAAGGTAGATTATTGTGATTGTAGTTACCTTTTGATGGTAAGGATAAAGAGGTGAGATAGAAGTGTGTGTATTTTCAAATATTATAGAGGAACAGTGGCAGGATTTTTAGGACAGTAAATTAATAAAAAGGGAACTAGGAGAGCTTCAGTAGCAGACAAGTAGTGGAATAGCAGTATAATTGCAGTATAATGTGGGGAGTGGTGCAATGCAGTGGCTGTGGGGCAGCCATATTCAGGCAGATCTTCTGGACACTGAGGTGCTGCCCTATCTGCATGCATCTTTCTGGACTGTGGGATGAGGTAGCCAGACTCAGAGCGGAAGTAAACTGGGTCAGGAGTACCATCACCCCTATCCAGAGACCACTCGGTCCAATGCAGCTGCCTCAAAGGATGCAGAGAACGAGGAGTACTTGGATGACAGTGGGCTCAGGGAGAGTTGGACCAGTCAGGCAGAGGCACATCCCAGATCCTATTCCACTCAAGAACTCGTATGCCACACTGCCAAACAGGGACAACCAAATAGAGGTACCCAGAGAAATGGAAGGAAAGGATGGGGAGGTTAGCCAAGTGCAAAAGATGGAGATTAGCGCCCAGGAGGTGGATAGGCAGAATAGGGGCAAAATTCAGCAGAAGGGCAGACAGCAAGGTGAACCAGAGATAAAGGACAACCAAGGAAGGGGCTGGAGTAGAACAGCAAAACAGTCTAGGGAGCTCAAATCATGGAAAGTCATGTGTGCAAATGCCAGGAGCCTTAGCAACAAGATGGAAGATCTGGAGGCTGTCATGGTGCAGTCAGACCTGGACATTGTGGCCATCACTGAAACCTGGTGTAATGATAACCACGACTGGGAGTTGGCCATACCTGGCTACAACATATTCAGAAGAGACAGGGCAGGCAGGAAGGGAAGAGGAGTGGCACTGTATGTGAAAAATGACATAAGGGCCACAGAGATCCAGGAGGAACAAAAGAGGGGAGAGATACTGTGGGTTAAGCTGGAAAGGAAAATGGGGCCAGCCATCCGCACAGGTGTGGTCTATAGACCACCAGCCCAGGAGGAAGAAACAGATAGGGAGCTGATGCTAGCCATCCAGAGGATGGCAGACAAAGAGGTGAGTACTGGTTGGAGACTTCAATATTCCAGATGTGGACTGGAGCATCCCAGCAGCAGCATCAACTAGGAGCAGATTTATCCTGGACTCCCTTCAGGGTGCCTTCCTCAAGCAACTGGTCATGGAACCAACTCGGCAGAAGGCAATACTGGACTTTGTGCTCACAAACAGGGACAGTGTGATGGGGGTAAGAGTGGGGAGCACCTGGGAACAGTGACCACCAGTCACTGTGGTTTGAAATCACAGAAAGAGCAGAACCAAACCACACAAAACACGTATCCTAGATTTTAGGGGGCAAACTTTGAGAAAATGGGAGATACTTCAAAGAGGCATTAAGGGAATGGGTCAGGAATCAGGGGTTGAGGAACAGTGGAAGTATTTAAAATGGGGATTACAAGAGCAACAGAATTATGTATTAAGCAGGTTAGCAAGAGGAAAAGGAAGAGGAGACCATTATGGTTTCCAAAGAGGTGGCAAAAGAAAGTGAAAGCCAAAAAGATTGCATTCAGGCAATACAAAAAGACACAGGCAGAAGGGGATAGGGAGAAGTACCAGGAGAAGCAAAGGGAGGCACGGAGGTCAGTAAGGGAAGCGAAAGCTCAGACAGAAGAACACATTGCAAAATCAGTGGGTAGAGGGGACAAAACCTTTTACAGGTACATAAGTGAAAAAAGAAAGGCAAAGGGAGGGATAGTGAGACTGAAGGGGGAGGATGGGGGCTGTGTGGAGGATGACAACAGTAAAGCTGACATATTGAACAGGTATTTCTGCTCAGTCTTTACTGAGGAAGAGGAGGGTAATGGGTCTGAATGGAGTACAAGGGGTGAGAATGGTGCAGAGATGGACACAAGTCCCTTTACACGAGAAAGGGTCCTGAAGGAACTGGAAGTAATAAGAGTTGATAAAGCAATGGGGCCAGATGGGGTGCACCCCAGAGTCCTTAAAGAACTAAGAGAGGTGGTGTCTGAACCTATTGCTATCCTGTTTAGCCGATCACTAGAAACAGGGGAGGTACCCAAAGACTGGAGGATAGCAGATGTAGTCCCCTTATACAAAAGTGGGGAACAAAGAGGAAGCGGGGAAGTACAGACCAGTCAGCCTCACCTCGGTAGTGGGGAAGATCATGGAAGCACTACTGAAGGAGAGATTGGTGGAACATCTGGTTGTCAATGGACTACAGGACCCAAGGCAGCATGGTTTCACCAGGGAAGGTCATGTCAGACCAACCTCATTGAATTTTTGACTGGGTGACTAGGGAGGTGGATCAGGGGAGGGCAGTGGACATGGCCTATCTGGACTTCAGCAAGCGCTTTGACACTGTGCCACATAGAAGACTATTGCACAAACTGGGGAATATGGGTGTGGGCAGGACAGTAGGGTGGTAGGTAACTGGCTGGGCAGCAGGACACAGAGGGTGGTGGTAAATGGCTGTCACTCCACAGAGGGAAGAGTGACCAGTGGGGTACCACAGGGATCAGTGCTGGGACCGGTACTATCAATATCTTCATCAGTGACATTGCGCAGGACCTAGAAGGCAGAATTTCACTGTTCGCTGACACAAAGCTCTGTAACAGAGTAGACACACCAGAGGGTGTAGACAGAATGAGAAGGGACCTGCAGAAACTTGAAGAATGGTCAGGGGTTTGGCAGTTGAAATTCAATGCAAGGAAATGTAAGATAATGCATATGGGGCACAAAAACCCTGGCACAATATATCAGTTGGGGGGTGAGGATATAGCATGCACCAAGCAGGAAAGGGATCTTGGAGTTATCATCTCTGATGACCTCAAGGCAGGGAAACAGTGTGACAAGGCAGCAGGTAAAGCAAATAGGATGCTGGGATGCATAGGCAGGGGCATCACCAGCAGGAAAAGGGAGGTTATAATTCCACTATACAAGACACTAGTGAGGCCCCACCTGGAGTACACTGTGCAGTTCTGGAGACCTTACCTACGTAAGGACATCGACAGGGTAGAGAAGGTTCAGAGGAGGGCAACAAAGAGAGTGCATGGATTGCATCACAAGTCCTATGAGGACAGGTTGAAGGCACTGAACATGTACTCCCTGGAGGAGAGGAGGGAGAGAGGGGATATGATAGAGACATACAAGTATCTTACAGGGAGGAACAGGGTGCAGGAATACACTATTTTTAAGCGAAAAAGATGTTCCAGGACTAGAGGGCATGGGATGAAGTTGGAGGGAGGACGATTCAGAGGAAATGTGAGGAAGAATTTCTTCACAGAACGGGTGGTGGACAAGTGGAACACCCTGCCAGAGGAAGTGGTGGGGTCTGAAACAATCACGGGATTTAAGAATGCATGGGATAGACATAAAGGAATTCTGGAGGTCAGGGATAAGGGGCAACAGACTTCCTGGAAAACATAAACTGAACTTACAAACTTAAATGGGCAGACTGGGTGGGCCATAGGCCCTTATCTGCCGACACTGTCTATGTATCTATGTATCTATGTAACTGTAGCCAAATTCAGGGCTGGATGGAACAGATTCAAGGGACAGGTACTGGTGTCAAGAAGAGGGAAGAAGCTTGGAGAAGAAACATGACCCTAACCCCATGAATCCCTCACTTAAAAGCTTACATTCCGTGCTGTCCTCTCAGCTGAGAGTGACGCCCAAGAGATCAGAACCTATGGAAATTTTTAGAATTTGGAATGTAGGTTCAAAGTCTGCACTCGCTCTTCACTCTGGCCGTTGCTCAAATCCAACTCTGGTAATGACTGGTTCTCCATTTGGGTTATTTGTTTTGTATTTATATCTTTTTTCGGTTATTCCTCGTTTAGCTAGGGTTTTAGTAATTTGATTTCTCCAGTTTCTGATTGACTCCCAGGAATTGGGGGCTATCCTAGTTGGCTACCATTTCAGTTTCTGTTTATTTTTTTTAATTTTTTCCATTTGTAGTTTAGCCTCCTCAGAGACTCCCTGACCAGCGGCTTTGACCCTCCTACCAGAGGAACACTCTCTCCAGATCAGCCCACGCTTACCGACCCCAGAGTTTCCCCTGCAGATTGCTTCCGTGGTGGGTCCAGGAGTGAGGCAGCGTGCCACACCTCCCCCTGAAGACCCAGTCCAGAAACCGGGGTTGGCCCATGGGTGCAGTGGCCATCATTGAGCACTGGCCAGGGCTCTCCTCATTTTGTATTTTTTTATCTATATCTATATGTCTCTGTCTCTGTCTCTATCTCTGTCTCTATCTCTGTCTCTATCTCTGTCTCTATCTCTGTCTCTATCTCTGTCTCTATCTCTATCTCTATTATAGGATATGACATGGCCCAACTGAAGATATCATATTTATCTTCACGAGAGGCCAATGATATGATATCTTCAGTCGGGCCATGTCATATTCTGTTTATACAATATGTGTTTTGGGCCACACGTGATAGAATGTCTTTAAACACAATTCTCAATACCCCCTTCAAGAGGCTCCAACACAAAAGATGAGCTACAGTATGTGTTTTGGGGAAAAAAAATTATTTGGTGGATTTTTGTAGTTTTAAAGACATTTATCTGGTTGATCCTGCCATTATTTTTACATAAATAATCATTTAAATAAGGATTTAAAATGTGACTGGTTGATCCTGTCCCTGTGAGTTTTGTTAGCCCACTAGTAGCCATATTGGTAATTTCACTGTTTTCCTGAATTATTCCCCTTCGACAGAACTGATGACATGTTGCATTAAAAAAATTAAGTTGATCCTGCCGTATTTGTTTAGCTAAATATTGATTTTAAACACTTATCTGGTTGATCCTGCTACATTGCACTTCGGCAAGCATACGAGGACTTTCTCTTTCTCCCAGAAATGTAGCGTGGCCGGGCGCTAGTAAAACACTCCCATAACTCGCTCCCAGACCTTCGTAGTAAAGTAGTGTCCATGAGCTAAGTTAGAAAAAAATGTGGAGTTCTGGTCATTTTTATTGAATTTCTCCAGAAAAAGCTGCCAACTGTATCGAGAATAGAGAGAGTGAGTCACGAGCTTCTGAGCAGCAGAAGGTAGCGTGAGTGTTTGTTGCTATAGCAACACATGCTCACTCTTCCTTCTGCTGCTCCTTTCACGATGCAAATGCAATAATAAAGAGATCTTTGGCAGCGAGCTGCTGGTAATGATTTAATTATGAATGGATCAGTGAGTGTTATTTCTTAATGCACAACACCTGTCAATTGAATAAGCAGCACTTCCTTGATATATTTACACAGCAGGAATTTGTAAGCTTTTTTTTTTTTTTTAATACACAATAGCCATTTGAGATTGGATAGTTATCACAGGAAATAAAAGTATTGAAGTAAAAAAAGCTGACAAAGTAATTTGTCTTAATTGCATATTGTACTACTTCCCATGAGACCTTTCAAAGCAGATTGAGGAACCACACATACCACAATGCAACTGTGTATTGCCTCCTGGTATATTTAATAAAGTTGTCTATTGAACTCATTCTGTGTGTGTGTGTGTGTGTGTGTGTGTGTGTGTGTGTGTGTGTGTGTGTGTGTGTGTTTATAATTTGATGTGGTGGAATCATTCAGACAATAGAAAGCATCAGTTTATAACACACTATATAAGGGCATATATTCCTCAGCTGTCACCTTTCTATTGTGCTGTGTGAGAGAGGTAATGCTGTGAATGAACAAGGATCTTGAGTGGGCTCCAGTGGTTGAGTCTGATCTATTAATTGACTTAATTTCATTCGGGGTGTTATCATTTGGTCTTGTATTTAAAGGGGTGCTGTCAGCTTTTCCCCAATGTTTTTGACTACTTTTAATCTGTAAGCTTGTAGGCACACACCTATTAAATGTTTACAGTGGAATGCTCCCATAGATAAAAAATATTCAATTGTATCTGTTTTTATTAAATTCAAATGAAAATCCCTTTTCACTCCGGCCGACGATAACTGACCTGCCACCGGAAGCATACAGTGGTTGCGAATGCGTGCCATGAATGCTCACTGTCCTGAAGTGCGATTTCATAGCATGACAACACCAAAAAGATATTCCCTCTGTAAAGTCTAGTAAACCAAATTGCTCCTGGTGTTTAAAAATCCAAACCGAGCACTCTGAATATCACAATTTACATTTTCAGACTGCAGCCGAAATCCCGCACATGCGCAAAAGAGAGACACGGGGGAAGATCCCGCACATGCGCAAGAACATGCTGCCTTAGCACATGTGCAGGATTTTGGCTGCAGTCTGAAACAATCATGATTCAGAGTGCCGGTTTGCAGTTTTAAGCATCAGAGCCATGGTTTACCAGACTTTAGAGATATCTTTTTGGATGAACGTGCAGTGAATTCGCCAGGGACGATTGTTCATGGCGTGCGTTCTGGCCACTGTAATACTCGGTGGCTGATCAGTTGTCGGCGTGCGTGAGGAGTTCGTTGGTTAATAAAACCGGTACAACTGAATATTTACATCTATGGGGCATTCTGTAAATGTTTAAGTGTGTTACAGTACAGATAAAAGTAGTCAAAAACGTAGGGGAAAAGCTGACAGTGCCCTTTTAAATAATACAGTTGACAATATTTATTTTTGAGTTTTATTCCTGTGTTTCTTCAGCTTAATTATATTTTAAACAATTATAGTTTGCTGTCTTCAATTTATTCTAATCACACCTATTTAATTTTAATCAGTAATAGAAATTGTTAAAAATAACAGCTACATTTTGAGAAATAATGTGTGAAATGAGATTTCAAGATATTTTTAGATATCTGAGCGAAGGTGTTTATCCCGATGAGTTCACTGAAAATAAGAAGAAGCGGTCTGAGAAAGTATGCGTCAATATTTGTTATTAAAGGTAAATGTTATATACAGGGTTATACATAGTCCTATTCATTTGTGTAATTTTTATGTCACTTTGTACTACTTGGTGGGATGGGACTGACATAAAGAAGGTGTTGAAAGAGGGGAATTTTTCTGGTGTGTGTGTGTGTGTGTGTATTAATACCTAAAGAAGTACTCTCACCTTGGCGGATCCTTGGAGGGCACGGTGAGACTGGCTGAGATTGAGCAATGAAAAGCTAGGATTTGTTGTAGGATTGAGGGGGAAGGGCATAAGATTTGCATATTGTGTGTGTGTGTGTGTGTGTGTGTGTGTGTGTGGTAAATTAATACTTGGTGGTGGGCTGTGTAAGACTGACAGTGCATTGTTGCTGGTATGGGGTCATAATGTTCACATTCAAAATGAGGGTGGGCTTGGGGGCAACCAGATCGGGCATCTTCGGAAGGGTGATTTTGGTGTACGGTGTGTGGGGCGACCATAATATTAAACTGGGCATGGAGGTTCGGAGGGTGCCCAGCGTTTTCAGCTCTAGGGTTTTAGGGAAGCGATCAGGTGGATCAGAAGACAGCTGGAAGGGAGGCGTGGCGAGGGATGGGGAGGCAAGGTGGGGTGTGGACCAAGTGTGAGTAGACGCGGACAACGTCAGAATGGCATACCCCAAGGGTCAAGTGGACAAGACAAAAAGGGCATAGCCCAAAGGATAAGTGGATCATATGGTTACTCTGGAGGTGTGGGGGGTGGAACAAGCAACATACAGGAAGCATGCCGTAGGGAGGGGGCTGCTTAGAGGGAGCAGACGGGGGGGGTAGGAGAGAGCAAAATGGGGGCGAGCATCTAGCTTACAGTTTCACCCTACTATACCCAGGAAATGAAGTGGAAGAGGATGGTGGGAGAGGGAGCAAGTGGACAGAGAGTTTGGTCAGTAGGCAGAGGTGGGAGGGAGACAGAGGAGGGAGCCTGAACCAGAGGAAAGGAAGGAGGGACATGAGCCTAAGTTGGTGGGAAATGTGATAAATATGGGGGGGCTCTGAGTGAGGACAATGTGGAAGGAGGAAGGATTGGGGACGTGCCAGTGTCCAGACTGGGGAAATCAATCAATGATGAGGGAGCTGTAGAGAGTTATATAGTCAGGTCAGCTTTGAGACATGAATCACTGGGTGAGGTGGAGAATAGCCTGGAAGGTACTAAACAGGCAAAGACCCTCAGGCTGACGGGAGAGGTAGGAACAAGCTAGGGTTTGATAATGGAAGGAGGAGTCTGGAAGGAATACAGCGGGCTAATAAAGTGGGGGGTGGGGTGAAGGTGATACCGCTGGGGGATTCCATGAGCATGGGTATACATTGGGAGTGGGTGGGGGAGAATAAAAGCAGTCCTGTCAAGGCTAAATGTATACCAGTTCTATCCATGCACAAGGCCAAATTCCTGGAACCGTTTTGACATGACTGGTGGTGCGGTTTTCGTTCCAGTGCTATGCAGGGGCCGTATGCACATGCATCTTATCTATCCCGGCACATGCGCTTTAGTCGTCAGGAACCATTCCTGTTCCTGGAACCGATCCGGCATGACACCAGCCCCAGGGATCTAGGGTCAACTTACAATCGAGAGACCTCATCAAGCCCTATGACCTAGACCAAAAGAAAAACCAAGGGCAATAATCTGCACATTTCTGAACTTTCAGGAAAAAATAAAGATCCAACGAGCACCCAGAACTCGAGTATCACTGTATTGGCAACATTGGATCTTTATTTTTAATGAAGTGAGAAATTCAAGTGCGAGAGAAGCAGAAGGCATACTCTGACATGTGTGTGTTTTTAAAAAAAAAAAAAAAAAAAACTCTCCATAAGGGGAATATAAAATTCAGGGTTCAGTTTCCAGCCATGCTGGTTATTCAGCTACCTCATGGTACCTTCTGCTTTCCTTCAGCAGAATCGGCTTGGCTACAATTACCAGTGCTTCCTGAATTGTTTAAGGTACCCAAGGCTAAAAATGCAGCTGCTGATTAACATAGAGGTTTAGACTAGCTGAGATGCCCTACTTTGACTGTGATTTGGTGGATCTAGTATACTGTAGATAAGTTCTTACTCGTTCTAGGGGACTTCTGCTATGTTGGATAAGTGGATCCCTGTAGTTGCCCAGCCCGCTTCTGTGTGTTGGATGGAGTTGATCTGTTTCTGTTTTAAGTACTTTTTGGGAGCAATGCCGGTGATTTGGTTTGTTTTTCTGATTTACAGGTAGATCCCATTTACCAGAGAATGTTTCCCAGTTTAGCTCTTTTTTTCTTTATGGACAACTTCTTTCTCATGTCCAATTTTTAGGGCCCACTCTGTGAGGGAGCACTGATTGTTTAATACTGCGTCAGCAACTTGTCCCAAACATTCAAGAATTATGAGCAAGCTCCCTATGCTTAGTTTGGAGGGGTGGCTTATTATTCACAGCTGACTTAAACTTGTTTTAATCTTATGCGCTCAAACTCAAATACTGATTTAATTTAATCACACTGCACTTTCAGAAAGCTAAATAGAGTTTTCTAAATAGTTGCTATTACATGTTCAAGGTTGGTTCTTACAGTTTGTTTAGAACTGACATTGTGGATGCCACCATATCTGTTCATAGCACCAAGCAAAAGTTACTTGAACAATATTTAGCTACAGTAAACAAGCATGTATTATATAATTTCAACCTTGAGAAAGTACCAAATTATTGGGTTAAGACATCTAATTGAAGAAGCATTTTCTGACACATTTTGTTATTTGATCAGCTATATTTTGTGCACTCCAAATAGCCTATATACTTTGTCTATATACACTAAAAAGATGATGTCCCGAAACAGTTTTGATATTGCCAGCACCCTCACTGGGACAAACATTTTTCTTTTAATATTAGGATTATAAAAGAGACTGCTTATTTCCTTTCTGATTCCCTAAGGTCTACTTAACACAGAGGCACACTGAGGCAAAGACACCTGTTTTACACCAGGGAAAGGAGTTTAAGTATAACTATTATATCTGCCTGGTATTTTATTTTATAGACTTCTAATGGTTCCCTTTATTTATGTATGTATGTATGTATGTATGTATGTATTTTTGGTAGAGGCATTCCACACTACAGGGGACATTGTTTAAATTGACTAGCCCAAATTGATTTATTGTATGGGGCTGGTAACCTTGTAAAGTTACTTTTTAGTTTATTTTTATATTATTGGTATATCTGTACCAGATATATTTATAAGATAATAGCAACACTGAGCTCTGACATTTAGATAATATTTACGGTAATACATTAATAT
Organism: Neoceratodus forsteri; assembly: GCA_016271365.2. Taxonomy (NCBI): domain Eukaryota; kingdom Metazoa; phylum Chordata; order Ceratodontiformes; family Ceratodontidae; genus Neoceratodus; species Neoceratodus forsteri. The sequence goes on along the minus strand of CM057458.1, from coordinate 1,190,168,410 downwards.
TGTAATAATAAACATGAATTGTCCTGAAGCTTTCCAACTATAACAGTTTCAAGTATAATTCTGGGCACAGTACTGCAGTTTTGATAACTAATTGGTTGCAGAGGCCACTCAATTAAATAAATGTTTTTCTGCAAATTACTTATTGGAAATAATTGTCAGGTTTAATCGGGGAGGAAACAGACCCTCATTCTGTTTTATTTCGGGATCCCGGACTGTGCCACTAATTTTGTAGCCTACCCGGAATGCTGAGTGGGGGTATCTCATCTGCCTTTTTCTTATTTGCTGTGCAGTACTCCTTGACATAAATGTGAATGTGGGGATGGGATGGGTTTTCTCTTTTTACGAGTTGTGGGGGCGGGGGATAACAAACTCTTCCCCCTTTTCTTCCTACATGTATATTCTACACCAAATGGGACATATTGATTGTGGGGGTCTTGCATCAACAGAACATTACAGAGCTGGGAGTATACTCTCAAAGGTGGGGAACAATCTCAGGTTTTTTGATCTATGTATAATGGAACTGAGGAATTTTAGTTTTTATATATTATACCATTCTTTTCTTTTTGGGAGTTATGCCAGGATGTTAATGTAAGGGGCAATCCCATAAAACTTTAGATATATTTATATAATAACTGGTCAGCAATTTCTCTCAATGTACTGACCAGGTTGATATTTTCCATAACAACCGGCTGGTTGTTATGACATTCATGAGCCATGCCAGTCAAACTATGCTGCTGCCTCATTGGCCAACATTCTGTATGTGGGCGGGGCCAAACAGTCTCACAAACTGATGAAGAAAAATTGCGGGTCAGTATTCTTTATCAGGCATTGTACAAGCTCAGATTTTACCATGTGTGATCTCGGATCACTCCCCAGATCACTCCCCAATATATTTAATTCTGCAATTAACACAGAATTTCAAAGAAGATAAATATTGGAGGCTAAATGATTCATTATTGAAGGTGGGAAATATAATTACATCCCTAAAAGATTTTAATAGTCGCTTCTTTGACAAAAATAAGGGATTGGTGGCCTGTTATGCTACCTTATGGGTAGCATATAAGTGTGCCATATGGGAGGGAATTATACATTTAGCTACACAATTAAAACGACAGAAGTTAGCACAATCTAATGAGCCCTTGAACCAGATTAGGTCCCTGGAAATGCAGGTTTCACTATCTTATTCGGACAGTTTATTTAAAAAAATTAACTGATTACAAGGAACAATACCATGACCTGAATAGAGCACAGAGTTCAATATAGTTGGATCCAAACTTAATTATGTTTTCCTCTGGGGAACACCCAGGCAAGCTATTAGCCATGCGCATTAAACAGCAGGAGACAGCTAGAACTATTAGATGCATATGTGACCCTCAGAAATGGAAATCAATGACTCATTCTAGACAAATAGCCAGGGAATTCTGTAATTTTTTTCTCTACCTTATATGGTATTGGTGACCTGAAGACTTGGTATAAGGAATTAGACGAATATCTAGACTCCTCTGATTTACCACGACTAGATGTCATGGACTGCAAATTTTTGCATTCCCCTCTTACAGTTTCTGAATTAAATTCTGCTGTGAATGCTATGGCCATGGACAAAACACCAGGTCCTGATGGTGTGCTTTTTTTTTTTTTTTATCTGACCTTTTCTAATATAATGCTGCCCCATTTACTTTGACATTTTGAAGAAGCATACAGATCCGGGGACTTGGACCCCTCCATGCAGGAATCTAGTTCTCTCATACCTAAAATTGGGAAAGATCATACCAATAAAAATAACTATAGACCCATAGCTATAGATTTCAAAATTTTGACAAAAGGCTCTTGCTTTTAGGATTCAGAAAGTATAGGCCAAATTTATAAGCACAGAACAGGTGGGCTTTATGTCCAACAGACATTCTTCAGACTATCTTAGAAAGGTTCAACATATAATTTCTGCATCAAGGAAGGCAACATCTTCTATGATTCTTGCCTCACTCGATGCAGAAAAAGCATTTGATAAAGTATCATGGCAATATTTATTTCATACATTACAGAAATTTGGTTTTCCTATAGAATTTGTTAATTGGTTAAAATTGGCGTATACCGACCCTACTGCTAAAATCAGATGTAATAAGGTCCCCCCCCTCCGGTTTAAATAATGGTGCAAGTCAAGGTTGCCCCTTCCCCTTTTTTATTTAGTCTCTATATTGCACCTCTTATTTGGCGTATCAAACTTAATTCCCTTCTGTACCCTGTACCGTTTTCTAAAGAGTTATACCTTGGTATATACATTTCCACTTCTGATTCAACTATGATCTGGAGGCACTTTATTTCTTCTCATTTAATTGAATCAGATTTAAACAGATGGGATAAGTGCTCTCTCTTTCTCTCGGAGGTTGCTCTTAATAAAAATGAATGTATTACCAAGGATACTTTACCCCACAACAGTGTGTGTTTTTTGGTTTTAACATCCAAATGGTTCACTGAACTACATAAAATACCGTGAAAATTTCTTTGGCAAGGACAAAGGCCTCAGCTACGATACCTTAGGTTGACGGTTCCCAAACAGTCAGGAGGTCTGGCTGCCCCTGATTTTTATGGTTACTACCATGCACACAAGATTCTAAATATCTTCACTGGGCCTCTTATGATAAATCTCATTCATTCTCTTACATTCCACTTTGGGTAATTGAAAAAGAACTCTAAGTATGATATACAGCCAAAAGCGCTCTTTTTTCTTAAACCTTCTACTCTTCCATCACAACTTAAAGAATCACCACTTATAGGTACCGTTCTAAAGATATATTTAAACAACTTCTGCAAAGTTTTAAATTCTTGCTTTGCGACCCTTGGGACAACCTCTCTGGTTGAATCCCAATTTTTAAATTAGATTAAAAAAAAAAAAAATACTGTTTGGCAGTCTCGTGGCCTTGAATCTCCCCTGCTATTTGGCAGTCTCGTGGCCTTGAATCTCCCCTGCAGTTTCTTCAAGAGGATGATTGGATTCTGTTTCCTGAATTCAAACAGAAGTATAATATAACTAACAAAGACTGGATTGAATATCATCGGATACGGCATCTACTCTTTTTTCTTTTTTGGGGGTAATCCAAAACTCCATGCTAACCGTTCTTCTCTATTGTCTAATCTTTCCAACCTCTCGACTGGACGATATTCTCTTTCTAAATTTTTTTTTTTTTTTTTTATAAGAAGACACCGCAGTTTTGGACATGTAAATTTGATACCCCATCACAATATTGGTCTAGGGTCTTGAACCTACCTTTGACTAAAAAACAATGCAATCTATTTGGTCAAATACCCATGAGCTACTTAAGTGTGGGTATCTGTTCACTCAATATAAAATATTGCATGCAATCTACAATATGCCGGCTAAGCTGCATAAATGGGGCGTCTTAAATTCTCCTGTTTGTGTTAGATGCCAGCAAGATTTTGGAACACTTTTTCATATTTTGTGAGATTGTCCCAAAGTGTGTCCTTTATGGAAGGGAATAATGGATTTAATATCCCCCAACCTTGGAATCGGGGAATTTTCTTTCTAAAGCCAACTGCATCTTGGGCACAATTGACCCAAACTTAAATGGAAACAGACGTTTTTATTTTATGTTAATTACTATAGTAGCCAAAAAAAAATTATGCTTAGACATTGGATGGATCAATATGTTCCTTCTATTTCGGAGTGGTATAAGGGATTACTCCAGATTCTGAGATTTGAAAGAATGTTGGCTTCCATTAGGAACAATTTTCCTGCTTGTACCAGACATTGGGGCCCATTTGAATACTGGCTTACGTCACTAACTTTTAATTTGATTATATAGATTGTTTGTTTCATACAGCATGTTTCTTTTCTCTGATTTTTACTTATCCTGCTATGCTCCTACGCATGTTTTAGAGAATTATATATTGTATATTGGGGTGGGCGTAGGTGGGATTATTATGGTCTATTCCTGAACATTCTGCAATGTCATACTATTGTTTATACATTATGATTATTATATATTGTATTGGATGTATGACTCTTGTTTACCTTTTAGTCTTTTTTTCCAATAAAACCGATTTAATTTGGAAAGAAAAGAGACAGGGTGTACAATTCAGTTGGTAAAAAGTGTCCTGTAGAACCTGGGATTTAAACATGCAGAAGTCCCAGCTAGAGTCTGGTCAAGCACTTGACTTCATAGGAGCAGAGCTAAACACCCTGCAGGGGTCAGAGTTTCAGGTTTGATAGCAGCAGAGTCTTTCACAGCAGGTCAGCAGAGACCTGCAAGAGACTTCCTACAGTTACTAGGGTACATGGCCACATCCACAGCTGTGGTTCCTTGGGTTAAATTCCAAATGCGAGATACCCAGTACCACTTAAGGGACAGTTGGTGAGCTGGCCTGTTTGAGCAACCACTCACGACGCAGGTGACCTGGGTTCAGATGCTGGAGGGCTGGCCGGGGATGGGGGAGGAGGATGAACATCCATGGGACTGCTCTCCTCCTCTGGGGAGAGGGTTACATTGCTTTGTGCATGCCTAGCCCCTAACGGTGAGCTGGGGAGGGATCACCAAAGCCCATCACGGATCGGTGGAGGGGCAGGCAGATGCCGACATCTCCCTGGGGGCACATGGGTGGCATCATGGTGTCATTGCATGCCATGTCCTTCTAGGGGCACACTTGATTCTAAGGGGAAAACAAAGTGTGCCTTAGTACCTCCTGGCATGGTTGCCGGCCTTGGGCATGGCTGCCGTGGGGGTGCCATGGTACTTGCTGTCCCCTGGACAGTCCTACCATGAGGGGGTAAACTCGTGGGGTTGATGTCTCAGGGTGGGATGTGCTTCAGTATTTGGGGGTGAGCCGCGAGCAAAATAACTGCTGGGGAGCATAAAGTATAATTTAAATAAATAAATAAATTAAAAAAAAAAAAAAAAAAATGGTTCCAATGATGGGAATCCACTTTTAAACTGGTGCCAGTGACAGAGGCACTAGTGGAATCCTTTAGAATGGTGGAAGGAAGAAAACAGCCTCAGAGAGGGCATTCCCTTCCTTCAGCAATCACCAGCAAGTCTTCTTACCAAAGAAGTGTAATTTCCTGGGGTGGGGTGCCCACCTGCAGGATCTCTGTGAGTGTTTTACATGGAGCCCACAGGAGTCACTAGAGCGCGCGCGCACACACACACACACACACACACACACACCCTCCTGGAGCTCAGAGCAGTACTTCTAGCAATGTGGTCTTTCTCCTCTCAGCTGCAGGATCAGTCTGTCCAAATCAGGAGACACAACATCACAACAATCTACTACATTAACAAGCAGGGAGGAACAGGATTATCAAAACTGTGTACAGAGGCAGTGAGGATCTGGGATCTGGCATATTCCTTGGAAGCAAACATAGTTACAGAGCATCTGCCAGGCAGAGACAACGTCTTGGCAGATTTCCCTTAGCAGAATCTGTCAGGGAAATCATAAACGGGCCTTAAACCAACAGGTTCTGGCCACTGTGTTCAGAAGGTATGGCACTCCCAATATAGACCTGTTTGCATCTTGGGAGAACTATCAACTCCCACAGTTCTGTTGCAGACCACCAGTCAGAGGAAGAGTCCCAGAGGACGCCCTGGTACTGGACTGGACAAGGAAGTTTCTGTATACCTTCCCACAATTTCCACTCATTCAGAAAGTACTCCTAAAATTCAGGAGGGAGCCTGTGTCAGTGATCCTTACAAGCTTCAGACTGGGTCAGACAGGCCTGGTATGCAGTGCGCCTGGTCCTGTCTGGCAAGAATCCAGTCAGCCTGCCACTCGCTCACAATCTGACTTTGTCCCAGGGCAGAATAACATTTCCAAATTCTAGGATTCTGCACCTGAGGGCATGGTTCTTAGGAAGATGCAGTTTTATGAACTGGATCTTCCAAGAAGTCCTGAAGGTTTCAGGGAAACCCACTACCAGGAAAGTTTATTCCTCCAAGTGGAAAAGGTTTTCCTGCTGGTGTGCCCCCAGAAAAATAAACCCAGCAGAGGCAGGGTTGCAGTTAATTCTTATATAACATCATAATCAGGCACTCACCACTACCAATAAAAACTGACGCTGCAGTATAAAATAATTTATTGTACAAATTGCATGCCTGATGGTCGTAATGACCCTTTCTCAAAGGCTAAAAAACACATGACATTAATATCAATATATACATACGTCACTCTGTCACACTGGCTATTTAAAAAAAAAAAAAAAAAAAGACCAATGATAACCCACAGAAACAAATGCATATGCTCAAATAGAGAGACTTCACTAATATATCTTAAAGACATAGAACCTGCATGTGTATTGCTAAAACAGCAAGGAAAGCTAACAATCGGACATGTCTTACAAGACCTGTTGGATGTTTCAGTTGTCAGAATTGCACTTATTGTAATGTGATTTTAACCAGTAAAACTTTTATGTCCTGCAATAATATGAGGGTTTTTTCAATTAGACAAATGAACTGTAATACTACTGGAGTCCTCTATTTGGCTACTTGCTCTTGTCGAACATTTTGTGTGGGGAAGACGGAAAAAAGCTTTAAAGTGAGGGTGGGGGAGCACCAGAGGGCAATTTTAAACAAAGTTGTGACGTATGCGACAGCTGCTCATGTTGTGGCGCACTCACAAGATGCTTGTGAGCATTCATTCAGGTCTGCAGCAGTAGCATCCTAGACGGGGAGATTATAGGAATTTCATTTTGAGAAGGGAAACCTTCTGGATTATTAAACTGAAGGCCAGTACTAGCCCAGGTTTGAATTGTGGCATTGATCTTAAACCATTTTTGATTTAATAGGAGATGAAGGCAACTAAGTTTTTGCCTATATGCCACAATTCTGTGTTATTCTACATTCTTGGAATATTATTTCATTATAGTCCCCCCCATTTTCCTATTTTTCTATAGTGTTACATTGTTAGCTTTCCTCGCTGTTTTAGCAATATACATGCAGGTTCTGTGTCTTTAAGATATATTAGTGAAGTCTCTCTATTTAAGTGTATGCATTTGATTCTGTGTGTTGTCATTGGTCTTTTTTTAAAAATCGTCAGTGTGAATCATATATACTGGTGTTAATGTCATGCATTTTTTAGCCTTTGAGAAAGGGTCATTGCGACCAGAAACGTGTCAGGCATGTGATTTTTGTACAATAAATTATTTTATACTGCAGCGTCAGTTTTTAGTGGTGATGGTGAGTGCCTGGTTATGACGATGTATAAATTTTGATTTACTAAGTGCACCCCAGCTGAGTGCGAGCCCTTGTGCATTTTTTTTTTTTAAGCTTGCATACAATTCTGCATTACCTTGGAGACCTACAGTCATTTTGACCTATGCCTCTCAGTTTTAAAGGAGCACTTAGCAGCAGTATCAGCATACATATCAGATGGCAAAGGAAGTTTTTTTTTGGCCTTACAATCCATTTTAAAAAGGTGGTGTGTGTGTGTGTGTGTGTGTGTGTGTGTGTGTGTGTGTGTGTGTTTGTGTGTTTTGTGTTCTTCTTTCAAGGTCTCATCCACTTTCACCCACCAGTGAGGGATCCTGTCCCACCCTGGAACCTCGATGTGCCTTGCCCAGCTTATGGAGGCTCCCTTTGATCCTATGGAAACTGCTGACCTGAAGTATGTCGCATGGAAAACCATAATTCTGGTTGCAGTGACCTCTACTAAGAGCGAATTGTAAGCTGTCTGCACAGAGGCAAATTACATAATCCTCCACAGGGATAACATAGTTCTTAGAACCAACAGAACATTTCTTCTAACGTGGTATCTGAATTCCACCTCAACCAGTCAGTGACCCTCCCTGTACTCTGTCCAGAATCCAGCTCAGGTGAGAAAAAGTTGCATAGCCTGGATCTAAAGCAAATCCCAACTATCTATGTGGAGAGGACAAAAGATGTAAGGTCCCACAGTACCCAGCTTTTCGTTACCTGTGATGGAGTTGGCAAAGGCAAACCAGCTACAAAAAGATGTCTCTTGCTGGATAGTCTCTTGCATTCAATTCTGATATGAAAAAGCTGGAAAAATGCCTCCAAGAGGCTTAAGGGCACACTCCACAAGGGGTACCACTACAGTGTTCTCAATGGGTACCCTATTGTTAGACATATGCAGAGCAGCTACCTGGAAAACTGTACGCATCTTCACAAAGCTCTACTGTTTGAAACATAGAAACATAGAAATTGTCAGCATATAAGGAGTGCCAGGCCCATCCAGTCTGCCTGTATACCCTATGGATTGTATGTTTGGAACATAGAGTCTAGAAAGGATGCCACCTTTGGCTATGCTGTCTTGCAGAAACTTTTTTCCCCAACTAGGTTCTGTACCCAGCCACCCAGGGTACTGCTGCTGAGTCTGCAACATTTAAATGAGGGATTCCTGGGGTTAGAAGAAAAACCTATGTTTACACTCCCTAACCGTGCCTTCCCTTCCAGAACCTAAAATAGGTTCACACAAGAATTGGTTCCTTTCAACCTTGAGGTTTGCTTGAGCATTACTATTGCAATTCCTACAGTTTTTTTTTTTCTGTTCGTAGTTTATATGACACATTTTCTGAAGTCTGCTTTCAATTTGTTTATTTTTAAAATTGTATAAAAAAATTTCAAAGTTTTAGTAGGACTTTTAGCGACTTTCATTAGTCGCTGCTTCACTCTGGCTTGGAAACAGATCTGAGCAGCGGTCCGAGTGGAGTGCGGGTGCAAAGTTTGAACCTGCATTCCAGATTCAAAAATTTCCATAGGTTCTGATCTCTGGGCATCACACATGTGCAGTAAATGATTTTATCCATATATGCAGTGCAAGGGTGTTAAAATAACAGGCTTCTATAGACAACCCATTATCGCTCCGGAGTGCTGTTGCTCCAGTGACATAATCACGCACGTTGTGGCCGTCTTAAGCTGCTGTCTGAGTGGGCGATTTTGAAGAACTTGTGGATTTGTTGAAATTTTTTTGAAATGCGATGAAACGCTGTTAAATCTACGTTTGGCACAACACGAGGGGCGTAAAAAGGCAGGTAAGGGCTTAGACTGCAGCCTGACGTTTTCAGATTTTCCCCTCTTCATTTTTCATTTAAACCCTATTTAGTTGTCCTTTAAGGTTGTGTGAAGCAGTCATACAGCCATAAGAGTGCTTCACACGCATCCAGCTTTCAGTGTCAAACTCATGCTGCAGCAGTGGGGAATGGAAAGTCCACTTAAATAGCTCTTTCCTGTTGCCGCAGCAAGTGCGGTCCTGATTCTTCTTGTGTGGTTGGTGTTACATTGAGTGAGTCCATCATTGTTGGTATCCCTGTGTATGGTGGGAGGAGGGAGCGACTTACAGATGTACAGCTTTCCACAGAAGATTAGAAAGCTAGTGGTGGGGGAAAATGCTTTTCTATGATCATGGAATTGCCTCTCCCCAACTGATGCTCTCCCTTTTCCATTCCTAGTTTACCCCATTTTCTCCAGCCTCCATATTCCTTACCCCTCTTCTCCCATTTGGTCACCTGCCACACTCCACTTCTCCTCCCTGCCCCCCTTTTCTCCCCTCCTTTTCTGCCTGGTCCTGTCCTCCTTGCAGGGTTCTCTGTCATCCTGAAGGGGTATGGATCTTGGCTCCCTCTCTTCTACCCCCTCTTCCTTTCCCTCCACTGTCTAATCCTGACCCCCTGGCAGGGTTCTCTGCATCCTGAAGCGGTCTAGATTTTGTGTGTCTCTCTGTGTGTCTGTGTGTGTCTCTCTCTCTCTCTCTTCCCCCCCCTCCCTCTCCCTCTCCCTCTCCCCACACTTTCAAATCCATCACCTGCCCACCTTCCTTCCTTATCCCCACCTCTCCATCTCTACCACCCCTCCATTTCTCTCCCTCCTTTCTGCCTGGTCCTAACCCCCCTTGCAGGGTTCTCGGCAGTCTGGATGGGTATAGATCTTTGCTGTCCCTCTCTCTCCCTCTTCCATTCCCCACCCTCTACCCCTCACCTGTCCACTTCCCCACTTGTCTTATAACTGTCCTCCCTTCGTTGTACAATAGCACTTCGAATATTGTGCTCAGCCTACTACTTCTAGCACTTCAAATGTGTTATCCATCCTCCACCCTACTGGATCACCTACTCTTGGGTTGCTGCAATGTATGCTATATCCGAATATGGTTTTATTTACCCTGGCCGGTTGGTCTGGGTTATTTTTGCTCTGTAATTGTACTACACTGTTTTAGTTTTAGAAATTGTACTTGTATTCCTATGTGTTTGCTTGTTCTCCCATCTCTTGTCTCCCGGGCACTTCTGGAATGAGCTACTTACAGCTCATGTTGTCTTCCTGGTGAAACATTTTCCAAATAAATGAATAAATTGCCCCGGACAGGGGCTGTTTTTAAATTAAAACAATAACTGACTGCAAACTGTAATCATTAGCAACCCCCAATAGGGTAGGGCGAGACATTCTCTTCTAGGCAGCATATGTAAATGTTGTAACTTACTGCATAAACTTGCACATTAAATGGAGCATCGCGCGTGCCTAGAAGGCTCTGATGCTGTCATGCTCATAGAAAGAGTCGGACTGCATACAAGGGCAGTTGGGCCCCACCCAGTCTACCCATTTTCTTCTACCTTCCTTTTTACTGTCACACTTACTTGATTTATGACATTTCCTCCTCGCCCTCGCTTGTGCAGTTGGGGTAAAATAAAATATTGTTTTGTTTTAAACGTGATGCCAGCATACTGGGATCCAATCTGGAGAGAGGGGGTAACAAATGGGGTACCTCAGGGGTCAGTCCTTGGGCCAGTACTGTTTTTAATGTCTACATCAGTGACATAGCAGAAGGGCTGGAGGGAAAGGTTGGCCTGTTTTGCAGACGTCATCAAGAATTACAACAGGGTAGATACTTCAGGAGCAGTGGAGAAAATGAGGCAGGACGTAAGAAAATTGGTCCGAGGTGTGGCAACTAAGATTCAATTCCAAAAAGTGCAAAATATGCACCTGGGATGCAGGAACTCAGGGGAGAGCTACAGGATGGGGGGGGGGTGGTGGCTGACAGTCACCAAGGAAGAAAGGGATCTGGGGATTATCATTTCTGACAAACTGAAGGTGTCTAAGCAGTGTACATAGGCTGCAGCAAAGGTCAGTGGCATGCTCGGGTGCATAGGCAGAGGTATCTCTAGCAGAAGGAGGGAGGTGGTGATGCTGCTGTATAAAATGCTGATGAGGCCTCATCTAGAATACTGTGTACAATTCTGGAGGCTGCATCTTTGAAATTACATAGACAGGGTGGAAGCAGTCCAGAGAAGGGCAACAAAGATGGTATAAGGCTTGCACCAGAAATCCTACTAGGAGAGATTGAAGGACCTCAATATGTACTTATTGGAGGAAAGGAGGGTGCGGGGAGACATGATAGAGACCTTCAAGTACCTTAAGGGCATAAATAAGGTGCAGAGAAATGACATCTTTCAATATAGGAGAAGTACAAGAGTAAGGAGCCACGATATGAGATTGGAAGGGGGTTTGGTATGGAGGAATGTCCAGAAGTATTTCTTCACAGAAAGGGTAGTGGACACATGGAACAGGCTGCCACATGAGATGGTGGGAGCAAACACAGTTGGAGGGTTCAAACATGCATGGGGACGGGCATAAAGGAACCCTTGGGGGAGGAAGGTAAGAAGAGAACCATTGACCAAGTATGGTCAAAGGCCACAAAAAAGGATAGGCTTATGGGCAGACTGGATGGGCCTAGCATTCCTTATCTGACGACGACTTCTATGTTTCTCTGTTTCTGCTATAAACTTATTTGTCTGTCTGTTATACAGTTTATTGGTGATCTTGAAGGGCCTCGTTGCCACTTGTGTTCTTGGACATCAGAACTGGTCGCCTTCGGTTTGCATTTCTTATGTCCTCAGAATGCATGAGGCAACACTCTTGTAGCCATAAGAGGCTCTCCAAAATTACCAGTGAACTTAAGCATCACCCCTACATATTCCATACCAAGATGTTTTTGTTTTATGGTGGGCTTGGCAAGAGAGCAGGGACTTCTGATATTTCATTTCTGGAATGAGAGATTTGATTTTGAACTAAGATGAAAATAAAAATGGGCATATAGATACTTTTGCAAAAAATACAATATTGAAATAACTCTGAGTTTGTGCCGACTAACAGATACTGCTACTTTAATATTTTACACAGGAGATGCTTGAGAGACTTGGTCATGGCGATCTGGGTCATGAGTCGCATTCCAGAGTTCATGAACTGCGTTGGTGCAGATGGAGAATAAATACGTCCTAAATGCAGAACAAGCTGGTTCTTGCACCGACTAACTATTGTGATGTCATAAAATACAAGAGCAAAACTAGGTTGTGTTTGTGGCATCACAGTACCTGTGAGGTGTGAAAACCACAGTTGTTCACACTTTTTTCAGTCTGAAGATCTTTGTGAAGCAGAGTAGTTCAGGAGCAGCGTTTCTGATGTTCGTGATTATTTTTTTTAATTTCCTCTACATGAACTATAAGTATTCTTATGTAGATGGCATCATTATCACTTGTCTGTTTTGTGGATTTCACTTTTGAAAGCTGCGAGTATGAACAGGTGCTGCTGATTAGCCCTCGAAGTTGTTCAACATTCTGACATTTTTAAGACACGTTTTCTGACACACTGGAAAAAAGATGCCCAGCATGTATTACAAAGTGCTGTATTACTGCTGTAAGAAATCCTGACTCTCTGAGTAAAAAAGAGCCCCTGGGTATATTGGCTGTTTATTCTAGGGAACTCCTATTCCTCAGTAAAATATCTTGGAAAAAAGTTTTACTTCCAGGTTCTTTATTCCTGGGACAAAGGTACTACCCACACCTGAATTTCTTACTTCCTGGTATCTTAAACAACAACTTTATTCATAGGATTGTGTTACTCCCCCAGTCAGGGGTCCATATTATTTTTAGAACATGGAAGTATTTACAGATACCATTTTTATTAAAATACTACCAAGCTGAAAAAGCTAAGTAATGGCAGCTGCAGACCAGTCTCTGATCCTCTTAAGTCTGAAACCCACTTGCACCTGCAGCCATGGGCTCCCTTAGCTCAATACTGCTGCGGAGTCTGAGATATTATCCCACTGCTGTGTAGTGCTGTGACTAACGTTTTGCCAGGTTACAAAAACCTTTCTGGCCCCCTTGTTAGCATCTCCTAGTACTGTACATTTCTGATACTGATGATGTGTTTAAATTTTTTTTTCTGTCCCCACCCCTACTGCTTCCAACCACTTTGTGTGTGGCGCTGAGTCTGCTAGCATTGTATTGTACTGCTGGTTTTGTGCATTTGTAACAGTCTTCACTGTAAATTAATTAAGTAGGAAAGTAATTTTTAAAATTGAAGTTGGATTAAATCCTGCAGAAATGGAAGTAAAATACTCCTGCTTCCTGTAAAATGTGCAAAGGCCCTTAGGAGAAAGGTATCTCAGATGTGAGGGGGTTGGCCTTGGCTATTATAAGTCTCTGGGTAACTAGGGACATACCAAGCACTTGGACACCACATACACACCAAATAGATGTTAGGAGAGCGAGTTAATGCAATTGATAGCCGTCTTTTACAAATGATTGATCATTCTTTAAAATAAAATGATTTATACAGGAAAATATCCTGTAAGTGAAGACTTTTTCAGTGATAGCCGGTTACTTAACATAAGCAATTGAGGGGAAAAAAAAAAATAGTTTTATACACAACTTGGGCAAACTAATATATTATATTGTATGTATTTATTTGTTTGTAAATTCAGAGTTACACCTTTTGAGCACAAGTGCTCATTTACAAATGTTCCAGGTCATAGGTAAATTGCAGAGTGTAAACAAAGAATTCAGAAAACAAAGACATAACATTAAACGATATAATCTTGGGTAGCACACAAAGGAGCATTGCCGAAGATGCAATAATCTATAGAAGTTTGCAAATATAAAATAGCAGTGGCAAGGGCTGTTCCAAGGAGCATTGTCAGGGACAGATCAGTTAGGGCAAATGGGATAAGAAGGGATATGAATATCTAATCCTGAAAAGAAGACCGGCTTAAACATTTAGTGAAAGCAGTCATATTTTTTTCAGATTACATTTTAGAAGCAATGATTTAAACACGATAATACAACTAATGATAACATTTGTTCTAAAACCTACCTCCTCTTCTGGACCATTACAAGTTTCGAGTTCACACCCTGTGGGGAAACATTTATGGTGTGCCCTCTCCTGCTGCTGGAAAGACTGGACTCATTCCAGCCCTTGCCATTGGGCTTCAGTGCCCATCCTCCTTTGTCCTTGAGCCCAGACCATCTTAGCCCATCCAGGGGTCGAAATTGGCACCTGCCAGTAGCCAAATGCTGGTAGATTTTTGTATTGAGCTACTAAGATTTTCTTTTCACTAGACCTGTGGGCTTGTCCTGAAAAGTTAACGTTGGGCCAGTGGAATAGTCTGTGGGGCTAGTTGATTTTCCCAGTCACTTACCTTGCTGTCTTGTGGCTGCAAAACTTAACTTAGACCCTTGCTGTCCCATCTTGGTTTCCTGCTCCACTGTTGTCTCCATCCTGAGGCCTTCAGGGAACATTTCCTCATATGCCTTGACCTCATTTCTCCCTGGGTGGTCAAATATACCCAAACCTTCCTCCAGCCGTATGTCAGAGTGATGCTCCTTATTTTGTCTCTGGGACATTCCATCTCTCCTTTTCCCTTCTGTGGGTCCCTTGCTGGTCTTGAGACCACCTTAACTGCCATTCAGGTGTAAAGGCTGTCAGAGGGCTTCCCATGAGGGGGGATCCCCCATAGCCCTCCTTCCTCCTGGGCTACATCTCGCTGTCCATTCAGTACTTGGCCAGAGGGATATCCCTTATTTGCACTCCAAGCCCTGGCTGACTCTAACCCACTGTCCTTCTGTTTGGGATCCACAGCACGGGACCCGAGAGTCTTGCCAGCCATCATCACTGTGGCGGTGTGGTTCCCTCTCCTTTTTTTTTTTCTCTCTCTGCTGGCCCTCCTCCCATATGCCATGTGCATCTAGTGTTGGCATTGTGCAAATGCAGTGCATCCCTATGGTAGCGCAAGCTCCATGGTCCTCCATAAGTTATGCTGTGGTGCTTGTACTAGTCACTTGCCCTCCCCGGTCTAGGCACACTGCTTTAGATGGCTGCCTTGCCCAGCCTCTGATGCTGATGATCAGAGTTCTCTACCCAAGCCAGGTTGCCTGCAGGGCAGTGTTATGTGCTGCCGCTGGGGGGCAGACCACCCCACTTAATCCTGTTTTTACTGAATCACTGCATGTCGTGATCATATCCCCTTGCTGAAAACTATATCCTGTCTTACAACAAAACACTGTGAATGTGAAACTCATCAGGCAAGTTGTGTATCCAGTGGAGCCTCTTTTTTTAACCTGCTTGTTGCTGCACTTCTTAAAGCAGTACAGTCCAGGCATCCATTATTCTTTTGAAAGGTGATGAGTGCTCTGTTTTTTCTGAATGACTCTGTAGTCCCTCACACTAGCACCCGGTTCCCTGTGCCAAAAAACACTCAATTGTCGGGCCTAGGAATTCTTGTCCCAACTTTCCGTTTGCCCTGTGGACTGTCGGTCAACCTCTCTGGGTGGTTGCTGACTCTCGTGCTGACCACCATTCCTCCTGATTTCCTTCTGTAACATCCTTCTCCTAGTATCCTCAGCATCCGCGTCTCTCCAGCCCCGAACCCTGGTGGCTTCAGTAGGTGGCCAGCAGGCTCCTTGAGCCACAGAAGTAATCTGCTGCTTGTCTACTTCTGAAGTCCTTGGTCTAAGACCATCATGAGATGTTAAATGAGGTCCTGTCTGCCGGTTCTTGTGGTTTTTGGGTGGATGTTAAAGATCCCATGGCACTCCTCGGAGTATGAGAACTTCACAGATGTCCTGGCCCAAATTTCTTCATTCACTAATCCACCAACATCTTAACATGGTTCAGTATGCATCAGCACTTGCTGTACTTCTGTTCTCCCGCCCACACCTGACAAGCTATTTGTTCTAACTGACATGTATGTATGTATTTATGTATTTATTTTTTTTTAGTAATTTTAAATTACACACATATCCTGCCCCCGTCCCCTCCCAAATGTCAGACTGCACCGATGAGTACAGTCCTGTTTAACCAAATCCCGCTTAACCGGAATTCCCTATTAACTGAACCGAGATCATGTTGCCCAGCATTTTGCAGCTTTACACCATTTCTGTCCGATTGCTTGTGTCCACGATCACAAATTCATGTCTTGCAACATCCATGTAATATCAAAGCACTTTTACTGTCAGAATTGTTTGACACTGTTTAGGTAGTAAGTGGGTAGTTTATTTGTGTCGCCCTTCAATTGGCAGGAAGGCATCAGCTGTCCATTTGTTCAGCGGCTGGCAATTGGAAGGCAAGCATCAGCTGTCTACAACTGTTTACTTAAAAGTGCTCCTATTCCTGAGCCAGCCAGCTTACAACATCAGTTGTGCCCTTACTTTTCAGTGTGAGCAAATTCAAACTTGGGGAATGAGTGCCAGCAAGAGGAAGAGAACTGTACTAAGTGTGCAGCAAAAGCTGCAAATTCTGGAATGGCTTGAGAAGGGTGAACGAGCAGCTGCACTTGCAACTGGGCATGGGGTTGAGAAATCCACACTCTGTGATATAAAAGAGGTAAAAGATGAGTTGAGATTTTGTGATGTCCATGGAAGGGTCTTTTGGGCTTGAGAAGAGGGAAACTGTGTGCCTGCAAAGATGATGAGTGCAGTGATGCAGTGTACCTTTGGTTTTCCCAGGAAAAGAAGGGTGCTCCTATCTCTGCCCCCTTCTGAAAGAAAAAGCTATTCAGCTGCATACCAAGCTTGGGGGTGACCGTGGTAGCTTTGCAGCTAGCGATGGGTGGGTGGCTGGATTGTAAAAAAAAAAAAAAAAACATGGTATCAGACCGCTTAGGCTTTGTGGTGAAAGATTAAGTGCAGCTGAAGAGGGTGTCTCTCCTTTCATGCTACATCTTCAAGAGCTTATTAAAACAGAGTCCTTAACAGAACACCAGATTTACAATGCCGACGAGACTGGGTTGTATTGGAGGTGTCTCAGATAAAAACCCTTGCCCACAGTGCTGAAAAAGATGCCCTGGTTTTAAAAAACCAAAAAACAGGGCCACGTTGCTGCTGGCATGTGTTAATGCTAGTGGCTCACATAAAACTGCCACGGTTTCTGATTGGTAAATTGCGTGAGCCTGGGTGCATCAGACCAGGGGTGTCACAATAACAGAATTTTGATGATACGATAACGGTGATGAAATTATCATGATAATTTTGCCACTTGTGCAGCAATGTTAGAAAAAGTATTAAAATTAAAATATTTGTCTACATAATTTACATATTTAACTTTTTTCAAGCAGTGCTATGCATTTATGCACATTGTTTTGAAGTCTTTGTTGTAAAATAATGCAAAGAGTGAAGTATTAAAATATCCACATATATATAAATTTTTTTTTTTTACATTAAAATCTCTGAACCCCTCACAAATGACGAAAGTTCCAAAGTTGGTGCTGAAAGTACAGAGACTGTGGCTGATCCCCCTAGAAAGACTTGGGCAGTATAGCGCAGTGGTCTAAGGCTCTGAGCTGCAAATTTGGTGACATCCAGCAGGCCAGACCTGGGTTTGAATCCCACAGCTTCCACTTGCATACTGTGTGACCCTAAGCAAGTCACTTAACCTCCTTGTGCTCCCAGGTCGCTCCTGTAAAAAAGCTTTCAGCTTAGTGTGCTATACCTGGTTAAACAACTAAATAAAAAAAAAAAGACTGGCCGAGCTGTCAAGCCAGTGCTACGCTTTAGTTATGATTCCCCTGGGAGGCCAGTGGATTTGCCTCTCAGTGTGGTTCACAAAGGGGTTTATGTCTTGCCAAGCTCACTGCCCAAATTGAGCCTGACGGCCAACTCCAGGTTACTTGTTTTTCCTTCTCATCATGGTGCCCCTGCCCCATCCAGCCCCAGGTTGGCTGATGGGGAAGGGCCGTACCGGGTCATAATGTCGTACGCTTAATAGTGTACAACATTATGCAGAAACCCGGACCTGTGCTCTCTGGACCCCCCCTGGAGTTAAAACTTACGTGGAGTGGTCTGGGCACAGCCCCCATATCAGAGGGGCGGGAGCAGAGCCCCACAGAAAATAAAATAAACCAGAATCGTGCACGCGATTAAGGCGCACACATTCTGCCAGTATGACATTTTGACCCGTGCCGGGAAGGGCCCTCTCTTACACTGTGTTTAATGTACAAGAAGTTATTATATTAATTAGTATAGTGATGTTCAAAGTATGTTAATCATAGTGAAATCAGTATTACCTGCATGAAACATAATTAAATATTCAGTACGGATATAGTATTGTGAAGTATGTTGAAATGTATAGTAATGTGACAAGTTTATGTTAACTGATGTATCAGATAGTATTTGCATAGCATTCTAATATCATGTGTGTCTCATTTTATATTGCATTTTCAATAGTGTGATGGTACAGACTTGATGCAGACCCTAAGTTTTCTCCAGGCAGGGAAGGGTATAACTCCCCAACAAATGGGGGTTCCCGAAAAGTCTTCCTTGAGCTTGCCCAAATGCTCACTGCCAGGCTGGTGTCCTGCAGTTTAGCAGTTTAAATGTATTGCTAGAGAGTGTCCGTATAGCCTCTGTGTACTGTCTAAGAACTGCCTGGGTTGCAGTCATAATTAATCTGGGAGGGGGCTGAGTGTTTCTATGCTCAAGTCCCACCCGGGCTGCCAAATCGCTCCGTTCTGCCATCACTATTGGCGCAGAGGGAGCTCTGTTGGAAGATGTACTTGTCTGCTGATTATTTATTAGAATAGTAATAATATTGCAGTTTGTCTAACCTGCCTTCTTTGCAGCATGGACATTTCTGTTCATCTCCACCATCTTGGTCCTGGACTGCTGAAATGGGCCAATCGGTACCCTTGGGCACTCTAAAATGGAGCCTGTCCCCAGGGGCTTTGTAGGAGCAAAATTCTTTAGGAATTGTAGTTTTGGGCTTTTGTCACCTAAATGAACCTGGAGGGGGAGCCCTTGTTGTGACTGACAGAGGAATCGGCCATCCGAACCTTTTGGATCCTGTGGAAAGTCCCAGACTGCTTGCAGTTTCAGTCAGATCTGAGTTGGGAAGTGAAGGAGTAACAGCTCAAGATAGTCAAGCAGCAATTCCTGCATGGATTCATGCGGGAGAACTGTGAAAGGGCTGAGTTTTAGCCTGCCTGTCTACCTGTTGTCCCTGAGAGGGAAAATAGAGCTGATTAGGACTGAATCAGAGTTGTTGTGAAAACTATTTAAGCAGCTGGACTGTGACCAGGCTTTAACCTGAAGAAAACTGAAGATTTGCTGAATGTGATCAGCCTGTCACGATTTCCAGCCACCTCTGTACTCCCGGTTTGTGCAGAGACTCTTAATTGTGACCGGATAGCAATCTGCCTGGTACAGTAGAATTTCTTACATGTGAATGTGCTGTGTGCTGTGTGCTGTTAGTGGGTCGTGATTTGGTTCCCCACTGTGTGCTGAACTGTGTTCTGCTTGCTGGAGGCTGCATCTAGCTTCCACGGACTGAATCTGTATTCATCTCCATTGGGCCTGGGCCTTGCCACACTGGCCCAGCCAGACTACCCACTGCACAGAGAAAGCCATCGACGAGAGCCCTGCCTGGGAATCAGCACCTCTGCTCATGCTTTGAACAGGAACAACGCCTCGGTGATTTACGTGGGCCCTGCTTCTCCTGGCACTCCAGTTTAACCACCTGCTGTCTCGATTTCATCCTGCCGGTGTCCTGTATTGGGTATCATGAGTAAACATCAGGGTAGCTCCGTGCAATAACAGCAAAATCTAAAGTGTTGTCATCTGATTGCTTTGTCGTCTTTTCTGTCACTAACCGAGCCCTCCAGCTTCGGATTACAAATAGTGTGTGTTGTGCATGTTGCTTTCTTCTCTCACAGGGCCCCTATCAGTTGCGACGCCGGCCTACCTCTGGCTACGTTCGTGACTAGCCCACCGTCTTCCTACCTGGGTACCCAGTGTGTGTGACTGTGTGTAGGGACTCTGAAGTGCATGCATAACTGTCTGATTATAGCCTTTAAGCAAATCAACCCGATTACGCCCCTCCCTTGTTCAAGTCCCCTGAATAAATCGGATCTAACTCTTTTTGCATTTAACCTGACTGTGGTTCCAGTTTGTGCCAAAAGTACAGTACTGTACTGTTGCCAGGGCTCCAGACTTTAGGAAATACTCATCAGAAATGTTTTTAATGAGTACCAGTACTCACCCAACATTTGTAAATACTCCACACGCCAAAGAATAGTGCTTCATAACATAACTGGTGATTCCAAAGGAACAGATTTTTGCCAGATTTACAGCACTTGTATGTACCCCACGTTTGTTTTTACTCACTGTGTTGTAAAACTGGTGAGTAAATTCCCATCTGCCAACATTATTTGGAGCATTGTTGGCACCTGAAATTCCTATCTAGAAAAAAAAAAAAAACTAAATTTTTTTAATAAATGTACTCCTCAGTCCACTCTAGCAAGACATATTTGTACACATCTGAATTTCGTTTCACTCACCTCACTTTCAAAATGAGGAGTACAGGTACTCATCCCCCAAAATCTTGTCTAGAGCCCTGACTGTTGCTATGTGCTGTGCATAACCTTGTTTTACAGGGGGTTCCCAGGGTCGAGCCAGAGGAACCAGCCCTGGTAGTATGTGCAGACAGTGTGGGTAATTGCTTGGTGAATAAGGGTCATTGTGAAAGTGATTGATTATTGTACAGTGTTCAGGCCACTAGAAGGGAAAGAGAGGGGTTACAGTGTCCCGGAGGGCTGTGCCCAGGTTGGCTTGACCACTAACAACCCTGACCTCTGGGTGGAGGCACCTGTTTCAGTACCCAGGCCCCTTAACCTGCAACTAGCCATGCAGGCAGGGGTAGTAGCCCTTGGGATAGCACCACCTAGGGTTTACATGATTTTCCCGGATTTTTCTCCTTGCTTGTAAAATCTTAAGAAGACTCCCTTACCTGACTGGGAGTTCCTCCGTATTAGTTGACAAATGTTCTCTTTAGCCCTCTAAGGAAGATCAAGGGATCTCATTTGTCCCGATCCCTTCCATTTCCTAATCTCCGACACCGTTCCAGCGCTTCCTTGTTTTGTGAGGTAATTATATTCAAGTCTATGGGGTGGCATTTTAAAACTTATTACGATTTTAACCTGATTTGTAGTACAAATCAGAGTCAGTATTCAAGTAACATGAGCCTTGCTACTTTTGTTGTCACAGTGTGAAGCCTTGGATGTAGCCTGCCTAGATTTCAGTAAAGCCTCCAACACCATTCCACATAGGAGACACACAAACAAGCTGGGCTGCCTGGGAGTAGGTCCAAAGGCAGTAACCTGGGTAAGAAATCGGTTGGGGGATAGATGAGAGAGTGGTGATAAATGGAGTTCACTCTGAGGAAGAGAGGGTGACCAGCAGGGTGCCACAAGGATTAGTACTGGGACTGGTCCTCATTTTAATGTCTTTTTTTTATTAGCAACATTGCAAAGGGGCTAGAAGGGAAGGTATGCCTTTGTGCAGATAACACAAAGATCTGTAGTAGGGTAGACACTCCGGGGGAAGTGTGTGTGTGTGTATGTATGTATATGTGTGTGTGTGTGTGTGTGTATATATGTATATATATGTATATATGTATGTATATATGTATATGTATATGTATGTATATGTATGTGTGTATGTATGTATGTATGTGTGTGTATATATGTATATATTATATATGTATATATGTATATATATGTATATATATGTATATATATATATATATATATATATATATATATATATATATATAAAATTAAGAGATCAGAAAAAGCTTGAGGAATGGTCAAAAGTGTGCCAACTAATATCCTATGCTAAGAAGTGCAAAATCATGCACTTGGGGCAAAGAAACCTGGGGGGAGCACTGACAACCACCAAGCTGGAAAGAGACCTGGGGTAATCTTATCTGACAACCTAAATGTGGCCAAACAGTGTGACAAGGCAATGGGGAGAGCTAGTGGGATGCTAAGGTGCATGCCAGGAGCATCTGCAAGGAGAGCCAAGGACAGAGTAGGGAAGCTGGTGAGAAGAGATCAGGATTTCGCAGTGATCATTGTCCACTTTGGGGAAAATTATATATAACAAATAAGACTGTGGAAGAAACCAAGGCAGACCTGAAGACCCTGGGGGAGATCCTAAAGGAGTACACAACACATCTAGCCTTCTCGGAGGTGTTGCCGGTTTGGAGGAAGGGCAGAAGTGAGGACAAGATCAGGAAAAAAGAGATCGGGGAATTCAACTGCTGGCTCCAGGGTTGGTGTGTAGACAATGGGATGCACTACATTGGAGACTGGGGGATCTTCTGAGACAGGAAGCTCTTCAAGCATGATGGTCTGCATCTCACTGGAGAAGGAGCAAGAGCACAAAGGCAGAAGTTGGAGGTCTTCTTGGAGGGTTTAAACTGGGAGGTCTCCAGCACAGAGAAGAAGACCTAAATGAGGACGCAGCAGAAAGACACGAAGGTAAGGGTGCGGGGAGTGGAAGGGAACTCTCCAACATCGGACTAAAGGAAACGGGCATGGCCATGAGCAAGGAGTGGCCATAAGTGTTTAAAAAAAAAAAAAAAAAAAAGGAGGGACCTCATGTAAAGTACAGGAGGGGCAGAGACAGAAAAGGGGAGATGGTACTGAGGTTATAGCAGAGGGGGGAGGCCGTGATTAGAAGGCTATGGTGACAGCTCACACCACCACCGTCGGTGGGCTTGTCACCACTCCCCATAAATCCAAGGGAGCCCATACACACCCAGAAAGGGAAGTACAGAACATGGGCATCTCGACCACAGAGGTCTCGACTAGCATTCCACAACAAAACTGTAACCTCAAAAATCACTCTGGTGCAAACAGCATGTTGGAACTGTCCAAGAAGAGCGTGCAGCCCCATACGTAAGGGGTTGCACATTACTAGAAGGTGATGGTTGCAAACGCTAAAAGCCTGGTAACCAAACTTGCAGCCATCATGGCAGTAGAAATGTTGGACTGGGTCACTGTGACAGAAATGTGGTTCACGGAAAACCCCGGATGGGACACAGCTATACCTGGATACAATCTGTTCAGAAAGGATAGGCAGGGACAAAGAGGGGGAGGAGTAGCCATTTACATTCAAGAAGACATAAAAGCCACAGAGGTGCAGAGTCACCCTGGGGACACAGTCATTGTGGCTTACTGTAGATACAGGAAACTGAAAAACTTTCAGGATCGGCATCATATACAGACCTCCAAATCAAGGACAGAAAGGGGACAAAGACCTGATAGATGAATGCACAAAATGACTCGGAGGAGAAGTGATACTGGTAGGGGACTTCAGCCTTCCAGATATAAACTGGAGTACACTAACAGCGGCAGCAATAAGAATCTGGGATTTCTTATTGGCACTGCAGGGAGCAGGACTAGGTCAACTGATCAAA
Organism: Neoceratodus forsteri; assembly: GCA_016271365.2. NCBI lineage: Eukaryota > Metazoa > Chordata > Ceratodontiformes > Ceratodontidae > Neoceratodus > Neoceratodus forsteri. The sequence continues at coordinate 1,190,144,930 of CM057458.1, read as the reverse complement.
ACACCAACAAGAGGAGATGCCATACTTGGCCTGGTCCTCACAAACACTGAGAGGATCAAGGAACCTGACGTGTAATGCCATATGGGTAACAATGACCATCGGATGGTTAGCTTCAAGGTGAACATAACTGAGGACACGTACTACTCAAAAATAAAAGTACTAGATTTTAAAAAGGCAGACTTCAACCAAATGAGGACCAACATAAGAAATTACTTAACCGATCTAAAAGTGGATGAGGTCAGTGTCATGTGGGGGAAACTTAAAGCAGTCCAGACAGTCGCTGACCAATGTGCCAGAAGGGTTACTAAAATGAAAAGAAAACAAAATGTATGGTCTTCAAAGGAAGAGGCTAAAATAGTGAAAGAAAAACAGAAGGCGCTCAAGCTATACCAGGGAACAAACAAGGAAGAAGACTGGAGAGGAGAAAATGAAAGAAGCCCGCAAAAGTACAGACAGAAGCAAGTACAGCAGAGAAGGAAAAGAGAGGAGACGCATCCTTCTTTAACTACATCTGGGAAAGAAGAAGTGGGGGGGAAAAGGGGTATAATCAAGATTACAACTCAGGAAGGGAAAATAACAGCAGACGGCCCAGAAAAAGCAGAAATCCTGAACGAGTACTTCTGCTCAGTATTTACTGAGGAGGACCTACGGGATGGCAAGAGGGCAACTAAAATGGTGCAGGGTCTGCGCCGGAAGACACGTGAAGAGAGATTTTAAGGAGCTTAATATGTATAGCCTCGAGGAGAGGGGGGGACATGATAGAAACTTTCAAGTACCTCAAGGGAATCAACAAAGTCCAAGAGGGTAGCATCTTTCAGAAAAAGGTGTGTGCAAGAACAAGGGGGCACAATTTGAAGATGGGGGGTGCGGCTCAGAGGTAATGTAAGGAAGTATTTTTTTCACAGAGAGGGTTGTAGATGCATGGAACGGCCTTCTGGAGGAGGCTGTGGAATTCAAGCATGCATGGGACAGTCAAAAGGCAATTCTAGGGTGTGGGGGTAGGAAGAAGTAGGCTGTTGGTTAACTAGGATCTGCAGCTTATCCATTAGGTAGGGAAATGGGCAGACTGGATGGGCCAACCGGTCCTTATCTGCTGTCAAATTCTATGTTTCTATGGCCCAGAAATTGCAAAATGCAACACCCCTGGACAAGTGGTTGATACTAGCCCCTTCACAGAAACCAAAGTACTGGAGGCACTAAATAAACTGCAAGTTGACAAGGCCATGGGGCCAGATGAAATGTACTCCAAGATCTTAAAAGAACTGAGATTAGAGTTGGCAGCCCCACTGGCTAAACTGTTCACCAAATCCCTAAAGAGTGGGGAGGTACCCAGAGATTGAAAAAGGGCAGTTGTGGTTCCGCTTTACAAATTGGGCAGCAGGGAGGACTCTGGAAATTACAGGCCCGTAAGCCTCTCATCCATAGTGGGGAAGTTAATGGAGACACTACTCAGAGGATCATGGCATTCCTGGAGGCTAGCGGCCATCAGGACCCCAAGCAGCACGGTTTCACAGCGGGTAGGTCATGCCTGACAAACCTAATTGAGTTTTTTGACTGTGTTACAAAGGTTATACATGACTGCGGGGTGGTAGATGTGGCCTACTTAGATTTTAGCAAGGCCTTTGACTGTGTTCCACACAGAAAGCTGGTAAAGAAGCCAGACCACACAGGAGTTGGATCAGAAGTAGTTAGATGGGTTAAAAACTGGTTACAGGGCAGAACCCAGAAAGTGCAGGTAAACTGAGCACTGTCATCAGATGGTGGAGTAACCAGCGGTGTGCCCCAGGGTTCAGTAATGGGGCCCCTGCTCTTCAATATTTTCGTATCAGACATAGCTAATAGACTACAGGGAAAGCTGTGTCTGTTCACAGACGACACCAAAATATGCAACAGGATCAACACCCAGCAGGGAGTGGACAAGATGGAAGCTGACCTCAAGAAACTGGAAGAATGATCTGGAGCATGGCAGTTGAGATTCAATGCCAAAAAGTGCAAAGTCATGCACATAGGAGACAAAAGTACAAATAAGGCATATTACCTTGGAGGAGAGACTAGCTGCCTCCACCCAAGAGTGCGATTTGGGAATCATTATCTCTGACAACTTGAATGTAGGTAAACAGTGCAAGAAGGCAGCATTACAGGCCAGTGGTATGCTGGGATGCGTTGGGAGGGTAATTGCAGGCAGGAAGAGGGAAGTGATCCTGCCTCCACAGACCACTGGTTAGGCCTCACTTGGAGTACAGCGTCCAGTTCTGGAGGCCCCACCTCAAAGACATTGACCGAGGTGGAGACAGTGCAGAGAAGGGCAACAAAAATGATTCAGGGACTGCACGAGATGTCCTACGGGGATAGATAGAAAGAACTGAACATGTATTTCCTGGAACAGAGAAGAGAGAGGGGTGAGATGATCGAAACATTCAGGTGCAGATAGACAGTCTCTTCCAATTTAAGAAGGGCAGCAGAACCAGGGGACATGATCCAAGGCTGTAAGGAGGGCAGTTCTCCACCAACGCCAAGAAGTTTTTCTTCACAGAAAGAGTGGTGGATGCCTGGAACAGCCTGCCTGCAGAGGTGGTGGGGGCAAGCACAGTGCTAGGTTTCAAGAATGCTTGGGACGGATACAAGGGAGCCCTCAAACCCAAGGGCAGTTAGAAGGCTAGGCTAAGACAGTGGGCAGACTAGATGGACCTGGTGGTCTCCATCTGCTGTCAACTTCTATGTTTCATAGGGAGGGGTATCACCAGCAGAAAGAGGGAGGTGGTGATACCGCAGTATAAATCACTGAAACCTTACGTAGAGTACTGTGTCCAGATTTTCCCTTGTCAGTGTTCATTTGTTACTGTTTGGGTGTATGCCGGATGCGCGCACCCGCTACGGGAGTTTTTTTTTTTAATTTTTTATTTTATTTTATTTATTTATTATTCTAGGAGTCAGCACCGACAGCGCCGCCCACGAGCATGATGCATTGCGAGGGGGTGGCTGTTGGGTGCCGCAGACTTCTCCTCCATTCCAGTTCTGTTTCTCACACTGTCGAGGCTGCACCTGCTACGAGCTGCTGAATATCTACTGTGTCATTCCCACGTTAATGTTTTTTCGATGCCGCTTTTCTTCTCCATCCCGATGTCATTGACAGCTGGTAAATCCATACCTTGTCTTTTTTTTTTTTTTTGATGGCGTTGGGATCTTTTACTGTGTTTTTAGTTGTTTTCACATTATATCTGGTTTGGGAGCTAAATGCAAGTCAAACGAGACGCGCCCCCATGCATCTGTTCTCCTGTGGCCGGCATTTTTCCATTACAGACTAGCATGATGTTTGTCTGCAGTGCCTGGGACCGAACCACGACATGGATAGATGCTATACCTGTTTATCCATAGACCACCGCATTCTGGAAACACGCGTGTTTAAAGTAGGCAGGGCCCCGCCGACTTTTGGAGGATAATGTCGCTCTCCGACCTCCCAGGCCAGATCTTTAGACCCTTCCTCCGGGTCCCCTCCAGGCCTATATGGTCTAGTGAGGAGGAGGAGGCTTCTTTTGCTGTGTCAGAGGAGCGGCCTGGCTTCTCCCTGGGTCGCATCGTCGACACTGCCTCAGCAGTCATCTCAACAGAGGTGTAGGCTCCCCCAGTGTCTCGGCCCACAGTTGCTGGGTCCAGCATTGGCAGACCCTTGACGTCGCCTTGCAGTGCCATTTCAGATCCTGGTGCTGTTTTGCGGCACCAGTGATCGAGATGGCTCCACATGTGCTGCCGGTTCAGCCCTCAGCACCGTTTGCAATGCTGGTGCCTTGCACAACTCTGCTGGTGGTGCCATTTTGGGTTCCAGTGCTGGGGAGCTGGCCAGGGCCGTGGGTGGATTGGCGCTGGGTTCTGGGGCTGTGGGCAGCACGGTGGGTCTGTCTGGCCGCCGGGGATGCCCAGTGCCATCCCTAGAGATGTTCCCGGGGTGGCCAGTATTGTGATCCTTCTGGTCAACCCCTCTTCAGAGGGTGACGACTCTGATTTGGATCCAGACTGACTGCCTGAATCTGAAATTTCTGTGGGATGAGGCGTCGGGCGTCCCAGTGCCCCCCATCCCTGAATCTCCGGAGCAGTCTGCCTCTGAAGACCCCTTGGCTGGGGGTGGCCTGGGGTCTATTGGGGTTGATAGCTCTGGGGTTGGGGAAGGGGTCTCCTATGGAGGGGCTGCAGCAGCTGCCAGTCTTGGTGCTGCTGCGCCCTCCCAGGGGAAACTGGAGACTGGAGACTCTAGCTTTGGTGGCCTCCCTTGTGAGGTCTCCAGATCGGGGAACTTCTTTGCTGTGGTTGAGGAGGAGGGCATCCTCTGTCTGAGGGGTTGAGGGGTCGGGGCAAGTGGCGGCAGCACTCCACTACCACCCTGTGGGGCGCAGGGAGGAGCTGCAGTGCTGAGCCTTGTCTTTCCAACTTGGGTTCCAGGGTGCCCTCCAGTGGCAGCACTGAGGGTTGCCTTTCTGGACTCGTGCAACCCCAGGCACATCACAGGGGAGATTCCCCATCTGGGCTCTTCTGGAGTTCGCATTCTCGGGTTTCCTCTCTGCAACCCAGTATTGGTCTCTGGGATCCCTGTAGTTTGAGAACCGTTCCCTGGTTTCCAGAGCCCTGGCAGAGGTCGGGCACTTCCCTGCAGGTTCCCGTCTCCCATTCCTCTGCAGCCACCCCACCTCCCAGGCCACGTGGGTCCTATGGGGCCCTTATTCTGGGAGACATTCAGAGCCACTGCAGTGGCCTTCCCATCATATGTTAGGGCCATGAATGAATGGGTCTTTCCCTGTCCCCACCGCTGCAGGAGTCTTCTGGAAAGTAAAGTTCCGCATCCTCCTTGACTCCCTCTTCGGAGGGAGAGGAACCCAACATTCACCTTTCTTCTCATGCTGATTTCACCAAATATCAGCGCTTCCTGTCTAGGATGGTTCGGGATCTCCATATCTCCTATGTCAGACGAGACAATACAGAGCGGCAGACTTGTGAATTCAGTGCCCAACACCTGGTGGTGCCATCCTGGCCTATTCCCTTCCAGGAAGCGTCCATCCGCACTTGGCAGTCTCCAGCCCCGACCCTTTCCCAGCCCCAGCAGACTGCAGGAGGAGGTATTATGCCCTACAGGCATCTCTAGGTTTTCTCCCTCACCCTCCTTCGGGCTTGTCATTTCTAGAGACTCCTCCTGGGCGTCAGTGCCTGGCGCACGACCGACCACTGGATTCGGATTCCCTACAGTTCGACCAGTGGGAGCGAAGAGTTTTCTCCTCTTCTTGTGCATTGATGTGTGTTGCATCACATCAGGCACACCATGCTGCCTACAGTAGGCACTTGTGGTCAATGCTGGCTCAAGTGCTGGCATTGCTGCCTGATTCGGAGCAATCTTGACAAGCCATTGCTCTCTGCACCATAGGTCTGGAACTGGCAAGGCACCAAGCAAGGGCATCTTATGACTCCAATGAGGTGTCTTCCAGGCTTGCAGGGACAGCGATCTGTATTAGACAGACGGCGTGGTTTCGTCTATTAAGGTTGTCACCCCTGGCCCGCCATAGGGTGATCCACTCCGTCTTCTGAGGGACCCAACTTTTTCCAGCAGGGATAGGAGGCTTCTTCAGGGGCTCTCTTCGTCTCATCTTAAGGGGATGCCTTTTTAGCTCTCCTCAGCCTTAGACTTGTCAGTCTAGTATTGCCAGGATATCTTCCTCCTGTTTTTCCACCAGCAGGAGGCTGAGGGTCTTGTTCCCTCCAGGCTGTACTAGGCCCCCTTCAGGGGGCTTGGTAGTCACCCAAACAGTAATGAATGGTGAAGATTGACAAGGGAAGATATGGAAATTGTGTACCTACCATAATTGTTGATCTTCTCTTGTATCTTCACCATTCATTACTGAATCCCGCCCACCTTTCCCTCATGGGCCTCATTTCTTGGGCATCTCCCCTGCCCTGCTTGCCCTCCTCCTCCCTCCCAAGGCCAATTGGGGGTTACGTCCCCCTGGTTCCTCGGGACCTTCTGTTCTTTAAAAAACAGTGGAGGATGTGAAGAGGGAGGAGAGCAAGTGGAGCTTTGCCCTTTCCTTCTGAGGGAACTCTTTCTGATTCTCCTTCTGGAGGTGTCCTCTTTTTGGGAATTCTACCTTCAGGTCAGGTTTGGTTGAACCACCAGCCAGCAGGGCTAGTTTCTGAGAGAAAGCCCTCTAACCCTCAGTCCTCTCAGACCTAGCTGGTGTACCTGAATATTTGCCTTCTACAAATACAAGACAAGGGATAGTAAAAAGAACATTTTTTAACCCGATTCGAAAATTACCAACATTGAACTGGTGGTCTGGTACCAATTTCAACACCTGCCTTTCAGTCCAGGGAGTCAGAAGGAGTTTACTTCCCTGTCTTTGTTTATTTTCCCAGAATAGGTTGCCCTCTCTTAGGGCTCCCCCCAAATTACTTAATCATATGGCTGTGTCCCTTGGGCTGTCTGTGAGCTCTCCGCTTGAGTGATGGGTAATAGGATAGTGGGTTATATAGGGAAATCTGCCTCTCTCGTACCAAGCTATGCAGAAGGTTTGGATGAATCATCTAAAGCAGTTATCTGAAAGGATCCTTGCGCTCTTGTTTTCAAGTTCCGAGCTGGTAAGCTTCAAGTCAGTTTCACCCAATACTCGTGGCAGATTTTTCACATCTTAAAAATGTGTACTATTCACTCAGAAAGCTGATAGAATGAAAGGATTTGTGTTAAGATGCATTTTCTGAAGAAAACGAGGTCTGTAACTTTTATGTTTGACATTATTTTGTGCTTTTAATCACCACTGTTCTGTTACTAAAACACAAATTTTACAAGGCACAGAGAAAAATTTTGAGGCGAAATCAGGGACGTCCCTGAAAATCGGGGACAGTTGAGAGGTATGATCTTGGCAGTCAAGAACACAAGGCAGAAACAAAACCTAAGCAAGGCTGAATGACTGACGGACATCGAATGACAACTAGGACACTGTCCGAGTCTGAATGATACAAGCTTGGAGTGAATGGTGAACGTATAAACTAGTTCCATAAGGGAGGTCAGTACTGGTTGCTGATGCACTGCAGGCCAGGTAGGCTGAAGCAGTAGAGAACAGATGAAACTGCTAGGGAAAAACAGGAGCATATGAGAGGAAGCAGCATGCTGCTGAACTGAGCAACTAGTTAAATCTCCAGAATACAACAGTGAGTGGCTGCCTTGCTACAAGCCAGGTGTAAACCTTCAAGGATTGTAGTTGAACTGGGACATTGCAAATGGCTTGAAACAAACATCTGTATGTAAAGTCTGAAATGGCACAAGCAAAGCAGAGAACGACAAAGGCAGGATGCTGTGAAAACTAGTAAACCCACAAGAATCAAAACAGAAAGAAACTGGAGTTATGAGAGAACAGGAATGCAGCAAAAGTAGTTGGCTCAGAGAAGGAAGCACAAACTGCAGCCAGGAAGGTAGAAAAAACGAAGTGCTGACTGGCAAAGCTGTTGGAGGCAAAAACCAAAGATCGCTCAAAAGCACAAATGGAAAGCAGGAGCCACTATTGGGGGGTGGGGGGGCAGACCGGGCCTCTGGGTGCAGCAAAGAAACGGTGCTTCCTGAGTGAGGCTTGAGGAAGCTTGCTTAAAGAAGACTCCTGTATATTTATAATTTGGATACGTCTGATGTATTTATTATACATTACATCAAGTACTGTACATGTGTCAATAAGAGATCAGCCATTTCTTCTGTTGCAACACATATCTAGAGTCTGAGGCTCTGACACAAGGTAGTAAAATGTCAAGCAAGCCTCCATTTACATGCAAATGAGTCACTTGTAATACAGCCCCTCCCATTCCTTGATGTCACTGCAGCAACAGTGCAGAACAAAACATAAGGGTATCAGTGCTGTCTAGCCTGATTTTTAGTTTAAGTTTGCAGTGGCTTAAGGCAGTTCTGTCATGTAACTCACCCAGGGAGTGGTACTTGTAGCCTTAATACTGCATGTGTAGAGCAAATAGTACATCTAATAGAATTTCATTCACAGGAAACAAAAGCTGTTCCTGTGTACTGCTCATTTCTCTCTGTGAGACAGTTGTAACATGTTGTGGAAAGCAGTAGACTGAATCAATTAATCAACCAATCAATCAATCGAGCAGTCAATCAGTCACTCTGTAGTGAACCAGGTGAACACTCTTGAGAGGATTCATTTGCAAGGTAGGTTTGAGCAGTTTCCCAAAGGATCACACAAGACTGAATTCCTCCTTTGCACAAAATATACACTCCCCTTTCAGCAGCCTGAAAGTGGAGAGCTAGATCACTTACTTTATAAAGTGTATTGTTTTACATTTCAAATGCTCCTTACATCTGGGTTCTGACTGGAAATACCAAGACACAGATTGCATATGACATGGGAGGAATGAGCTAAGCAAATACAGAGTACTACAAACACTGAGACTGATTAGTTTCTTTAGCTACAACAGCTGAAGTGTAGCATCTGATTTGTGAGGGACATCCTACTTCAAATGCTGGCATTACAAAGGGGGGAGAGGCTGCCACAGCTTGTTTTCAGTACCTCCAAAGTGAAGTGCTGTACTGTAGCTCTCATATCACTGCTAATAATTTATAATGGGGGCACTGTTAAAGTCATGGACCTGAGGGGCCATCACAGTGCCCAAGGAGGTTAGGGGAACTTGTTAAGGGTTAGAGAGTAAAGTACTTTAGTAGGATTTGAACCAGTTTCCCAGTTCTTGTGCCTGTGCTTTAACCACTAGATTATCCTTCTTCCATATGCTGCAGCTGATGTCCTGGTAACCTATTCCTTGTTATAGCTGAACTCTTTATTGCCTTACATCAGCCATCCAATCACTGACTGCCTAGTTACAAAGGGAAAGGGGCATTTTTGCAAGATTGTGTCTCACTGCTGGTGTCAATCAGAACAGAGAATGCTAACACACACAGAACATAATACAACAGCTATATAATACAACTTAAGATTCTTGTTGAACCCAGAGTCATTTATTGGGTAAACTGTTTTTGCTAACAGAAACATTAACACAAGACATACAGACACTTATAGGCATACTGCATATACATGTCAAATCAGTGCTGATTCACATTCATATGGTCCTAGTCCCTATTAGACCTGCACTTTAGGGATGTGCACAACACTTAGAGTTCCCCCATTACTCAAGTGGGGGACCAGACATTGTGCGTTCTGTTTACTGGTGGAACAGCATTTAGTACAGCACCATTATCTGTTGCTCTGATGACACCATCCTCCAGCAGCAGTGATAGTAAAATGGAGGACAAACACATTGATAACTTCTGGGGGCTGTATATTTTTATTTATAATCTAGATTTGGACAGCAATAGGACTGCTGGCAACTAGAGCAGGAACACAAAAGTTACACATAAGGAGTTGGGAAAATATGGCTGTGAAACTATGGGAGACTTCCCCTTTAAATAGCTCTGGCAGGGGGTGTGGCTGGTTGTTTTTGCCCATTGAACTGCAGGCAGAGCCTTTGAATTAGGCCCCCCCCACCATAACTGACTATTTAAAAAGTAAAAGTGATAAATTAAACACCTTACTTGGTTCTTTTTAAAAGTTTATGATTAACTGCACCCTGTTACATACATTTGTTTCCCAGCTCACGTGATGTCCCAATACTGCAGTCGACCCAGCTTAGAAAACAAAACGGGGCAGGACTTCAGTGGAAAATAATATCTTGTATCTCAGGTTTCATAGATTTAAAAACAATGTTGTAAAAGCATGACAACTCAAACAGTTCACAAATTCCAGCCCTACTCAATAAGGAAACCTCGTATTGAAGCTGACCCATCTTACTATTGCATCACTTGACTTAAGCCACAAAAAATGCATGGATTATACCAATTTAAGGAAATGAGTAAAAAAGAAGCAAGAATCCCAAAAACATGACTTGCGTCACACCTCTCCCTAACTCCAATACATAACACTGCTGAAAAGAACCATTTAAACTCACTAGAACTAATGTGATTTATCACAAAATGCATTTGGACAGAAAACAGTCTTTAACTTGCATAGTTGCTTCAAAACTGATGGTCAAAAGCTATTTGATACAGCAGTCCTACAAACCACATATAGACTCGATGGCTTCATTTCCATACCAAACTACTGTCCTGAGAAACATTAACAGGGAGCCATGGTAACCAAGAACACAATCTTTACAAACCCTAATCAAGAAACACTGGCACTCCAAATACCTTAACCAGCTTTAACTCCTGCTCTGCTTGAAAAATGTTAAAATCTGTAACACAAACAGCCACTTTGACTAATTGTATTGTTTTAAAGAAAAGGAAAAAAAAGTGGTACATTTGTAAAAATAATTCCATCTCATTTACACAAATTAATAAACCACCAGGCAGAAGGTCAGGCGATTCTATTAGTTTGTCTGACCCAGTGTTCCCATTCACATATTAAAAAAAAAAAAAAAAAAATGTACGTAAATCAGAGTTCCCCCCCCCCACCCAGGGGTAGCTCTCGTGATCACTAACGGATTCTGGGTATCTCATGGGCAATAACTCGATGGACCCTCTGTCTCCTTCTGCCATCGTTTTCTATGCATCTATAATTCACTTGCATGTTATGGCTGGGGGTGTGGGGTAAGCACTGCTTTTGCTCCATAATGAAGCCATGAGGGTTGTCAAGGAAGCAACGTTGTATTGAAGCCCAGGACCTGACCCAAAGAGAGTACATGCATGGGTAGTCTGCGCCAGCAGGTATGTGAGTGTGAAGGATGCTGCATTCAATGGTGGACTTGTGCAGCAGTGCTTCCGTCGTGTCACGTCACAGTGCAGTGTACAGTCTGTAATACAGTAAAATTTATTTATTTATTTATTTTTTTTTATTTTAAGGAAATATTGAGTATGAAGCAATGTGAAGACAAAAAAATAAATCGAGGCAGACGGGAACTTTGCATACGAGCAATAAACCAAACAGCCTGATTATGACCCAAGGCATCTGTGAGTGATAATGGAAGCATACAGCCAGAAAAATGCAATAGAAATCTGGCCTAGCTGGCCCAGTAGCACAGAGGGCTGAGGCGCTGGCACCTTACCTCGCTCTACACTGGCGACCCGCAGTTGGAAATGACCTCTGGTCACCGTGGTGCCGGCTCCTGAAGGGGGGGGGGGAGGTGGCTGGAGTGGAATTGAGCCATGGCTCCTGCGCCTCCAGTGGAGTGGATGCCTGCCCGTCTTAGTCCGCTCCCACGGGTGGAGAGTCTGGTGGGCGCGTGAGGTGGTAACAGGCGCGGCATAAAAGTCAGGAGAGGGCGGAAGGGCCACTGGATCCCTGGTGTACTTGGTGTTGCCACACGTATCATGGCCCCGGGGAGAGGAGTAAAGAAGAAAAATTGTATATGAAAAAATTAAAAAGTCTGACCTGGAGTTAAATCTCTAAGTAGGGCATGTTTGGTGCCAAAGTAAATTTTTTTTTTTTTTGTTTTTTTGTTAAATAAAATCTATTTCTGCAGGAGTGGAGTTAAAAACATGGATTGTAAATATTGCTGAGCTGCCAAATATTTGCTGCGAATAGTTGTATAATATAATTTATTGTACAAAAATACAATAATGGCACTATTTGTATGTTTGTAATGGGTATCTTAAGATGTGAAACTGTTCTTTGCACTTTGGGACCCCATAGTAAATGAGCATTGGCTCAATTGGGCTATCCTTATCTGGAAATACAGAATAAACTATTTTACTACTTACTACAGTACGTATTTACTACAATATAGGCTTACAATGTCATCAGCTGTATGCAAATGCTACAGATTTGTATATGCAACCCTTCCTTCTGCCTGCTGAGACTGTATGTACTGATGGGGGTAGGCATGGCTCAGGGTGATTCCTGTGTCTAAGGGTATTATGAATGAGGGTAAAGCTTCCTGGGAGCCCCTTTGCAAACAGTTATGGCACTGGCTGCAGTGACTGCCTTGGGGGTTTAAAACATGGTTTGAATTGGACTCACTCGTGTAAAAACAGTAAAGGTCTAAAGAGGAATCTACTGGGTCAAAACATAGTCAATGGCAGATTCTGAACAGTTCAGATTCCCTTTCTTTTAACACTGTAACAGAGTAGGTGCATCAGTTTGGACCCAAAAACAAAGGGAAGAGGGGTCATTTCTGGGCAGGATGCAACTCTTGTCCTTTTGGTGCATGCTAGCACTGTCCCTGACTGGTGGCCACACACACCCTTTAATTTACTGAGCCAGGACATGGCATAGAACAAGCAAAATAATCACATAGCATCCAGCATAGCAATCCTTCGGGCAGCTTTAATGGGCTGACACTGGAGAAGTTCATTAAGTGCCAGTACATAGCTTGATAATTGTCGCATGACTCTCCATTTCAGTGTCAAGTGAGCGGCATCTGCCAGATCCACTAGAGTTGAGCACCGAACTCCGCAGACATGTCCTGGGATAGGTCACTTGACGACGTGGCCAGCCTGGCCCCTGTACTGGGAACTCTTTACCTGCATCTTGTGTGTCTCAGCAGTGCTTTACCTCCAGCTCACTTTCCTTCAGCTGTATTTTCTGTTCTTTGTCTTTGTGGAATCCCTTCGGGGCTGAAAACACAGAGGGGGTGTCTGCCCAGAATTCACTCCTTCCTGGTGATCCTTTCATGCCACCCTCTGACTAAATACCCTTGAAGAGTTGGCCTTGGGTGCTCCTGCAGGTGAGATTCCTGCAGCAAGAAGCTGTGCCACCCTGGCCCATGCCCTGCAGTCAGCCAAGTCTGCAGAACACATCTTGTGCATGCTATGCTCCTATGGTGCACCCGGTTCCCCTGACACCCAATAAGCGGGCAGTGCCTGCATGGAAATCCTGCACTCTGCATCCCCAGACTGACAGACCGAGCCAACCCCATCTCCTTGCCTGTAGCACGGGCTCTGAGCTCCCCTGCCGACAGCCGCTCCACAAAACCTGTTGGAGCGACGCACTATTGAAGCTAACCTGAACCCTAATCCTTTGGGGATCTGGCCTGGCGAGCACATGTGCCACCCCAGGCTTGGGACCCTGCCACCATCCCAAGCCCAGTAAGCACTCTCCAGTGACCATCCATCACCCAGACTCCTGATTGGCTGGGGTTGGGGTGGGTAGGAACCACCCCTTCTGCCTGATTTCTAATGTCCCCTAATTGCAGAACACACTATGCTTCTCACCTAAACTCCTTTATATCAATGTACCCAGCATCCACCCTCTCCCTTTTAAAGGAAAACTTTGCAAAACACCCCTGCCAAATGCCACAGCTGCAGAAATGCCGGATTAGTAAAACGTGTAGTTTTAAAAAAAATTTTAAACTAACCTTTTGTTCGTGTTTGTTTTTTTTTCTTTAACAGGTTTTGACCCGTGCTATGGTGCCATGCTTTGTGCTGGGAAGCGCCATCTCACAACTGTGGCCGTAGCGGAAGACTGTGCTGAGCACATTCATGCACTCACGCACAGTCTGTTGCCGTGCTTGTGTTTGTGCCTGCTGCATTGTAGCGGTGCACACTCGTATTCTTAATTTGCTAGTTCTCCTGACCCATTTACTACTGCAACAAGGCTCTGTTTATCATTTTCTAAAGGAATCTATGTAACCCAGTGTGCTGAATTATTTGTCTTTTCCTGTAGCCTAACAAGGATTGCTGCTTGTGTATTATGGTGCTAATTGTAGTACCCTTTCTACTGACAGTAAATTCTGCAATCTGTGAAAACCAAACTCAGTGAATTCTTACAGCTGGCATACATTTCAGCACAGCTGAAGTGACCATTCACGTTTAACCATGTTGGCATGTCCTAGTGCCTGCACAGTTTAGCCAGGTTTAGCAGAAGCGGGCAGTGGCTTCTTAGTTTTTTGTTCCCCTTCAGTTGTAACTAGTATTTTTTTTTTTTTTCTTTTCAAAAGGTTCCTGCTCTAAACTGTTTGCCTCCTACTGAGGATGTACTGTAGATCACTGTCTGCCTGCGCTGAGTGTTGTTGCTCGTTTTTAGGTGTTCATCATTGCAAGTATTCTCTTGATAAGCAGAAGAGTAAACGAATAAACCTGTTTTTCTTTCACTCTCCATCCTTGTTCACACGGACCTTTAAAACTTTCTTTTTTCTTTATACTACAGTATGCTAAATTTATAAAAAGATTGCACCACAGCAGTAAAATCCCTAAATAGCATACGTATAACGTGCCTGACAAACACCAAGACCCTAATGTGCACTGTTTCCTTTGGCTGGATAAAGACACTAAGAGGAGGAGAGTGCCAGTTTGACATAAGAGAGGAGTAGGAAGAAGCAAAAGCACTATTAGGTCAAGGGTACAGCTGACACAGGGTGAGCAAAATGAAACCGATCATTCAAAGTAACGAGTTGAGTAACATCAAACACCACCTAAAGAATATGTCAGTGTCAGCACTGCAAGAATATGAATTCGAAAAACATTTAAACCAAAACGAAGCAATCCCGTGGATGCAGGAGAACTGGTAGGTGAATGTGGTTAATCAAGCCCATTTATTGTTGTGCCTTCCTATTGCTACGTCTGACGGTAAATGGGTTTAAAAAAAAAAAAAAAAATGTTCAGTTGGGAAAGCTCCTAGTGCTTCTTCTGCATTTTTTTTTTTTTTACAGTGAAAGCTTCTAGCCCTTCTGCTGCTGTCTTTACAGTATATGCCCTTACACTTTGTTTTCAGTCATAAAAAAAACGTATCTGCACTACGTCCTGTAGTATGTAGAACGCGGCACTTCCAGCTCTGCTTCGACCACAGCATGGCACCGCACTCTGCGTGCTCATGAATGTAAACAGAATTGGCGGCACATGAGCACAGAGTGTTAATTCGCATACTTGTTGTGGCTCTAGCTGCTACTTACAATTAGATGATGCTGCACACACCAGTGTGAAATTTTTTTTTTTTTTTTTTTTTTTTTTTAAACAGTGGCTTGAAAAGACCTTGTCAACACCTCACATTGTTCACATTACTAGGTGAGTCGCACAAGGTTTAAAAATGGGGATTTGCACAGTTTTCCTTCAAGGACAGAGCAATGGTGCCACTGCACCAATTGCTTTGGTGGACAGTGCTAGTAACAACAGAAAATTAAAATGGCCACTCACTCAGCTCTTCAGTGAAGTACCGAAAACCTTTTTAAGATCTGTAGTTTTTTATTTTGTATCATCCTAACGTTTCACCCATTTTATTTAAGGGTTTCCTCAGGGGAGAATTTCTGTTTGAGCTCAGATTCTTTCTTGTGTCATTCAACAAATCTTTGGCTGTATGTTCCTTATGCTTCCTCCACATGGTAACCCCCCCCCCCGCACTGAATGTCACTAGCCTATTTGTGTCTGCATTTAAACTGTTTAAATTGCTTTCTTGTATTCTCTGCTTTTTACAGATATTAACGTGCTGCTGATACAGCTTTCATGTTTCAACCGTGGCTCCATTCAGTGCAGGGTTAGCACTGGGGGACAGGCTCAGACAGACAACCCTGCCCCCTACAGTAGTGAGGGAGTTTGTTACATTTACCTCAGGGCCGAGTTCACTCACTAAGGTATTCCAGAATCTCACAGGATGGTTTTAATAAGTTTCAGCATTTTCTTCTTGACTCACAAACAAAACCAAGCTAATGATACTTGGTACACAACCGAAACTGAAATTGGCTTCCTCTGTCCTCAAATTTCTATATTAAAGCATAAGCACGGCACCAGAAGGAGAACTTGAATGAAGTGACAAGTATATAAGTATCTGGGTTAATGGCTAAGATCCTCTGTGCTTAGGAAAATATCAATGCAGATAACCAAGTGTGGTTCAAGTATTAGTTCCTTTTATAGGAACATGTGTTCATGAGGTTACTCGATGAATGTTCATCTACAAATTGCACAGTTCTTCTTGACTACAAGGATATTTTTTACAAATGTGTATCAAAATCAGTCTTAAACTTAATGAGCTTTTTAAATTTTTTAGCAAGGTTTGTTCCAAATTCAGCATTACTCGGGCTATCATTTAAGATGGCATTATTATAAAAGACTGTTCTCACTTAAATATGTATGGGGTTCCATTCTGATTTGACAGCTAGGCTAAAAAGAGTCCATTGTGGTAGCCTTTGTGTAGCTGGGTTTTAAGAATCTGTTCTTCCCAAGGGGTAGGAGTCTTTTAGGTGGTGGTGGTGGTGGTGGTGGTGGTGGTGGTGGTGGTGTGTGTCTCAAGTCTTTATTTAACCAGGTGTTCATCGTTGAGCAGAAGCTCATTTGCAAAATGGACCTGGGTGGAGCATGAACAATTGTATATACAGGTCAACACAGGTATTTACAAGGCAATACGGATAATACTCTTTACAGAGAGGAAGAAAAAGAAGTTCATATGTACATAGAATTATACAGATATTGTACAGATTACACGGTATTTACATACATAGAAGTGTCTATAGGAAGATAAAGCAGGTTATCTAAGGTTGCAGGAGGAAGTAACGGAAGAAAAAAATAAAAATAAAAATATACACCAGGTAGAGGTGAAGGTAGGGGGGAAGAGATGGAGGGAAGTAGGGGGAGAAAGGCTAGGAGGGCACGGTGCACAGAAAGGAGTTGGTAAAGCTAGATGTAGAGAAGGTGGATGGAGAAAAGGAGTATGTGTGAGCCCCGGGATTGAATGCTATAAAGTACGGGGCATGGTAGGATGTCACAACCCAGGGTAGTGAGCTCCTATCCGAGGTTGGGAAAGGAAGAATAAGGGGATGGATGGGCCTAGTGTTGATAAGATGGGGGATAAGAGAGAGGACAATTAGGCTGGTGAGGAGCAAGCTGGGGGGGTCAGTACATAAATTGGGTCTAGGCGTGGCTATATACCAGTGCAGACACCGGTACTGGGTCTGAGTGGGTGAAGCAGTTACATACTTCTCTGATTGTACGGAAATAAAGCATCTTGAAAGTATTTATACTGATTAGAGTGCTTAATTTGAGGGTTTTTTGTAGATCGCTCCATAAGGTAGGTAGCACGAGGCTTATGGCTGCCCTGCCGAAGCGGGATTTTGCTTTGGGCATTTTAAGTGTAATAGCGAGTAACTTCTTAACGCGATTTCCCAATTATACCAGGGAAGACAGCAGGAGATATAATAAGGCAGCTTATTAGAGATGGCTCTATAGGTCCAGAGAGCGGGCGTTTCTGTGGGCCTGAACTTTAGTGATGTCCATCCCACTGCCGCATATAGGGTGCAGATGGTGTGTCAAGGGAGTCCCGTTATAAACCTCAGTGCTCGATGGTAGAGTGTGTCCAGTTTAGCCATGTAAGAGTTGGGGCATTGGCTGTAGAGGAAGTCACGTAATCAACCAATGATAGGAAATGGATTGGACCAGTTGTTTCTTGGCATCTCTGGTGGGAAATTGGCTGATTCTAAAAAACAGTCCAAGCCTTTGCCGAAGTCGTTTTAGCAAGTCCTCGATATGTTCAATGAAGGAGAGTCTTTGGTCTATCCAAACTCCCAGATACTTGAATTTTGTAACTAATTCTAGTTTTTCACCTAGAACTGTGGTAATTTGGGGAACTGTCCCACTGGACACAGGGTTAGCTGTATGGATAAAAGGAGAGAGGACCATTGCTTTAGTTTTTTTGGCATTAAGGAGTAGCTTTTTTTGGAGGAGTTGGCTTTGCAAAAGGTTGAATTCTGACTGTAGGTCATTGCAGGCAGCTTCAGGTGTTGGGCGACTCACGTAGAGAACTGTATCATCTGCAAACAGATGGATGTTGGCTTCTTTTATACAGTAGTCGATGTTATTAATGTAGATTGCAAAAAGTAAGGGCCCTAATATAGAACCTTGAGGTACCCCTCTTTGCAGAGTTTTTAAGGGGGACAGGCCTCCTTCGGCTTTAACTTGTTGAAGGCGCCCTGTAAGTATTGTGTGTGTGTGTGTGTGTGTGTGTGTGTGTGTGTGTGTGTGTGTGTGTGTGTGATGGTGTTCTTTGTTTTCAGAAACTGTTAAATTACCATCTAAATGCCCACTTGTAACATGCTTTTTTTAAGTGTTACACTTTGCAGGCAATTTTACAAGTTAGCTTAAAGGGACACCATTGTAAATAAGATCTTGGTGGTTCTGTCCTATAATGAATGAATCAGCTTATTGCAGTTTTCCCAGATCTACAGGGATTTGGAGCCATCTACAGGGAAATTGTGGCTGTATACTGCTTATATGGGAAAACCAAGCAGTTTACCTCCCATAGTAAGTAATGGAATCTACGGGACTACACAGGAAACTTGCCCTGGAGTTGCAGGGAAAACGCCAGATCTGGGAGCACTGCTGTTGCAACGGACTGAACTGCCCGGTGGAATAATGAGAGAGGCTAGGTTCCATGATCTCACAGCTTTGTGACTTTCAGTATCCCTAGTAGGGTATACCGGTCCCTGTGAAAAATGGCACTTCCTGACAATCTGCTTACTGTACCAGTTAAAACAATAGTATGAAAATGAAAGGATGACTTAATTACCAAGCCATTATGAATAACAGAGTGACAATGTGAAACAACAAAAAAAACTCCTGAAAAACCTGCATCTGCCTTCTCTATACCCTTCAGTATACCCTACAGCGAACAAATAAGAGCTGCTCACCATGAATAACCTGTGCCAGGAGTGGAGCACAGTGTCAGCAGAAGCCAGGAAAAAACCTGGCACCAAGTAATTGGACCAGTAAGGATAACTTACACTTGTTATATAAAGCTTTTTTTTTTAATTTTAATTTAAATTAAATACACAAAATGAAAAGCCGGCCCCATAGTCCACAAGCATTTAAAGCAGCCAGACCTCTGCCCTTTTACAAGGTGTACCATGCCACTGGGGGTTATTGTTTCTAAATGCAATGCTTTTAAAGTGACAGTGCTGAAAATTAGTTTTACTGCCCTATGAGTTACATACCTGTAAGTACAGGATAGTATAGTATACATGAATAAATTAATAGATAAATAGGTATAATAAAAAATGATTTAAATACAATAACAGCAGCAAGTACAATGGACTGTACACCCTCTGATCTAAATCACAGACACTCGAACATTAAAATCCTTTATTATAAACAGCCAAAAGGTGTATTAAAATATAAGCACGAAACACAATTACTCCTTGCAGGGAACCGCTGGCTTCTCTTATTAAACCATGATGTGCTGCTTGTTGCTGTAGAGTGTGGACCTGCCAGACAGAAGTTAAAGGGGATTTAGTAAAGATAATAAACCCATTTGCAGATACTATAACTTCTCTCCATGAACCTGCTTAATCGCCTTTCAGGCAGTACTTCTACTTGTTCAGTCCTGGAGCCATTGTATTAGTTGTCACAAATATGTGAACAGTGTTACAAAATGAGAGGGCTCTACATTTAAGCTCTGGGGCATGGACTTTATCAGTAATGTCTGGTGATAGTATTTGTACTTTGTATCTTTATCACTGTTCAGGTCCACATGGAGTGTTGGAACTGATGTAAAGCTCCGTTTTTATGGCTGTGTGCAGAACCTACAGACGTTTTGCGTTCTGTAGCGTGAAAGCATCCGACTGTGGCACGTTTCCGTTGGAAATTTTGGAAGTATCCTTCCGAAGGTCCAACAGAGCTGGGAACATTGCACCACGGTCGGCTGCTAAGGAGTAACAGCCACACTATTTTTGCTGTTACTTCCACATTCCGGGACAAAAACTACACATGCTTGCCTCTCATGCATGCGCAGATCCACTGGTGCCACCATCTTGGGAATGGCAGCCGCAACTACGCATGCGCGAATGCTGCACATGCACAGTTACCTCGTCGCCACCATCTTGCAGATGGCACTCTACGCTCACTCTCTGGATCTTTGCACGCTCGCCACAGCCATATCGGCTCTTGCTAGGACTTGTTGGAACAAGCCACAGAGTTCTGTAGGTAAATGGAGGGAGGCTAGAGCACAGACTCTCACTGTCAGCAGATGCCAACGTCCGCCATATTGGAGGAGGATACGCTGCTCCCAACTCTCGCCATGCCACAGAGCACAAACTTGCTGTCATCCTGGGCTCAGAAGCTGTGTGATGTGACAATCCACAGCTTTAACACAGAAATTGTTGAAATGATAAACGAATGTTGAAGCGTGCTGTGATGTTCTCGCTTTCTCCCACGTCGATCCACAAGAAACTGGAAGGGTGGTCCCGGTGTATACCTTGTTTTGCCCATAATCCTGGTACGGCAGTAGGAAACAGTGCAGACCGGCTAGACGACCACTGAACCCATGCAGTTCCAGCTAACCTCGGGTAGCTGACTCCTCCAGTAATATGGCAGATGCACGGGTTCAGCGGAGTCAATGAGCTGCTAGCATCAATCCACACTCTAGCCTCTCTCCATTTACTTGGAGAACTCTATGGAACAAGCAGAACTCAATGTGTGGATTCCTGTATTTTCAGCACAGAGTGCTCAGATGTTTTTGTTTGGAACTGATGGGGGGCAGGCATAAAACAAGACTAACTGGCCCAAAACTCTCAGTTGGGCAGTATAACAGTAATCCTAACAGGGATTTACTTAAAGAAGGGGCAGACTAAAAATCTGTCACTGAGAGCTGGGAGTACTGTGCCTTTCAGTTTGAATATCCAAAACACTTCCCTTCATAATAATTCATTGTCCCAGTCTCTTCCCCTAGGTCCCAGTTTAAGTCTCTCAGTGCCCTGAAATATAAATTTGTGGTCTTCAGTACAGTTTTATATGTGGTAAGCTGGGGCATTCTCCTCATTGCCTTTCTCAATTGACCTGACATGTTCCCCGAACTCTTAACATTCAGACTCCTTTTTTTTTTTTTCCAATATAGAATGAGCTACCATGTTCATATAGCCAGATATACCACCCGCATAGAATCGCAGTTAAAGTCCCATGTTTCATAAACTCTGTCACTCTCTTTTACCCGAAATATCTTAAACTTCTTGGTCACAGGACAGCATTTACACTTCCCACAACTTTAAAGCACCAGTAGTGGGAGGTAGGAACCATATGTTACTTTGTGGTGTAGCAAAATATCTATAATGACGGTAATATGCCACATTCTTAACACATTCCAAGACTAGCATTCTCTAAGCTTCACATGTATTCACAGTGATCAAATCGCATTTCTGCAGAGGGGTGTTACTGATTTTGTGGCATGTAAGAGTCCACTGCACATTGGCGAGATCAAGGGCCTTGGGTCTTGGTGGTCGTTCAGGTGAAGAATATCCTCTACAAACTGAGCCTCTGTGCACCAAGCACGAACACACCAAAACCCAACGCCTTTGATCTCGCCTCTATACCTTTCAGCATGGTGGATCAGGAAATCTGTTATTACGGGAGGTAAACAGTGAAGCACAGAATCCAGATGGTAACAGTGTTACCCCAGTGGAACATGGCCAACCAACAAGAGGTATAAAAGAAGCATTTAGGCAAGTCAGACGGCACTTAAGGCCTGGCATATATATTGGTAGCGCTGCAGCCTACAGGCATATTGTGAACACAAAGAAAAACGGAGCAGTCACTGCCGGAACAGACAGCCGTAGCCAAACATATAAACAGTGCAGGCCTTCATTAAATCGGTGTCTCAAAATACAAAAAAGTTCAACAGGCTTCGCCAGGAATTGATTGCCTGATGCGTTTCACGTTACAAAAAGACCAGGGGGACCGGCGACAAATCCTTTTGTGTATCTGATCTGGTGGCTTTCAGAAACATGACAACGTGAGGACATAAGGTAGGAGGACAAGTCTGAGCTGTTCAAATAGCTGAGAAAGCTGCAACCTGTACCTTAAGGTCAAAGGGTGCAACCCCAACTCCAGACCATCTTTTAAGAATTGAAAAATCTTTAGAATCCCAGCCTTTTATGACTCATTTTTCTGGTTGTGGCCCTTGTGACAAAATAAATTAGGTTAATGCCTTCCTGGCTTGCAACAGAACTGAAGCAACTTCTGGAGAGTATCCCAGATCTAAATACCTTCTCAAAACCTCCAAGTCTGCAGATGCAGGCTGGCTAGCTGTGCATGCCAAAATGACCCCTCCGCACAAGGGTCTTCCTAATGAAAGGGTGTAGAGTTGGTCTGTTGGCCAAATCAAGGTGGTCAGAGAACCTTGCTAACCAGGGCTAAAATAGAGTTGTCAGGATAATATTTATCTGCACCTGTCGAGCCTTGCAGTGCACCAGGGCAGACTTGCAACCCATGGATTGCTTTAGATGCTTATTTTTACATGAGTTCCTGGCGGTAGGTGGTGACGAGTGCTGCTCCAACCAGTCCCTAACCGTTTGGTGAAAGAGACAGGTCAATAAGACATAGGTGCAGCGGGGAAGATAAATGTTCACTGGTTTTTGGTTTTATGTGTGTTCTTGTTGGGGTATATGTTACGTTGGGGGGAGGGGAGGAAGGGCTCACAGACAAGGGAACCGAGTAGAGGGAGCCATAACGAAGGTGGGGCTTTTGCAGGACTAGGTCAGATCTAGACACCACGCTAGTCAGTGTTGAAAGCCACCCAGTGTACTCAGGACAGATCATGGATAGTATGTACCATTTTACAACCTGGAATATAAAGGCAGGGCAAGCTTGGGGAAAAGAGGTACTGTGTACCGAGACATCACACACACACACACACACACACACACACACACACACACACACACAAAAAAATATGCAGGCAAACAATCTGAACAAGAAACACACTTACGAAGGGACCAAGTAATGAACTTACAGAGGGACTGGGTAGGACAGGCATACAGGGTGGGGGAACAGCACCAGACAGAGGGAGTGATACTACTCTTAGCTTGAGCAGTCCCATTCCAACTTGGTAAGGAGCTTTGGGATCCAGTGGGGCAGTATATTTTGTTTATCTAGGAGGCTGGGTTAGACAGAGGTACTCCTCTGATCAGTCTGTGGACCCAACTCTGATTCGCCCAACTTTTTGACGGCATTAGCCATGAAACTGGCCCCATTCCTGAATCTACTGAAATATCTAGGGTGAGACTGGGGGGGATACTGGAACATATAGTGTAGCAGACAGAGTTGGACAGAACGCGGAGGCGATGGAGAGCGTTGTTGAAATTCATAGTGCCAGCTGGAATTGACAGACCCCTGAGACTGCTCCACCACTCGACTAAAGCCTTCTCCTTTTACTCCAGACCACGGGACTCCCTTTTCATGCACAGATTTTCAGTCAGGAGTCCATGCCAGGGTTACAGACCTGTGAGATGAAGGTACAAATACTCTCAGACCATGCCCCTGTGTCCTTAAAAATACAGTGGCTCTTATACGGGGAACAGAGAATGATAGGATGTGGAAGTTTAATGTTCAGTTACTAAAGGAGAAAGCTATTGCAGAAGAGTTCAAGCAACACATAGTGAATTTTATATAGGACATCTAGACTCTGTGCAAGGCATGGACCTCCTTTGGTGGGCTGCTAATTCTTGTTTAAGGGAGGAGATTATCCCATTAGAAACAGTTAGAAAGACGTCAAAAGAGCATCCACACTGCTGAAAGAAATGTGTGAGATGGAGAAGCGCTTGAAGCCAGCCACCCCAGAGACCATATGGCTTAAATGTCACAAAATTGAGAGCCCAGTATACTGAGATTTTACAGGAGAAAGCAGAACAGGCTATGTTTAGGGCTAAGGTAAAGGGGATGGGGGGAAGGCAAGATGCCTGCTCACCCTACGGCTCCTCCACCAAGAGGCCAAATGAGGTATTAATAAGGATAGTGGCAGGTGGAACCAGTCACTAACTCTAGAGACATTGCAGAGATCGTACAGAATTTTTATTGAGACTCGTACATAAATAAAATGATCCAATTTGATGTAGAACACAAGCTACAACAGTACTTAGGAAACACACAATTACCTCAGCTCACAGACTAATAGAGCTTGGATGGGCCTGTAAGGGAAGTATAGGTTCAGGCTGCCATTCGGAACGTGAGGGTGGCCAAGGCTCCAGGGCTGGATAGTTTTCCATCCGATTTTCTAGAAACCCTACAAGGATGAGCTGGCCACCCTCCACCACTAACCAAAGTATTTAGTCACATGTTCGAGGCAGGGTTAAATGACCATTCACTGACATAGGCCATCATTTCTTTACTATCAGAACTGGGCAATAATGACACGCAGCTGAGTAGCTACTGGCTTGCATCTGTTTATTAATGTAGATATGAAAGTTATGGCTAAGATACTAGCAGCCAGGCTGCATCAGGCATAGAACTCAAAAAAGACTAGAGTGGCAGTGCCCCTCGGTGGTGCTTAGCATAAGTACATTGAGTGCAGCATGTTGATGTGGATGGCAAAACTGCGCCAGAAGCGCCACATTCAGCATTGCATTCTATGTGTTTTGTGAGTAGAGAGCTAATAATAAACACATTTTTATGGCAAAACGTGTCTTGGAAGCCTTT
This sequence comes from Neoceratodus forsteri, assembly GCA_016271365.2. Taxonomy (NCBI): domain Eukaryota; kingdom Metazoa; phylum Chordata; order Ceratodontiformes; family Ceratodontidae; genus Neoceratodus; species Neoceratodus forsteri. The sequence goes on along the minus strand of CM057458.1, from coordinate 1,190,120,584 downwards.
TTTGAGCAAGGAGAGAAGCAATTACAGTAGACATTACTGGGTCAAGTTAGCACTACAGATGACGAGTTTCTCAGGAATTTATTAAACCATATTTATACCATGACTTGGAATATGTGAGCTTCTGCGTTCGGGGGAGAGGTGGGATTAAAAACAATTTAAAAAAAAAAACCAAAAAAAAAAAAAAAAAAACCACAAAACTATATTTTAATGTCTGCATTAAAAATAAGTAATATAAACCATCTGGGTCCTCTAGGTTTTACCAGGAGATGCAGCAAGTCAGGAAGGATCTAAAGTCTCTTGGATGTGAAAACCGAAGGCTACCTTCGATATCTTAATCACAAATATTAAGAACAGGGCAGGTTGCATTTTAGCATTCCGTCTAAGCAAAACTCTAGCAGGCTGGTATGTCAAAACCATTAAAGAAGGGAAGGAAGACTCTGAGAAAATGGTGTTCACACCCAAAGATATAGCCGCAGCTTTTCAGGAATATTACACAACTCTTTGCAAAAAATATACCTCCACAGTGGCTAATGGTGCAGAAATCTGATTTCCTTAACCGTATGACACTCTTCCGGCTGACAGACATTGATGAGCAACTGTTACAGTAGATGCTCCAATCACTTTGGACAGCATAGCTCAAGCTATTCAAAACATGTCCATAGGCAAATCCCCAGGCCCTGATGGCATTAATGTGGAATTCTACCAGACCTTTCAGCAGCAGCTGAATCCCCTGCTCATAAATGTCATGAATTTCTGTGACTAACAGGAAGACTTGCCCAACTCCTGGCATTCAGCCGTCATAACCGTCATCCACAAACCAGGTAAAGCACTTGATGAATGTGCTTCATACCATCCTATTTCATTATTAAATGCTGATTCTAAAACATTTACCAAAGTGCTAGCTAATAGACTAAATAAGATTCTTGGACATCTTAACCACCCAGATCAGTCCAGATTTGTCCCGAATTGACACCTGGCGGACAGTGTGAGAAGGTGTCTAAATATCCTTTCATCTGGAGGGTAAGGGACCAACAAATAGCCATCACTATTGACACTGAAAAGGCTTTCAGTCACTTCAGCTGGGATTTTGTTTTTGCTACCCTAGTTAAATACAGCTTTGGAACACAATTCAGGGGTTGGCTCAAGGCACTTTACTCAGCTCCCATAGCAAGAGTGAAGGCTAATGGTATAGTGTCCGATCCCTTGCTTATACAGTGGGGTGCCAATCAGGGTTGCCCCCTTTCCTCTGCTGCTTTTCGCCCTCAGTATCTGACCCCTCGCTGAGCAGATTCGATCCCACCCAGACCTAGAGGTCAAGATTGCATGGAAGAAAATGGAATATCCCTCTGTGCAGATGATATGATGCTTTAATTACGAGACCCACTCCACACCTTCCCAATTTTATGTATGACATTTTACAGCAATATGGACTTGTCTCTGGTTTTAAACGTTGAGAAAACAGAAGTCATCCTGGTAAGTGGTACGCCAACCTTTTGGACTCTTGCCCATTTAATTTCCTTCAAGTAGGTCTCAACCCTGATTAGGTACCTGGGGTTGTATATGCCGGCTGATCTTAAAGGGTTATACCACACAAACTATGGTAAACTTATTACGGAGGTACTTACGGACCTTGAGATGGGGAATTACTCCCACTCTCCCTATTAGGCAAAGTTGACACCCTCCGAATGAACATACTCTTCTGTTTCTTGTTCCTTTTCCAAACCCTCCCATTAAACATCCCTCTGGCCGAGTGGCTCAAAATCAATAAAGCTTTGCACCATTTTGTTTGGAATAACAGAAGAGCCAGAATAATGGTCAGGCTTGCAGCGTCCAGGGGTACTGGGAAAGGGGGATGGGGGGCTTCAGAATCTCAAAGTTTATTTTCAAATGGCACAGTTCATCTCCTGGATAACGTATATAAAGCAAGACCCAACTAAATGTATGGGTCTCTCAAGAATTAGAAAGCAACCTTGGTCCCAACCACCTAGAGGACTTTGATATCCCAGCAGACCAGCTGGCAGGGTTCACTGCCTCCAACCTCTGGACTAAACAGCTCCTCAAGATATGGGGAACAGTTAAAAAGGAACTGAACATAGTAGGGTCTTTAACCTCCTATACCCAGATAGTTGGCTGTGTCCAGTTCACCCCTTCACACATAGGCAATGTTTCCCATCGATGGAAATGCTCTGGTTTGCATAGTTTCTCTGTTTATCCAAGAGGAGACTAATAAGCTGTTTGAATAGATGTGGAGGGAATATCAGTTATGTCAGATTTTTACCGTTATTTACAAGTGATCTCCTTTCTTACATCTGGTACCCATCTGGGAGACGTCCAGTTGCACCCCCATCCCTTATATTTAGTGATTGTACAAGCAGCAGAGAGTCAACTACAAAAAAAATAGATCTCAAAATTGGTTCAAACCTACACACAGACCAAAGAACAGCCACCGCCCCTCAGTGACCGCGCTGGGAGGTTTAAAACATGAATTGAATTGGGCCCATTGTTGTAAAAAATGTGGGTCTAAAGAGGAACCTACTGAGTCAAAACATAATCTGTGGCAGATTTTGAACAGTTCCCGTTCCCTTCCTTTAGATATTGTTATAATGTAGGTGAATCAATTTGGACCCACTGGCAAAGGAAAGAGGGGTCAATTTTGAGCAGGATGCAACTTTTGCCTTTTTGGTGCATGTTGGCGCTGTCCCTGCTGCCCCTATATCAGTTCGCATGTGAAAGGGAATCTGGCCTCAATCTTGAGTTTGGGGACTGGAAGCGTATTTGGAATGCGGTTTTCCATGCCACCTATTCCAACAGTTGGGAAATAATTCCATTAGAAAATGGTGTTACTTTTTTCTCACTCCCACGAGAACAAAGCACTATGCTAGAGATAATTTTTGATAGATGTTGGCGAGGCTGCGGTGAGGAGAGCACTCCATTTCACATTTTTTGAAGCTGCCCCTCCTTGCAGTCTTTCTGCGCGGAGGATGGGCTCCAATACAGTCAGATGGCAGGTATCCAAGGAGCCCTCATTTTGAGCATTTGATTCTAGGGCTATTGCCCAAGGGGAGACGATCTAGCTTCCAGAGATCATTTTTAGGAGCACTGTTGGCAGCTGCTGGTAAGGCAATCATGAAAAAGTGGTTACTCCCAGTACCCCTACAATGCAAGATTGGATTGCTGTTGTTTAGAAGCATATTTCGTATGGAAAAAATCACCACTGACCTTTGCTTACAGATGGACAAATTCAAGGGAGCATTGTACCCATTTATGGTTCTTATTGAAGAACTTGAAGGCAGTTCGGTCCTGTCATAACAGGCTTGAGGGCATTTGCCTATAATGGAGCTGTTGCCCGGTGATATAGATGGGTATTCATAATTTGCTGTCAGCCGCATTTTTAAAATGACCTCACACAGGTCTTTTATTAGTTCTTGTTTGTTATGCTGTTTAATACTGTATCTGTCCACTATTTTTAACCAGGTTTCACCCTGGTCTCAATAGAGAGTGCTCTAGATTTCGTTTAGATCTGTAAATTTTTCTGTTTGATCATTCCATGAACAGAGTATGGGATGTTAACTGAAACGATAAAAGATGGATCGATCAATTTAAAGCATATAAGGAGATGGGAACCGGAAGGGTTTCTGTCACCTAATTTTACCATTCAGTGTTTTAGAAGAAATAGAACTGTTTTTTTTCATACTATAGCACTGTGAATGAAGGATTGAGATTGATATTGTTTTCCCGATTTCTGATGTGTATTGCTTCTGATGACTCGAAGTTTAAAAAAAAAATAAAATAAAAATAATACAGCCTACATTTTAATGTAGGTTCATGTCCTTCTGTCCTGTATTGCTGCATTGTGCCTAGTAATGAGCCAGGTTAAGGGGATGGGGCTGTCATTCAGTATGCCACCCATTTCTAGGGAGTGGCCATGGTAACCTGTACCTATGATGGGGAGGGGCATGAGAGCTGTGGTGGTGGTGGTGGTAAGGCTGATCAGGAGCGTAGCCAGCCACTAGGGCTGTGGTGGGAGTGGGCTGTGGAACGTGTTGGGGGGCTTAGGAGTCTAAGCTAGACACAGAGGGGCTCTAAAGTTAGAGGCCAGTGGTGGAGGGTTTAGAGCTAGAGGTCGGGGGAGGGGCAAGAACACTGGGTTATGGATTGGGGGAAGGTGTTCCACCAGGGCACAGGGGGTGCTCAGGAGCCTGCCTTCAAGGCTGTGGGGGGTAGAGGCTGTTACTAGGGCTTGGTGTTTGCTCAAGAGCCTACTGTCAGGGCTGTGGGGGTGGAGTTGTGGAGGCTTCCACCAGGGTTGGTTGGCGCTTGAGAGCCTGTCAGGGCTATGGGGCTCTGGAGGCTGGCACCAGGTTTTGGCCTTGGGCTTTGGAGTCTGTGGCCAAGCCTAGGGGGGATAAGAAGATGTAATCGGGACAGGGGGCTAAGGAGTTTCTGAGAACCTGTCCATGGGGGTTAAGAAGCTTGCAGCCTGGGCTTAGGGGGAGAGGGGGGCTTCTGGAGTCTGTCATCATATCTGGGGGAGTGACCACTGGAACCTGCAGCCATGGCTTGAGATGGCTCTGGAGCAAGAGTTAGTGGTGGAGAGTTTAGGAGCCAGAGGCCTGGGCTGGTTGGGAGGGAGTGGGGTCCTGTGAGCATAAACACAGGGTTATGCATAGTAAGGTATTATGCCACCAGGGCTGTGGGTGCTTTGGGAGCCTTGTGTCAGAGTTTGTGATGGACACATGAGCCTGCTGTAGGGGCTTTAAAGGTTGCTGCCAGGTCTTGGGCTAGGGAGCATGCTGCCAGACCGGAGGAGGATCAGCAGTTGCCGTTTAGGATGGGGGGGATTCAGGAGGTCCTGAGGACTTGTCTATAGGGGCTCAGAAGCAGGGCTTTAGGGGATGAACTCTGAAGCCTGCTTTCAGGTCTGGGGGAGTAACTACTATTCAGGAACCTGCAGCCATAGATTGGGGGAGCTCGGAAGCACGCTGTCGGGTGGTATGGGGTGGGCTAGTGAGCATGTGGCTAAGGCTGTGTGGAATCTCAGGAGCCGGAGGGATGGGGGAGCATTCAAAGCTAGAGGTTAGTGATGGTGAACAGGCTTGGGAGCATGCATCCATGGCTGGTGGGTTCAGTAGTCTGATAGGATGGAGGGTCTCGGAGCTTGAAACCAGGGCTGGGCTGGGGCTCGTGAGCTGTTCAGGTGTGTGCCGTCCTTTGTATGAGACATTATATTGAGTTCCTGTCCGCCTTTTTGTGGTGGTGGTGGTTCAGGTGCATGTTGAAAATCACATGACACTTATCGAGAAAAGTAGGGGAATGTCCTCAGAGTCCTGGCCAAATTTCTGCCATTCACTAAAATAATACCAACAGATTAGTGTGGATTGATTTCACTTGGCTTGCATTTTCTCACTGCACCCGCCCGCCCTGGGAGGAGGCTAAAAATCCGCAATACTGTCTAGCCTTCCTGATCTGGTGTGTCTTAGTTTCCCACCACTATCCATCTGAGCTCCACCAGCCTTTTACCCAAAGATTTCTTTCTCTGCCATGCACTTTAAAAAATTAATTAATTTAGTTAATTAATGCAATGCTGCTTGATGATTATTCTTCTTCTCACTGCCAGGCCTGAGTGCTGGGATTTTGACCTGTAGTGCTTTGTGCCACGATATGCAGTGCACTACTTGGACAAGATACTACAATTGGGGCCAGATGATGAGGATAATGACTGAACATTAAACAATGATATTAAGTCATTTTTAAGGTGTAGGTCAGAGAAAGGAGTATTTGAACTGCTAGTAGGCTGGTAGAGCTCAAATGGGTGGGGATGAGCTTTTCCTGAAGAAGGGTGGTAATCCATGCAGATAACCAGAGGACAGATTTTACTATTACTAAATGAAAAGCAGTATGAGAAGCATCATAGAACCAAAGTTCATTGCACTGAGGGACAGTTGGTTGGTAGGACAAATACCTCTGTACCATAGGGTCATGGTTTCTAGTCCAGTGCAGGGATTATGGTCGTACCATCAACACTGCCACCAATAGTACAGGGATGCTATACTATAGGGGTGTGCCATCCTTTGGATGAGACATTAGAGGTTCTGTCCGTTTTTATGATGGTTGTTCAGGTGGACATTACAGATCCAATGACACTTCTCTAGAATAGTAGAGGAATTTACCCCATGTCTTGGCCAGTTTTACCCTATTTCCCAAAATAATGCCCAACAGTTTATTCTGCTTCAGTTTCTGTTGGTTTGTGTCTATCACCTCCCCACCGCCACCACCAGCGCACACACAGAGTTGCTCTCTTCATCTGGGGAGAATGGTTAGCTACTTGCTTCAGTCATATTGGTGGTTTTGAGCTGTACTGTGGTATAGCTATTTAGCATAGTTCAAATGTCCTCCACTCGGTGAACTCTCCGAATTCAAACTTCAAGCCAGTATGACACTGAGGCATGTGGTCCTGTGTTACATGCCTAGATGACATCACTGGCTGTCACCGGGGCAACCCGTCCATCTACAGTCCCAGACTGGCCAGCTAAGGCATACATAGAAACACAGAATATGACGGCAGATAAGGACCAACCGGTCCACCTAGTCTGCCCATTTCCCTATTTGTTTAGGCAATCCCTACTTTTATCTGGACTGCCTTTCCCCCAATCTGCTGTACTGTATACTGCATACTGTTTTGGCATGGCACTGTGCAGTGGTGGCAGTGCATGTGGCATACTGTAGTGCAGTGTACATGCATGTGGAGCAGTGCAGCAGCGGTAGTGCACATATCTCAGTTCTGTGACAGAAGTACATGTGGTGCAGCACTGTGCCTGCTTCATGTTTAAATACAATCGGTTAATACATACCAATCCAATAAAAAAATAAACCGCTAGCAAAATCTCATTTGGAGATCTCAGCCACCATTCTGGATTTTACAGTGTGTGTTAACTGGGACCAGTAAAAACCAGACTGGCTGGATTGGGCACAAGTTGCACTAATATTGCTGGTTTGGCCACTCTGGATGGAAGGACTAGTCCGGCTTTTATCTGTCTGGCCTGGTCTGGTCACAGCAGTCTGGGTTTCATCCGTACCTCTGCACTTGTAACACCCATTGAACAGCACCCCCCCCCCCCACACCTGAGCTGGACTAGGACCACCACACACCCCGACAAGCCTCTCCAGCTGACAGCCCACCCTGTAGCTGGATCATTTCTCCCCAGCTAACCACCCTAACACCTGCACTAGCCTCCCCATCGCCCTGCAGCTGGTTCACGCCACAGCTTTTGTCTAGACCCCTTCCCCAATTTGATGCTGTGTAACACACATTGTGATTGTATATGTTCCTCATTTAAATAACCAAATTATTTATTTGGACTGGCATTGTGCTCTCACCTCCCCCAAAGCTCAAGACATCTAGCGATCTGCAACTTAAGGGAAAGCCAGGGACCGGAATAGACGCATGTGGCTTTTTGAGACACACTGCACTAGTGTTTTAGTTCTGTAACTGCTCCCTGGCTCCAATCTGAAGTCAAGGGGACCAGGAGAGCAAGTATTCTGATGGAACAGGTTTTTAGGTTGACAGCTTTCCTCTGGTGCTCTCCATACCTAGTCTTCCATATCTAGTCTGTGCCTATTACTATCTAGCGGCAACCCCCTGAGGCAGCACTTTTTTGCCATCTGGAAGATCATGGCAGTCTTTACCTGCCTTAGAAGGGGGCATTACAGTTCTAGTCCTGCATGCCCCCCCAGTGGCTCTGCCAGCGCACCCACTCCCATACCATCCGGCATGGGAATGGTTGATCAGCACGAGACTCTAGCAAGGTGGCACATCATCGTTGGCAGATGCCGTTTTCCACCTGTTTAGGCTGCCGATCACATTAATGCTGAGGCATGCCAGTGACGAATTGGTGCCCTCCGTTCCCGTGCTTTTGTGCCCTGGTTATACTCCTTCCCAGGAACACAGGACCGCTATGACACAGCAGGCATTATATTTCTCCCTTCCCCAGGCTGGGGGGCATCCGTGTGGATACCTTACCTGCCTTCTGCCGGTGCGAACCAGGGTCACTGCCATGGCTAGCAGTTCATTAACCACTGCACTGTTGGCTCACCTCTTAAATTGCATTGCTGTTGTAAACAAAACAAGCACAAAGGAAATCCCAAAAACTTCTGATCATAGGAGACTCCATGATTCGGGGAGTTGATACCCATCTCCAGCCAGGGGTGATGGTCAGATGTCTCCCAGGTACATCAGCATGGAGAGACACTGACCGCATTGCTAAAATTGTTCACAAAGCAGGAGAAAACATTGATGTCCTAGTACACATAGGGACTATCGATCTCGCCAGCCGGGTCAGTTGTGGAGACCAAGGAACACCTGACTAGGGCTGGGTGACAAACTATCATCTATTTCGTCTGGCATCTCCTTCTGAGATCCTGCCAGTCTGGGAGAGGGGAGCAGATGGACGGAAGGTCAGAGAAGGGGAGATAGGGGAGCTAAACACGTGGCTCAAGGGCTGGTGCCAGGAAAAAGGACACAGATTTGTAGGGAACTGGCAACAGTTCTGGGAGCGAAAGTTCTTTAAATTTGATGGACTGCATCTGACTAAAGAGGGAGTCAGTGCATTGGGGCAGAAGTTTGACGTCTTTGCAGAATATTTAAACTAGCAAATGGGGAGAGGGGTGCAGCACCCCATACGTCGAATGGGAAGAACACCCCTCCCCCCTCAGCTAGTGGTCAAACAGGAATTCGCATGTTTGCCGTTCATTTGCATCACCAGGTAAGAAAAAAGGTTTGTCTCCCCATACGATGCACAGGGGTAATGCCAAACTTCACCCAACAACTAACACACCAAAATCTGACCAATGGAAAATCATGTACACAAATGCTCACAGCCTGGGAAATAAGATCCCAGACCTGCAGGCAATAATGTCAGAGGCTAAACTGGACATAGTAGCAATTAGTGAGACGTGGTTTACCAGTAACCACACTTGGGAGACTTCAGTACCTGGCTATGTATTGTTCAGAAGAGACCGAGGTGCAAAAAGGGGGAGTGGCCCTGTATGTTAATGAAAATATCAAAGCTACAGAAATTCAGAATACACATAAGGAGCCAGAAGAACTGTGGGTCACCCTGGAAACAGGAAATGGGACAGCCATAAGAACTGGGGTTGTCTACAGGCCCCCAGACCAGAGGGAGGACATAGACACATTACTGTTAGAAGATATACAAAACATGACAGCTAAAGGGAGGTTCTGATAATGGGAGACTTCAACATGCCGGATACAGATTGGTCAATACCAGCAGGAACATCTGCCAGAACTAGACTCATAGTGGATTCCCTGCAGGGGGAGGGCCTCAAACAACTGGTACAGCAACCCACAAGAGACAGGGCTATCCTAGATCTAGTACTGACTAACAAAGAAGGGATCACAGATCTCCAGGTAGAAGGTCACCTGGGGCCAGTGACCATCACATGGTATGGTTCAATTTGGCTACTACATCTAAATCATCCCATTCCAAGGCAAAAATATGGGACTTCAGAGGAGCTGACTTTGATAAGATGGCCAACAGAGTTAAGCTAGCCCTGGCAAAAGAAACACAGGTGAGGGGTACAGGCAAAGTGGGCAAGCATTAAGGATACAATACTTGAAGCAACATCCCATTGTGTTAGACAGAAAAGGAAGTGCAAAGAAGAAGGAAACCACTTTGGTTCTCAAACACAGTAGCAGAAAAGGTCAGAGCCAAAAGGCTGGCCTTCAGGAAATATAAGGGAACACAGCGGGATGAAGAAAGGAGGCATACCAAACTGCCCTAAGGGAAGCAGGATGTAAGGCAGGCAAAGTCCCAAACTGAGGAAACACTAGCACGAACAGTAAAGAAGGTGACAAGACTTTCTACAGATACATTAGTGAAAGGAGAAAGTCCAGAGGGGGTATTGCTAAGCTTAATGGAGAAAAGGGAGCATGTGAGGAGGAGGACCCTGTAAAGGCATCTATCCTAAATGGATACTTTTGCTCAGTATTTACTGAAGAGAAGGTAGGGCAGGGCCCACAGCTCAGCATCATGGACACAGAGGGGAGGGAGGTGAGCACTACTCCCTTCACAAAGAAAGGGTCCTACAAGAGCTTGCTAAGCTCAGGGTGGATAAGGCAATGGGACCTGATGGCATACATCCCAGGGTACTTAAGGAGCTAAAGGAGGAACTAGCAGAGCCATTAGCAGAATTGTTTAGTGAGTCTCTGAGCACTGGAGAAGGGCTCATGTGATCCCGCTCCACAAGAGTGGTAGCAGGGAGGAGGCGGGGAACTACAGACCGGTCAGTCTTACCTCAGTAGTGGGCAAGATTATGGAGGCAATCCTTAAGGAAAGGATAGTGCAACACCTGGAATCCATAGGGGCACAGGATCCAAGACAGCATGGGTTTACAAAAGGAAGGTCCTGTCAAACTAATCTCATAGATTTCTTTGACTGGGTAACCAGAGTGGTGGACCAAGGGGAGCAGTTGATGTCTCCTACCTTGACTTCAGCAAAGCTTTTGACACTGTTCCACATAGAAGATTGATAAATAAGCTGGGTAGGCTCGGGTATGGGTCGAAGTTGGTCAACTGGGTGGCAAACTGGTTGACGGGCAGAAAACAGAGAGTGGTGGTAAATGGTATACAGTCAGAAGAGATGCAAGTCACAAGTGGGTACTCAGGGATCGGTCCTGGGGCCAGTCCTCTTCAACATCTTCATTAGTGACCTTGCAGATGGACTAGAGGGAAGGCTTGTCTGTTTGCAGATGACACCAAGATCTGCAACAGAGTAGATGATCCAGATGGGGTGGGCAGAATGAGAAGAGATCTGGATAAACTAGCAAAATGGTCAAAAGAGTGGCAACTGGGATTTAATGCAAAGAAGTGCAAAATCATGCACATAGGGAAGAGAAACCCTGAAGCCACCTATAGGCTGGGAGGGCAGTTGCTAGCAGTCACAAAGGAAGAGAGAGACTTGGGCATCATCATCACTGATGACCTAAAATCATCCAAGCAGACCTCTAAAGCAGTAGGTAAGGCTAGGGGGGTATTAGGGTGTATTAGTAGGGGTATCACAAGTCGTAAGAGGGAGGTAATAATCAGGGACCCTGGTTTTCCATTTTTACCGGTAACACCGGTAACAATCACGGAATCCTGCTTGGTTAGCGGATTTTGAATTCTTGTACCAGTGCCTCACGGAAATTGCATGTCACTGCACAGAATCTCTAAGATTTCAGCATCTTTTTAAATTTGTTTTAATTTTCTCTTTCTATGTCCCCTTCTCACAACATCAGTCTCCACTTTTCAGAGATCCCTAGACTGGGTATCCCTTAGCTTCCCCCCAGGTAACGCTCATGAGCTCCTGTGGTCCTGCCCATCCTGCCTGGATTATGTCCCCCATGTGGGAAGGAAGGAAGGGACCCCAGGTCATCCATCCACACCCCTTAGTGTGTTTGGGCAGCTCAGCAGGTCCTCATGGAGCCTGGCTACTGTGGTTTGGGGCACCTGGGCCCTTTCTGCCAGTGGCCAATGTGGGATGATTGTTATTGGTTTTCTGGTCTCTGTCCCTGAGGGCACCGGCACTAGAGGAGATCCAAGAAGGTAGGTCACATAGAGACATGCCACTGCTCCAGATCCTGGCTAGCATCCTCCCTCCTGATCACTCTGCAGCACCATTGCATCACCACCCGTGGTCACACAGGTGGTGGTAAAGGAGGACCTGCAGCTCACCCTCCCAGAGGAGGAGGAGAGTAGTCCCCAGGTGCTCGATCCTACTTCCTGGCCAGACCTCCAGCAACCCGAGTTCACTTCTGACCCTGGGTCGCTGGTATTGCAAGCAATAGTGCTACCGTAGCACCAGCGGGCTGACCCAGATTTCAGCATCTTAAAATGAATGCTGCTGTGCTTTGCATTCTTTCTGCTTTGCTGCATATAGAGTCAGTAAGGAAATCACCCGCACTGCTTTGTTGTAATCAGCCATTCAGTTTAACCACCCATGCCTAGTGGTTAGAGTAACAAACAGTGAATAAACTGGGTACATCCAGCAGACTTGGGTTTGATTCCCACAACCTCCACTTGCATACTGTGTGACTCCAAGCAAGTCACTTAACCTGCAGTGCTTCTAGGTCACTCCTGAAAACAGACATTCTGCCTAGTGGGCCTTACCTGCTTTACAAAGAATATAAAAAAATACCAATATATATTTACTACATCATAGAATAGTAGTCAGGGTATCATGCAATTTACCTGGGCTTTACTTTGGGCTGAAATGATTTTGTATAGGTAAAGATAAATGTTCAGATACATTTTATGTGTTTTAGATTTTAGTCAGGTTTTTATTGTATTCTTTGCAAATAAACATCTAGGTCGTAGATTGCTAAATGCAGGATCACTGTTACCAACTAGCTTATTCAAGTTTATAACCAGTAGGGCCATACAAAATCCTCAGTTGTTTGAATGAAAACTAGTCTGAATGAAAGTATGTTCACAAAGAAGAAACTGCCTTACTACTTACAAAAGACTTCACAGTTAGCACCCCATTTAGGTGAATTGGATAATTTGCACCTTTTCTCCCACCTGCTGTTTCAGTCTCTGTGACAACAGAAAGTTTTCTGATAACATTTGCTTTTTGTTGAAACAGTTTAAGTATTTCAGTGTACTTATGTTTGGCCAGTGGATTTTAAAAGCACAGTCAATGACATACAGAAGGTAAGACCCCAGGGGCTGTATAATGCTGGTGGGCACAGTAGTGCTCAATTCACATCTGAACAGACATGAAAACTGAGAGACACCTTTTTCATGGACACCAAGTAAAAAAAAAAAGCATCCACATATCTGGGAGATGCATAAATCCATTTGAACATCCTCCACTAATCACTTGTGAGTTTTTTAGGTGAAGACACTTTATTTCAAAGAAGCAGATTCAAGCAGTTTTTTTTTTGCTCCTCCTACCCCCTGGCAATTCACTCTTTCAGGCCTGCCAAGGCCCCCTACCACCGCTGCTGATTCCCGACCACCATCCACTGCCCCTTACTGCTGTGCTACCAGGTAACCCAAAGTAACCCTTAATTGAGTGGGCCCCTACCCCTGTGGGAGGCTACCAGGAGAGGAGAATTACCCCAAAGTGCTTCCTGTGTATCCTGGGCATGGCAGGATCAGACCGACACATGTCTGGGGCTCTGCCATGGAGGGACCAATAGCCATCCTTTGGTTGGTCAGCGGGTGTTTTCCCATTTTCTTGGGAGCGTGATGTCAAGGCACAAGCCGACGTCCATCACACTTCCTCCTGCAGTGAGGGATGACATGTTGTCGTGCATCTGACCTCCACCAGGGCCCAGAAAATGCTGAGCAATGAACCCACCCTCCCTCATAGGAGAAGGTGAGTGGTCGCTGGACACTCAAGCCTTCATCCACCAGCTGGCCCTCCAACACCCAAGTCTGTTCCCTAACCCTGGTCAGCGGTGTCACAGGCAGAAATCCAATTCAGGCAGTTAAATTATAGATAGGAAAAAACAAAGGTAGTCTACCTTAGCGGTGATGCTTCAGATTAATTCACATCTGAATTCTAACAAGCAAAGAGACCAAGTCCTTTGTAACTTGTGCATGTGGGATGTGGGTGTTAGAAAGGGATCATAGTGCTGTTATCACTGCCATCACCCCAGAGGGATGTGGACTGCATTGTTGCTACTGCCATCACACATCAAGGGGTGGGGCTGTAGTGCTTCTGCCATCACCACTGGTGGATGGGGAATGTAGTACTACTGCCGTCCCACGTGAGGGATGGGGCAACAGTGCTGATACTGCCATCACACCTGAGGAATGGTGAGCGTAGTACTGCTGCCATCACACCTAGGGATGGGGCCCAGTGCTGCTACTTCTGTCACACCTGAGGGAGTGAGGTCGTAGTGCTTTGCTGCTGCCATCACACCAGAGGGATGGGGCTGTAGTGCTGCTGCTGCCATCACATCTTGTACCTAAAATAACTTTAAATTGGTACAAGGATGGAAGGATGTGCAATAGTGGAGGTCAAAATTGCTAAAATGCATGATAGCAGAGTTCAAAATTGTTAAATAAAGTACACAAAGCCAAACACCGGTAAAACCGGATTTTGGCTTAGCAGACACTGGTGACAATACCGTCTTTTACATTGTGCAAAATGGAATATGCCCTTTCTCAATCCCGGTAAACCAGTGTCCCTGGTAATCCCTCTGTACAAGACACTGGTTAGGCCCCATCTGGAGTACTGCGTGCAGTATTGGAGGCCACACCTTCACAAGGACATTAACCAAATTGAGGCAGTCCAGAGAAGGGCAACCAAAATGGTGCAGGGACTGCATCAGAAGACATATGAGGACAGATTAACGGAGCTCAATATGTATACCCTTGAGCAAAGGAGGGAGAGAGGTGATATGATCGAGGCATTCAAACACCTTAAGGGCATAAACAAGGTGAAAGAGTCTAACATGTTTAAATATAAGAAAAATAGCAGGACAAGAGGACACAGCATGAGATTAGAGGGAGGCCGATTAAGGGGGAATGTGAGGAAATTCTTTTTCACAGAAAGGGTGGTGGATGCATGGAATGGCTTACCACAAGAAGTGGTGGCTATGAATACAGTGCAGGGCTTCAAACAGGCATGGGATAGGCATAAGGGAGCAATACAAATGACTATGAATAGATAGGCCACTGACAGAGCAAAGGCCGATGGCACATTTATAAGGTAGAAAAAGAAATGGGCAGACTGGATGGGCCTTGCGGTCCTTATCTGCCATCAACTTCTATGTTTCTATGTTTAGCAGGATAGGATAAAAACTAAAATAGACATAACTGCACTCAGGAAGGTTTTGTTAGGAGCTGGCATTCCAGTTCTGGATGCATTTCTGTTCCAGATCTATTCCAGGGGTGAGTTAGGGAGCATGCCACCATGGGGGGGGGGGGTGTTCCGGAGGCTGAGGACTGGGGTGGGCTTGGGAACCAGAGGCTCCACTTTCAGTGGACCAGGCTTTCCTATCACTGGATCACCATTCCAGTCCCCACCACTCTGCCACAGCACTGAATCGTCTTTCAAGGATTCGGACCAACCTCAGCACCTCACCAACCAGCCACTCTCTCAGCAGCTGGAAGAGCCCCCAAAATGGCCTCCCTCACCTGACAACCCACTTGCAACTGGACCTCCACCCCCCCACCTCCACGGCTGACCATCCTCCCTCCCCGGACCATCCTTTCTCCCTAGATGACCACCCTCCCTTGAGGTGGATCTACCCTTCTAGGATATGGACCAGCATCACCCCCTTGATCCCCAAGTCTCAATGGAACTGAACTTCCCTCCAGACTAGCATTCTGATAAATCTCCTTGCAGCTGGGACACCCTACCACCCTTGGTGCAGCTGGACCACCATTCCAGTCCCTAAACCAGGTTCCCCTATCCAACTGACCATTCTTAATACAGCTAAACACCCCTTCCAGTCCCTGGACCAACCTCCTTCAAGCTGAGCATGCTCCCTAAACTGCTCCACAGCCCCCATACCTGAATCCACCCCAGATCACCCTCCCTGCAGCTGGATCCCCAGGACCACTGTTCACACCAGTGGAACAGCCCCCCCCCCCCCCAAACCACCACCACCAAATCTTCCTCCAGCTGGGACCACCCTTCCCATACACAGAACCGACCCCCAGGTTGAGCCCCTTCCTTGAGCGGGACCATCCCCATATCCCAGATGGCCTTCTGGGGAGCTGGATCCACTCTTCCAGCAGACAAGACCCCTCCACCACCACCTCTGTCTGTGGTTGGACCCCCTTCCCAAACGGTATTCGGTCAAGGCCACATTTGAATATAAGCACAGTGAAATGCATGCTGAGGAAATAGTGTGTGAAAACAGCTACATGGATATAATAGCGGGGATAGTATAGCACTGTACATGTAGCTGTTTTTCACTCATGCCGATTAGTGTAACTCCGTGAGTGTGTGCTGCTTAACCGTGCAGGCAGTGTAGCGTAGAGGTTAGTCACAAGCTGTGAATGGGCTTGCTACATCCAGCTAACCTGGGTTTGATTCTGGCACTTTTTTTCCCAGTCCCCTAGAGTTAGAATAGTAAATACTCTTTCCCCCCGACTTCAACCCTCCTCGAGTCAGCAATACTTAATCTGCCCCCCCTCCCCTTCTGAGTTGCCATGCTGTCATTGCTTTCTGAAGTATCTGTGAGGCACAGTTTTTACTGTCAGCTTTTTGACTATGCTGTTCTTGACTATGGTGTTTTCATTATGGGGTCTT
This sequence comes from Neoceratodus forsteri, assembly GCA_016271365.2. Classification (NCBI taxonomy): domain Eukaryota; kingdom Metazoa; phylum Chordata; order Ceratodontiformes; family Ceratodontidae; genus Neoceratodus; species Neoceratodus forsteri. Next base: position 1,190,104,313 of record CM057458.1, on the reverse strand, counting down.
GATCATGACCCTCCCCAAACCACCCTTCCTGCCCACTACCATATACTTTGCAACCTGATGTAACTGAAATATGAGACACACACACACACACCCCAAATGTGGGTAAGTGAGGGACACTGGCCCTCTGAAGGTGGGACATCTGATCAGATTTGGGGATGCACACTCTTGACTCTATGGAGTCTTATGCATCTGCTTGTGCAAGTTTAAATGTTGCTTTATTAGCCCGGTTTATTAGCATACAGTGTTCTTGATATATCCCTTGTAACGAGGGACAGTTGCAGTGTATGGGACCAATGCCTTCTCTCTTCCCCCGGACCCCTTTGCAGTTGATCCATCCCTCCTGTAGCTGGATACCTCCCAAAAGAGACTTGAACTGTGCTCCACAGCCCTGATCTGCAGTTATAGAGAGGGCAGGGAAGCCGAAAAAACATGCGGATTTCAGCTGCATCAAGTTAATGCTGCAGTGCTCCTTCACCCCGATCTGCAAGTTTGAGGGGGCAAGGAGAGCAGAAACATGGGCTGCATGACGATTTGGGGAAGGACAGCATTTGCAGCATAAGCTGTCAAAACCACATGTAGCCCATCTGCAACCCCCGAAGGCAGCATGTTTTTGACATCCAGAAGATGGCGGCACACTTTATATGCCTCAGAAGTGGGCATTGCCATTCTAGTCTTTCCTTTCGAGTTCTGTGGCTTCAGATGTGGGACGTCCTTATAGGCCTGGAACAAGTGGGATTCATGGTTGGAAGGGTCTCCACTGACCACCTTAGAAAATTGCATCACTTTATTTCTGCGCCCAGGAAGACTGATCACAAGGCACTGCTGGTCTCCCTGGATGCAAAAGAAGCCTTTGATTGGGTGGCATGGAGGTATCTTTTCAGTGTGATGCAGAAATGCAACATACCACAAGGCTTCATAAAATAGTCCAACTTGGATAAGGTGTCTTACAATGGGGTACTGTCGGAGTATTAAACTTATCAGAGGGTCATGACTAGTGTGTCCCTTATCCCTAGTGTTTATTTAACCTGTATTTGGCATCCCTGACTCTTGAAAATTAAACCGAACATGCCTATACAGGGTGTCAAGATAGGTCAACTGAAACTGTCCTGTCGGCACAGTGGTAGCACTGCCACTTGCGACAATGGCGACCCGTGTTCAGGAAATAGCCCGGAGCATCAGAAGGCCAGCCAGGGGGAAGGTAGCATGAGCGTTCAATGGACAGCTGTCCTGTGGGGTGGGGGGCTGTGAACTCCCAGCTCTCTAGTGTCACCCAGTGGAGACTGGATGTACACAGGTCAGTACCATTCGAAGAAAAGGCGGAGGTGGTGGCAGATGTGTGTGGGAATGTCCATGTTTACATGCTGACATCCTTGCACATGTGCACTTCGGGGGGAAACCACGGAAGGAGGAAAACCTCTGACAGGCGCAGAATGAAGCCCAGGAACCACAAACCCTCAGCATTGCTGAAACAACTGCACGCAAGTCTCGGCTGGTACTCTGAGGATGATCATGATCTCCAAGTGGAACTCCTTTGTGAGGGGAAAGTCACAGTCCTCCCACACCAGGCAGCAGTGGGAGTGCCGGGGGTGAGGGGTGAAGGGGCTGACAAGGGGGTACATCCCCACCCTGTTCAGGAGAGTAATAAACAGAATGTCTACTGTTACCAAATTTCCTACTGTATTATTCTGCCTTGCATGGAAGTAAATACATGAAATGGGGAGTGGGGGGGGGTCTACCCCAACACCGGAGACAAAGGATACAGGCCACAGTGGCTGAATATTAGCAGAGTTGCTCAGACCACAGCCCTTGTCTA